>CP106724.1:10818268-12163268 GCA_025506655.1 Gossypium rotundifolium
TTTGTGATCGTGTCAAATAGTCGAGTTTTAATATTTATAAAGAATGATCGAACCTGTAGACTAACTATGACAACGATAGAGGCAAGTGCACCTATCGAACAGTAGTATAGTTTAGGCAAGAATATCTTATCGAACCCAAAAGAACCTAAAAGTACTACTACTCACGTTCTTTCTATTATTTAGCCTGAAATATGGAGTGATTGGTTTATAAAACTAATGAAAAACTAAACTAGATGCAAAGACAAAAGAATGAAATTGGAGAAAGACTTTAGGAAAACTCAGTTGATGAAGACGATACCCTTAGAAAGGATCCACCTATGACTTCACTTATTATTTATTCCCCAAAACCATATGATTTCTTTACTTAGCTTGATCCGTGAGACTCCCTAACCTATATTAAACCCTCTCTCGAGGCGAATAACATCTAACCTTAGGTTAATTAGTGGAACTTTCGTTCTCTTATAATAACCCTCTAAGGAAGCAGTAAATTGATCAATGGATTCTCATATTAGGTTTCACCCTAATCCAAAAAAATCTCGTAACCCTATCTCTAGGCGCCTAATCAACTCCACTTAATTATGCTAGATCTACTCTTAGGTAGGGTCTATTCCTCCTCCACCTAAGCACATCAGATTAAATTAAACAACATAATTAAGAACAAACTAAGTACTTATCATATAATTTATAAATCAAATAATAAAATCCATCATAGTTTCATCCCCTTCAGGTATCTGAAGGGTTTAGTTCATAACTAAATAAGAAAACATCTCAAGAGAAAAGATAAAACAAAACATAGGAAATTCCTAAAACCCCCTGAAGGAATTAAAGAGAGATCCTCCTGTCTTGAATAGAGTTTCGCTCCTTGAGATGGATCGACTGGCTATCTTCAAGTGATTCTCTAAAAGATGAAAGCTTCGGCAAATGCCTCTACAAAAAGTCGTCCTTTCAATGCCTGCCTTGGGTTGTTTATATAGGCTTTGGAGATGCTTTACTTGGCTCCTAAGTACCTCTCTCAAGTAGAATTACTATTAGGGTGTTTAAGTAGACTTAGGAGTATGTTTCTTTGGCTTCAAGCATCCAATTCAGAGTGAAATTACTCATCCCTGAGGCAGAGGCACGGCCATGGCACACACCCGTGTAAATTATGATTGGGCTGTGTCTCGATTTTGTTGTTTTGGGCACGGCCGTGTAGATCACCGGGCACATCCGTGTGTGGTAAATGGATGAAGCACAACCATGTGTGACGGAGTTGAGGCCGTGCTCTAGGTAATCGGCGAGGCACGGTCATGTGGGCTTTGGGCCAGGCCGTGTCAAATTCTTGCTACGGCCCAATTACTCCATTTTAAGCCCATTTTACGCTCTTTTTATCCTTAGGTGCTTTCCTGAGTATAAGACATGAAAAGAAAGAATTAAGAACACCTTTTTACATAAATCAAGGATAATTCATCCAAAAGCATACTAAATGTGGGATTAAAATATTTTACTTTTACTGTTTATTAAATACCCCCACACTTAAGCTTTTGCTTGTCCTCAAGCAAAATTCTCAACTTATAATTAAAACAAACTTTCTATAATTCATAATTCCTATCGATAATGTCTCATCATAATTCATAGAATAATTTATACATGGATAATTCGACTCAAAGAACCCTAAAGATTCAGTCAAGATAAGTCATACCTTTGTAGTAGTACAAAAACATAGGTGTCTCCCCTTATCTAAGTAATTACCTTTAATTCAAAACCGACAAGGATTGACATCCTCATAAAAGATTCACTCAAATCACTCGAAGTGTTTAAGGTTCAAGAATAAGCACTCTAAAGTCGAACCTGAAAAGTTAACCTGAAAATCAAATCTCCACCACTGTATATGAGATGATACACAGATCAAAAGGTCTTTATCAGGGTTGTAATGGGGCTAGGGTTAGAAGGTGTGGATAAAGGCTAAATTAGAAGGTTAAAATCGAGATTGAATTGACAAATTACCTAACTAGAAATAATGAACTAAATATGAATATTTACTTCGAATGATAACTAATAATACCACTATTGATAATTACTCTATAATAAAGAGTATTTTCATCACTTAAAATTTGATAATACTTTAATACGAGCTTTTTCTTCAACAATTGGGATTTAAATGCTCTAAGCTTTATATATATACTACTAATATTGAATATACTTGGGTTTATTTTTAAGAACAAACTAAAATATTACATCATAAATGATAAATGTAACTCTTGAACTAATATAATTCAAGAACTTAATCAAATCAAGCCTCGATTAAAGGGTAGTCAAAAGAAAGGGTGATAACAAATACAAAGGGTTTTGGGTTAATATTAGTGGGTGAGTCAATAAAAAGGTTGTTAGGATTCAACGGGGTTCACTAGGGGTTAATTTGTGAAGGAAGGCTTTTTATGGAGTAAGTGGGTTAAATCCTAGGTGCCTTTATCATCTCTGTATATCAAATCAAAAGTGTGGTCTCGACATGTATAAACGAGGCAAGTTCTAGAATAACAATTCGAAGTTGACACACTCATAATCAATAAAGTGAGCATGAAAAGGATCTACGCTTTATAAGGCTCAAAATCTCACCAAAAATTATGGGTGTTTTTGACATCAATCCTTATAAATTTTAAATTTCAAGGTGATATTCAAATTCAGTTCAACAACCTATCAATTTTAATTTTTAGAAAGTAGACTTATCATGCTTGATTCTCTAGTATCCTTCAAATTTAATCATCAATGCACAATTAACTATGATTTAGTCTAAAACATATCAATAATAATCATAAATCATTAGAAATTTCATCCTATTTAGTAATATGAGAAAATTACTTAAAAACAAGACTAAATTCAGGGTTTTGAGAATAATACAAAAAGTTAACCACTTTTATCCCCCCACACTTAAGATGTACATTGCCCTCAATGTACAAAGATAGATAATAATAATTAAATGTAAAATCAAAAAGAGAAGTGGGGAAAGTAATACTCCCTGGAATCTGGATGATCCTGGAGTTTGTGTGTGTGAGCTGTGTAATTCTGCAAAGTCACTTTGTTAACGATCTTGTAGTATATAATTGGTTAGGGATTCTTAAGAAATTAGATAGCCAATGGTAAATGAGAAGAGAAAAAAAAAAGAAAAGAAAAAAATGTAATACTAGTAAAAGTTCAAATTTAAATGCAACATCAAATAAAAAGTTTTAAAATGAAGGAAGTAAATGACAGATATATGAAAGTGAGGATTCAGAGGTCCTCATCATCAACTGGGTCCTGTGGAGGTGTCGGTGGTGATATATGAAAGTGATGGCAGATTTGCTGAAGGGTAGCCTCGATCCCATCAAAACTTCAAGTAGTGTCAGTAAACTGCTGGGTGCAATACTGCTCAAACTGTGTGAGGCGTGTAAAGATATCTGCCATCGAAGCTGCTGGATAGGATGGCTGCTAGCTTGGGACTGGTGGGACATCATCAGTAATGTCCTTAGGCACCTCCTCGTTTGTGGCTAGTCTGTATTGAGGGGCATCGGTGCCTCGACGGTGTTTGATCATCTTCATGTGGAGCATCGTCTGGATGCCTTGAGGTGCCATGTTCCCTATCAGTGTGAGGGAGGTAATCTGATTGTTGGTGTTGAGAAGATCAAAATGTCGGGCTAGTCTCGTGATGTAAGCCCCATTGACAAGATTCCTTTCCTGTGCTGATCGGTTTGGTGCTGCATTGCACATGCAATAAAATATGCCACGTCGAAAACATGTCCTTCGGACATGCATGATAAGAAATAAACATCTTGTTTGTTGATGACGCCGGTGCTTTCTTTGCGACCTGTAATAGTATGAGCGAGAATAGCATGAAGATACCGAAGAACTGGAAGAAGGGTAGTCACTTTGGAGCGACTAGGGTTGTAGTTGTGTTTAGTGGGTTGTAAGTTGTGCCAACATGAGATAGGGGTCCAGTGGAGTTCTCTGTTTAACTCGAAAAGTGGATTTTCTTCTATAAATCCTGGCGTATAGAGTCCGAGTGCCGATCCGAATTGAAGTACGCTTAGTCGACGTACTGTGCCCTTTAGGCAGAATTGAATTGTGTCGACATCGTCAAATTGTGTCATTACTGTCTGTAGGGTGAATGTGGAATAGAACTCGAGAGTGAGTTCCAAGTATGTGGGTTCTACGATCGCAAAAAATTACTCTCATGGTTCCGTTGAGATGAGAGCTCGAACATCTCCAGTGAGTCTGACTTGTTGCAGGGCATCCCAATCGATGCATCTACCGGTTCCAAGGGGTCTATCCCGAAATGCTTTGTATCGTTCTTCCTGAGTTGCTTGAGGGAATCTGAGGAATGGGTGTCAGAACTCGGTAGAAGCGCTTGTGGATGGTGATCCGGGCCTTTTCTTTTCTTGCTTGGGGCTAATCGTTTAATTCGGGATGTTGACATGGTGACTGAAGTTTGTAATGAACTATAAAATAGGTTTTCAACAATAATATAGCCAAAATTAAATCATGAAAAATCTAAAAATTTAGAACATTAATCAGCACAAATCATTAGTGAGCAAAGAAATGCATCAACCTTGTGAATCCTTAAAATGCAATAGTTTATTCCTACTCATGCTCATGAAAGAACAACCAATTCATGGAGCCTAAATTTTTGAGGCAAGATTCCTAAAAATAATGATTCAATGCTAAATCTAAACAAAATATGAAAGTAAAGTTATTATCAACTATTTAAGTTAAGAAAGGGAACGAGGTATAGAGTAGAAGGATTGATCACGATGGGAGCATGGGCGGAGCACGATAATGGTACGATTGCTGCGTTACGAACATGACAATGGTAGAAGCATGGTGTTCGTGAGCACGGCTTTGGCGCGGGCGTGTGCCAGGTTTGTGGGTGGTTTTTAAGATGAAAATGGTGAAAGGAGGTGTTTCTAGGTGGAGGGAACTGTTGTGCAGCTAGATTGAGGGAGAAAAGGTTTTAGAAATTTAGATTTTTAGGGTTTGAAATTGGGGGAAGACGGTTAGATTTATATATAGGGGCTGGGGCACGGTCAATCGCCATGCCCGTGTCACTTTGAATTTGCCCGTGCTTTTAGCGATTTTTGGGTTTTAGGCGCGTCAGTGGATTTGCCACGGCTGTGTTGAAGCTGCCACTCCCGTGTGTTGATTCACACGATTGGGTCAAACGGGCATGTGTATCCCGTGCTTGATAAGTCAGTATGTTCGCATGGTTGTGGGGCACGATTGTGTTCTACCCGTGCTTAATAAGTCAGTAGCTTCACACAGTCATAGGGCACGGCCGTGTATAGCCCATGCTTGACAAGTCAGTAACCTTGCACAGTTGAAAGGTACGGGCGTGTCTGATATCGTAGCCCTTATTTGTTGAAAATAATTTTTCCCTGTTTGTTCACGGATCCGGCCATGCCCATGGTGTGTCCCCTGTCTTGTACACGGTCGTTGGCACGCCCGTGTTCAAGGCTGTGTTAACAAACCTGCATTTCTGTTAGATCATTTAGAAAAATTTTAGAAGACAAAGTCAATTTTAGTGTGTTAGCACTCGGGTTGCCTCCCGAGAAGCGCTTGTTTATAGTCTTAAGCTAGACTTTCCCTATTTTCGATTCTAAAGGAGGGTTCGTAGAGCAGAAGCTCCTCTCTCATATCTCCAGAATCTGCACCATTATAAATTTTAAGTCGATGACCATTTACCTTGAATGTGTCATTTGTGGGATGAGTTACCTCAATGGTGCCGTATGGAAAGATTGTTTTGATCATGAATGGGCCTGACCATCTTGACTTCAGTTTTCCCGGGAATAGTTTAAGCATTGAATTGTATAGTAGGACCAGGTCTCCTACTTCAAATTGTTTCGATCGCTTGAGACGAGCATCGTGGCGTCGCTTTTTTGCTTCCTTGTATAGTTTTGAGTTCTCATAGGCTTTCATTCTCCATTCATCCAACTCGTTTATCTGCATCATTCTTCTCTTTCCTGCAATTTTTAGGTCAGAATTCAAAACTTTGTTGCCCAAAAAGCTTTGTGTTCTAGCTCAAATGGTAGATGACATCTTTTCCTGTATACAAGCTTGTATGGGGATGTCCCTAGCGGTGTTTTGAATGCTGTTCTGTAAGCCCATAAAGCATCATCTACTTTAATTGCCCAATCTTTTCTATTTGATTCAACTGTTTTTTTTAGAATGCGCTTAAGCTCTCGGTTTGCTACCTCAACTTGCCCACTAGTTTGAGGATGATATGGGGTGGCTGTTCTGTTCAGGAGAATAGTTTCTTGAGAAATTTAACTACTACCCTAGGATCATTGGTAGGTATGGCTTCCGCTTCTACCCATTTTGACATGTAATCAACTGATACTAGGATGTATTTATTTCCAAACAAGCTAGGGAATGGTCCCATAAAATCAATACCCCATATATCAAATATTTCACATGACAACATATATGTTTGAGACATTTCATCACGTTTAGAAATATTACCTTCTTTGGCATTTATCACACGAGGTAACGTACCTGTTGGCATCTTTAAATAGAGTGGGCTAGTAATAACCTGATTCGAGTATTTTGTGTGCTGTCTTAATACCACTGTAGTGTCTTCCTGATGGTCCTGAATGACAATGTTCCAGGATTTTGCTTGCTTCTGTCTTTGTAATGCATCTTCGAATTACCTGATCTGCACATATGCGGAAAAGAAAAGGGATCTTCTCAAAAATAAATTTTCACATCAGCAAAGAATCGCTTCTTTTGGTGATGTGTAAATTTTCTTAGCAAGACGTTAGCTGCTAAATAATTCGCAATATTACAAACCATGGTACTTCAGAATGCATTAAAGAAAAGAGTTGTTCTTCGGGAAACGAATCATTTATTTCATGTTCATTAAGCTTTCTGGTGTGTGGATTTTCGAGTCTTGAGAGGTGATCTACCGCAAGATTCTCAGCTCCCTTCTTATCCTGTATTTCCAAGTCAAATTCCTGTAAGAGTAAAACCCATCGTATGAGTCTAGGTTTTACATCAGGTTTGTTTAAAAGATAACGAAGATCTGAAAGGTCAGTGTAAATGAAAACTTTAGACAATATTAGATATTGTCTAAATTTGTCAAAAGCAAAAACTACAGCTAGCAATTCTTTCTCAGTGATGGTGTAATTTTCTTGCGCAGATGTTAATGTTCTGCTAGCGTAGTAAATTGGCTGAAAATGCTTGTCTCTTCGTTGTCCCAAAACTGCACCTACTGCAAAGTCACTTGCATCACACATTAGTTCAAAGGGTAAGTTCCAATCAGGTGCAATTATAATCGGTGCATTTATTAATTTATCTCTAAGGAAATTGAATGCATCTAAACATTCTTGATTGAAATTAAAAGGAACATCTTTTTCTAGTGATTTTATCAAAGGCTTAGCTATTTTAGAAAAATCTTTAATAAATCTTCTATAAAAACCTGCATGTCCTAAAAAGCTTCTAATAGGCTTAACTAAATTAGGGGGAGGTAATTTTTCTACGGTTTCAACTTTTGCTTTATCTACCTCAATCCCTTTACTAGAAATTTTATGTCCTAATACAATCCCTTCTCTAACCATAAAGTGGCATTTCTCCCAATTCAAAACAAGGTTTGTTTCCTCACATCTCATTAGAACTCGTTTTAAATTTTTAAGGCAAAGATGGAAAGAATTACCGAATACCAAGAAATCATCTATAAATACCTCCATGATGTCCTCCACGAGTTCGTCAAAAATTGCCAACATGCAACGCTAAAAAGTAGCAAGAGCATTACATAATCCAAAAGGCATTCTACGATAAGAAAACGTACCATATGGGCATGTAAATGTTGTCTTCTCTTGGTCTTCAGGAGCTATGGTGATTTGAAAGTAGCTAGAGAGTCCGTCCAGGAAGCAGTAGTACATATGCCCGGATAGTCTTTCTAACATTTGATCTATGAAGGGTAGAGGAAAGTGATCTTTTCTGGTGGATCATCCAGCTTTCTATAGTCTATACAGACTCTCCAACCTGTAACTGTTCTTGTGGGACTTAACTCATTCTTTTCATTAGACACTATCGTCATTCCTCCTTTCTTCGGAACTACCTGCACATGACTTACCCAAGTGCTGCCAGAAATAGGATAAATTATTCATGCATCTAGAAGTTTAATTACCTCAGCTTTGACCAATTCTTTCATGTTGGGGTTTAATCATCTCTGAGGTTGCACACACGGTTTATATTCTTCTTCCATTAAAATTATGTGGGTGCAAAACGCGGGGCTTATTCCTTTGATGTCGAAAATTTTCCAAGCAATGGCTTTCTTGTGTTCTCTTAGTACCTTTATCAGCTCCTCCCTTTCCTTTGGTTCTAGTTCTGAAGAGATGATTACTGGTAGCATAGAATTGTCCCCAAGGAATGCGTATTCTAAATGTTTTGGTAACTGTTTTAATTCCAATTTGGGCGGTTCTTCGATGGAGGGTTTCTGTTTTAATATGTCATCTTCTTCAATGTTTTCTTTTTTCATTTGTCTGAATGATGATGTATTCAAACTCATCTCATTGCCTTCATCTTCTTCCCCCTCTCCTTGAGCCGCACCACGCCCATAGTGTCGTCATGTATGATTTCTTGTAATGAATTTTAATAATATGATCGAGAGTGTCAATAAAATAACAGGAATCATCCTGCTCTTTAGAATATCGCATGGCATCATAAATTTGAAAAATAATTTCTTCATCACCTATCCTCAGAGCGAGTTCACCATCACCTACATCAATAACGGCTCTAGCAGTGGCTAAAAAAGGACGCCCTAAGATTAAAGGAACATTAATGTCTTCATTCATGTCTAACATAACAAAATCAACAGGGAAAATAAATTTATCAATTTTTACCAAGACATCTTCAATAACTCCTCTAGGATATTTAATAGATCTATCAGCTAATTGAATACTCATCCTAGTGGGTTTTGGTTCCCCAAGATCTAGCCATTTAAACAATCAGTAAAGCATTAAGTTGATACTAGTGCCTAGGTCTGCTAATGCTTTCGTGATGTTTAAACTACTAATTAAGCAAGGAATAGTGAATGTAACACCCCAAACCCGGTCAACACACCACGACCGAATCTGGCATGTTACGGAGTGAAAACATTTGAATAAAACAAGTTACCGATTTAATTTTATTGAAACCCTTTATCACGAAAACCTCTTCTGTTGGGAATCCACTTGTTGTTTTATAGTTCTTGGAAAACCCTTCAATACTTATTAAAATCCAAGTGAGTTAAGCATAGTCGAGTAAAAAAAACCATTTGTGTTTGAAGTTATTTGAGAAATTAAATTTGATAATCACTTAGGTTAATTTGTTATCATCTTGTGTAGATTATTACCCGATAGTAAGGTTTGAAAACCCGAAAGAGATATAATTTTGAAAATGTTACTCTTTACCAGTTATTTAAGCAAGTCAATTTATTAAGCACCTGCATAATCTAATCAAAATAAACAAAGTAATTAAAACCCAAAATAATACTTAGCGGCCTTATTACAAAACCAAAACCAAATTTAAGTAAATAAATAAAACCGAAATAGTAATTTAAAGTCAAAACCCGAAACTAGCATGCATGGCCACCTCGAGTCCTCCCCGGCTCCAGATCCGCGATCTATGCCTCATCTGCAAAATATATGGGAAGGGGTGAGTCACCGAGACTCAGTGTATAAATCCCCAACCCAATAGTGCAACACTTACGCAAATCATCAGTAACACATGCGAATCATGCAACCCCATAACCTAATCATCCAATCTCCTTTATCTACCCCGTGTGGTCAAAACCACTGGTGGTCAACACCACTGGTGACCGTAGTCACAAATATATATATATATATCAGTGTGGTCAAAACCACTGGTGACCGTAGTCACAAATCAAGTGATGGGGCCAACCCATCGCGTGGTCAAAACCACCGATGACAATCCGTAATTAATCATGTAGGCCAACCCATCGTGGTACCAAACTCTTGACGAGTCACAATATCCATATGTGGTCAAAACCACTGGTGACCGTAGTCACAAACATCATAAATGTGGTCAAAACCACTGGTAGTTAAAACCACTGGGACTTAGTCACAAATAATAGTATCAAAGATGGGCCAATCCGTCGTGTGGTCAAAACCACTGGTGACAGTCCAAAATAATTCTTCCCCCTCCTCTCAACAACCCCATCATCATGTCCATATCAATAGTGGCATAATAACATATGATGATGCAAATAACACATGGCATAGCATTAAACAATGACATGATAGCATATAACGAGATCCATAATCAGGGGACTTACCCGGAGTCCACACTCATGCCTACAAGGCATAACCACCGGTTTTAATGGCTATTACAGTAACACAATAAACATATCATACTAACGAAGTGTGTAAGTGTTACACACCGACTATTCGTAGATCTAAGAAAAATCCCAAAACTACGCAAAACTAACGAGATCCCGAAACGTTTGCCTTCCCCCTTCCTACAATCGGCCAACACTTTTGTTAGTAACCAAAAGCCTATTCGGCTCAACTAGAAATCCCGAAGGATATGTCGCATGAAGATAACACCTTACCTTAATGCCAATTTGATTTCCAACCAAATCCCGAAGGTCCACTTTATTCGGCTACCAAGCACCAACATTCAGCACCCCTAAGTGATGTTAGGGATTTCGGCTACTTCACCATTTTGGAACAAGAAAAGAGTTAAAATCCTGATTAATAACGATTGAAGAAATATCAAGGAGGGCAAATAAGATTCAGCATTAACCAAATCACCAAGAAGAGAAAAGAGTAGGAAGTTTACTTACCGAAGATTCGGCTAACTCAAATGAAAGAACTAGAGATAGATTCGGCACTGAGTATGGAGTTTAGAGTACGTGAGAAGAGATGGGAAATAAGGCCAAGGATAAAAGAGAACACAAAGGGGGTTTCAGCTTTTCAAGATGAAAGAGATGGAAGAAGATGGAATGGGATTGATTTCGGCAAAGGAGAATGGATGAAGTTTCGACACAAGGATATTTGGAAGAGAGCAGAAAGATGTCGATTGGAGGTGAAGATGTAGAGAAGAGAATGGCTAACAATGAATGAACTGAAAGGTAAAGAGAAGAAAAGGAGAGAATTGAGTTTCGGCTCTTCAAAGGGAGTTGCAAACTTGGTTCGGCCAAATGCCCAAGTTGCCAAAAGAGAAAAGAGAGAAAATGCACTTTGAGGTTCGGTTTTGACACTAAACAAAGAAAAGAGAAAGACTCCCAAAGCTAGCCGAACATGCACCCTTACTTGGCTATTGAAATTCGGCACCCCTAGCTTCCAAATCCGATTACACCTCCTCCCCCAAAGTCCATAATTCGGCCAACTCCTTCAAATGAGTTTGAAAAGATTCAAACTCCTAAATTTCCTCCCCTACATCAGTTCAAATCCGTTTGACCCCTTCCATCCCTATCTTCTAGAGTCCATCCTGAGCACTCTTCTTCCCTGCTTCTGGAGTGAAAAAAAATAATAAGCAGAAAGTGTAGTTCCTGCTGCTCGAACCCAAGCACTCCTTCCCTGCATGGGGCGTCACCATCCAAGCACCTTAGTGGGGCCTACTTTGCCACTTTGCCATTAGGTTGTTTGTGTCACAACCCTCTAATAAATTCTTTTAACCCCTAACTCTCTTAGCTCCCTCTTCCTAAGCACTAAAACAAAATTTTTTTGGCCATGACCTAGGCCTAACCCGAGGTCATGCCTAGACCCCAAAACATGCTAAACTAGCACAGTAAGCATATCGTCACATGCAAACACATGCAAAATGCAGAGACCCCAATTTAAGGATATTACAGTGAAACTCCCTGGATCTTTTAACTTCCGTGGTGGTCTATTTTGGAGAAGGGCTGAACACTCTTCATTAAGCTCCACCTTTAATACTTCCTCAAGCTTCCTTTTGTTTGTGAGAAGTTCTTTTAAGAATTTTGCATACTTTGGCATCTGGGAAATAGCTTCAACAAAAGGTAAGTTAATATGTATTTGTTTAAAGAGTTCAAGGAACTTACCGTATTGAGCATCCAGTTCTTCTTCAATTTTGCTGGATATGGAATTTGTGTTATTCTCTTTAGGCAATGTATTGTCATTCTCAACTTCTACACTTTTTTCTTGGTAACCTCATGTGGTGTCTTTCTTTGTGGTTCAACTAGCTCTTTGCCACTTCTTAGTGTGACTGCCCTTACTTGCTCTGTGTCTTTGGAAAAAATTTCTGTCCGTATTTCACATACTATTTCAGTAAGTATTCCAACTGATGTAATGAGCTCTCCTACCTGAGTCTTGATTCCCTTTAGTGAGATTTGCTGTTCATCAAGTGTTGCTTCCGTCATTTGGAGACAAGAATCTATAGCTGCTATGAATTTTGTCAGCATCTCTTCAAGGTTTGATTTCTTTTCCTGTGGATAGGGCTGATTTTGGTAATTTGGAGAAGGTTGCTGCCTTTGATTTCCTTGATTTCATTGTCCTCTCCACAAAAATTTGGGTGGTTCCTCCAACCTGCATTATAAGTGTTACTATAAGGATTATTATTAGATCTGAAATTGTTATCTATATAGTTTGTCTGCTCGTTGTCTGCGCCCGATTGGTAGGGTGGGTACCTAGAATTTGCCACATTCCCGCTTGCTTCGCGTTGCATTACTGGATGTACCTGCGAAGAACATAAATTATCAAGTTTTTTATTCATTAAATCTACCTGCGTTGACAGTATTGTCACTGCGTTTGTGTTAAAAACTCCATCTAATTTTGTCGGTTTAGCTCTTTTAATTTGCCATTGATAGGTGTTTAACGACATCTCTTCAATAAAATAGTAAACCGCTTCAGGAGTTTTGTTATTTAAAGTTCCACCGGCTGATGAGTCAATCATTTGCCTAGTTGAAGAATTCACACCATTGTAAAAAGTTTGGACTTGAACCACAAAGGTAATCCGTGGTGTGGGCATCTCCTTAGGAGATCCTTGTATCTCTCTATGCATTATATAATGTTTCTACGTCATTCTACACAAAAAAAGATATGTCAATCCTAAATTTGGCCATTTTGGCTAGTGAAAAATATTTTAAAATAAATTTTTCAGTCATTTGATCCCATCTGGTGATTAACCCTCGTGGTAACGAGTTCAACCAATGCTTTGCTTTATTCCTTAATGAAAAAGGAAATAACCGAAGACGTATGGCATTATCAGAAACACCATTTATTTTGAAGGTATCAAAGAATTCTAAAAAAATAGATATATGAGTATTTGGATCTTCATCCTGCAAACCATCAAATTGAACAAACTATTGAATCATTTGTATTGTGTTAGGCTTTAATTCAAAATTATTAGCTGCTATAACAGGCCTAACAATACTAGATTCTGCTCCTTTCAAATTAGGTTTAGCATAATCATACATAGTGCATGGAGCATTCTGTTCTTGCACATTTTTCTGGTGGATTGTTTTCGTCCATCCCTTCAGTATGATTGGATCTTTCTTGTTGTTCTTCTCTTTGGTAGTCTAGAGCTCGTCTAATTTCTCGATGATTTTTGCAAGCGGTAGCTTCAATGTCACTTTTGTATGCTAAAGGTCCTATCGGGTTCCTTCTAGTCATAAACTAGAGGTACCTGCTAGGATAAGAAAGAAAGAAAGAGAATTAGTAAAAATAAAAATTTAATCTAAAAATTAATAATAGAATAATGGCTAAAGTAATAGAAATAGAGCTTTCTTAATATTTTAGTGTTCCCCGGCAATGGCGCCAAAAACTTGATCGTGTTAAACAGTCGAGTTTTAATATTTATAAAGAATGATCGAACCTGTAGACTAACTATGACAATGATAGAGGCAAGTGCACCTATTGAACAGTAGTATAGTTTAGGTAAGAATATCTTATCAAACCCAAAGGAACCTAAAAGTACTACTACTCACTTTCTTTCTATTATTTAGCCTAAAATATGGAGTGATTGGTTTATAAAACTAATGAAAAACTAAACTAGATGCAAAGACAAAAGAATGAAATTGGAGAAAGACTTTAGGAAAACTCAGTTGATGAAGACGATACCCTCAGGAAGAATCCATCTATGACTTCACTTATTATTTATTCCCCAAACCATATGATTTCTTTACTTAGCTTGATCCGTAAGACTCCCTAACCTATATTAAACCCTCTCTCGAGGTGAATAACGTCTAACCTTAGGTTAATTAGTGGAAATCTCGTTCTCTTATAATAACCCCTTAAGGAAATAGTAAATCGATCAATGGATTCACATATTAGGTTTCACCCTAATTCGACAAAATCTCGTAACCCTATCTCTAGGCGCCCGATCAACTCCGCTCAATTATGCTAGATCTACTCTTAGGTAGGGTCTATTCCTCCTCCACCTAAGCACATCAGATTAAATTAAGCAACATAATTAAGAACAAACTAAGTACTTATCATATAATTTATAAATCAAATAACAAAATCCATCATAGGTTTCATCCCCTTCAGGTATCTGAAGAGTTTAGTTCATAACTAAATAAGAAAACATCTCAAGAGAAAAGATAAAACAAAACATAGGAAATCCCTAAAACCCCTTGAAGGAATTGAAGAAGAGATCCTCCTGTCTTGAATAGAGTTCCAGCTCCTTGAGATGGATCAACTGGCTATCTTCGAGTGATTCCTTAAAAGATGAAAGCTTCGGCAAAAGCCTCTGCAGAAAGCCGTCCTTTCAATGTCTGCCTTGAGTTGTTTATATAGGCTTTGGAGATGTTTTACTTGGCTCCTAAGTACCTCTCTCAAGTAGAATTACTATTAGGGTGTTTAAGTAGACTTAGGAGTATGTTTCTTTGGCTTCAAGCATCAAATTCTGAGTGAAATTACTCATCCCCGCGGCAGGGGCACGGCCATGGCACACGCCCGTGTAAATCGTGGTTGGGCCGTGTCTCGATTCTATCATTTTGGGAACTGTTGTGTAGATCACCAGGCACGTCCGTGTGTGGTAAATGGATGAAGCACGGCCATGTGTGACGGAGTTGAGGCCGTGCTCTAGGTAATCAGCGAGGCATGGTCGAGTGGGCTTTGGGCCAGGCCGTGTCGAATTCTTGCTAAGGCCCAATTACTCCGTTTTAAGCCTGTTTTATGCTCTTTTTATCCTTAGGTGCTTTCCTAAGTATAAGACATGAAAAGAAAGGATTAAGAGCACCTTTTTAGATAAATCAATGATAATTCATCCAAAAGCATACTAAAAGTGGGATTAAAATATGTTACTTTTACTGTGTATCACTTTGAATGGCTGGGGTCTGCAAGTGGTCAGCCACTTCTCGTACTCACACCAAAGCTTCGCTCATAATGTGGTCTATATTTCTTACCTGCCCCTTTTACAGGCTGTCACATTTCTCTTGTTTCCTTTTCTCGAACCATATTCGCGTGGACATGTTGTCTTCCACTTTATCAAGAAACCTTTTTCCATGACAAGCTATCTATTTAGAAACTATATACGAATCAACACCCTTTTTTTTAAAAAGATAAAATGCAATGCAATCGTAGCCAAAACAAAACAAAACAAGTCAAGTCAGTACATTTCATACAAATCTAGAATTCAAAGCAAGAAATAATAAATAGAGCACCTAATCGGGTGACCACTAGAGGATTGGTATGGTTCTACCTAGGGTAGGCTCTTAGGGCTCATTATATGCGGTTCGGTTCTAAAGTAAGGGTACCTAAACCAACATATTCCTCGATCTTTACCTATTATAGGTTCATACAGACCGAGTTCGGTTCAGGGGAATACATTTCCCTATGGCTATATAGAGATGAAAATCTCACGAAGACATAGGTAAGGATGTATGCCAAAAATGATCCACTATACGGAGGTGAATACCTCACGTAGGAATAGTTTCACACTCCCACTTAAGAAGGGCAAAATCAAACGATTATGCAATGCAATATGCGGAAATATACCAAGAGACTCGAACCCATAGAGCAAACGTATCATTGTGTAACAAAATGATGAAGACCACAAAAATGAAAGATGAAATGCAATAAAGGGAGCGTAAATTTAAATCAAATTATCAATTTTCGACAAAAAGACCAAAAGTAATCAACTCGCGGCTTGACTCTCTTATTTTATCCCCAGTGGAGTCATCAAGCTGTCGAAACCTTTTTATTATAAAATCGACTTTTTATTTTAAAATGAAAATGAGAATCGCCACTAATCACTTTTAGGAGGTGTGATCGGGTCACCTCCTAATTTGATCGTTTTAATAAGAGGTTTGATTGAATAAAACAATGTTTTTCAATCTACAAAAATCCAAAAAAATGGGTTCGGGTGTCGGTCACTCATGAGGAAGGATTAACACCCTCGTTACGCCCAAAATTGGTACATAATTGATTACTTGATGTCTTTAGTGTAGAAAATTGAAATTTTGAAGAGATTTTAAAATATGATCCTTTATTAAGACATTTCTTAACTAAATTAATTTTCACAAAAAAAAGGGGCTTATTTTAAGTTAATGAATAAGAAAGGATCATGTCCCGTAATTTAGGACACAATGCCTTAGATCATCGAGAAAAAAATGAACGCCATTTAATCACCACTTAAATGTCATTTTTATTTTATCTTAAAGTAAATATTCGACTATCTCGGTTTTAGAAATAAGCCATATTCCGTAAGTTAAGAACACAACTTTTCTAATTCCAAAATAATGAACATTACTTTGATTTAAAAAATTTCCTTTTTTGTGCCTCGTGCAAAGACAAATGCAATATTTAAAATAATATGTATTTAGCTTATTCGGGCATAGTATAAAAACGGGTAAGTACATTTAAACACAACTCATGGCATTGTTATAACAAAATAAATAAAAACAGAAACGTATAAAATGAAACGATGATGTACGATAAAAATAAAAATACCATACTAGTAAATGACGATGATATAATTATAATAATAAAACACCAATTAACAATGACAATAATCATATTATAATTACTAATTCTAATACTAATTAAATAATAATATAAAAATTTTAAAAATAAAATAAATAACAATGAAAATAAATAATAACAATAATAATAATGAGAACAATAATAAGAAGAAGAACAAAATGTGCAAAATAAATATATAAAGAACACTATAGACTTTAAATACAAAAAGAATAAAGGAATCAATGAATAAATAAATACATAAATAAATAAATAAAAACTTTCATGAAAAATTGAAATTAAATAAACAATGGACTGAATCAGAATGAAAATGAAGTTAAAAGTATAAATTATGATAAAATAAGCAAATAAAGACTAAAATGAAAAGCGCGCAAACACACAGGGACTAAATGCAAAATTATCCCAACCCATAGGAGACGCGTCCTTAGGGGACATCGAACCAATGACTTAATTGAAAACGGGATAAAATTAAATGGCAAAATTTCTAAAAAGAAAGAATAACGAAATTAGGATTAAATTAAAACAACTCAAAAGGTTGAAGGACTAAAGTTGTAAATATCACCTTTAAGCAAAAACAAGCTGATCCTGCTAGGTCGGATCGGATCGTTTCAGGTCCAAAAACTCCGCCGTTTTGACGTTTGAAGCATAAGCCAAAACGACACCGTTTTGAGGGTTTATATAAGTAAAAAATCAAAAATTTCATTTCAAACCACAGTTTAAAAAAATTCTGAAAACCTTTTTTTTCTTTCTAAGCCTCCCCTTCTCCGGCCTTGGCGCCGTGAGCCTCTGCTCCGATGGCCACCGGTTGCCGGCGATGGCTTCGCCGTTCCCTGTTGCCGAAAAGCCTAAAAGACCTTTTTTTCGACCCCTTATTGAATAGAACCCAAATCTGAGGTTTAAATCCCCAGAAATCTAACCGACACTCGGCAGAGGGAAAAGAAACCAAAAGGTTTCGCTTTTTCTCTGATGAGGCCTTGTCTCGATGGAAAAGGACCGACGACAGCAGCGGCGACGATGTATCTCAAGTAAGATTTTTTTACTTATATATATATATATATATAATAGATTCGAAAAAGAAAAATAAAAAGTCGCCTTTTGAAGTTTTTCGATTTTGTATTTCGATTGCCTTTTTTTTTTGTATTCGATATCTCTTTTTTTTTTTAAAAAAAAAGACCCTTTTTACAATTAGTTTTCTAGCATTTTTATAGCCAGATTACACTATTATTTTTATCTATTTTTCTACTGTTCTTGCCTCTGTTGTGTGTTTGGTTTTTGTCCTTGCAGGTGGTGGTTGACGGTGGCAAACCTCGAACAGCAAGACCACTGGCGAGGTGGAGGCGGCGGGGCGCAGGTTAGGGTTAGGGTTTCTATTTCTAAAAAGATGTTTAGGTTATTGGGCTTGTAAATTTAAGTTAGAATTTTTTATTTGGGTCATATTATAAATAGACTATTATTTTTTATTGGACTTTAATATTTTATTTTATTTTGGGCCGAATAAAATTGACACATTACAACCGAGAATAAGAAAAGAGAGAATAACACCTACATGAAACAAAGGAAGACTCATAAAATACGAGATTAAATCCCCACCACTGGCATTATGCTAAAAAGCTACTGAGCATCAGGATACGCCTTGATGATGAAAAACAATGCAGGGATGTTAATGATTTTGTATTGAGAAAAGCCTCCTCCTTCCAAGATTTTCTTCCATTCCGCCTCTGTTCTCTCCTTACCATTGGTATGTGCAATCATTACGAGGTCCATCACAAATCCAACGTCATCAAACACTCCACTTCCATCTTCTTTCAAAATTATTTCAACAAATATCACTTTTCCATTCTCTCTCAGTCTCTTGGTATTGCTTTCTTACAATTCCTTAATATTTTTATGCATTCCTCGTTAGTCCAATCATGCAATATCCACTGCAAATAAAAAACATACAAAAAATTAATATCTAGTTATTTTCTTATAATTAATGTTGTAAGCCCAACTTTGCCCAACCCACCTAACCCATCAACCCAGACCAAAATAAAGCCCAACCGGCCCAAACCCAAAAAAAAAAAAACAGAAAAGAAAAACAAAAACCCTAATGCAAGTGGCGCTGTAACCTAGGGCCACTTGCCCTGACTTTTTGACGCCACCCTTTGCCACCGCGGTCATGTCCACCGCCCTTCCACTGCCTCTGGCCCTGCAAGCAATAAGCGAGAAATGACAGAAAGCAGCAAGTTGTAAAAAAAATGGCTATAAAAGCCGATTCAAAGTATTTGTAAGGAGGATTTTTTTTTTCTCTTCACTCTTTGATTAAATGCAAAAACAAAGAGATTTTCATCATTAAGAGAATCGATCACAAAATCAAAGAACAAAAAAGCCCTAAAAAATCAAATCGGAAACCCAGGGTATTTTTTTTATTTTCCTCTTCATTTAAGAATCTATTTTCTCTTCGTTTATGCATAAATAAAACACGAGATATAAAAAGGGTAAAGGAAACAAATATAAAAAAAGAGGAAAAAATACCTTTTTTGTGAAATTTCGGCCACCGTTCACGCCGGCGCGACGGAGGACGGCGACCGGAGCTGGCCGAACTCCCCCCCTCTGCAGAGAAAAAAGAGAGAAAGAATTTTTTTTAAAACAGAAAACCAAATGATTTTTTTCTGTGTTTAGGGCTTTATATAGCCCCTCAAAACGATGTCGTTTTGGGGCTAGCTTTAACCCCAAAACGACGCGTCGTTTCACAGTCCGACCGAACCCGACCCGCTCGAGATAGGATCCGCGTGTTTTTTAAGCCAAAGGGAAATTATGCTCTTGGTCCTTCCGCATTTTCATGTTTTTAAAATCAAATTTATAGTTATTGCAATATTGGCCTAGAAATTTCACGCGGTTCGCGATTAGTCCCTCCCTCAAACGCGTTCTATTCACTGGGAAAATTGCCTCTTTGGCCCCCTCCTTTTATCTGCGTGTTTTCTAGCCCCTAACCTCTACTTTATTTACAATTTGACCCAAAACTTCCATTTTAATGCAATTTAGCCCTTTTTTATTATTTTGCAATTTTATTATTATTACTATTATTTAATATTTTATTTTATCATTATTATTATTATTATCATTATTATAAGATATATTTTCTTAGTTTGATACTATTATCATCTATTTGATTTATTTATATTTATGTTATTTTATATATATATTTTAATTTTCACTTACATAATTATCACATTTTATATATTTGTACTTCTATTTTTATGTTAATATTAATATTATTATTATCATTATTATTATATTCACTATCACTATTATCATTATATTTACTATATTTATATTATTGTATGGTATATATTACGTATCATTATTATTATTTTATTATTATTACTGTACTATTACCATTATTATTATTATTATTATTATTATTATTATTATTATTATTTACTCTTTTTACTATCATTATTACTATTATTGCTATTTTATTATTATTTCTATTATTCTTATTATTGTGTCATTACTTGTATATAATATTATTATTATTATTATTATTATTATTATTATTATTATTATTATTATTATTATTATTATTATTATTGTTGTTGTTGTTGTTGTTGTTGTTGTTGTTGTTATTACTAGTGTGTTAATACTATTATTATCTATTTTATTATGTCTGTTTATTGTCATTAATTAAATCAATATTCTTTTATTTTTTCGCATAACATCGAATTTCCCCTTTATTATTTGTCATATCAGTTTACCCAATGCATCAAGTTTTCAAATAATTGATATTTCGTATTAAGGGTTTGAGAAGATTGTGCCCTAACTTACTGGGTTCCGATTTTTCTTGTTCAATCTTAATAACGGAATACCTTTTTTAAGTCGCAATCAAGCTCCGAATAAAATACTTAATCCCGAAAATTTGAAATGTCGCTACTCTAACTTCTCGGACTCGACATCTAGATACTTCGGATAAGGTTTTTTAACATAGGGCAATATTCCTAATTTGGACCTTGGGAAACGAACCCTAACTTCATCGGGTTCTGCTTTTCTCGTTGGACAAATGATGGAGATCCTTTTCAAATATAAAACTAAGTTTTAAAAAGCGAGCTTAGTTTGAAGTCTAAAGTATTATACCTAACGTCTTGGACATAATGCTTTATCTCTTGAAAATAAGAGAGTCTTAACGTCCTTCCAATCCTTTCAAGTTTTAGAAATAAAAGTATCTATTTTGAATCATTTCAACGTTTTCAACATTAGGACATCGATCAATCAATTTGGTACCAATTTTGGGCGTATCGAGGGTGCTAACCCTTCCTCGTGCGTAATCGACTCCCGAACTTGTTTTCTGGATTTCGTAGACCAAAATTGTTGTTTTGATAAATAAACTGTTTATTAAAAACAACTATTTTATGAGGTGGCCCGATCACACCTCATCAATAAAGATCGGTGGCGACTCCCTTTTTTTCATTTAAAAAAAACCCGAGTCGACCGCATCATTAATTGTTTTATCCAAAAAATGGTTACGACAGCTTGACGACTCCACTGGGGACTCGAGGGTCAGGCCATAGATTGATTGATTTCTATCCTTTTGATTAAAATTGAAAAATGGCTTCGAAAAATCATGATTCTTTTAATGCACTTTCAATATTGGGTCTCGTAAATACTTTGGCATTGCATTGCACGACCGTTGTGGTGACACCTTTAAGTGGGAGCGAGAAGCTATGCCTTCGTGAGGTATTCACCTCTGCATGGGCTAGTGGACTGCTTTCGGGATACATCTATACCTATGTCTTCGTGAAGTTTTCACTTCAGCATGGCCATAGGAAATGTATTCCCTCAGATCGAACTTCGGTCCGTATGAGCCTATAATGGGTGAGGATCGAGGAATCTGCTGGTTCGGGTACCTTAAACTTTAGAACTCAACCACATGTAAAGAGCCTAAGAACCCATCCCGAGCCGAACTATGCCGAACCTTAGTAGTTACCCAGATAGGCGTTTGTGTATTTTACATGCTTTATATCTCATTCTATGGTACTAATTGATGATGTTTTATTTCCTCTGCATGTCATTTCTATTTTTAAGAGGCATCGATTCACAGTCCATTTTTGAGTTAGAAAGATGGTTATGGAAAGCGAATTTCTTGATAAAGTGGAGGACAATACGACCGTCCGCACCTGGTCAGAACAAAGCCAATTAAAAAGAGGGGACAGCTTAGCTGAGGGATATGTGTCGAAATTATGGGATTTTACCAATATCAGTGTCATGCAGAATGAACTCCAGGAGTTGAAAGAAATATGGACCCAGTGGGATGATGAGGCAAAGCAGTTGTTCTATAGTACCTACGGCGATCTACCATACCTGCTTGATGTCATAACAGATAAGCACCTATTCCGAGCAATGACTCGATTACGGAATCTCGCTTATATAAACATTTCTCATTCGAAAAATAGATTTGGTTCCCACGGTAGAGGAATACACGACCTTACTACGTTGTCCGAGAATTCAAGTTTATAAAGCTTATTCCAAAGTAGTTAATGGCCCAACTTTTGCGAGGAAATTGATGAATATCATGGGAATGAGCGAACAATGGATCTCAGCTAGAATGCAGAAGAAAGGCGGGGGTAAATGCATACCTTGGATATATTTGAGAGACTTGATCCTAACGTATCCTGATGCAAAGAAAAAGATTGACGTCTTGGCCTTGTGTATTTACGATTTGGTAATCTTTCCAAAAGCTTTAAGACACATTGATGAAGCAGTTATTGATCTATTCGACCAATTAGACAAAGGGGTCATGCCTATTCTCGCTATCTTGGCTGAAACGTTCAGATCCTTGAATGCATGTTGGAGAATAGGTGAAGGCAGGTTTATTGGATGTACGCAGTTGTTATTGGCCTGGTTCCATAGTCACTTCTAGAAGGTGGATAAAGTGTCTTATCTATTTTTGTCAGAGAATTGCTCCCCGTTGAAAGAGATAGTAGCTACGCCTAGGAGAGAAGACGTGTCCGAAGAAAACTGGATAGCGCTCCTTCAAAACTTTCAAGAAGACGACGTCGAGTGGAAGGCTCCTTGGATGATTCCCGGCAAGGTCCTTTATCATTGTGGAAACTTCGACTAGGTTCCTCTACTGGGAATTTAGGGTGCCACTGCATATGCCCCTTTGCTGGTCCTAAGACTGTATAGTTCAAGATAGTTTGTTCCAACGACATACGCGCTAGCTCAATGCGAGTTCTCATACGAAGGGGAGCTATAAGAAAAGGTTAAAGAGATCTCGGTGCACGGAATCGATTCATAGAATGAGAAGATTATCCGCAGCAGGATGACCCTGAATCTGATGAATGGAGGGCTAGGAGAGTCAATGATAACATCCTCGAGCCAAACCCAGAAGGCGCTCGATCGAGAGAAGAATGCTTGCGAGTGGTCCCGTCAGAATTAGAGATTGTGACACAAGATTTTGAACGGATGAGTTTAGAACTTGGAAAAAAGATAAAAAAGCTGGAAGAAGAAAAGATGCTCCTCCAATTAGAGGTAGACGGTCAAAAATCGGAGGCTGAGAAACTTAAAAAAGAAAAATGAAAGGTAGATGAAGACTGAGATAGCTTGAAGATGGAATACAAGAAGATGCGTCTGACAATAAAAAACACTGGATTAGGGAAAACTTTGGAGCGGTGGGGACAAGAGATTCGAGAGGAAAAAGCCAGAGTTAGCAATTGGGAGAAAAAATTTCAAGAAATACAAACGCAAAAAGAGGCCTTAGAGAAGGGTATGACAGAAAACCAAAAGGAGAAAAAGGGACTAAAAGCTAGAATAGCTGAGCTTGGGCGGTCTCTACACCACTATCGAAATCGAGACTCAGAAAACAAACTGAAATCAAGTCTGAACAGAATCGAGAAAATGAATGGTAAGGTTGAAGAGCTAGAATCGGTATTACACAGTAGTGAGCTCTGGATTGAGCTTTTGGAAACAAGACAAAGGCGTTGGGAGGAGGAGCTTCGCCATTCTTGCGAGCAAGTTAGAAGCCAGAACTACCTCATGGGTGAAGCGATAATCCATATTCGAGAGGTAGCTGATCACCTACAGACTTTGGCTGCGGAAGCTGATATATTAAGCGTGAGATATGAGCTACCACCGGGTTATGATCAAGAGCTAATCTCTTTGCTTGGGAAAATCAAAACCTTAGGCCTTAGGGCAAAAGCATATTTGTAATCTACTTTATGTAAAGGGTTTTGCCTTCTAATAAAGTTATCTAAAATGAAGTTAATCAGAATCGATGTCTTCTTCTTGCATTCATGCATTTGCGTTGCATCATATTACATGCATTTAAGTTTATAAAAATGGGCCTAATTAGCTAAAACTATCAGAAAGAGAGAGAGAGAAAAAAGAAAGTGAAAAGGGAAAATCTAGAAGCAGAACATCACTACGGAATGCGCACTAAAACCAAGAAAATGGATCAAAGGTTTGAACAATTCCAGAAAGAAATGCAGGAACAAATGCAAGAGCAAATGTTAAAACTCCAGTAGGAAATGAGGGACCAAATGTTGGAGGCCCAGAGGAACATGGTGGCCCAAATGGCCCAAATGATGAACGGGGTAATGGATAAGGGGAAAGGCCCTATGCCTCCGGTCAAGGAAAGTAGTGAAGGCATCCCCCCGGGTTTTACCCCGCCACACGTAAGAACAAGGCCTGAGGAGTATGTCCTAAGGCCACCGATTCTGATCGAGCCCCAACAAGGCGGGGCGATGCTAGACCTCCCATGAGCTTCCACGCAGGCTCCGGATCCCAACCAGGAGATAACCCGGCCAATCCTGTTGTACCCGATTTAGATATGGCAGAGAAAATAGGGTCGAGAGAAGAATCTTCAAGGCAATTAGAGAATCGTTGCAAATGGCTGGAAGAAAAATTCAAGGCGCTAGAAAGTATTGATCATTATCATGGGATTAACGCAAAAGATTTAAGTCTGGTTTCGGATTTGGTACTGCCTCATAAGTTTAAAATGCTTGAATTTGAAAAATACAGTGGGACTAGCTGCCCGAGGGCCCACATCACCATGTTCTGCAGGCGAATGGCTGGCTACGTGAACAATGATCAACTATTATTCCACTGTTTCCAAGAAAGTTTAGTGGGCGTAGCTGCTAGATAGTATAACCAGCTTAGTCGGGCCAACATTAGTTCTTGGAGAAATCTGGCTCAAGCATTTCTAAAGTATTACAGCCACGTTACGGACATGGCACCGGATATAATTTCTTTACAAAGCATGGAAAAAAGACAAAATGAAAGTTTCAGACAATACGCGCAAAGGTGGAGGGAGGTCGCCATGCAGGTCCAACCACCCCTCTTAGAAAAAGAGACTACCATGCTCTTCGTTAACACCCTGAAGGCCCTTTCATAACTCATATGATAGGGAGTATGACTAAAAGCTTTTGCCGACATAGTAATGGCGGGAGAGATGATCGAACATGCCATAAGGGATGGCAAGATCGAGGCAGGAGAAAGCGTTAGGAGGGCCGCTCTAAGAAGAAGGACGGTAAAATAAATAACGTGAGCACACACAAGGCGATCACGGTTAATAGGCCAAAGGTAGTCACCTCCGGACAACAAGGTCCGGCAAGACAGGAATCGGGAACCAGACTGAATACCAAAAAAATTCAATTCATGCCAATTCCAATAACGTACAAGGAGCTATACCAGACCTTGTTCAATGAGCATATCGTGTCCCTATTCTATTTACAACCATTGCAACCTCCATACCCTAAGTGGTACGACCCTAACGCTCAATGTGATTACTATGCAAGGGTAGCGGGGCATTCAATAGAGAATTGCCTCACCTTTAAAAAGGTAGTCGAGAGGCTAATAAAGATAGAGGTCATAACACTCGACGATTTGATAAAAAAGGGGAACCCACTACCCAATCACGAGGGTAGAGGGGTAAACATGATTGGTGAGGAGGTGGTGAGAAAGATTAAGAAGGACGTCACGGAGGTGAAAACCCCATTGAGAGTAGTCTGGGAGAAAATGGTAAAGAGAAGATTGACAGATTCAGACCTTGCGAAAAACTAGAGGTATATAAAGAACTACTACGAACTCTATAAAACAAAAGGACACGAGATTCAAGAATGTGCCCAGTTTAGAATTTTGGTGCAAAACCTTATGGACAACAAAGAATTGGAGTTTTTTGAAGAAGGAGTAGAGGAAAGGAATGTATGTGTGACCGAGGAAGATTTGATGAAGCCTGAAGTCAATTACCTGAGAATCATCATCTTACAAAACACAGAAGGTAGGGTGCGGGGAAGGCCGAAGATTATAATTCAGAGACCTGCTTATTTTTCCTACAAAGACAGTAAAAAGGTACCCTGGGACTACAATTGTAATGTGATGATAACAGGGGCGGAAAGCTCCACTAGCATTTCTGAGGAAGTCAAGAATGAAGGGTCCTATCTGGCGTAGTGAGAAGCGATGCGACCCTAAGAACAAAGGAGCGTAACCAAGTGAAACCAAAGACTATCTTGATTGGCGTAAAAAGAACCCAAGCCCTCATCAATGAACCCGTAAAGAGAAGGAGGCCAAAGAATTCTTGAAATTCTTAAAACACAGTGAGTACTGACATGGTAGAATAAATTGCAAGAAACAACCACTCGCATATCCGGTACTAGCCTAACATTAAGCTTAGAAGTACACCGTGAAGCACTGATGAAAGTACTGAATGAAACTTATGTTACTAACGATATATCCGTTAATAAATTAGATCGTCTGGTTAGTAACATAAGTGCTGACAATTTTATTTACTTCAGTGAAGATGAAATCCCACCAGGAGGCATGGGATCAACAAAAGCCTTGCACATCACTACTCGTTGCAAGGAATACACTCTGCCGAGTGTGTTAATAGATAATGGATGGATCAACTTTAAATGTCTTACCTTTGGCTACACTGAGGAGGTTGCCTATAGACAGCTCTCACATGAAAGCATGCCAGAACATAGTGAGAGTATTTGATGGCACCGAAAGAAGAGTGATGGGAAGAATTTACATGCCATTATTGATCGGGCCTAATATATATGAAGTAGATTTTCTTGTCATGAAATCAAGCCCTCTTACAACTGCTTGTTGGGAAGGCCCTGGATTCATTCGGCAGTCTTGTGCCTCGCCATCGCACTGTAAACTAAGTTGGTAACAGAAAACTGACTGGTAACTATAAATGCTGAAGAAGACATCATAGCAACTGTTACCAACGAAGCGCCATATCTAGAAACAAGTGAGGAGGCCGTTGAATATTCCTTTCGATCCTTAGAGTTCATAAATGCTACTTTCATCTCGGAGGGGAATGAAGTCCCGATGCCTAAGCTATCCAAGGCCACAAGGATGGGCCTACGAATGATGATAGAAAAAAAGGCTCTACTAGGAAAAGGATTGGGCAAACATCTCCAAGGGAAAGTTCAGATCTCGATGCTGAAAGAGAAGAGAGACCGTTTTGGCTTGGGTTTCAAACCAGATGCAAAACAAATGAGGAGGGAAATAGAGAAGAAACAAGAAAGAAGAAGGGCAAGGTTGAATGGAGAGGACATCAAGTGGAAATCAATGACATTCCCTCACATATTCTGTACCTTCGTGTCAGGAGGAGTAATCTATCTGGAGAATCTTCCTCACATCAATGCCATACACGACGAGGAAACTGATCAAGAAAACCTGTTGGGCATTCGCCGTCATTTAACTGGAAGCATTCGAACAATTGACTGCAGAGGAATTTCCGTAGTTTTAAAGATTATCTGAGTAATATTCGAATGCACTCATTGTTTTAAGCCTAGAAACAATGAGATTTCTTTTGTGAAACAGGCTCATGTTCGGATATTTTGTTCCAATGAAATGCATATTTAATTCTAACAAACTTTTTTTCATTTTTTATTCCCATTCATATCATGTGAATAGTTATCCTTCAACTCATTTATTCTTTGTACATCCCTTGATACCCATCACAGGTCCCTAGCCATCAATGATATGAGCAATGATACTATAGATTCAAAGGTCTGTTTTGATCAAGACATGTGTTTAGAGGAATCTCAGGATTTTGAAAGTGATAGAGAATGTGACTTGCCTCTAGATTTGTTAAGAATGGTAGAGTAAGAAGAAAAACATATCCTACCGCATAAAGAGTCAGTGGAAGTGGTGAACCTAGGAGAAGGACAAGAAGTGAAGATCGGAGCTTGTATCACGGCAGAGACCAAGTGAGACCTCATCGAGTTACTCTAAGAATTCAAGGATGTATTCGCGTGGTCGTATCAAGATATGCCCGGATTAAGCACTGATATCGCAGTACACCAGTTGCCCATAAAAGAATAATACAAGCCCGTTCAATAGAAGCTTCGAAGAATGAGACCGGATGTTTTGTTAAAAATAAAAAAAGAAGTCGAGAAACAATTTAACACCGGATTCTTGCAAGTGGTTAAGTATTCGGATTGGGTGGTTAATGTTGTCCCTGTCCCTAAGAAAGATGGAAAAGTGTGAATGTGCGTAGATTACAGGGATCTAAATAAGGCTAGCCCGAAAGACAATTTCCCATTGCCTCACATCGACACCTTAGTAGACAATACGGTGGACTATTCGTTGTTCTCCTTCATGGATGGTTTCTCAGGATACAACCAAATAAAGATGCATCCTGAAGATATGGATAAGACAATATTTGTGACCATGTGGGGGACGTTTTGCTACAAGGTGATGCTGTTTGGCTAAAAAACGCGGGAGTGACATATCAGAGAGCCATAGTAACCCTATTTCACGACATGATGCACAGAGAAATTGAGGTTTACGTCGACGATATGATCGCCAAGTCCCGAACTGAAAAGGAACATGTCTGTGTCTTAAGGAAACTATTCTTGAGGTTGAGGAAATTCCAGCTAAAACTTAATCCAACAAAGTGTACCTTGAGCTCGATGCAGGAAGTTGCTCGGATTCATGGTCGATAAAAGGGATTGAGGTTGACCTGGACAAAGTCAAGGCCATACAAGAGTTTCCCCACCACGTACTCCAAAGAGAAGTTAGAGGATTCTTAGGAAGGCTAAATTACATCGCTTCGGTTCATTTCTGGCCCGATCGAGAAATGTGACCCTATATTCCGCCTTCTTAAGAAACGCAATCCGCACGTGAGATGAAGAATGCCAAGACCTTCGACAAAGTAAAGCAATACATCCAATGCCCCAAGATTGACACCGCCTCATCCGGTAGTCCGTCAATCCTTTATTTGACAAAGGTTCGATAATTCAATAGGATGTGTGCTTGGTCAGCATGACAATTCGGGAAAAAGAGAGAAGGCAATATACTACCTTAGTAAAAAATTCACTGAGTGTGAAACAAGGTACTCGCCAATCGAGAAACTATGTTGTGCTTTGATTTGGACAACTCGAAGATTGAGGCAGCATATGTTGTATCATATGACATGGCTCATCTCGAAGCTAGATCCTCTAAAATATATGATGGAGTCTACCACTTTGAACGGAAGGATGGCCAGATGGAAGATTCTACTTTCAAAATTCGACATAGTCTACATGAACCAAAAGGCAGTAAAAGGGAGTGCAATAGCGGACTTTTTAGCCAGTAGAGCCCTTGAAGATTACGAGCCTTTAGACTTCGATTTTCCTAACGAAGATTTGATGTATGTGGCAAACACTAGAGAGGGTGCCTCAGAAGATCATCCTTAGAAGCTGAATTTTGACGGAACATCAAATGCCGTGGGCAATGGAATTGGGGCAGTTCTGATATCCCCAAAAGGAGGCCATTACCCATTTGCTTGCAAACTAGATTTCGATTGCACTAATAACAAACATGGCTGAATATGAAGCTTGCATCATGGGTCTCCACGCCACTATCGAACGCAAAATCAGAGTATTGGAAGTGTATGGAGATTCTGCCCTCGTAATCTATCAACTTAAAGGGGAATGGGAAACCAGGGATCCAAAGCTGGCCATCTACAAAAGATTGGCCCAAGATTTGATCAGAGAGTTTGACGACATCACTTTTCGTTATTTACCCAGAGACGAAAACCAGATGGCTGATGCTTTGGCCACCTTAGCCTCCATGGCCCGAATAAACGAAAATGAGGATATGAAGCCTATACGAATGAGCATTCATCAGGACCCAACCTATTGCTACAATATTGAGGAAGAAGAGAAAACTGGCCTACCATGGTACCACGATATACTGCGGTATGTGAAAAATCGTGAGTACCCGGACTAAGCAACTGAGAACAATAAAAGGACGTTGAGAAGACTAGCCTGTGACTATGTCCTAGATGGAGAGGTCTTATACAAGAAAAGGAAAGATCAAGTGCTGTTGAGATGTGCGGATGCCGCCGAAGCTAAGTTAATCCTGGAAGAAGTCCATGAAGGCGTTTGCGGAACTCACGCCAATGGTTTCACAATGGCCAGACAAATAATGAGGTTTGGATATTATTGGTCCACCATGGAAGGAGAATGCATCAACTATGCCAAAAAATATCATAAGTGCCAGATTTATGGAGACAAGATTCATGTGCCTCTGTCACCTTTACACGTTATGACTTCCCCATGGCCATTTTCCATGTGGGGCATGGATGTCATTAGACCAATCTCACTAAAACCTTCAAATGGGCATCGGTTCATCTTCATGGTTATCGACTACTTCACCAAGTGGGTAGAGGCTGCCTCATATGCTAACGTCACTAAGTCAGCGGTCAGTCAGTTCTCGAAGAAAGAAATCATTTGTCGATATAGAATGCCTGAGAGGATCATATCAGACAACGCATTGAACCTAAACAACAGTACGATAGTGGGAGTTTGTAGCCAATTCAACATTAAACACCACAATTCGTCTCCGTATTGTCCAAAAATGAATGGGGCAGTGGAAGTGGCTAACAAAAACATCAAAAAGATAGTGGGAAAGATGACCGAGACTTACAAAGATTGGCATGAAAAATTACAGTTCGCGCTCTATGCTTATCGAACGTCTGTCCGAACCTCTACTGGGGCAACGCCTTTCTCATTGGTCTATGGGATGGAGGCAGTTCTACCTATTGAAGTGGAAATACCTTCTCTTCAAGTATTGTCGAAGTGAAGCTAGATGAAGCTGAATGGATCCGAGCTCGATATGATCGGTTGAACTTAATTGAAGAAAGAGATTGAGGTCTATCCGTCACGGTCGATGTACCAAAAGCGAATGATGCGAGCTTACGAAAAAAAGGTTCACCCAAGGGAATTCCACGAGGGGGACCTCGTGCTGAAAAAGATCCTTCCCATACAAAAGGATTACAGAGGAAAATGGATGCCGAATTGGGAATGACCGTATGTGGTAAAGAAAGCTTTCTCAGGAGGTGCACTGATTTTGGCTGAGATGGACAAGAAAAGCTTGCCCAATCCCGTGAACTCGATTCGCTTAAAAATACTTTGCTTGAAAGGGAAGATGCCAAGGGGAAAACCCGCAAAGGGCACTTTGAGACTTCAAAAAAAAATAATAATACGGAGAGGCCAAGGTGAAAACCCGCAAAAGGGCACCTTGAGACCAAAGGGCTTTTTGATTCGAAAACCCGAAAGGGCAGCTCGAGTTTTGAATGGACACGTCGCGATCTTGCAGTGCTAGAATCAACAAAAGAGGAAGCACGTTGCATATCGGGGCATCGACAAAATACTTTGAGTCTTCTAAACACATGACAGGCTCAAAGCAGTCTTCTTGAAGTTTGTATTTAGAAGCCCAATTGGCTATGTCTAGGGCATCTGATCCATGTTGTTTATTTTACTATTTTTGAGTTTTTTTTCTCCGTAAAAAAGGGGATATGTCCCCAGTCAATTTTTCTTTGTTTCATGGATAATTCATTTTAACTCTCTTTGAAATTGACCTACTGTTACCCATCATTAACATGCTGCATTGAAACAACAATTGATGAACTAACAATTTCACAAAGGAAAGTTCCGCGTATTACTTTGGAAATCTCTAGATAAAATAGAAACCGAAACAGGACAATTGTTTAGAATTTTCACGAACACAGGATAAAGACATTGGGAAAAGGGGGTCTTAATGGAGACCATTTCTTCAAAATTCTTCGCCCGATTCAGTAATCGTGGCAGGGTGGATAATGTTACTTGGTCACTTAGAAAAAGTATGACAGGCCAATTTTCGATAAGGAAAGATTCAAAAACCCTAAATTACTGAGGAACGAATCCAAAACAAACCAATTCGAGTATTCTTCAAGTAAGAGTTATGAATCCCGGGGAAGATAGCTAGAAGTCAATACAGGCCCGTATTTCGAGGCCTACAATGGGCTTTGAAATTTCCACAGGGGAAAGTCATTCATGCGAAAACGGTTACTGCAAGGGAAACGAAGATAAAACCTTGACAGATAAATGAGTGATAACACCTTGAATAGGAATCATACTCATAACATTTTAACTTATTCCAATCATGGCATCCTAATCATTAGGCATGAGCATGTACTCATTCTGCAGGTTATGTCCTTAAAAGGACACTATAGGAACAGAATGAGGGAATGGCGATTTGACCTTCTTGAAGTTGTAGGAAGCAGATCGAAGATATTAGTCTGGTGATCCACGAGTTTGCGGGGATCGAGATTGAAGATAGCGATTTGACCGTCTGAAGTTGCGGAAGCGGATCGAAGATATCGGTCTGGTGGTCCTTGAGTTTGCGGATCGATTAAAGATAGCAGATTTGACCTTCCGAATTTGCGGGAAACGGATCGAAGATATCACCGTGGTCCTTGAGTTTGCGAGGATCATTGAAGATAGCAGATTTGACCTTTCTGAAGTTGCAGGAAGCAGATCGAAGATATCAGTGTGGCGATCCTTGAGTTTGCAGGGATCAGATTGAAGGTAGTAGATTTGACATTCTTGAAGTTGCAGGAAGCAGATCGAAGACATAGATCTTGTCTCCCTGAATTTGCAGTGGAGCAGATCGAAGATAGAAAGTCTGGCATTCCTGATGTTGTAGGGAGCAGATTGAAAATAATGATTTGGCATTCGATGTTGCGAAGCGGATTGAAGATGGCAGATCTTGTCTCCTTGAAGTTGCAAGAGCAGATTCAAAACAAACCTTATCTCCCTGAAGTTGCAGTGGAGCGGGTTGAAGTTGCAAGTCTTATCCCCTAAAGTTGCGGTGAGCGAGATAGAAGACGCTTAAACCTATCTCCTTGAGATTGCAGGGAGCAAATTGAAGTTCTGTGTCCTATCTCACCAAGCAACGGTGGAGTGGATCGAACGACAAGATGCGGTGGACCTGAATGAGGTTACTCAAGAAAAGTGCACCAAAGAAGCTAAAGCCCAGTGAGACCGGCAAAATTGGTCTTTCATATGTCTTTGCTCTATTACTGCTTACCGACAATGAGCAAAGAGGGCATTGCTAAGCCCAATTTTGCCCAACCCACCTAACCCATCAACCCAGACCCAAATAAAGCCCAACCGGCCCAAACCCAAATAAAAAAAAACAAACAGAAAAGACAAACAAAAACCCTAATGCAAGTGGCGCCGCAACCTAGGGCAACTTGCCCTGACTTTCTGACGCAACCGTGGTCATGTCCACCGCCCTTCCACCGCCTCTGGCCCTACAAGCAATAAACGAGAAATGATAGAAAGCAGCAAGTTGTAAAAAAAATGGTTATAAAAGCCGATTCAAAGTATTTGTAAGGAGGATTTTTTTTCTCTTCACTCTTTGATTAAATGCAAAAATAGAGAGATTTTCATCAGTAAGAGAATCGATCACAAAATCAGAGAACAAAAAACGCCCTAAAAATTCAAATCGAAAACCCAAGGTATTTCTTTTATTTTCCTCCTCATTTAAGAATCTGTTTTCTCTTCGTTTATGCATAAATAAAACACGAGATATAAAAAGGGTAAAGGAAACAAATATAAAAAAGAGAGGAAAAAATACCTTTTTTGCGAAATTCCGGTGCCGGTGCGACGGAAGACAGTGATCGGAGCTGGCCGGACTCCCCCCTCTACAGAGAAAAAAGAGAGAAAGAATTTTTTTAAAATAGAAAACCAAATGATTTTTTTCTGTGTTTAGGGCTTTATATAGCCCCTCAAAACGACGTCGTTTTGGGGCTAGATTTTAACCCCCAAAACGATGTCGTTTCACCTGGTCCGACCCGAACCCGACCCGCTCTAGATAGGATCCGCATGTTTTTTAAGCCAAAGGGGAAATTGCGCTACTGGTCCTCCCGCATTTTCATGTTTTTAAAATCAAATTTTTAGTTATTGCAATATTGGCCCAAAAATTTCACGCGGTTCGCGATTCCGTCCCTCCCTCAAACGTTGCATTTTATTCACTGGGGAAAATTGCCTCTTTGGCCCCCTCCTTTTATGCGCGTGTTTTTCTAGCCCCTGAACCTCTACTTTATTTACAATTTGACCCAAAACTTCCATTTTTAATGCAATTTAGCCCTTTTTTATTATTTTCAATTTTGCTATTATTTAATATTTTATTTTATCTATTATTATTATTATTATTATTATTATTATTATTATTATTATTATTATTATCATTATTATAAGATATATTTTCTTAGTTTGATACTATTATCATCTATTTGATTTATTTATATTTATGTTATTTTATATATATTTTAATTTTCACTTACATAATTATCACATTTTATATATTTTTACTTCTATTTTATGTTAATATTAATATTATTATTATCATTATTATTATATTCACTATCACTATTATCATTATATTTACTATATTTATATTATTGTATGGTATATATTACGTATCATTATTATTATTTTATTATTATAACTACTATTACCATCATCATCATCATCATCATCATTATTATTATTATTATTATTATTATTATTATTATTATTATTATTATTTACTCTTTTTACTATCATTATTACTATTATTGCTATTTTATTATTATTTCTATTATTCTTATTATTGTATCATTACTTGTATATACTTACTATTATTATTATTATTATTATTATTATTATTATTATTATTATTGTTGTTGTTGTTGTTGTTGTTGTTGTTGTTGTTGTTGTTGTTACTAGTGTGTTAATACTATTATTATCTATTTTATTATGTCTGTTTATTGTCATTAATTCGTCAATATTACTGTTATTTTTTCGCATAACATCGAATTTTCCCTTTATTATTTGTCATATCAGTTTACCCAATGCATCAAGTTTTCAAATAATTGATATTTCGTATTAAGGGTTTGAGAAGATCGTGCCCTAACTTACTGGGTTCCGATTTTTCTTGTTCAATCTTAATAACGGAATACCTTTTTTAAATCGCAATCAAGCTCCAAATAAAATACTTAATCCGGAAATTCGAAATGTCGCGCCCTAACTTCATCGGACTCGATATCTAGATACTTCGGATAAGGTTTTTTTAAAATAGGGGCAATATTCCTAATTTGGACCTTCGGGAAAACGAACCCTAACTTACTGGGTTCTGTTTTCTCGTTGGACAAATGACGGGAGATCCTTTTCAAATATAAAACTAAGTTTTAAAAAGGCGAGCTTAGTTTCGGAAGTCTAAAGTATTGTGCCCTAACTTACTGGACATAATGCTTTATCTCTTTGAAAATAAGAGAGTCTTAACGTCCTTTCCAATCCCTTCAAGTTTTAGAAATAAAAAGTATATATTTTCGAATCATTTCAAAGTTTTCAACATTAGGACAACGATCAATCAATTTGGTACCAATTTTGGGCGTATCGAGGGTGCTAACCCTTCCTCGTGCGTAATTGACTCCCGAACTTGTTTTCTGGATTTCGTAGACCAAAATCGTTGTTTTGATAAATAAACTGTTTATTAAAAATAACTATTTTACGAGGTGGCCCGATCACACCTCATCAATAAAGATCGGTGGCGACTCTCTTCTTTTAATTTTAAAAAAAAACCCGAGTTGACCGCATCGTTTACTGTTTTATCCAAAAAATGGTTACGACAATTAATATTACTTAAAATATGTTGTTAACCATTCTAAATAGTGCTGAAACTTAATTAAAATTTCATGGCATGATATTAATCTTCTATTACTATTAAGTTGATTCTGGTAACAACGAAGACATGTGATTTGCAACCTAAAAGTAATTATCTTAACATTTTCTCCGTTACTTAATTTTTTAATTAAAATCACCCAAAAAAAAAAAAACTAATGGATATAGCATTATATTTTTCCCTTTTTATGGAACTTTCCTCACCTTGTGGCCTCCTGTCATGTCTGGTTACTTTTTTATTAAACAAAATTATTTTCTTTATTTAAATCTTTCAAGTAATCGAAATTTGTCCCTATAAATTTATAATCTCTCACTGTAAACTCATTAGATATACTTTCTTTATAACATTTTAATGTAACTACACTTGGATCATTAAAGCTCCTATAGTAGCACCGACCATAAAAATGTAATTTTATTTTTTAATAGTATATATATATATATATATATATATATTTATATAAAGGATTAAATTAAAATTTTATTATTTTTAAGGTCAAAGTATAATTTTATCTTTATTAATTTAAAATTTTAAAAATTTTAAAGGGCCTAAATAGAAAATTTTCTATTTTAGGTAGATCAGGGTCCTTACTAGCTCCCTAGCTATAACCCCATGTGATAGGGTATGATTGCATTTTACCCCGAGTAAATTATTTTTTGTCTATTAGATTAAAGAGCAAATTAGTCCTCTTTGTTAAAATTTTTATCTATTTGTACTGTTAAAAACTGATGTAGTTGCCAAAATAACCAGACAGTGACACGTTGTGTGCAGGGGCGAAGCCAAAAGAATTTTTTAGGGGGCGGATAAAATTTTAATTTTTTATAGTTTATATTTTTATAATTTGTAAAGGATTAAATCGATTTTTTATAATTTTAGGGGGGCAAAGTAAAATTTTACCTTTACTAATTTAAAATTTTTAAAAAATTTTAAGGGCTAAAATAGTAATTTTACATTTTAGGGGGGCCAGGGCCCATGCTAGCCCCCTGGCTACGCCCCTGGTTGTGTGCCATGTGTACGTGATGCTGACATACAGTGACCAATTTTTAACAATAAAAATGGATAAAATGTTTAACAAAATAACCAATTTGCTCTTTAATCTACTATACAATGATTGATTTACCTATTTTATGAGTAGAGAGGAAAAAAATACAATCTGACTCCTATTATAAGGATCTTTTTGGTACTTTTTCCTAATTAAGATAGTCAATACAAATAGGTTTTTTCAGTCTGAAAAATTAATTGGTTTAAACATCAGTTTGAACCAAACATATCTATATCTATACTACAGTCAACATTCTCTATAACAATCCTGTTTTTCCGTCAAGATTTTGTTTGTTATAGAGAGGTGGTTATTATATACTTATAACATGTTATAAAAAGATAATTGTTGTAAACCTACAATAGAATTCATATAATGAATCTCTATCAAATAAAGAAAGTGAGAATTATATTAAAAAGGAAAGTGAGGATCAAATCAACAAAAATTAAAAGATGTATAGCTAATGCATGCATTATTATTTTTATGCACCTTTTATTTTAGATTCTTCCACATGATTAATTATGAAGTTCATCAATTAATAAGTTTAATTAATTAATATGAGCTATCAATTTAAATTAATTAATTTGTCATATGAGCTATCAATTTAAATTAATTAATTTATCATGAACTATTAAATTCACCTAATTGATTTACAAGTTTATGATGTTCCAAATTAATAGTAGAATATTTAATTAATTAGGAAACTTAACATTTTATTGAATTGATATATTTAATTCCACTCATTAAATATTATTTTTATTTAATAAAATATGATTAATAAATTTTTCATCTGAAATTTAAACATTTTATTAAAATAATAATTTAGTTAAGATTTTTCATTTAATGAATTATAAACTTATTTATATTTTACTTCAAATTTTAGACAATTTATTATTATAAAAAACTAATTTAATAGAAAATGCTCTTCTAACTGTGATTGTTGCTGTTATAGAGATTCAAATAAAATATAAAATCTATTTTGATAAAAACTTGAACATTATAGTAAATTGTTGTTATAGCGGTCAACTTCATGCCACCTATAACTTTTTTTCGCAATTTATATACTATTTTAGACATTTATTTTATTTTAAAATATTGTATTTTAGAGTGCCGGAGTGTCATGTAATTTATTTAATCCGACTTTTTTTATTAATTTTTATTTTAAAAATGTATTTAAATTAAAACATCGGAGTATGGTAACTCGCTACTAGTTTTGGTATTTATTTTTAGTTGCTTAGGAAAAATATTAAAATGTTATTTTATTATTTAATTATAAATTTTATATTTTTGTACTATTTAATTTTAATTTTAAATTATTTATTTAAAGTTGTTGATTTGCATGTTTATTTGTAAATCCATACTTAATCCACTATATTTCTCTATTTTTAAAATTATATTTTTAACAAATTATGGTCTAAGTTTAATTTCAGTTATTATAAAAAATTTTATTGTTTTATAGTCTCAATTTAATTTTATTCGTGTTGAGAGTAATATTTAAGTAAAATCTTTTTTTAAAAGTACAAAGATAAATAGTCTATAATACAAAAATCTCTATGGTATTTTTACTAGAATTGGACTACTTTGATTTTTATACCTTGAATCGTGTATTTTCACTCTCACAATTACAAAAGATAAAAACAATAATCGTGTTTCCGCAGTTACAATATTTGTAAAAGTTTTCTTGATGCTATACTTTATGAAAAACGAATTTAAATTCATGATTTAAGGAAGGACCTTCATAATGACTGCGTCAGCATTTGGAATGGCGTCATGAAACATGTCACCACCAATATGGGAGACCCCATTGTATGTTGGTGCCGTCGAGATGCCATGCGGCAAATCAAAGTTAACACCTTTGATGTGTGGATATGCTTTGACGATCTCTGATATTAAGCCTCCAATCCCACCTCCGACATCAACCAACGATCCAATGGAGCTCAACCCTTGTTTGTAACTCTACAGGATTACACTAGTGATGACCTTGGATGAACAAGCCAAGCCATCATTAAAAAGCTTGTTCAAATCAGGATCCTTTGATGCTAAATCCCATAGCTCACACCCATAAGCTTTCTTGAAGGCAATGCCACCTTCTTTCACGCATTGGCTGAAGTAGTGCCAAGGAGCCATTTGCCGTGGATGGGTATTCATTAATACCATGGGCGCCAGGGTTTGTTCCGAATCATGTAGAAGCCATCTCGATGAGTGAGTTAGGTCATACAAGAGATCTCCACCGTCTGAAGGATGGTGGACAGTGAAAATCTTTCTACGAATGAGCAATCTCATTATGCGAGCAAGGTTGGTGATGTCAGGTGAAGTAAGGCCACCATTAATGCATGAAGCTATTTGCGACAAAGTGACGGGGCCACCATTAGAGTGTATTATGTCAGCTATGCGGATCTCCACGGCAGACTTAAGCGCCATGAAATCTGCGAAGCTGTACATGTAACGCCATATCTCTGCTTGCCCTTGTAGCATTGCTTCATCTAATTCTATTCTTTCCATTGCGTTCGGCCTTTCTCCTAGTTTTCGTGAGATCTCATTTTTCCTAATAATCAGTAAGTAATTTATAATAAAGCGGAGAGGAAGAAATTTGGAGGATTTTTTTATTCAAATATTTGTAAGATAAGATAAAACTTTCCGTTTTTTAATCAAAGTCCCTATTCTAAAAATTTTCTTTTTCTCCCTAAACAAGTCGTCTTCTTATGTTTTATGTTTCGACTATCAACAGTTTGTGTCAGACGTGCTTATTGATTCATGTTTGTTCTTATTCTTTCCGTCGGCTTTATTATATATTACTTATTTCTAAGAAAGATATATGAGTTCGAGAAAGATCAAGGACGATCTCATGGTTGAATTCAATTTTGTTTTAAACTCTTTTTATTAGAATTGTTTTATTTTTAAGTAATTAGTTTTCTATCCCATGTGTTTTATGAAATTATTATTATTTAAATAACTACATATTAATTAAAATTATTAATGAAATAATTTTAAAAGATATAAACAACTTAAAATATATATTTAAGTTTTAAAAAATAATATATTTTAATATTATGCATATGATTTATAATTTAATTATAGAAAAATTCAAAGATAAAATTATTACAATATATATAATTGATGATTCAAAAAAAAGTAAAAATATATATTATATAGATAATTTTAATTTAATTGTCAACAATCTTTTAGCTTAATGACACATTACAGGAAATTAGGACTTTAGTGACGTTTGGACCAAAAACGCTGCAAATGTTATACATTAGTGGCGCTAGCAGAAAAATGCTGCAATAAATAAAGCAATAGTGACGTTTATGAGAAAAACACTACAAAAGGTGAGCAATAGTGGCTTTTTTTATCCAAATGCCTCGAGTATGTATTAATTTTTTCAAAACGGCGCCATTTTGTTAGCCCCAAAATGCCTTGGTCTTTTTCCCAAAATCAGGTCCCCCTCCCCAAAATCCTAAGTAATTTCCCTAGAACCTTTCCCCTTTTTCCCATTTCCCCCAAATTAGTTCCCCCTCCTCGAAATCCCTAATTTCACACAAAATCCCTATTTTTCCCCATTTTATTTTCCCCAAATCAATTCTCCCATTCCCCAAAATCCCTAACATTTTTCCCAATTCCCTTTATTTTTTCCCCAACTTTTTTTCCCCAAATCAATTCCCCCCTCCCGAAATCCCTAACTCTTTTCCCTAACGTCTGCTGCATCACTGTCGACAACCCTCTGCATCGTCGTCAGTAGCCCTTTGCATCACCATCGACAGTCCTTTGCTGCATCTCTGTTGGCAGCCCTCTGATGCATCTCCGTCAACAGCCCTCTACTGCTTTGCCTTGTAAGTTTCATTCTTTTTTCATTTTGTTTGATAGCTATTTTTTTATTTTTAAGTGAGTAAAACTATATTTTGTTTGATTAGTACCCATCTTATCTATTTAAAAAACTTGTGCAAGAGTAGACTTAATACGGATGGTTTTCTCTTGGTGATTCGATGAGTACTATTGTTGATTTAGGTTGTTTTTTTTTCTTTGTCAAAAAGGGAACTAAAACGCATTAATAAAATCAAAGTAGTGTTCGAAACATAATTCTCCTCTGCGTATTATCAACTAGCAAGGGATTTAAAAAACTAGGAACGGTACTGCAAATACATTAAAAAGTTCTGAAAATAACCTATGTCCAAGAGAGACAAATATTGAAAATTGCTTCCTAATCATGCTAAGGTTGTAGTACATTTGTTTCCTTCCCAAGAGAATGAAGCTAAAATATATTAATTGTAACATCCCATTTTCAGTGAAATCGAAACAATGGTTTCGAGATCACAAATCTGAGTCTGTAAGAAAAATTATTTTAAAATTATTTTATGGTCAATCGTATGATAGGAATATCGTATATAAAATTTGTTAAGAAAATTTTACCGATTACATGTCTAATTTGATAAAGGACCAAATTGCATAAAATGCAAAAATTGAGTTCTAGTAGATATAAGAATCAAATAGCTATGGAATTCAAAATTTGAGGTCCTTATATGGAAAATAGACCATTAAGAGCAGTTAGTAGATAAGTATGATGATTCATCCATGGAAAATTAATTAAAGAAAATGACTAAATTGGAAAGTGAAATAATAAAAGATGATAAATGATTAAATAAAAAAATATCATCTAATTTCATCATCTTTCCCCAACTAAAAACATGGAAACCCTAACCATGGAAGCCTAAGCTCAAGCCAACTTATTTGGCTCAATTAGGTATGTTTTCTTGTCCTATTTTTAGTTATTTTCATATTTCCGAGATCGTAATAGCTTAATCTAGCTATCTCGGGAATTAATTTGCAAAGTTATCAGAGTACTAGGGTTTTTCTATGGATGAATATGCATGAATTATGAAATTTATGGTAGAAAATGAAAGGTTGTTGATAGATAAACAACTTTTGTAAAGTGAATTTTGATGAAATTGTGATTTAGGGACTAAATTGTAAAGATAAAAAATTCATTGAAAAATTCTAAATTTTATGAAATATATAGGCTACTATTGTGATATGTAAAAATCAGCTAGGCTTGGAATAAGGATTAAATTGTATGAATATCATTTTCCGAGCTTAGGGACAAAATCAAAATTAATTAAAAGTGTAGGGGAAAAATGGTAATTTTGACTAAGATGTGAATTGGGTTGAATTCAGTATGAATTGTATTAAATTGAGTTTAATTTAATCATATAGATCCAGATAGATCAAACACGGAATTGGATTGAGGAAAGGAAAAAACACCGGATTAGTAGATTACAATTCACGAACACTTGTCAAGGTAAGTTCGTGTAACTAAATTGTATGTTTATATGTTTAAATTGAATGATATGTATGTGAAATGTATAATTTTCATGTATAAGTATTGATAACATATCTAAGTATATCTGGCAAGTATTAAGTCCTGTTTGAATAAATGAAATTCGATGGATACAGGGTTTCCGTATTGGTTGTGGTCCTGCATGTATTGCAAACACACCACAGCTCGAAAGAACATCTCGTTATTAGCCCTCTCGAGCTTCCCCGTTATATGGTTCTTATGATCTTCCCGTTAATATCTCTTTGGAGCATCCCGATTGGTTGTGATTTTGCATGTGTTGTAGACACACTACAGCTCTTATGAACGTCCCGATATATGGCTCTTCATGAGCTTCCCGATTAAAGGCTCTTTATGAGCTTCCTTATTAATGGCTCTCCAGAGCTTCCCGATATGGCTCGCTTGAACTTCTCGATATAAGGCTATCCAGAGCTTCCCGTTAATGGCTCTTTGGAGCAACCCGTTATTAGCTTGCATGAGCTTCCCGACTATGACTTTTATGAGCTTTCTGTTATGCAGCCCGAATAAGCTTCCCGTTACGTGGCTCACATGAGCTTCCCGTTATATGGCTCAAAAGAGGGTTTGTATTACCGTGTATCCATCGATATTTTAATTGGTTTAACGAAAAATGTTCTGATATAAGTTAAGGTGAATACTGAATGGGATATTACTTGTATACACTTGAAAACACATAGAAATTTGATATTTGATGAGCTCATCCCTGATTCTTGATTTTCACATGAAATACATAACTAACAAGTTGATGAAGTTGTGTGTTTAGGCTATTAGCCAAACTGCTTGGATGCATTTTGTATGCTTACCTTAAATGTAAATGAATTGTAAGTTTATTTCCTGTTATACGAACTTACTAAGCATTAAATGCTTACCCTATTTTATTTCTTCTGTTTTATAGTACTCAGAAGCTTGTAAAGGTTAGAACTTGGTCGGAGCCATATCACACTATTTCTCGGACTTCTCGGTATATATAGCTAGTAATTTTGGTTATAATGGCATGTGTTAAATTGGCCAATGATGGCATGTAAATGTTTGGTTGGAACTAGCCATTGGTATGGCTTGTGTTTAGTATATTTTGTTATGTATATACATGGTCTTACCAAGTTTGATATGTGCGTTTGAAATGGTTAAGTGATGGAAATCATATGGATGATTGGATTGAGCTAGCACAATTGGTAAAACATGAAAATAGGTGAATTGAATCAATTAGGTAAGTTTGAAATCATGAACACATGTCATGATATGTCATGTATAAAACTTGATTTTGGCTAGATTTGAATGTTTTGTGTTGGCTTGGAAATGTGTTAAAATGTAATTTTAGGTGGAAGACAAATTGGGTGAGAAATGTGGCCTTATAAAAGACCTATTTTCATCCACTCGGACAGAGACACGGGCTTGTGTCTCACTGCCGTGTGACACACGGCCTAGCCCATGGGCTGTGAATTGGCTGTGTGTCCCCTACATCTTAAAAATTCAAAAATAGAATGCTCAGGATGTGTAACCCAAGTCATAGAGTTACATGGGTACGGACAAGGTCTAGGACACGAGCGTGTCACATGGCCGTGTGAGCCACACTGCCTGACCACACGAGCGTATGTCCTCTGTACCTTAGAAGATTTTTGAGATTTTATGAAAAAGTATCTGAGCACCCGGTTTAGTCCTGACTTGTTTCTAATGTATGTCTTGAGCCTCGAGGGCTCATATAAGGGACTTTATAAATAATTTCAGTAATGCTCCGTAACCTTATTCCGTGACGAATATGGGTTAGAGGTGTTACATTAATAAAATCAAAGTACTATTTAAAACATAGTTGATTTTATTCATTGTGTGATTGCACACTTTGAATTAAGTATATTAAGGGGCGAGTTATTGCATTAAGCCATTTTTGGTATTGTTTCCTTTTTCTTGAGTAGAGGCTCGAAAGCTTACTGTAGTACGAATCAACTGATTCTCCCCTCTGTGTAGGAATATAGTAGAGTATGGTCCTTTTAATTAAACAACCCATAATTTTGCCTTCTATCTTCACTACATGTTCTCCACAGTACTGCAATGTTCACTTTTGTATCAACTATCAATGTTTGTATGTGGTCCTGAAGGGCAGGTTCTAACAAATGCCCAACAGAAAAAAGAAAGAAAACGATCATGGATTTGGGGTTGATTTTATTTGGACTTGTAAATTCTTAAAATCCTTGATGTGTGCATTTGGAATGTATGGGGGTATATATAATCTCTTGTTTTGGTAAAGTAGTGAAAAAAAAAAAAAAACTTTGAGATTCATAAATTAGTTCATGTAGGACCTTTGTTTGCCCTGCAAATCAACCTTTGGATGTTCATTTGTGATTTATTATTGATCATTATTTTGTCGAGTTTTAAAATTTATAAAGAGAATGATCGAACCTAGAAACTAACTCTGACAATAACTTTAAGGCAAGTGTACCTATCGAACAGTAATATAGCTTAGGCAAGATCGGATTGTCGAACCCAAAGGAACTAAAAGTACTAATACTAACTTTCTTTTTATTATTTAGCCTAAAATAAGTGAAGTTGCTTTAATCTAAATTAACGACTACTAAACTAAATACGCAAAGACAGAAAGAATGAATTGGAAAATAACTTGAAGGGAAACTCAGTTGATCACAACGATACCCTCAGGAAGAATCCACCTAGACTTCACTTGTTATTTAACACTGAACCATACGATTTATTCACTTAGTTTGATCTGTAAGACTCCCTAACGTATATTAAACTCTCTCTCGAGGCGAATAACGTCTAATCCTAGGTTAATTAACAGAAATCTCTTTATCAAATAATAACCCCCTAGAATAGCAGTAAATCGATCTATAGACTCCCATATTAGGTTTCACCCTAATCCGGCAAAATCTCGTCACCCTATCTCTAGGTGTGCGATCAACTCCACTTAATTATACTAGATCTACTCTTAAGCAAGACCTATTCCTCCTCCATCTAAGCACATTAGATTTGGATTAAGCATGCATAATTAAGAACAAACTAAGTATTTATCATATAATTCAGAAAATAATAACCAGATTCATCTAGGTTTCATCCCCTTCAGGTATCTGAAGGGTTTAGTTCATAATGAATAAAGAAAACATCTCAAGAGAAAAGATAAAACAAAACATAAGAAATTCCTAAAACCCCCTAAAGGAATTGAATGAGAAATCTACCGTCTTGAGTAGAATTCTAGCTTCTTGAGATGGATCAACTGGCTATTTTCGTGTAATTCCCACAAATCTGCCCTTCTGGCTCGGCTCCTTGGCCTAGCTAACCGCCTCTTCAGGATACACTTAGGGTGTTTATATAGACTTTTAGAATTCTTTATTTGGCCTCTAAGTGTCCTAATTCAAGAATACTTGCTACTCGGTGTTTGAATAAGCTTTGGAAAGTGTTTCTTTACCTCAAAGTATCCAAATCCGAGTGAAATTGCTCTCTCCCGCGGCAGAGGCACGGCCATGGTACACGCTCGTGTAAATCATTTTTAGGCCGTGTCTCGATTCTGTCGATTGGGGCATGACCATGTAAATCGTGGCATGGATGTGTCTTAGTTAATTTTTGAGGCACGGTCGTGTGGCTTAAAGTCTAGATCGTGTCGATTTCCTCTTTGGCCCAAATTGACCCGTTTTAAGCCCATTTCTTGTTCTTTTCGTCCTCGGGTGCTTTCCTGAGTAAAAACATGAAAAGAAAGGATTAAGAGCACCTTTTTACATAAATCAAGGGCTAAATCATCCAAAAGAATACTAAATGTGGGCCTAAAATATGTTACTTTTACGGTTTATCAAATACCCCCACACTTAAGCTTTTGCTTGTCCTCAAGCAAAATTCTCAACTTATAATTAAAACAAACTTTCCATAATTCACAATTCCTATCAACAATGCCTTATCATAATTCACAGATAATTTATACATGGATAATTTAACTCAAAGACTCTTAAAGATTCAAACAATATAAGTCATATATTTGTAGCACGAAAACATAGGTGTCTCTCATTATCTAAATAATTACCTTTAATTCAAAACCGACAAGGATTGACATCCTCAATTAAGATTCACTCAAAGCACTCGAAGTTTTTAAGGTTCAAGAGGAAGCACTCATAAGTCGAACCTGAAAAGTTAATCCCATAGGCTTGCCTGAAAATCAAATCTCCACCATTGTAATATGAGATGATACACAAATCATAAGGTCTTTGACAGGGTTGTAACGAGGCTTAGGTTAAAAATGTAGATAAAGGCTGAATTAGAAGGTTTAGAATCGAGATTGACCTGACCAATTACCTAACTAAAAATAATGAACTTGAAAATAAATGATTATATCAATTGAAATTTTGAAACTAATAATACTACGAGCTTTTTCTTTGATAATTGAACTTTAAATGTACAAGCTCACTTTTTATACTATTAAAGCTGAATATACTTTAGTTTTGATTGATTTTTTTTAAGAACAAACTAGAAACATAAGAAAACTTTATCAACTGAAATAAACTAATTCGGTAGCTGATCAAATCAATTCTCGATAGAAGGGTAGTTAAAAGAATGGTGATAACAAATACAAAGGGTTTTGGATTAATATTAGTGGATAAATCAATAAAAAAGGTTGTTAGGATTAAAAGGGGTTCACTAGGGGTTAATTTGTGAAGGTATGCTTTTTAGTGGAGTGAATGGGTTAAAACCTAGGTGCCTTTATCATCTCGGTATATCAAATCAATAATGTGGTCTTGACTTGTATTATCGAGGCAAGTTCTAGAATAACAATTTAGTGTTGACACACTCATAATCAATAAAGTGAGCATGAAAAAGAATATATGCTCTAAAAGGCTCAAATCTCACAAAATTTATGGGTTTTTGATATTAATCCAGTAAATTTTGAACTTCAAGGTAATATTCAAATTTAGTTCAACAACCTAGGAAAAATTTTTAATTCTTGAAAATTAGACTTATCATGCTTGATTCTCTAGTATTCTTCAATTTTAATCATCAATGACTTACTCAAAAACATATCAATAAAAATCATAAATCATCAGAAATTTCACCCTAATTAATAATATGAGAAAATTACTTAGGAACAAGACTAAAATTTAGGATTTTAGAATAATGCAAAAAGTTAGGTACTTTTACCCCTCCACACTTAAGATGTACATTGTCCTCAGTGTACAAAGATAGATAAACAATTACGTAATAAAATCAAAAGAGAAGGGGAAAAATAACACGTCCTGAATTTTGGATGATTCTGGGAGTTAGCAGAAGTCATGGTAGAAGGTGGTTGGTGGTGGCATTTTTTATGGGCTTGGTGGGGTGGTTACTGATGAGTTTTGTGCTAGATAAAGTATTTGGGTAGCCTGCAAAGATATAGCCAAGAAATCTAAAGAAACATTAATAATATACTAATACTATAATTAAAGATAAAGAAAATAAAAAGAAGGAGACCGAGAAGAAAACTGAAATTAAAAGAAAAGACTAATGGACTAAGGAGTCATTATTATTGGATGGTTCGCGAGGTGGGTGTGACCTCTAAGGCTGTGGTGCGTGATTCCTAAGCAGCCTTTAGAACCTGACACTAAGAAACTAAAAAAATATATATATTAAGTAAAAAAGAAGTATAGAGAAGTAGGATAAAGGGGAAAATAAAAGTAAAGAAAAATTTAAATGGTCTAAAAGACCCTTGGCTTGGTGTTTGGATGAAGCGGCCAGCATGAACTTATATGTTGAGGTCTCCTTTGAGGAGACAATGCTTGCCTTCTTACGCTTCTTCGGCATGATTCTAGTGTAGCTCAAGAGTCTGGACACCTTTTTACAGGAAAGAAAGAAAAAGAAGGAAGAAAGAATGAGAGGAGAATGAGAAGGGCTGCGAGGTTTAAATAGGATCTCAAATCTAACACGTTCCCACGCCCGTGGACTGAGGGTGTGTAGAATTACATGGCAGCATCGCACGGTCGTGTGTCTAAGCTTATTGGTTCACCCACGCCCGTTTTCTAGATGCCATGCACATTCTTGAAAAGGCAGTGTGTTGGCACGGTTGGGTAGCATGGGCATGTTTTTCCCGTGTCTGGTAAGTCAGTAGCTTCACACGGTCTTGGAATAAGGCCGTGCCAATTTACCAGTGCCCGTGGGGGAGTGGTTGGATCCATGACGTCGAAAAGTGGTTGGGATTTGATTCGCACAGCTGCTGCTATGTCAGTACGAGGATTTCGGTGGTCCATACAGCCACAAACATGGCCGTGTGTAAGGTCGTGTGGACTAGAAATATGCACTTTTGGTTAATTTACAAAGTGAAAGAGAAAGAAAATAAAATAAAAAGAAGTAGGTTTAGTGCTCGGGTTGCCTCCCGAAAAACGCTTCGTTCATAGTTTTAAGCTAGACTTTCCTCGACATTGAAAAAAATCAGGGAGGTTTAAAGATTTGAATATCTTCCTTTTGCTTAAAGTTCTATTTTCTTGGCAAAACTGAAGTTGAGAAGTGTTTACCTCAAAAGTGTTGAATGTTGGGTTGCTTACCTCGACTATTTCGTGCGGGAAGATATTGTGTACCTTAAGAAGGTTTTCTCCCTTTGCCTTCAGGTCTGTTGTGATGATGTGTGGATCTGCTTTGTCTAACAGTACCTGGTCTCCTATTTTGTCGTGGTTTGATGTTATTACTAGCTCTTCTGGTAGTTCCTCTGGTTTTACTTCGTGCGGTTCTAGTTTTTCTTTGACTTGTGTCCTCTGCTCTTCTAAATTTTTGACCTTGAGGTCTTGTTCCTTGTATGATTCTTCTTTGTCAATTTGGAATTTAAGAGTCAGCTCAGGGTTGTGTCTTTGTGGTGTTTACTGCGATAAAGGTTGGACAAGTTGATTATCATCTGTATTGATTTTCTTACCTTCATCGATTGTTGTCTTGGCCGAGTCAAGAGCTTGAAGATTAATTGATTCATCACTTATACAAAGTATGAGTTCTCCTATGGCAACATCAATTTTAGTCTTTGCATTTGCTAGAAAAGGTCTTCCTAAAATTAAGGGGATTGTATTATCCTCATCCATATCTAAGACAACAAAATCTACCGAGAAAACAAATTTATCGATTTTGACAAGAACATCTTCGATAATGCCTTTAGGAATTCTAACAGTTTTATCAGATAATTGTATACTCGTCCTAGTTTGTTTGGGCTTCCCTAGACCTAGTCGTTTAAATAATGTATAAGGCATGACATTTATGCTTGTCCCTAAATCAGCTAACGCATTATCAATAGCTAAAATACCAATTAAACATGGAATTGTAAAACTCCCTGGATTTTTTAGCTTTCGTGGTAGTCTATTCTGTAACATTGCTGAGCATGCTACATTTAATTCTACGTGGTGCTCTTCATCTAGTTTGCGTTTGTTTTTCAAGAGCTGTCTTAAAAATTTCTTGGAGTCCGGCATCTGAAAAAGAGCTTCGAGAAGAGGTAAGTTAATATGTAATTTCTTTAAGAGTTTAAGAAACTTATCAAATTGTTCTTCTGAATCGTCTCTTTTCATCACTTCGGGATAAGGTATGCAAGGTTGGTATTCTTTGGTTACCGGTTTTGGCTTTTCTTGTGTTACCTCTACCTTAACTTCGTCTACCTTGTTTTCTTGTATTGGATTGGGTTTATCTAACCCCTTACTATTATGAGCTGAGATGGCTTGAATTTGCTCTTTTGGGTTAATCTCGGTGTTACTTGGTAGACGTCCTTACGGTCGTTTTGACATTAGCTTTGCGAGTCGTTCGACTGTATTAGCGGCTTCCTCGACTGACTTAGTAAGTTCCCCGACTCGATTCTTGTTGCTTTTAATTGTTTTATCAGTTTCTTGGAAACGATTTTTTGTGTTTGCCATGAATTTTGTCAACATCTCTTCGAGGTTTGGCTTCTTCTCTTGCGGATATGGCTAATTTTGGAAATTTTGAGGAGGTTGTTGTCTTTGATTTCCTTGATTTTTTTGGCCTCCCCATGAAAAATTTGAGTGGTTCCTCCAACCTGGATTGTAGTTATTACTATAAGGATTATTATTGGATCTGAAATTATTACCTATATAGTTCATCTGTTCGTTCTTTGCATTCGGTTGGTAGGGTGGGTACTCAGGATTCGCCACAGTTGCACTTGTGTTGCACTGCATAACTGGATGTAACTGCGAAGAACACAAACTATCAAGCTTTTTATTCATCATCTCTACCTGTGTTGATAGCATGGTCACTGCATCGAGGTTGTAAACTTCGGCTGATTTTTTTGGTTTTGTCCTTGTAACTTGCCACTGATAGTTATTCAGTGACATCTCTTCAATGAACTCATTGGCTGCTTCAGGAGTTATGTTGTTTAGGGTTCCACCGGCGGCTGAATCGATTAGTTGCCTCGTTGAGGGGTTTACACCATTATAGAAAGTTTGGACTTGTAGCCACAAGGGTAGACCATGGTGTGGACACCTTCTCAAGAGATCCTTGTATCTCTCCCATGTGTCGTATAATGTTTCTAAATCCATCTACACAAAATAAGAGATATCATTTCGTAATTTGGCCGTCTTGGCCGGTGGAAAATATTTTAATAAAATTTTTTTGGTCATTTGGTCCCATGTAGTGATTGATCATCGTGGTAACGAGTATAACCACTGTTTAGCTTTATTCCTTAATGAAATGGGAAATAACTGAAGATGAATGGCGTCATCAGAAACGCCATTTACTTTGAAAGTATCACAGAACTCTAAAAAATTAGCTATATGAGTATTCGGGTCTTCGTCCTGCAAACCATCAAATTGAACAAATTGTTGAATCATTTGTATTGTGTTAGGCTTTAAGTCAAAATTATTAGCAGCTATAGCAGGTCTAACAATACTAGATTCAGCTCTTGTTAAATGAGGTTTAGCATAATCATACATAGTACGCGAAGCATTGTTTTCTTCCACATCTTGTGGTAGATTATTCTCGTCCATCCCTTCAGTAGGATTGGATCTGCCTTCTTACTCTTCTTCTGTGTAATTTAGGGCTTGCCTAATTTCTCTGTGATTCCTACGAGCGGTAGCTTAATATCACTATCGTATACTAGAGGTCTTGTCGGGTTCCTTCTAGTCATAAACTAGAGGTACCTGCTAGGAAAAGAAAGAAAGAAAATTTTAGAAAAAATAAAAATCAATTGCGAAAATAAAAAAAAATAATGGCTAAAGTAATAAAAATAGAGTTTTCTTAATATTTTAGTTCCCCGGCAACGGCGCCAAAAACTTGATCGTTGTTTTGTTGAGTTTTAAAATTTATAAAGAGAATGATCGAACCTAGAAACTAACTCTGACAACGACTTTAAGGCAAGTGTACCTATCGAACAGTAGTATAGCTTAGGCAAGACTGGATTGTCAAACCCAAAGGAACTAAAAGTACTAATACTAACTTTCTTTTTATTATTTAGCCTAAAATAAGTGAAGTTGCTTTAATCTAAATTAACGACTACTAAACTAAAGATGTAAAGACAGAAAGGATGAATTGGAAAATAACTTGAAGGGAAACTCAGTTGATCACGTCGATACCCTCAGGAAGAATCCACCTAGACTTCACTTGTTATTTAACACTGAACCATACGATTTATTCACTTAGTTTGATCCGTAAGACTCCCTAGCGTATATTAAACCCTCTCTCGAGGCGAATAACGTCTAACCCTAGGTTAACTAACGAAAATCTCTTTCTCGAATAATAACCCCCTAGAATAGCAGTAAATCGATCTATGGACTCCCATATTAGGTTTCACCCTAATCCGGCAAAATCTCGTCATCCTATCTCTAGGCGTGCGATCAACTCCGCTTAATTATGCTAGATCTACTCTTGAACAGGGTCTATTCCTCCTCCACCTAATCACATCAGATTTGGATTAAGCATGCATATTTAAGAACAAACTAAGGATTTATCATATAATTTAAAAATAATAACAAGATTCATCTAGGTTTCATCCCCTTCAGGTATTTGAAGGGTTTAGTTCATAATGAATAAAGAAAACATCTCAAGAGAAAAGATAAAACAAAACATAAGAAATCCCTAAAATCCCCTGAAGGAATTGAAGGAGAAATCCGCCGTCTTGAGTAGAATTTTGGCTTCTTGAGATGGATCATCTGGCTATCTTCGAGTAATTCCCACAAATCTGGCCTTTTGGCTTGGCTCGTTGGCCTAGCTAACCGCCTCTTTAGGATACACTTAGGGTGTTTATATAGACTTTTAAAATGCTTTACTTGGCCTCTAAGTGTCCTAATTCAAGAATACTTCCTACTCGGTGTTTGAATAAGCTTTGAAAAGTGTTTCTTTGCCTCAAAGTATCCAAATCCGAGTGAAATTGCTCTCTCCCGCGGCAGGGGCACGGCCATGGTACACGCTCGTGTAAATCGTTTTCAGGCTGTGTCTCGATTCTGTCGATTGGAGCATGACCGTGTAAATCATGGCATGGCCGTGTCTTAGTTAATTGTCGAGGCACGGTCTTGTGGCTTGAAGTCCAGGCTATGTCGATTTCCTCTTTGGCCCAAATTGGCCCGTTTTAAGCCCGTTTCTTGTTCTTTTTGTCCTCGGGTGCTTTCCTGAGTAAAAACATGAAAAAAAAGGATTAAGAACACCTTTTTACATAAATCAAGGGCTAAATCATCCAAAAGCATACTAAATGTGGGCCTAAAATATGTTACTTTTACGGTTTATCAATTATATATATGTCTGTTGATTGTTGGAAATGCCGGAAAATTTGAAAGTAAAAATAGCGCAAAGCCTGAAATTCTCTCAAGCATATGTGAATTGTTGTGTTCTGTAAAATTGGGCTTATGAACTGAAGATGTTAATTACCCTATCTTCATTGTTTGCAGGTGTAATTTTATCCTTAACAATGTTATAGAAAAAATTTTGTTATTGACTCGGAGAAGGGAAAAATACTTAGTAGTTGTTGCAGTTCGCTTTGTTCGCACCATTCTCACTCGTCATGTAAGTTAATTCACTCGTAATTTTGCAATTTATACTCTTTTATTTTTATTTATTTTATTATTTTCGCAATTATGGAGTTTCTTTTTATTCTTCTTGTAGCATCTCAAAAGTTTTGGGCGTGCTTTGCTCACCACAACACTAATTATTGGAATCGACTCTACCATCCAATTTACAATTTCTAAGAAGTATGTATATTTAATTTGCTAAATTTAAATTGCACATAATATCATTAAATTATTATCGCTTGCTTCCTAGGGTTCAGCAATTATTGGGTCTTAGCTAGCTTCTTTAAATTCCCATTATGGAGTTAGATGAACACAAAGCTTCTCTGGGTTTCTTCTACGTTTTGCAATCATATATTCCTTCCATTTTGATGGCTGCTTTTTCTTTTTTTTTTTTTTTTTCTATTGATTACAATTAAATGTAATGGCTGCTTTTGAAAAAGAATCAATATTTAATTAATCGAGCTTTTAATTAGTGGCTGCTTTTTCATTTTTTTATTCTATAGAGGAAGTTTTTCTACTTAAGATTAAATGTTGAGATTTGTTATAATTTTACTTGGAAAATTACACATCAATTTCTTTAACATAGTGAATGATTATTAATATTGTTTGCATTCGCAATGTTCAATGCGGAGCCCTTTTTTTTTTTTTTCATGTTAAGGAAAGTAAACAATTTGTATTACTCTTCTTCCACTGTATATACATTAAACTTCCTAGAGTTCAACATATATAGATGCATGAAAAAGAATAAAGGTAAAATTGTGAAAATCCATAGGCTTACTACTAGATAAAATATCTGATTTATTCGTAATTGCTATGAAGTTTGGAGTCCTCCATCTAAATCACTGAACTCCTTACTTTTTATCAAGCAATGCCTTTGGATTTTGAAAAAAAAAAAAAACATCAATAACTAATCAGTGCAAGTGATGATCATGGTTGTTATGAAACATAAGGTCTCAGATATATATTCTCATTTAAAAAAAAAAAGCATGCGTGAATAAATTAATGCAATTTAATTTAGGACATGAATTGTTACAGTTACAGAGGCCCAATTGAAATGATAATCACAAAAACAAGTGTCAAAATCATTTTTGAAGTTGGTTTTTTATTTTTAAAAACGAAAAATAGGAGTCCCACTAATCACTTTTAGGGGTGTGATAATGTCATCTCGTAATTTAATCATTTTAATAAGAAGTTTAATTTATTAAAACAATGTTTTTCGGTAGAAAACGAGTTTGGGAGTCGATTACGTGCGAGGAAGGATTAGCACCTCGTTACGCCCAAAATTGGTACCTAATTGATTACTTGATGTCTTTAGTGTCGAAAATTGAAAATTTTAAGAGATTTTAGAATACGATCTTTCATTAAGATTTTAGAATCCGTCATGACCCTCTCTCACGCATCTTCGCCATCAACATTTCCTCTCTTCGCGCCTTGTAAGTTTCATTCTTTTTTCATTTTGTTTGATAGTTATTATTTTTTTAAGTGAGTAAAACTATATTTTGTACCCATCTTATCTATTTAAAAAACTTGTGCAAGAGTAGACTTAATATGGATGGTTTTCTCTTGGTGATTCGAGGAGTACTATTGTTGATTTCGGTTGTTTTTTTATTCTTTGTCAAAAAGGGAACTAAAGCGCATTAATAAAATCAAAGTATTGTTCGAAACATAATTCTCCTCTGCGTATTATCAACCAACAAGGGATTTAAAAAACTAGGAAGGGTACTGCAAATACATTAAAAAGTTCTAAAAATAACCTATGTACGAGAGAGACAAATATTGAAAATTGCTGCCTAATCATGCTAAGATTGTAGTAAATTTGTTTCCTTCCCAAAAGAATGAAGCTAAAATATATTATTTGTAACAACCCATTTTCAATGAAATCGAAACAATGGTTTTGAGACCACAAATCTAAGTCCGTAAGAAAAATTATTTTAAAATTATTTTATGGTCTATCGTATGATAGGAATATCATATAAAAAATTTGTTAAGAAAATTTTACCGATTACATGTCTAATTTGTAAAGGACCAAATTGCATAAAATGCAAAAATTGAGTTCTAGTAGATATGTAAAAATCGGCTAGGCTTGGAATAAGGATTAAGTTGTATGAATTTCATTTTTCGAGCCTAGGGACGAAATCAAAATTAATTAAAAGTATAGGGGCAAATGGTAATTTTTCCTAAGATGTGAATTGGGTTGAATTGAGTATGAATTGTATTAAATTGAGTTAAATTTAATCGTATAGATCCGGATAGATCAAATACAAAATTGGATCGAGGAAAGGAAAAAGTATTGGATTAGTAGATTACAATTCACGAACACTTGTCAAGGTAAGTTCGTGTAACTAAATTGTATGTTTTTATGTTTAAATTGAATGATATGTATGTGAAATGTATAATTGTCATGTATAAGTATTGATAACATATCTAAATATATCCGACAAGTATTAAGTCATGTTTGAATAAATGAAATTCGATGGATACATGGTTCCCGTATTGGTTGTGGTCCTGCATATGTTGCAAACACACCACAGCTCGAAAGAGCATTCTGTTATTAGCCCTTTCAAGCTTCCTATTATATGGTTCTTGCAATCTTCCCGTTCATAGCTCTTCGAAGCATCCCGATTGGTTGTGATTCTGTATGTGTTGTAGACACACCACAGTTCTTATGAACGTCCCGATATATGGCTCTTCATGAGCTTCCTGATTAAAGGCTCTTTGTGAGTTTCCTTATTAATGGCTCTCTAGAGCTTCCCGATATGGCTTGCTTGAACTTCTCGATATATGGCTATCCGGAGCTTCCCGTTAATGGCTCTTTGGAGCTACCCATTATTAGCTTGCATGAGCTTCCCGACTGGCTTTTATGAGCTTCCTGTTATGCAGCCTGGATAAGCTTCACGTTATGTGGCTCACATGAGCTTCCCATTATATGGCTCGAGAGAGGGCTTCCCAATTATATGCTTAAATGAGCACTCCCGAATATGAATTGACGGATTATAGATTCATACGCTTCGTGTATTATAGTGTATCCATCAATATTTCAATTGGTTCAACGAACAAAGTTCTGATATACGTTAAGGTGAATTTTGAATGAGATATTACATGTATACACCTAAAAACACATGGAAATTTGATATTTGATGAGTTCATCCCTGATTCTTGATTTTCACATGAAATACATAACTAACAAGTTGATGAAGTTGTGTGTTTATGCTATTAGCCAAATTGCTTGGATGCATTTTGTATGCTTACCTTAAATGTAAATGAATGGTAAGTTTATTTCCTGTTATAAGAACTTACTAAGCATTAAATATTTACTGTAATAGCCCAGTTTAGACCCTATTCAGAAAAGTGGTTTTGAGACCACAAATCTGAAGTATGAATGATAATTTAATATTATTTTCTATGTGAATAGTATGTGACATAGTCAGTGTGAAAATTTTGTGTGATAATTTTATCGATTGTATGCTGAATTAAGAGAAAGGACTTAATCGCATAAAATGCAAAAGCTATGTGCTGATTGTTAAAGTGTTAATTTGGCATTGATTATTAAAGAGAGAGTCCTTAAGTGGATATTATACTATTTTATGCTAGTTGACATTTATGTCCATATTTTACATGATTTATAAATGGTTTTATAAAGGTTAAAGTTGTAAAATGGTTAATAAGAATAATTAATTAAAAAACAAAGTAAAAACATGCATTTTTTCATCTTTTCCACCGAAATTAAGAAAGGAAAGAAGGGTTTGAAGCTCTTTTATATTCGACACTCATTCATATTGATTCAAGGTTAGTTTTTAATCGAATTTTGATAATTTCTACGTTTTCGTAATCGTTGCGTCATGCTCTAGCTAACCTATGTTGTAATTTGAGGAATTGATGATGTTTATGAGATGTGCTATTGATGAAATAGTGAGCTTTGTGGTGAATATTGGTGTTAAATGTAAGATATGTGTTTAATGAACATGTTTTGTTCTTGGATTTTTGGTGAATTTAGCTAATTAGGGCTAAATTGTGAAAATAATATTTTGAGGGACTAAAATGTGAAATAAATGAAATGTGTGGACTTGTATGAACATAGAGAGAATTTGGCTAAGCATATGTGTTTTGAAATTTTATGTATTTGATAATTTTGTGAAATAGGGACTAAAGTGTCGAAATGTGAAAATGTGAGGGTTATTTTGTAAAATGCCCTAAATGTGTGTATGTGGACTAAATTGAATGAATTAGTGATTGGATGGATTGAATTTGAATGTGTATAGACCAAGAAAGGAGAGGTTCGGATCGAGATCGATGCAAAGATAAATTGCTCGATTAATTGGCCGTTTCGATAGTCGACATCCGAGGTAAGTTCGGATATAATACATGTTGTTAACTTATGTTCAATGTGATGTGAATTGAAGGAATATCTATATAACTATGAGATTGAAATACTAAGTGCGAAATTGAACTAAATGGCACTAAGTGTGCGAATTTAGATACGAGATAGAGATGGTTGGCACTATGTGTGCGAGATGATAAAAGCTTCGGTTTAATGAATTGGCATTGTGTGTGTGATACCGGTATAAGTTCGGTTGAACGTATTGGCACTAAGTGTGCTAAACCGACTATGTTTCGGTTATGTAATTTGGCACTAAGTGTGCAAATAACTCAAAGGAATAGCAAAGGATGGATGAGATGTAATATTGAGCTATGGAATAGCATGAATGGTGAGTAACTATGTGTGGATCAAGGTATGTTGAACCTATGTGGTTGATGATAATCTTAGAAGTTGAATGAATAGATACTTGAGCATATGTTTGAGTTCGATGATGAGCCTAATTGTGCATTTATCTATGTGATGGTTAATTTATGTACTAATGTGGAATATTTGAGTAATATGTATTGTACTTTGAACTTACTAAGCTTTTGAAAGCTTACTGTGTGATTGTTTCTCTGTTTTACAGTGTCAGTAAAGCTAGCTCGGATCCAGAAATCGTCAGCATCTCAATCACACTATCGACAATCTATTTTGGGTACTTTTGGAAAAATGTACATAGTTGAAATATGGCATGTATAGGTTAGTTATTTGAATTATGTTTGAGATGTGTAAATAGCCATGTGATGTGGCTAAATATGTGTTAGTTTTTAGCATGAATGGCTTTGATATATGATGCATCTTTTGGTAAGGTTTATGAGTAAAGAAAATGATTTATGAATGGTAACTTTGTGTTGGTATGATGCTAGTATGAAATGGAGAAATTGGAAATGAATCATATTGGTATGGAATGTGTTCAAGTGGTGTAATTTAGTTTATTAGTTAACATGGTTGTGAATGAGAATGTATGAGATGATATGTTGATCATTTGACATGAAATTGGTTGCCAAATTATGTGTGTAATCATGATTAAATGTGCTTGTAGAGATTGACACTTGTGTGGGTGGCAAATTGGCCTTACAAATGGCCTATTTTGTCACACGGTTGAGGCACACGGGCGTGCCTAATGACCGTGGGTGAATGACAGTATATAGCCTAATAGCACACGACCTTAACACGGAGTGTCAACTAGTCATGGGCATATGTCAGTAGCTAGCTTAAGGACACACGGCCATGGTACAAAGGCGTGCCTAGTAGCCGTGTGAATAAGTCAGTATATGGCCTATGAGTACATGACCTTAGTACAGGGGGTGTTTGGTAACCGTGGTGATAAGTTAGATTCGGCCACCGAGAGGAGGCACGGGTGTGTCTAGTAGCCATGGGAGGCACAATACCCACACGAGCGTGTAACCCCAAAAACTTAGAAAAGTTTTAAATTTCTGAGAATTTCTATATGTGTTTCGGTTTAGTCCTGATCCTTCTTTAGCATGTGTTTAAGGTCTTGTAGGCCTCAATAAAGGACTATTTGATTATGTTTTGATGTGTTATGATAATGATTGACTTTGTGTCGTAAATGGAATGTGAAATGATTCGATTGTTCGGTAATGCCTCTTAACCCTATTTCAGCTGACAGTTTCAGGTTAGGGGTGTTACACTTACCCTGTTTTATTTCTTTTATTTTATAGTACTCAGAAGCTTGTAAAGGTTGGAACTTGGTCGGAGCCACATCACACTATTTCTCGGACTTCTCGGTATATATAGCTAGTTAATTTTGGTTATAATGGCATGTGTTAAATTGGCCAATGATGGCATGTAAATGTTTGGTTGGAACTAGCCATTGGTATGGCTTGTGTTTAGTATCTTTTGTTATGTATATACATGGTCTTACCAAGTTTGATATGTGCGTTTGAAATGGTTAAGTGATGGAAATCATATGGATGATTAGATTGAGCTAGCATAATTGGTAAAACATGAAAATAGATGAATTGGATCAATTAGGTAAGTTTGAAATCATGAGCACATGTAATGATTTGTCATGTATAAAACTTGATTTTGGCTAGATTTGAATGTTTTGTGTTGGCTTGGAAATGTGTTAAAATGTAATTTTAGGTGGAAGACAAATTGGGTGAGAAATGTGGCCTTATAAACGACCTATTTTCATCCACACGGGTAGAGACACGGGCGTGTGTCTCAGCTGTGTATGACACACGGCCTAGCCCACGGGCCTGTGAATTGGCTGTGTGTCCCCTGCATCTTAAAAATTCAAAAACAGAATGCTCAGGATGTGTAACCCAAGTCAGAGAGTTACATAGCTACGGACACGGGCTGGGACACGAGCGTGTCACATGGTCGTGTGAGCCACACGGCCTGACCACACAAGCGAATGTCCTCTGTACCTTAGAAAAATTTTGAGATTTTACGAAAAATTCTCTGAGTACCCGGTTTAGTCCTGACTTGTTTCTAATGTATGTCTTGAGCCTCGAGGGCTCATATAAGGGACTTTATGAATAATTTCTGACATAAATGTTAAATAATATGAAATGTATATATTTGTTTTGTATATTTCAGTAATGCTCCATAACCCTGTTTAGGCGACAGATATGGGTTAGGGGTGTTACATTAATAAAATCAAAGTACTGTTTGAAACATAGTTGATTTTATGATTGTGTGATTGCACACTTTGAATTAAGTATATTGAGGGGCGAGTCACTGCATTAAGCCATTTTTGGTATTGTTTCTTTTTTCTTGAGTAGAGGCTCGAAAGCTTACTGTAGTACAAATCAACTAATTCTCCCCTCTGCGTAGGAATATAGTAGAGTATGGTCCTTTTTATTAAACAGCCCATATTTTTACCTTCTATCTTAACTACATGTTCTCCACAGTACTGCAATGTTGACTTTTGTATCAACTATCAATGTTTGTATATGGTCCTGTAGGGCAGGTTCTAACAAATGCCCAACATAAAAAAGCAAGGAAACGATCATAGATTTGGGGTTGATTTTATTTGGACTTGTAAATTCTTAAAATCCTTGATGTGTGCATTTGGAATGTATGGGGGTATATATAATCTCTTGTTTTGGTAAAGTAGTGAAAAAAAAAACTTTGAGATTCATCAATTAGTTCATGTAGGACCTTTGTTTGCCATGCAAATCAAATTTTGGATGTTCATTTGTGATTTATTATATATATGTCTGTTGATTGTTAGAAATGCCGGAAAAGTTGAAACTAAAAATAGTGCAAAGCCTGAAATTCTCTCAAGTATATGCGAATTGTTGTGTTCTGTAAAATTGGGCTTATGAACTGAAGATGTTAATTACCTTATCTTCATTGTTTGCAGGTGTAATTTTATACTTAACAATGTTATAGAAAAAATTTGTTATTGACTCGGAGAAGGAAAAATACTTAGTAGTTGCTGCAGTTTGCTTTGTTCGCACCATTCTCACTCGTCATGTAAGTTAATTCACTCGTAATTTTGCAATTTATACTCTTTTATTTTTTATTTATTTTATTATTTTCGCAATTATGGAGTTTCTTTTTATTATTCTTGTAGCATTTCAAAAATTTTGGGCGTGTTTTGCTCACCACAACACTAATTACTGGAATCGACTCTATCATCCAATTTACAATTTCTAAGAGATATGTATATTTAATTTGTTAAATTTAAATTGCACATAATATCATTAAATTATTATCACTTGCTTCCTAGGGTTCAGCAATTATTGGGTCTTAGCTAGCTTCTCTAAATTCCCATTATGGTGTTAGATAAACTCAGAGCTTCTCTGGGTTTCTTCTATGTTTTGCAATCATATATTCCTTCCATTTTGATGGCTGCTTTTTAATTTTTTTTTTTCTATTGATTACAATTAAATGTAATGGCTGCTTTTGAAAAAGAATCAATATTTAATTAATCAAGCTTTTAATTAATGGGTGCTTTTTCATTTTTTATTCTATAGAGGAAGTTTTTCTACTTAAGATTAAATGTTGAGATTTGTTATAATTTTACTTGGAAAATTACACATCAATTTCTTTAACATAGTGAATGATTATTAATATTGTTTGCATTCGCAATGTTCAATGCGGAGCTTTTTTTTTTTTTTTTTTTTTCATGTTAAGGAATGAAGTAAACAATTTGTATTACTCTTCTTCCACTGTATATACATTAAACTTCCTAGAGTTCAACATATATAGATGCATGAAAAAGAATATTGTGAAAAAACCATCGGCTTACTACTAGATAAAAATATCTGATTTGTTTGTAATTGCTATGAAGTTTTGGAGTCCCCCATCTAAATCACTGAACTCATCTTGGCTACCAACTAATAACAAAATGCTTACCTTATCTCTTTTGTATTTTCTTTGACTAATTTCAAGCATTAAGTTCCTTCCAAAAATCTTTATTTTATAATTACTAAATGGAAAATTAAACAATTACTTTTATATATGCAAAGATGATAGTGTATAAGAATTAATTTTTTAAAGAAAAAAACTGTTGTTTGATGTTGAAGTTAATTATGATGTCAGCGGTGAGATCACCCATTGCTGTTTGAGATGCATATCCAAACGCATACCTCTTTTCTAAAGTCCTATCTAGTTTAAGTTATGAGTTTTATTTTGTACAATAAAAATTCTCCGACTTCTTCATTCTTCCCTTTTGTTTTTACCCAAAATAAATGAAATTTTGTTTTACTTATTTCAATTATTAATAGATGAAAAATTAAAAATATTAACTTTATTAACATATAATTATTAATTTGTTAATTTTGTTTTTTAAGTATAATAAACATAAAGGTAATAAAAAACACAAATTTAAAAATTAAAAGAGTATAATTAAAAGGTTAAATTTTAAAGTTAAAATTTAAATATGATAATCATAACTTACATAAACATTTAAAGAATAAAAAAATAGATCATAACTTAATACATAATTATATATCATAACATACATACATAAATATATAAAATTACAAAAATTTGGGCAATACGATTGTTTTTCCTACTCTTAATTATACTTATAAATAAACTACTTAAATTAGTTTACACCCATTAGATATTTGATATGTATTATCTATTTTAGTACAATGGCATGGTTTAAATCAATTTAGAACACTTAAGTAACCATAATTTATTGTCAACTTTAGACTTCAAGAACTACACGATGGATAAGAGTTGGATGAATTTGTCAAGGGTAAGCAACAACTATCAAAATGGAGTACAAACCATAATAAATTTTGCATTTCAAAATGCAAGCCAAGAGAATATGATTCTTTGCCTGTGTAAGAACTGTGACAACATCAATTGGCATATTCGTGATGTAACATCTTAAAAATATGAGTATCGATATGTTGCATGTTTTTGGTGCTTAACTTCTGAATGATTAAATTTGTGTGCTTGTATAGTCTTGAGAAGGCTTGGGATTTATTCGGTATAGAATAAATTTTAGTAATGAGTACTTTATTGAAGTGGAACAAGTGACTCTGATGTTTAAGGGAATTTAATTGATAAAAGTTTGCATAAGATGAACTAGTAACAAGGTAGAGTTGGCGCCATAAGCATGCTTAAAGGGAAGAGGTTCGAATCCCTTGTTGAACATGTGAGTTTTATTTTTTTTTTTGTTTCCTCTTCCATAGTGTCGGTTATGGATAAGGTTTAGGATGAGTTAGATTTCAAATATTATGGTAAGAAGACTAAAGGAAAAAGGTAAAAAAAAAACTTAAGGAAAATAATCTTTTGAAAAAGGCATCAAGGGAAGACATAAACCTTGAATCATGGGAGATGTTTTGGAAACTATTGAATGGCCAACTATGTCTATGAACATGGACGGTTTTATGGACTAGGGGTGGCGAATTTTGTGGTAGACTTTGGTAAGGACGTGTAGTTAGTGTGTAATCCCATTTGGTCATTTTGGTGTTTCTTTTCACAAAACTTTCTTCTCATTTTTTCTCTCCATAACCGAATGCAAATGGTGCATTGTGAGCATTCTTGTTTTCTTCTTTTGGTCATTGTTTTGACCATTTGGTCTCAATTTTGCCTAATCTCTCAAGCTCTTCCTCTCTAGTGCCGAAATCACCATAGCACAAAGACCATTTTTTTCTTTTTTTTCTTTCTTTTCTACTCTTTGGTCGAATGCTCTCTTGTCCCAAATCCTCCCTTTGTTTCTTATTCATCCTTGAAAACCCGAAACACATTTTCTCTCTTCTACTTTCCTCCATGGCGAATATTGCTAGCATCTTATCCATCAAAATTGTTTTCTTAGCGAACCTTCTCCTCACATATTTCTTTTCTCTTGACAATCATTCTTTCAACTTTCATTTCAACCAAGTGGTAAGAACCCTTTTCATTTCTTTATTTTCTTCTTCTTTGCCTTTGGTGAATATACATATTGTTTAAGAAAGTCTTTTGACCGAAAAATAGCATTCCTTATTCTTCCTTTCAACAATCCTAATCATCTTAATAGTGTTTTAGAAAGGTCAACTCGAGTATTCAGTGTCGAGTGACTCGCTAGAAATCGAATCGAAGTGTTAAGGTAAGGATTTCTATCAAGGACTTTCAAATTATTTTGTTATTTCGTCGAAGGTGAATTATTAATCGATTCTATCTTAGGGACGTTAACGCTCGATTCTCATCCCGTGAGCACAAAGATATTTTTGTGGTAAGCCGATTTTGTCTTAAGACATTTAGTCTTAATCTTCCGATTTAATAAGTTGGACTAATAATCTTTTGTCAATGGAGGCAAACAAGATAGGTTCGAAAAGAGCGATGAATAGTGTTTGAAAGAGGGGTGGTTCCGCTATCCCCCCTAAATTCAAACGAAGGGCTGTTTCGACAATCCGAGATTTTCCACCGGGTTGTGGACCCTCATCCGACGAAAATTAATTATTTGAAGTCATTCGTACTCCTGAACCTTTATTTCTTCGTGAATATTCAACGAGTAACGAATCATCAATCGGGGAGAAACCAAAATAGAAGTTGTTCAAAATTTCGAGGGTAAAAGTTTAGAACGCTTATTTTTAATAATAGTTTTGCAAATAAGTATTAGTGTTCTAATCCATCGTGATGCGTGTTTAGATATCGACGAGCGGGAATGTAAGTTCTCACCATAATCAGGTGTATAACTTCACACTTATCTCATGGGTTATATTATACTGTAAGCGTTAGAATAAAAATCGTAAATTCGATAAAATTGGAAAATACAGTATATTAGCACTTTTTGTGTGAATGCATGAAACCGAAATTAAGGTTGTGAAAAAAAATTATGGATTTGCCCTTAATGGGTTATTTTGTTAAAAAGGGATATTTTGGGCCATATAATTATTTTGATAAATTGGCCAAGTGAGAATATTGTGAAAAGGGCCTCATGTGTTAAATGGGCCAAGGTCTGCTAGATCGTTAAATGGGCCAAAATTGCTATTTTGACTAATGGGCCAAATTGATAACTTGTAATATGGGCTTTTTGTTGAAATTTACCTTATGAATATATTGTTATGCATTATCTATATATATACATGACTGCATGGGTTGGGATAATTGACGAAGAGAAGAATGGCTGTTGCCAAAATCTAGTTCGGTGACTCTGTCACAATGGCTGCTGCCAAAATCTAGTTCGGTGACTCACACAATGGCCATGCCAAAATCTAGTTCGGTGGCTCGCCACAAATATTTTAATTGGCTTAATGCCTGCTATTGGTGTGTTGGCGGGTGGGTTGACTTGATCCCCACAGTGTGTTGGTTGGTGCGGGTGGTGTGTAGCGGATGAAAATTAGGCTTGGTTGGGAATTGCATATCATATGCATTATTTTTTTTATATTGTACTAATTGCTTAAATGGTGTTGGCCCAGTGAACACGGTAAGTGGGTTACATATTGAGCTCTAAGTAACTCACCCCATTTTTCTTACCCTTCTCAGGTAATAATAATTGATGGAGGCTTGGGCCGGGGATGACTTCGTGTGGAGGCCATACTACGAATGATGAGTTATAAAAACTTTGAATTTCTTTTAAGTATTTTTATTTAAGTACTTCTTCAATTGCGATGTAACAAGGCCTCTGGTATTATTTTTATTGATTTTTATTCGTGGATGGATTTTAACATGTCTTAGTTACTTAAATGGGGCTGTTTAATTCTTATAAATGTTTTCTTCAACTTACGTATAAAAAAAGGTTTTTCTTAAATATCATTTACTCGTAAAATTTCCGTGAAAACTCTTTTATAACCAATTATTTCTCTAAAAATCAAATTGTAAAGTCTCATGTTTTAAAATCATGGTTTTCAAATAAATCTCAATTTTTGATAAACTCCACCTTCAAAATCATTTTGAAGAATTGTTTTCATTAAAAGCATTGATGACTGGACAGAAGTTTGAATTGTATGGCATGCCAAGTCTAGTCTTAAACGAATAGGCCGGGTTTGGGGTGTTATATTTTATGGTATCAGAGCCCAGTTTCAAAACTCGACTGTGGTTTGGGTTCAACAATGATTTTTGTTTAAAAACTGCTTAAATTTCTAGACTTTATATTTTTAAAGGTAGTATGGCACCACGATCATCCGGCACCAAGGCAAGTATGTATTTGTATATTGAATGTTTACTATTGTTATATGATCATAGGAACACTCTAGAACTTCTAGTTTTAGGTGTTGAAAATGGTAGAGATTGAGACTATAGGATGTGATTGTGAAAACAACTTTATCTCTTATATCTCATAAAATATCATTAATAAACACTGAAATAGTATTCTGATTCATAAAACTTGTAATTAGGTAAAACCAAATTGGTCATTATGAGCACTAGAGGAAGTGGTCGTGGATGCGGTAGACGTGGCCGTAGTAGAGGACGAGGTGCTAGGGTTGAGTCTGAAGCGCCGGGACATATGCCAGAAATAGATGCACCTGCGTCACCTGGGAGTGAAACTGGATCACATAACCATTTGAGAGAGGACAATGTTTTAACTCAAGCAATGTTGAGAGTCCTAGAGAGGGTTACTGGGACTAGAACTGGTCCAGCAGTTCATGGATCAATTTCGGAACAACTCAAGTCAAGTGGTGTCGAGGCTTTTAGAGGTGTTTCCGGTGTAGCTCCGAATGTTGTGAAATATTGGCTTGAGGCTGTAGAATGAATTATGGATGATCTGGAGTGCATCGTCGAGTAGAAGCTGAGAGGAGTGGTGTCCTTGCTAAGGGACGAGGCGTATCAATGGTGGCTTACTGTTCGAGAAGGCACCGAGGCTGCATTGGTTACTTGGGATTTCTTTAAAGCTGCTTTCCAAGGAAAGTACATCAGGACAAGTTATGTAGATGCTCGAGGAAGGAATTCCTAAATTTGGTTCAAGGAAGTAAGACGGTGGCAGCTTACGAGGAAAAATTTCTTCGCTTGAGCCGTTATGCTCGTATAATAGTGTCGACTGATCGTGAGCACTGTGTACACTTTGAGGATGGGCTGAATGATAAGTTACGGGTACTGATAGCCCCACAATAAGTACAGACTTTTACCTCGCTTGTAGAGAAAGCCAAGATAGCAGAAGAGGCTAAGAATTCAGAACACCTGAACCGGGAAAGAGTCAGAGGTAAGAGGGATTTTAAGTACACAAGTTCTTCTAAAAGGTTTCAGAAGAGGCCACGGAATGACGAGCCAGCTCAAGCTAGAGCACTTGTGACTACCAATCAAAGTCGAGAATGTGCCGACTATGAAAGACGACACCCTGGGGAATGCTGGAAGAAAATTGGTGCCTGCTATAAATGTGGTTCCAAGGATCATCAGTATAAGAATTGCCCTCGACGGACTGATACAACTCAGGAAGCTCGTAACCCTAATGCTCAGCCAGCTAAGGGTACTCAGCAGCCACCGAGAGGCCTTGGACCAGGTCGTGGTGGTAATGGTAATGGACGTGATCAAGGTGCATCAGGTTGAGGTAATGGTTTTAGAGGTAACGCGGAGGCAAGACAACCGGGATTGGTCTATGCGGTTAGGCATCGTGAAGAGGGTGATGCACTTGATGTGATAACTAGTACGTTCTTCATCTTTGATGTACCTGTTACTGCTTTGATAGATATCGAGTCTACCCACTCGTATGTTGCTAGTGCTATATCTGGAAACCTAAATGTTAGATCTGAGATTACTGATAGGGAGATGATGGTGATTAGTCCTTTAGGACAGTCGGTAATAGTGAATAAATTGTTTAGAGACGTGCCCTTGGAAATTTAAAGAGAGATATTTCTAGCGGACTTGATGGAATTTCCTTTCGGTGAATTTGATCTTATTTTGGGCATGGATTGGTTGGTGAAGCACCGGACGCAATTAGATTGTGCTGAAAAGCGGATGTCAATAAGGACTGTGGATGGTGAGGAGGTAGTTATGATTGGTGAGTGAAGAAACTTTTTGGTAAATGTGGTATCTGCTCTGAAGGTAAAAAAGTTGGTACGGAAAGGGTATGGAGCATTCCTAACCTTCGTTAGTGCTTTGGATGCCAAGGAATTATTGGTGGAAGGTGTGAGAACGATGAAAGAATTTTTAGATGTCTTTCTTGAAGAACTTCCTGGATTACCTCCAGATCGGGAAGTAGAATTTGGTATTGAGCTTCTGCCCAAAACGGCTCCGATGTCTATTGCTCCTTATAGAATGGCGCCGAAGGAGTTAGCGAACTTAAAGCTCAAATTCAAGAATTGTTAGACTGGGGATTTATCTGACTGAGTGTGTCTCCGTGGGGAGCACCGATTTTGTTCGTCAAGAAAAAGGATGGGTCGATGCGTATGTGCATTGATTATAGGCAGTTGAATAAGTTGACGATCAAGAATAGGTATACATTACTGAGAATTGATAACCTGTTTGATCAATTGAGAGGAGCTTCAATTTTCTCCAAGATTGATTTGAGATCGGGTTATCATCAACTCAACGTGAAAGAGGCAGATATTCATAAGATGGCATTCCGAACTCGTTATGGACATTATGAGTTTTTGGTGATGCCGTTTGGTTTGACCAATGCACCAGCTACATTTATGGACATGATGAACCGAGTCTTTCAACCCTATCTAGACCGGTTCGTAGTGGTGTTCATAGATGACATCTTGGTATATTTGAGGAATGAAGATAAGCATGACTCACATTTGCGCATCGTGTTGCAAATTTTGTGGGATAAGCAACTTTATGCCAAATTCAATAAATGACGAATTTTGGTTGAAGAAAGTGATTTTCTTGGGTCATGTAGTGTCAGCCGAAGGAATAAGAGTTGATCTTCGAAAGGTAGAGGCAGTGTTGGTTTGGAAACCGCCGAAGTCAGTGGCTGAGATTTGGGGTTTCTTGGGTTTGGTTGGTTATTATAGACGCTTTGTTGAGGGGTTTTCGTTGATTACTGCACCCCTAACTAAGCTGTTACGAAAGGGAGTACCGTATGTGTGGACCGATAAACAACAAGAAAGTTTCGAGAAATTGAAGAAGATTTTGACGGAAGCGCCAGTTTTGATTCAACCTGAGGCTGGAAAAGAGTTTATTGTTTACTGTGATGCATCACACACGGGTTTAGGATGTGTACTGATGCAAAGTGGAAAAATGGTGGCTTATGCTTCTCGTCAGTTGAGGCCACACAAAGTCAACTATCCTACTCATGATTTGGAGTTGGCTGTGGTGGTGTTTGCCTTAAAGATTTGGAGGCACTATCTCTATGGTGAGAAGTCAATCATTTATACGGACCATAAGAGTCTTAAATATCTTCTTACCCAAAAGGAGTTGAATTTGAGACAATAGAGATGGGTGGAGCTGTTAAAGGATTATGATTTCTGAATCGAGTACCATCCTAGAAAGGCTAACGTGGTGGCAGACGCGTTGAGTCGTAAGGTAGTATCGGAGTTAAGGGCAATGTTTGCTCCCTCAATTTGTATGAGGATGGCAGTCTGCTAGCGGAACATCAGGTGAAGCCTCTGTGGTTGGAGCAAATCAAGGAAAAGTAGTTATCAGATGAGAAGTTGGGTCCTTTAATGCAACAAGTTGAAAGTGGTATAATAGGGGACTTTGGATTGAAAAAGGATGGTGTGTTGTGTTTTCGTGGAAGAGTTTGTATGCCCATGGATTTGGATTTGAGACAAATGATTCTTCGAGAGGCGCATAGTAGTCCTTATGCTATGCACCCCGGAGGAAATAAGATGTATAGGGATCTCCGTGAGCAGTACTAGTGGCCAAGGTTAAAGCGGGAGGTTACTGATTTTGTGGGAAGTGTTTGCATTGTCAACAAGTGAAGGCGAAACATCAACTACCATCGGGTTTATTGCAACCGGTAAAGATTCCTCTATGGAAATAGGAGTGGATAACGATGGATTTTGTTAGTGGGTTACCCCTAACACCTACTAAGAAAGATTCTTTGGGTGGTAGTAGGTCGATTAATGAAGACTGCTCATTTTCTACCAGTTCGTACAGATTACTCACTTCAGAAGTTGGCTAAGCTGTATGTATCTGAGATCATGAGGTTGCATGGGGTACCAGTGTCTATCATATCGGGCAAGGATCCTAGGTTTACATCACGGTTTTGGAAAACTTTACATGAGGCTTTGGGAACAAAGTTAAACTTCAGCAGGCTTTTCATCCTCAGTCAGATGGTCAGTCAGAAAAAGTAATTCAGATTTTGGAGGACATGCTACGAGGTTGTGTGATTGACTTCAGAGGTAGTTGAGAAGATTTTCTAGCGTTGGCAGAGTTTGCGTATAATAACAGTTACCAATCCAGTATCCAAATGGCGCCTCATGAAGCGTTATACGGTCGTAGGTGTCGTATCCCTACTTGTTGGACTGAATTGGGGGAACGACAGTTGTTGGGTCCTGAATTGATATCTGAGACGGAAGAAAAAGTAAAGGTGATTCGAGCGCGGTTAAAGGAAGCTTTGGATAGACAAAAGTCGTATGCGGATCTGAAGTGTAAAGATATCGAGTTTATGGTGGGAGATCAAGTCTTTCTGAAAGTTTCACCTTGGAAGAAGAGTTTCAGATTTAGAAGGAAGGGCAAGTTGAGCCCTAGGTTCATTGGACCATACCGTGTGTTGAAGCGTGTAGGACCAGTGGCCTATCAGCTTGAATTACCTCTGGAGTTGAGTCAGATTCATAGTGTTTTCCATGGTTCTATGCTGAGGCGTTATAGATCGGATCCGTCTCACATAATACCAGTAGAAGAAGTGGAGTTGAGGTCAGACTTGTCTTTCGAGAAAGAACCAGTGAAAATCTTAGATCGCGATGTTAAGGTGCTAAGAAAGAATACTGTACCATTGATTAAGGTTCTTTCGTGTAATCACGGAGAGGAGGAAGCTACGTGGGAGCCTGAGGACTCAATTCGGCAACAATATCCTCACCTCTTTTAACCAGGTAAATTTTGAGGACGAAATTTTCTTTAAGGGGGGTAGAGTTGTAACATCCTAAAAATATGAGTATCGATATGTTGCATGTTTTTGGTGCTTAACTTCTGAATGATTAAATTTGTGTACTTGTATAGTCTTGAGAAGGCTTGGGATTTATTCGGTATTAGAATAAATTTTAGTAATGAGTACTTTATTGAAGTGGAACAAGTGACTCTAATGTTTAAGGGAATTTAATTGGTAAAAGTTTGCATAAGATGAACTAGTAGCAAGGTGGAGTTGGCGCCATAAGCATGCTTAGAGGGAAGAGGTTCGAATCCCTTGTTGAACATGTGAGTTTTGTTTTTTTTTTGTTTCCTCTTCCATAGTGTCGATTATGGATAAGGTTTAGGATGAGTTCGATTTCAAATATTATGGTAAGAAGACTAAAGGAAAAAGGTAAAAAAAAACTTAAGGAAAATAATCTTTTGAAAAAGGCATCAAGGGAGGACATAAGGCTTGAATCATGGGAGATGTTTTGGAAACTATTGAATGGCCAACTATGTCTATAAACATGGACGGTTTTATGGACTAGGGGGTGGCCAAATTTTTGTGGTAGACTTTGGTAAGGATGTGTAGTTAGTGTGTAATCCCATTTGGTAATTTTGGTGTTTCTTATCACAAAACTTTCTTCTCATTTTTTCTCTGCATAACCGAATGTAAATGGTTCATTGTGAGCATTCTTGTTTTCTTCTTTTGGTCATTGTTTTTGACCATTTGGTCTCAATTTTTGCCTAATCTCTCAAGCTCTTCCTCTCTAGTGCCGAAATCACCATAGCACAAAGACCATTTTTTTTTCTTTTCTTTCTTTTCTACTCTTTGGCCGAATGCTCTCTTGTCCCAAATCCCTCCCTTTGTTTCTTATTCATCCTTGAAAACCCGAAACACATTTTCTCTCTTCTACTTTTCTCCATGGCCGAATGTTGTTAACATCTTATCCATCAAAATTGTTTTCTTAGCAGAACTTTCTCCTCACATATTTCTTTTCTCTTGACAATCATTCTTTCAACTTTCATTTCAACCAAGTGGTAAGAACCCTTTTCATTTCTTTATTTTCTTCTTCTTTGCCTTTGGCCGAATATACATATTGTTTAAGAAAGTCTTTTGACCGAAAAATAGCATTCCTTATTCTTCCTTTAAACAATCCTATTCATCTTAATAGTGTTTTAGAGAAGGCCGAACTCGGAGTATTCGTAATCATAGTGACTCGCTAGAAATCGAATCGAAGTGTTAAGGTAAGGATTTCTATCAAGGACTTTCAAATTATTTCGTTATTTCGTCGAAGGTGAATTATTAATCGATTCTATCTTAGGGACATTAACGCTTGATTATCATCATGTGAGCGCAAAGATGTTTTTGTGGTAAGCCGATTTTGTCTTAAAACATTTAGTCTTAATCTTCCGATTTAATAAGTTGGACTAATAATCTTTTGTCAATGGAGGCAAACAAGATAGGTTCGAAAAGAGTGGTGAATAGTGTTTGGAAGAGGGTTGGTTCGCTATCCCCCCTAAATTCAAATGAAGGGCTATTTCGGCAATCCGAGATTTTCCACCGGGTTGTGGACCCTCATCCAGCGAAAATCAATTATTTGAAGTCATTCGTACTCCTGAACCTTTGTTTCTTCGTGAATATTCAACGGGTAACGAATCATCAATTTGGGAGAAACCACAAATAGAAGTTGTTTAAAATTTTGAGGGTAAAAGTTTAGAACGCTTATTTTTAAGAATAGTTTTGCAAATAAGATTAGTGTTCTAATCCATCGTGATGCGTGTTTAGATATCGACGAGCGGGAAAGTATAGTTCTCACCGTAATCAGGTGTGTAACTTCACACTTATCTCATGGGTTATATTATACCGTAAGCGTTAGAATAAAAATCGTAAATTCGATAAAATTGGAAAATACGGTATATTAGCACTTTTTGTGTGAATGCATGAAACCGGAATTAAGGTTTCAAAGAAAATTACGGATTTGCCCTTAATGGGTTATTTTGTTAAAAAGTGATATTTTGGGCCATATGATTATTTTGATAAATTGGCCAAGTGAGAATATTGTGAAAAGGGCCTCATGTGTTAAATGGACCAAGGTCTGCTAGATCGTTAAATGGGCCAAAATTGTTATTTTGACTAACAGGCCAAATTGATAATATGGGCTTTTTGTTGAAATTTACCTTATGAATATATTGTTATGCATTATCTATATATATATATACATGACTGCATGGGTTGGGATAATTGACGAAGAGAAGAATGACCTGCTACCAAAAATCTAGTTCGGTGACTCTGTCACAATGGCCTGTTGCCAAAAATCTAGTTCGGTGACTCTGTCACAATGGCCTATTGCCAAAAATCTAGTGACTCCGTCACAATGGCCTGTTGCCAAAAATCTAGTTTGGTGGCTCTGCCACAAATATTTTAATTGGCTTAATGCCTACTATTGGTGTGTTGGTGGGGTGGGTTGACTTGATCCCCACAGGTGTGTTGGTTGGTACGGGTGGTGTGTAGCGGATGGAAATTAGGCTTGGTTGGGAATTGCATATCATATGCATTGTTTTTTTATATTGTACATTTGTAAATGGGCTCAAGCCCAGCTAATTGCTTAAATGGTGTTGGCCCAGTGAACACGGTAAGTGGGTTACATATTGAGCTCTAAGTAACTCACCCCATTTTTCTTACCTTTTTTAGGTAATAATAATTGATGGAGGCTTGGGCCGGGGATGACTTCGTGTGGAGGCCATACTACGAATGATGAGTTATAAAAACTTTGAATTTCTTTTAAGATTTTTATTTAAGTACTTCTTCAATTGCGATGTAATAAGGCCTCTGGCATTATTTTTATGGATTTTTATTCGTTGATGGATTTTAATATGTCTTAGTTATTTAAATGAGGCTGTTTAATTCTTATAAATATTTTCTTCAACTTACGTATAAAAAAAAGGTTTTTCTTAAATATCATTTACTCGTAAAATTTTCGTGAAAACTCTTTTATAAATTTATTTTTAACCAATTATTTCTCTGAAAATCAAATTGTAAAATCTTATGTTTTAAAATCATGGTTTTCAAATAAATCTCGATTTTTGATAAACTCCATCTTTAAAATCGTTTTGAAGAATTGTTTTCATTAAAAGCATTGATGACTGGATGAAAGTTCAAATTGTGTGGCATGCCAAGTCTGGTCTTAAACGCATAGGCCGAGTTTGGGTGTTACACGTGAAGTTGTCTACAAACATCTAATTGTTGATGGCTTTATTCGGGGTATAAAAATGGATTTTTCATGGAGAGTGTACACCTCGTAGAACCTCTTCAACAATTAACCCGACTTATGCTCATAATGCTTACCATTAGTCTGTTAGAGAAGATGACATGGAAGGTATGTTGCCAGATGCATTTAATATGCGCAGTCATGGTTTGCAATCATTTCCCCCTGAAATTATTGCATCAGATGATTGTGATATTTGTGGAAATGCTTTTACCGAAACTGGAAGAAGTCTACCTGATGAAGAGCCAAATGGAGAAGCGAAGTTCTACAAGTTACTTAATGAAATGAATGAAGAACTTTATGAGGAATCAAAATTTCAAAAATGTACTTCTACATTCGTCTTTTTCATTAAAATGTTTGGGAGGGTGGATCGAAAACTCTTTGACACTGCTGTTAGAGTTTTTGAGAGATATGTTTCCATTTGCAGAAATCCCTCATTCGTGCAAATAAAGAAACTGATAAAAGATTTAGGCCTTGGGTATGAAAAAATTCATAGTTTCCCAAATGGCTGCATGTTGTATTAGGGTGATCGAAAAAACGAACAGTCTTGTCATGTTTGGGGTAAATCTCTTTGGATGAATAGGAATACAGAGGATGTGTGCAACACCCCTAACCCGTATCCGTCGCCAGAACAGAATTACGAAATATTACCGAAATTTACAGAACGTATAACAAACATTTGATATAATTTATAAATCATATCAGAATCTATTCATAACCAATCATATTATCCCTCTTATAAGCCCTCAAGACCCAAACTATGCATTAGAAATAAGTTGGGACTAAACCGGGTACTTAGAGAATTTTTCACAAAAATCTCAAAACTTTTCCTAGGTCCAGGGGACACACGCCCGTGTGGCCAGGCCATGTGTCTCACATGGTCAAGAGACACGCCTGTGTCTCAGGCTGTATGGGTATTCGAAGGAGGGCACATGACCGTGTCCCAGCCCGTGTCTGTGCCTATGTAACTCACTAACTTGGGTCACACAGCCAAGCCACACACCCGTGTGCTAGGCCGTGTGGATTATTTTGAGCATTTTGTTTCTAGATTTTTAAGATGCAGGGGACACAAGGCTAGACCATACGCCCATGTGCTAGGCCGTGTGTCACACGACTGAAATACACTCCCGTGTCTCTGCCCATTTGGACAAAAATATGTCACTTCCTATGCCACTTTTCTCACCCAAATTGTCCTTCACCAACATCAACACTTTAACACATTCACAATGCAATACCAATCATTCAAATCAAGCTAAAACCAAGTTTAATACATGTTATAACATCCCAGATGTCTAAGTATTCAATTTCCCCTAATTGATCCAATTCACATACCTGCATATCTTATCAATTATACTAACTTATCAAACACATTATGACCATATATAAACACATCAAAATATGTCCATCACAAGTCATTCCAATGGCTAGTTACAATGAAACATTTACATTTCCATCATTGGTCATGTTTAGCCTATACATGCCATTATAACTAAAATTAGTTTGTCATATTTACTGAAAAGTCTAAAGAATAGTGTGATATGGCTCCGACCAACTTCTAATCTTTATGAGCTTTCGAGTACTATAAAACAGAGGAAATAAAACAGAGTAAGCATATAATGCTTAGTTATGTTCGTATAACATGGAAAGTAACTTACCATTCATTTACATTTAAGGTAAGCATGCAAAATTCATCCAAAGAAATTTGGCAATTAGTCTAATCACATATAACTTCATCAAACATATTAGTCACGTACTTCATGTAAATATCAAGAAACAAGGATGAGCTCATCATGTAACAATTTCCATGTATTTTCAAGTAAACATAGATAATGATTCATTTAGAACTTATCTTAACTTATATTATGACTTTGCCCGTTGAACCATATGAAATATCGATAGACATACGGGTAGTACACGTGAAGTGTACGGATCTATAATCCGTCAATTGATATTTGAGAATACTCATACGAGCACATAAATGGGAAGCTCTCTCTTAAACCATATAAAGGGAAGCTCATGTGAGCCATATAACGGGAAGCTTATCCAGGTCATATAACAGGAAGCTCATAAGAGCCATAATCAGGAAGCTCATGCGAGCCAATAACAGGTATCTCCGAAGAGCCATTAATCTGGAAGCTTCAGATAGCCATATATCGGGAAGTTCAAGAGAGCCAATATCAGGAAGCTCCAAGAAGCCATATATCAGAACGATCATAAAAGCTGCGGTGTGTCCACAACACATGCAGGATCACAACCAATCAGGATGATCCGAAGAGCTATTAACGGAAAGCTCGCAAGAACCATATAACGAAAAGCTCGAGAGGGCCAAATATCAGGATGCTCATGAGAGCTAATAATGGGACGTTCTTTCGAGTTCTGGTGTGTCTGCAACATATGCAAGACCACAACCAATTCAGGAACCCTATATTCATCGAAATTTCATTTATTCAAACGAGACTTAACATTTATCGGGCATTGTCGGATATGTGATCATTTCATATGTATGATAATTATCAATTCACATACACAACATTTAATTCAAACATATAAATATACCATTTAGTTACACAAACTTACCTCCACAAGTGTTCGTGTTTTTGTAATCTACTAATCCAACACTTTCTCTTTTCCTCGACCCAATTCCGTATTTAGTCTATCCATATCTAATTAGGAAAAATAAGCTTGCTAGAATTAAAACTCTTATGGCTAGGGTTTCCATGTTTTAATTTGGGAAAGATGATGATAAATGATGATATATTAGATTTTTTTTATTTATCTTCTTTAATTATTTCATCTTTCCAATTTCATCCTTTTCTTTATTTTATTTTCCATGGATGAATCATCATACTTATCTACTAACTCTTCTTAATAGTCTATTTATCATATAAGGACCTCCAATTTTGAATTCCATAGCTATTTGATACTTATAGCTACTAGAACTTAACTTTTGCATTTTATGCAATTTGGTCCTTTTTAACATATTAAACATGAAATCAGTAAAATTTCTTAATGAAATTTTCATACGATATTCCTATCATACTATAGACCATAAAATAATATTAAAATAAATTTTTTTCTAGACTCGGATTTGTGGTCCTAAAACCACTGTTCTAATTTCACTGAAAACGGGTTGTTACAATGTGAATGAGGATGAAGGTGAGGCACATTCAAGAAAGAAGCCAATAAAGATGTTGCAATATTTTCCACTAATGCCAAAGCTTCAAAGGCTTTTTATGTCGTCAAAGATAGCCGAGTCTATGAGGTGACATTATGATTAACGAACAGATGATGGATTATGAAGGCATCTTGTGGATTCTTTAGCTTGGAAATCATTTGTCAATAAATTTCCAAGCTTTGCAAGTGATCCTCGAAATGTGAGGTTTAGGCTAGCATCTGATGGATTTAATCCTTTTAAAATCATGAGTACTTTGTACAGTACTTGGCTTGTAGTGCTTGTTCCTTACAATTTGCCTCCGTGGATTTGCATGAAGTAATCTTCTTTTATCTTATCTATGATTATCCCTGGCCAGAAAGGTCCCGAAAATGATATTGACATTTATATGCAGCAACTTATTGAAGAGTTGAAATAGTTATGGGCGGGTGTTGAAATATATGATGTCTTGATAAATGGCAACTTTTATTTACGTGCAGCTTTGTTGTGGACTATTAATGATTTCTCAGCTTATGCCAATTTATCTGGTTAAAGTACCAAAGGACGTTATGCTTGTCCTTGTTGTATGATGCAAACATGTTCGAAGTGGTTAGATAATAGGAAGAAGTTCTCTTATATGGGGCATCATCGATGGTTAGATGGAAATCATAGATTTTGATTTCAAAAGACTCTATTTGATGGTATTGAAGAGTTTAGAGAAGCTCCTGAGTAGACATACGCAAACAAAGAGAAGACCGAGGGAGGCATATGTTGGCTATGTTGACTGGTAGATTGATGATGAATCTGATGAAGAGGATGATCGTAATGAGGTGGACTTGTGGAAAAACAGAAGTATTTTTTTTAGTTGCCTTATTAGGAGCATCACATTTTGTGACACAATCTTGATGTCATGCATATTGAAAATAATGTTTGCGAGAATATCATTGGGACAATTCTAAATTTCGATAGAAAATCGAAAGACAATCTTCAGAGTCGACTTGATCTACTTGACATGGGAATTCGTCGTGATTTTCATCCCCAATTACTTTCGAATGGAAAATTTCAGTTGCCACCTTCTACTTTTGCAATGTCGAAGAAAGAAAAAGAAGTTTTATGCACGATATTGAAGGATATAAAGGTCTCAAAAGCGTATGCATCAAATATATCTCAATGTGTGAGTATTAAAGATCGAGGCTATATTTCCTAGAATCACATGATTATCACATCTTGATGCAAGATTTACTACCAGTTGTTTTACGATGTTGTATGTCAAAAAAGGTGATATCTTGTATAATTGAACTATCCAATATAATGAAAGCTATTTGTGGCAAATATTTTATTGTTGAAGAACTTGAGAAAGTACAAGATTGAGCCGCCTTGACTTTATGCAATTTGGAGAAGATCTTTCCACCTTCTTTCTTCACTATTATGGTGCACTTGCTAATCCATCTCCCTCATGAAGCAAAACTTGGTGGACTGGTTTTCTATCAGTGGATGTATCCTATCGAGAGGTGCTAATTTATTTGTAAAGTTTTCATTCATTCATGAATATACCTTTAGTTACAACTTTTGATAATGTTGTATATCGTGTTTAGGTTCTTAAGCAAATTAAAGTCTTATTGTCATAATAAGCGTTATCCAGAAGGATCAATTACTGAAGGCTACTTGGCAGAGGAGTGCATGACTTTCTACTTTAGATATTTAGAAGATGTTGAAACAAGACTGAATAGGCCAAGTAGAAAAGCTGGGCTCACTAATCATAACTTAGCCGAAACTTATCTATTTCGAAGTTATGGAGAATCGATCGATAAGTTGAAATTGCACACCTAGATGATAGATCTTGGGTACAAGCACATTGATATGTTCTTTTTCAACACAATTCAATTGAACCATTACGCAAGTAAGTTTTAAAATTTGATAAATATTCATCTTTTTAATTTGTTTATCTTCTAACCAAGTAATCCACTTTTTAACATAGTGAGTACAAACAAGTCTTGAGATCTCATTCACACTCCCGAAGATTACAACATCGAGAGATTCATAAGTTATTCATAGAATCTTTTCATGAATGGTTAAGGAAAATGGTATGCAACTGAAGCTTTCATTGACAAATAATAATGTTTTCATATAACATTTATAATTAATCAATTTACTTTCGATTCAATAGGTTTGGAGTGGAAAGGACGTCAATGACGAAGTTAAATGGCTTTCTCAATGTCTAAATAGAGTAGTAAAAAAATATAGTGCCTTCCTCATCAATGGATTTCCATTCAAATTTCATACAAAATATTGCGAAATATTAAGGAGGAGTCAAAATTGTAGAATAGTTGTTAATTCTTCAATTACAAGTTATGTTAGTGCTAGGGACAATAATCCTGTTGAGGGAAATGTGAAGTGTTGCGGACTTCTTATTGACATTATTGAGTTGGATTACTATGGCAAACGGAAGGTTGTCTTATTTCGATGTGATTGGGCTGATGTTACTACTGCTCACAAAATTAAAAAAGATCAATTTGGTTTTACAATAGTGAACTTCTCTCGATTAATTCACACTGGACAACAATTGATAAATGAGCCATATGTATTTTCTTCTCAAGTCAAACAAGTTTTTTTACTCAAAAGATCCAATGATGAGGGTTGGTATGTTGTACTCCGTAACACCCCTAGAGACTTGTTTGACATGGGCAATGGAAGTAGAGATGACATCGACGAAAGATCAGAAACTTTACCTTTTGTAGAACAAAACTTAAATGAAACTATCCCTAGTACTAGTACACAATTTCAATGGGTTCACCGGGAAGTGGATGAAGATATTTACGAATCATGATGTAGTAAGATTTTATGATTTTTTAATTATATGTAATATTATAATTTAAATCTTGATCTTGTTAAATATTTCAACTATTTTATATGTATTATTGTTGTTGTAATTGGTTACTAATATTTCAACTATTTTATGTGTATTGCAAATAAAATGCCTGGAAGAAGATTTCGAGATCTAAGTATTGTTCAAAATCCTCTAAATTCGAAAGAAACAAATAGTGAACAAAAGACAGCTATTGGATCTTCGAATGTTCCGAATACAGTTGACAAACCTACAAAAATTCAAAGTAATGTTAACTTTAATTTACATGCATGTTGACTTTTATTATTGATTTTTGTTTCAAATTCTTATATTATGATATACCATTTTTTTAGTTGAAAGTGGTGGGATGCACAAAACTCTAGGACGTACACTATTAAAAGATTTATACGAGTTAAATTCTGTCAAGCGTGTCAAAGTAGCTAGAAACAGTCTTGGTCAGCCTATTAGATCAGAAGCTCGACTTTTAGCAGGATACTTGGGAATTATAGCACTAAATGTCAATCTGTTGCTTATCAACTATGAGTCATGGCATCATATGCCTGATAGTGAAAAAAATCAAGCTCTCGATAATATTAAGGTAATAACTTGAATGTAATTTATAATACTTTGGTTTAAGTTTCATTTATATTAACTTTCTAAACTTGTGTTATTTGTAGAAGATATTTGCTTTAGAGGTCTCAGATAATTATGTGAAGAAGGCATTAGTGATAAACCGAAATAGTAACATATTTTAATCCCATATTTAGCATTTTTTGGATGATTTTTCCTTTTTAATTATGGAAACAGGTGCTCTAAATCCTTTGTTTTCATGTTTTATACTCAATAGAGCACCGGAGGATCAAAAGAACGAATAACGGGCTGAAAACGGAGAAAATGGGCCAAAGAACAAAATCCACACGGCCTGGGCACAAGACCACACGGCCGTGCCTTGTGGGAAAAGTCGACCACGGCCTGGACCCCGAAATACATGGCCGTGCCTCATCAATAGGATTGACCACGGCCTGGCCACGATTCACACGGGCGTGTGCCATGGGCTTGTCTCTGCCACAGGAAATAAGAATTCTATTCGGATTAGGGTACTTAGAGGCAAAGAAACATATTCTGAAAGCCTATATAAGACCCTAGAGACCAACCTTTAAGGGGAGTTTGGGTTCAGCTAGGCCAAAGAGTCGAGCCAGAGCAGTTAAATTTAGGGATTTACTCGAAGAAAGCCAGTTGATCCATCTCAAAAAGCCAGAATCATACTCAAGACGGAGGATCTCTCCTTCAATTCCTTCAAGGGGTTTTAGGGATTTCTTATGTTTTGTTTTATCTTTTCTTCTGAGATGTTTTCTTTTACAATTATGAACTAAACCCTCAAAAACTTGAGGGGGATGAAAACTAATATGAATCTTGTTATTGTTATATGAGCTGTATGATAAATATTTGATTTGTTCTTAACTATGTGTTCTTAATTCTTGTTTTGGTATTTCCAGGATATTGATTCAAGTGTGAGGTGCTTAGGTAGAGGAGGAAAAGACCCTATCTAAGAGTAGATCTAGCATAATTAAGCGGAGTTGCTCACGCGTCTAGAGATAAGATGACAAAAATTTGTCGAATTAGGGTCAAACGTAATATGGGAGTCCATAGATCGAATTAATACAATTCGAGGGTTTTTAATTAGAAAGAGATTTCAATTAATCAACCTAGGGTTAGATGTTAGAAGCCTTGAAGAGAGGGATTAATATAAATTAGGAAATCCTATGGATCAAGTCAAATGAATAAATCATCTAGTTTAGAGTTAGATAACAAGTGAAGTATAGGTGGATTCTTCCTCAGGTATTGTCCATGTCAATCGGTTTTCTCTCAAGTCTTTTCCTCAATTTCTTCTTTGTCTTCGCATCTTTAGTTTAGTTGAATAGTTAATTTTAGATTAGATAAAAATCCACTTAATTCGTAGGCTAAGTAATAGAAAGAGAGTTAATATTAGTACTTTTGGTTCCTTTGGGTTTGACAATCCTGTCTTGTCGCTAGCTATACTACTGTTTGATAGGTGCACTTGCCTCCATCGTTGTCTTAGTTAGTTTCCAGGTTCGATTATTCTTTTTATAAATTTTTAAGCCTCAACAGACAAGATTAAGTTTTTGGCACCGTTGCTGGGGAACTAAAATATTAAGAACGCTCAATTTTTATTACTTTAGCCATATTATATTTTTTTACAATTAAATTTTATTTTTTTTACTTTTTCTAAATTTTCTTTTTCTTTTTCTCTTTTCCTAGCAGGTACCTCTAGTTTATAACTAGAAAGAACCCGACATGACCACTACTTTACGATAGTGATATTGAAGGAACCGTACGCATAAATCGTAGAGAAGTAAGGCGAGGCTTAGATTACATACAAGAAGAGCAAGAGGACGAAACCAATACCACCAAAGGGATGGCCGAGAATAATCTGCAACATCAAGATATGGCCGACCATCATGCTCCTCAAACTATGTATGATTATGCTAAACCTAATTTAATAGGAGTTGAATCGAGTATTGTTAGGCCTGCTATAGCCGCTAATAATTTTGAATTAAAACCTAATACTATACAAATGATTCAACAGTTTGTTCAATTTGATGGTTTGCAGGATGAAGACCCAAATACTCATTTAGCTAATTTTCTAGAATTCTGTGGTACCTTAAAAATAAATGGCATTTCTGATGATGCCATTTGTCTTTGGTTATTTCCCTTTTCTTTGAGAAATAAAGCCAAGCAGTGGTTGCATTCTCTTCCACGAGGATCAATCACTACATGGGACAAATGAATGAAAAATTTTCTTGAAATATTTTCCACCGGCCAAATTAAGGAATGATATCTCTTCTTTTGTGCAGATGGATTTAGAAACATTATACGATGCATGGGAGAGATACAATGATCTGTTGAGAAAGTGCCCACACCATGGTTTACCCTTATGGTTACAAGTCCAAACCTTTTACAACGGTGTGAACCCCTCAACCAGGCAGTTAATTGACTCAGCCGCCGGTGGAACCCTGAATAAAAAAACTCCTGAAGCAGCTTATGAATTCATAGAGGAGGTGTCACTAAATAACTATCAATGGCAAGTTACAAGGATAAAGCCAACCAAAGTAGCCGGAGTTTTCAATCTCGACGCAGTCACCATGCTATCAAGTCAGGTAGAGATGATGAATTAAAAGATTGATGGTTTATGTGGTTCTTTGCAGGTACATCTAGTTATGCAATGTGATTCAAACCTAGGAGGTGTGGCGAATCCTGAGTACTACCCTACAATCCGGGCATGAAAAGCGAACAATTAAACTATATGGGGTAATAATTTTAGACCTCAAAATAACCCTTATAATAATACTTATAATCCAGGTTGGAGGAACCACCCAATTTCTCGTGGGGTGCCCAAGGAAATTAGAGACAACAACCACCCTCTCCAAACTTCCAACAACAGCCCTACCCACAGGAAAAAAATTCGAACCTTGAAGAGATGCTGACAAAATTCATAGCGGTGTCTGAAACTCGCTTTCAAAACACCAAGACAACACTTGAAAATCAACAAGCATCGATTGAAGGAATCGAGAACTAGTTAGGGCAACTCGCAAAGTTGATCCTCGAATGACCATTAGGTAGCTTGCCAAGTAACACTGAGACTAATCCAAAAGAGCAAATTCAAGCCATATCATCTCATGACAGTGAAGTGTTAGCAGAATCTGAATCTGAGCCAAGGTAAGAACCTGTGGTAAGTGAAGGTAAGGTTGAGATAAGCCAAGAAAAGCCAAAACTAGTAATTTAAAAATACAAACCTTGTATACCTTACCCTAATGCGATAAAGGAAGACGACACAGAAGAACAGTTCGATAAGTTCCTTAAACTTTTAAAGAAATTACATATTAGCTTACTATTTCTTGAAGCTCTTTCGCAGATGCCAGATTCAAGGGAATTTCTAAAAAAGCTTTTAACAAACAAGCGAAAGTTAGACGAGAGGTCGCATGTGGAGCTAAACGCAATATGCTCAGCAATGTTACAGAACAAACTACCACGAAAATTAAAAGATCCAGGGAGTTTTAAAATTCCATGTTTAATCAGTAGTTTATCTATTGATAATGCTTTAGCTGATTTAGGGGCAAGCATCAATGTTATTCCATCTAAAATGTTTAAACAGCTAGGTCTAGGGAAACCTAAGCAAACTAGGATGAGTATTCAATTAGTTGATAAAACTATTCGTATCCCTAAGCGTATAATTGAAGATGTACTAGTTAAAGTTGACAAATTCATATTCCCTATAGACTTTGTTGTTTTAGATATGGATGAAAACAATAGTATACCCTCAATTTTAGGATGACCTTTTCTAGCAAATGCCAGATCTAAAATTGATGTTAGCACAGGTGAACTCATACTTCATGTAGGTGACAAATCAATCAGTCTTCAAGCTCTCGACTCAGCTAGGACATCGAGTGAGAAAAGTGAGGACGTAAATTCCCTTGATAAGCATTTAGTTAAACTTCCTTTTCAGGAGACACCGCGGAATTACACTACAGAGCCAGAGCCAAATCCCATAGCTCACACTAATAAGGAAATATCTTATGAGGAACGAAGACTTCAAACCGATGAGCTAGATGAGTGGGAGACACATCTCAAGGAGGAATCAAACCCACACGAAATGAAACCGAAGGAATCCCTAGAAGAACTTAAGGGAACATCAAATCACTTCAAAGTAGGAGATCAAGTACTATTAGATAGTACAGACCCGTGAATCACCACATCAAACCTAAAAATAATCGAAGAGATCCCCTTTACAGTATTTAATGTTTTTCCTTACGGAACAGTCGAGGTAAGTAATTCTTCTTTTGGTACTTTTAAAGTAAACCCTACTCGACTTAGATTATATGATGATAGCGTGAAAAAAGATTTCTCACTCCGTAAAGATACGAGTGAAGGGTAACTCTAGCTTAAGACTTTAAACGAGTGCTTCTCGGGAGGTAACCCGAGCACTAACCCATTTATTTTCAATTCTTTTTCTTTTAGCACCGAAACTACAGATTAACCAAGTTAATGAAGCGCAGGTTTTCACATCACACAGCCTTACACAAGGCCATGGTCGTGGCCGTGTGGAAGCTATGGATATTCGTACTGACATGAAAGAGATAGTACGAGACAGGACGAGAAAAATATCTTTGAATCACGGACTCACTTAACACCACGGTCGTGTGACATAGCAGTGGCCGACACTACTGAACCAACACGGGCCTGGTAACTTAAATATCAGGCGTGGAAGAAGCGATTGAACCACCACATGGCCCTGCGACATGGTGTGTGACACAACACACCCACGATACATGGGCGTGGGGACGTACCAGAGCTGAAAATTTTCTATTTAAAAACACCCCTCTCCCCTTCTCAACCATTTTCCTGCCCTCCCTCCCTTTTCACTCTCTCCTTTCTTTACTCCATAAAAAGTTTCAACCTATGCTTCAACAATGCCAAAAAATAGAAAGATTTAAGTCTTGTCTCCCTGTGTGAGACAAATCAACATAAGCTCATGTCGGCCGCTTCATTAACCCAACAAGCCAAGGGTCTTTGAGACCTTTTAACTTCTATTTTACTCTTCTCTTCTCCTTTATTTTTCATACATTAAATTTGGTTTATTTTGTTTTAGTTTCTTGGTTTTAGGTTCTAAAGGCTGCTAGGGAATCACAACACCATGGCCTTAGACACCACACCCACCTCGCGAACCATCTACCAATAAGGACTTTCTAGTCTATTCATCTGCCCTTTTAGTTTTATTTTAATTCATATTTTTTTCTTGTTATCTTTATTTACTTTAATTATATAATTAGTATAATTTAAATTATTATTATTATTTCCTACCTAATTCTTCACTGGTTACCCAATTTCTTCATCTAGCACAAGAATTAGAGGCGCTCCCTCCAACTTATCTTTAACCTCCGAATCAAGTTTCCACACTTCCAATTCAAGGAATCCATCCAAAAATTCAGGAAGTTTCACCTCTCTCCCTCTCTTTTGATTTTCTTACTATATGATTGTTATCTATCTTTTTACATTGAGGGCAATGTACATCTTAAGTGTGGGGGGTGAAAATTATTTAGAAAAAGTGCCTAACTTTTTACATTATTCGCAAATCCCTGAATGATATTCTGTCTTAAAGTAATTTTCTCATATCACTAATTAGAATGAAATTCTTGTTGATTCATGATTTTCATTGATATGTTTTAGATTAAGTCAGTGATAATTGTGCAATGATGATTTAAAATTTAAGATGCTAGAGAATTAAGCATGATGAGTCTATTTTCAAAATTAAAATTCTGTTAGGTTGTCTACCTGAATCTAAATTGTTACCTTGAAGTTTGAAATTTATGAGGTTGACATCAAAATACCCATAATTTTTGTGAGATTTTGAGCCTTTTAGAGCATACATTCTTTTCATGCTCACTTTATTGATTATGAGTGTGCCAACATTGATTTGTTATTCTAGAACTTGCTTTGATTATACATGTCGATAAAAAATTATTGATTTGATATACAAAGACGATTAAGGCACTTAGGATTCAACCCACTCACTCCACTCAAAACCTACTCTCATAATTGACCCCTAGTGAACCCCTTTTGTAACACCCTAAATTAGGGGTTGTTTGAAAATTTAATTATTTGTTCCCATGTGTGTGTGTGCTTGAAGAAATAAATATTATGATTTATTTGGCATGTTCTAAAGGTCTAGAATTAAACCCGAGCTAGGCCTGACTTAGGGTTAAAAATTTCTTTTAAGTACCAAAAAGGAGGAAGCTAGGAGATAGGGGTTAAGAATAAATTTGGGAGAAACATGTCACAATTAAGACAGTAGCAAGGTGGTAATCGCGCCCTTAAAGAGTTGGAGGAGAGAATGGCGCAAGTCACGAGTTCGAGTGGTGGAGGGGCGTTTTGTGTTTTATTTTTATGCGGTGATGGGCTTAAGTAGGAAGGCCTTAAAACTAATTGGTGAAGGTTCATGGCATGAAAGTCCAGGTGGTTGGAGTGGCTTGGGGCGCCACTTAAGAGTTTAGAAGAGGCAGGTCTCGGGTTCGAGACACAAGGGACGCAAGGAGCATTTTTATTTTGGGCTTTTTGCGTTAGAAGAAAAAGGGCCAAGAAGAAGGTCTTATAAATAAATGAAAGGATTAATTGACATGAAAGTAAATTGAGAGAGTTGGTCTGGGTGCTTAAGGGGAGGCTGTGGCATGGGTCACTGGTTCGAACCCAAGAAGCAGCAAATGGCATTTTTTATTTTTTTTACCTTGAGGCCGGCGTGAATGGGAGAGAGAGATGGCTGCATGAGGGACTCTTAAGGTGATAAAGATAAAGCTTTATTTCTTTTAATTTTCAATTTGAAGGTAGCATTATTAGTGGTTTTTCAATTAAATTGTTGAAGGTGAGTAGGAGATTAAGTGCAAGATAAATCTTGCATTATCTTGGATAATTCAAGGTGGAATTATCACCCAAAAGAGGGTGTTTGCGATTTTGGGACTCCTTGGGAGGGGCTGACCATAATCGGTTTTAGGCAAAGAAAGAAGTGCCAAAGTTCTTCAAAATTCTTTTCTTTCTTCTCCAAATTCTTTGCTTTGAAATTTCCTCTTGTTGCTTTGCCTACATTGCTAAAAAATTCCAGCTTCTTTTCTTCTACTTAGCAAACCACCACTTCCCTACATCTTTTCTTTTCTTCTTCTTTCCTAGTAGCGAACCTATCTTCTTCTCTTTTCAAAATTCCAGCCCTCAAACTTGAGTTAGCCGAATCCCTCCTCCCTATTTGGTGTAGCTTTGGCGAACATCAAAGCAAAGGTGCTCTTTTCTTCTCCAATCAATTTGAGAGGAAGGTATGTGCTCAAGGCGAATGCCTATCTCTTTTCTCTCTATTCTCTATCGACTCTTACAAGGGTAAGAGCCGATTTGATGATATGTATGGCAAGTGTAAATCACGATGTAGGAATCGGTTTGTTGTAGGGCCTTGAGGTTTTGGAAATGATCTAGTGAAGCCGTCATCTTTTGATTGGTTGGTAAGTGGAGGTAAGGATTTGTTAAATAGTCTAATCTTTTTAGTATTGTAAGCGAAGGCTATTAATGTGGATGATTTGGCGATTGTAGGGAAGCGAAACACATAGTGTGTGGTGGTGATAATCAAAGGACGTTTTAGGTAAGGTTTGGGTTCAAGTGTAACCCTTTGGATTTATGTGGTTTAGCCAAATAGGCCATGTCACTAACTTTCATGTATGGCGAATATAGGGAAAGGAAGTCTAGTGTGGCGATTGATTCTTGAGGATTTAGGGCTCTTGATAGTAACAGTGTATACATACACACTTTATAATTAATTAATGTCTTGAATATATTACACTAAACCTGGATTGTGTAGAATTGGATTTAATACCATCATGGTATAAGCAAGGAATCGGTAAGTCCTTGTTGTTATGAGTTTACTTTATGATGCTTTTGGGAAGCATGACATATTTGGTATGTTGTTAAATAAATATGTGGGTATGATTCTGTTATATGCATATCATTGATTGATATGGGTTGTATGAGAGGAGGGAAGTGATGTTCGTGTCGATGGACACGGTGGTTTGGTACCATATTTCATGACTACGGTCACGGAGGTTTGGCACCTCATAGCGTCTCATCCCGTGGCTTAGCACCACGATGGGTTGGCCCCATGATGATATTATGGGATTGGCGCGTGATTTGGTATCACACGTGGGTTGGCCCCACAACTTGTTATTTGTGACTTCCGGTCACCAGTGGTTTGGCACCACAACATTAATGGATATCGTGACTTTAAAACACCAGTGGTTTGGCACCACCAGTGGTTTGGTACCACACGGGGTAGAAAAAGGTGTTTTGGATGGTTAGGTTGGGTGCATGTTAAACTTGATTGTGATTTGTGTGTATGACGTTGCATTAAACCGGGAAAAGGGTTACACACTGAGTCTTGGTGACTCACCTTTTCCTTTAACATTTTTCAGGTGACTCGTAGATCGCGGGTGAGGAGCCGGATGGACTCGAGGTGACCATGCAGAGAAAATATGGATTAAATGGACTTGAATTGTTTTATTTTATTTTGGTTTTATTTGTTCAGTTGTAATAAGGCCTCCTAAGATTATTTTTTTTATTATTTTACATGTTTGGGATGAATTATTTAAACTGCTTAATAACTTTAAAATGGTTACACAAGTTCCTTAAATTCAAACGTAAATGATTTTCTTTCGTACAATCGGGTACATTGACAGAATTGATAATAACATGACTTAATGAATTTTAAATAACAAAGCTAAGTTTTGGTTTTTATATATACACCTCAAATGTTTGAAACAAAACTATATTCTTTTTACCATAAAATTTAAAGTAAATAAAAGGGTTTTCAACAAATGTTTTCTTCGTAACATACCGATTAAATTACGTAATATTTGGGCGGGTTTGGGGTGTTACAAAATTAATATCGAGCCGTGTTCAAAGCTTCATTGTGGGGGCCCAAGGCCCAAAATGTTTTAATGAGGCCTTTGTGAAACATTTTGGTTTTGAACGACATGGCACCGAAGTCTCTCGGCACCAATCCGCCTGTAAGTACTTGACTCTTGTGTGGATTATTATTTGTAGAAGGGTAGGTATGGAACGTAGTTAGTATGATAAGTGTTAAAACCCTAGGACTAGTTTACTCCAACAAATCACATAAGACTTTAAATGCCTAAGTAAACAAACCTACGACCAAGTCGCCGGGTTAGGGTGTGGTAACCCTGGTGCGCATGTCTAGGATTGGATCCGAAAGAGCTTGGTACTTAAGCAGTCCTCGTGACTCACCTCCTCTTGCAGAATCCTACAGTGCGTAGCTTCGGTTCACCCTAACCAAGAAGACTCGGTCATAGGCTAAACATACTGAGTAAAACCCGAAAGGGATCAGCCATGTTTTATGGAAACTCTAGTTTTAAAATCAGTAGAGCATCTCTTTTTAATAGTAGCGAAAAATTTATTTCTGGAAAATTTTCAAAATATTTCAATTTACCAAAATTACCAAAATGCCCCTAGTGGCAAAATTACGAAAATGCCATTGGTTTCTAAAATTCCTGTACTACCACGATTTCAATAAAATTCTCTTACTTTGCAAAAGTATCCAAAATTTTGTATTTCAAAATAATACCCCGACATTGGAAATTTACGAAATTACCCCTGATTGACAAAATTACCAAAATACCCCCAGATTCTAAAATTTTGCCGTACCTTTAATTTGACAAATTATCAGAAATACCCTCCAGTTTTGGAAAATTTCAAAATGTCCTAATTTAGTAAAGTTTTAAGAATTTTCTAGTTTATTACGAAAATACCCCTGTAGGAAAATGACGAAAATACCCCTGGGATAAAAACGGACAGAAATGCCCGAAAGAGTGAGTGTGTATGAAAGGTATTAGGGAATGGATGTGCTTTCCTGTGTGAACTAGGATAGAGGACTTGAAACTTTGATTGATCGAAAGAATCTCCAATAAACTCTCCATAAAATTTTTCCGCGGATAACCAAGTGAAACAAGTACTAATCCATAAAAATTTCTTAATCAGATTGAAGCGCAATAGTTAAGAATGAGCTCTAGAGGACGTGGCCATCATGGATGCGGTAGGGGCAGGATAACCGTGTCAGAACCCGTGAGGTCGGGTCAGAGATCTGAGAATGAGGTACCACTGCCACCACCACCCTCGACTTTTGGAGCTGAGGAACAGGATCAGATGGGAGGTGAGGCAGTATCGCAAGCTATGTTACGAGTCCTTGAAATGGTGGCTGGGGCAAGTGGAGGTATGGGAGCTCAAAATCCGTGCCGGCGACTTGATCCAACGAAATTTGAGGTATTCGAGGAGTATCGGTGTGGCACCAGGTCTTGGGAATCTTGGTTGGAATCGTGAGAGGATCATGGATGATCTTGATCGATGAATGAGGAGAAGTGAAAGGAGCGGTGTCGCTTCTAAAGGATGAGTCATATCGATGGTGGCTCACGGTTCGAGATGGTGCTACGGAGATGACCTTACTTGGGAGTATTTCAAAGTACTTATCGGAAGAAGTATGTGGGCACCACTACATTGATGCTCGAGAGAAAGCCTTTACGGGGTTGGTACAAGGAAATAAGACTATGTCGAGTATGAAGCGAAATTTACGAGGTTTGAGCCGCTATGCTCGGGAATTGTGTCAACAAAGCATGAGCGGTGTGTCCGCTTTGAAGACGGACTTAGGGATGATTTGAAATTGCTGATTGCTCCACAAGAGAGCATGAGTTTTTGTCTTGGTGGAAAAGGCTAAAGTAGCAAGAAGGGGTCAAGGAGTCCGTAAAGCGAACTACGATAGAAACAAGCAAAAAGGGGATTTGGGTCGTCTAGATCGGGTAGTAATGCATAGAAAAGGGCTCGACAGAGTGGGCCAAATCAGGCAGGAAGGCCCATGACTACTAATCAAAGACTAGCTTAGTGTAATCGCTGTGGGAAATCACATTAGAGAGGTTGTTGGACCGGTGAAAGGGGATGCTTTGAATGTGGATCTTTGGATCACCGTGTAAGGGATTGTCCTCGAAAGTTAGCTAAGAACCAGCCAGAGGGTCAGAACCGTGCTCAGGCTAGAAATGTAGGACCACCACAGAGGAGTCGTGGTAATGGTAGAGGAGGCAATGGTTCTAGTCGAGGTCGCGAAACTCTGGGTAGAGGTGCAAGCAACACAGAGGCAAGGGAGCTGGTTTAGTCTATGCAACAAGGCGTCGAGAGGAGGGTGACGCACCAGATGTCATAACCTATACGTTCCTAATTTTTGGTCTTCCATATGTTGCATTAATTGATGTAGGTTCAACGCATTCATACGTTGCTAGTAGTGTGGTAGAGACTATGAGCATAGACTTTGAGACTACTTCTAGGGAGATGACAGTAATTAGCCCTCTAGGTCACTCTGTAGTTGTAAACAAGCTATATAGGGATGTACCCTCAGAACTTCAAGGGGTAGTGTTTGTGGCTGATCTGATGGAACTGCCGTTTGGGGAGTTCGATCTAATTCTTGGAATGGAGTGGTTGGTTAAGCATCAGGCAAGGTTGGATTGCGCTGCTAAGCACATGGTTCTAAAGATGGCTGAGGGTGATGAAGTGGTCATGATAGGTAATAGAAGAGATTACCTATCCAACGTGGTGTCTGCGTTGAAGGCGGAGAAAATGGTCAGAAAAGGGTGTGAGGCATTTTTGGTTCGAATATGTGCCTTGGAGGCTAAAGAGTCAGTAGCTGAGAAGGTCTGAACGATAGGGAATTCATGATGTGTTTCGGAAGAACTTTCGGGTTTGCCTCGGATCGGAAGTTGAATTCGGTATAGACTTGTTACCCGAGCGGCGCTTTGTGTCTATAGCACCATACCGAATGGCACCAAAGAAATTGGTGGGGCTGAAGGCTCAAATTCAAGAACTCTTGGACCGAGGGTTTATCCGACCAAGTATATCTCCATGGGGAGCACCTGTGCTGTTTGTCAAGAAGAAAGATGAGTCAATACGGATGTGTATTGACTACCTTCAGCTGAACAAGTTAACGATCAAAAACAAGTATCCGTTGCCCCGGATTGATGACTTGTTTGACCAACTGAAGGGTGCATCAATTTTCTCGAAGATAGCCCTTAGGTCGGGTTATCATCAACTTAAGGTGAAGGAGGGTGATGTTCACAAGACAGCATTCCGTACTCGGTATAGGCATTATGAGTTTCTAGTGATGCCATTTGGGTTGACCAACGCACCAGTAGCATTCATGGACTTAATGAATAGGGTGTTTCAGCAGTACTTGGATCAATTTGTCATGGTGTTTATAGATGACATATTGGTTTATTCAAAGACGGAGGAGGAGCATGACATGCATTTGTGTATAGTTCTACAAATACTGAGGGAGAAGCAGTTATATGCCAAATTTAGTAAGTGTGAATTTTGGCTTAGAGAGGTGGCTTTCTTAGGTCACGTGGTGTCAGCGGAAGGGATTAGAGTGGACCCTCGCAAGGTTGAAGCGGTGTTGGATTGGAAACCGCCTAAGTCAGTGGCAGAAATTCGAAGTTTTCTGGGTCTGGCAGGATACTATCGAAGATTTGTGGAAGGATTCTTTTAATCGTAACTAACTAAGTTATTAAGAAAAGGAGTTCCAGTTGTATGGTCGGAGAAGTAGCAAGAAAATTTTGACAAGCTAAGGAAGATTACGATGAAGCTCGGTTACGAGTACTGACTGAGGCGGGAAGTTATTTACGGTTTATTGTGATGCGTCCCATACGGGGTTGGAATGTGTATTGATGCAGGAAGGAAAGGTAGTGGCCTATGCATCCCATCAGCTAAGACCGCATGAGGTTAACTACCCGACTCATGACTTAGAATTAGCAGCTGTAGTCTTCGCTTTGAAGATATGGAGGCATTACTTGTATGGGAAAAAGTCGATAGTCTACACGGATCACAAAAGTTTGAGGTATCTCTTGACTCAGAAGGAGTTGAACTTGAGACAGCGCCGATGGATTGAATTGTTGAAGGACTACGACTGTTCAATTGAGTACCATCCGGGCAAAGCTAACGTGGTGGCTGGCGCGTTAAGTCGAAAGGTCGTGGCGGACTTAAGGCGATGTTTGCTCACCTCGATCTATCTGACGATGGAAGTCTTTTAGCGAGCTGCAAGTTAAACCAACTTGGATCGAGGAGATTAAGGAAAAAGCAGTTAGTAGATGAAAGTCTGAATGCACAGAGATTTCAAGTTCAAAATGGTGGTTTAGAAGGGTATAGCTTGTCCGATGATGGAGTATTATGCTTTCAAGGGTGAGCTTGTATGCGAAAAGAGGTAGAATTGATGCAAAAAATTTTTGGGATGCACATAGCAGCCCATCGCTATGCATCTGGAGGTAGCAAGATGTATGGAGATTTGCAAAATAGTTACGGTGGCGAAATGAAGCGAGGTAATCGAATTTGTGGGAAGGTGTTTGGCGTGTCGTGAGTTAAGGCTGAACACCGGTTGCCATCGAGGTTACTCTAACCAAAGAAGATCCCTCGGAGGAAATGGGAGGGATCACTATGGATTTTGTCGATGGGCTACCCTCACGCCCAAGAAGAAGGGCCTTGATTTGGGTGATTGTGGACCGTCGACTAAATCACTCACTTCATATCTGTAAGGGTGGATTACTCACTTTAGAAGCTAGCTAAGCTATATGTGTCAGAAATAGTGAGGTTGCATGGTGTGCCGGTATCGATCATCTCAGATAAGGATCCCAGATTTACGTCAAGGTTCTGGAAAGCGTTGCATCAGGCTTTGGGTACACAATTGGATTTGATCGACTTTCCATCCACGGTCGTGAGGCGATCGGAAAGGGTCATACAGATTTTAGAAGATATGCTAAGAGGTTGTGTTTTGGATTTCAGTGGTAGTTGGGAAGAGTACCTACCGCTAGCAGAATTCGCTTATAACAATAGTTATCAAGCGAGTATCTAGATGGCACCGTATGAAGCACTGTATGGATGGAAATGCCGTACTCCTACGTGTTGGACGGAGTTGGGTGAACGACAAGTTTTGGGTCCAGAATTGGTAACAGAAACCGAAGATAAAGTTAAGGTGATTCGGGCTCGTCTCAAGGAAGCGTCAGATAGGCAGAAGTCTTATGCTGACCTTAAGCTCAAGGAGATGGAATATGCAGTAGAAGATAAAGTTTTTTTGAAAGTGTCACCTTGGAAGAAGGTATTAAGGTTTGGGCGAAAAGGGAAGCTAAGCCCAAGGTTCATCGAGCCATATCTGATGAGTGAAGCGAGTGGGACCGGTAGCTTACCGACTTGAGTTGCTTGCAGAGTTGAGCGGATCCATGATGTCTTCCATGTCTCGATGCTGAGGTGCTATCGATCAGATCCCTCACACGTAGTGCCAGTAGCGGAAATTGAGGTGAGTCCGGACTTCTCGTTTGAGGAGGAGCCAGTACAAATCCTGGATCGTGATGTCAAAGTTCTTCGAAGGAAGTCAGTGCCTTTGGTGAAGGTGTTATGGCGGAACCATGGTACGGAGGAGGCCACATGGGAACCCGAGGATGTGATCTGGCGAAGAATACCCCAACTCTTGATCCGAGGTAATTTCGAGGTCAAAATTCTTTTAAGGGGGTAGAACTGTAACACCCTAAATTAGGGGTTGTTTGAAAATTTAATTATTTGTTCCCATGTGTGTGTGTGCTTGAAGAAATAAATATTATGATTTATTTGGCATGTTCTAAAGGTCTAGAATTAAACTTTGAGCTAGGCCTGACTTAGGGTTAAAATTTCTTTTAAGTACTTAAAAGGAGAGAAGCTAGGAGATAGGGGTTAAGAATAAATTTGGGAGAAACATGTCACAATTAAGAGCAGTAGCAAGGTGGTAACAAGCGTCCTTAAAGAGTTGGAGGAGAGAATGGCGCAGTCACGAGTGTTGAGTGGTGGAGGGCATTTTGTGTTTTATTTTTATGCGGTGATGGGCTTAAGTAGGAAGGCCTTAAAACTAATTGGTGAAGGTTCATGGCATGAAAGTCCGGTGGTTGGAGTGGCTTGGGCGCCACTTAAGAGTTTAGAAGAGGCGGTCTCGGGTTCGAGACACAAGGGGCGCAAGGAGCATTTTTATTTTGGGCTTTTTACGTTAGAAGAAAAAGGGCCAAGAAGAAGGTCTTATAAATAAATGAAAGGGTTAATTGACATGAAAGTAAATTGGGAGAGTTGGTGCAGGCGCTTAAGGGAGGTGCGGCATGGGTCATTGGTTCGAACCAAGAAGCGACAAATGGCATTTTATTTTTTTACCTTGAGGTCAGGCGTGAATGGGAGAGAGATGGTCGCATGAGGGACTCTTAAGGTGATAAAGATAAAGCTTTATTTCTTTTAATTTTCGGCTAAAGGGTAGCATTATTAGTGGTTTTTTTCAATTAAATTGTTGAAGGTGAGTAGGAGATTAAGTGCAAGATAAATCTTGCATTATCTTGGATAATTCAAGGCTAGAATTATCACCCAAAAAGAGGGTGTTTGCCGATTTTGGGACTCCTTGGGAAGGGGCTGACCATAATCGGTTTTAAGCATCAAAGAAGTGCCAAAGTTCTTCAAAATTCTTTTCTTTCTTCTCCAAATTCTTCTTTGAATTTCCTCTTGTTGCTTTGCCTACATTGCTAAAAAATTCCAGCTTCTTTTCTTCTACTTAGCAAAACCACCACTTCCCTACATCTTTTCTTTTCTTCTTCTTTCCTAGTAGCTGAACCTATCTTCTTCTCTTCTCAAAATTCCAGCCCTCAAACTTGAGTTAGCGAATCCCTCCTCCCTATTTGGTGTAGCTTTGGCGAACATCAAAGCAAAGGGTGCTCTTTTCTTCTCAATCGGTTTGAGAGGAAGGTATGTGCTCAAGGTCGAATGCCTATCTCTTTTCTCTCTATTCTCTGTCGACTCTTACAAGGGTAAGAGCCGATTTCGATTGTATGGCAAGTGTAAATCACGATGTAGGAATCGGTTTGTTGTAGGGCCTTGAGGTTTTGGAAACGATCTAGTGAAGCCGTCATCTTTTGATTGGTTGGTAAGTGGAGGTAAGGATTTGTTAAATAGTCTAATCTTTTTAGTATTGTAAGTCAAGGCTATTAATGTGGATATTTGCCGATTGTAGGGAAGCGAAACACATAGTGTGTGGTGGTGATAATCAAAGGACATTTTAGGTAAGGTTTGGGTTCAAGTGTAACCCTTTGGATTTATGTGGTTTAACCGAATAGGCCATGTCACTAACTTTCATGTATGGCGAATATAGGGGCAAGGAAGTCTAGTGTGGCGATTGATTCTTGAGGATTTAGGGCTCTTGATAGTAACAGTGTGTACATACACACTTTATAATTAATTAATGTCTTGAATATATTACACTAAACTGGATTGTGTAGAATTGGATTTAATACCATCATGGTATAAGCAAGGAATCAGGTAAGTCCTTGTTGTTATGAGTTTACTTTATGATGCTTTTGGGAAGCATGACATATTTGGTATGTTGTTAAATAAATATGTGGGTATGATTCCTGTTATATGCATATCATTGATTGATGTGGGTTGTATGAGAGGAGGGGGAAGTGATGTTCATGTCGACGGACACCAGTGGTTTGGTACCACATTTCGTGACTATGATCCCGAGAGGTTTGGCACCTCATAGCGTCTCGTCCCGTGGCTTAGCACCACAAATGGGTTAGCCCCACAGATGATATTATGGGATTGGCGCTTGATGATTTGGTATCACACGTGGGTTGGCCCCACAACTTGTTATTTGTGACTTCGGTCACCAGTGGTTTAGCACCACAACATTGTTGGATATCGTGACTTTAAGTCACCGGTGGTTTAGCACCACCAAAGGTTTGGTACCACACGGGTAGAAAAAGGTGTTTTGGATGGTTAGGTTGGGTGCATGTTAAACTTGATTGTGATTTGTGTGTATGACGTTGCATTAAACCGAAAAGGGTTACACATGAGTCTTGGTGACTCACCTTTTCCTTTAACATTTTCAAGTGACTCGTAGATCGTGGGTGAGGCCGGATGGACTCGAGGTGGCCATGCGAGAAAATATGGATTAAATGGACTTGAATTGTTTTATTTTATTTTGGTTTTATTTGTTCGGTTGTAATAAGGCCTCCTAAGATTATTTTTTATTATTTTACATGTTTGGGATGAATTATTTAAACCGCTTAATAACTTTAAAATGGTTACACAAGTTCCTTAAATTCAAGCGTAAATGATTTTCTTTCGTACCATCGGTGCATTGATGAAATTGATAACAACATGACTTAATGAATTTTAAATAACAAAGCTAAGTGTTGGTTTTTATATATACACCTCAAATGTTTGAAACAAAACTATATTCTTTTTACCATAAAATTTAAAGTAAATAAAAAGGGGTTTTCAACAGATGTTTTCTTCTGTAACATACCAGATTCGGTCGTAATGTTTGGGCCGGGTTTGGGGTGTTACACCTTTGATCATAACAAACCTTTTTATTGACTCAACCCAATAATATTAAATCGAAACCCATCTCATATTTGTTATCACCATTCCTTTTGATTACCCTTCTATCGAGATTTGTTTTGATTAGTTGCCTAATTACATTTTTTTTTTTTTTGTCGATTGTTAAAGTTCTATTTCAATTTGATTTGTTCCTTAAAAAAATCAAAAATCAAAGTATATTCATTATTAGTTATGTAATTAAGCGAGCCTATACGTTTAATTTCAACACCTTGAAAAAGAAGCTCGTATTATTAATATTACAAAGTTTTCAATTGGTGTAATTATTTAGTTTATTAGTCATTTTTCTAGTTAGGCAATTTGTCAATTCAATCTCGATTTTAACCGTTCTAATTTAGCCTTTATCCACACCTTTAACCTAAGCCCCGTTTCAACCCTCTTTAAAGACCTTTTGATTTGTGTATCATCTCATTTTACAGTGGTGGAGATTTGATTTTCAAACAAGCCTATGGTAATAACTTTTCATGTTCGACTTTTGAAAGCTTAATTTTTTTTAAACCTTAAACACCTTGAGTGATTTGAGTGAATCCTTAGCGAGGATGTCAACTTTTTTCGATTTTAAATTAAAGGTGATTATTTAGGTAAGGGGAAACACCTATGTTTTCATGCTAAAAACTCATGACTCTGATTGTTCGAATCTTTAGGAATCTTTAAGTTGAATTTTCCATGTATAAATTATCTATGAATTATGATGAGGCACTGTTGATGAATATTATTGATCGGGTCAAATAGTCGAGTTTTAATATTTATAAAGAATGATCGAACCTGTAGGCTAACTATGACAACGATTGAGGCAAGTGCACCTATCGAACAATAGTATAGTTTAGGCAAGATTATTTTATCGAACCCAAAGGAACCTAAAAGTACTACTATTCACTTTCTTTCTATTATTTAGCCTAAAATATGGAGTGATTGGTTTATTAATCTAAACTAATGAAAAAAAAAACTAAACTAGATGCAAAGACAAAAGAATGAAACTTTGGGAAAAGACTGTGGAAAAACTCAGTTGATTACGACGATACCCTCAGGAAGAATCCACCTATGACTTCTCTTGTTATCTAACTTTTAATTCATATGACTTCTTTACTTAGCTTGATCCGTGAGACTCCCTAACCTATATTAAACCCTCTCTTGAGGCGAATAATGTCTAACCCTAGGTTAATTAGTGGAACTCTCGCTCGTTTATAATAACCCCCTAGAATAGCAGTAAATCAATCAATGGATTCCCATATTAGGTTTCACCCTAATCGGAAAAATCTCGTCACCCTATCTCTAGGCGTGCGGTCAACTCCGCTTAATTATGCTAGATCTACTCTTAGGCAGGGTCTATTCCTCCTCCACCTAAGCACATCAGATTAAATTAAGCAACATAATTAAGAACAAACTAAGTACTTATCATATAATTTAGAAATCAAATAACAAAATCCATCATAGGTTTCATCCCCTTCAGGTATCTGAAGGGTTTAGTTCATAACAAAATAAGAAAACATCTCAAGAGAAAAGATAAAACAAAACATAAGAAATCCCTAAAACCCCCTGAAGGAATTGAAGAGGAGGTCCTCTGTCTTCTTTTTGAGATGGATCAACTGGCTATCTTCTAGTAATTCCCTGAATGAAAGCTCTGCGAAGGCTTCATAAATCACGACCCTCGCTTTGGCTTCTACCGAACTCCCCTTTTTAGTTGCTACCTTGGGTGTTTATATAGGCTTTGAGATGCTTTACTTAGCTCCTAAGTTTCCTAATTCAAGTAGAATTACTCCTAGGATGTTTAAGTAGAAGTAGGAATGTGTTTCTTTGCCTCCAAGCATCCAAATCCGAGTGAAATTGCTCTTTCTCGCGGCAGGGGCATGGCTAAGTCACACGCCCGTGTAAATCATGGTTGGCCGTGTCTCGATTCTTTCTTTCTAGACACGGCCGTGTAAATATCTGGACACGACCGTGTGTGGTAATTTGATGATACACAGCCATGTAAATCATTGGTTAGACCGTGTGGAATGTTTCCATCTATGCACTGCCGTGTGGCTTGAAGTCCAGGTCGTGCCGATTTTCTCTTTGGCCTAAATTGGCTCGTTTTAAGCCTGTTTCTCATTCTTTTTGTCCTTGGGTGCTTTCCTGAGTATAAATATGAAAAGAAAGGATTAAAATCACCTTTTTACATAAATCAGGGCTAAATCATCCAAAAGCATACTAAATATGGGGTTAAAATATGTTACTTTTACGGTTTATCAAATACCCCCACACTTAAGCTTTTGCTTGTCCTCAAGGAAAATTCTCAACCTACAATTAAAATGAACTTTCCATAATTCATAATTCCTATCAACAATGTCTCATCATAATCCATAGATAATTTATACATGGATAATTTAACTCAAAGAGTCCTAAAGATTCAATCGCGATAAGTCATACCATTGTAGTACGAAAACATAGGTGTCTCCCCTTATTTGAATAATTACCTTTAATTCAAAACCGACAAGGATTGACATCCTCATTAAAGGTTCACTCAAATCACTTAAAGTGTTTAAGGTTCAAGAATAAGCACTCATAAGTCAAACTTGAAAAGTTAATCCCATAGGCTTGCTTGAAAATCAAATCTCCACCATCAGATATGAGATGATACATGATCAAAATGTCTTTATCGTGGTTGTAACAGGCTAAGGTTAAGGGTGTGGATACGAAATTGAATTAGAGGTTAGAATCAAGACCGACTTGACAAATTACCTAACTAGAAACAATAAACTAAATATGAATATTTACATCGAATGAAAACTAATAATACCACTATTGATAATTACTCTATAATAAAGAGTATTTTCATCACTTAAAATTTGATAATACTTTAATACAAGCTTTTTCTTCAACAATTGGAATTCAAATGCTCTAAGCTTTTTTTATACACTACTAGTTTTGAATATACTTGGGTTTTTTAAGAACAAACTAAAATATTACATCATAAATGATAAATGTAACTCTTGAACTAATATAATTTGGTAACTTTATCAAATCAAACCTCGATTAAAGGGTAGTCAAAAGAAAGGGTGATAACAAATACAAAGGGGTTTTGGGTTAATATTAGTGGGTGAGTCTATAAAAAGGTTGTTAGGATTCAACGGGGTTCACTAGGGGTTAATTTGTGAAGGTAGGCTTTTTATGGAGTAAGTGGGTTAAATCCTATGTGCCTTTATCATCTCTGTATATCAAATCAAAAGTGTGGTCTCATCATGTATAAACGAGGCAAATTCTAGAATAACAGTTCAAAGTTGACACACTCATAATCAATAAAGTGAGCAAGAAAAAGAATATATGCTCTATAAGGCTCAAAATCTCACAAAAATTATGGGTGTTTTTGACATCAATCCTTATAAATTCCAAATTTCAAGGTAATACTCAAATCCAGTTCAATGACCCATCAATTTTAATTTTTAGAAAGTAGACTTACCATGCCTGATTCTCTAGTATTCTTCAAATTTAATCATCAATACAATTAACTATGACTTAATCTAAAACATATCAATAAAAATCATAAATCATTAGAAATTTCATCCTAATTAGTAATATGAGAAAAATACTTTCGAATCAAGACTAAATTCAGGATTTTGAGAATAATGCAAAAAGTTTGACACTTTTACCCCCCACACTTAAGATGTACATTACCCTCAATGTACAAAGATGAATAATGACAATTATGGGATAAATCAAAAGTAAGGGGTAAAATGACTTCCTGATTTTTGGATGGCTCTGGGAGTTGGCAGCGGTCATGGTAGAAGGTAGTTAGAGGAGGCGGTGGTGGCATTTTTTATGGTCCTGGTGGGGTGGCTACCAACGATCTCTGTGCTAGATGAAGAAATTAGGGAGCTTGTAGAGAATTAGCCAGGGATTATTAAGACATATTTAAAACAAACTAAGTATATATATGAAGATAAGAAAGAAGATGAGAATTAAAATAGAAAACAATCTAAAGTGAAAATAAAAAATAAATAGACTGTTAAGTCCTTATTGAAGGATGGTTCGCAAGGTGGGTGTAGCTTCTAGGGCGATGAAGGTGCTGGTGGTGGTCGTGGTGGCATGATTCCCAAGCAGCCTTTAGAATCTAATACTAAGAAACTAAATTAAAATAAACTAAACTAAGCATAAGATTGTTAAAGAGAAGGAAATTGAAGTAAAAGAGAAAAAGAAAATAAAAACTATATGGTCTCAAAGACCCTTGGCTTGTTGTTTGAATGAAGCGGCCGGCATGAACTAATGTAGATCGGTCTCCCATAGGGAGATTATGCTTGCCTTCTTTCGCTTCTTCGGCATGGTTTTGGTGTTGCTCAAGAGTCTTGACACTTTTTCTAAAGGAAGAAATAAAATTTTGAAGGAAAAAGAAAGAAGAAATAGAATGGGAAGAAGAGGAAGGGCTGTGGGGTTTAAATAGTATTTCAAATTTGGCACGTTCCCATGCCTCTGGTTCAAGGGTGTGTCGATTCACACGGCTGTGGTGTGTAGCGTGTTGCATTGCCCACACCCATTCTTGATGTGCCATACCCGTGTCTGAGTAGTCAGTGTCGACCACGACTGCATCGCACGACCGTGGGTACAGTGTGTTGAGTCTCCCACGCTAGTTTCTCAGTCGGTCACGCCCATTGGGAGATAGTCAATAGCTTCACACTGTTTAGGGGCATGGGTGTGCTGATTTGTCGGTGCCCGTAGGGAAGGGTGGTTGGGCCCGTGACGTCTGACGGTGGTTGGCCTGGATTGCACGGCCTCTACTCTGTCAGTGCGATGGTTCGGTGGTCCACACGGCCACAGACACGGCCGTGTGTAAGGCTGTGTGGCCTGGAAATCTGTACTTTTGTGTTAGTTTAAAAATAAATATTTAGAAGAGAAAGATGAAAAGAAAAGACTAAAAATAAATTTGAAAATAAATTGAGTTAGTGCTCGGGTTGCCTTCCAAGAAGGGCTCGTTTATAGTCTTAAGCTAGACTGTCCTCGTATTTGAAAATTTTAGGGAGGTTTAAAGGTTTGAATATCTTCCCTCATGCTCACAGATCTATTTTTGTGACAAAGTTGAAGTCGAGAAGCGTTTACCTTGAAATTGCCAAATATTGGATTGCTTACCTCGACTATTTCGTGTGGGAAGATATCGTGTACCTTAAGAAGAAATTCTCCTTTTGCCCTCAGGTCTGTTGAAGTGATGTGGGGATTGGCTTTGTCTAACAGTACCTGGTCTCCTATTTTAAAGTGATTTGATGTCCCTACGAGCTTTTCTAGCCGTTCCTCTAGTTTTACTTCGTGTGGATCCGATTTTTCTTTGACTTGTATCTTCTGCTCTTTTAAATCGTCGACCTTAAGGTTTTATTTCTTGTGTGATTCTTCTTTGTCGATTTGGGGGCTATGAGGTGGCTCAAGTTTGATGCCTTGTGATGTTTCCTGTAGTGAAGGTTGAACAATTTGATTATCTATTAAAGTAACTTTGTTACCTTCATCATCCGTTGTTCTGGCTGAGTCGAGAGCTTGAAGCTTAATCGATTCATCTCCTACGCGAAGTATGAGTTCACCTATGGCAACATCAATTTTAGTTCTAACAGTTGCTAGGAAAGGTCTTCCTAGAATTAAGGGGGTTGAATTATCTTCATCCATGTCTAAAACAACAAAATCTACTGGGAAAACAAATTTATTGATTTTTACAAGAACATCTTCAATAATGCCCCTAGGAATTCTAACAGTTTTATCAGCTATTTGAATACTCATCCTAGTTTGTTTGGGCTTCCTTAGACCTAGTCGTTTAAACAATGCATAAGGCATGACATTTATACTTGCCCCTAGATTAGCTAACGCATTATCAATAGTTAAACTACCAATTAAGCATGGAATCATAAAACTCCCTGGATCCTTTTGTTTCTGCGGTAGTTTATTCTGTAACATTGCCGAGCATGTTGTGTTTAGTTCCACATGGTGCTCTTCGTCTATTTTGCGTTTGTTTGTCAAGAGTTGTCTTAAAAATTTCCTCGAGTCTGGCATTTGGAAAAGAGCCTCAAGAAGGGGTAAGTTAATATGTAATTTCTTTAAAAGTTTAAAAAACTTACCAAACTGTTCCTCTGAATCATCTTCTTTCAATGCTTCGGGATAAGGTATGCGAGGTTTGTATTCTTTGATTATTGGTTTTGGCTTTTCGTGTGCTACCTCTATGTTACCTTCATCTACATTGTTTTCTTGTATTGATTTTGGTTCATCTAACTCCTTACTGTCTTGAGCTGAGATGGCTTGAATCTGTTCTTTTGGGTTTATTTCTATGTTGCTTGGTAGCATCCTTGTTGACATTCAGAAATCAGCTTTGTGAGATATCCCACTAACCTAGTAAGTTCTCCAACTTGATTCTCGATCCCTTTGATTGATTTTTGTTGTTCATCAAGTGCTGCTTCAATCTTTTGGAAGCGAGAATCTGTGGCTTCCATGAATTTTGTCATCATCTCTTCGAGGTTTGATTTTTTCACTTGTGGATATGGCTGATTTTGATAATTTGGAGGAGGTTACTGCCTTTGATTTCCTTGATTTCCTTGTCCTTCCCATGAAAAATTTGGGTGGTTCCTCCAACCTGCGTTATAAGTGTTACTATAAGGATTATTATTGGATCTAAAATTGTTACCTATATAGTTTGTCTGCTCCTGTTCTACTCCTGGTTGGTAGGGTGGGTACTCAGGATTCACCACATTCCCACTCGCTTCGCATTGCATTACTGGATGTACCTGCGAAGAACATACATTATCAAGCATTTTATTCATCATCTCCACCTGTGTTGACAGCATTGTTACTACGTCTAGGTTAAAAACTCCGGCTGATTTTGTCGGTTTGGCCCTTGTAATTTTCCATTGATAGGTATTCAATGACATCTCTTTAACAAAGTCATAATCCGCTTCGGAAGTTTTGTTATTCAAAGTCCTACCAGCTGATGAGTCAATCATTTGCCTCGTTGAAGAATTCACACCGTCGTAAAAAGTTTGGACTTGAAGCCACAAAGGTAATCCGTGGTGTGGACATCTTCTCAGAAGATCCTTATATCTTTCCCATGCAACATAAAATGTTTCTGCATCATTTTGTAGAAAAGAAGATATGTCATTCCTAAATTTGGTCGTTTTGGCTGGTGGAAAGTATTTTAAAAGAAATTTTTTGGTCATTTGATCCCATGTGGTGATTGACCCTCGTGGTAATGATTCAACCACTGCTTTGCTTTATTCCTTAATGAAAAGGGAAATAACCGAAGACATATGGCGTCGTCAGAAATGCCATTTATTTTGAAGGTATCACAGAACTCTAAGAAATTAGCTATATGAGTATTAGGATCTTCCCCTACAAACCATCAAATTGAACAAACGGTTGAATCATTTATATTGTGTTAGGCTTTAATTCAAAATTGTTAGCAGCTATAGCAGGCCTGACAATACTAGATTCTGATCGTGTCAAATTAGGTTTAGCATAATCATACATAGTATGAGGAGCATTCATTCTTGCACATTTGGCGGTGGATTGTTTTCATCCATCCCTTGATGGATTGGATCTGCTTGTTGTTCTTCTCTTTGGTAGTCTAGAGCTCGTCTAGTTTCTCTGCGATTCTGCGACGGTAGCTTCAATGTCACTTTAAATGCTAAAGGTCCTCTCGGGTTCCTTCTAGTCATAAAATAGAGGTGCTCGCTAGGACAAGAAAGAAAGAAATTTCGTGTAAATAAAAATTTAATTTAAACTAAAAATTAAAGTAAATTGCGAAAAATAATAAAATAATGGCTAAAGTAATAGAAATAGAGCTTTCTTAATATTTTAGTGTTCCCAAGAACGGCGCCAAAAACTTGATCGTGTCAAGCAATGAAGTTTTAATATTTATAAAGAATGATCGAACACAGAGACTAACTATGACAACGATTGAGGCAAGTGCACCTATCAAACAATAGTATAGTTTAGGCAAGATTATTTTATCGAACCCAAAGGAACCTAAAAGTACTACTACTCACTTTCTTTCTATTATTTAGCCTAAAATATGGAGTGATTAGTTTATTAATCTAAAACTAATGAAAAAAAAAACTAAACTAGATGCAGAGACAAAAGAATGAAACTTTGGGAAAAGATTGTGGAAAAACTCAGTTGATTACGATGATACCCTCAGGAAGAATCCACCTATGACTTCTCTTGTTATCTAACTTTTAATTCATATGACTTCTTTACTTAGATTGATCCGTGAGACTCCCTAACCTCTATTTAACACTCTCTCGAGGTGAATAACATCTAACCCTAGGTCAATTAGTGGAACTCTCGTTCGTTTATAATAACCCCCTAGAATAGCAGTAAATCGATCAATGGATTCCCATATTAGGTTTCACCCTAATCCGACAAAATCTCGTCACCCTATCTCTAGGCGTGCGATCAACTCTGCTTAATTATGCTAGATCTACTCTTAGGCAAGGTCTATTCCTCCTCCACCTAAGCACATTAGATTAAATTAAGCAACATAATTAAGAAGAACCTAAGTACTTATCATATAATTTGGAAATCAAATAACAAAATCCATCATAGGTTTCATCCCCTTTAGGTATCTGAAGGGTTTAGTTCATAACAAAATAAGAAAGCATCTCAAGAGAAAAGATAAAACAAAACATAAGAAATCCCAAAAACCCCCTGAAGGAATTGAAGAGGAGATCCTCTATCTTGAGTAGAACTCCGGCTTCTTGAGATGGATCAACTGCTATCTTGAGTAATTCCAATGAAAGCTCGCGTAAGGCTTCGCCAAATCACGACTTCGCTTCACCTTCTCCGCCTCTCCTTTTTGGTTGCTACCTTGGGTGTTTATATAGGCTTTGAGATGCTTTACTTAGCTCCTAAGTATCATAATTCAAGTATAATTACTCCTAAGATGTTTAAATAGACGTAGGAATGTGTTTCTTTGCCTCCAAGCATCCAAATCCGAGTGAAATTGCTCTTTCTCGCGGCAGGGCATGGCCATGTCACACGCCCATTTAAATCGTGGTTAGGCCTTGTCTCGATTCTATCTTTTTAGACACGACCGTGTAAATATCTGGACATACCCGTGTATGGTAATTTGATGATACATGATCGTGTAAATCGTTGGTTAGACCGTGTAGAATGTTTCCATCTATGCACGGTCGTGTGGCCTGAAGTCCAGGTCATGTCGATTTCTTGGGTTGGCCCAAATTGGCCCGTTTTAAGGCCGTTTCTCTTTCTTTTCGTCCTCGGGTGCTTTCCTGAGTATAAATATGAAAAGAAAGGATTAAAAGCACCTTTTTACATAAATCAGGGCTAAATCATCCAAAAGCATACTAAATATGGGGTTAAAATATGTTACTTTTACGGTTTATCAATTATGAATTAAGAAAGTTCATTTTAATTGTGAGTTGAGAATTTTGCTTGAGGACAAGTAAAAGTTTAAGTGTGGGGGTATTTGATAAATCTAAGTAGTAACATATTTTAATCCCACATTTAGCATGTTTTTGGATGATTTTTCCTTTTTAATTATGGAAACAGGTGCTCCTAATCCTTTGTTTTCATGTTTTATACTCAGTAGAGCACCGGAGGATGAAAAGAATGAATAACGGGCCGAAAACGGAGAAAATGGGCCAAAGTACAAAATCCACATGGCCTGGGCACAAGACCACACGACCGTGCCTTGTGAGAAAAGTCGACCACAGCCTAGATCCCGAAATACATGGCCGTGACTCATCAACAAAATCGACCACGGCCTAGAGATAAGCGGAGTTGCTCACGCGCCTAGAGATAAGGTGATGAAAATTTTTCGAATTAGGGTCAAACCTAATATGGGAGTCCATAGATCGAATTAATGCAATTCTAGGGTTTTTAATTAGAAAGAGATTTCAATTAATCAACCTAGGGTTAAATGTTAGTAGCCTTGAAGATAGGGATTAATATAAATTAGGGAATCCTACGGATCAAGTTAAATGAATAAATCGTCCGGTTTAAAGTTAGATAAAAAATGAAGTCTATATGGATTCTTCCTCAGGTATTGTCCAAGTCAATTGGTTTTCTCTCAAGTCTTTTCCCCAATTTCTTCTTTGTCTTCGCATCTTTAGTTTAGTTGAATAGTTAATTTTAGATTAGATAAAAATCCACTTAATTCATAGGCTAAATAATAGAAAGAGAGTTAATATTAGTACTTTTGGTTCCTTCGGGTTCAACAATCTGGTCTTGCCGCTAGCTATATGATCGTTGTTTTATCGAGTCTTAAAATTTTTATAAATAATGATCAAACCTGGAAACTAACTAAGACAACGATGGAGGCAAGCGCACCTATCGAACAGTAGTATAGTTTAGGCAAGACCAGAATGTCGAATCCCAAAGGAACCAAAAGTACTAATACTAACTTTCTTTCTATTATCTAGCCTAAGAATTAAGGAAATTTGTTGTTTAATCTAAATTAACTAACTAGTAAACTAAAGACTCTAAGACAAGCAAGAATGAAATTGAGAAAATAACTTGAGGAAAAACCAATTGATTCGACGACACCCAAGGAAGAATCCACCTAGACTTCACTTGTTATCTAACACCTGAATCGCATTTATTTATTCACTTGACTTGATCCGTAAGATTCCCTAACATATATTAATCCTCTCGAGGCGACTAACATCTAACCCTAGGTTGATTAATTGAATTCTCTTTCTAATTAAAACCCCTAGAATCACATTAACTTGATCTATGGACTCCCATATTAGGTTTCACCCTAATCTGGCAAAATCTCGTCACCCTATCTCTAGGTGCGCGATCAACTATGCTTAATTATGCTAGATCGACTCTTAGGCAGGGACTTTTGCTCCTTCACCTAAGCACATCATACTTGACTTAATATCCCGAAAATATCAACACAAGAATTAAGAACACATAATTAAGAACAAGCCAAATATTTATCATATAGTTTACCAAACAATAACAAGATTCATCTTAGGTTTCATCCCCCTCAGGTATTTGAGGGTTTAGTTCATAATTGTAGAAGAAAACATCTCAATAGAAAAGATAAAACAAAACATAAAAAATCCCTAAAACCCTCTGAAGGAATTGAAGGAGAGATCCACCATTTTGAGTATAATTTCAGTTTCTTGAGATGAATCAACTGGCTATCTTCGAGTAAATCTCCACAAATCTGCCTTCTATGGCCTACCCAAATGTCCTCCTCAAGGTTGGCCTCTAGGGTCTTTATATAGGCTTTTAGAATATGTTTCTTTGCCTCTAAGTACCCTAAATCAACTGAAACTCTTCTTTCCTACAGCAGGGACACGCCCCTGTGGCACGCCTGTGTGCTTCAATTGCAGGCCGTAGTCGAGTCTGATGATGAGGCATGACCGTGTGCTTCGGGGCTCAGGCCGTGTTCTAGTCTATCCAAGAGGCATGGCCGTGTGGACATGGGCCCAGGCCGTGTCGATTTCTATTTTGGCCTAATTTGGTCCATTTTAAGCCCATTTCTCATTCTTTTCATCTTCCGGTGCTCTCCTGAGTATAAAACATGAAGACAACGGATTAAGAGTACCAAATTACATAGTTCAAGGCTTAAATCATCCAAAAGCATGCTAAACGTAGGCCTAAAATATGTTACTTTTACGGTTTATCAAATACCCCCACACTTAAGCTTTTGCTTGTCTTCAAGCAAAATTCTCAACTTACAATTAAGACGAACTTTCCACAATTCATAATTCTCATTAACAATGCCTCATCATAAGTCATAGACAATCCATACATGGATAATTTAACTCAAAGACTCTTAAAGATTCAAACAATTCTAAGTCATATATTTGTAGCACGATAACATAAGTGTTTCCCCTTATCTAAATAATTACCTTTGATTCAAAACCAACAAGGATTGACATCCTGACTAAAGATTCACTCAAAGCTCTTGAAGTGTTTAAGGTTCAAGAATAAACACTCATAATTTGAACCTGAAAAGTTAATCTCATAGGCTTGCCTGAAAATCAAATCTCCACCACTGTAATATGAGATGATATACAAATCAAAAGGTCTTTAACAGGGTTGTAACGGGGCTTGGGTTAAAGGTATGGATAAAGGCTGAGTTAGAAGGTTAGAATCGAGACTAAACTAACAAATTACCTTACTTGAAAAATGAACTAATAACCTAAATAATTATATCACATGAAAATTTAAAATACTAATAATACGAGCTTCTTCTTCAAGATGTTGAATTTAAATGTACAAGCTCTTAGAACATAGAACTAATAATGAATATACTTCATTTTTTTTTACACTAGCACAGATTACATAAGAAAGAACTTTTATAATTGAAATAATATAATTGAGCAACTTATCAAATTAAGTCTCGATAGAAGGGTAGTCAAAAGGAATGGTGATAACAAATATGAGCGGGGTTTTGGGTTAATATTAGTGGGTAAATCAATAAAAAGGGTTGTTGGGATCAAATAGGTTCACTAGGGGTTAATTATGTAGGTAGGCTTTTTAGTGGAGTGAGTTGGTTAAAACCTAGGTGCGTTTATCATCTCAGTATATCAAATTAATAATATGGTCTTGAAATGTATAATCGAGGCAAGTTCTAGAATAACAATTAGCGTTGACACACTCATAATCAACAAAGTGAGCATGAAAAAGAATATATGCTCTATAAGGCTCAAATCTCACAAAAATTATGGGTATTTGACATCAATCCCTGTAAATTTCAAACTTCAAGGTAATATTCAAATTCAGTTCGACAACCTAGAAAATTTTTTATTCTTGAAAAATAGACTTATTGATAAACCGTAAAAGCAACATATTTTAGGCCCACATTTAGTATGCTTTTGGATGATTTAGCCCTTGTTTTATGTAAAAAGGTGCTCTTAATCCTTTCTTTTCATGTTTTACTTAGGAAAGCACCCGAGGATGGAAATAACAAGAAACAGGCTTAAAACGGGTCAATCTGGGCCAAAGAGGAAATCGACACAGCCTGGACTGCAAGCCACACAGCCGTGCCTCGACAATTAACTAAGACACGGCCATGCCACGATTTACACGGTCATGCCCCAATCGATAGAATCGAGACACGGCCTGAAAATGATTTACACGGGTGTGTACCATGGCCGTGCCCCTGCCACGGGAGAGAGCAATTTCACTCGGATTTGGATACTTTGAGGCAAAGAAACACTTTCCAAAGCTTATTCAAACACCGAGTAGGAAGTATTCTTGAATTAGGACACTTAGAGGCCAAGTAAAGCATTCTAAAAGTCTATATAAACACCCTAAGTGTATCCTGGAGAGGCGATTAGCTAGGCCAAGGAGCCGAGCCAAAAGCTAGATTTGTGGGAATTACTCGAAGATAGCCAGTTGATCCATCTCAAGAAGCCAAAATTCTACTCAAGATGGCAGATTTCTCCTTCAATTCCTCCAGGGGGTTTTAGGGATTTCTTATGTTTTGTTTTATCTTTTCTCTTGAGATGTTTTCTTTATTTGTTATGAACTAAATCCTTCAGATACTTGAAGGGATGAAACCTAGATGAATCTTGTTAATGATTTCTGAATTATATGATAAATACTTAGTTTGTTCTTAATTATGCATACTTAATCCAAATCTGATGTGCTTAGGTGGAGGAGGAATAGACCCTATTTAAGAGTAGATCTAGCGTAATTAAGAGGAGTTGATCGCACGCCTAGAGATAGGGTGATGAGATTTTGCCAGATTAGGGTGAAACCTAATATGGGAGTCCATAGATCAATTTACTTCTATTCTAGGGGGTTATTATAAGAGAACGAGAGTTCCTCTAATTAACCTAGGGATAGACGTTATTCACCTCGATAGAGGGTTTAATATATGTTTGGGAGTCTTACGGATCAAACTAAGTGAATAAATTATATGGTTCAGTGTTAAGTAACAAGTGAAGCCTAGGTGGATTCTTCTTGAGGGTATCGTCGTGATCAATTGAGTTTTCTTCAAGTTATTTTCCAAGTCGTTCTTTTTGTCTTTATGTCTTTAGCTTAGTAGTCGTTAAATTAGATTAAATCAACCAATCACTCCATATTTTAGGCTAAATAATAAAAAGAAAGTGAGTATTAGTACTTTTAGTTCTTTTGGGTTTGATAATCCAGTCTTGCCTAAGCTATACTACTGTTCGATAGGTACACTTATCTATAATCGTTGTTAGAGTTAGTTTCCAGATTTGATCATACTCTTTATAAATTTTAAAGCTCTGATTTCAGCGATCAAGTTTTTGGCACCGTTGCCGGGGAACTAAAATATTAAGAAAGCTCTATTTTTATTACTTTAGCTATTATTTTTTATTTTTTATTTATTTCACAATTTATTTTATTTTATTGTTTTTGCTAATTTTATTTCTTCCTTTTTCCTAGCAGGTACCTCTAGTTTATGACTAGAAGGAACCCGACAGGACCTCTAGTTTACGATAGTGATATTAAAGCTACCACTCGTAGAAATCGCAGAGAAATTAGGCGAGCCCTAAATTACACAGAAGAAGAGCGAGAAGGCAGATCCAATCCTACTAAAGGGATGGACGAGAATAATCCACCATGAGATGTGGAAGAAAACAATGCTTCGCGTACTATGTATGATTATGCTAAACCTCATTTAACAGGAGCTGAATCTAGTATTGTTAGGCCTGCTATAGCTACTAATAATTTTGAATTAAAGCCTAACACAATACAAATGATTCAAAAATTTGTTCAATTTGATGGTTTGCAGGACGAAGACCCAAACACTCATATAGCTAATTTTTTAAAGTTCTGTGATACTTTCAAAATAAATGATGTTTCTGATGATGCCATTCGTCTTCGATTATTTCCCTTTTCATTAAGGAATAAAGCCAAACAGTGGTTGTACTCGTTACCTCGAGGGTCAATCACTACATGGGACCAAATGACCGAAAATTTTTTCTTAAAATATTTCCCACTGGCCAAAATGACCAAATTACGGAATGATTTCTCTTCTTTTGTGTAGATGGATTTAGAGACATTATATGACGCATGAGAGAGATACAAGGATCTCTTGAGAAGGTGTCCACACCATGGTCTACCCTTGTGGCTACAAGTCTAAACTTTCTATAATGTTATAAACCCCTCAACGAGGCAACTAATTGATTCAGTCGCTGGTAGAACCCTAAACAACAAAAATCCTGAAGCATCCTACAAGTTCATTGAAGAGATGTCACTGAATAACTATCAGTGGCAATTTACAAGGACGAAACCGACAAAATCAGCTGGAGTTTACAACATCGATGCAGTAACCATGCTATCAAAATAGGTAGAATTGATGAATAAAAAGATTGATAGTTTGTGTTCTTCGCAGGTACATCTAGTCATGTTGTGCGACACAAGTGGAACTGTGGCGAATCCTGAGTACCCACCCTACCATGAACTATATAGGTAATAATTTCATATCTAATAATAATCCTTATAGTAATACTTACAATCTAGGTTGGAGGAACCACCCAAATTTTTCGTGGGGAGGTCGAGGAAACAAAGGAAATCAAAGGCAACAACCTCCTCAAAACTTTGAAATTAGCCCTATCCATAGGAGAAGAAACCAACCCTTGAGGAGATGCTGACAAAATTCACGACGGACATAGAAAACTATTTCCAAAATACTGAGAGAACACTTAAAGATCAACAATTGGCAGTTGAGAAACTTACTGAGTCATTCAGGGAGTTCACTAAGTCAATTGGACTCCTTACTGAGATGGTCTGTGAAATACGAACAGAGATTTTTTCTAAAGAAATTGGACAGGTAAAAGTAGTTACACTAAGAAGTGGAAAAGAATTAGTTGAACAAAGGAAACAAATATCCCCACACGAAATGAACAAAGCAAGAGATGAGGGAGTTGAGGATGTGACTCCAGTACGCAAAGAAAGTAAACCATCAATCCCATATCCAGCAAAGTTAAAGAAGGAACGATTAGATGCCCAATATGGTAAGTTTCTTAAACTTTTTAAAAAAATACATATTAACTTACCTTTTGTTCAAGCTATTTCACAGATGTCAAGTATGCAAAATTCTTGAAGGAACTCCTAACGAATAAAAGGAAGCTTGAAGAAGTATCAACGATGGAACTTAATGAAGAATGCTCAGCCATCCTCTAAACAAGTTACCAACCAAATTAAAAGACCCAGGAAGTTTTACTATTCCTTGTTTAATTGGTAGCTTAACTATTAAGAAAGTATTAGCTGATCTAGGTGCCAGTATTAATTTAATGCCTTACAAAATGTTTAAACAATTAGATCTTGGGGAACCAAAACCCACTAGGATGAGTATTCAGTTAGCCTATAGATCCATTAAATATCCTAGAGGAGTTATCGAAGATGTCTTGGTGAGAATTGATAAATTTATTTTCCTTGTCGATTTTGTTGTGCTAGATATAGACGAAGACATCAATGTTCCCTTGATTTTAGGGCGTCCTTTTTTAGCCACTGCTAGGGCTGTTATTGATGTAGGTGATGGTAAACTTGTATTAAGGATAGGCGATGAAGAAATTATTTTTTTAAATTTATGATGCTATGCGATATTCTAAAGAGAAAGATGATTACTATTATTTTGTTGATACTACTGATTATATCATTCAAAATTCATTACAGGAAATAATACATGACGACACGATGGAACTGTGCCTGACTCAAGAAGAGGGGGAAGAAGATGAAGGTGATGAGATGAATTTGAATACTCCATCATTTAGACAAATGAAAGAAGAAAGCATTGAAAACAATGACGAAATAAAACAGAAATCCTCCATTGATGAGCCACCCAGTCTGGAATTGAAACAGTTTCCAAAACACTTAGAATATGCATTCCTCGGGGACAATTCCACACTACATAGAATATGCATTCCTCGGGGACAATTCCATACTACCGATAATTATCTCTTCAGAACTAGAACCCAAGGAAAAAGAGGAGTTGATAAAGGTACTAAGAGAACATAAAAAAGCCATAGCTTGGAAAATCTCTAACATCAAGGGTATAAGCCCCTCGTTTTACACCCACAAAATTTTAATGGAAGAGGAATACAAGCCGTGTGTGCAGCCCCAGAGACGGCTAAACCTCAATATGAAAGAAGTGGTCAAGGTCGAGGTAATTAAACTTCTAGATGCAAGAATTATCTATCCTATTTCTGACAGCACTTGGGTAAGTCCTGTACAGGTAGTTCCAAAGAAAGGAGGTATGATGGTAGTGCCCAATGAAAAGAATGAATTAATCCCCACAAGAACAGTTACAGGTTGGAGAGTCTGTATAGACTATAGGAAGCTCAACGATGCCACCAGAAAAGATCACTTTCCTCTACCCTTCATAGATCAAATGCTAGAAAGTCTATCCGGGCATATGTACTACTGCTTCTTGGACGGACTCTTCGGCTACTTTCGAATCCCCATAGCTCCTGAAGATCAAGAGAAAACAACATTTACATGCCCATACAGTACGTTTGCTTATCGTAGAATGCCTTTTGGATTATGTAATGCTCCTGCTACTTTTTAGCATTGCATGTTGGCAATTTTTGACGAACTTGTGGAAGACATCATGGAGGTATTTATGGATGATTTCTCGGTATTTGATAATTCTTTCCATCTTTGCCTTAAAAATTTAAAACGAGTTTTAATGAGATGTAAGGAAACAAAACTTGTTTTGAATTGGGAAAATGTCACTTTATGGTTAGAGAAGGGATTGTATTAGGAAATAATATTTCTAGTAAAGGGATTGAGGTAGATAAAGAAAAGGTTGAAACTATAGAAAAGTTACCTCCCCCTAGCTCAGTTAAGGCTATTAGAAGCTTTTTAGGACATGCAGGGTTCTATAGAAGATTTATTAAAGATTTCTCTAAAATAGCTAAGCCTTTGGCAAAATTACTAGAAAAAAAAATGTTCCTTTCAATTTCAATCAGGAATGCTTAGATGCATTTAATGTCCTTAAGGATAAATTAATAAATGCTCCGATTATAATTACACCTAATTGGAACTTACCCTTTGAACTAATGTGTGATGCAAGTGATTTTGCAGTAGATGCAGTTTTGGGACAACGAAGAGACAAGCATTTTCAGCTAATTTATTACGCTAGCAGAACATTAACACCTGCACAAGAAAACTACACCACCACAGAGAAAGAATTGCTAGCTGTAGTTTTTGCTTTTGACAAATTTAGGCAGTATCTAATGCTTTCTAAAGTTGTCGTTTACACTGACCATTCAGCTCTTTTTTATCTTTTAAACAAACCTGATGCAAAACCTCGACTCATATGATGGATTTTACTCTTACAGGAATTTGACTTGGAAATACAAGATAGGTAGGGAGCTGAGAATCTTGCGGGAGATCACCTATCCAGACTTGAAAATCCATATATCAGAGAGCTCGATAAAAATGAGATAAACGATTCATTTCCCGAAGAACAACTCTTTCTCTGTAACACATTCTGAGGTACCATGGTTTGCAAATATTGCAAATTATTTAGCAACTAACATCTTGCCAAAAAGATTAACACATCACCAAAAGAAGTGATTCTTTGTTGATGTGAAAAACTATTTTTGGGAAGATCCTTTTCTTTTCTGTATATGTATGGATCAGGTAATTCGAAGATGCATTACAAAGACAGAAGCAAAAAAAAAAATCTTGGAACACTTCCATTCAAGACCCTTAGGAGGACACTACAGTGGCATTAAGACAGCACATAAAATACTCGAATCAGGTTTTTATTGGCCCACTCTATTTAAAGATGCTAATAGGTATATTACCTCGTGTGATAAATGCAAAGAACAGGTAATATTTCTAAACGTAATGAAATGCCTCAAACATATATGTTATCATGTGAATTATTTGATGTATGGGGTATTGATTTTATGGGACCATTCCCTAGTTCATTTGGAAATAAATACATCCTAGTGGCAGTTGATTACATGTCAAAATGGGTAGAAGCGGAAGCTTTACCTACCAATGATGCTAGGGTAGTAGTTAAATTTCTCAAAAAACTATTTTCTTGATTTGGGACGCCTAGAGCTATCATTAGTGATAGGGGCACTCATTTCTGTAATACTCAATTTGAAAAATTTCTAAAGAAATATGGAGTATACCACAAGATAGCTACCCCATATCACCCTCAAACTAGTGGGCAAGTTGAAATGGCAAACCGAGAACTTAAGCGAATCCTAGAAAAAATGGTTGAATCGAATAGAAAAGATTGGGCACTAAAAGTAGATGATACTTTATGGGCCTACAGAACAGCATTTAAAACCCTTCTAGGAACATCCCCATACAAACTGGTATATGAGAAAAGCTGTCATCTACCATTCAAGTTAGAACACAAAAGTTTTTGAATTTTGATCTTAAAGCTGCAGGAAAGAAAAGAATGATGCAGATAAATGAGTTAGATGAATGGAGAGCTGAGGCCTACGAGAACTCGAAACTATACAAAGAGGCAACAAAGCGACGCCACGATTCTTGTCTAAAGAGGACGAAACAATTCGAAGGAGGGACTTGGTCCTACTGTACAACTCAAGGCTCAAATTATTTCTTGGGAAGATGAAATCACGATGGTCAAGCCCATTCATGATCATAACAATTTTACCATATGGCACAATCGAGGTAACTCACCCCACTAAGGGCACATTCAAGGTAAATGGTCACCGACTCAAAATTTATAATGGTGTAGATTTTGGAGATATGAGAGAGGAGCTTCTGCTTTATGAACCTTTTTTTAGAACCGAAAACAGGGAAAGTCTTACTTAAGACTTTAAACGAGCGCTTCTCGGGAGGCAACCTGAGCACTAACTTCCCTAACATCATACTTTTAACTGTTTAACATCTAACTAATCTAATAAAATGCAGGTTTTAGACCATACGACCTTATACACAGGCGTGCTCATGGCCGTGTGAAAGCCAGGAGACAAGCCATGGGCGAGCCAATAGTCGTGTATGACAAAGAATAATTTGTTTTCCCAACACGGCCTGCGATAAAAAGACCACGCCCGTTCTGACTACCCGTGTCAGGTTACTGACTTATCGAGCACGGGTGAGACACGCCCGTGTCGGATGACCATGTAGAGATACTGACCCCATTAACCCACGGCCGTGCCAATAACCCTTGAACGTGCCTAAATCTTAAACTCGCAAAAAGCACGGGCTATTTAAAATCTACACGGGCATGCCAACCACCCATGCTTTTCCCCCTCCTATTTAAATTCAACCGCTCACCCTCTTCACATAAACCCTAATCAAATTTTTTAGTCCCTTTCCTCCCAAATCCAGCCACACCAACATCCTCAATCATCCCAAAACTCCTCACCCTGCCCTTCCCTCCAAAAACCACACAAAAACTGTTCGCACGCCCTCAACACCACCTTGCTGCAGCAGACCACCACAACCTCTGGTTCCTTTCCTTATTTTAATTTCTTGACTTAAAGCTTGACAAATCTGATGTTACCTTGCGTTATTTTTATTTTAGTTTAGTATTAAGCATGATTATACTTAGGAAATTATCTCAAAAATTTATGAATACTTAATATTTAGGCTTGATAGATTGTTTGTTATTTATTGATTGATGAATTTCTGTTGATATTTAGGAATAAAATCTCACATTTTAGAACTAATACATTTCTTTGTTTGAAATAATCTTTGCTAATTTCTAATGATTAACATGCTTAGGATTCTAACTCTTCAAATTTTACTTGATTTAGTATAGAATATTCTGGCTTTATGATTGTGAAAACTGGATCAAAAGAACTTGCTTTATATTTGATTACCAATTTTAGGTACAATGTCATCATCTCGACCAAAACGATCCACAACCAACCTAAGAAAAAAAAAAAAAGGGGGTCAAGATCATCCTCAGTAAGTGCTTCTTTCGAGTTACGGCACCCATTCTTTCGATTTTCTCAAGCAGCTCAGGAAGAGCGGTACAAGGCAATACGGGATAGACTCCTTGGCACCAGTTGGTGCATCGATTGGGACGAACTGGAACAAGTCAGGCTCACAACTGATATTCGAGCCCTCATCTCGACCGACCTGTGGGAACAATTTTTCTTAGTTAACGAGCCCACATACTTGGAGCTCACACTAGAGTTCTACACCACCTTCACCTTGCAGACAGTAATGGCACAGTTCGACGACCCAGGTACAATCTAATTCTGTTTAGGGGGCACCGTACGTTGGCTAAGCGTACCACAATTCTACTCGGCACTCGGACTCTACACGCCAAAATTTATAGAAGAAAACCCATTATCCGACTTAGACTGGCAGCTCTACTGCACTCCCCTCCACTGCTGGCATAGCTTACATCCCATCACTGGCATCTACGATCCTAGCCGCTCCAAGGCGACAGCTCTCAACCCAGCCTTGAGGTACATTCACGCCATTCTCGCTCACATTATTACAAGTCATCGTGAGAGCATCGGCGTGGTAAATCGACACGATTTATACTACTTATTTTGCATGTCGAAAGGACACGTGTTCTACCTTGCATACTTTATTGCCGGAGCAATGTAGCATTAAACAGAGGCACACAGAAAGGGAATTCAATTGATGGGCCCATTTATAACACGGTTGGCTTGACACTTCGGCCTCCTTAACACTGACGACTAGAGATCCTCCCTAACGATGATTGGGCAAATGGCACCTTAGGGCCTCGACCAGTTTGAGTAGTATTTCATTGACAACACTCGACGTTTTGATGGGATAGAGGCCACTCTCCAACAAATATGCCAGCACCTCCATATCTCATCACCAGCACCATCACAGGATCCAGCCGATGATGAGGACATTTGAGTCCTTTTGACTATCTACATTTTATTTTCTTATTTTTAGTTCTATTCTATTTTTATTTTTATTTTTTTCTTTCTTTCCATTATTTTAATTTTCTATATTTGTCGTAATTTGAAACTTTTCTTCATTGCAAAATTTTATGATTAACATTGCTTATCTAATCTTCGAGTATGCCTAACATTTATTTATTTACACCTCCGAAATATCTAACTGATGACTTCGCAGTTCCAATCACACACTCCACATACACGAACAAATCACTAGAAGTAACTCACCACTACATAAGTCATCTTCAATCACGACCTCGGCCAACTCCCAAAGTCATCCAAAATTTCAGGAAGTGTTACTTCTCCCCTTCTCGTTTGATTAGTTTATTACATAATTGTTTATATATCTTTGTACATTGAGGGCAATGTACATCTTAAGTGTGGAGGGGTAAAAGTACCTAACTTTTTGCATTATTCTAAAATCCTGAATTTTAGTCTTGTCCCTAAGAAATTTTCTCATATTATTAATTAGGGTGAAATTTCTGATGATTTATGATTTTTATTGATATGTTTTTAAGTAAGTCATTGATAATTGTGCATTGATGATTTATACTTGAAGAATATTAGAGAATCAAGCATGATAAGTCTATTTTTCAAGAATAAAAAATTTTCTAGGATTGTTGAACTAAATTTAAATATTACCTTGAAGTTTGGAATTTACAGGATTGATGTCAAATACCCATAATTTTTGTGAGATTTGAGCCTTATAGAGCATATATTCTTTCTCATACTCACTTTATTAATTATGAGTGTGTCAACACTGAATTGTTATTCTAAAACTTGCCTAGATTATACATATCGAGACCACATTAATGATTTGATATACTGAGATGATAAAGGCACCTAGGTTTTAACCCATTCACTCCACTAAAAAGCCTACCTTCACAAATTAACCCTTAGTGAACCCATTTTATCCTAACGACCTTGTTTTATTGAATTTTCCCCTTAATATTAACCCAAAACCCTTTGTATTTGTTATCACCATTCTTTTTTACTACCCTTCTATCGAGAATTGATTTGATCAGTTATCGAATTAGTTTATTTCGGTTGATAAAGTTCTTTCTTTATTATGTATTTACTTTAGTTTGTTCTTAAAAAAAAGCAAAGTATATTCAAGCATTAGTATATGATTAAAGGAGCTTATGCGTTTAAATTCCAATTGTTGAAGAAGAGCTCGTATTAAAAGTATTATCAATAGTAGTATTAATAGTTTCAAAGTAATCATTTATCTTCTAGTTCATTACTTTTGTTAGGTAATTGGTTAGGGCAATCTCGATTTCAAACCTTCTAATTTAGCCTTTATCCACACCTTTAACCTAAGCCCCGTTACAACTTGTCAAAAGACCTTTTGATTTGTGTATCATCTCATATTACAGTGGTGGAGATTTGATTTTCAGGCAAGCCTATGGGATTATCTTTTCAGGTTCGACTTATGAGTGCTTTTCTTGAAACTTAAACACTTTGAGTGATTTAAGTGAATCTTTAGTGAGGCCGTCAATCCTTGTCAGTTTTGAATTAAAGGTAATTATTTAGATAAAGGGAGACACCTTGTTTTCGTGCTACAAAATATATGACTTGGAATTATTTGAATCTTTAGGAGTCTTTGAGTTAAATTATCCATGCATGAATTATCTTTGAATTATGATGAGGTATTGTTGATAGGAATTGTGAATTATGGAAGGTTCATTTTAATTATAAGTTGAGAATTTTGCTTGAGGACAAGCAAAAGCTTAAGTGTGGGGGTATTTGATAAATCGTAAAAGCAACATATTTTAGGCCCACATTTAGTATGCTTTTAGATGATTTAGCCCTTATTTTATGTAAAATGGTGCTCTTAATCCTTTTTTTTCATGTTTTTACTCAGGAAAGCACCCGAGGACAAAAATAACAAGAAACAGGCTTAAAACGAGTCAATTTGGGCCAAAGAAGAAATCAACACAACTTGGACTTCAAGCCATACGGTTGTGCCCCAATTGACAGAATTGAATCAAGACACGGCCTGAAAACAATTTACACGGGCGTGTACCATGGTCGTGCCCCTGCCACGGGAGAGACCAATTTCACTCAGATTTGGATACTTTGAGGCAAAGAAATAGATTACAAAGCCTATTCAAACACCAAGTAGGAAGTATACTTGAATTGGGACACTTAGAGGCCAAGTAAAGCATTCTAAAAGTCTATATAAACACCCTAAGTGTAACCTGAAAAGGGGCGTTAGGCGGGTGAGCTAGGCCAAAGAGCCGAAGCCAGAGTAGTTCAATTTAGGGAATTACTCAAAGATAGCCAGTGATCCATATCAAGGAGCCAAAATTCTACTCAAGACGGTGGATTTCTCCTTCAATTCCTCTAGGGTTTTAGGGATTTCTTATGTTTTGTTTTATTTTTTCTCTTGAGATGTTTTCTTTATTTGTTATGAACTAAACACTTCAGATACCTGAAGGGGATAAAACCTAGATGAATCTTGTTATTGATTTATGAATTATATGATAAATACTTAGTTTGTTCTTAATTATGCATACTTAATCCAAATCTGATGTGCTTAGGTGGAGGAGGAATAGACCCTGCTTAAGAGTAGATCTAGCATAATTAAGCGGAGTTGATCGCACGCCTAGAGATAGGGTGACGAGATTTTGCCGGATTAGGGTGAAACCTAATATGGGAGTCCATAGATCGATTTACTGCTATTCTAGAGGGTTATTATAAGAGAACGAGAGTTCTACTAATTAACCTAGGGTTAGACGTTATTCACCTCGAGAGAGGGTTTAATATACATTAGGGAGTCTTGTGGATCAAACTAAGTGAATAAATCATATGGTTCAGTGTTAAGTAACAAGTGAAGTCTAGGTGGATTCTTCCTGAGGGTATCGTGATGATTAATTGAGTTTTCTTCAAGTTATTTTCCAAGTCTTTCTTTTTGTCTTTGTGCCTTTAGCTTAGTAGTCTTTAAATTAGATTAAATCAACCAATCACTCCATATTTTAGGCTAAATAAAAAAAAAAGTAAGTATTAGTACTTTTAGTTCCTTTGGGTTTGACAATCCGGTCTTGTCTAAGCTATACTACTGTTCGATAGGTACACTTGCCTATAATCATTGTTAGAGTTAGTTTCCAGTTTTGATCATATTCTTTATAAATTTTAAAGCTCTGATTTCAGTGATCACTTATCATGCTTGATTCTCTAGTGTTAAAGTTTAAATCATCAATGCACAATTAACTATGACTTAATCCAAAACGTATTAACAAAAATCATAAATCAGGAAAATTTCATTCTAATCATAATATGAGAAACTTACTTTAGAATAAAGCATAATTCAGGTATTTTCAAATAATACTATGGTTAACCTCCCCCACACTTAAGTTGTACATTGCCCTCAATGTACAAAGATAGATAACAGCATTTAGTAGATAATTGAAAGAGAGGGAGAGAATTGAAACTTCCTGAATTATGGATAAGATCCTTAGAGGATGTTCCATGACGAGCTTGATGACTAAGTGTACGTGATGTTTTCATTCCGTGGTGGTATATTCAATCTATTTAATTTGCGAAGTTATCGGTTAGTTTTGGGGGGGTGAATGTTGTTATGGAATTTTATGGTTAGATAGCCAGTGATAAATTGAGATCAATAGTAATAATAAAACTTTCAAGTCTTTAGACAATAAATAAATTAGGATCGAAATAAAAGTAGAAATAAAGATAAAGGAGAAACATAAAAAGAAAAATAAGCATAAAAAATAAAAAAGACTCAGAGGTCCTCTACATCATCTGGGTCTTAAGGTGGTGGTGGTGATGAGATATGGAAATGATGATAGATTTGCTGAAGGGTGGCCTCGATGCCGTCAAATCATCGAGCGGTGTCATTCAATTGCTGAGTATAGTAATGCTCGAACTGAGTGAGACCTGCAAAAATGTCTAATAGTGAAGCTGCTGTCTAGGAGGGACAATGGCTCGGTAGTGGTGCCTCCTGTGGTGGTTGGACATCGTCAGTAATTTCCTCGGGGTCTTCCTCGCCGGTAGGAGGTTTAAGTCGATATTATGGAGGATCAGTTCCACGTCGGTGTTGGATCATCCTCATGTGTAACATAGTCTGGATGCCTTGTGGGGACATCTGACCGATTAGTGTAAGGGAGGAGGTTTGGGCATCAGTGTTGGGGAGTCCGAAATGTCGAGCCAGGCGTGTGATGTAGGGCCCCATAGAGATGGCTCTCTCTTATGTTGTTCTGTCTGGTGTTGAATGGCGCGGGCTAGGAAATAGGCCAAGTCAAAAACGTGTCTGTTCAACATGCAACACAGGTAGTAGGCGTCATGAGTATTGATGACGCCAGTGCTTTCTCGCTGACCTATAAGTGTATGGGCTAGAATGGAATGTACGTACCTTAGGGGCAGGACAAGAGCTGTCACCTTGGAGCGGCTGGGGTCTTAATTGCCTCCGTTGGGGGCAATGTTGTACCAACAGCTTACGGGGGTGCGATGAATATGGCGGTGTTGCTCAAAGAGATCATTCTCTGCTACAAATTCTTCCGTATAAAGTCCTAGTGCGGCTCCAAACTGTGGCACGTTCAGCTGTCGTATAGTGCCCCCGAGACAAAATTGTATTGTACCCAAATCATTGTGGTTTGTCATTGCCGACTAAAGTTGGAACATTGAGCAGAACTCTAGAGTGAGCTCCAAGTACATAGGCTCGATGATGGTAAAAAATTGATCCCACGGATCGGTTGTAAGCAGCGCTCGAACATCGTCTGCGAGACGGACCTGTTCTAAAGTGCCCCAATCAATCCATCTACCGAGTTCGAGAGGTCACACCCGTAGTGCCCTGTAATGATCTTCTTGGGCGGCTTGAGGGAATTGGAGGAACTTGTGGCGTATTTCGGTGGTTGCGCTAGTAGAGGATGAGTCGGGTCCCTTTCATTTTTTAGAAGTGTGGCTACGATTCGCTTTCCTCGTGACGACGACATTGTACCTGAAAATAGTGGGTATTCAAGTAATTTCTATACCAAAATAAAGTAAGTACTTCAATCAATACCCAAAATTTTCAAAGTTTAAATAAGAACATTCCAACCATGAGCAACCATTTCGATAGTGATTAGTTCTATTTAGTTCTGATTAACTACCTCAACAATGACTAACATACTTTAAGGTAGTAATCAAATTAGTTCTAAAATTCTAAAGATTAATAAAAATAAGAGTAATAGTAAAAAGAGACTAAACAAAATGGAATCTTAATCATATAATAAGTAAACAAATGGGAATGAAATAATGAACGGTGACCAGTGGTACTTTTGGGTGTGACGATGTAGACGAGAGAAGTACGGGCATGTAACGGTGGCACACGATCGTGTGCTGTGAAAATTCTAGGTAACACAACAGTGAAGTGGGCGTGGTCTTCTATTAACACGGGCGTGGCTTCGTTTTTGTATGGATATTTGAAAGTTTGGATGATTTGGGGTGGGGAAAGGCAATGGTGAGGGGATTTCTTGCTGGTGGTCAGATTTGGGGGAAATTTTTGAGGGAAAACGGCTAGGGTTGGGGTTTGGGGAAGGAAATTTGGGGAAAAACGGGGCTGAGTTTCTTTAAATAGGAAAGGTGACACGGGCAGAGGCCACACCCGTGTGTCTATTTATTCAGGCCGTGTTTTTCGCGATTTTCAAATTTGGGCACGTTCAATATGTTTCCACACTCGTGTTCCCTGGTTGTGTGCTATTATGTTCGTTTCTCCTATGCCCGTGCATTAGGTTGCCATGCCCATATATATATAGTCAGTGTCTTCCATGATTGGGACGCACGGGCGTGGCTCATGCCTGTGCTTAGTTACTCAAAATAGACCACGGTTGCATCGCACGGCCGTGGTATTTTTATCGCAACCCATGTTGGGGAAAATTTTTTCTTCTTCTTCTCACACGTCTACCCGCACGCCCGTTTTTCATCCCATGTTGACCACACGGCCACGAGCATGCCCGTGTATAAGGCCGTGTGGTAGGAAACTTGCACTTAACTGACTCAGTTAGTTTGATTTAGATGTTAAAAAGGAAAAATAAAATTAAAATGTGAACATTAATGGGGTTAGTGAAGTTAGTGCTCGGGTTGCCTCTTGAGAGGCACTTGTTTAAAGTCTTAAGCTAGACTCACCCTATTTTTATTCCTAAAAGAAGGTTCACGGACTCTCTCAATTCCTTGAAATCTTCACCATTGTAAAATTTCAGTCGATGGCCATTTACCTTGAATGTTCCTTGTGTCGGATATGTTACCTCGACTGTGCTGTAAGGAAAAATAGATTTTATCACGAATGGGCCTGACCACCTTGATTTCAGCTTTCCAGGAAATAGTTTGAGCCTTGAATTATACAGTAGGACTAAGTCTCCCACTTTGATTTTCTTTGATTATTTTAAACGAGCATCATGGCATCGTTTTGTTGCCTCCTTATATAGTCGTGACTTCTCATAGGCCTCAGTTCGCCATTCATCTAGTTCGTTTAACTGCATCATCCTTTCTCACCTGCGGTTTTGAGATCGTAATTCAAGAATTTTATCGCCCAGTAGGCTTTGTGCTCTAAGTCAAATGGTAGATGACAACTTTTTCCGTAAATAATTTTGTACGGGGATGTCCCTAAAGGGGTTTTAAATGTTCTTCTATAGGCCCACAAAGCGTCATCTATTTTTACTGCCCAGTCTTTCCTATTTGATTCAACTGTTTTTTCTAGGATTTGCTTAAGCTCTCGATTTGCCACTTCCACTTGCCCACTAGTTTGAGGATGATAACGGGTAGCCGTTCTTTGGTGTACTCCATATTTTCTTAGGACTTTTTCAAATTGGGTAATGCTAAAGTGAGTGCCCCTGTCACTGATGATTGCTCTAGGTGTTCCAAAACGAGAGAAAAGTTTCTTAAGAAATTTTACCACAGTTCTAGCATTGTTAGTAGGTAAAGCTTGAGCTTCCACCCATTTTGACATGTAATCTACTGCTACTAAGATGTATTTATTTCTGAATGAACGAAGGAACATACCCATAAAGTCAATACGCCATACATCAAATATCTCACATGATAACATATATGTCTGAGGCATTTCATCGCGTTTAGAAATATTACATGTTCTTTGGCATTTATCACACGAAGCGGCATACTTGTTGGCATCTTTCAAAAGAGTTGGCCAATAAAATCCTGATTCGAGCGTTTTGTGGGCTGTCTTAATCCCGCTGTAATGTCCTCCTTAAGGTCCTGAATGGCACTGTTCTAGGATTTTGCTTGCTTCCGTCCTTGTAATGCATCTCCGAATTACTTGATCTACACATATGCAAAAAACAAAAGGATCTTCCCAAAAATAGTTTTTCGCATCAGCAAAGAATCATTTCTTTTGATGATGTGTTAACCTTTTTGGTAAGATGTTAGCAGCTAAATAATTTGCGATATCTGCAAACCATAGTACCTCGAAGTTGGTTATAGAAAATAGTTGTTCTTCATGGAACGAGTCGTTTATCTCACTTTTGTCGAGTTCTTCGATATATGGGTTCTCAAGCCTGGAGAGGTGATCTGCTACAAGGTTTTCAGCTCCCTTCTTATCCTGTATTTCCAAATCAAATTCCTGTAAGAGTAAGATCCATCGTATCAGTCGAGGTTTTGCATCAGGTTTAGTTAAGAGGTAATGAAGAGCTGAATGATTGGTGTAAACAACAACTTTAGATAATATTAGATATTGTCTAAATTTATCAAATGTAAAAACTACAGCTAGCAATTCTTTCTCTGTGGTGGTGTAGTTTTCTTGTGCAGGTGTCAATGTTCTGCTAGCATAATAAATTGGCTGAAAATGCTTGTTTCTTCGCTGTCCCAAAACTGCTCCTACTGCAAAATCACTCGCATCACACATTATTTCAAAAGGTAGATTCCAATCAGGTGCAATTATAATCGGAGAATTTATTAGTTTATTTTTAAGGATATTAAATGCATCTAAACACTCCTGATCAAAATTGAAAGGAACATCTTTTTCTAGTAATCTCGTTAAAGGCTTAGCTATTTTAGAGAAATCTTTAATGAATCTTCAGAAATCCAAAGATCTCCTAAAAAGCTTCTAATAGCCTTAACTGAACTAGGAGGAGGTAGTTTTTCTATGGTTTCAATCTTAACTTTATCTATCTTAGTCCCTTTACTAGAATTCTTAAGTCTTAACAAAATCCCCTCTCTAACCATAAAGTGACATTTTTCCCAATTCAATACGAGATTCATTTCCTCACATCTTATTAGAACTCGTTCTAAATTTTTAAGACAAAGGTAGAAAGAGTTACCGAATACCGAGAAGTCATCCATAAATACCTCTTTAATATCTTCCACAAGTTCATCAAAGATGGCTAGCATGCAGCACTGAAAAGTAGCAGGAGCATTACATAATCTAAAAGGCATTCTATGATAAGCAAACGTACCGTATGGACATGTAAATGTTGTCTTTTCTTGATCTTCAGGAGCTATGGGGATTTGGAAGTAGCCGGAGACTCCGTCTAAGAAGCAGTAGTACATATGCCCAGACAACCTTTCTAACATCTGATCAATAAAGGGTAAAGGGAAGTGATCTTTTCTGGTTCATTTAGCGTCCTATAGTCAATGTAGACTCTCCAACCTGTGACTGTTCTTGTAGGAATCAATTCATTCTTTTAATTGGCTACAACAGTCGTGCCTCCTTTCTTTGAAACTACCTGCACAGGACTTACCCAGGTGCTGTCAGAAAATAGGATCGATTATTCCTGTATCTAGAAGTTTAATTACCTCAGCTTTGATGACTTCTTTCATATTGGGGTTCAAACGTCTCTGAGGTTGCACACAAGGTTTATATTCATCTTCAATTAAAATTTTGTGGGTGTAGAATGATGGGGTTATTCCTTTAATGTTTGACATTTTCCATGCTATGGCCTTTTTGTGCTTCCTAAGTACCTTTAGCAAATCTTCTTTTTCCTTGGGTCCTAGTTCTGAAGATATGATTACCGGAAGTGTAGAATTTTCCCCGAGGAATGTGTATTCCAGATGTTTTGGCAATTGTTTCAGTTCTAACTTGGGTGGCTCATCAATAGAGGGTTTTCTTTAATTCTTCATTGATCTCGAAGTAAAAATGGCAATTGTTTCTGTCTAGAGGATGATGTATTGGGATTCACTTCATCGATATCATCATTGATAAATCGTAAAAGTAACATATTTTAACCCCATATTTAGTATGCTTTTGGATGATTTTGTAACACCCCAAACTCGGCCCATGAGCCTCGACCGGATCTAGTATGTCACAGAGTAAAACGTTTTGGAAGATTTTGATTAACTGGTGAAATTCTGAAAATATTGTTAAGGTTATAACTCAGGTGGGAATGATTTTTACAAACATGGTTGAGTTGAAAACCTTTGAAAGCATTTGATCATTTGAATTTAAAACCATCGAGTTATTGTTAACTTGGTGAATTTTGCTACCGATGGTAACATCTTCAAAACTCGTAAAAATTTCCCATTTTGAAAACATCACTTTTGACCGCTTTCTTTAAACAATTTACGCTTCATTAGTAGTATAGTAGGAATGAAATTAAACAACTACTTAAACACCCAAAATAATTATTAGCGGCCTTATTACAAACCAAACCAAAATTTAGAAATAAACAAACTTAAAGCGTATTAAATAAAATCCCAAATCCAAGGAACAAGCATGGTCGCCTCGAGTTCTCTCCTCCATCTCCATGATCTACTCATCTGCAAAATGGAATGGGAAGGGTGAGTCACCAAGACTCGATGTATAAATCCCCAACCCTAAGGGCAACCTCATACACAAATTATTAGTAAGACATTCAAAACATGCAACCCATAACTAACCATCCATACTCCTTTAACTACCCCGTGTGGTCAAAACCACTGGTGGTCAAAACCACTGGTAACCGGAGTCATAATCAAGTGATGGGGCCAACCCATCGTGTGGTCAAAACCACTGATGACCATAGGTCACAATTATCAATATGTGGTCAAAACCACTAGTGGTACCAAACCACCGGGACTTAGTCACAATTTATATCAACGGTGTGGTCAAAACCATTTGGTGACCAAAGTCACAATTAAACCGATGGGGCCAACCCATCTTGTGGTCAAAACCAGGTGGCGATCCATAGAGAATAATCCCCTCCTCTCATCAATCCCATTACCAACATGCTCATATCATGCTTAACATATTATCGTAAATCATGCATATAAGTCATGGCATAGCATATTACCCATCATGTCATCCATAACAGATTTTAAATCACAAGTGACTTACCCGGAATCCATACCCATGTCCACAAGCAAATCACTATCACAATGATTAAATCGTAACATAATAGCAATGCTAACTAATAAAGTGTGTAAGAGTCTTACACACCTGTTTACTCGTGAGACTAGCAAATCCCGAACTATACTAGTGAAACCCCGAGAGGTTGTTTCCCCCTACAATCGGCCAACACATCTACTTTTAGATCTAATAGCCATTCGACTATACTCATAATCCTGAAGCATTAATTGTACCTAAAATATGGCCTTAGGCTGAAACTTACTATCACTTAACAACGCGAGTTTAAATCCCGGAAGCCTCTGTTTGCCTTGGCCGATTAGCCCCTAGATCCATGGCACACAATCGGTTAACTCTTAAATACCATATATAGCCCATGACCGAATATCAACAACCTCTTACCTTACCTATCGAAATCCCAAAATTGTCACTTGTCTTGTCAAGATCCCTACCAAAACTTTTGTTAGATTCGGTTTGCACATATATGCTTAATCAAGGCCTTTGGTCGAATATTACTTACCACCTTATCTTGGGGAATTAAATCCCGAAAGCTTCCTTCAATCGACTAAAGTCCTCCCTTATGGATAGGTTCGACCTTCAATCACTAGGGTTCGGCTCACCCTTTTGATGCTTAAGTTTTTGGCTATCATTAAAGAGCACGAGTGAGGTTCTCTTTTAAATATGGATCTATACCAGAGAAGGAAAAATAGAGGAGGAATGGCTTACCAAAGATTCAGCTATGATTCCAACAAGGAAGAACTTGCTTTCGATACTTCAATGAAGGCTAAATTGCGTGAGAGAGAGGAGAGACTGGGGCTAAGGGTATTCGGCCAAATCTCTGTAACATCCTAAAATGGGGGTTATTTGTGATTAAATTATTTTGCTTGTGATTGGATTGCTATGATGTTATTCATGGTGTAATAGGACTTAGTTATGAACTTTGAGTAGGCTCGAGTGGTAGGAAAATTTGTTGGTAAAGCTTTAAAGATAGGGAGCCTTAGTAAGTAGGGGTTACAAGTTAAATGAGGGAATATTAGACACTAAAAAGGCCCTGGAAAAGTGGCAAGAGGGAGGCCACTTAAGGGCTAGAGTTGACGCCATCAAGGGAGCAAGGAGCCATTGTTCGAGTTGCGAATTCCCTTTCTACTCTTTTATTTTGACGCAAGAGAGAGAGAAGAGTGTTCAATTTAAACACTTCAGATAATATGGATAATAAGGATATTATTAGCATTTTATTTGGTGATTAAGTTGAATAATTTTTAAAGGGTGGCAAGGAGAAAAGTAGGCATTTGTTAAATTCAAATTATTTTGAATTATTTTAAACTATTGGCCAAGAGTGATTCAAGGTGTTGGTAGAAATTTGAACTCTTGTTGAAGGGAATGGACTACAAGGAGACTAGGTGATAGGGGAGTGCGAATTCTCTTTAGGCATACTCTCCATCTTTTGTCTTTTCTTTTCTCCATTTGCAAGTAGCCAAATTCCCAAACTCTTCCATCTTTGATTTTCTCTCCTTTCTCAATCTCTCAAAACCGAAAACCATTCTCTTTTTCTTAGACCTTGGTCAATCCTCTACACTCTCATCTTCAATCTATTTCTTTCCTTTTCTTCTCAAAATCGAAACCCCTATCTCCTTTTTCTCATTATTTTTTCCTATTAGCCAATCTACTTCCTATCTTGGTGACCAAAATCTCTTTTCCTCCTATTAAACTCACCTTGGCTGAATATTAGGGGAAGCATAAGACTCTTCGAGAATTTCTTTGTCCAATCGATTGGGAAGGTAAGTAATAGCCGAAACTCTCCTCTCTTCTTTCTCTTTGTCAACTTGGTTGAAGGGGAAAAGTCGAAATATATTGGTGGCTAATCAGTGTTAAAATCGATTTTATCTAGGTGCTCCAGGATTTTGAGGTATTCAAACCAAGCCTTCATTCGTCAGCAATCGGGTGGTAAGTGGTGGTAAGGATCTACTTTAATAGACTATACTTTTAATGATCGAAAAGTCGAAGGCTATTAATATAGGTATGTGATTGCCGATTATAGGGAAGCAGAAACACTTGGTGTGGTGGCTAGTATTCAAAGGACGTGTAGGTAAGGTTTCGGGTTCATGCGTAACCCTTTGGGTATATTTTGGTTGGGCCGAATGGTCAATGGCACTAATATGGGTAATGGCCGAATATAGGGGCAAGAAGATCTTGTGTGACCGATTGACTCCTCGGGGATTTAGAGCTATCGTTAGAATAGGTGTGTACATACACACTTTATAACTCATAACTGTGCTAAATGCATTGTGTATGCTAAACTGAATTGATGTAGATTTGGATTTAATACCATCATGGTATAAGCAAGGAATCAGGTAAGTCCTTGTTGTTATGAGTTTTCTTTATGATGCTTTTGGGAAGCATGACATATTTGGTATATGTGGCATATAAATATGTGGCTGATGATAAATTCAGTGTATGTTGTTAAATAAACATGTGGGCATGATTCCTGTTATATGCATATCATTGATTGATGTGGGTTGAATGAGAGGAGGGGGAAATGATATTCGTGTCGACGGACACCAGTGGTTTGGTACCACATTTCGTGACTTTTGTCACCAGAGGTTTGGCACCTCGTAGCGTCTCATCCCCGTGGCTTAGCACCACAGTGGGTTGGCCCCACAGATGATATTATGGGATTGACGCCAGTGATTTGGTGTCACACGTGGGTTGGCCCCACAACTTGTTATTTGTGACTTCGGGTCACCAGTGGTTTGGCACCACCAGTGGTTTGGCACCACAACATTGATGGATATCGTGACTTTAAGTCACCAGTGGTTTGGCACCACCAGTGGTTTGGTACCACACGGGGTAGAAAAAGGTGTTTTGGATGGTTAGGTTGGGTGCATGTTGTGATTTATGTGTATGATGTTGCATTAAACCGGGAAAAGGGTTACACATTGAGTCTTGGTGACTCACCTTTTCCTTTAATATTTTTCAGGTGACTCGTAGATCACGGATGAGGAGCCGGATGGACTCGAGGTGGCCATGCAGAGAAAATATGGATTAAATGGATTTTGAATTATTTTATTTTATTTTGGTTTTATTTGTTCGCTTGTAATAAGGCCTCCTAAGATTATTTTTTATTATTTTACATGTTTGGATAATTTGTTTAAATCACTTAGTGACTTTAAAATGATTACACAAATTTTCTTAAATTCAAACGTAAAATGTTTTTCTCGTGCCATTAGGTACATCTAAAATCGATAACAATCTGACTTAATATATTTTTAAACGAACTAAGTATTGTTTTCTTTATACACCTCAACTGCTTTTAAAACAAGACGATATCTTTTACCTTAAATTGAATTGGCTAAAGGGATTTTTCAAAATGTTTTCCTCTCAGAATAAACCAAATTCACCGTAATGTTTGGGCCGGGTCTGGGGTGTTACAAAATTGGTATCAGAGCCCAGTTCAAAGCTCAGCTGTGGGGGCCCAAGGCCCAAAATGTTTTGGTAGGCCTTTGTGAAAACGTTTTTGGTTTTGAACAAAGATGGCACCGAAGTCTCCTGCACCAATCCACCTGGTAAGTACTTCTGACTTCTGTGTGGATTATTATTTGTAGAAGGGTAGGTATGGAACGTAGTTAGTATGATAAGTGTTAAAACCCTAGGACTAGTTTACCCCAACAAATCACATAAGACTTTAATGGCTTAATTAAACAAACCTACGACCAAGTCACCGAGTTAGGTGTGGTAACCTCAGTGCGCATGTCTAGGATTGGATCCGGAGAGCTTGGTATTTAAGCACCTCGTGACTCACCTCCTCTTCGCATGAATCCTACCGGTAAGGTGGCTTTGGCTCACCCTAACCAAGAGGACTCGGTCATAAAGCTAAACACAATAACTAAAACCCAAAAGGGATTCGCCATGTTTCATGAAAACTCTAGCTTTAAAAATCATTAAAGTACTCCTTTTAATAGCAAGAAAATTTATTTTGGAAAATTTTCAAAATATTTTTTCAACTTACCAAAATTACCAAAATGCCCTAGTGGCAAAATTACGAAAATACCTTTGGTTTCTAAAATTATCGTATTACCCCGATTTTAACAAAATTTTCTTACTTTGCAAAAGTATCCAACATTCTGTATTTTGAAATAATACCCTGACTTTGGAAATTTACAAAATTACCCCTGATTGACAAAATTATCAAAATACCCCTGGTTTCCAAAATTCTGCCATACCTTTAAATTGAAAATTTTTCAAAAATACTCATCAGTTTTAAGAATTACAAAATGTCTTGATTTACTAAAGTTTTTAAAATTTCCTCGGTTTATTACAAAAATACCCCTGTAGGAAAATGACGAAAAAACCCCTAGGATAGAAACCACGTAAATGCCCGAAGAGTGAGTGAGTATGAAAGGTATTAGGAATGGATGTGTTTTTCTATGTGAACTAGGATAGAGGACTTAAAACTTTGATTGATCGAAAGAATCCTATTGAACTTTCTTCATAAAATTTCTTCACGATAACCAAGTGAAACAGCTTATTAATCCATAAAATTTCTTAATCGACTAAACCTCAATCGCTAGAAATGAACTCTAGAGGACGTGGCCATCGTGGGCGCAGAGGGGGGATGACCGTGTCAGAACCTGTTAGATCGGGTCAGGGGTCGGAGAATGAGGTACCACCGCCACCACCACCCCTAACTTTTGGAGTCGAGGAGCAGGATCAGACGGGTGATGACGCAGTGTCACAAGCGATGCTGCAGGTTCTAGAAAGGGTAGCTAGAATGGGTAGAGGTGGAGGAGCTCGAAAGTTGGTACCTGAGACACTTCGAGCTAACGGAGCTGAGGTGTTCCGGGGAGTATCGGGTGTGGCACCCAGTGGGGCGGAATACTGGTTGGAATCGACTGAGAGGATCATGGATGATCTCGATCTGACGAATGAGGAGAAGCTGAAAGGAGCGGTGTCGCTTCTAAAGGATGAGTCATATCAGTGGTGGCTCACGGTTTGAGATGGTGCTGCAGCAGATGATCATACTTGGGAATACTTCAAAGCTGCTTATCAGAAGAAGTATGTGGGCACCAGCTACATTGATGCACAGAGGAAAGCCTTTCTGGGGTTGGTACAAGGAAATAAGTCGATGTCGAGTATGAAGCGTAATTTTGAGGTCGAGCCGCTATGCTCGGGGAATTGTGTCAACGGAGCATGAACGTTATGTCCGCTTTGAAGACGGACCGAGGATGATTTAAGGTTGCGATTGCTCCACGCAGAGCGTGAGTTTGTTGTCTTGGTGGAAAAGGCTAAGGTAGCCAAGGGGTCAAGGAGTCCGTGAGACAAAACTATGATAGGAATAAGCGTAAAAGAGGCTTTGGGACGTCTGGATCGTAGTAATGCATGTAAAAGGGCTAGCGAGTGGGTCGAATCAATCAGCAGAAGGCCCATGACTACTAATCGAGACCACCAATGTAATCGTTGAGAAATCACATTGGGGAGGTTGTTGGACCGTGAAAGGGATGCTTTGAATGTGGATCTTTGGATCACCGTGTAAGGGATTGTCCTCGGAAGTTGGCAAAGAATCAACCAGAGGGTCAGAACCGTGCTCAGGTTAGAAATGTAGGACCACCACAAAGGGGTCGTGCTAATGGTAGGGGAAGCAATGGTTCTAATCGAGGTCGTGGAATTTCGAGAAGAGGGGCAGGCAACACAGAAGTAAGGCAACCTGGTTTGGTTTACACAGCGAGGCGTCGAGAGAAGGGTGACGCACCGGACGTCATAACCGGTACGTTTCTAATTTTTGGTCTTCCATATATTGCATTAATTGATGTGGGTTTGACGCATTCTTACGTTGCTAGTAGTGTGGTAGAAACTATGAATCTAGACTTTGAGACTGCTTCTAGGGAGATGACAGTAATTAGCCCTCTAGATCACTCTGTAGTTGTAAACAAGCTATATAGGGATGTACCCCTAAAACTCCAAGGGGTAGTGTTTGTGGCTAATCTGATGGAATTGCCATTTGGGGAGTTTGATCTGATTCTTGGAATGGACTGGTTGGTTAAGTATCAGGCAAGGTTGGATTGCGCTGCTAAGCGCATAGTTCTAAAGATGGCTGAGGGTGATGAAGTGGTTATGATAGGTAATAGAAGGGATTATCTATCCAACGTGGTGTCTGCGTTGAAGGCGGAGAAGATGGTCAGGAAGGGTTGTGAGGCATTTTTGGTTCGAATTTGTGCCTTGGAGGCTAAAGAGTCAGCAGTTGAGAAGGTTCAAACAGTAAGGGAATTCACTGATGTGTTTCCAGAGGAACTCCCGGGTCTACCTCTAGATCGAAAAGTTAAATTCGGTATAGACTTGTTACCCGAAACGGCGCCTGTGTCTATAGTACCATACCGAATGGCACCGAAGGAATTGGTGGAGCTAAAGGCTCAAATTCAGGAGCTCTTGGACCGAGGGTTTATCCGACCAAGTATATCTCTGTGGGGAGCACCTGTGCTGTTTGTCAAGAAAAAGGATGGTTCAATGCGGATATGTATCGACTATCACCAACTGAACAAGTTAACGATCAAGAACAAGTATCCATTGCCCCGGATTGATGACTTGTTTGACCAACTGAAGGGTGCATCAGTTTTCTCAAAGATAGACCTTAGGTCGGGTTATCATCAACTTAAGGTGAAGGAGGTTGATGTTCACAAGACGAAATTTCGTACTCGGTATGGGCATTACGAGTTTTTGGTGATGCCATTTGGGTTGACCAACGCGCCGGCAGCATTTATGGACTTAATGAATAGTGTTTTAGCAATACTTGGACCAATTTGTCATGGTGTTTATAGACGACATATTGGTTTATTCAAAGACGGATGAGGAGCATGACATGCATTTGTGTATAGTTCTACAAATACTGAGGGAGAAGCAGTTATATGCCAAATTCAGTAAGTGTGAATTTTGGCTTAGAGAGGTGGCTTTCTTAGGTCACGTGGTGTCAGCGGAAGGGATTAGAGTGGACCCTCGCAAGGTTGAAGCGGTGTTGGATTGGAAACCGCCTAAGTCAGTGGAAAATTCGAAGTTTTTTGGGTCTGGCAGGATACTATCGAAGATTTGTGGAAAGGTTCTATTTAATCGCAGCACCACTAACTAAGTTATTAAGAAAAGGAGTTCCATTTGTATGGTCGGAGAAGCAGCAAGAAAGTTTTGACAAGCTAAGGAAGATTCTGACAGAAGCTCCGGTTCTGGTACAGCTTGAGACAGGGAAGTTATTTACGGTTTATTGTGATGCATCCCATACTGGGTTGGGATGTGTGTTGATGCAGGAAAGGAAGGTAGTGGCCTATGCGTCCCGTCAGCTAAGACTGCATGAGGTTAACTATCCAACTCACGACTTGGAGTTAGCAGCAGTGGTCTTCGCTTTGAAGATATGGAGGCATTACTTGTATGGGGAGAAGTCGATAGTCTACACGGATCACAAAAGTCTGAGGTATCTTTTAACTCAAAAGGATTTGAACTTGAGGCAGCGACGGTGGATTGAGCTGTTGAAGGACTACGACTGTTCAATTGAGTACCATCCGGGCAAAGCTAAAGTGGTGGCTGACGCGTTAAGTCAGAAGGTCGTGGCGGACTTAAGGGCAATGTTTGCTCATTTGAGTCTATACGACGATGGAAGTTTTTTGGCAGAACTACAAGTTAAGCCGACTTGGATCGAAGAGATTAAGGAAAAATAGTTGGTAGACGAAAGTTTGAATGCATGGAGATTGCAAGTTCAAGATGGTGGTTTGGAAGGGTATAGTTTGTCTGATGATGGAGTATTATGTTTTCAAGGGCGAGCTTGTATGCTGAAGGATGTTGAATTGAGGCAAAGAATTCTTCAAGATGCACATAATAGCTCATACGCTATGCATCCTGGAGGTAGCAAGATGTATGGAGATTTGCGTAAATGCTTCTAGTGGCTGTATGAAGCGAGGTAACCGAATTTGTGGAAGGTGTCCGACGTGTCGCCAGGTTAAGGTGAACACCGGCCACCATCGTGGTTACTTCAACCAAAGAAGATCCCTCGGTGGAAATGGGAGAGGATCACTATGGATTTTGTCATGGGCTACCCTCACACCCAAAGAAGAAGGACGCAGCTTGGGTGATTGTGGACCGTCTAACTAAATCACTCACTTCATACCCAGTAAGGGTGGATTACACACTTGTGGCTAGCTAAGATATATGTGTCGAAAATAGTGAGGTTGCATGGTGTGCCAAGATCGATCATCTCATATAGGGATCCCAGATTTACGCCAAGGTTCGAAAAGTGTTGCATCGTGCTTTGGGTACACGATTGATTTCAAAGACAAAGATTCCATCCACAATCGACGGGCAATCGGAAAGGGTCATACAGATTTTAGAGGACATGCTGAGAGGTTGTGTTCTGGATTTCAGTGGTAGTTGGGAAGAGTACCTACTGCTATGTAGTTCGCTTATAACAATAGTTATCAGCGAGCATTCAGATGGCACCATTCGAGGCAATCAGATGGATTAAAGTATCATACCCTACGTGTTGGACGGAATTAAGTGAACAACATGTCTTGGGTCCGGAGTTGGTAGCGAAAACTGAAGATAAAGTTAAGGTGATTCGGGCTCGTCTCAAGGAGGCATCAGATAGGCAGAAGTCTTATGCCGATCTCAAGCGCAAGGAAATGAAATATGAGGTAGGAGATAAGGTTTTTCTGAAGGTGTCTCCTTGGAAGAAGGTGTTGCGGTTTGGGCGAAAAAGGAAGCTAAGCCCTAGGTTTATTGGGCCATATACAGTGTTGAAGCGAGTAGGACCGGTAGCTTATCAGCTCGAGTTATCGGCAGAGTTAAGGCAAACTCATGATGTCTTCCATGTGGCGATGCTTAGGCGATATCAATCAGATCCATCACACGTTGTGCCAGTAGCAGAAATTGAAGTAAGCTCGAACTTATCTTTCGAGGAGGAGCCAGCTCAGATCTTAGATCGAGATGTCAAGGTGCTACGTAGGAAGTCAGTACCTTTGGTGAAAGTGCTATACCGAAACCATGGTGCGGAGGAAGCTATGTGGGAACCCGAGGATGTGATGCGGCAGCAATACCCCCACCTCTTTTGATCAGGTAATTTCGAGGCCGAAATTATTTTAATGGGGTAGAATTGTAACATCCTAAAATGGGGGGTTATTCGTGATAAAATTATTTTGCTTGTGATTAGATTGCTGTGATGTTATTCGTGGTGTAATAGGACTTAGTTATGAACTTTGAGTAGGCTCGAGTGGTAGGAAAATTTGTTGGTAAAGCTTTAAAGATAGGGAGCCTTAGTAAGTAGGGGTTACAAGTTAAATGAGGGAATGTTAGACACTAAAAAGGCCTTGGAAAAGTGGCAAGAGGGAGGCCACTTAAGGGCTAGAGTTGACGCCATCAAGGGAGCAAGGAGCCAAGTGTTCGAGTTGCGAAATTCCCTTTCTACTCTTTATTTTGACTGAAGAGAGAGAGAAAAGTGTTCAATTTAAACACTTCAGATAATATGGATAATAAGGATATTATTAGCATTTTATTTGGTGATTAAGTTGAATAATTTTAAAGGGTGGCAAGGAGAAAAAGTAGGCATTTGTTAAATTCAAATTATTTTGAATTATTTTAAACTATTGGCCAAGAGTGATTCAAGGTGTTGGTCAAATTTGAACTCCTTGTTGAAGGGAGTGAACGGCAAGGAGACTAGGTGATAGGGGAGTGCCAATTCTCTTTAGGCATACTCTCCATCTTTTGTCTTTTCTTTTCTCCATTTGCAAGTAGTCAAATTCCCAAACTCTTCCATCTTTGATTTTCTCTCCTTCTCAATCTCTCAAAACCGAAAACCATTCTCTTTTCTTAGACCTTGGTCGAATCCTCTACACTCTCATCTTCAATCTATTTCTTTCCTTTTCTTCTCAAAATTGAAACCCCTATCTCCCTTTTTCTCATTATTTTCTTTCCTATTAGCCAATCTACTTCCTATCTTGGTGACCAAAATCTCTTTTCCTCCTATTAAACTCACCTTGGCGAATATTAGGAAAGCATAAGACTCTTGGGAATTTCTTTGTCCAATCGATTGGGAAGATAAGTAATAGTCTAAACTCTCCTCTCTTCTTTCTCTTTGTCAACTTGGTTGAAGGGGAAAAGCCGAAATATATTGGTGGCTAATCAGTGTTAAAACCGATTCTGTCTAGGTGCTCCGGGATTTTGAGGTATTCAAACCAAGCCTTCATTCGTCAGCAATCGGGTGGTAAGTGGTGGTAAGGATCTACTTTAATAGACTATACTTTTAATGATCGAAAAGCCGAAGGCTATTAATATGGGTATGTGATTGCCGATTATAGGGAAGCAGAAACACTTGGTGTGGTGGCTAGTATTCAAAGGACGTGTAGGTAAGGTTTCGGGTTCATGCGTAACCCTTTGGGTATATTTTGGTTGGGCCAAATGGTCAATGGCACTAACATAGGTAATGGCCGAATATAGGGGCAAGAAGATCTTGTGTGACCGATTAACTCCTCGGGGATTTAGAGCTATCGTTAGAACATGTGTGTACATACACACTTTATAACTCAGAATCGTATAAATGCATTGTGTATGCTAAACTAAATTGATGTAGATTTGGATTTAATACCATCATGGTATAAGCAAGGAATCGTAAGTCGTTGTTGTTATAAGTTTTCTTTATGATGCTTTTGGGAAGCATGACATATTTGGTATATGTGGCATATAAATATGTGGTGATGATAAATTCAGAGTATGTTGTTAAATAAACATGTGGGCATGATTCTCAAGTATATGCATATCATTGATTGATGTGGGTTGAATGAGAGGAGGGGAAATGATATTCGTGTTTACGCACACCAGTGGTTTGGTACCACATTTCGTGACTTTTGTCACCGAGGTTTGGCACCTCATAGCGTCTCATCCCCGTGGCTTAGCACCACAGTGGGTTGGCCCCACAATGATATTATGGGATTGACGCCAGTGATTTGGTATCACACATGGGTTGGCCCCACAACTTGTTATTTGTGACTTTGGGCCACCAGTGGTTTGGCACCACCAGTGGTTTGGCACCACAACATTGATGGATATCGCGACTTTAAGTCACCAGTGGTTTGGTACCACACGGGGTAGAACAAGGTGTTTTGGATGGTTAGGTTGGGTGCATGTTAAACTTGATTGTGATTTGTGTGTATGATGTTGCATTAAACCGGGAAAAGGGTTACACATTGAGTCTTGGTGACTCACCTTTTCCTTTAATATTTTTCAGGTGACTCGTAGATCGCGGATGAGGAGCCGGATGGACTCGAGGTGGCCATGCGAGAAAATATGGATTAAATGGATTTTGAATTGTTTTATTTTATTTTGGTTTTATTTGTTCGGTTGTAATAAGGCCTCCTAAGATTATTTTTTATTATTTTACATGTTTGGATAATTTGTTTAAATCACTTAGTGACTTTAAAATGATTACACAAATTTTCTTAAATTCAAACGTAAAATGTTTTTCTTTGCCATCCGGTACATCTCAAATCGGAATAATCGACTTAATATATTTTTAAATGAACTAAGTATTGTTTTCTTTATACACCTCAACTGCTTTTAAAACAAGACAATATCTTTTACCTTAAATTGAATTGGCTAAAGGGATTTTTCAAAATGTTTTCCTCAGAATAAACCAAATTCAGCCGTAATGTTTGGGCCGGGTCTGGGGTGTTACAATCTCTTTGATGAAGAGTGGGAAAAACAGCGAGCTTTCGGCTTTGGGAACAAATGGAGAGGATGGAAGAATATGGAGTAGTATGGACTTTCAAGCAAATATTGGGAAAAGGAAGAGAAGAAACAAGGATGAGGGTTGCTTTGTGAGGTTTCGGTTTGAGCAATAAGGAAAAATAGAAGAAAAGGGTGTTTTAATGAAAACACTCCCTAGGTTCCCTTCAATTCAAACTCAAGCCCCTAGAGTCCTTCATTCGCCATCATATCTCTTTTCAAAATTCTAAAATAAATGTTACCCTTATCTTCCCTTCTTAGCCGAATTATCAAAAGAAAGGCTTATCCCATCCTTTCCAAATTCCCAATTGTCATCAACTCTTCTCTCTTCATGGCGCCAACTTGCAAAAAAAAAAAAACTCCCAAGTGCAAATTTGGCAGCTCGAACCTCCCTCCTTTGCCGCATCTTTCCTAGATCCTTAGGTAGCGTCCCAAGCCTCCTTATCACATGATTTCTTGTGTCATGCTTCGCACCAAATAATTTTTAAAGCCTCATTCACTTAGCTTCCTCTTCTCAAGTGCTAAAAAAAACTTCTAGCCCTAAGTCAGGCCTAGCCCGAGGTTATCACTAGACCCTAGAACATGTCAAGTAATCATAGTATTCATTTCTTTTCAAGCAAGCACATGAAAATAATTAAATTGCAAACAACCCCTAAATCAGGACGTTACAGATTTGGCCCTTGATTTATGTAAAAAGGTACTTTTAATCATTTCTTCTCATGTTTACACTCAGGAAAGCACCCGAGGATGAAAAGAACGAGAAACAAGCTTAAAATGGGCCAAATTGGGCCAACCCAAGAATTCGACACGGTCTGGACTTAAAGCAACACGGCCATGCCTCATTAAATTACTTCACACGGCCATGCCATGATTCACACGGCCTTGCCCCAATCGACAGAATTGATAACTATATTACTATTCAACAGGTGCACTTGCCTTTGTCCAAATAATAGTTAGTTTTGATCCCATCAAGTTTTTGGCACCGTTGCTGGGGACTAAGATATTAGGAACACTAAATTTTTATTACTTTAGCCATTTTTACTATTTACAATTTATTTTTTATTTTTTTTTATTTTTACTTCTCTAATTTTTCTTTATTTGCTTCTAGCAGGTAACTCTAGTTTATAACCAGAAGGAACCCGTCAGGACCATTACTTTTTGACACGATATAGAAGCTACAGCTCGTAGAAACCGAAGAGAAATAAGGAGAAGCCTAAAATACATACAAGAAGAGCAAGAGGATGATACTAATAATACTGAAAAGATGGTTGATAATAATCTGCTACCTCCTGTGGTTGCCGCAAATCCAGTGAATCAAAATCCCGCTCCTCATACTATGTATGATTATGCTAAACCTAATCTAATAGGAACTGAATCAAGTATTGTTTGACCTGCTATTGCTGCAAATAATTTTGAACTGAAACCTAATACTATACAGATGGTTTAGCAATTTGCTCAATTTGATGGTTTGTAGGATGAGGATCCAAACAATCACTTGGCAAATTTTCTAGAGTTTTACGACACTTTCAAAATTAATGACGTTTCTTACGATGCTATTCACCTTCGGTTGTTTCCCTTTTCATTAAGGAACAAAGCTAAAAAATGGTTGAACTCGTTACGACGAGGTTCAATCACTACATGGGACCAAATGATCGAAAAATTTTTGCTAAAATATTTTTCGCCAGCTAAAACGGCTAAGTTGAGGAATGATATCTCTTCTTTTGTGCAGATGCATTTAGAGACACTTTACGATGCATAGGAGAGATACAAGGATCTATTGAGAAGGTGCCCTCACCATGGGTTACCCTTATGGCTACAGGTTCAAACCTTTTACAATGGTGTGAACCCCTCAACTAGGCAGTTGATTGATTCAAATACGGTGGAACCCTAAATAACAAGACCCCTGAAGTGGCTTATGAGTTTATAGAGGAGATGGCACTGAATAACTATCAGTGGCAAGTTATGAGGACAAAGCCAACAAAAGTCACCGGTGTTTTCAACCTCGACGCAGTGACCATGCTATCAAACTAGGTAGAACTGTTAAATAAAAAGATTGATGGTCCGTGTGGTTTTTTGCAGGTACATCCAGTAATGTAGTGCGATACGTACGGAGGAGGGACGAACATTACATAATACCCACCCTACAACCCTGGCATAGAAAACAACAGATGAAATATATGGGTAAAAATTTTAGACCCCAAAATAACCCTTATAGTAACACTTACAATCCAGGTTGAAGGAATCACCCAAACTTTTCATGGGGTGGCCAAGGAAATCAGAGACAACAACCCCCTCCAGGCTTTCAACAGCAACCCTACTCATAAGAGAAAAAGGCAAACCTTAAGAAGATGCTAACAAAATTTATCGCGGTGTTAGAAACTCATTTCTAAAACACCGAAACAACACTCAAGAATCAGCAAACATTGATTCAAGGGATTGAGAACCAATTAGGACAACTCGCTAAGCTCATATCTAAATGACCACAAGGTAGCTTTCCAAGCAACACTAAAACTAACCCAAAGGAGCAACTTCATTCCGTTACTTCTCACGATAGTGGAGGGTTAGATGAACCAAAATTGAGGTAAGAGAATGTGGTAGAGGAAGGTAAGGTTGAGGTAAGCCATGATCAACCAAAACTGGTAATTACAGAGTACCAACCTCGTGTGCCATACACCAATGCGATGAAGAAAGACCGCACAGATGAACAATTTGGTAAATTTCTTAAACTCTTGAAAAAATTACATATTAACTTACCATTTCTTGAAGCTCTTTCGTAGATGCCCAATTCAAAAAAAATTTAAAAGAGCTTTTGATAAAAAATGGAAGTTAGACGAGGCATTGCATGTGGAACTAAATGCAATGTGCTCAGCAATTTTGCAAAATAAACTACCATGAAAGTTAAAAGATCCAAGGAGTTTTACGATTCCTTGCTTAATTGGTAGTTTATCTATTAATAATGCTTTAGCTGATTTAGGGGCATGTATCAATGTTATGCCTTATAAAATTGATCGTGTCTATCTAGTCTTAAAAAATTATAAAAAGAATGATCGAACCTGAAAACTAACTGATCGTGTCAAACAGTCGCGTTTTAATATTTATAAAAAGAATGATCGAACCCGTAGACTAACTATGACAACGATAGAGGCAAGCGCACCTATCGAACAGTAGTATAGTTTAGGCAAGAATATCTTATCAAACCCAAGGGAACCTAAAAGTACTACAACTCACTTTCTTTCTATTATTTAGCCTAAAATATGGAGTGATTGGTTTATAAAACTAATAAAAATCTAAACTAGATGCAAGGACAAAAGAATGAATTGGAGATAGACTTTAGGAAAACTCAGTTGATGAAGATGATACCCTCAGGTAGAATCCACCTATGACTTCTCTTATTATCTAACTTTTAATTTATATGACTTTTTTACTTAGCTTGATCCGTGAGATTCCCTAACCTATATTAAACCCTCTCTCGAGGCGAATAACGTCTAACCTTAGGTTAATTAGTGGAACTCTCGTTCTCTTATAATAACCCCCTAAGGAAGTAGTAAATTGATCAATGGACTCCCATATTAGGTTTCACCTTAATCCAGCAAAATCTCGTAACCCTATCCCTAGGCGCCCGATCAACTCCGCTCAATTATGCTAGATCTACTCTTAGGTGGGGTCTATTCCTCCTCCACCTAAGCACATCAGATTAAATTAAGCAACATAATTAAGAACAAACTAAGTACTTATCATATAATTTAAAAATCAAATAACAAAATCTTTCATAGGTTTCATCCCTTTCAGGTATCTGAAAGGTTTAGTTCATAACTAAATTAGAAAACATCTCAAGAGAAAAGATAAAACAAAACATAAGAAATCCCTAAAACCCCCTGAAGGAATTGAAGAGGAGATCATCTGTCTTGAGTAGAACTCTGGCTTCTTGAGATGGATCAACTGGCTATCTTCGAGTATTTCCCTGAATAAAAGCTCTGGCAGAAAACTCTGCCCACCAAAAACTCTCCCTGTTTTAGCTTCTACCGAACTCCCTTTTTAGTTGCTACCTTAGATGTTTATATAGGCTTTGAGATGCTTTTACTTGGCTCATAAGTATCCTAATCCAAATAGAATTCCTCCTAGGATGTTTAAGTAGACTTAGGAATGTGTTTCTTTGCCTTCAAGCATCCAAATCCAAGTGAAATTGCTCTTTCCCACGGCAGGGGCACGGCTAAGGTACACGCCCGTGTAAATCGTCTTCAGGTCGTGTCTCGATTCTGTCGGTTGGGGTGCAATCGTGTAAATAATGGCATGGTCGTGTGAAGTAATTTGACGAGGCATGGCCGTGTGGCTTGAAGTCTAAGCCATGTCGATTTTCTCTTTGGCCCAAATTGGCCCGTTTTAAGCCTATTTCTTGTTCTTTTCCTCCTCGGGTGCTTTCTTGAGTATAAACATGAAAAGAGAGGATTAAAAGAACCTTTTTACATAAATCAAGGGCTAAATCATCCAAAAGCATACTAAATATGGGGTTAAAATATGTTACTTTTACGGTTTATCAAATACCCCCACACTTAAGCTTTTGCTTGTCCTCAAGCAAAATTCTCAACTTACAATTAAAACGAACTTTCCATAATTCATAATTCCTATCGACAATTTCTCATCATAATTCATAGATAATTTATACATGGATAATTTAACTCAAAGAACCATAAAGATTCAATCATGATAAGTCATACCTTTGTAGTACGAAAACATAGATGTTTCCCCTTATCTAAGTAATTACCTTTAATTCAAAACTGACAAGGATTGACATCCTCACAAAAGATTCACTCAAATCACTCGAAGTGTTTAAGGTTCAAGAATAAGCACTCTAAGTCGAACCTGAAAAGTTAATCCCATAGGCTTTCCTGAAAATCAAATCTCCACCACTGTATATGAGATGATACACAGATCAAAATGCCTTTAATCAAGGTTGTAAAAGGGCTTGGGTTAAAAGGTGTGGATAAAGACTGAATTAGAAGGTTAGAATCGAGACTAACTTGACAACTTACCTAACTAGAAACAATGAACTAAATATGAATATTTACATCGAATGAAAACTAATAATACCACTATTGATAATTACTCTTATAATAAAGAGTATTTTCATCACTTAAAATTTGATAATACTTTAATACGAGCTTTTTCTTCAACAATTGGAGTTTAAATGCTCTAAGCTCTTTTGTATACTACTAATATTGAATAATCTTGGATTTTTTTTTAAGAATAAACTAAAATATTACATCATAAATGTAACAACTGAACTAATATAATTCTGTAATTTAATCAAATCAAACCTCGATTAAAGGGTAGTCAAAAGAATGGTGATAACAAATTCAAAGGGACTTTGGGTTAATATTAGTGGGTGAGTCAATAAAGAGGTTGTTATGATTCAACGGGGTTCACTAGGGGTTAATTTGTGAAGGTAGGCTTTTTATGAAGTGGGTTAAACCTAGGTGCCTTTATCATCTCAGCATATCAAATCATTAATGTGGTCTCGACATGTATAAACGAGGCAAGTTCTAGAATAACAGTTCAAAGTTGACACACTCATAATTAATAAAGTTAGCACGAAAAAGAATATATGCTCTATAAGGCTCAAAATCTCACAAAAATTATGGGTGTTTTTTACATCAATCCTTATAAATTCCAAATTTCAAGGTAATACTCAAATTCAGTTCAACAACCTATCAATTTTAATTTTTAGAAAGTAGGCTTATCATGCTTGATTCTCTAGTATTCTTCAATTTTAATCATCAATGCACAATTAACTATGACTTACTCTAAAACATATCAATAAAAATTATAAATCATTATAAATTTCATCCTAATTAGTAATATGAGAAAATTACTTAGGAACAAGACTAAAATTTAGGATTTTAGAATAATGCAAAAAGTTAGGTACTTTTACCCCCCCACACTTAAGATGTACATTGCCCTCAATGTACAAAGATAGATAAACAATTATGTACTAATAGAATCAAAAGAGAAGGTGAGAAGTAACACTTCCTGGATTTTTGGATGAAATCTTTGAAAAGAAACCGAATAAGATTGGAGGTGAACGTGGGAAAGCGTCTCGAACCGTTTGAAATTGAATCCTCGAAGTAGCCGGCTTGGTTTTATTGTATCCTAAGCTAAATCTAAATATCATAAAGAATAAGAAGAAGAAAATAAAATAAAATAAAGTAAAAATATTGATGAAATAAAATAAAAACAAAAATAAATAATGGAAAATGAAAGACAACTAGAAAAATGGGGAATGAGGTTTAAATAGAGATGTAGCCCATGTTTTGGGATTTTGAATTTTGAACGCATTCAGGGTGTTCGGGCATGGTCGTGGTTGTCGTGGCACGCCTGTCTTTCTTCACACGGTCATTTAATATAGGCGTGCTCCTCCGTGTTCGATAAGTCGAAACCTCGACGGGCGCTCAAGACGGCGTGAGACTATTATCGCCACCCGTGTTGGGAAAATAATTTTTTCTATGTCGTGCACGGCTACTGGCACGCCCATGGTTCATCCCTGGTTCCACACGGCCACGGGCACGCCCGTGTGTAGGGCTGTGTGGCCTAGAAATCTGCTCTTTGGTTATTTTATGGTTAGGTGCTAAAAAGAAAAAGAAAATAAAAAAATAAAAAAATGTAAAATTAGGGTTAGTGCTCGGGTTGCCTCCTGAGAAGCGCTCGTTTATAGTTTTAGCTAGACTTTACCTCTCATCCTTATGGTCATGGTGGTTTGAGGAGGTGAAAATCCTTTGATCATTTTGATTATGGATATATAGTTTAAGTCGAGTAATGTTTACCTCAAAATTCTCGGGTTTAGGATTGCTGACCTCGACTGTGCCGTATAGGAAGACATTTAGTACCTCAAAAGTGATTTCTTCATTTTTCTTAAGGTCTGTATTGGTGATTTGAGGGTGTTCCTTCTTCAATAATACATGATATCCTAATTTGAAGTGATTCGTTGTTCCTATCAGCTCATTTGGGGGCTCCTTCTGCTTTCACTTCGCATTTCCTGCTCCTCTTTGATTTGTGTTTCCGATCTTTTAGTTTGTCAACCCTAAGGCTTTGTTCCTTATGTATTTCTTCTTTGTTGGCACGAGGTCTAGGATCTAACTCATCTAAGTGATTTCGTGATACTTCCTGTAAAGAAGGTTGAATCAAATGATTATCAATAGAATTTACGTTCGTACCTTTATTACTCGATGTCCTAGTTGAGTTAAGAGCTTGAAGAGTGATTTTTTCGTCATCTACACGAAGTGTGAGTTCACCGAATTCTTCTTCTGTGTGGTCTTTCTTTATTGTATCGGGATATGGCACACGAGGTTGGTACTCTATAATTGCCGATTTTGGTAAATCATGGTACACCTCAACCTTACTTTTTCTTACCACAGGTTCTCCCCTTGGGTTTGGATCTACTAACAATTCACTGTTATGAGCTTGTACGGCTTGGGGCCCATGATTTGGCTCAAGTTTCTAGCCTTGTGGTGTTTCCTGTGGTGAAAGTTGAACAATTTGATTATCAACTGAATTTACTTTCTCACCTTCATCACTTGATGTCCTGGCTGAGTCAAAAGCTTGTAGACTGATTGATTCATCACCTACAGGAAGAATGAGTTCTCCTGTACCAACATCAATTTTAGTCCTGGCAGTTGCTAGAAAGGGTTTTCCTAAAATTAAAGGAATCGTGTTGTCCTCATCCATGTCTAAAACAACAAAGTCCACTGGGAATACGAATTTATCAATTTTGATTAGAATATTTTCTATTATACCCCTAGGAATTCTTATAGTTTTATTAGTTAATTGAATGCTCATCCTAGTTTGTCTGGGTTTCCCTAGACTTAGTTGTTTAAACATTTTGTAAGGCATAACATTGATGCTTGCCCCTAAATCTGCTAATGCATTATCAATAGATAAACCACCAATTAAACATGGAATTGTAAAACTCCTAGGATCTTTTAGCTTTCGTGGTAGTCTATTTTGTAGAATTGTTGAGCACATTGCGTTTAGCTCCACGTGGTGCTCTTCGTCTAATTTGTGTTTGTTGGTCATGAGCTGTCTTAAAAATTTCCTCAACCCTGGTATCTAAAAAGATCTTCAAGGAGAGGAAAGTTAATATGTAATTTCTTTAAGAGTTTAAGAAACTTACCGAACTATTCCTCTGAATCGTCTCTTTTCATTGCTTCGGGATAAGGTATGCGAGGTTGGTACTCCTTGATTACCGGTTTCAGCTTTTCTTGTGTTACCTCTGCTTTACCTTCGTCTCCTTTGTTTTCTTGTATTGAGTTTGGTTCATCTATCCCCTTACTATCTTGAGCTGAGATGGCTTGAATTTGTTCCTTTGGGTTAACCTCGGTGTTACTTGGTAGACGTCCTAGCGGTCGTTCTGACATTAGCTTTGTGAGATGTCCCACTGACCTAGTAAGTTCTCCAACTTGATTCTCGATCCCTTTGATCGATTTTTTTGTTCATCAAGTGTCGCTTCAGTCTTTTGGAAACGAGAATCCATGGCTGCCATGAATTTCGCCAACATCTCTTCAAGATTCAGCTCCTCTTCTTATTGGTGAGGTGGTTGTTGAAAATCTAGAGGAAGTTTCAATCTTTGGCTATTTTGATCATCCCACGAGAAATTGGGATGGTACTTCCAACCTGCATTATAAGTGTCACTATAAAAATTATTTTGATATCTAGAATAGTTACCTGTACAGTGAGCTTGCTCGTTTTCCATGCCATATCCGTAGGGTGGGTACTCAGGATTCGCCACGCCTCCAGATTCAAGTCATATTGTATTTCTGGATGTTCCTGCGAGGGACTATACCAATCATCAATCTTTTTATTCATCATCTCTAACTGATTAGATAACCTAGTAACCACGTCGAGGTTGAAGACACTGGCTGTTTTAGTAGGAATTGTCCTCACGACTTGCCACTGATAATTATTCAGTGCCATCTTTTTCGTAGACTAAAATTTTCTGCCAAAAGCAAAATAGAGGAAAAAATTAGCAAAGTACAAATAATAATAAAAATAATAATATAATAATAAAAAATTGTAATAAAAAAATTGGCTAAAGTAATAAAAATAGAGCTTTCATAATATTTTAGTGTTCCCCGGCAACGGCGCCAAAAATTTAATCGTGTCAAACAGTCGCGTTTTAATATTTATAAAAAGAATGATCGAACCCATAGACTAACTATGACAATGACAGAGGCAAGCGCACCTATCGAACAGTAGTATAGTTTAGGCAAGAATATCTTATCGAACCCAAAGGAACCTAAAAGTACTACTACTCACTTTCTTTCTATTATTTAGCCTAAAATATGGAGTGATTGGTTTATAAAACTAATGAAAAACTAAACTAGATATAAGGACAAAGGAATGAATTGGAGAAAGACTTTAGGAAAACTCAGTTGATGAAGACGATCCCTCAGGTAGAATCCACCTATGACTTCTCTCATTATCTAACTTTTAATTCATATGACTTCTTTACTTAGCTTGATCCGTGAGACTCCCTAACCTATATTAAACTCTCTCTCGAGGCGAATAACATCTAACCTTAGGTTAATTAGTGGAACTCTCGTTCTCTTATAATAACCCCCTAAGGAAGCAGTAAATCGATCAATGGACTCCCATATTAGGTTTCACCCTAATCCGGCAAAATCTCGTAACCATATCTCTAGGCGCCCAATCAACTCCGCTCAATTATGCTAGATCTACTCTTAGGTGGGGTCTATTCCTCCTCCACCTTAGCACATTAGATTAAATTAAGCAACATAATTAAGAACAAACTAAGTACTTATCATATAATTTAAAAATCAAATAACAAAATCTTTCATAGGTTTCATGCCTTTCAGGTATCTGAAAGGTTTAGTTCATAACTAAATAAGAAAACATCTCAAGAGAAAAGATAAAACAAAACATAAGAAATCCTTAAAACCCCCTGAAGGAATTGAAGAGGAGATCATCTGTCTTGAGTAGAACTCTGGCTTCTTCAGATGGATCAACTGGCTATCTTCGAGTATTTCCCTGAATAAAAGCTCTGGCAGAAAACTCTGCCCACCAAAAACTCTCCCTATTTCGGCTTCTACCGAACTCCCTTTTTAGTTGCTACCTTAGATGTTTATATAGGCTTTGAGATGCTTTTACTTGGCTTATAAGTATCCTAATCCAAATAGAATTCCTCCTAGGATGTTTAAGTAGACTTAGGAATGTGTTTCTTTGCCTTCAAGCATCCAAATCCAAGTGAAATTGCTCTTTCCCACGGCAGGGGCACGGCTAAGGTACACGCCCGTGTAAATCGTCTTCAGGTCGTGTCTCGATTCTGTCGGTTGGAGTGCGACCGTGTAAATCATGGCATGGTCGTGTGAAGTAATTTGACAAGGCACGGCCGTGTGGCTTGAAGTCTAGGCCGTGTCGATTTCCTCTTTGGTGCAAATTGGCCCGTTTTAAGCCTGTTTCTTGTTCTTTTCCTCTTCGGGTGCTTTCTTGAGTATAAACATGAAAAGAGAGGATTAAAATCACCTTTTTACATAAATCAAGGGCTAAATCATCCAAAAGCATACTAAATATGGGGTTAAAATATGTTACTTTTACGGTTTATCAAATACCCCCACACTTAAGCTTTTGCTTGTCCTCAAGCAAAATTCTCAACTTACAATTAAAACGAACTTTCCATAATTCATAATTCCTATCGACAATTTCTCATCATAATTCATAGATAATTTATACATGGATAATTTAACTCAAAGAACCATAAAGATTCAATCATGATAAGTCATACCTTTGTAGTACGAAAACATAGATGTTTCCCCTTATCTAAGTAATTACCTTTAATTCAAAACTGATAAGGATTGACATCCTCACAAAAGATTCACTCAAATCACTCGAAGTGTTTAAGGTTCAAGAATAAGCACTCTAAGTCGAACCTGAAAAGTTAATCCCATAGGCTTGCCTGAAAATCAAATCTCCACCACTGTATATGAGATGATACACAGATCAAAATGCCTTTAATCAAGGTTGGAAAAGGGCTTGGGTTAAAAGGTGTGGATAAAGGCTGAATTAGAAGGTTAGAATCGAGACTGACTTGACAACTTACCTAACTAGAAACAATGAACTAAATATGAATATTTACATCGAATGAAAACTAATAATACCACTATTGATAATTAATCTTATAATAAAGAGTATTTTCATCACTTAAAATTTGATAATACTTTAATACGAGCTTTTTCTTCAACAATTGGAGTTTAAATGCTCTAAGCTCTTTTGTATACTACTAATATTGAATAATCTTGGATTTTTTTAAGAATAAACTAAAATATTACATCATAAATGTAACTACTGAACTAATATAATTCTGTAATTTAATCAAATGAAACCTCGATTAAAGGGTAGTCAAAAGAATGGTGATAACAAATTCAAAGGGACTTTGGGTTAATATTAGTGGGTAGTCAATAAAGAGGTTGTTATGATTCAACGGGGTTCACTAGGGGTTAATTTGTGAAGGTAGGCTTTTTATGAAGTGGGTTAAACCTAGGTGCCTTTATCATCTCAGCATATCAAATCATTAATGTGGTCTCGACATGTATAAACGAGGCAAGTTCTAGAATAACAGTTCAAAGTTGACACACTCATAATTAATAAAGTTAGCACGAAAAAGAATATATGCTCTATAAGGCTCAAAATCTCACAAAATTATGGGTGTTTTTTACATCAATCCTTATAAATTCCAAATTACAAGGTAATACTCAAATTCAGTTCAACAACCTATCAATTTTAATTTTTAGAAAGTAGGCTTATCATGCTTGATTCTCTAGTATTCTTCAATTTTAATCATCAATGCACAATTAACTATGACTTACTCTAAAACATATCAATAAAAATTATAAATCATTATAAATTTCATCCTAATTAGTAATATGAGAAAATTACTTAGGAACAAGACTAAAATTTAGGATTTTAGAATAATGCAAAAAGTTAGGTACTTTTACCCCCCCACACTTAAGATGTACATTGCCCTCAATGTACAAAGATAGATAAACAATTATGTACTAGTAGAATCAAAAGAGAAGGGGAGAAGTAACACTTCCTAGATTTTTGGATGAAATCTTTGAAAAGAAACCGAATAAGATTGGAGGTGAACGTGGGAAAGCGTCTCGAACCGTTTGAAATTGAATCCTCGAAGTAGCCGGCTTGGTTTTATTGTATCCTAAGCTAAATCTAAATATCATAAAGAATAAGAAGAAGAAAATAAAATAAAATAAAGTAAAAATATTGATGAAATAAAATAAAAACAAAAATAAATAATGGAAAATGAAAGACAACTAGAAAAATGGGGAATGAGGTTTAAATAGAGATGTAGCCCATGTTTTGGGATTTTGAATTTTGAACGCATTCAGGGTGTTCGGGCATGGTCGTGGTTGTCGTGGCATGCCCGTGTCTTTCTTCACACGGTCATTTAATATAGGCGTGCTCCTCCCGTGTTCGATAAGTCAGAAACCTCGCACGGGGCGTCGGCACGGGCGTAGACTATTATCGCCACCCGTGTTGGGAAAATAATTTTTTCTATGTCATGCACGGCTACTGGCACGCCCATGGTTCATCCCCTGGTTCCACACGGCCACGGGCACGCCCGTGTGTAGGGCTATGTGGCCTAGAAATCTACTCTTTGGTTATTTTATGGTTAGGTGCTAAAAAGAAAAAGAAAAGAAAAAAATAAAAAAATGTAAAATTAGGGTTAGTGCTCGGGTTGCCTCCTGAGAAGCGCTCGTTTATAGTCTTAGCTAGACTTTACCTCTCATCCGTATGGTCATGGTGGTTTGAGGAGGTGAAAATCCTTTGATCATTTCGATTATGGATATATAGTTTAAGTCGAGTAATGTTTACCTCAAAATTCTCGAGTTTAGGATTGCTGACCTCGACTGTGCCATATAGGAAGACATTTAGTACCTCAAAAGTGATTTCTTCATTTGTCTTAAGGTCTGTATTGGTGATTTGAGGGTGTTCCTTATTCAATAATACATGATATCCTAATTTGAAGTGATTCGTTGTTCCTATCAGCTCGTTTGGGGGCTCCTTCGGTTTCACTTCGTACGGTTCCTTTTCCTCTTTGATTTGTGTTTCCTGATCTTTTAGTTTGTCAACCCTAAGGCTTTGTTCCTTATGTATTTCTTCTTTGTTGGCACGAGGTCTAGGATCTAACTCATCTAAGTGATTTCGTGATGCTTCCTGTAAAGAAGGTTGAATCAAATGATTATCAATAGAATTTACGTTCGTACCTTTATTACTCGATGTCCTAGTTGAGTTAAGAGCTTGAAGAGTGATTTTTTCGTCATCTACACGAAGTGTGAGTTCACTGAATTCTTCTTCTGTGTGGTCTTTCTTTATTGTATCGGGATATGGCACACGAGGTTGGTACTCTATAATTGCCGATTTTGGTAAATCATGGTACACCTCAACCTTACTTTTTCTTACCACAGGTTCTCCCCTTGGGTTTGGATCTACTAACAATTCACTGTTATGAGCTTGTACGGCTTGGGGCCCATGATTCGGCTCAAGTTTCTAGCCTTGTGGTGTTTCCTGGGGTGAAAGTTGAACAATTTGATTATCAACTGAATTTACTTTCTCACCTTCATCACTTGATGTCCTGGCTGAGTCAAAAGCTTGTAGACTGATTGATTCATCACCTACAGGAAGAATGAGTTCTCCTGTACCAACATCAATTTTAGTCTTGGCAGTTGCTAGAAAGGGTTTTCCTAAAATTAAAGGAATCGTGTTGTCCTCATCCATGTCTAAAACAACAAAGTCTACTGGGAATACGAATTTATCAATTTTGATTATAATATTTTCTATTATACCCCTAGGAATTCTTATAGTTTTATTAGTTAATTGAATGCTCATCCTAGTTTGTCTGGGTTTCCCTAGACTTAGTTGTTTAAACATTTTGTAAGGCATAACATTGATGCTTGCCCCTAAATCTGCTAATGCATTATCAATAGATAAACCACCAATTAAACATGGAATTGTAAAACTCCTAGGATTTTTAGCTTTGGTAGTCTATTTTGTAGAATTGTTGAGCACATTGCGCTTAGCTCCACGTGGTGCTCTTCGTCTAATTTGTGTTTGTTGGTCATGAGCTGTCTTAAAAATTTCCTCAACCCTGGTATCTGAAAAAGATCTTCAAGGAGAGGAAAGTTAATATGTAATTTCTTTAAGAGTTTAAGAAACTTACCAAACTATTCCTCTGAATCGTCTCTTTTCATTGCTTCGGGATAAGGTATGCGAGGTTGGTACTCCTTGATTACCGGTTTCAGCTTTTCTTGTGTTACCTCTGCTTTACCTTCGTCTCCTTTGTTTTCTTGTATTGAGTTTGGTTCATCTATCCCCTTACTATCTTGAGCTGAGATGGCTTGAATTTGTTCCTTTGGGTTAACCTCGGTGTTACTTGGTAGACGTCCTAGCGGTCGTTCTGACATTAGCTTTGTGAGATGTCCCACTGACCTAGTAAGTTCTCCAACTTGATTCTCGATCCCTTTGATCGATTTTTTTGTTCATCAAGTGTCGCTTCAGTCTTTTGGAAATGAGAATCTGTGGCTGCCATGAATTTCGTCAACATCTCTTCAAGATTCGGCTCCTCTTCTTATTGGTGAGGTGGTTGTTGAAAATCTAGAGGAAGTTTCGATCTTTGGCTATTTTGATCATCCCACGAGAAATTGGGATGGTACTTCCAACTCGCATTATAAGTGTCACTATAAAATTATTTTGATATCTAGAATAGTTACCGTATAGTGAGCTTGCTCGCTTTTCCATGCCATATCCGTAGGGTGGGTACTCGTGGATTCGCCACGCCTCGCATTCAAGTCATATTGTATTTCGGATGTTCTGCGAGGGACTATACCAATCATCAATCTTTTATTCATCATCTCTAACTCGATTAGATAACCTAGTAACCACGCCGAGGTTGAAGACACCGGTCGCTTTTAGTAGGAATTGTCCTCATGACTTGCCACTAATAATTATTCAAGCCATCTTTTCCAGAGACTAAAATTTTCCGCCAAAAGCAAAATAGGGAAAAAATTAGCAAAGTACAAATAATAATAAAAATAATAATATAATAATAAAAAATTGTAATAAAAAAATTGGCTAAAGTAATAAAAATAGAGCTTTCATAATATTTTAGTGTTCCTAAGAACGCGCCAAAAATTTAATCGTGTCAAACAGTCGCGTTTTAATATTTATAAAAAGAATGATCGAACCCATAGACTAACTATGACAACGACAGAGGCAAGCGCACCTATCGAACAGTAGTATAATTTAGGCAAGAATATCTTATCGAACCCAAGGGAACCTAAAAGTACTACTACTCACTTTCTTTCTATTATTTAGCCTAAAATATGGAGTGATTGGTTTATAAAACTAATGAAAACTAAACTAGATGTAAGGACAAAGGAATGAATTGGAGAAAGACTTTAGGAAAACTTAGTTGATGAAGACGATCCCTCAGGTAGAATCCACCTATGACTTCTCTCATTATCTAACTTTTAATTCATATGACTTCTTTACTTAGCTTGATCCGTGAGACTCCCTAACCTATATTAAACTCTCTCTCGAGGCGAATAACATCTAACCTTAGGTTAATTAGTGGAACTCTCGTTCTCTTATAATAACCCCCTAAGGAAGCAGTAAATCGATCAATGGACTCCCATATTAGGTTTCACCCTAATCCGGCAAAATCTCGTAACCCTATCTCTAGGTGCCCGATCAACTCCGCTCAATTATGCTAGATCTACTCTTAGGTGGGGTCTATTCCTCCTCCACCTAAGCACATCAGATTAAATTAAGCAACATAATTAAGAACAAACTAAGTACTTATCATATAATTTAAAAATCAAATAACAAAATCTTTCATAGGTTTCATCCCTTTCAGGTATCTGAAAGGTTTAGTTCATAACTAAATAAGAAAACATCTCAAGAGAAAAGATAAAACAAAACATAAGAAATCCCTAAAACCCCCTGAAGGAATTGAAGAGGAGATCATCTGTCTTGAGTAGAACTCTGGCTTCTTGAGATGGATCAACTGGCTATGTTCGAGTATTTCCCTGAATAAAAGCTCTGGTAGAAAACTCTACCCACCAAAAACTCTCCCTGTTTCAGCTTCTGCCGAACTCCCTTTTTAGTTGCTACCTTGGGTGTTTATATAGGCTTTGAGATGCTTTTACTTGGCTCCTAAGTATCCTAATTCAAGTAGAATTCCTCCTAGGATGTTTAAGTAGACTTAGGAATGTGTTTCTTTGCCTTCAAGCATCCAAATCCAAGTGAAATTTCTCTTTCCCGCGGTAGGGGCACGGCCAAGGTACACACCCGTGTAAATCGTATTCAGGCCGTGTCTCAATTCTGTTGATTGGGGCGAGGCCGTGTAAATCGTGGCATGGCCATGTGAAGTAATTTGACGAGGCACGGCCGTGTGGCTTGAAGTCCATGCCGTGTTGATTTCCTCTTTGGCCCAAATTGGCCCGTTTTAAGCCCGTTTCTCGTTCTTTTCGTCATCGAGTGCTTTCCTCAGTATAAACATGAAAAGAAAGGATTAAAAGCACCTTTTTACATAAATCAAGGGCTAAATCATCCAAAAGCATACTAAATATGGGTTTAAAATATGTTACTTTTACGGTTTATCACTAACTAAGATAACGATGGAGGCAAACGCACCTATCGAACAATAGAATAGCTAGCGGCAAGACTGGATTGTCGAACCCAAAGGAACCAAAAGTACTAATATTAACTCTCTTTCTGTTATTTAGCCTACGAATTAAGGGGATTTTTATTTAATCTAAAATTAACTAATCAACTAAACTAAAGATGCGAAGACAAAGAAAAGAATTTAATGAAAGACTTGAGAGGAAAATCGATTGATTTAGACAATACCCAAGGAAGAATCAACCTAGACTTCACTTGTTATCCAACTCTGAACCGGAAGATTTATTCACTTGACTTGATCCGTAGGATTCCCTAAGTTATATTAATACCTCTCTCGAGGCTACTAACGTCTAACCCTAGGTTGATTAATTGAAATCTCTTTCTAATTAAAACCCCTAAAATTGCATTAACTCGATCTATGGACTCCAATATTAGGTTTACCCCAAATCCGGTAGATTTTCGTCACCCTATCTCTAGGCGCGTGAGTAACTCCACTTAACTATGCTAGATCTACTCTTAGACAGGGTCTCTTCCTCCTCTACCTAAGCACATCACACTTGAATCAATATCCCGGAAATACCAAAACAAGAATTAAGAACATATAGTTAATAACAAATAAAGTATTTATCATACATCGCAAATAACAATAACAAGATCCGTCTTAGGTTTCATCCCCCTCAAGTACCTAAGGGTTTAGTTCATAATTGTAAAAGAAAACATCTCAGAAGAAAGTATAAAACAAAAAATAAGAAAACTCTAAAACCCCCTGACGGAATTGAAGGAGAGTTCCTCCATCTTGAGTATGATTCCGGCTTCTTGAGATGAATCAACTGGCTTTCTTCGAGTAAATCCCTGAATTTAACTGCTCTGGCTCGGCTCTTTGGCCTAGCTGAACGCCTCCCTAAAGGTTGGCTTCTAGGGTCTTTATATAGGCTTTTGGAATATGTTTCTTTGCCTCTAAATACCCTAATCAATAGAATTCTTCTTATCTACGGCAGAGACACGCCAATGGTACACTCCCGTATAAATCGTGGCCAGGCCATGTTCGAACCTGTTGATGAGGCACGGTCGTGTTTTTCGGGGTCCAAGCCATGGTCGACTTTTCTCACGGGGCAAGGCCGTGTGGTTTTGGGCCCAGGCCGTGTGGATTTCGTACTTTGGCCCATTTTCTCCGTTTTTGACCCGTTTCTCGTTCTTTTCATCCTCCAGTGCTCTACTGAGTGTAAAACATGAAAAAAAGGATTAGGAGCACCTATTTCCATAATTAAAGGGACTAATCATCCAAAAATATGCTAAATGTGGGATTAAAGTATGTTCATTTTACAGTTTATCAAAAATGTTTAAACAGCTAGGTATCGGGAAACCCAAACAAACTAGGATGAGCATTCAATTGGCTGATAAAACTATCAGAGTTCCTAAGGGTATAATTGAGGATGTACTAGTAAAAATTGATAAGTTCATATTACCAGTAGACTTTGTTGTTTTAGACATGGATGGGGATAATGTTCCTTTAATTTTAGGAAGACCCATTTTTAGCAACTGCTAAAACTAGAATTGATATTGGTACAAGTGAACTCACACTTTGTACAGGTGATCGAAACGATCACTCTTCAGGCTCTTGACTCGGCTAGGACATCGAGTAATAAAGGTGAGAACATAAATTCTATTAATGACCATTTGGTTCAACCATCTTTTCAGGAAGCACCACGAAATTACACAACTAAGCCAGATTCTAGACCTCGTGCTAACAAAGAAATAACTCATGAGGAGCGAAGGCTTCAGATCGCTGAACTAGACGAGTGGAAGACACATGACAAGCAGAAACAAGGGAAAACACAATGAACCAAAGCAAAACCATGTCAAACTTAATGATGGGACAACCTAATTTAAGTTTGGAGATCAGGTATTATTGGATAAGAAAGACCCTCGGATCGCCACTTTGGACCTTAATACAAACGAAGAGATCCCTTTCACGGTACTGAATGTCTTCCCATATGGAACAGTCGAGGTTACTAATCCTACATTTGACACTTTTAAGGTAAACACCACTCGACTTAAATTATATATCGATAACCGAATTGATAGTAAGAAAGAGGAGTTTCAACTCTTCAAACCATCATGATTATGCAAGTGAGAGGTAAGTCTTGCTTAAGACTTTAAACGAGCACTTCTTGGGAGGCAACCTGAGCACTAACCCCATTAATTTTTATTTTCAATTTTTAGCACCTAACTAGAAACTAACAAATTCAATAAAAGCACAGGTTTCCCTACCACACGGCCTTGCACACGGGCGTGGCCGTGGCTGTATGGACACCACGATTAGGCACATCGACGAGGCCAAGACTATGCAAACCAAGGACAAAACATCCCCAAACCACGAACGAAAATAAAATGCCATGGACGTGCGATACGGCCATGGTCGACACTGAGAAAATAACATGAGTGTGTGACACACCCGTGGCCCCAGACCGTGGTCGACAATGATTAAGCAACATGGGCGTGGGAACATCTACACAGGCGTGGGAGAAACGAACGAGACACCATCCGGCCGTGCGATACTACCATGCGACCTAACACGCCCATGGCACACGAGCGTGGGCAGCCACCAGATCCCTAATTATTATTTAAAACCCTCGTTCTTCTCACTTTCTCCCCAATTTCTTCTTTTCCCAAACCCTAACCACCACACCCCTTCATTTCTCTATTACCTTTCTCCTTTCATTTCCCTTTTTCCCTTTCCCTCACTATTCCATTTCACCACCATTCCCAATGTCGAAGAAGCAAAAGAATCCTAGCACAGTTTCCTCGTGCGCGACCACTAGCTCATAATCCTTCAACAATTTGAGTCATTTTCGTTGTCGCAAATTTAACTCTTTTTGAGACATCAAATACTTCAAGCTTTTGTGATTGGTAAATATGTAGCACTTCTCACCAAACAAGTGGTGTTGCTAAATTATTAACGCAAACACGATTGCGGCCAACTCTAGATTGTGAGTCAGATAATTCTTCTCGTACATCTTTAATTGTCTGGAAGAATACACTATCACTTTACCTTCTTGCATTAGAACACATCCCAAAACATTCAATAACGTATCACTAAAATTACAAACTCTTTACCCGACTCAGGCTGAACAAAAATTGGTGCTTCAGTTAACAGTGCTTTCAACTGATTAAAACTTTGTTGACATTTCTCAGACCACTCAAACTTTACATCTTTTTGTAATAACTGAGTCATCAGTGTGGCTATCATTGAGAAATCTTTAACAGATCTCCGATAATAGCCTGCTAATCCCAAGAAATTTCTAACATCAAAAAAATTTCTTGCTGGTTTCTAGTCAATAACTACTGAAATCTTGCTCGGATCAACTCGGATGCCATCTGCCGATACAAAGTGTCCCAAAAATCTAACTTCTTGGAGCCAAAACTCACACTTGGTAAATTTATCAAATAATTGTCTATCTCGTAGAGTTTGTAATACATTTCTCAAATGATCGGCATGCTCAGATTCGTCCCGAGAATATATCAATATATCATCAATGAACACAACAACAAATCGATCCAAAAATAGTCTAAAGATATGATTCATCAAATTCATAAACACTGTAAGAGCGTTAGTTAATCCAAATGGCATAACAAGAAATTCATAATGCTCTTATCTGGTCCTGAATGTAGTTTTCAGCACATCCAAATCTTTAACCCGTAACTGATAATAACCGGATCGTAAATCAATTTTTGAAAATACCGTTACTCCTTTCAACTGATCGAACAAATCATCAATCCTTAGCAAATGATATTTATTTTTAACCGTAACCTTGTTAAGCTACCGATAGTCGATATATAACCTCATTGATCCATCTTTCTTCTTTACAAATAAAATCGGCACACCCCAAGGTGAGAAACTCGATCATGCAAATCCTTTATTCGTTAACTCTTGTAACTGAGCTTTCAACTCTTTTAACATCGTCGGAGCCATTCTGTACGGAGCTATCGATATCGGTGATGTTCCTGGTACTAACTAGATAGCAAATTCGATCTCTCTAATCTGTGGCAGTCCAGGTAATTCTTCGGATACACATATGAATACTCACTAACCAATGGTACTAATTTAATCTTCGATTCAGACACTTTTGTATCAAGCAAAAACGTAAGGTAAGCATTGCAACCCTTTCTCACATATTTCTACGCTAACATTGTCGATCACGACATGTAAACCACTCAAATCATCAGACTCAGAACGAAAAATCTCGCCATTTTGACATTTCAACTTAATAATCTTTCGTCTACAGTTTACAACAGCATCATGCATAGTCAACCAATCCATACCCAAAATTACGTCAAACTCATCAAAAGGTAAAAGCATCAAATCAGCCAAAAAATTGTATCCTCGAGTCATCAAAGGACAATTCTTGCAGACTTTATCAATTAAAACATACTAACCTAAGGGGTTCGATAATCTAACTACAAATTTAATGGACTCAACAGGTAAAATCTTACTAGACACTAATTTTGTACATACATATGAATGAGTTGATCTGGGATCTATCAAAGCAGTTACATCAATGTTAAAAAGAGAAAATGTACTGGTGATGACATCTGGCGCTAACGCATCTTCACGAGCACGAATGGTATAAGCTCTGGCTGGCACCCGTGCTTCAGATCTCACTGTAGAATCTCTTATAGCACTTCGACTACCACTCATATTTTTGGTAGTTCGGGGTGGTCTTCCTCTAGTAGCTGTATTTCTTGGCCTCGCAGTTTGAGCTTTTTCTTTCTCATACTTCTCAAGGCAATCTCTAAGGTACTGGTCGAAAGAACCACACCTAACACATGCTCCGCTCCTCACCCGACACTCGCCATAATGTGGCCTGTTGCAGTGTTTGTACTCGGGACTAGCATTTCTAACACTACCCACGCTAGCTACAAATGTAGTCTAGGGTTTAGGAGTGGAGTGTCTCACATCTCTATCTCAATTAGAATGCCCCAAAGAAACAGTAGGCCGGTAATGAAGTTCTTTATATTTCTTCAATGTTGATTACGGAGACTTTCCCGTAAATTTCTTCCTCAAATCTCTAGCTTCAAATTCGTCATTTCTCTTTTCTTTACTAAGCTCCTCAGCTTTGTGAGCTCTATCGACTAAAACCACAAATTCTTTCATCTTAAGTATCCCGATTAATAGCTTGATGTCTTTATTTAACCCGTCTACAAACCGTTTGCACATAATTTCTTCAGTGGAGACGCACTCTCGAGCATACTTATTCAGTCTCACGAATTCTCTTTCATACTCGGTTACGGTCATACGACCCTGTTTCAACTTTAGATATTCCTTGTGTTTTTTATCAAGAAATTGCTGACTTATGTACTTTTTCCTAAACTCGATCTTAAAAATTCCCACATGACCTATTATCTTGGTACCACAGATGTTAATGTGTTCCACCACTAATATGCAGTATCTTTCAGAAGAGACACGGCACATTTGACACATTCTGATGGTGTACATGACAACTCATCAAATACCAGAATCGTATTCTCTAGCCAGAACTCAGTTATATCAGGGTCATCATCAACTATAGCCCTAAACTCTTTGGCCCCATATTTTCTAATTTTATCAATAGGCGGTTCGCTCAAACGTACCGGTTCTAAGACTTGAAGAGCCATGGGAATCGGTAGGGGAAAAGGTATGGGTGGAGGTTGCTGAGCAGCTGGATTCGTTCGAACATACTCAATGAACCACTCGTTCATCATTTGGAAGAAAGCTTCCTTAGCCTCTCTTCCATAACTTTCAGACACGGGTCTAGACCCAAACAACATTGCCCCCTGAACTGAGGTAGGCGCGTTACTTTCAACATCATCAGAATTTGAACGATTGGGATCCATTGCTATATGAAAAACATGATTTTAAACTGTCAAGGGATGTCACACTATCACGGTTAATAAATGGCATGTATAGCTAGACTCACATATGCTACGTTAGTCAAAGAATCGACTAAACCGTAGCTCTGATACTAATAAATGTAATACCCCTAACCCATACCCGTCGCTAGAATAAGGTTACGAAGCATTACTAGACTTATAAGTCAAACAAGCATACATTTCATATGCATTTATCAATCATATCAAAACCATTCAAATACATTTATACAGTCTCTAATACGAGCCCTTGAGGCCCCAAATAGACATTAGAAGAGGTTTGGGACTAAACCGATTTCTCTACAAATTTTTCAGAAACAATGGAAATTTGTTCAAAGTGTAGGGGTCACACGCCCGTGTGGCCAGAGGACACGCCCTTGTGGCCAGGGGACACGCCCGTGTTTCAGGCCGTGTCTGGCCTGTGTAACTCACTGACTTGGGTCACACGACCAAACCACACGCCTGTGTACCAAGCCGTATGCTAGGCCGTGTGAAGCTACTGGCTTGGTTTCAAAAGAAGCATCAGGGGACACACAGCCATGTCACCTGACCGTGTGTCACACACGACTGAGACACACGCCCGTGTCTCTGCCCATGTGGACAACAATAGACCATTTCCCAAGCCATATTCCTCACATACATTAGTACCAACCTATACACATCAATTGGCACACAACCATGGTATAAATAGGTACTCAAAACCAACCAATATCAAGTTTATAATATGAACATTTACACCACAACATGATATCCATAACCACATTCACTTAACCACTTTAACACACGTCAAACATACTTCCAAAGTCTACCTAAAAGGTCAAATACATATATGAGACTTTATGCCTAGAATTTATCATGCATATTCATCTCAATTCCAACCACTTAGTACCCAAACACAATTGCACAAACAATGCATTCATAAAGCAATTATGCACCACATAGCATAAGGCCATTTATACATATATACACACCAAAATACATGACCACATTACAAACCAAATGAAATGGTCAAAACATGACCAAACATATAGGCCATATAACCAAAACACCTATACATGCCATTTAACCCAAAATATACAAAATCCAAAGTACCAAAAATAGTATTTGATAGTGTGACGCGATCTTCGATGACTTTTGAATCGAGCGAGCTTCCAAAATACTATAAAACATTAACAAATAAATGGAGTAAGCAATTAAGCTTAGTAAGTTCGTAATTCATAGAATAAAACTTACCATATAACCACAAATTTAGGTAAATAAACCAAAGTATAACTCAATTTAATTTGGCCAAAGCCTATCATACAATCCATAATCATGTTAGTCATATGTTCGCATAAAACCAAAATTCATTTATGAATTCATCAATTAATTGGATTCCATGTACATGTGACATCTATGTTATGATTCCATATATCAAATACCAATCATTTCCATGTGAATATATCTACTTGTTCATATTGAACTTGAATAATCCCGTAACAACACTATGCCCATTGAACCATCTAGAATATTGTAGGATACGCGAGTGGTACACACGAAGTGTATTGAATGGTAAATCGTCAATTCCTATACATGTATGCTCATACAAGCGATAAACGGTAAGCTCATTCGAGCTGAATATCGGTAAGCTCTTATGAGCTGAATATCAGTAAGCTCTTCCAAGCTGAATAACGGTAAGCTCATATGAGCTGTGGTGAGTCTGCAACATATGCAGAACCTTAACCACAATTGGTAACCCTAATGACATTGTCATTCATATCCTATGAATTCTGAAGCTTCCAATGGGGCTCGGTATTCTTATTACTATATCAGTTATACACTCAAAATTTATACACCATAATTACTAAATTCACATACATATATTTCAAATAAAGTATATAAATACACAATGTAATTATACGAACTTACCTCAAATGAGTACGGAGCAAATCGACCGATCAATCCGCTACTTTTTTTTCCCCGATTTAAATCTAAACGTGGCTTTTCTTGATCTATATAATATCAAATTTAAATAATTTAATAATTATTCTATTCAATTCAGTCGAATTTCATAATATAGAAAAATTACCATTATGCCCCTAATATTTGACTTCTTTACAATTTAGCCCCTAGGCTCGTAAAATGAAATTCATGAAAATTTCTCAACACCCAAGCCTACCCAAATTTTATAGGTGCTCAAAGCAGCCCATATATCCATATTTTCATACATTTATCACCAACTTTTCATTTTTCACAATTTAACCTCTATTTGACAATTTCATTAAAAATCCTTTAACAAAGGTTGTTTATTTAACAACCAAGATTCATTTTCTTCCATTAAGCTTCAAAAAAAACCAAAATGATCTCATGGAAAAACCCTATATTTTCCATCATATTGAAAATTAGCCCCCTAATTAGCTAGCTTGAGCTACAAGGGTTCCAAAAACATAAAAACCAACAAAAACAACCACCAAAATAACTTACATGCAAGAGAATAGCTTGGCTGAAATTTTCAAGCTTCCATGGCTATTTCTTGTTGCTAGAATCGGTTGGTGAAAAAAGCAATGAAAAATATGATAGCTAGCTTTTGTTTTATTTTTTTATCAATTAAATCACCTAATACCAACCTAACTTTGACAATTTCATGATTTTACTCCATGTACATCCACTAAATGAATTAGTGGTATAATTACTCAATAAGGACCTCTAGTTTAAATTTCTATAGCTATTTGACACCTTTAGCTAATAGAACACAACTTTTGCACTTTATGCGATTTAGTCCTGTTTCACAAATTGAGCATACAAACGGTAAAATTTCTTAACGAATTTTTTATACCATAATACTAACATGCTATATACCACAAAATAATATTAAAATAAATTTTATGACCTCAAATTTGTGGTCCCAAAACCACTTTTTCAATTTTACTAAAAACGGGTCGTTACAATATAAGCCTCAAAGAGAAATTGCGAAATGTCCCATCGGGAATGCATAGGTACCAATGGGAAGATGCAGTTAGATTTTGGAATTCAAAGAAAGGAGAGGTATCACGCACTTCCAAACTCTTATAATTATTTTAGTTTATAGTATTTACTATATACGTAATAATAATTTCATAATGTAGGATCGTGAGCGAGTTGGAACTATAAGTAGGCAAAACAAAAATTCACGCACATAACTGGGTCGAAAAGTTTTACTTGTGTAGCTGATGATGAGGTCTTTTGAATTTATTAATTGTGTCAAATATTAATTACTTTCTACTAAATAATATTTTCCTACTATATTGTAGGAACTGTCATCTGGTCAAAAAGTTGGATGCTATTGGCAATCATCCATACTTTGGAAAGTTAAAGATATGGATATCAAAATGTTCACACTAGAAATCTGAGATTTAAGGCACCAAAAGTGGGATTGAGATTTGGCATGAGATCATTGCAATTTTTTGCTCCCTAATTGTATAGTGACTTTGCAAGTTGATCCCTGAACCTCAACTATAAATAGGCCTAACCATTTCTCATTTTGATCAACCCTCATTTTCCATTCTCTACTTAAGGCATTGTTCTCTCTCTTTGTAAATCTTCACTTGTATTTTTGAGTGAAATATATTTGGTAATGCCCGAGGACGTAGGCAAAATTTACTGAACCTCGTTAAAATTCTAGTGTTCTTTATTGGATTATTTTGCATATTTTGTGAGTGTGATTGTCATGATTTATTGTGCTATTAAATTATGATAGAGGGATATTCTGGCTAGGAAAGACCTGGTACTTAAGCGATCCTTGTGATCCACCTCTCTTTCCTGGGAATTGAACTTAGTGTGATTTTTCAGTACAATAATTTTACTCTTTTACACGCTTCAGCACAACAGACGCCTTCAACTTTTTGACATTACACATAGAAAGAAAGATAGATCTCCTATGCCTACTAAAGCTGCAGAAATTATGGTATATTTACTAAAGACTAACCATTTCTCATTTTGATTGATCGTTGTTTTTTCAAGTTTTAAAATTTATAAAGAGAATGATCGAACCTGGAAACTAACTCTGACAACGACTTAAGGCAAGTGCACCTATTAAATAGTAGTATAGCTTAGGCAAGACTGGATTGTCGAACCCAAAGGAACTAAAAGTACTAATACTAACCTTCTTTCTATTATTTAGCCTAAATATTAAGTGATTGGTTATTTAATCTAAAACTAACTAACTACTAAGCTAAAGATGCAAAGACAAAAAGAATGAAATGGGGAAATAACTTTAGGAAAACTCAGTTGATTAAGACGATACCCTTAGGAAGAATCCACCTAGACTTCGCTTGTTATCTAACACTGAACCAGATGATTTATTCACTTGACTTGATCCGTAAGATTCCCTTATTTATATTAAACCCTCTCTCGAGGTGAATAACGTCTAACCCTAGGTTGATTAATTGAAATCTCTTTCTAATTAAAACTCCTAGAATTACATTAACTCGATCTATGGAATCCCATATTATGTTTCACGCTAATCCGGCAAAATCTTGTCACCCTATCTCTAGGCGTGCGATCAACTCCGCTTAATTATGCTAGATCTACTCTTAAGCTGAAACTTTTGCTCCACCACATAAGCACATTCAACTTAAATTAATATCCCAGAAATATCAACACAAGAATTAAGCACACATAATTAAGAACAAATCAAGTATTTATCATATAGTTCAGAAAACAATAACAAGATCCATCTTAGGCTTCATCCCCTTCAGGTATCTGAAGGGTTTAGTCCATAACAATAAAAGAAAACATCTCGAAGAAAAGATAAAACAAAACATAAGAAATCCCTAAAACTCCCTAAAGGAATTGAAGGAGAGATCCGCCGTCTTGAGTAGAATTCTGGCTTCTTGAGATGGATCAACTGGCTATCCTTGAGTGATTCCCATAAATCTGGCCTTTCTGGCTCGGCTCCTTGGCCTAGCTCCGCTCATTCCCAAAAGCCCTGGCAGAAGGCTTTTGCCGAACTCCCCTTTAAGTTGCCCCTTTGGGTGTTTATATAGACTTTGAGATGCCTTACTTGGCCCCTAAGTATCCTAATTCAAGTAGAATTCCTACTAGGGTGTTTGAATAGACTTTGGAATATGTTCCTTTGCCTTCAAGTATCCAAATCAGAGTAAAACTCCTCTTGGCCGTGGCAGGGACACGGCAATGGCACACGCCCTTGTGAATCGATTTCAGGCCGTGGTCAAGTTTGCTGAAGAGACACGCCCGTGTGTTTCAGGGTCCAGGTTGTGTTAGAGTAAATTAGGGAAGCACAGCCGTGTGCAAGGCTGTGTGGTCTAGAAATCTGTACTTTTGGTTTATTTGAATGCTAAAAAGGGAAAATAAAAATAAAAATAAAAATGGGGTTAGTGCTCGGGTTGCTTCCCGAGAAGCGCTCGTTTAAAGTCTTGAGCTAGACTTACCTATCATTCACACAACCATGGTGGTTTGAGGAGGTGGAAATCCTTTCTCATGTGATCAATTCGGTTATGGATATAAAGTTTAAGTCGAGTAGTGTTTACCTTAAAGGTGATGATTTTAGGACTAGTTACCTCGACTGTTCCATCTGGGAGGATTTTGAGTACCTGATCTCCTATCTTAAGCTGGGTTGTCCCATCATTAAATTCATCGTGGAATTGCCTCGTTTTTGCTTTATGTGTTTTAGTCTTGATAAACTGTAAAAGCAACATATTTTAGGCCCACATTTAGTATGCTTTTGGATGATTTAGCCCTTGTTTTGTGTAAAAAGGTGCTCTTAATCCATTCTTTTCATGTTTTCACTAAAAAAAGCACCCAAAAAAATAACAAGAAATGGGTTTAAAACGGGCCAATTTGGGCCAAAGAGGAAATCGACATGGCTTGGACTTCAAGCCACACGACCATGCCTCGACAATTAACAAAGACACGACCATGCCACGATTTACACGGCCGTGCCCCAATCGACAGAATCAAGACACGGCCTAAAAACGATTTACACGGGCGTGTACCATGGCCGTGCCCCTACCGCGGGAGAGAGCAATTTCACTCGGATTTGGATACTTTGAGGCAAAGAAACATATTACAAAGCCTATTCAAACACCGAGTAGGAAGTATACTTGAATTGGGACACTTCGAGGCCAAGTAAAGCATTCTAAAAGTCTATATAAACACCCTAAGTGTAACAACCGAAAGGGGTGTTAGGCGGGTGAGCTAGGCCAAAGAGCCGAAGCCAGAGCAATTCAATTCAGGGAATTACTCGAAGATAACCAGTGATCCATCTCAAGGACCCAGAATTCTACTGAAGACGGTGGATTTCTCATTCAATTCCTCCAAGGGGTTTTAAGGATTTCTTATGTTTTGTTTTATCTTTTCTCTTGAGATGTTTTCTTTATTTGTTATGAACTAAACCCTTTAGATACTTGAAGGGATGAAACCTAGATGAATCTTGTTATTGATTTTTGAATTATATGATAAATACTTAGTTTGTTCTTAATTATGCATACTTAATCCAAATCTGATTTGCTTAGGTGGAGGAGGAATAGACCCTGCTTAAGAGTAGATCTAGCGTAATTAAGCGGAGTTGATCGCATGCCTAGAGATAGGGTGACGAGATTTTTCCAGATTAGGATGAAACCTAATATGGGAGTCCATAGATTGATTTACTGCTATTCTAGGGGGTTATTATAAGAGAACGAGAGTTCCACTAATTAACCAAGGGTTAGATGTTATTCGCCTCGAGAGAGGGTTTAATATACGTTAGGGAGTCTTACGGATCAAACAAAGTGAATAAATCATATGGTTCAGTGTTAAGTAACAAGTGAAATCTAAGTGGATTCTTCTTGAGGGTATCGTCATGATCGATTGAGTTTTCTTCAAGTTATTTTTCAAGTCGTTCTTTTTGTCTTTGTGTCTTTAGCTTAGTAGTTGTTAAATTAGATTAAATCAACCAATCACTCCATATTTTAAGCTAACTAATAAAAAGAAAGTGAGTATTAGTACTTTTAGTTCCTTTGGGTTTGACAATTTGATCTTGCCTAAGCTATACTACTGTTTGATAGGTACACTTGCCTATAATCGTTGTCAAAGTTAGTTTTCAGGTTTGATCATATTCTTTATAAATTTTAAAGCTCTGATTTCAGCGATCAAGTCTCTCTTTGAAGTGTGTCTTCCACTCGTCTAGTTCATCGATATGAAGCCTTCGATCCTCATGAATTTCTTTTTTATCGTCACGAGATCTAGGATCTGGCATCTGTAAAAGAGCTTCAAGAAACGGCAAGTTAATATGAAATTTCTTTGGAAGTTTAAGAGACTCACTGAATTCTTCCTCTGTGTGGTCTTTCTTTGTCGCATTGGGGTATGGCGCGCAAGCTTTGTATTCCGTAATTACCGGGTTTGGTAAACCCTGGCTTACCTCAACCTTACCTTCACTTACCACAGGATCTTCCTTTGGGTTTGGCATATCTAGCCCTTCACTATCGTAAATGGCTTAATTTTGCTCTCTCGGGTTAGTTTCAGTATTACTTGGCAAGCTTCCTTGTGGTAGTTACGAGATCGACAGCAAGTTGTACAACTGACTTAGTAATTTCCCCAACCGACTTAGTAAGTTCACCAACTTGGTTCTTGATCCCTTCAATCGATGTTTTTGATTCTTAAGGGTGGTCTTAGTGTCTTGGAGACGGGTATCTGTGGCTGCCATAAAATTTGTCAGCATCTCTTCAATGTTTGACTCCTCTTCCTGTTGGTGAGGTGGTTGTTGAAAATCTGGAGGGAGTTCCGGCCTTTGGCTATTTTGATCATCCCCCGAGAAATTGGGATGGTACCTCCAACCTTCATTATAAGTGTCACTATAAAAATTATTTTGTGGTCTAGAATAATTACTCGTATATTGAGCTTGCTCGTTTTCCATGCCATATCCGTAGGGTGGGTACTCAGGATTCGCCACGCCTCCTATATTCGAGTCATATTGCATTACTGGGTGTACGTCGAGGTTGAAGACACTGGTTGCTTTAGTAGGAATTGTCCTCATGACTTGCCACTGATAATTATTCAGTGCCATCGTCTCTATAAACTAAAATTATTTGCCAAAAGCATATAGAGGAAAAATTAGCAAAGTAAAAATAATAATAAAAATAAAAATGGCTAAAGTAATAAAAATTGAGCTTTCTTAATATTTTAGCTCCCCGGTAACGGCGCCAAAAACTTGATCGTTGTTTTGTCGAGTTTTAAAATTTATAAAGAGAATGATCGAACCTGGAAACTAACTCTGACAATGACTTAAGGCAAATGCACCTATCAAACAGTAGTATAACTTAGGCAAGACCGGATTGTCAAACACAAAGGAACTAAAAGTACTAATACTAACCTTCTTTCTATTATTTAGCCTAAATATTAAGTGATTGGTTGTTTAATCTAAAACTAACTGACTACTAAGCTAAAGATGTAAAGACAAAAAGAATGAATTGGGGAAATAACTTTAGGAACACTCAGTTGATTAAGACGATACCCTTAGGAAGAATCCACCTAGACTTCACTTGTTATCTAACACTGAACCAGACGATTTATTCACTTGACTTGATCCGTAAGATTCCCTTATTTATATTAGACCCTCTCTTGAGGCGAATAACGTCTAACCCTAGGTTGATTAATTGAAACCTCTTTCTAATTAAAACCCCTAGAATTGCATTAACTCGATCTATGGACTCCCACATTAGGTTTCACCCTAATCCGGCAAAATCTCGTCACCCTGTCTCTAGGCGTGTGATCAACTCCACTTAATTATGCTAGATCTACTCTTAAGCTGAGACTTTTGCTCCACCACATAAGCATATTCAACTTAAATTAATATCCCGAAAATATCAACACAAGAATTAAGCACACGTAATTAAAAACAAATCAAGTATTTATCATATAGTTCAGAAAACAATAACAAGATCCGTCTTAGGCTTCATCCCTTTCAGGTATCTGAAGGGTTTAGTTCATAACAATAAAAGAAAACATCTGAAAAGAAAAGATAAAACAAAACATAAGAAATCCCTAAAACTCACTGAAGAAATTGAAGGAGAGATTCGCCGTCTTGAGTAGAAGTCCGGCTTCTTGAGATGGATCAACTGGCTATCCCCGAGTGATTCCCACAAATCTGGCCTTTTTGGCTCAACTCCTTGGCCTAGCTCCATTCGCTCCCAAAAGTCCTGGCAGAAGGCTTCTGCCGAACTCCCCTTTAAGTTGCCCCCTTGGGTGTTTATATAGACTTTGAGATGCCTTACTTGGCCCCTAAGTATCCTAATTCAAGTAGAATTTCTACTAGGGTGTTTGAATAGGCTTTGGAATGTGTTCTTTGCCTTCAAGTATCCAAATCCGAGTAAAACTCCTCTTGGCCGCGGTAGGGACACGGCCATGGAACACGCCTGTGTGAATCAATTTCAGGTCGTGGCCGAGTCTGCTGAAGAGACACGCCCATGTGTTTCGGGGTCCAGGCCGTGTTAGAGTAAATTAGGGAGGCACAGTCATGTGGTCTTAGGCCCAGGCAATGTTGATTTCCACTTTGGCCCAATTTGATCCATTTTAGGCCCATTTCTCATTCTTTCCATCCTCCAGTACTTTCTTGAGTATAAAACATGAAAAGAAGGGATTGAGAGCACCTTTTTACACAATTCATGGAATAAATCATCCAAAAGTATGCTAAATATGGGATTAAAATATGTTACTTTTATGGTTTATCATTGATCAACCCAAATTTGCCATTCTCTACTTAAGGCATTATTCTCTCTCTTTGTAAATCTTCATTTGTATTTTGGAGTGAAATATATTTGGTAGTGCCCAAGGACTTAGGCAAAATTTGCTAAACTTCATTAAAATTCTAGTGTTCTTTATTGTATTATTTTGCATATTTTGTGAGTGTGATTGTAGTGATTTATTGTGCTATGATAGAGGGATATTCTGGCTAGGAAAGACCTAGTACTTAAGTGATCCTTGTGATCTTTCTTTCCTGGGAATGGAACTTAGTGTGATTTTTCAGTACAATAATTTTACTCTTTTACACGCTTTCGCACAACAATTGGTATCAGTGCTAGATTCATACTTGGAGAATACGATCGTTTACTATACTATTTACATATACAATATTGTTCATCCATGGTACTATTCATATTAACGGTAATGTTCACGTATACCGTAGTTGGGATTGAGGAGAAAAATAGTAAAGGCATCATCATTAGCAAAGACTACTGTGACCAATGCAAAATTTGAAGTAGAGAAATTTAATGGTACCAATAATTTTGGTATGTGGCAATGTGAGATCCTGGATGTCTTATGTCAACAAGAGCTAGATATAGCCCTTGAAAAAAACCTGACAAGATGGATGATAATGAGTGGGCCAAGATTAATAGACAGGCGTGTGGTACAATCCACCTATGTTTGGCCAAAGAGCAGAAGTACTCTGTCATGAGGGAGACATCAGCGAAGAAGTTATGGGATACACTGGAAGAAAAGTTTCTAATGAAAAGTCTTGAAAATAGGCTTTATATGAAAAAAAACTTTATCGATTCACGTATGCACCCGGTATGTCAATGAATGACCATGTGAACTCATTCAATAAAATTTTAATAGACTTGCTAAATTTGGATGAGAAATTTGAAGATGAAGACAAGGCATTATTGTTGTTGAATTCTCTTCCTGATGAATATGATCATCTTACCACCACATTGCTTCATGGGAAGGATACGATCACATTTGATGCAGTCTGTAGTACGTTGTATAGATCTGAGACTCGAAAGAAAGATAAAAGAGATCACAGAGATACAACTGCAGAAGTCTTAACAGTAATAGGCCATTCGCACAGCAATAAATCTGGTAGAAGGAGTAAGTCCAAAGGGAGACCAGCCAAAGATGAATGTGCTTTTTGTCGTGAGAAAGGGCGTTGGAAAAAGAATTGTCCTAAGTTACAAAAGGGCAAGGCTATTTTTGATGCATGTGTAGCAAAGTATGATGAGGAGTCAGACTTTAGCTTGGCTGGCATGGCAATGGCATGTCATACAGATGAGTGGATTTTGGATTCGGGATGTACTTACCATATGTGTCTTAATAAGGACTGGTTTTCTAGCATTAAAGAAATAGAAGGTGGAGTTGTTTTTATGGGCAATGACAGCGCTTGTAAGACAATGGGAGTAGGAACAATACAATTTAAGAATCACGACGGCTCAATCCAAGTCTTGACAGATGTTCGCTACGTACCTAGCTGAAGAAAAATCTCATCTCATCAGGGGTCCTAGAATCTAAAGGGCTCACAATCACTTTGAGAGATGGATTACTAAAGGTAGTAGCTGGGGTATTGATGGTGATGAAAGGCACAAGAAGGAATAACCTATACTATTTAAATAGAAGTACATTTATTGGATCAACATCAATAGCTTCTGCGAAAGATGCAGATTCAGAGGCTACCAGGTTATGGCATATGCGATTGGGACATGCTGGTGAAAAAGTTTTGTAGAATTTGGCGAAGCAAGGCTTGTTGAAAGGTGCAAATTCTTAAAAATTGGAATTCTATGAACATTGTGTTCTGGGCAAGCAGACGAGGGTAAAATTTGATTCAGCAATTCACAATACGAAAGGAATTCTAGACTACGTTCACAGTAATGTGTGGGGACCTACCAAAGTGGCTTCTTTGGGAGATATGCACTATTTTGTTACTTTTGTTGATGATTATTCAAGAAAATTATGGGTGTATCTAATGAAAAGAAAACGTGAAGTTTTGGATGCATTTCTGAAATGGAAGAAGATAGTGAAGACTTAGACTGGTCAAAAGGTCAAACGAATTCGATCAGACAATGGTACTGAGTACAAAAATAATCCATTTCTACAAGTATGTCAAGATGAGGGTATTGTACGACACTTCACTATTCAGGATACACCACAACAAAATGGGGTGGCAAAATGTATAAATCGGGCTATATTGGAGAAAGTTTGATGTATGTTGTCCAATGCTAGATTGGGCAAGAAATTTTGGGCTGAGGCAGTTACATATGCGTGTCATCTAATTAACCGGTTGCCATCAGCTGCAATAAATGGAAAAACTCCTATGGAGATATGGACTGGTAAACCTACTACTGATTATGATTCTTTACATGTTTTTGGTTCCACTGCATATTATCATGTAAAAAAATTTAAGTTAGACCCAAGAGCAAAGAAAGCATTATTCATAGGTATAACTGGTGGAGTAAAAGGATACCGTCTCTGGTGTCCTAATACAAGGAAGATTATTTTCAGTAGAGATGTGACTTTTGATGAATCAACCATGATGAAGAACAAGGATTCACAAAAGGATGACAAATCCTGTAGTACTTTACAGCAGGTGGAGCTTGAAAAGGTTAATGATGATCCAGCTAATATTGAAAGAACAAATGATGAAGAAGTTTCGACCCAATAACTTCTATAGCAACAAGATTCAATTGCATATAGGAGGCCAAGAAGAGAGATTCGTATGCCTGCTCGTTTTGATGATATGGTGGCCTATGCACTTCCAATTGCAGATGATAATGTTCCTTCTACTTACACAAAAGCAAGAAGTAAAGCTAATAGTGTAAAGTGGAAGCAAGTTATGAATGAAAAAATGTTTCTTCATAAAAATAGGACTTAGGAGTTGATGACACTGCCCAAAGGAAAGAAGGCAATTGGATGCAAATGGGTATATGCAAAGAATGAACGATTTCCTGGTAAAAATAAAATTGGATATAAGGCTAGATTGGTAGCAAAGGGTTACGCTCAGAAAGAAGGAATAGACTACAATGAAGTGTTTTCTCCAATTGTGAAGCATTCGTCTATTTGGATTTTACTAGCCTTGGTTGCGCAATATGATCTTGAACTAGTTCCACTCAATGTGAAGACCGCGTTTTTACAGGTGATTTGGAAGAGGAAATCTATATGACTCAGCCAGATGGATTCAAAGTTACTGATAAAGAAAATTGGGTTTGCAAACTAACAAAGTCGCTTTATGGATTGAAACAATCTCCGAGGCAGTGGTACAAGCGGTTTGATCAGTTCGTGAAAGGGAAAAGGTACACAAAAAGTAAATTTGATCATTGTGTGTATGTTTAAAAGCTACAAGAAGGAATTTTCATATACTTGCTCTTACATGTTGATGATATGTTGATGATATGTTGATAGCATCTAAGAGTAAAGTTGAAATTAAGAGATTAAAGACTCAACTCAACCTTGAGTTTAAGATGAAAGATCTAGGTGAAGCTAAGGAGATTCTTGGCATAGAAATATGTAGAGATAGAGCTCGTGGCAGAGTTAGCTTGTCTCAGAAGCAATATTTGAAAAAGGTACTACAGCAGTTTGGCATGAACGAGCAGACAAAACCTATAAGTACCCCGTTGGCTTCTCATTTCAAGCTTTCTGCACAACTATCTCCTTCAATGAATACAAAACAAGAATACATGTTACAAGTTCTGTATTCTAATGCAGTAGGTAGCTTGATGTATGCAATGGTGTATACAAGACCTAACATTTCATAGGCAGTTAGTATAGTGAGCAGGTATATGCATAATCCTGGAAAAGGACATTGGCAAGCTGTGAAATGGATTCTACAGTATATTCATAAGACCATGGATGTTGGATTACTTTTCAAGCAGGATACTACACTTGGTAAATGTGTTATTAGGTACGTTGATTCTGACTATGTCGGTGATTTGGAAAAACGAAGATCAACCACCGGTTATGTGTTTACACTTGCTGGAGGACCAATAAGTTGAAAGTCTACACAATAGTCTATAGTTGCATTGTCAACCACAAAAGTCGAATCCATGGCTGTAACAAAGGCTGTAAAGGAAGCTATTTGGTTACAAGGTATGGTTAAAACCTTGGGATTGGTTCAGGAGCATATTAACGTGTATTGTGATAGTCAAAGTGCTATTTATTTAGCAAAGAATCAAGTCTATCATGCGCGTACAAAGCATATCGACGTACGATTTCATTTTGTGAGGGAAATTATTAATGAGGGGAAAATTCATCTTCAGAAGATTAAGACTGCAGATAATCCCACAGATATGATGACCAAGGTGGTAACAACAACCAAGTTCGAACATTATTTGAACTTGATCAATATCCTGCCAGTTTAACAGTTGAAGAAGGCACTATCAAGTATTGTAAACAAAGGCAGAAAGAATTGTGTGAAGATAAGATTATCCTAATCAAATCTTCAAGGTGGAGATTATTGGCAATCATCCATTCTTTGGAAAGTCAAAGATATGGGTATCAAAATGTTGGCACTAGAAACCTGAGATTTAAGGCACCAAAAGTGGGATTGAGATTTGGCATGAGATAATTGCAATTTTTTGGTTCCTAATTGTATAGTGACTTTGCAAGTTGATCCCTGAACCTTAATTATAAATAGGCCTAACCATTTCTCATTTTGATCAACCCACATTTGCCATTCTCTACTTAAGGCATTGTTCTCTCTCTTTGTAAATCTTCACTTGTATTTTGGAGTGAAATATATTTGGTAATGCCCGAGGACGTAGGCAAAATTTACTAAACCTCGTTAAAATTCTAGTGTTCTTTATTGTATTATTTTGCATATTTTGTGAGTGTGATTGTCATGATTTATTGTGCTATTAAATTACGATAGAGGGATATTCTGGCTAGGAAAGACCTGGTACTTAAGCGATCCTTGTGATCCACCTCTCTTTCCTGGGAATTGAACTTAGTGTGATTTTTCAGCACAATAATTTTACTCTTTTACACGCTTCAGCACAATAGACGCCTTCAACTTTTTGACATTACACATAGAAAGAAAGATGGATCTCCTATGCCTACTAAAGCTGCAGAAATTATGGTATATTTACTTAATAAAATTTGAATTATTTTAAATATTTATCACGTTTAATTATAATGGTTTAATTCATCGTTTGTGATGCAAATAATGTTAAGTTATTTTGCATTTTTTTTATTATATATTTCGTTTCTAACTCTTTGATTGATTTATTAGGAGAAACTAAAGGATAAAAGGGAAGAGTATGAAGCAATTGGTTCGAGTGATAGTTCTATTAATCTTGACGACATTGATAACCGAATTATTACTGAAGTTTTGGGTCCTGAAAGGTATGGTTGGGTTCGATTTCAAGGATCTTTTGGTAACCCAACCCAATATTTTGAATCCAGCTCGCAGCAATACATGCTTCTTGGGAATCACGCTCAAGCTGAAGTTTAGAGATTAAGAGACCAGATGGCTCAGATGCAAGCGAGCACAGTTGAGCAAATTGCTCAACTTAAAGCGGAGGCAGCATCGAGAGAAGTAAAGGCTCAAAGAAAATATGAAGAACTCCAGCTACAACTTAAAACGGAGGCGAAGGAAGGAAGCAAGCAAGCGAAAACATGCGAACTCCATTCTGACTTCATAATATGATGAAGATGTTTCAGTAGTAGCAGAATCTGCCATCTTAGACGTTTGTTTTCTTATTGTAAGAATATTTTAACATTATAACTTTTGAATATAATAAATTTTGTTATTTCATTTATTAATTTAGATCATATACATATTTCTTTTGTTGGATTTGAAATATCATTTAGATTTGCTGTTTTTGGTTGGATATGATGTTACAGGAAATTATGTTGACAATTCGGGTTCTATATGAATGAAAATGGGTTGTTAAAAATCTGCTAAAGTTAGTGGCGTTTTTTCCACAAACACCCCAAAGAACATGACTTTTAGCGGCGTTTGTGGGAAAAGCGCCGCTAAAGGTCATGTTCTATAACGGTATTTTTGTAAGAAACACCACTAAATGTCATGTTCTTTAGCGGCGTTTTTCCACATAAATGCCACAAATTTAGCAGCGTTATCTATAGCGGCGTTTTTCGCAACGCTTATCAAAACGCCACGAATAGTTTAGACCCAAAAAAAGGCCACTAAAAACCTGTTTTGCTGTAGTGACAAGAGTATTATGTTTTAAGTATGAGAGCTTGGGTTCAATTCTAAGTAATCTCATTCCTTTTTCGTAATTAAAAAATATTTTTAATTTTAATTTTAGGAAAAAATTAATATTTTATTGATTTTTAATTTTAGAAATAAAGATCTATATAATTATAGAAATAATATGTATCTAATACTTTTAATTTTATAAATAGACTTTTAATTTTTAAAAATATTTAAAATTTCAATTTTAAATGATTTTTAGAAATAAAGTTTTGTTTTTTAATTTTAATTTTAGAAATAAATTTTAAATAATTTATTTTGAAACAAAATAAAGTTTTAAATAATGTAAAAGTATAAATTTTACTTTTGAAAAAAAACAATAGTTCACTAATTTTTGTTTGTGATATAGTGTGTCTGTTCCCTTCTTTTTCATCGTCGGCTTGCTTCTTTCCCGGTATGAAATGGGTCCTGAGACCACCCCCTTCCCTTTTACTTGCGTCACTTTGATCTATTTCACAGTACAAAATTTAGATGATAAAAAGAAAAAAGAAGAAAAAGGTGATTCACATATTGGAAATCAGAATCGTGTATATACGTACGTGTTTGTTATATTATTGCAGCAACACATGCAGAAGCTTTCATGGCTTTAGTTATATATTATTGTTAGTCGAGCTTGTTATCTGGGTTGGAAAGTGAAAAAAGGGGTATGGATGAGGAAAATGTTGAAGTGGAGGAACATATGTAAAAAGAGTGGTGAAAAGAGAAGAGTATTGAAGCAAATCACAGGCAAAAGTATGGAAGATGGATTTGCATAAGAAAAAGGTCACAACTCACATGAAAGAGGGTCCGGGAGGGGGGAAGGAGATATTTGCTCACGAAGGGTCACAGCAGTTTTTAGGGGCGAAGCCAGAATAATTTTTTAAAGGGAACCGGATAAAATTTTAATTTTTTATAATCTATATCTTTATAATTTATAAAGGATTAAATTGAATTTTTATAATTTTAGGGGGGCTGAAATATAATTTTATCTTTATTAATTTAAAATTTTTAAAAAATTTTAAACAATTTTACATTTTAGAGGGGTCTAATGCCGATACCAGCCCCTGGCTATGCGACTGGGAGTCTTCAAGCTTGTGGTGGCACTAACATAGGCAGGCAGCAATAGTATAATATAATAAAATAGATGGACAAGGGTGATAAAAGTTGACGCACAACAATAATACTGAAATGAAAGAGGCTTCTTTTTATGTGAATCCCTGACTTTCCGAATTTGCTCGGCAAAAGTAGAACAATAAATGAATGTTGTGAAGATTTTGGCAAGTATTTTTGCTAGTTACACACTAGTTTTATGCTTAATAAATTATACAGCAGCTAATAAATTGGGTACTGAGGATCTAATATGACTGCCATTAAATGTTTCCTGCTCCTACGCACCATATATTAAGAAAGCGGGCTAAATCTGATGGATAGAAGACCCAGAGCCATTTCAATGTTGTTTTAAGGCCCGGTCAATGCAAGTTCATTTGAGGCTTAAACGGGACAACATTGGGGAATAGTTTAGTTTGTTTTGACATGCAAGAAAATCGGTTAAATTTGGGTTGGTGTCAGAAATAGAGAGACATAAAGTCAACAGATAGAAATATTTGATTTGATCCATCCATATGCAGCAAAAGTCCTAAATAAAGGGAAGAAAGGCAACCATATTCCCCAGCCCCTACCTCCTTTATCTTCTCCCCATATTTCATCATCGACACTAGAAGAGGAAGATTGGGACCTGTCTCATATTCTTCTTCTTCTCATTTGTACTTCAAAGGCAGAACAAAGACGAATTGGTAGGTTGGCTTATCGTTGAGATAGTCAACCGCACAGCATGGGCACCCCATATCAACCATATTATGCCCATGTTCCTGATCAAGCGCACTATGGGCAACCCCAGCCTTATTACTACCCTCCTCCTCACCCTGGCCAAAAACCTGTCCCCCGCTACCATAAAGAGCAGCGTGGTTCAGGAACCAAATGGTGCCTACGTTGTGCATGTTGTTGTTGTTGCTGTTTTTTATTATTTATTCTGTGTTTAGTTGGGGCAATGGCCTTCTTTATTTTATATTATAATCCCCAAAAGCCTAACTACGATGTTAAGGAATTTGCGGTGAAGAGTTTCAATCTCAATGAAAATACCCTGGAAACGGACTTTAAGGTTTCGGTGGAGGCAGACAACCCCAATGATAAAATTAGCATCCTATATGAAAAGGGAAGCATGTTTGATGTTTCATATCAAGGGACAAGGATTTGTTCAGGGTCAGGGCCAGAATTTCAGCAACCCACCAAGAATGTTACCATGCTCAACATATCGTTGGAAGGGAAGAATGATTTGAACTCGAATGTGAAGGACTCTTTCATTGAGGACCAGAAGAACGGGAAAATTCCTTTAGACATACACATATATGTGCCCATAAAATTTGCGCTTGAGAATTCCAAGTCGAAGATCATTGATGTTATGATGAAGTGCTATATAGAAGTTGACAGTTTGAAGCGAGACAAAAAATCTAAGATTTTGAACAAGATTTGTTATTACAAGGTCAACTTTTAAACCAAAATATACATGTCCTCTCTTGTTTTCAGGCTGACTTTGATTGAATGAGAGGGGGTTAGATTAAGATGAACGCCAATCTCATTCAATAAACATTTATTTGATTTCTTTATTTCCAGCTGCTACAAAGGTATATGCGTACCGCATGCATTGGCAGATTTAATTTGTATTACGTTCTGGAAATAACTGTACTGATAATTACACGAGGGTAGGCTCGAAAAGTAAGAATGTTTAAATAAAAATATAAATTCAAAAAGTAGGTTTGGAAAAAATAAGGCACGTTCAAGGAGGAATTTATTGGGCTGGGTTAGGCCCGACTTGAATTAACTTAAACTTTTAATTTTGTTGATATTTTGTTGTTGTTTTGTTGACATCTCGTTTTTTTGTTTTGTTGTTATTTCGGTATTATATTGCTACTATTTTATTGTTATTGTTTGAATATTTATAACTCTTATTTTATTATTAATTTTGTTATTATTTTAAAGGCATTCACTTGCTAAATTGTAACTATCTTAATGACATTTAAGTATAAAGACTTAATTTGTTAATGTATTTTAATTTGTTAGAAAATATTTATTTTAATATTTTTCTGTATTTAATGTATTATATTTTTAAATATGTTTTTATATAAAAATAATAATCTAAAAAAAATTGATACAGCTGGGTCGGGTCGAGCTCGGATTTAGCATTTTTAATCTAGGCTAAGCTTAGACAAAATTTTAGGCCTATTTTTCAAGTCAGGCTTGAACCTAGAAAATGGACCTAAAATTTTACATCGACCTAACCCGATCCATGATCAGGTCTACTGAGAATTCTTTAATTAATTTATTCTCTATTTATTTATATATGTGTTTTTTTAACTACATTTTTTTCATAGGCACGTTTGAGATTAATTAAAATTTTCATGAACATTGTATTTTATAACATTAAAAAACAAAAGAAAGTAAAAGAAATTGTATGAGAGCTATAGATCAAATTACACCCCATTTAGTGTACGTCTTTTATTTGAAAACTTTCACATCTCGTAAATCTAGTAGCATTTGGTTTCTTTGTATTAATAAGCTTAAGGGCAACCATTGCAAGTACGTGGTTAAAAGTTTTATGTTGAGATCTCAAAATTAAGGTTTAATTCTTGATGTTAACATCACTCACAAAGACCAAATTCAATTAAACTGTAAAATTTACTCTCTCAAGTCTCCAACCTATAAAACGATGTGGGCTATCTCTATTTCCCCTGCTTACATAACTTGGTCATTTGATATTGAAAAACTTCAATATCACATCTTTCTTACTTAGGTAATTTAAGATTACCCTTTAATATTATAATTTTAACAATGATTTTTATTCATTTTACTTAGACCAAAATAAATAATAATAATTTAACATTTATTATTCTTAGTTGAGAAAATTAACATTTTATCTATCACATTACATTTTGTAGGTTACATATTACTTTTATAACAATTTTATCATTTTAATCAAATTTGCTCTTAAACTAAAATAAATAACATGTTTTTATAAAATTATTTTTTCCTTTTCATGTTACTTTAATTAAAATAGAAGTCCTAACTGTTTATTGTTTCTCTCACTTTCAATTTATTTATTTGTGAAAGAAATTAATTTATTAGAAAAATTGATTCATTTATCAGTAAAATAAGCTTCAATTTTATGTAGTAAAGAATTAAAAAAATCTACTAATAAATATGTTCTTAGATAATTTTACATCTTAATCAATTAATAAAATCTTACATTTTAATTGAATGAATCAAACAGATTCATTTAATATATTTGATAATATGGTAAATAATCTTATAATTTTGCAAATAAGAGCCTACATGCATGTATGGACAGCTGAAGTCAAAATTACTCATAAATGGACCGATTTGATTGTGGAGGAAAACCAAAACCTAGCAACATGGTATAAGCTCCAACATCCGTATGGTCAAAGTATAGATGTATTAGTCTAACACATTCGTTAATTTCGAGAAAACCTATGTTGCTTGCGGCTGCCATGTGTTGGGCAAATATCTCTTTGCTTAAGATAATTAATTGGGGTATTTGATTTAGGGGAAGTGGTCTCATCCTTTAATCATATTACCTTCTAATATAATTTTATATGTTTAATATTTAATTAATTTTTGAAGTATTATATTTTAATTGCAATAATTAGTTTAAAATAATATTGATTATTAGAATTATTAAATATAATTCAAATATATTAATTTATCAATTCAAATATTATGATAAAATTTTTTAAAAAATAATTAAAATATTTTAACATATTTGACATATAATATAATCTTGATTTATGTAATTAATACAAAGTAACTCTATTTAAAATAATAACTAATTAACATAATTTCTTTTAATATTAATTAAGTGATAATTAATATACTTAGAATTTTATTAAGTAATTATTATATTTTACATCAATAAAGTCAAAATTTTAAATTACGATTATCACAACCTTTTTTCATATATTTTATGATTGCATATCTATTTAAGTAATAACTCTATTTCAAAATTAGCATACTTTTTAACTAATAATTATAATTTAATAAATGTGTAATTATTAAAACTTCTATTAAATTATAATTTCTCTTTAAATGTATAATTATCACTACTTCTATTTTATTTCAACTTCTTCAACTAATAATTCTAAATTAAATATTATAATTATTTTAAAATATGAATTTAGTATTATGCTGAAAAATAAAGAGTTTTTAAAAAATTCTAAACTCATGCTTTTATATATATTATACATAGATTATAGATTATAGATAGCCTACTGTACGATCCATATATATTTATGGGAATGAAACATATTTTGTAGTCCACGGTTAATTTTTCACAAAGTGCATGCAATGAGAAAATTAATCATTAATGCTAGTGATGAATACCTAATTTAAAAGTGAGAGAAATGGTATCAAACTCTCACCACTTGTTACTATACTAAGATGTTTAAGTCTAACATTATTTTAGACAAACATACTCGCGTTACCTTTTAAGCTGGCCAAAGATGATTCAAATTCCATAATCCATTTGATTAAAATTCAATCAGATTGAAATAATAACTCTAAATTTATTGATATGGGTTTATCTTGAAAAATATTTTCAATTTAAACCGGTGGGCAACGCAAGCTGAAATGCGTTAAAACCATTAGTCCAATGCCTGAAAAACAAGAAGGAAATCAAGCAAAAGAGAAATAGATGTTGCTTCCTTGTCAAAGCATATATGATGGCATATATATTGTGAAACAGAAGACATGAAAAGCGCCCTATAATACGGAACATACTTGTGCATGTCCCCGTCTCTGTTGAAGATTGCTGGTGCCGAAAGCGCCTTATAATTGTATGAAACGATCATGAATATTTTTGTCCTCAATATTTTGTGTCTAAAGAAGAAAAGATATGTTATGTTGGTGGCTGATCGTTTGTTTGGGGTCAATGGGACAAAAGGATGTCCCCAGCTTTGTCCTTTGTCCCCCATATGGACGTTGAACTTGAATGCCTCTAGATATTTTTCTTTTCCAATCGGATCATTATACTACTTTTTATATTAATTTTAAGCATATTTATTATATTCATGTATAAAATTCATTTATTATAATTAATAATTAGACTGTATCATATATTAAAAGACCGAGACTTTCCACATTTTGCGATATTGAAGCAAAGAAGAAACTCAATATGGATAACACCCGTCGACCTAGGATCACCACGTTTAAAGGAAACTTCATCGTCATCTCGGCAATTCGGGCTGTTGATATTTCTCCTTCTATAGATTTGCGGCTGAGTTAAGCTTGAATATATAGATTTCTGCTTTATGTTTATTTGTTGGTAAATGGTTGGTATTGTTAAGAATTTCAAGATTAGTTTATTGAAAATTATGTGTTTATTTTATTTGTTTAAGTTAAAACGAAATTGTTTGTACTGGTTAGGGTAGAAAATTAGAAAGATAGAAAATATAATTTTTCTTTTCATAAGTGTACTTGTTAGGAAATATGAAAAATTGAAAGAAGTAAATTTATCTCCATTCATTGCTTTATTGAATTCAAAAATGAAAGGAAAGAAAATAAAATATTCTAAAATGTATAGTTTTGAACTAAAATATGCATGTCTTTCATTTTCCGTCCTCTTATCATTTCAATTTTAAATTATTAATTTTTATACATTAGATGAAAACTAATTATCTCTTTAGGGATGGTAAAACTCAAACCACCTATTGAATTCCAAACCGACCTGCTTCAGTGGAGCAAAATTTTTTTTTTAAAAGTAGATGCAAGGTGAGGTGCACTACACCAAAACAGACTTTTAGCGGCATTTTTTTTTTTTTTACTTTTAGCGGCGTTTTTAAACTCCACTAATACTATTTGCGGCGCTTTCAAAAGCGCCGCAAAAAGCGCCGCAAAAGTTAGCGGCGTTTATTGTGAAAAAGCGCCGCTAAAAGTCTTGACTCTTTTAGCGTCGCTTTTATAAGAAACGCTTATATAGCTATAGGTGTCTTTAGCGGCGTTTCTTATAAAAGTGCTTTAGCGGCGTTTCTTATAAAAGGCCAAAAGGCTAAACTCATGGCGTTTCTATAAAAATGCCGCTAAATGTGGGGTCTTTTAGCGGCGTTTTTGTAAAAAAAGCCACTAGTTTGTACAGCTCTGCAATGCTCTTTTTTTTCCAATATCCTACCCTCCCTGCATTAAAAACCAATCAAAAACAGCAACAATTGCATATAATTCCAACCCAATGCAGCAAATAAAACATTTAAATCTCACCAAAAGCATTAAATCTAAACGATACTTCAAATTTAATAAAAGATATATGATATTTATTAATAAATGAAGCATAATTCAAACAATTCTTACAATAATGTTTAATCGTAACAATGTTTAAAAAATCTTACAACAAGAAAACAAATGTCTAAGAGGCGGCCTCTGCATTGCTTCTTGAACAATCGCATCATAGTCTGCAATGTGAGTGGAGTTCTTCATACTTTCTTACGCTCGCCTCCCTCCCTGCCGCCTCCACTCTAAGTTGAGCAATATGCTTCGCCTCTCTCGCCTTGCCTCCGCTCTAAGTGAGAAATTTGTTCCGCCTCCTCATTCTTTGCCTCCGCTCTAAGTGAGAAATTTGCTCACCGTGCTCGCTTCCATCGAGATATCTGGTCTTTCGGTCTCGAACTTCAAGACGAGATTGACTCCGGAAGACATGTATTGCCGGAGCCGGATCAAAATATTGGGTCGGGTAACACCGATCCTTGACATCGAACCCGACCATACCTTGTAAGACCCAAAACATTAGTGATAATTCATTATAAATATACTCAAGATTAACAAAACTATCAATCGAGCGATCGTACCTTTCAGACCCAAAACATCGATAATAATTACATTATCAATCTCCTCGAGATTAACAGAATGTCGAACAAGCACAACCGCTTCATACTCCGCCTTCTTCTCCTTTAGTTTATCCTAATAAATTAATAAAAGATTTAGAAACGAAATATATAATAAAAAGGAATGGAACATAACTTAAAATTAGAAATTTAAAACTACAAATGATGAATTAAACTATTATAATTAAATATTATAAATATTTATAAAAAATCAAATTTTATTAAATAAATATACCAAAATTTTTGCAGCCTCGGATGTCATCGGAGATCCATCCTTCTTCATATGCGTAATGTCAAAAAGCTGAAGGCGTCCAACTTTTTGACCTGACGAAATTTCCTACATTATAGCAGAAAAAATATAATTTAATAGTATAAAGTCATTAATATTTGAAAGAAGTAATAAATTATAATACCTCGGCCTCACTACACGAGCAAAACTTCGGAACTCGCCGGTAATGCGTGAATTGTTGTTTCGTCACGCTTGTTCCAACTCGCTCACGGTCCTACATAATGGAATTTGAATTATGTATATAGTAAATACGATAAACCGAAAAATTTATAAGACTTTGAAAATACGTAATACCTCTCCTTTCTTTGAATTCCAGAATCTAACTTGAGCTTCCCATTGGTACCTCAACATTCCCGACGGGACATTTCGCAATTTTTCGTCGAGGCTTATGTCTTTCTTAAAATATTGTTTTTTTAGGGTGCTTTTATTGTCTCTCCATTTTTTACCCAACGTCTTCTTAACATAGTCATCGGAGACCTCTAAAGCAAATCTACCCTGAAATTTTTTTTAAAAAAGTTAATATAAATGAAGGTTAAATTAAAGTATTATAAATTACATTGACCTTTTATTACCTTAATATTGTCGAGAGCCTGATTTTTGTTGGCATCAGGCATGTGATGCCATGATTCGTAGTTAATGGGAAACATATTTGAATTTCGTGCTATAATGCCCAAATAGCCTGCCAACAATCGAGCTTCAGATCCGATAGGCTGGCCATGATTGTTTCTCCTTACTTCAACACGCTGAGTAGGCTATAAGTCATATAAATCTGTAAGTAATGTACATCCCTGACCTCTGCGCGTCCCACCACCCTCAGCTGAAAAATGATATATTATTATATTAAAATTGAAAAATGAATCAATAATAAAATTCAACATGCATGTAAAATAAACTTAACATTACTTTGGATTTCTCAATGCTCAATCATCTATGTCCGTGGACTAGAAGATCCAACAAGCGTATCCTCATCCACTATTTACGTCTTACGGATTTGGAGTATTCGGACAATATTTAAACCTCGTAATCGTCTTCTAGGCATTTTTCCTGCAATACACATAAAATAGTTCAAAATTTTAGTAACAAATAACAACAATAATAGGACATTTAAAATAGTAAATTATATAACATGACCAGCATGAAAATTATAATATTACATATAAATAATAAATCGTTAAATCTTACTACATCATATTTCGTAAATATCTTAGTCCACATCCTGACGAACCCATTGAAATTGTTGACTAGTACTAGGGATATTTTCAGTTAAGTCTTATTCTAGAAAAGGCAAAGTTTCTGATCTTTCGACTATGTCATCTCTACTTCCACTGCCAATGTCGAACAAGTCTCTAGGGGTGTTTCGAAGTACAACGTACCAACCCTCATCATTGGATCTTGAGTAAAAACTTGTTTAACTTGAGAAGAAAACACATACGGCTCGTCCATCAGTTGTTCTCCGGTGTGAATCAATCGAGAGAAATTCACCATTGTAAAGCCATATTGATCATTTTTAATTCCGCGAGCCGTATTCACATCAGCCCAATCACCTCGAAATAAGACAACTTTGCATTTGCCGTAATAATCCAACTCAATGATGTCAGTAATAAGTCCGTAATACTCCAGATTCCCCTCGACCGGATTACTGTCCCTAGCACTAGCATAACTTGTAATCGAAGAATTAACAACAATTCCACAATTTTGGGTTCTCCTCAATCTCTCGCGATACTTTGTATGAAATCTATATCCGTTGATGAGGAAGCCACTATATCTTTTAACTATTCTGTTTGGACCTTGTGAAAGCCATTTAACGTCGTCATTTACTTTATTCCGACTCCAAACCTATTGAGTCAAAAGTAAATCGAGTAATTATGAATGTTATGAGAAAACATTATGACTTGTCAATGAAAACTTAAATTGCATACCATTTGGCTTAACCATTCATGGAATGATTCTGTGAACAACTTATTAATTTCTCGTCAATTTAATCTTCGGGATCGTGAACGAGCTCTCAATATTTGTTTGTACTCACTACGGTAAAAAAAGTTTTACTTTGTTAGAAGACAAACAAATTATAATTGATGAGTATTTATCAAATTCTAGAACTTACTTCCGAAATGGTTCCATTGAATCGTGATGAAAAAGAATGTATCGATGTGCTTGGACCCACGATCTATCGTCTAATTCTGCAATTTCAACTTTGCCGATCGATTCTCCGAAACTTTGAAATAAATAAGTTTCGGCCAAATTATGATCTGTGAGCCCAGCATTTCTACTTGGTCTGTTCATTCTTGTTTCAACATCTTCCAAATACCTCGAACAGAAAGTCATACATTCCTCTGCCAAGTAGCCCTCGGTAATTGATCCTTCCGGATAACGCTTATTGCGGCAGTATGACTTCAATTTGGAAAGGAACCTAAACACGGTATACAACATTATCAAAAGTTGCAACTAAAGGCATTGAGCTAAATGAAGGAATATTTTGCAAATAAAGTAAGACCTTTCAATGGGATACATCCATCGATAGAAAACGGGTCCACCAAGAAGTGCTTCACGCGGGAGATGAATTAACAAGTGCACCATAATAGTGAAGAAGAAAGGCGGGAAGATCTTCTCCAGATTGCATAAAGTCAATACGGCTCGATCTTGTAGTCTCTCAAGTTCTTGAACATTCAAAACTTTACCACAAATGCCTTTTATTATATTTGACAGTTCAATTACAGGAGCCGTCACCTTTTTCGACATAAACACCGCATAGCAACTGGCAGTAAGTCTTGCATCAAGATGTGATAGTCATACGATTTTAAGCCATATAGTCTTCGATCCTTAAGACTCACACATCATGATATATTTGATGCATACGTATCTGGGACCTTACCTTTATATCCTTCAACACCATACAGAACACTTCTTTCTCCGTCTTCGACATTGAAAAAATAGTAGGCGGCAACCGATATTTCATATTCGAAAGTTCTCGGGGATGAAGCTCACGCCGAATTCCCATGTGGACTAAATCAAGTTGACTCTGAAGATTATCTTTCGATTTTCCATCGACATTCAAAATAGTCCCAATGATGTTCTTGCAGACATTTTTCTCTAAATGGCATCAAGATTATGGCGTAAAATCTGATGCTTCCAATAAGGCAACTCGAAAAAAAATACTTCTTTTTTTCCACAAGTCCGCCTCATTAGGATCATCCTCTTCATCAGATTCATCATCAGATTCATCCGTAGATCTTCTATTTCTTTGCGGGTTGGCCGGTTGATTCATCTTCCCATAAATGAAATTTATTTCTTTCAACATTAAGAATATTTCGGATCCACCGGTCTGCGAAGGAGCTAGTCTGAACTCTTCAGTACCATCAAACTGAGCACTCTGAAATCTAAATGTATGATTTTTCAGTAACCACCGAAGATGCCCCATGTAAGAGAACTTCTTCCCATTATATAACCATCGTGAACATGTCTGTGCAGCACAACACGGACAAGCATAACGTCCCCTGGTACTCCAACCAGATAAATTAGCATAAGCCGAGAAGTCGTTAATAGTCCACATTAAAGCCGCATGTAAATTAAAGTTCTCTTTTCTCATTGCATCGTATGTTTGAACACCAGCCCATAGTTGTTTTAACTCGTCAACAAGTGGCTGCAAATAAACGTCAATATCATTTCCCGGCCCTTTCTCTCCAGGTATAATCATAGACAAGACAAAAGAAGATTGTTTCATGCAAACCCATGGAGGCAAATTGTAGGGAACAAGCACCACGAGGCCAAATCTTCAGACGTTGTGCTCATGAGTTTGTAAGGGTTAAATCCATCGGATGCTAGCCCTCACACTCCGAGGATCGCTTGCAAAGCTTGGAAATTTGGAGTCAAAAGATTTCCAAGCTAAAGAATCTGCAAGATGCCTTAACAACCCCTCATCGGTTCGTCCATCACAGTGCCATGTCATTGATTCGGCTGTCTTCGACGACATGAAAAGCCGTTGAAGCCTTGGTATTAGCGAAAAATATCGCAAAATCTTAACTGGCTACTTCTTTGATTGTGTTTCGTGTTCATCCTCGTTACCATCCTCTGTATTTCTATTAATCCAACGGGATTGGCCGCATACATAACAGCACTGTTGGTTTATGCGGTCGCCCCAATACAACATGCAGTTATTTGGGCAACTGTGAATTTTGTTGTATCCAAGGCCCAAATCCTCTATCAATTTCTTCATGTCTTTGGAAGATTGAGGGATTTTTGCAAACGGGACCATTTCTTGCAGAAACTCTAACAGCATTGCCAACGAGTTTTCGGTCCACCCCCCCAAACATTTCAAGTGAAAAAGACGAATACAGAATGACAGTTTGGAAAATTTTGATCCCTTATACAGTTCTTCATTCATTTTACCAAGTAACGTGTAGAACCTCGCCGCTTCTTCATTTGGCTGTTCATCCGGTACACTTCTTTCCCCTTCGGTGAAAGTATTTCCACCAAAATTATGATCATTGGTTGCACCCAAGTCAGGTGGAAATGACCAAACCATCATCACAAGATATTAAAAGCATCCCACAACATGTTTTCCATGTTATCGTCACTAACATTCTGATTGAAAGCACTATGAGGATACCCCAGATTCATCGATGAAGATGTTCCACTAGATGTACACTCTCTATGAAAAAACCATATTTTGTACCCCCGGACAAAGCCATCAACAACTAGATGTTCGTAAACCACTTCACGATAATGCCAGTTAATATTGCAACACTTCTTACACGGGAAAAGAATCATATTTTCTTGGCTTGCATTTTGAAATGCGAAATTCAGAAAAGTTTCTACTCCATTTCGATAGCCGTTGCTTACCCTTGACAATTTCATCCAACTCCTATCCATTTCGTTGTTGTTGAAGTCTAAAGTTGACAATAATTTACACTACTAAATTGTTAATTGACAAGAATTTGATTTTAAAACAAAAATTTCTTTAAGATTCATCATACATGGCATTGTAAGTTATGTATTCTTTAAGATTCATCATAAGCGGCATTGTTACACAGGGAGGATCATTATATCTTCCAAGAGATATAAGGCAACCCGTCAGGTTTCCAGCCTATATACTTTGAATCTTTTATTTTTATCTATACAAGTATTAAGTAAGTTATGTATTATTTAAGATTCTTCATACGTGGCATTGTTACACAGGGAGGATCCGTTATATCTTCCAAGAGATATAAGGCAACCCGTCGAGTTTCAACCTATATACTTTGAATCTTTTATTTTTATCTATACAAGTATTAAGTAAGTTATGTATTATTTAAGATTCTTCATACGTGGCATTGTTACACAGGGAAGATCCGTTATATCGTCCGGTGAGATATAAGGCAACTCGTCGAGTTTCCAACCTATATACTTTGAATCTTTTATTCTTATCTATACAAGTATTAAGTAAGTTATGTATTATTTAAGATTCTTCATACGTGGCATTGTTACACACAGGAAGATCCGTTATATCTTCCAAAGAGATATAAGGCAACTTGTCGGGTTTCCAAATTATATACTTTGAATCTTTTATTTTATCTATACAAGTATTATGTAAGTTATGTATTATGTAAGTTAGATAATTTGATGAAAGTTATGTAAGTTATGTATTATGTAAGTTAGATAATTTGATGAAAGCTATGTAAGTTATGTAAGTTATTTATTATGTAAGTTAAATAATTTTATGTTAGTTATGTATTACGATTATGTAAGTTAAATTAAAATTTCAAATCGAGAATCGGTTGAGGTGTGAACATATATGGCATGCATTATATTGTTGGTTTTTTGTTGTAAATACTATTATATGTTATTATATGTTTTTTAAAATGTTATTATATGTTTTTATAATGTTATTATATGAATTTTTTTAAAAATGTTATTATATGTTTTGTTATAATTGAAATTTCTTTGAGATGTTAAATTTAACAAGTTTTAACTTACTTCTTTTAAAAAAGAATTTATTTTCTATTTTAAAACATATTTAAATAATGATCTATATTATTATCGTCTTTAACAAAATATTTATAAGTTTTAAATTTAAATGCTTTTAAAATTACTTCTTTTAAAACAAATTTATTTTTATAATAAAACATATTAACATACTTGATCAATATTAATATTATCTTGATAATGTAATATTACTACCATTTTATATCATTTTATGTCATCTTATATAGTTTATTTTAGCCATTTTATATCATTTTATATCATCTTATACCGATAATGTAATTAATACTCAATTATATAGTTTTTAAAATTATAATAAATTTAAAAAATCTTCTTGGCATCCCCATCGATTATACTTGCATTCATATTTTTTAATTCGTATTATAAATTGCATTCATGTTAACCTTTCAAATTTTTATATCATGCATCTTTTTTATTTTTCCTAAGTTTGACATATTCAAGTAGGATTAGTATTGAATTTCATAAACAACCTTAAAGGAATTAGATATTCAGAATCCGAAACCATTTTTAATTTCAACCAGAACATTGGCACATGTTATGAATTGATTAACTTTAGCAACTACTGTAAAACGAAAATTTAAACCAATCAAATCGCTTAAACAGCATATACATACCTCTAAGAAATGTTTAGAGAACACGAAAATGCCAAATGAAGACAACCCCTAGAAATGTCGAAATGGTGCTTGCCAACTTCTTGAGATCAAATACCGTAATCAAAGCATTTCAATATCTTCTTATCTACAAACATCATGTTATAAAACAATAATGGTTAGATTCTTGTCATTAAGAAACATTAATCAAACACATAATTGGTTTGAAAATGAGAAGAGAAGAATAAATGGTTAGATTCTTGTATAAAGGATTGGTTTACAAAATCTAATGAAAGCTTTCTCAGAGAAGTATGTGGAAATTGAAAAAACTGCTCATAGAAAATAATAATAATAATTAGCAACAAAAATAGAGTATTGATAAATGCACGATGGAATTTTAATACAAGGAGCTACATTTAACCTGAAATAAACTCCTCTTTAACCGTCAGTTCTTCAATTCTACCCCCAAGAAATTATATGCATCTTTATATTTATAAGTTCTTAACATAGAATTATCTAACTGAGACGATATTAAATCAACCAGCAAGAGAGTAAATAGATGCTCACAAATACAATCAAGCCAAGCTGCTTAAAAGAAACTATTATTTTAACATAATACAGAAATAAAAAGATTTTATTTATAAACCTACTTTAACTCATGGATGTTTTATAGCAATTAAATCATGTAAATTACTTCCAGAGATAAAACTGATTAACAAATTCAAAAGCAAGTTTAAGGAAAACATCAAAAGACTTACTATCGAATCAAAAGACTTACTAGCGGTCTAAAGGAAAATGAGAAGGGAAAAGATATGAGGTAAACATACTTGAGTGGAAAGCACGAGCCCATGCTCTATAAACATGCGGGCGCAGCCAAACTGGAATGTCCTAAAAAACAATCTTTAAGCAGGTAAAAGGATAACAAAACAATACAAAAAAAATAAAATAAAATAAAAAGCAAGAACAGGAGCATGGGAACTGTCATCAATCAAACTCTAAGAGTACTTTTACACTCAAGTCAAGTGAGTTTAACTTGAAAAACAAAAAGGAATTTCAAAAATCCAATTAAAATAAGAAAAAATGAAATCTTAAAAGAGCCAATGATCTTATCCTCAAAATTAAGAAAATTACCCACCACACTTATCAAGAAGCCCCAAGCTCTAGGAATAGATCGCAATGAATTTAGGTATAATGTGTAATTCTATATGTGATTTTCTAATTCTGGTTTAAATGTATAGTTCAAACGTTAATTTTCATTTAATCATACACATTATTTTAAAATATAAATACATCAATATATTTTTATATTGAATAAATATAACTTTTATATATGTATGCAATATATAGATAAAAATTATGTTAATTATATCAATAATTGTGTTAATATTTTACAAGATCTGGATCAAATTAAAGTTCGTGTATACAATTGCACACTAAACCATTGTTCATGTATGCTTTTGGGATTTAACCCATTTTGATATATATTTTTTTTAAATAATAATTTACATTTATCTTATTTTGATTTATATTCTAAAAAATCCAAGATTAATCCATAAATCATAAACCTTAGACCCTAAACCTTAAACACTAACTCACAAACAACAAGCCCTAAACACCAAACTCAAAACCCCAAACCTTAAATACTATATTACCATAAAACTTGAACCCTAAACTCTAAACTGCAAACCTTAAACCATAATCCGTGACCAACTCTTTGGGAATCCATGTGGTCAATGTTAGTATAATACAAAACATATATTTTAATAGCTAACACATTAACCATAAATCCCTCATGAGTGATTTCGATTTTTAGGGTTTTGGGTCATATAGCAAACATTTTAAACCCTAATTAAACCCTAAAAATCATAAATTTAAACCATAAACCCTAAACTCAAAAACCTAACACATTAACAATTTCCTTCCAAACCCCTAACCCTAAACTTATAAACCATAAACCATAAACCCTGGCCCATTCACTATTTCCCCTTAAACCCCTAACCTTAAACCTAAACCCCTAACCACTAACACTTAAACCTTAATACTGGTAAACACTAAGATATTGAATATTATACAATAAACCCATACCCCAAAAAACAAACCCTAAACTATGAAATTAACATACTAAACATTAAACCCTAAATCAATTTTAATAGCTTAATTTATAACTTAAATGAAAATGTAACTTTTCATAATTAAGTAACTAAATTGAAAATTTCTCATTGCTTATAAGTGAATGTATCAAAATAAAATATAATTCAAAGCAAGAATAAGAGAAAAATATAGAAAACTCTTAGCGGCGTTTTTCAAAAAGCACCGCTAATTCTCCGGTCTTTAGCGGTGTTTTTCTAAAAGCGCCGCTAATTCTCTGGCCTTTAGCGGCATTTTTTGAAAAGCGCCGCTAATGCTCCGGTCTTTAGCGGTGTTTTTCCAAAAGTGCCGCTAATGCTCGATCTTTAGCGGCATTTTTCTAAAAGCGCCGCTAATGCTCCGGTATTTAGCGGCGTTTTTCCAAAAGCACCTCTAATGCTCCGGTCTTTAGCGGCGTTTTTCAACAAGCGCCGCTAATTCTCCGGTCTTTAGCGGCGTTTTTCTAAAAGCGCCGCTAATTCTCCGGCCTTTAGCGACGTTTTTTGAAAAGCGCCGCTAATGCTCCAGTCTTTAGTGGCGTTTTTTCAGAAGCGCCGCTAATGCTCCGGCCTTTAGCGGCGTTTTAAAAAGCGCTAATGCTCGATCTTTAGCGGCGTATTGAAAAAACGCGCTATATATCCTTTAGCGGCATTTGTAAAAAACGCTATTTCTCAACTTTTTGCGGCATTTTCTTTGAAACGCCGCTAAATGATAATATTTGCGGCATTTTTTGTTAAAACGCCACTAAAAGCACCGCTAAAAGTCTGTTTTGGTGTAGTGGTGAAGCGAATTTTTTTCTTTTTGATAATGGATATGGAATGGTTATGGTAATTGCTTGCCTTGCCCCATCCCACTCTACTATATGAAATTACAATTTTATCATTGTATATATAAACTATTAAAATGGTAAAAAAATAATAATGTAATATAGAAAAAAAAATCTCAAATATTTTATGTTTAAATATCCTTTTTTTGAAGAACTACATTTAAATATTCACTTAACTTTAAAAAAATTAAAAATATTAAAGATAAGTAGAAAAAATTAAATTGAAATGGAGTGGGGTGGGGTGGGATGGGGCGAAGAATGATGCATTCAACATCCATGAAGGCAGGAGTGACTTTCAAGATCATATATCCATAGTGAAGCGATGCGGTGGTGAAACAAAGCATGTCAACTGTGGAACAGTGGTGAATTTAGCAATATATGTCCCCTTCCCACTCCATTGCCATCGCTACATCCCTCCTATTTTCTTTGCTCTCACTTTCTTCCCTCTCGAGCACACTCAATTTATTTTCTTCCCACTTTTTCACTCTTTCTATTTTTTCACTTAACCAAGCACACACTAAATGAACATGTTTGTGAATATTAAACGAACAAGTTCACAAACATGTTTATGAATATAATTGAACATGTTCACGAATAATAAACAAACAATTAGTAACATATAAAATAATCAAAATTTAATATTGATAATTATCTCATAAATAAATAAAATAAGCACACAAACAATAATATTATTACTAATTATATAACAATTGAACAAGAAATATGTTTCAATTGATTAATTAAATGAGCTCTAAACTAACACAAACTTATCAATATAAATGAATTCAACAAGCTGATGCGTCGTTGAAAGCACCAAAAATATCCTATTCCCTGTAAAATAGTGAAAATAACAGTAAAGTGGAAGTAGGGTCGAATCCTTAGGGACCGGATCGTACGAATGCTCGTTTCTTGAAATCCTGGACAATTTCTTGACTAATAAAACTTGCGTGACTAAAAAATAAAAAAAAATAGAATTAATAATTTTGGTCTGGAAAAAATAAAAAAATAGAATTTAAAGTAAATTGAAATTACGAAATTAAATTAAATAAATTGTGGAAATTAAAATGAGGAATATGAGAATAAAAAGAGTTTAGGGAAGAGTAAGTTTCTTATGTGGCAAGATTCTAGCATCCGGTTGTCTCGTTCCGCCTTGGGTTCAATTCTCGGCTTTTAAATAACCCTTCTCAACCTGAATAAGCCAGTTATAGGGGAAGAGGATGCCTACGACCACCAGCTCCAAGGATTTAGACTTAAATTTGGTGGAACCTGACTCTAGCCAACAATCGCTCTTGTGGGATCATCTATGCTAGATCAACATTTCTCAATGGCAAATCCCACGCCATTTTGTCTCTTGGGCTCGCCAACCTCTGACGCAGTAAGCTAATGAACCGACTGTGCAACCTTCTCAAAATATACAAAGCGGTCGTTCCTTGCACACGTTGAAAAGATCACTTTTTAAGGGACATGGACGGAAGCGTCAGCCCCATAATGCGGAGAAACGATGAATACCCTGTTGAGAAGGCTAAGTACGGATTCTAAACCTCAATAACCCTTTTTGGGGATTTTCGATAACCTTTGGCTAGATGGGTTTTAGTGGCTCATGGTTTTGGTGGAAAAGAAAATAAATATATAATAAAAATAGATATTTTATTAAAAGGAAATATGGAAAGAATAAAATACTTATGGAGATAGTGTTTACAGAAAAAAGATCAACTCCTATTTGAGTCACCTTTCCCCCTATTTATAGTGCTAAGATAGATAGAGTAATCCTACCCGAATTCCTAAAGATAATTACAAATAATCAAAGATAAATAAAGATAAATTAAATAAACCCTAAAATTAAATAATCCTTAATTATCTTAATATTAATTATCCTAATGTAATCAAAATAGAGTCTAATAGAATAAAAACTCTTCTTTTTGCATTTCAACCCTTGTGTCCTCCATGCTTACACTTTTGGCACCAACTTTTCCCCATGTCGCACATTGACCCATTTTATCTTTAATTTCACGCTTTTGGCCCTTAATTTCTCTTTTGCCTCCAATTTAGTCCCTACAAGATAAAAGACCATAAATAGCCCAAATTAGTAGAATCATACTCAAAATAAATATGCAATTAGCACATAAAAATATGATGCTCTAGAATATTATCAAATTCCCCCTATTTAGCCCATACTTGCCCTCAAGTGTGGTTCTTATCTATTGCGAAAATTAGATCTTGCCATGAAAGAAATACTACTCCAAAGGTTTATAAAAATTAGTTAAAAATGCATATGAAAAATAAAGAGAACTTCTAAGCTTGCTTTAAGTAAAACAGATAAAGTATTCTAATTAATACACATAAAAAATAAAAATCGTCTTGAATTATTTCATGCTATTTAGGTAAATTACCAAACCTACCAAGACACTCTATTTATTTCCTCCTTAAGTCCCCAACTGCAATTTTATTAGTACTATTTTTTTCTTTTCTTTTTTCTTTTTTTTCTTTTTTTATTATTATTTATTTACTTAGGAATATATTGAACCTTTTGATGCGAAGAGAGATGACAACCCAAGCACCCCACCCCGGTTACTTAACCCAACATACTCCTAAAAATTATTTATTTCCAGTTAGCGGAGTTTTACCCATTACACCACACAACCTTTTGACGCGAAGTAGAATGACAACCCAAGCACCCTACCCCGGTTACTCAGTCAGTCACGTTCTGAGCCGCACTCATAACCTTGGTTAGCGGAGTTTTACCTATCACGTCACACAACCTTTTGACGCGAAGTAGAATGACAACCCAAGCACCCTACCCCGGTTACTCGATCGATCCACGTTCTAAGTCAGACTCATAACCATAGAAAAATTTATTAACAATTAAACGAAATTTAAATTTTTGAGAACTTAGGGAAAATAATTTAAGTGTCAAGAATAAGTTTCAATAATCACCTAATATCCATGAACATAAATTAAGCATGCAATCATTTTAAGTGTTCACTTTATATTAAACTTGATCAATCGCATAAAAAGCAAGATAGAGTCAACTTATTAATCATAATTATTTTTAGCCTAATAAAAATAAAACAATGGAGACGAAATCAAACAGGCAGAATCATAACTAACTCAGTAGCCAATAATCATGCATGAAGGTCAAACAGTGGCAGGTCGTGGTCAAATTCTTGGGCATGAAAAGCGACAAAATATTATTAAAAAAATATGGACAAAATGGAGCCTTTAGCAGCAAACACAAATCACATCAGCAGACAACAGTAATATGAAGATTACCTCCCTCCTACTTAAAACACATTGTCTTCGATGTGGACGCAAAAGAAATAAATAGGTAGAAAAGTTTAAAAAAACTCCCCGTGTAGCTACTGTCGATTGCGGAGGACTTGTGTGTGAAGGGGACAATGTGGAGGGCTTGGCGGCTTGTGTCGTGGGAGAGGAGGAAGAAGGGAGGCCGAATGGTGCAGCAGTGATGGGGAGGGAGAGGATGCGTCGGCCAAATCAATTGTTTGAGAGGTGGTGACAGCTCAAGTTGATGGTGAAGGGAGGCTCGGCGGCAGCTCGACTTCGGGTACGGACCATGGATGGCAGCAAAACGGTGGTGGGTGGTGGAGGAGAAAGGAGTCGGTGGCTATGGAGAAGAGAAAGGAAATTTGAAAAAAAAATGTAAGGTTTGGGGGTTTTATTTGCTGAAAAAGGGTGTTTGGCTGCAGGTTTTGAGGATTCTAGGACTGGAATAGGACGTTTGGCTATAAGGATATGGCATTCTGGGCTAGAATAGGCCTGTTTGGCTGCAGAAATATGGCATTCTAGGCTCACTTTCTGTCTCTTTTTCTTCGTATTTTCGCTCCGTTTTACCTAGATAGAAGAAGAGAAATTCATTAATATTTAAATAAAATAAAAATAAATTAAATTAAATTAAAAAGAAAATAAGAAATAAAAAAATAACAATAATAAGGATTGGGTTGCCTCCCAACAAGCGCTTGTTTAACGTCATTAGCTCGATGACTTAAATGGTTCTACGATGGCTCAAAATAAATCTTTTCAATCGTGTGAGCTTGGAAATTTTTATTTTTTATCACATCCACCATATTTGGGTTTAATCGTTCTTGCGCCTCTTTCATTGGTTTCATATTTTCCTCCAAGGGGTTAATCCCTTTTAAGTCGGCAATAGTCGCATCATTCTCCAAAATGTGAATTTGAGATGCTCGAGAAGTGGTTTTAATTTCGGATCTGATGCCTGCACAACAGAAGGTAGAAGTTTAGTATCCATAGGAGCCAATAATTTATTAATTGATTCAAAATTATCAAACATCATTTTAGATTTATCTCCATAAATTGACTCAAAATTTTCTTCCACTAAAGAGTCAATTATGTCGACACAATTTACGCTTAAGATTTCGCTGGGATGGCTAATGGCATCGTAGACATTAAACTTCACGATCTCCCCATCAAACTCCATCTTGAGAGTTCCACTTCGAACGTCAATTTTAGTACTAGCCGTACTAAGGAAGGGTCGTCCTAACAAGAGATCCGAAGATCTGGAAGTACGTATCCTCCTCCATTTTTATTACATAAAAATCTTCAGGGAAAATAAGTTCGTTAAATTTTACCAACACGTCCTCGAGGACTCCTTCGGGATGCACAACGGACCTGTCTGCCAATTGAATGATAACACCTGTTTTTGTCAAAAAAACCTGCGTTAAGTGGTTCATAAATAGAATATGGCATTAAATTTATGGAGGCTCCTAGATCACACATAGCCTTTTTAATTCCCAAATGACCTATTTTGCATGGTATTGCAAACATGCCCCTATCCTTACATTTTGTCGGTATTTTTCACTGTAACACTATGGAAACATTTTCACCAACATTCACCCTTCCATTACCTATTAATTTTAGCTTGTTGGTGCAAAACTCTTTAGGAAATTTAGCATAACTCGGTATTTGCTTGATGGCATCCAATAGCGGAATATAGATCTCGACATTCCTAAATGTTTCGAGGATTTCATTATCCCCTTTACCTCTTCGATACTGGTTGAATTGTTCAGGAAATGGAGGTTGAATTATAGGTAATTGGGGTTTCGTTCAAACCTTTTCATCGTTCTTAGGATTTTTTTTGGCGATTTCTTAGCCAAGATTCCTATCAGGAATTGGTTTCAGTACCTTTCCACTTCGCAACGTCACTGCATTCACGTTTTGTCTTGGATTCGGTTTGGGTTGTAACGGTAGCTTCCCTTGACAGTTTAATTTCTCAACTGATATGGTCAATTCTCTTATAGACGCCTCAGTTTTCTGTTGAAAATCCTTCATTTCTCTTTGGAAATTAAGAGTTAGCTGTTGAAAATCAAGGACATTAGCTGCTAATTTATTGACCATGGTTTTTAAGAAATTACCTAAATCTCGAGGCTATTGTGGAAGCTAATTTTGGTATGGCTGGTTATACCGTAGGTTGGTCCCATAACTCAAGTTGGGATGGTCCCTCCATCCTGGGTTGTAGGTATTAGCGTAGGGATCATATCGCCTCTGTGGTGGGCCAGAGAAATTTCCCACTGCATCTAAATGAGTCATAGAGTCATCATACAAACTAGGGCGTGCATCAATTGTGTGCTCAGGTGTAGCACATATTCCACATAACCGAGCTGGTTTAGCTTTTTCTGCAACAAGAGAGCTCACAATACTAGTAAGTCTATCAAGTCTACCTTCTATGGAAGAATTACTTAGCTGGTAAACCTTTATAGGGGGTTCAGGATTAGCTCAAAACTGTTGAGAATTCGCAGCCATTATGGATATTAAGTCCCTTGCTTGTTGGGGGGTCATATTGACTAACGCTCCTCCACAAGCAGCATCTACCATATTCATCTCCATTAGTTTCAAAACTTCATAAAAGTACTGGAGGAGAGATTGCTCTGTTATACCGTGTTGTGGGCAGCTTGCACACAACTTCTTAAACCGCTCTCAATAACTGTAAAGAGTCTCTGCTTCTTTTTGCCTTATTCCCACGATCTCTCTTCTTAGCTCAACTGCTCTAGATGCTGGAAAAAACCTGTTGAGAAATAAACGAGATAAATCAGCCCAAGTAGTAATAGATCTAGGAGGAAAATAGAATAACCATTCCTTAGCAGAATCTGCTAGGGAGAAAGGGAAAGCACGCAATTTTATTTGATCCTCAGTTACCCCCTGAGGTTTCATGCTAAGACAAACCATATGAAACTCTTTCAAATGCTTGTGGGGATTTTCGTTTTGCAACCCACAAAAAGTTGGCAGTGGTTGGATTAAACTTGACTTTAATTCAAAATCAGTATCCATAGTAGGATACGCGATGCACAGTGGCGGTTGTTCTACCGGAGCTTCGGCCAGTTGCTGAATTGTTTGAGCCATAGGTTGACGTGCCAAATTCGATTTTTCGTTAACCCTAGATTCAAACACTTCTTCAGGTGAATTGATTTCTACTTTTTCGCCTTCAAAAGTCTGAGTAGGGTTTTCGTTAACCCTAGACTCTGCTTCGTCGTTGATTCTGATTTCTGGCAGTGGATTGCTTTGAGTCCCAACCACCACTGACTACTTTTTTCTTAGTTTTGTTTCCTTGCGATTAGCTTTTGCAGTCTTTTCAATCTCCGAGTCAAACGCAAGAGTGCTTGGAGCAGATCTGGTCATAGAAAACAAAAAAAAACAAGATTAGTACGTTACCGATCCCCTAAAACGGTGCCAAAATTTGATCCGTCGTTGAAAGCACCAAAAAAATCCTATTCCTAGTAAAATAGTAAAAATAACAGTAAATGGGAAGTAGGGTTGAATCCTCAGGGACCAAATTGTACGAGTGCTCGTTTCTTGAAATCCTGGACAATTTCTTGACCAAGAAAACTTGCGTGACTGAAAAATAAAAAAAACAAAATTAATAATTTCGGTCTGGAAAAAATAAAAAATAGAATTTAAAGTAAATTAAAATTACGAAATTAAATTAAATAAATTACGAAAATTAAAATGAGGAATATGAGAATAAAAAGAGTTTAGGGAAGAGTAAGTTTCTTATGTGGCGAGATTCTAACATCCGGTTGTCTCATTCCGCCTTGGGTTCAATCCTCGGCTTTTAAATAACCCTTCTCAACCTGAATAAGCCAGGTATAGTGGAAGAGGACGCCTACGACCACCAGCTCCAAGGATTTAGACTTAAATTTGGTGGAACCTGACTTTAGCGAACAATCGCTCTTGTGGGATCATCTATGCTAGATCAAAATTTCTCAATGGGGAATCCCACGCCATTTTGTCTCTTGGGCTCGCCAACCTCTGACGCAGATAAGCAAACGAACCACTATGCAACCTTCTCAAAATATACAAAGCGGCCGTTTCTTGCACACGTTGAAAAGATCACTTTTTAAGGGACATGGACGGAGCGTCACCCCGTGCTGAGAAACGATGAATACCACATTGAGAAGGCTAAGTCGGATTCTAAACCTCAAGAACCCTTTTTGGGGATTTTCGACAACCTTTGGCTAGATGGGTTTTAGTGGCTCATGGTTTTGGTGGAAAAGAAAATAAATATATAATAAAAATAGATATTTTATTAAAAGGAAATATGGAAAGAATAAAATACTTATGGAGAGAGTGTTTACAGAAAAAAAGATCAACTCCCATTTGAGTCACCTCTCCCCCTATTTATAGTGCTAAGATAGATAGACTAATCCTACTCGAATTCCTAAAGATAATTACAAATAATCAAAGATAAATTAAATAAACCCTAAAATTAAATAATCCTTAATAATTATCTTAATATTAATTATCCTAATATAATTAAAATAGAGTCTAATAGAATAAAAACTTTTCTTTTTGCATTTCAACCCTTGTGTCCTCCATGCTTGCACTTTTGGCACCAACTTTTCCCCATGTCACACATTGACCCATTTTATCTTTAATTTCACGCTTTTGGCCCTTAATTTCTCTTTTACCTCCAATTTAGTCCCTACAAGATAAAAGACCATAAATAGCCCAAATAAGTAGAATCATACTCAAAATAAATATGCAATTAGCATATAAAAATATGATGTTCTAGAGTATTATCACAAGCTTTATTAAATTATTTTTTTTTTAGAAAAGGATAGCATTAAGCGATTACATTAGATAAAATCATAATTAAGATGAAATAGATATGTTGCGATTTATTCTCAACAAGTTCATGGCCGAAGCCGGTAGAGATCTAAATAAACGTATCAAAGAACTACTTGTATCAGCACATTTAGTCATGTGATCAGCAACACCATTAAGAGTTCTCGGGATATGTCAAATACGAATCTCCCATTTCTGACGCAAAGCTTGATGTAACAGCCACAATTCCACTAAACTACTACTAGCTCCTCCACCAGACAAATGTAATTCAACCAACAAATCATGAAGAGACCAAAATTTTGTTTATAATTATTTATTTTACTTAATAAACAGACCAAAATTGAATTATTTATAAATTATTCATCCAACGGCTAACCATGGAAAAGGGAAATGTATATATTTGATGAAAATATAGAAAATATTCCCTCCTTATACTTGAGAAATTAAATTAAGAATTTGAGTAATATTTATATTAATATATCTTAAGCTTAACAAATAACAATCAAATCATCATGAAGCATGAACTCAAACACATACAAACATGAACATAACACAAATATATGTATATGCCAACATTTGTATTAATAAAATAATTAACCATTAACATATTCATCCAAAAGAAAAGAATGAAAGCTTGCTACCATTGTCTACAAATAGCAATAATTATTGGTATAACAAGTCACCATTCAATTGCATGTTTTGCCTAGACGTATTTATTTTTGTTTGATGAATTTTGTGTAATATTTTAAGAGATTTTGTGAAGGAAGTCTGGTGATGTTATAAAGGAAGACTTACTTACAAGTAAAAGAATTTCGAATATGCTAGTCTCATCATATTTCCTTAAATATAAAATATGCCATCATATGTTATTGTTATTCTAATCACACTAGTTAGATTAAACTGGGCTACAATATTTATACATTCAACACTAGTTTTACTATATTTCACATAGAATTAAAACACAATAATCTATACATTGTGGGAAACATTTGTAAGTACAATAGTTACGTATTCAAAATGTCTGTATAAGTAGTACGAAATGAAAGTGAGTAAAATTGAACTTAAATCATTATTTGTATTGAAAAAAAATACAATGGATTATTGTCTGGATAAGACCTTTTAGTTGTAAGATTGAATCTAAGTTGCATAACTTATTGGCTGTGCTCACTGTTTTTTTTTTTTTTTTCAATTTTAAGTTATTTCCTTAAATCACAACTAAACAAAACAACTTAATCAACAACTCAACACTTACAATTGGTACCAAAGCTTAACACTAGATGGATTGGATGAGGATTGGAATATTTTAATATTTGTAAATCTTAGATCTTAATATTTATAAATTGTAATATTGATATTAATATTTTAAAATTTAGACTAAAATTATTAATATGATAATATTAGATTTTATTCAAGTTAATTTTATATAAAATTAAATATAAGGAGATTTTTTAAGAAAATGAATTATATTTTTTAAAAGAAATCAATTTCAAAAAAAAAAAAAAAGAACTTCTCTTTTGTTGATTAAGTAAGAAATGTTGTCTAAATCGGACCAGTCGATCGGACTGGGAATTAGTCGGGCATCAGTCTAGAGAGGGGCTTTGAACCTATTGAGTTGGGAACTAGTATGAACTGATTGAACTAGATAAAAAATTCAATTGAATCGGGCAATTAAACGGGAGTTTTTTATTTTTAATATTTTTTAATTGGTCTGATTAGACCAACAAACCAATGGCCTGACCGGTTCGACCATTGATCCAGGTTAGAAAAACATTACTAGTAAGTCATTTTCTATTAGTTAAACTATTTTTCATGAAACAAACACAAAAAATATAGAAAACATTATTCGTAAGTTATTTTTATGAAACAAATTTGTCTAAGTATTTAAAACTAAAGCTTAGAAAAAAAATTATATTTTTTAAAAACTGTTGAATTGTTAAAATTTTTCCATATTTTTGTGAAATTTTAAAATTTTTATGATTTTTAAAATTTTAAATTTTAAAATGTTTCATAATTTTTAGATGATATCGACATAATATTTAAAAAAAAGGATAACATTAACAATTAAATACATATGACACTATATCAATGAACATCGTTAACCATTAATTAACTGATCATGTCAACTTTTTCATCCAAATATAATCTATTTGATAAAAATCAGGGTAAATTACACCAACAGTCACTCAACTTTAGGGTAACTAACAAAATAGTCACATAGGTTTCATTTCAATCACCCAACTTTTGAAAAATAACAAAACAGTCACTAACGTTATAAAAAAGTGACAAAACAGTCATTGACTAATAGTTTGTGTTAGTGTCTTAACAGAACCACTGATGTGGCAAGTTAACTAGCTGATGTGGCCAGTTAACTTGCCGCATTGGATGAAGAAATTGACAAAAAAAAACCCTAAAAAAAATTTAACAGAGAAGAAGAAGAAGAAGAAGCAGAAGAAGAATAGACTGTAAAAAAAAAGTCTTAGGGTCCGATTCTTTGCCATTGAAACTCCATGTCTTAGCTCTCTTCTTCTGTAACTTTGTAACCTTCCGCCATTCTAACGGAGGATAACCATGCATCTTTTTGTTGCTAATTAGAAGGAACCATATATTAGAATCTTTCCGCTGTTGAGAGAGCTATCATGAAATGATAAAAGAAAGAGAATTGGTTTTTTTTCTCAGCAACCAAACAAGCTAAGAAATTTGAAAGGAAAGTGAAAAAGATATAACCTTGAATTGAAACTAGCGTTTGGCTTTTGAGTAAAAGCAGACGAATGAAATTACTCAAATTCACCCTGTGGCACGTCATATAACACATATTACTCTATTTTTTACCTTCAAGTTAGATCTCGCATATGTTTCTTCCATTGGGGTTATCTGCTTAGCTCATTTAAGCAGTGTTTAATGGTTAACAAAGACCTCCATGGCAGCAACAAAGAAGCTTTCATCTCTTTTCCCTTTGTTGTCTCTGATTTGCTTCATCTCTTTCTTTCTTCTTCTCTCTATTTCCAGAAAAGCCTCCATTTCCTCTTCCACAACTCATCCCTAGTTCCTCCATTTTAAACCCATCGATACCAATCCCACCACCCGATCAAACCCATCTGCAACCGGCGATTCTTCATGCGATTACTCCAATGGGTCGTGGGTTTATAACCCAAATACGGGATTTGATCGATACGACATGTAACAGCCTAATTTTCAGTGGTGTCAGAAACAGTGATTCGGGATCACTAAATTTGACAAGTGAGTTCAAAAATTTAATAAATTAATATATTAGTCAAGTGTGATTTTAGAAGTATTTTTGAATTAGTGAATTTTGTGATTTAAAAGAATTTATTAGGTAAATTGGGTCGAAAACGAGGTATTGAGACCTCGAATTTATAAATCGAGCCATAAATATTTATAAAATATTTATGGAGTTTCATTGAGTATGTATTAAAGTTTCGTTAGAAAATTTTAACATTTTGATAGTTAATTAATTAAAAAGGACTAAATTATAAAAGGTGCAAAAAATTGTTAGAGTGATTAAATAGCTTAAGCGTCTAATAAGGAAGGATTTAAAAGGCAATCAGATCCAAAATATATGGGTTGGACGGTATGGGCAAAGAAAATAAGCAAGGAAACAATGTGAACAAGGGGCAAAATTGGAAAACAAGTAATATTAATAGTTAAAATTAAATTTTCATGAGAAATCTAGATATTTTCTTCATTTTTCTTCAGAAAAACGCCATGGGAGGTCTCCAAGAAGCTGGTTTCTCATATTTTTGGCACCATTTGAGTTTATTTCTTGCTCTTTTCTTGTAATTTTAATGTTTTTAAGACTTTTGCAATTAGGTCCAACTATCTAATTCATTAGTTTTTATTTTATGGGTAATATTGGAAGTTACCATTGATGAGTGATGAATTTTTATGATGAATTAACATGGAATTGAAGTTTTAATTTTGTTATATGATGATTTTATAAAGTAATTTCAATATAAATTAATTTTGGGACCTAATTGTGAAAAAGTTAAGAATTAGGGTTTGGAATTAAAATTATGAATATTAATGGCTGTATGGTAGCCTAAAATAATTAGTTAAATTGTCAATTGAGAAAAATTAGCTCAATTGATGGGTTAATTACACATGGACTAAATTGTAAAAATTGTAAAATTTGGGGTAAAAGTGTCATTTCTAAAATTAAAGGGTATAAATTGTAAAGTAAATTAGAAATGGAATAGATGCTAATGAATGATTAATTTTATATTATAGATCAAGAAACTGAAGATAAACGGGGAAAAGAGAAATTAACAGACTAGTCCCCGAATTTCTACAAATTCTACAAATAGGCCTAGGTAAGTTCGTATGATTGAAATTTGATACTTTTTATTGAATTTATGTATGATATTATGTATTTATTTATATTATATGTTAAAAACATGGAAAATTTATAAATATGAATGGTTAACGAAATAAATAAATACGAAATTCATGAGAATAACAGTTGGGGAATATTGATTGTTATTGAATTAAATATATGTGGAATAGTGATATTTGAATATTGGATATATTGAAACGGATAGATTTAATAAGTGATGAATTTATTGAAATTATATTGATTGAGTTGGTATATATATATTGATTATATTGGTAATAGAATTGAAATAAATATTGATTGTTATTGAAAAGTGATTGAATTGTATTGAATTATGAATATATTTGATTAATTTAAATATGTATTTATTGGAAAATGAAAAGGTAATTTGGAAACCTTATTAACTAGTTGGCTAAGTCGGATATAGTTGGCATGCCATAGGATTGGAAGTGTTCGGGGTTACTTCGAGTTCGAGTCGATGAGACACTGGGTGTCATTATATTACTTCGGATAGATTCGATGAGGTATTGGGTACCAACTTACTTCGGCATGGCCGATGAGACACTGGGCGTCAACTTATTGCTTCGAACTATCCGATGAGGCACTGAGTGTTGTACTGGTGTATTTTGGTTAGATCCGTGTATCCGTCCGAGTCTGAGTCGGGTTAATAGGGCTAAACAAATGATTTGTCCAATTCATTGATATTGAGTGATATTGAATATGGATTGGAATGGACAACGAAATGAACTATGCAATTGAAATGCATGAATCATGGATTCATGAAATGGATATTGATATTGAAATTGAAATTGAATTGTGTATCCTAATGAGAAAAGCTATTGAATAGCAATTATTAAATTGAAATAGTACGATATGAGAATTAAAAGTGCTATGAATGGTATATTTATGAAATTATATCTAAAATACTCAGATTGATATATAATTGTTATATATTGAAATGTGACATGGGAATGATATTTATTTAATATATATTGAAAAGTAACATATAAATATGTGTTTAACTTTAATATGTTGATATAAGAAGATTATGTATATGATGATGAGTATTAAACCCAAGTGTGATATGTCGAGACAATAAGTTTATCAATATTGAATTTATATGTAAGATGTGTAAGTACGCTAACTATTGTTGTTGCTTGATGACTAGGCAAGTGCCAAGCTATTGATTGAATAGTAATATGTTTATTTGTTTGAAGCACTAAAATGGTAAGTATTTAAGTGGAAATAAATTAGTATTCATGAAAGAATGGTAAGATTTAGATTATACAATTTCTTGTGGAACGATTTGTTATGTGTCCAATTAGAACAATGTTTCGATTAAATGCATTAATTTGTAATCGTGACTGAATGACATGCATATGGAATAAGTGCGGAAGAGTTAAAGTTATTTAAAAATTTACTAAGCTTGAGGGTATATGTTTATGTGTGATACTATGGATTAGTTCACCTTGTGAATTAGTGAGAATAGTTTATAAGTGTTACGGTAATAATATTGGGTTATTTTTTATATGTAAAGTTTTATAATTGAAATATATTATTATGATTAAAGATTATACGAACTTACTAAGCAATCATTACTTACATAATTTTTTTAGTTATTTACCTTACAGATTATCAGAAGCTCGAATGGGTTGGAAGCATATCGGAGCTATATCACACCATCCGTTGGTTTTATTGGTAATTATTGATTACTTGATTCTAGTTATAATGGCATGTTTAGGTTATTTTGACTAAAGGTTAGTCTATAGATGTTTTGTTAAAATTAGTCAAGTATTTGGTTCATGCTTTGTATTGTGGTGTTTGCATGATTGCCTTAAAATGTTGATATGATTGAATCATGAGTGGTAAAATAGTAGTTGTATATGCATAAAATCTTATTGGTTAGGTTGAACATATAGGTATAAAGATAATTGGTATTAAGAAGACTATTTAGTATAAATTTGCATATCGTGTTTGAATAAATAGATAAGTTTGGAGATAAAGATAAACGTGATAATATTACATGATTGAAACTTGATCCTAACTTAATTTGAATATATTGAATTGGGTTGCTTGGTGTCTAAAATTACAGGGTATGGTAATCTTGATGTTTAAGGCTCATAATGAGTCCACACGGCTAACACATGGACGTGTGGTTTGGTCGTGTGTCCCCTACATCTTCAAACCTTAGAAACAGAATGCCCGGGTATTACCATATGGGTAGAGACACCGGCATCTATCTCAGTCGTGTGAGACACACGGCTTAGCACACGGGTATGTGTTCAGCCGTGTGAAAACTGCACCTAAATTTTGATAAATTAATTGACCACACGGCCTAACACACAGGCGTGTGGCTTGGCCATGTGCGGTAAGTCAAAGAGTTAAACGAGGTAGGACACAGCCTGGAGCATGGGCATGTCATAGGGTCACACGGGCATGTCCCTAGACCACACAAGCGTGTGTGCCTACCTAGGAAAAATTTTGAAATTTCGCGAAAAATTCTCTGAGTTTCCAATTAAATCCCGATTCATTTTAAATACTTATATTGGGCCTCGAGAGCCCATAAAAGAGACAACATGATTAATTTATGACGTGTTTGCAATCTATCTTGTTTATTGTTCATAATCGATCTGAATAGTCCGGTAATGTTCTATAACCCTATTTGGGCGACGGATAAGGGTTAGGGGGTGTTACACGACAGTAGCTGCAAGGAGATATTCAAAGGATGGAATTGCGTTTTGAACAAAAAATCCAACGATAGAGACATCATTAAGTGGCGATGGAAGCTTTGTAACTGTGACCTCCCACCGTTCGATCCCCTCCAATTTTTTCACACTTACAGAGATACAAACATTGGAACTTCCCCTATCTCTCTATCTCAAAGTTAGTTAATTTAAAGCAAATTAGGCCTTAATCAATATTCAACAGTGCAGGGTTTATTGGTGATTCCTTAAATAGAAACATGTTTGTATCTTTGTTTTTTACTTCGAAACGTGTGTCCAATGATGTGAAAAATGGCGTCATGTAACAACCTAATTTTGGGTCCAATTGGAACAGTGGATTTGAGACCACAAATCTGACGCTGTAAAATTCATTTTTATTATATTTTTGTGGTCTACAATTTTATGGAACGATTTCGTGAAATTTTTGTTCGAAAATTTTGACGTCTGGGCACTCAATTTAGTTAAAGGGACTAAATTGAAAAAGTGCAAAACTTGAATTCTATACATTAAAGGTGTCTAATTGTTATGAGATTTTAAATTGGAGGTATTTAAATGGTAATTAGACCATTGGTTAAGTTGGTGGACAAAAATGGACATGGTTTGGTATGTTTCTAAAGTTTTTCATTAAGGGTATTTTGGTAATATGGTAATTAAAATGAATTAAAAAGCAAAAATAATTACATGGAGAAGGCATGGCTAGGGTTTTTCAAGATTCCAAGCTCGATTGTAAGTCCGTTCTAGCCCCTTTTTTATGATTTTTATGTTTTTAAAATCCTTGTAACATGATCTATCTATTTCTACCGTCAATTTGAAGAGATGTCAAGGTCTAAAATTGTACCCATGATGGATAAATGGTAGAAAATGTATGTTTGGTGTATGATAAATGACTTTTGCTAAGTGATATTCGGTGAAAATGCTAAAAAGGATTTGTTTGTAAAAGTTGTAAAATGAATAGTAAAAGTGTGAATAAATGAAATTTTTGGGCTGTTATAAGATGTATAAGGTTCTGTTAAGCATGGGTATCAAAAAAATTGAGTACATTTCATTTTACGAGCCTAGGGACTAAATTATAATATGTTAAACTTTAAGGGAAAAATGTAATTTTTTCAAAAATATGGTTTTGGGCTGATTTGAATAGTATAATGATTAAATAAGTTAAATGTGATGTTATAGATTAAGAAACAAACAAGATTCAAGATTAAAACGGGGAAAAATAAGTATTTTACGGTTAGGTCATTTTTGTCGTTTCTACACCGAAGTAAGTTTGTATGTTTAATAAGCATTAACTTATATGTGTATAAATGCTTGATTGATATAATTATGGTAAATGCTACATTATTGAATGAAATGTGAATGCTATTGAGTAGGATACTACGGAAATGACCGACAGAGATTCGATACAGTGAAAGTCCCGATTGAACATTAGGAATAGATAGGATACAAAAGTCATGACATTAGGGTTACTGTGATTATGTGTAAGACCATATCTGGGATATGGCATCGATATGAGACTTCGTGTAAGACCATAGTGGGCTATTCGCATGGATACGAGAGTTTATATAAGACCATATCTAGGATATGGCATTGGTACGGTACTGTATGTACAAGATTCCCGAGTATCCTTTAGTATTCTAAATGGTTCAATGGGAAATTCAACGGGTATGTCAAAGACGAGAAAGAGTATATATGTATTACGAATTGGTACAAGTATGTACGTAAAGTTTATAAGCATTAACTTCATGAAATTATGAGTTCATGATTTCCATAAGAATGATTTTGTGAAAACCTTGTGATGTATGAATTTCATGGTAAATTAGATTGACGATTATGTGATTGTCTTTCGAGCCAAATTGAGTTATGATATAACATGATTTATTCACACAAATTGAGATTTATCGGATATGAGAAAAATGGAAGATTGGCATAATTGCCCATTAAAATGGTTATGTAAGTATAGGAAGATAAGAGATTAAGAAATTGAAAGATGTTAAAGTATATTCTTGAAATGTAAATACTCATAATTAATGTGCATGTTATTATGGGGTATAAAATGATTGGTTGATTATGGTAATTTGTTATAATGGAGAGATTACGGTTATTAGGCTAATGTCAAAACATGTTAAAATATGCTTGCAAATTGATAGAGCAAACAATGTGACTGAATAAATTATAAATGTGAGTTTTATAGAAAATTTTATGAACTTGTGTTTATATTATTGGACTTGGTAAATGATTGGTAAAAGTTGCTTATTACTTTCATACGGACTTACTAAGCTATATAGCTTACCCCCTTCCTTTCCCATGTCTTATAGGGTTATTAAGCTAGCTCAAGTTGGAGATCGCCGGAGATCCTATCACACTATCAAGCTATCATTTTGGGTATAAATGAATTCAAGTATTTTAAGTCTATGGCATGTATAGGGACTAGGCCAATTTGTTATGTGCGTCATTATTAATTTGGCCATATGTGTTAGCTTGTAATTGTTAATGCTTCATCCTATATATAGCCATGAATGATGGCTTATGTTGATCATAAGTTTATTCATATGTTAATGTATGTTTTTAACAAGCTAGTATGATGTTTTAAGCATGATAAATGATAGTATAAGAATGACATATTGTCTTGTTTGTTGCTGGTTGCATTTATGTGCTTGAATTTGTGCCATGTGATGTTGTGTAGATGTGTGAAAGGGAGGGTGGCAAAATTTCTTGGTAAATAGCCTTGTTTTTGTCCACACGGGTAGACACACGGGTGTGTGTCTACACCTTGTGTGACACACGATCTGCCCCACGGGCATGTGTTTCAGCCGTGTGTCCCCTGCACTTTAATTTTGGAAAAACAGAATGTCCAGAATTGAGCACATGGGCAGAGACACGTGCGTGTGTCTCAGCTGTGTGTGCTACACAGCCTAGCATACGAGAGTGTGGCACGGCCGTGTGGTACAAGTCAGAGAGCACCCTAATTTGGACACAGTCTGAAGCACGGGCGTGTCCCAAGACCACACGGACGTGTCTCTTGGACCACACGGGCGTATGAGCCCTATAACATGAAAAATTTTCTAAGTGTTGTAAAATATTCTAAAGTTTTTGGTTCATTCCCGAACCACTTCCAATGCATGTTTTGGGCCTCGTAGACTCGTATAAGGGACTTTATGATTGAATATGAATGGCTTTAATTTGGACGCAATTTTTTGACTCAGAATTGTGTGATTGCCTGTGTTATAAGTCTGGTAATGCCTCGAGCCCTGTTCGGCGTTGAATACGGTTAAGAGGTGTTACACGTCCTGTTGGAGCTAATCGTTGCTTTACTTTCTTTCACTATAATCTCACCATTGCTTATCATAGAACTAATCGTTTGGCACGCTATGGTAGGTAAGCTGCTTTGAATCATTTAGATAAATTCCAATTTAGTTTCTTTTTGTTGTATTTCATGGTAGGAACTGTATTATTGTTGATTGTGTTTAATACAGATGGTCAAAGCGGCAGGAAAAAGAGAGCCATGAAGAAGAAGAAGAAGAAGAAGAAGAAGAAGAGAAGAAGAAGAAGAGCAAATACATGGAGTTTCAATGGCAAAGAATCAAACCCGTCAAATTAGGCAAATAAAACTTCTTTTTTTACAGTCTATTCTTCTTCTTCTTCTTCTCTGTTAAAGGGGTTTTTTTTAGGGATTTTTTTTAAATTTCTTCATCCAATGTGGCAAGTTAACTTGCCACATCAGCAGTTCTGTTAAGACTCTAACGGAAACTATTAGTCAGTGACTGTTTCGTCACTTTTTTATAACGTTAGTGACTGTTTTGTTAGTTTTTCAAAAGTTAGGTGGTTGAAATGATACCTAGGTGACTATTTTGTTAGCTACAGTAAAGTTGAGTGATTGATGGTGTAATTTACCCTAAAAATTAAAAGATTATATGTGCAACTGAAAAAAGTTAAATTTTGAAAAATATACAAACATTAAATATTTTTTTAAATGATTACAGAATTTTAATTAAACCAAAAAAATACAAATTAAAATATTAGGCTCGAAATTAAAAAATCTTTTACCCAAATCAAATCCATAGCAGGTTTCACAAGCCAATTCCGTAAAGCACCACGATTGAAATAGATGGCCCAAGGAGGGTAATTATCATGTGATAAAGAAAAAAGTTCCTAATAAAACCAACATGGAGGACTCGAGTAAAATGATATCGTAAGAGGAAATGTTTGGTGTATGTAATGCCCCAAAATTCTTGTTTCGGCTTTTGTGAAATATGACACAACTATGTATTTGAATCAGTGGTTAAGTGATCTGGGTGTGTGTGGGAGGTCCCAAGTTCAAGCCCTGACTTTGGTAAATTTTGGTATTTTTTCTGACTTAAGCCTTATGCTTGGTTGGCGGACTTATATTAAGTAATTTGTAAAACCATATCAGAATGGGCCTGCTGGTTTGGTGGTTAAGTTGAATATCAGTTTGCTGAAGGTCTGGAGTTTAAATCCTGGCGCAGGCATGGGAGTTTATTTTTGCTCGTTTGACTAAGAGAGTTTAGGTCAAACAGGAATTCTGAGTTGGTTGAGTTGTAGTGGGTTTAGTGGGAGGAATTTGAGGGATTTGTAGAAATCGTATTTTTATTTTTCTCAAATTTTCTCTCTGTTGAAATTTCCCAAACTTTTCTGACGTTCTTCCCCAAAAATTTATCCACCTTTGACGTTTTGTTTCCCCTTCGCCTCTGGCGAATTTCTGCTTCTTCCTCGTCTTTCGATCTTTTCAAATCCGTCTTATTCTTGGGCAATCGTTTGACTGTGTTCGTCGGGTAAGTTTAACGTTGCTTCAATCTCATTGTCTCGTGGTTAGTTTTCTAAAAGGAGGTTTTTTGTGGTTCTTTTGGATTAGGTGGAGGTCAATAATCAATCAGTACTTCTGCAGAGATTTGAGCGTAGGGTTCGATTCGTTGTTGATAAGTGCTTAGGTTTACTATTAACTTCGATTATAAAAGTTTCGATTTTGAGTTTTTTGCTAGTGTACTAAATTGGGCTCTAAAATATCAATTGTTAAGTTCTGGAGTGCTCGGGGATTGTTTTAGCTTCAAACGAAACAAGGTGTGTACCCGAATCGCAAGAAAACGTGTTTTTGGCGAAAGCTAAAAACCATTCTATCGACGCCACACAACAATGTGCCATAAAACAAGCATGTGATCGACAAGGCCAGGCCGTGCACACAAGACACGGCCGTATGATGGCCAGGTGGGCCGTGTGCGACACACGAGCTTGACTGATTTGGGCTGTGTGGGCGACATGCTCGTGTGGCCCACACGGGTAGTTCACACGGGCGTGTGAAAATTTGAGCTATGCCATCTAATCCACACGGGCAAAGGTCAATCTGGACATGTGGGCCCACACGAGCAGGCCACATGGGCATGTGAGCCCATTTTCATTGAATTGATTACTAAGGTTGCACAGGTTGCCCAAGTCGACTATAAACCTACTGTAAGGTCGGTAAGCATTACTTAGACCCTTAATTGTGTGAACTGACTGTTTGATTTATATATATTGAACATGATGATAGTATGCATGTATACTAAACTGGTTATATGTACTGATATCATGAGATAGCATGTCATAATTTGTATGTTGCATTGCATAGGGTTGGGTAGATTATATTTGGAGGAAGTGTACTGAGAGGCTTTTAAGCCTAATATAGTGGCAGCTTAGCTGCAAATTACTATTTTGTGTCGCATTCGATACTAATTGGAGTGTAGGGATGGGTGGGTTGATTTAATCCCTACATGGAGTGTAGGGTTAGACGGAGATGGTGTTTAGAGGCTGGTTGGGTAGGGCTTGATACTGAATATTGCATGACTGCTACTGATACTGTGATGAGCTAAGGCCCTAATGCATACTGATACTGTGATGGGCTAAGGCACTAATGCATATTGATACTGTGATGGGCCTTACTGCATATTTGATATTGTACTGAGATGGGCTAAGGCCCAAACTATTACTGATACTGAAAGGGGCTTAGGCTCAAAACTATATTTGACAGTGCACTGTGTCTACTATTGTTTATTTTCTGTAGGATTACACACTTAGTTAACGTAAACTCACCCCTCTCTATTTAATGTGCACAGGTAATCCCCAGACCTATACGGATCAGTGCGACGGAGGACTCGACGGTGACCACAGTTTTTGGACTTTACGTTTTTTAATTTGTGTTTTATGTTTTTATTATTATTGGGATGTAATTTGAAGACTCTTGGGACTTTTGCTTAAATTTGGTTTTTATTTATTTCAGTGGAATTATAATTGCTAGCCGTTGAAAGTTTGGTTTTCAAAAAAAAAAAGCTAACGTAATTTTTAAAGTCACGATTACTTAAACTGTTTTGTTTTAAAAGCTTCCTCAACGAGAAATATTTTAAAGCAAATGTTTTAAATAAGAAAATTCCCTTTAGAACTAGTAAGAGATAAAGATAGGTAATAATATGGAAATGATTTCATTGTAATAATTTAGTTTTTGAACACACTATCATGTGACATCGCCAGATTCGGCCATAGTGTCTAGGCCGAGTTTAGGGTGTTACATTTAGTGGTATCAGAGCTAGGTTACAAAACTCGACTGTGGATTATGGGTTTTAAATTTGGTCTTTGAAGAATTGGTTTTGAAATGTTTCTACTGAGTATGTGGTACATCGAGTCTCCAGCGCCGATCCTGTAAGTATTCCAAAACTGATATATGCTTTAATTAAAAATGTTATGCTATTCTGAGACTATTTTAGGTGGTATACTATGAAAAATTCTAGACAATGTATATTAAGACTGTAGCAAAACTGATAGAGATTGCGATTTACGAAAAATATTCTGAATTACTGAAACTGTTTACATTAAACATCTGCTAATAAATATTGAAACCGTAACTTATTCATAAAATTTTTAATACATATAAATATGATTAGACATGAACACACGAGGTATCCGTAAACTAGGTAATAGAGGTCGAGGTAGGGGCTGTAGATGAGCTCGAGCTGAGTCCTCTTCCCTGGGTAGCATGCCGAACTTTGATACGAGTGAGATGCCGGTGTCACCTGCTACTGAGATTGGGTCTCAAGATCGTATGGCTGGGGACGACGCACTGTCTCAGGCTATGCTCAGGATTTTGGAGAGGGTCGTTGGGCCCAATACTGGATCTGGGGGCTGAGGGTTGTTACGGAATGACTCCGGTCCAATGGAGCAAAGTTATTAAATGGTGTCACTAGAGTCGCCCTTAATGTGGCCGAGTACTGGATTGAGGCCACGAAAAGGATAATGGATGACCTAGATTCACCCTCGAGCAGAAATTAAAGGGTGCAGTCTCACTATTGAGGGATGAGGCTTATTAGGGGTGGCTTACCGTTGAGGAGGGCACTCCACCCGAACGTCTGACCTGAGAGTTCTTTAAGATCGCCTTCTAGAGGAAATATTGGGAGCTACTTATGTGGACGCTCGTAGGAGGGAGTTTTTGAATCTGACACAGGGAGATCGAATAGTGGTTGAGTATGAGGCCGAGTTTCTAAGACTGAGCTGCTATGCGCGAGGTATGGTGGCATCTGACTACGAGCGATGTGCCTACTTTGAGGGTGACCTCAAGGATAACTTGAGGGTTCTGATAGCTCCGTAGAGGGAGCAAGATTTTTCTGCCTTGGTCGAGAAGGCAAAGATCGCCAAGGTGGTTAAGCCTACTAAGCGCCAAAACCACGATAGAGAAAGAGGTAAGAACAAGAGGGATTTGGAGCCCTCAAGTTCATCTGAGGCCTAAGAAAAGGATGAGTGATGGGCCGATTAGAGTTGGGCCCCTGCTGTCGCTACTAGGCAATGACAATGTGTTGATTGTGGTAGACACCACCAGGGCGAGTGTTGGAGGAGGACTGGGGTCTGTCTGAGGTGTGTATCATTGGACCACCGTATCAGGAAGTGTCCACTAAGGGCTGATCAGATGCAAGCTTAGGGTATTGGCAATGCACAGCCATAAAGGGTAGTACAACAGCCACCGAGAGGATGTGGTCAAGCTAGGGGTGGAATGGCATGGGTCATCGGCAGAGAGCACCGGGCAGAGGTGCTGGGCAGACTGAGGCAAGGCAACTGGCTCTAGTATATGTTGCACATCACCGAGAGGATGGAGACACTCTGAACATCATCATGGGTACGTTCTTTATTCATGAGGCACCTTATATTGCATTGATAGATATAGGATCCACTCACTCCTATATAGCTTGTACTGTGTCTGAAAACTTGGGGACATTGGTTGAGAGCACTGTACTGAGTCTGTTGGGGCAGTCTATAAGGGTTAACAAGTTATTTAGAGACATCCCTTTAGAGGTTCAAGAGGCAACCTTTTTGGCTAATCTGATGGAGCTTTCGTTTGGGGAGCTCGACTTAATATTGGGAATGGATTGGTTGGTTAAGCATTGTGTCAGTTTGGATTGTGCGACCAAGAGGGTCGTATTGAGGATTGAGGAGGATAATGAGGTGGTCATGATAGGAGAACGCTGGAATTATTTGGCTAATATGATCTCTGTATTGGTGGGTAAGAAACTAGTTCATAAGGGATGTGAGGTGTACTTGGCCTATGTAAGTGTCTTGGATTCTGAGGATTCTACAGTTAAGGATATCAGAAAGGTAAAGAACTTTTTGGACGTTTTTCTTGAGGAGCTACCAGGTTTACTTCCTGATCGTGAAGTGGAGTTTGGGATAGAGCTCCTTCTTGGTACAACTCGGTGTCTATCGCTCCCTATCGAATGGCACCGGAAGAGCTTATAGAGCTCAAGGCTCAGATTCAGGAGTTGTTAGACCGTAGGTTCATTTGCCTTGGTGTGTCTCCGTGAAGAGCACCGGTACTGTTTGTTAAGAAGAATGATGGATCCATGAGGATATGCATCGACTACCGTCAGCTGAACAAGTTGACCATTAATAACAAGTATCCACTTCTGAGGATAGATGATTTGTTTGACCAGTTTCGAGGGACACCTATGTTTTCCATGGTTGATCTGCGTTCTGGATATCATCAGCTTAGGGTTAAGGAAGCTGATGTATTTAAGACGACATTTAGGACTTGTTATGGACACTACGAGTTCCTAGTGATACCATTTGGACTGACGAATGCACCGGTGACTTTCATGGATCTAATGAACCGAGTATTTTAGCCTTATCTAGATCAATTTGTGGTGGTGTTCATCAATGACATACTGGTTTATTCGAGGACTGAGAATGAGCATGACGAGCACCTCAGAGTTGTTCTTCAGACTTTGAGGGAAAATCAGCTCTATGCTAAATTTATCAAGTGTGAGTTCTGGTTGTGTGAAGTAACATTTCTGGGTCATGTAGTTTCTGCTGAGGGTATTCGTGTTGACCCTCAAAAGATTGAGGCTATGTTGGACTGGAAGCAGCCTAGGAATGTGTCTGAGATCTGCAGTTTTCTAGGGCTGGCAGGTTATTATCAGTGGTTTGTGGAAGGCTTCTCGTTGATTGCAGCACCCTTAACTAAGCTGCTACATAAGGGGGTATTGTTTTAACTGGAATGATGAGCAGCAAGAGAGTTTCTAGAAGCTCAAAACTATACTGACTAAGGCTCCTATTTTGATATAGCCTAAATCTGTAAAGGAGTTCACAGTTTATAGAGATGCATCACATATCATTTCGGATGTGTGTTGATACAGGATGGTAAGGTGGTAGCATATGCGCCTCGTCAGCTTAAGACATATGAGGCAAACTATCTAACGCATGATTTGGAGCTGGCCACCATGGCATTTGAACTAAAATCTGGAGGCATTATCTGTACGGTGAGAAGTGTATCATCTACACTAATCACAAAAGCCTCAAGTATCTCCTTACTCAGAAGGAGTTGAATCTTAGGCAGCATAGAAGGATCGAGCTGCTTAATGACTACGATTGCACCATTAAGTACCATCCTGGCAAGGCGAATGTGGTGGCCGATGCTTTGAGTCGTAGGGCTATGACTGATCTGAGGCTGATGTTTGCTCGCCTTAGTTTATTTAATGATGGTAGTCTATTAGCCGAGCTTCAGGTTAAACTGACATGGATTGATCAGATTAAGGGTAAGTAGTTGGAGGACGTGTAACAGCCTAGTTTAGACCCTAGTCAGAATAATGGTTTCGAGACCACAAATTTGAGTCAGAAAAATATTTTAATATTATTTTCTGTGTTTACAGTATGTGATTAAGCATGTGTAAAAGTTTCGTGATTTCATTTATCCATTTGTGTGCTTAATTTAATATAAGGATTTAATCGTATAAAATGAAAAATTAGTATACCATGTGTTTAAAGTACCAATGTGCTATGTCTTTGTAAATGTAGTGTCCTTATGAAGTAATTAAACCATTATGTATGAAAATGGACATAAATGGCCTTAATGTATATAAAGTTTATATGTTAATTAAAAGGCTAAATTAGTAAATGATTTAATAAGGTTATTATTATTAAATCAAAAGCTTATAATTAAGCCATTATGTGTGTTCAATCAACCGAAAATGGAAAGAAAAGAAAAAAAAAATGGGTAGCTAGGTTACGACTATGTTCAAGCAAAATTAAGGTAAGAGCTTTGTTTGGTTTTTGATGATTTCTACGTTTTTGATATCGTTGCTATGAAATCTACTAAGCCCATGCTTTAATTTTGGAATTTGATGAAGATTTTGAGATGGGCCATTGATGAATGTTTAAGCTTTATGGTGATAGTTGATGAAATATGAAATATATGTGTTAGATTAACATATTTTGTCTTTAGATTTTTGGTGAATTTGAGTAATTTGGATTAAATTAAGAAATAATATTTTGAGGGACTAAAATGGAAAATAAATGAAATGTATGGACTTGTATGATCATGATGATTATTCGGCTAAGCATGGGTGCAAAGAAATTATGTGTATTTTGTAATTTTGTGAAATAGGGACTTAAATATTAAAATGTAAAAATGTGAGGGCTAATTTGTAAATTACCGTAAATGTGTGTTTTTGGATTGAATTGAATGATTTGGTGAATAAATGAGTTAAATTTGAATATGTATAGATCAAGAACCAAAGAAAATGGATTTAGACCGAGGAAAGTCGAAAGTGATCGAGTAATTGAATTTGTCCGTTTATATTCGTACGAGGTAAGTCTATAAACAAATAAATGTATTTGAATTGATTTATTTATATTCATATAATATTGAATTGTGATGAATGGCTTTAGAAGATATATACGTGAAATCCGAGAAAGTATCAACAATGTATCAATGTCCAAAAAGTCTCGTATGAACCTTAAGAATAGATAGGATTCATATGTCATGACATAGGGATGCCGATATGTGATATCATGTAAGTCCACATCTGGGTAGTTGGTTTCGATTTGTGAATTATGTGTAAGACCATGTCTGGGACATCGACATCGTATATGATTTCGTGTAAGACCCTGTCTGGGACAGTGGCATCGATATTTGATTACATGTAAGGCCACGTCTGGGACTTGGCATTGTACGAGTATTCTGAGTTATCCGAGTATCCTATTTGATTCCAAATGGTTCAATAGGCAATTTCGAGAAACAAAATATTATGTGAAATGTGTAACCGATTCATGTACGTTTGAAATGTATACTATATTTGAGTATGAAAGGTAAGAATATGTGAATTTGCAAAACTAAGATATGTGCATAGACTTGTTAAGACAAAATGTGGTATATGTATGAATGTGCTATGATCTAATGAGATACATGGAGATATGATTTTTTGTCAAGCAAATGGTTGGATACAATTGAACTAAAGAAGAAATATGAGTATGCTATTGAGATATGTTAAAGTTCTTGTATTGAAATGGTTATAAATGTTTTATATGTTCAGTTTATTTGTATATGGCTTACTAAGCTTTTGAAAGCTTACTATGTGTTTGTTTGCATTGTTTTATAGATCGTTAAAGCTATGGAAGGCTCGAGGATCGTCAAGGATCGTTATCACACTATCAAATCATATTTTAGTACCTTTTGAATATGTTTATAGCTAAGTATGGCATGAATAGTCTAGTTGAACAAGATGATGTTTTGAGTTGTATATATAAGCTATGTGACATGGCTTGTAAATGGCATGTGAATATGGTAAATGTCAATTATTTTTTGTGATGCAAAGTTGGTATGTTTTGATGAATGATTAGTATATTAAATTGGTAAGTTTTTGGATGGATTTTGCTTAGAAATGCTTGTGATTAGAATGAGATAAATGGTTCATAAGTTGGTAAGTTTGTTACGCATTTGAATGGTTAGAAAAGATGGACATTATTGGTATGATTTGGTTGCATTTTGAGGGTATGAAATGTGTTTATTTGTGATTGTAGGTTGACTCTAAATGGGTGGCAAATTGGCCTTGCAAATGGCCTATATTTGCCCACACGGTTGAGCACACGAGTGTGTGGCTTGACCATGTCCCTTGAATTTATAATTCGATTCAAGTCAAATTCGACCAAGAGTTTGTTGTGCTTGTTGATCGAGGATGTAAAGCTGAAGCACTCGGGAAAGCTAAAAGAAAAGCTGAGTCAAAAGCCAGAGATGTGAGAAAGATATTCTTAAGTAAATCATTTCAGTCTGCATCAAAGAAATTCAGAGATGAGCATAGCCATTCAAAGGCTAACGTGGGATATTCAAACAGAGATCGTGCTAGAACGCATTCGAATTTCAAAGCTCCGGTGACTTTGATAGCTAGTGTTGGAAATATCCGATATGAGCGACTTGAATGTAGACATTATGGTAAAAGACATCCAGGCAATTGTAGATTGAATGATTGAGCTTGCTTTAAATGTAGATCATTAAACCATTTTATTCGAGATTGTCAAGAGTCTGTTGAACAAGAGATTGTACAGAATCCAAAATCAGATAATGCTTCAGCTAGAGGTAGACCTTCTTGAAACACAAGAAATGTCAATGGTAGTCAGAGAGCTACGAAAGATACAGTTGCGAGATCTGAAGCTAAAGCACCTGCAAGAGCTTACGCCATTCGAGCTCGTGAGGAAGCTTCGTCTCTATATGTTATTACGGGTACATTTACTCTTTATGATACTTTTGTGATTGCATTGATAGATCCAGGGTCTACTCATTCGTATGTATGCATAAACTTAGTATGCAGTCAGACTTTGCCTGTAGAGTCTACTGAATTTGTTATTAGAGTATTGAACCCCTTAGGTAAAAGTGTCTTGGTTGACAAAGTATGCAAGAATTGCCTGTTGATGTTTCGAGATGTTTATTTTCCAGCTGATCTGATGCTACTACCATTTGATGAGTTTAATATAATTTTGGGTATGGATTGGTTAACATTGCATGATGCTATTGTGAACTACAAACGAAAAACCATTGATTTGAGATGTCAGAATGATGAAATAGTTCGATTGAATCTAACGGCTTGAATGGGGAACCGACTGTGATATCAATGATGAAAGCTTAGAGTTATGTGAAAAAGGGTTATGAAGCTTATTTTGCCTATATGATTGATTCGAGAGTGACTAAAAAGAGAGTTGAATCAGTACCTGTGGTTTGTGAATTTTCTGACGTGTTTCCCGAAGAACGACTGGATTGCCTCCGATACGAGAAGTTGAGTTTGGTATTGATTTAGTGCCAGGGACGACTCCTATCTCAATAGCTCCGTTTAGAATGACACCTACAGAATTAAAAGATTTAAAGTCTCAGTTACAAGAGTTGACCGATAGAGGATTTGCACGATCGAGTTTCTCACCATGGGGTGCTCCTGTTCTATTCGTGAAAAAGAAAGATGGTGATAAGAATGTGCATTGATTACCGTCAGTTGAACAAAGTGACTATTAAGAATAAATATCCTTTACCCAGAATAGATGATTTGTTTGATTAGTTAAAATGAGCTTCTGTGTTTTCAAATATAGATATGAGATCGGGATATTATCAGTTGCGAGTAAAAGATTCAGACATTCTGAAAACTACTTTCAGAACGAGGTACGGGCATTATGATTTTTTAGTTATGCCTTTCGGACTAACCAATGCTCCTGCTATTTTTATGGATTTAATGAACAGAATTTTTAGATCGTATTTAGATCTATTTGTTGTTTTGTTTATTGATGACATTTTGATTTATTCGTGTGATGAAATTGAGCATGTTGAACATTTGAGAATTGTGCTACAAACTCTGCCGGATAAGAAATTGTATGCAAAGTTTAGTAAATGTGAGTTCTGGTTGCGTGAAGTTGGTTTTCTGGGACATATTGTGCCAACATCTGGTATACGAGTTGATTCGAGCAAGATTTCAGCTATTTTGGAGTGGAAGCCTCCGAGAAATGTGTCTGAAGTCCGTAGTTTTCTAGGACTTGCTGGTTATTATCAACATTTCGTAAAAGGTTTTTCGATGATTGTGACGCCGTTGACTAGATTTCTTCAGAAAGATGTGAAATTTGAATGGTCTGATTAATGTCAGAAAAGCTTTGATCTGTTGAAAACTCTATTGACTGAAGCTCCAGTGTTAGTACAACCAAAATCGGGTAAATAGTTCGTGATTTACAGTGACGCTTCGTTGAACGGTCTGGGATGTGTTTTGATGCAAGAAGGCAAAGTTATAGCTTATGCCTCGAGACAATTGAAGCCACATAAAAAGAATTATCCGACACACGATCTTGAGCTAGCTGCGATTGTGTTTGCTTTAAAGATTTTTGGCGTCACTATCTTTTCGGTGAAAAATTTCATGTGTTTTCAGATCATAAAAGTCTGAAATATCTGATGACCCAGAAAGATTTGAATTTACGACAGAGAAGATGGTTAAAACTGTTAAAGGACTACGAGCTTGTGATAGACTATCATCAGGGTAAAGCAAATGTTGTTGCTGATACATTAAGTCAGAAATCACTATTTACATTACGTGCAATGAATGCTCATTTAGATCTGTTTGATGATGGTTTAGTCTTTGGCTAAATTGAAAACGAAACCCTTATTTTTACAGCAAATATGTGATGCTCAGAAAAGTGATAATAAAATGTTAGTGAAACGAGCTCAATGTGATTTAAATTTTGATTCTGAATTTCGAGTTGATGAAGATGATTGTTTGAGATTTCGAGACCGGATTTATGTTCTGAGAAACCCAGAGTTGATTCAGTTAATTTTGAATGAAGCTCATGACAGTCGCTTAACTGTTTATCCGGGAAATACAAAATTTTACAATGATTTGAAATGACTTTATTGGTGGCCTAAAATGAAAAGAGATATTTCAGAGTTTGTTTCGAAATGTTTAATCTGTCAGCAAGTTAAAGCTGAACATCAAGTTCCATCTGGTTTGTTACAACCAATTATGATTCCCAAGTGGAAATGGGATAGAGTGACGATGGATTTTATTTCAGATTGCCTATGACTCCGAGAAAGAAAGATGCAATCTAGATTGTAGTGGACAGATTGACGAAAACAACTCATTTTATTTCGATACGATCTGATTACTCACTTGATAAATTAGTTGAGCTATATATTTCCGATATTGTGAGATTGCACGAGGTGCCACTATCTATTGTGTCTGACAGATATTCGAGGTTTACTTCACGATTCTAGAAGAAACTACAAGAGGATTTAGGTACTAAACTGCATTTTAGTACAGCTATTCATCCGCAGACGGATGGTCAATCCGAGCGGATTATTTAGATCCTTAAAGATATGCTAAGATGTTGCATTCTTGAGTTAAACGATACGTGGACAATATTTGCCATTGATTGAGTTTGCGTACAATAATAGTTTTCAGTTGAGTATTAAAATGGCACTGTATGAAGCTTTATATGGTAGAAAATGTCGAACACCTCTGTATTGGTCAAAACTTAGCGAGAATAAGATTCACGGGGTCGATTTGATAAAAGAAACTGAGCAGAAAGTAAAAGTAATCCGTGATAGTTTGAAAGCCGCATCAGATCATCAGAAATCTTATGCAGACTTGAAACGAAAAGATATTGAATTTGAGATTGGTGATAAAGTGTTCTTGAAAGTGTCTCCGTGGAAGAAAATACTTCGTTTTGGTAAAAAAGCAAATTGAATCCGAGGTTCATAGGGCCGTATGAAATTATCGAGCGTATTGGACCTGTTGCATACAGATTGTTAATGCCATTGGAGTTAGAAAAGATTCATAATGTGTTTCACGTGTCAATGCTTCGACGATACAGATCTGATCCTTCGCATGTAATTTCTCCATCTGCGATAGAAATTCAATCTGATATGACTTACGAAGAAGAACCGATCCGTATATTGGCTCGAGAGATTAAGGAATTGCGAAATAAGAAAATTTTGTTAGTAAAAGTAATGTGGCATTGACATGGAGTGGAAGAGGCTACGTAAGAGCCCGAAGATACTATGAGACAATAATATCTGAATCTTTTTAACGGTAAGATTTTCGGGGACAAAAATCCCTAAAAGGGGAGAATTGTAACAGTCCGGTTTAGACTCTAGTCGAAATAGTGGTTTCGAGACCACAAATCCGAATCAAAAAAATATTTTAATATTATTTTCTATGTTTGCAAAATGTGATTAAGCATGTGTGAAAGTTTCATGATTTAATTTATCCGTTTGTGTGCTTAATTTAATATAAGGATTTAATCGTATAAAATGCAAAATTAGCATGCCATGTGTTAAAAGTACCAATGTGCTATGTCTTTGTAAATGTAGTGGCCTTATGAAGTAATTAAACCATTTGTATGATAATGGACATAAATGGCCTTCATGTATATAAATTTTATATGTTAATTAAAAGACTAAATTAGTAAATGATTTAATAAGGTTATTACTATTAAAACAAAAGCTTATAATTAAGCCATTATGTGTGTTGATCCAACCGAAAATAGAAAGAAAAGAAAAAGAAAAAGGGTAGCTAGGTTTCGGCTATGTTCAAGCAAATTTAAGGTAAGAGTTTTGTTCAGTTTTTGATAATTTTTACGTTTTTGATATCGTTGCTATGAAATCTACTAAGCCCATGCTTTAATTTTGGAATTTGATGAAGATTTTGAGAAATGCCATTGATGAATGTTTAAGCTTTATGATAATAGTTGATGAAATATGAAATATATGTGTTAGAGTAACATATTTTGCCTTTGGATTTTGGTGAATTTGAGTAATTTGGGCTAAATTGAAAAAATAATATTTTGAGGGACTAAAATGTGAACTAAATGAAATGTATGGACTTGTATGATCATGATGATTATTCGACTAAGCATTGGTGCAAAGAAATTGTGTGTATTTTGTAATTTTGTGAAATAGGGACTTAAATGTCAAAATATGAAAATGTTAGGGCTAATTTGTAAATTACCATAAATGTGTGTTTTTGGATTGAATTGAATGATTTGGTGAATAAATGATTTAAATTTGAATATGTATAGATCAATAACCAAAGAAAATGGATTTAGACCGAGGAAAGTCAAAAGTGATCGAGTAATCAAATTTGTCCGTTTATATCCGTACGAGGTAAGTCTATATACAAATAAATGTATTTGAATTGATTTATTCATGTTCATATAATATTGAATTGTGATGAATGGCTTTGGAAGATATACACATGAAATCCGAGAAAGTATCGACAATGTATCAATGTCTGAAAAGTCTCGTATGAACCTTAGGAATAGATAGGATTCATATGTCATGACATAGGGATTCTGATATGTGATATCATGTAAGACCATGTTTGGGACGTTGGTGTCGATTTGTGAATTACGTGTAAGACCATGTCTGGGACATCGGTATCGTATATTGATAAACCGTAAAAGTAACATATTTTAACCCCATATTTAGCATGCTTTTGGATGATTTAGCCTCTGAACTATGTAAAAAGATGATCTTAATCCTTTCTTTTCATGGTTTATACCCAGGAAAGCACCTGAGGATGAAAAGAACGAGAAACGGGCTTAAAACGGGTCAATTTGGGCCAAAGTAGAAATTGAAACGGCCTGGACTTCAAGCCATACGGTTGTGCCTCAATCAACAGAATTAAAACACGGCCTGGACCACGATTTACACGGTCATGCCTCAATCAACAAAACCAAAACACGGCCTGAAGTCAATTTACACGGGCGTGTGCCATGGTTGTGCCCCTGTCGTGGAAAAGAGGAATTTTACTCGGAAAAGGATACTTAGGGAGAAAGAAACGCATTCTAAGAGCCTATATAAAGACCCTAAGTGTAACCTGAAAGGGGGCGGTCAGTTAGGCAGTCAATTAGGCCAAGAAGCCGAGCCAGAAGGCCAGATTTGTGGGAATCACTCGGAGATAGCCAGTTGATCCATCTCAAGAAGCCGGAGTTCTACTCAAGACGGTCGATCTCTCTTTCAATTCCTTCAGGGGGTTTTAGGGATTTCTTATGTTTTGTTTTATCTTTTCTCTTGAGATGTTTTATTTTATCATTATAAACTAAACCCTTCAGATACCTGAAGGAGATGAAGCCTAGATGAATCTTGTTATTATTTATTGAACTATATGATAAATACTTAGTTTGTTCTTAATTATGTGTGCTTAATTCTTGTGTTAATTTTTTCGGAATATTGATTCAAGTTGAATGTGCTTAGGTGGTGGAGCAAAAGTCCCTGCTTAAGAGTAGATCTAGCATAAGTAAGTGGAGTTGATCGCGCGCCTAGAGATCGGGTGACTAGATTTTGCCGAATTAGGGTGAAACCTAATATGGGAGTCCATAGTTTGATTTACTGCTATTCTAGGGGGTTATTAAGTGAGAAAGAGATTTTCGTTAATCAACCTAGGGTTAGACGTTATTCACCTCGATAGAGGGTTTAATATAAATTAGGGAGTCTTACGGATCAAGCTAAGTGAATAAATCGAATGGTTCATTTTTAGATAATAAGTGAAGTCTAGGTGGATTCTTCCTGAGGCTATCATCGTAACCAACTGATTTTCTCTTCAAATTATTTTCCCAAATCCATTCTTTTTGTCTTTGCGTCTTAGTTTAGTAATTAATTAGTTAATTAAGATTTAAACAACCAAATCATTCAATATTTAGGCTAAATAATAGAAAGAAAGTGAGTATTAGTACTTTTAGTTCCTTTGGGTTTGATAATCCGGTCTTGCCTAAACTATACTACTATTCGATAGGTGCACTTTCCTTAAGTCATTGTCAGAGTTAGTTTCCAGGTTCGATCATTCTCTTTATAAATTTTAAAACTCGACAATTTTAGATGATCATATATGATTTTGTGTAAGACCCTGTCTGGGATAGTGGCATCGATATTTGATTACATGTAAGACCACATCTAGGACGTTGGCATTGTACGAGTATTCTAAGTTATCTGAGTATCCTATTTGATTCCAAATGGTTCAACGGGTAATTTCGAGAAACGAAAGATTATGTGAAATGTGTAACCGATTCAGGTACATTTGAAATGTATATTATATTTGAGTATGAAAGGTAAGAATATGTGAATTTGCAAAAGTGAGATATTTGCATAGACTTGTTAAGACAAAATGTGATATATGTATGAATGTGCTATGATCTAATGAGATACATGGAGATGTGATTTGTTGTCAAGCAAGTGGTTGGATACAATTGAGCTAAAGAAGAAATATGAATATGCTATTGAGATATGTTAAAGTTCTTGTATTGAAATGGTTATAAATGTTTTATATGTTCAGTTTATTTGTATATGGCTTACTAACCTTTTGAAAGCTTACTTTGTGTGTGTTTGCATTATTTTATAGATCGTTAACGCTACGGAAGGCTCGGGGATCGTCAAGGATCATCATCACACTATCAAATCATATATTGGTACCTTTTGAACATGTTTATAGCTAAGTATGTCATGTATAGTCTAGTTGAACTAGATGATGTTTTGAGTTGTATAAATAAGCTATGTGATATGGCTTGTAAATGGGATGTGAATATGATAAATATCAATTATGTTTTGTGATGCAAAGTTGGTATGTTTTGATGAATGATTAGTATATTGAATTGGTAAGTTTTTGGATGGATTTTAATTAGAAATGCTTGTGATTAGAATGAGATAAATGGTTCATAAGTTGGTAAGTTTGTTATGCATTTGAATGGTTAGAAAAGATGGACATTATTGGTATGATTTGGTTGCATTTTAAGGGTATGAAATGTGTTTATTTGTGCTTGTAGGTTGACCCTAAATGGGTGGCAAATTAGCCTTGCAAATGGCCTATGTTTGCCAAATAATTGAGCACACAAGTGTGTGGCTCGGTCGTGTCCCTTGAATTTGTAATTCAATTCAAGTCAGATTCGACCACAGGCTGGACACACGGACGTGTGACTGGCCGTGTGATGCAAGTCAGTGTCAACCATGGGTGAGACACACGAGTGTGTTCTCGACCATGTGGACAAGTAAGTATGTATGCCCTATTTTGCCACGGCTTAGATACACGGGTGTGTCTAAGGCCGTGTGCCTCACATGGCCTGCCCGCATGGGCGTGTGACCTCTGTAACTTTGAAAAATGTTAAGTTTTTAGAAAATTTTGAATGTGTTCGGTTTAGTCTCGATCCCTTCTTATTGCATGTTTGAGGTCTCGTAGACCTATTTAAAGGACTCTAAGTATATGTTTTACTTTGTTATGATAATGATATATCTTGTGATGTGAAATGTTCGTAAAAGTTTTGATTTGTCTGGTAATGCCTCTTAACCTTAGACCGGCGATGGTTACGTGTTAGGGGTTTTACAGGACGAGTCTTTGGGTCTTCGGTTTCGACAAGTTCAGAGTGGTAACACTACGAATTTTGGACTGAATAGTGATGGGGTACTCTGCTTTCGTGGGAGAATCCGTGTGCCAAAAAATACTAATTTTAGGCAGTCTATATTAAAAGAAGTGCATAGTAGTGCTTATGCTATGCATCCTAGAAAATAAGATGAACCAAAACCTTCGTGAGTTATATTGGTGGTCAGGGATAAAACGTGATGTTAGTGATTTTGTGGCGAGATGTCTGACGTGCCAACAGGATAAGGCTGAGCATCAGTTACCTTCGGGTTTGTTGCAGCCGGTTAGGATTCCTCTATGGAAGTGAGAGGTTGTAACTATGGATTTCGTTAGTGGGTTGCCTCTAACACCCACTAAAAAGGTTTCAGTATGGGTCATCGTGGATCGATTGACCAAGTTCGCTCACTTCATACCGATTCGTACTGATTATTCTCTGCAAAAACTAGCGAAGCTTTATATTTCTAAGATAGTGAGACTGCATGAGGTATCGGTTTCGATCATCTCTGATAGGGATCCTCATTTCACGTCTCAATTTTAGAGAAAGTTACATGAGGCTCTGGGTTCAAGGTTGAACTTCAGTACTGCGTTCCATCCTCAAACCAATGGTCAGTCTAAGAGGGTGATTCAGATATTGGAATACATGTTGAGGAGCTGTGTTATTGATTTTCGAGGTAGTTGGAGGATTATTTGCCGTTAGCGGAGTTTTCCTATAATAATAGTTACCAGTCCAGCATCTAGATGGCACCTTACGAGGCACTATATGGTCGTAAGTGTCACACTCCCTTATGTTGGACTGAGTTGGGCAAGCGACGTGTTTTGGGTCCTAAGTTGGTTTTTGAGACAGAAGATAAGGTTAGATTGATTTGGAATCATTTGAAAGCGACTTTTGATAGGCAGAAGTCTTATGCGGACTTGAAGAGACATGAGATTGAGTATTCTGTGGGGGACTTCATATTTCTCAAGATCTCCCCATGGAAAAAAATTCTGAAGTTCAGTCGTAAGGGCAAGCTGAGCCCTAGGTTTATTGGGTCGTACCAGATTCTGAAACGAGTGGGACCGGTAGCTTATCAGTTGGAGCTACCTCTAGAGTTAGACCGTATTCACGATGTGTTCCACGTTTCAATGTTGAGGCGTTACCGCTCTGATCCCACGCATATTGTCCTTGTTGAGGAGATTGAGGTTAGCCAGACTTGACCTTTGAGGAGGAGCCAGTTCAGATTTTGGATCGCGACGTTAAGGTCCTAAGGAGGAATTCCATACATTTAGTGAAGGTGTTGTGGCATAATCATAACACTGAGGAGGCCACGTGGGAGCTTGAGGATGCGATGCGCCAGCAGTATCCTTATCTGTTCAGATCAGGTAAAATTTCGAGACCAAAATTTTCTTTTAGGGGATAGAGTTGTAACACCCCAAAATTCTTGTTTCGGCTTTTTTGAAATATGACACAACTTTGTATTTGATTCAGTGGTTAAGTGATCTGGGTGTGTGTGGGAGGTCTCAAGTTCAAGCCCTGACTTTGGCAAATTTTGGTATTTTTTCTAACTTAAGCCTTATCCTTGGTTAGTGGGCTTATATTAAGTAATTTGTAAAACCATATCAGAATGGGCCTGCTAGTCTGGTGGTTAAGTTGAGTATCAGTTTGCTGAAAGTCTGGAGTTCGAATCTCGACGTAGGCATGGGACTTTATTTTTGCTCGTTTAACTGAGAGAGTTTCTGTCAAATAGGAATTCTGAGTTGGTTGAGTTGTAGTGGGTTTAATGGAAGGAATTTGAGGGATTTGGGGAAATCCTATTTTTATCTTTCTCAAATTTTCTCTCAGTCAAAATTTCTCAAACTTTTCTAACGTTCTTCCCCAAAAATTCATCCATCTTTGACGTTTTGTTTCCCCTTCGTCTTTCGATCTTTTTCAAATTCACCTTGTTCTTGGGCAATCGTTTGACTGTGTTCGTCGGGTAAGTTTTGTGTTGTTTCAATCTCATTGTCTCGTGGTTAGTTTTCTAAAAGAAGGTTGTTTGTGGTTCTTTTGGATTAGGTGGAGGTCAATAATCGGTCAGTACTTCCATAGAGATTTGAGCATAGGGTTCGGTTTGTTGTCGATAAGTGCTTAGGTTCACTATTGACTTCGATTGGGACAAGTTTCAATTTTGAGTTTTTCGCTAGTGTACTAAATTGGGCTCTAAAATATCAACTTTTAGGTTCTGGAGTGCTCAGGAATCGTTTTAGCTTCAAACGAAACTAGGTGTGTGCCTGAATCGTAAGAAAACGCATTTTTGGCGAAAGCCGAAAACCATTCTGTCAGCCCCACACGGCCATGTGGTAGGCCGTGTGCCATAACACGGGCGTGTGATCGACAAGGCCAGGCCATGTGCACAAGACACTAGTGTGATGGCTGTGGGCGTGTGTGACACACCACTAGATCGATTTGGTAGTGTGGGCCCACACGAGTGTGTGGGCCCACACGGGTAGTCCACATGGGCGTGTGGGAATTTGGGCCAGGCAATGTGATCCACATAGGCCAAGGTCAATATGGGCGTGTGGGCCCACACAGGCAGGCCACATGGGCATGTGAGCCCATTTTCACTGAATTGATTGCTAAGGTTGCCCGGGTCGCCCAAGTCGACTATGACCCTACTGTAGGATCGATAAGCATTGCTTAGACCCCTAATTGTGTGAACTGACTATTTGATTTATATATATTGAGTATGATGATAGTATGCATGTATACTGAACTGGTTATATATACTGATATCATGAAATAGCGTGTCATGATTTGTATGTTGCATTGCATGGGGTTGGGTTGATTATATTTGGAGAAAGTGTACTGAAAGGCTCTTATACTGGCAGCTCAGCTGCAAATTACTGTTTTATGCCGCATTTGGTACTACCTGGACTGTAGGGATGGGTGGGTTGATTTAATCCCTACATGGAGTGTAGGGTTGGACGGAGATGGTGTGTAGAGGCTGGTTGGGTAGGACTTAATACTGAATACTGCATGACTGCTACTGATAATGTGATGGGCTAAAGCCCTAATGCATACTGATATTGTGATGGACTAAGGCCCTAATGCATACTGAAACTGTGATGGGCTAAGGCCCTCCTCATATTTGATACTGTACTGAGATGGGCTAAGGCCCAAACCGTTACTGACACTGAAAGGGGCTTAGGCCCAAAACTGTATTGGACAGTGCACTGTGTCTACTATTGTTTATTTTCTATGGGATTACACACTGAGTTTACATAAACTCACCCCTATCTGTTTAATGTGAACAAGTAATCCCCAGACTTAAACGGATCGATGCGGCGGAAGACTCGACGGTAGGGGTGAGCATTCGATCGAATCGAATCGAAAATTTTTGAGTTAATCGAGTTTTTGAATCGTATTTTATCATCCTAACTTAATTTGAAATTTTCTCGAATCGAGTCGAGTGAGATGAAATTCGAATCGAATCGAATCGAATATATTTATTCGAGTTAAATTTTAAAAAAAAATGACTTTAGTGTTGTTTATTTTTATGTAATTTTTCAAAAAAATAATTTTCTTTAAAGTTTTTAAACATGATCATACAACAAAAAATTGAAGTAAATAAGTGAATAAATAAAAGCAACACAACATCAACCTAAATAAACAATATGAGTCCAAATAAACAACAAAAACAATACAACAAGATTATAATAAAAAACATAAGTAAAAGTCCAAGTAAACAACATGAGTCGATGTAAACAACAACAACATTATAATAAAAAAAACATAAGTAAAAGTTCAAAATGTAATAGAAACCTACACCAGTCCAAACAAACAAAGAAAAGAACACAACAAAAGTCTAATTAACCAACAACAATAACAAACCAAACCAAACTAATAACAATAACACATCAGTTCAAAAACCATTATAGAATAGTTTAAGTTTCTTCTTGTGCTTCAAACACTGTTGGCGTTGATAATCTTGAAACATCTAGTAAAAGTATTGAATGAGTTAGTTAAATGATAAAAATGTTCACAAAAATAAACTAAATAAACATTTAACTTTATAAACTAATGCTAAGTATATTACCTTCTTGATCTTGAGTATTTTGACAAGTCTAGCAAATTTAAAAACAAAAGTGTTAGTTAAATTATGCTTACTAATATAAATAACACAAAAGCTTATTTTATAAATTAAAATTTATATATTACCATCTTCCATGGTTTGAAGTTCATCAACATAATCTTCAAGATTGATGGCATCATTAGATTTCTGAAGCCAATCTTGTGTGCAAACCAAAGCCTCCACCATGAGAGGAGTTAGAGAACTTCTAAAACCATTGAGAACACGTCCACTCGTGCTAAATGCACTTTCTGAGGCAACCGTTGAAATAGGAGTAACAAGAATATCTCGAGCCATTTGTGAAAGAATAGGGAATCTAGGACTGTTCATTTTCCACCACAACATTAAATCGAATGAACTTGAATTGTTTACTTCTTCATCCTCACCCAAATATCTATCCAACTCAGATTTGCTTTCTAATCCAACTTGTTTCTTCTTCTTAAGGTATTTTTGTTTGTCCAAGCCCGTTTTCATTTCTGACTGATCTATTTCCATTGAACTACAAAGATTTGTCGAAGAATTAGATCAACCTTCAAATAGTTGAATTCTCTCGGCATTAGAAGAATACTCGTTGAACAAGCAATGCAATTCTTTATCAATCACTTTCATAATGTCATTAGCAACATTAGGAAAAAGCAAGTTGACTCCAAAGTCCAAAAAACTCATTTTACATCGTGGATCAAAGATGACTGCCAAGTAAACTAGCATGTTGATCTTGTTTCCTTCACCTCCAATACTTATTATATTTATCTCTCATTTTGGAAGTCATAGAAATTATGTCTAGATCTCGACAACTTTCCTACCCATCAAAAAGACAATGCACATCCGTCAATACTTCAAAAAGTGAATGAGAGGTAACATGCAAAGATCCGGACACCTTCAGTATAAGATGATAAAAAGGCTCTAATACTTTTATAACTCTTCGAACAATTTCCCAATCATCAAATGTAGGAACTCCATCCCCAGCAGTAAGGTCAAGAAAAAAATTATGGTCATCACATACATATGATTCAAATGCACGCTCATATTTTTCGGCCACCTTTAACATCATATATGTTGAGTTCCATCTAGTAGGGACATCTAAACACAATTGAGCCTTACTATCTATCATTTCTTCTTTTACCCTTTGGTTGAATTTTATCAACCTCGATGGTGATGCTCTTATATACCTCACAGTACCTCTAATTCGATCCACAGACACAAAAACATCCTTAATACCATATTGCACAATGAGATTAAGAATGTGTGCAACACATCTCATATGAATAAATTTTTCATTTGCAACAGAAGCATTTTGATGATTCAATTTCTTTCTCAAATATTCAATGACAACACTATTGGCGGATGCATTATCAACCGTAATAGTGAAGACCCTCTCAATCCCCCAATCTCGAAGACATTTTTCAATAGCTTGACATATGCTTTCACCTCTATGAGCGGATGTTGGGCAAAAATTTATAATTCTTTTTTGCAACCTCTACTCATCATCCACCTAATGTACTGTTAAAACCATGTAAGATATCCTCTGCAATTAAGTCCAAGTTTCTGTCGTCAAACAAACTCTACTTATATCTTTTTCAAAATAATTCTTCATCACACTCTTTATGGAGTTAAATAAATCAAGACAATCCCTTCGAATTGTCCAACGAGATGGAAGACTAAACCGTGGGCATGTTATAGAAAGAAAGTATTTAAAACCCTCTCCCTCTACAATTTTAAAAGGTAGTTCATCCACAATTATCATACGAACCAATGCTTTTCTAATAGCATCTTTATCAAACACCCAAGTTGATAAATCTGTTGTTTCTTGGCTAACATTCACAAATGCTAATTCTGATTGCTTCGGATCAGAAGTATTACCTCGAGGTCTTTTTAGGCATGTTTTCAAATGGTTATTCAAATTTGTTGTAGAACCCGAAGTTGTTTCCATGGTGTAAGTAATATCACATGTATTGCACCTTGCTCTCTTCTCCCCCTCTTTAGTCACAAATTTGGTGAAATGGTTCCAACAAGCTGCCCTTGGAGTAATCTTTTTTCGAACATTTTCCTTGGTTATTGTTTGATTATCTCCACTTGGGGAAGAATTTTGTGAACTTTGAGTTGAACTATCTCGCTTTGGGTCACTCATCTACAAGTAAACATTTGTTGCAATCACTAATGATGACCAGTAATTGATTTAAAATCAAACTTAATAACATTTGTGCTTTAATTCATTTTTTGAACCAAAGTTATCATTCAACTAATTCACCAGAAATGGAAAGCAAGTTAACTCCAACTAATAGAGGTAGCTTTAAATGAGTGGGCAAACCCTCAAAAAGTAATAAAGTTTAAAAAGTTTAAAAGCTTTAATGTTACAAGTTTAGTTAAAACTATTGCACAGTTATATGACAAGATGAAGCACATAAGATTGTGACAAAAGATCAATAGATTACGCTCTCACATGCGGGCTCCTTACTAATATTAATTTAAAAATAAACCAGTTAATCTTAAAAATATTTTTCTTCCCAACCTAGTTAACAAAGACTACCTTCATTTGATGATAAGAATTCCAATATAAGAAAAAAGTAATCGAGAATATTGCCTAAAAATAAACTGAAATACACATCATTTCTCAAGTAAAAGGAACTGACCTTGTTAACACTAGGAACAAGTTCCTGCAATGCCCGGATTCTTTCGACAATCCTCTCCTCACAAGAATCGCATCGATTTAAAATAAACAAATAAGCTTCTCCAATAACAATAAACAAAAAGCAAGTCAACTCCAACCATTCAACTAATTCACCAGAAATAATTTTCCTCCAAAACCATTAGCTTGTCCAATTAGCTGAATATTGGAGAATACTGCTACAAGTACACAGTTATCATCTTTGGTGTATCAACCACATGCATCAAGATCAAAAGCTATGCAACATGAACTTGTTGAAAAACATATCAATAGGCCAAAAATACTTATGCCACTCTTTGAGCACCTTAGAACTGCCATGAAAATCCTTTCTCCTTTTAGCTTAGATAGAATTATGGTCAATACTGGGAAAGATAAATGCATAAAAACTAGAAAACAAATATAGCTAAGCGTGTAATTCTTATTCCATTGCACCAAAGATAATGACATAATCAACTAAATTTGGGAATTCAATTGAACAGGGAGAAGATTCCAATATGCGTTGATCTAAACAATGGAATGAGCAGAATCTAAACCTGACTATCACTTTAAATTAATTAAACTAAATTAAATTAAATAATATGCATTAATAATTAGCAACAAACACCTTCTAGAAAAAAACTATGAATATCTCTAGCCATGAGCTTCGATTCCAAGGACAATTCTACCAAGCCCTTTCCAGGGAAAAATGACAAATTTCTAATCAATGCCATTCTTATCAAACAAAAAATGGATCAGAGAAAACAAAACTATAATATGCAACACAAGTTAAACATAAATCATTAAATTTATGCTTAGTTCCACTTAGTTGACCCTCTGAACCAGCTGATATAAGCTAAAGAGAACACATAAATGAACTGACAAAATTATCCAACTGAAAACGAAGGTAGCATTTCAGTAAAAAATAAGTTTCCTCCAAAATCATTAGCTTCTCCAATATATTCATTCCAGGAGTCAGGAAGCATGCAAATAACTGCCCAACATTACAAGTAATAAATCTATGGACAACAATAAAACTATTTTAGCTTGCATGAATCAGGATTATTTATAGCACTCACAAGTCATATCAGCTATTCAGATTTCAGATCTAACGTTAAATTAAGCTACACCGAAAGTAAAGCAGGAAGAAGAGAAACTCAAGAAAAATGAAATTGAAGAGTAGAAAAAGAGATTAGACAACTTACCAGAGAAAGGCGCAGCTGAGAGCCTGAGGGCTGAGAGTCAGAACAAAGAAGAAGTAAATTAATTTGGGGTTTGGAGTTTGTTACCTAGAGATGATGGAATTTGTTACCTGCTGCTGCTGGGGTTTGGGGGTTTGATTTGGGGGAGGAATTGGGTTGGGTTTGGGAAAATAAATCTTTGGGCTTGAGCTTGAGGAAATTGGGTTAAAGTAAATTAAGTAAAAGCTTAAAATTTAAAAAAATAAAAAATATATATATTCGGTTTATTCGAATTATTCGAGTTATTCGAATTCAAAATTCAACTCGATTCGAACTCAAAATTCGAAACTCAAAATTCGAGTTGATTCGATTAACTCGATTAACTCGATTCGAATAATTCGAAATTTAAATTTTTTTTCGATTTTTTCGAATCGAATCGAGTTTTGCTCACCCCTACTCGACGGTTTATGGACTTTATGTTTTTTTTTAATTTATGTTTTATGGTTTATTATTATTGGGATGTAATTTGAGGACTCTTGGGACTTTTGTTGAAATTTGGTTTTTATTTATTTCTGTGGTTAACTGCTAGTCGTAGGAAATTCGGTTTCCAAAAAAAAAAGATAACGTATTTTCTAAACTCACGATTACTTAAACTGCTTTGTTTTAAAAGATTTCGCTACGAGAAATATTTTAAAGCAAATGTTTTAAATAAGACGACTCCCTTTAGAACTAATAAGAGATAAAGATAGGTAATAACATGGAAATGATTTTATTGTAATAATTTAGTTTTCGAACACACTATCATGTGACATCGTCAGATTCGGCCATAACGTTTAGGTCGGGCTTAGGGTGTTACAGTGTAATTATAAAATGCATTATATTTTTTAAAAAAAATGTTAAATTTAAACTTTATAAATAATATTATTAGAAGGGACAAATAAAAATAGAAAAAAAAATTGTTTAATTAAAAAATTATCATGAGTTATGTAAAAAGAATTGTGATGATTGGATGTAATATTCCTGTAGAAGCTGGTTAACACATTAAAGAGAGTTGAATAGCATAGATCTGTTGAAGGATGTTGAGATAGACTCGTATATTTTAATAATGCATTTTTACTTTGGTGCTGCGCACTTCCTATTTTGCTTATTTCTTAATCAAAGATGAAGAGTTATTTTGGTTGGCTAATTGTGCGAAAATGTCTATCCAAATACCTTCAAGGTTAGCACATCAATTTTTTTAATGTTCTAAAAGTTTATATAAATAACATGGAGAAGAAGTAATAAGTTTTGATTAAAATTAGTAAAATTAAACGTTTAAATCTCGCAATGGGCGAAATTTATTGGTTTTGTATAATAAAATATTCTCATTATAATATAATTTACTTTATATAAATAATATTTTTCAACTGAGTTAATGCCTAATAAATTTATAAGTGATAACATTAATTTAATTAAAGATTTAAATAATAGGAGCAGTATAAATAAATAATTATTTTGTTAAATTTCAATTTAAAATATACTAAAATTTGGTTTTAAATACTTTAATAATAGAAGTATATAGTTAAATAAGAAGTGAAGATCAACTAAGTTACCATGTAGATCATAAAGATGTCAACGAAACCCAACTCATTTATGCAAAACCTCTTAACATACCTACTTAATTTATTTACTTTTCTTTCCTTATTAAATAGAATGCGTTTTTGCTCATAAAATTACAAATTGTAATGTAATTATTAGTTTCTCAATGATGTAATATCAATTGAATTGCATTAGATTTTATGTTGAAATTTCGATCCTTAATCGAATATATATAATAATCGTAGAATTAATGTTGAATTGTGAATCATGTTATTAGTTTAGTAGTTAACTTGTATGGGTTTCAAATTAATTGATATTTTGTAAACACTGTTTAAATTTTATTGTATATAATTATTCACTTGTATAAAAAATATTTAAAAAAAGCTAATTATTTTAATGGATTAAACACGAAAGGCAACATAGGTGAACCCAACTCTATGAATTGGTTATACTAAATCATCTCATGGTGGAAACAAATACTATTTGTTAATTAATTTGAATAAAAGAAGATGGAGATGGGCATCATCTGATTAAAGGAGAGCTTGAATTAATGAGTGTAAGTGCTTTGTGGAATAACCTTGGCCTCAAAGTAAAGATTAGCATAAAGATATTTTTGTTAGACCAAAAGTTTTACAAAATTATACTACTTGGTTTTAGGAAGGGGGAAAATGATGATGTGGGAGAAGATGATTGGGTGGGTGCCGATTTGCACCGACTTCTCACATATACCCTTTTTTTCTTTACATTTAAACGACAAAATGGATCCACCCTCACCATTATCATATCCTTTTTTGGTTGCTCAGTCCCTCCTTCCCACCGAAAGTGAAACCCTATAGCTAACGTGTATGGTACACAACAGTTCACTGTGTTTGCACATTTTATACATGAACGCCCCTATATTTGAATACTAGTATGATTTTCCATAACATTAGATTGATTGTTTATTTATGTATTAAAATATGTTGTAAGTTTTAGACATAATCTTACTATTTTTTAAATTTAAAATTTTAGATTTAAATGTTATCACTATTAAATTTATTACAGTGACATTTTGAAATTAAATATATATATATATTAGTAGTCATGTATCAATAAAATATTGTTGAATGGTAGTGTTGATTTTTTTAAAAATACTCATTCAAACTCGTCATTATAAAATATTTTTTGTTGAAAATTGACATCAATATTTTGATTGAAGTAGCTAACAATATTAAATATTTAAATTAACTAATGAAATTATAAAAGTAGAAGAATCAAATTATGTAAAAAATTAAAGTATATAAATAAATTCTCAAGTTTCAACTAGTATAAGTACCAAAATTAAAATTTAACCATTAACTTATGTTGTAAAAAGAAGCAACGCTGACCAAAAAAAAAAAGAGGCACATGTTAGTCTCTAAAACTCTTGGGTCACTTAAATTATATATAATCATGTAATATTTTAAACGAAAATCTAACAATATTAATTATTTAGACTAATTAATAATATTATAAAAATATAAATATTAAATTATGTTAAAAATTAAAATAACAAAATTAAATTTTTAACCATATTTGAAAAAGAAATTAAATGTGAGTATACTTTGGTCTAACCCATAATATGATACACTTCTTAACCTCCTATATATAGGCCTTTGATTTCTACAAGAAAGAAGGACCAAAGGGCGACGTTTATATTCAATCAAAACAGGCACTTTAAATGTCGCCCATTTGCACAGTACTCGACAATTACAAGACCCAAAATTTCTTGTCGAGGTTCATCTAATAGATAATGGCATTTCCAGGACATGTAAACTTCAGCTAAATTCTCAACGTAACTTTTTTGCTTGTGACTTGTGACTAATATCTAATGGGAAAAGATAGGATTTTGAATAGGTTTAAATCTGTATTTTTCTCTGAGAGGTTATGGTAACAACAAAAACATCAAAATATTATATTTATAAGCGAGGTTATAATTATTATCAAACAGTGTTAAATTTTAAACTAATTCACCAAGTCATCAACATTATATCCCCCATATTAAATTGATTCGATAAATGAAAATCCTTTTTTTTTTTATTACATTTGGAGCCCACTCTTTTTCTCTCTCTTTTAGGAATTGATTTTCCGAGTCTACCCTAAATACGTAAAATAGAAGAAATTGAAATAAAGCATACCCTAAATTTTGGGGGAGAAATTAATTGCTTCTCCATAGATTATAGTCAGGAGGGGGTGCTATGGATAGTCTTTTCATTTTTACTTTCTGGTTCAGCCTTTATTACATGTGGGCTGTGCCCTATTTTATAGCTTTGAATTACAAAGTCAATATAAATAACATAGTTTTTCTTAATTTTCATAAATTGGTTTTTTCTCAAACAATTTAATATTTATCAATTTTTAAAGTAAGTATTTAAAGATAATTAATTACGTTATTGATAGTTTCTATCAATTGTATATAATTTTGATTATTATAATAATAAATTTAACTCTTAATGTTTATATATTTTATATAAATATTGCATATTAAATTTGTTAAATTAAGACTAAGTTGATAAAATGAGTAAATTTTGAGAACTAAATTTATTATTATACTATAAAAATTATGTATAATTGATGAAAAATTAAATTACTCTAAATTTTAGATGAACAAATTTATTTAACATCAAAATTAAGAAAGTCGAGAAAAGTTAATTTTAAAAATATATTAATTCACTCTTACAAAAATGTTAGTGTAGTTATTATGGATGTCACACAGAAAAGAAAAAAAGAAAGTCGGTTTTGATGTGTCAATCCAAGTGGGAAAAATTCTACCTTACCCCCAAGGCCCCAACCAGTAAAGCTCGTTATAGGAGAGGCCACCTATTATATCTTTTATTTTCATCAGTAAATGACTAATGAAATTAATTCAACATTTTTAGTAACGACAAAGTTCTTAGTACTTACAAAGATTATCATATGTTGGAAAATTTCGTAACGCCGCATGTAAAGCGATTAAATTGAGTAATAAACTGGTTTTGATTTTAAGTATTGGGAATAGGAAAAATTATTTTAGTTACAATTTGATTTAATTAAAATTCAATATAGCTTTAAAGAAATGAGAAAAGTGTTGGATTTATGTCTATCGAAATGTCAATAACGGACTGTTGATACAGACGAGTTGATGGCAAGGATTGTCGATTGATCTTGTTTAGGATAAGACGAAGCCAAAGTTGTTTAAAGGTTTTGATTGTTCACTCTCAATGTTTCATGTGTTGAGTTGATATTGATAGGGTCAAAGATAAGTGATTTGACACTATAGTCTTAAGTAGAATAATATTATGATTTGCAATAATTCATCTCGAATGGGACGCAATAGCTAAAATTACATATAGAATTTAATAAGTGAACTTAATTATAAATAAGTTGTTAGTTGAAAATATCTTCACGAAAAGTCTCGAGTAAAGATTACGCATGACTGTTCAATGCATGATCATTCGAGAATCTCAACGACAATGACCAAGTCCATAAATCTAGTAGAATCTAACCAAATACACAATACAGCTCATCCCAATAGGACCTTCTTGGAGGGAAAATGAGATCAAGTATGTTAATTGAAAACTTAAATGCCATGAAGAGCAAAGTATTGAAGACTGTTTTTACAGAAAAAAAAAAAAAAAAAGAAAATTCAAATGCTTGTTCTCCCGAGTAAGTAGCGTGTTTGGAGTCGGGAAAGGGTGATTCCATGTCAACTAGTGGCACCTACTGCTGGACCAGAAATGGGGCAAGGGGTTGCCATTGCCGTCGTTCGTGGTTGGCTAGGGAATGACCAGCATTGTGGGTTCGCAGTGTCGCAGGCCACAAGGAATGAATCCATTTGATAGTATCTGAGAGGGAAGGATTGTTTGGGCTTGCACTCCACATTACCAGCCACAATGTCTCCTCTTCATTTTTTTCTCCCAATTTGTTTTGTATTCTCTTAGATCTAATTTCTAAAATAAGTGTCACCAGTTTGATATTTCAGGATTTTTCCACTTTTATTTGGTTAATTTTTACTATTATTTGTAAATTATAAATTTAGTTCATGGTGTCAAATTTGATTGGTCTTCTATTTTATATTTTTTAAAATTTTAGAATTTCAATTTTGACACAAATATCACTAAATTGAATAACTAATTTTTTAAATAACTTAATTAAATTAACAACTGTGATTATTGAAAATTTCAAATTAAAAATATAAAATGACGAAATTAAAACTAAATGAAACAAAAATGACAATTAAAATATAAGTAACAGTACAATTTAATCATTTTCTTTTGAAATACGAAAAAAAATAGTATGCTACAAATACAAATCCCAAACAAATATTTAAGGCTCCAAATTCGATCCTGCGTTTATTTTATTTTATTCTTACTGAAGATTGTCTTCCTCCACCTTCATTTGAGTCGAGTATTTCCAACATATTTATTTTATTTTATTTATAGAATTTATCAAAAGTTTTATTTATATATATAAATAGAGAGAGCAAGGCAGCTGCCAGTGATTATCAGCACCAATGACAGAAGCAAATAACAGAGGCAAATCCCATAAGGGTGTGGTTGATGAAACAGAGAAGATGACAACATTCCAGGATGGAGAGACTGAGAAAGAGAAAGGCAAGCATCTTGATTCTGGGTCGGAGAGGCGTCAATGGAAGCCAGTTTTTGATGAAGCTTCCATCTCTCAAAGACCTCTCAAGAAGATTTGTAGCCCTGAACGTCATCACCCTCTTCCATCCTCTGCTTCTTTGGCTCATCACTCTTCTTCTTCTTCTTCTTCTTCCTCTTCTTCTTCTTCTTCTACTTCGTTGCCATCTTCCAGACTGGTTTTTCCTTTTGCTTTTGATGCATCTCAGCCGCCGATTTTCTTTCCTCGACAATATGGAAATACTCAGCAACAGCAGCACCAACATGGTTTAATCTATCGGCCATTGTATGCTGCAGAAACATCCCTATCACCTCAACAACAGCAGCAACAACAACAACTTCTTCAGTACTGGAGTGATGCACTGAATTTGAGTCCGAGAGGGAGGATGATGACGACGACGACAAGATTGGGGCACGATGATGGACAAATGTTTCGGCCGCCATTGCAGCCTGTCCACACTACCAAGCTTTATCGTGGCGTGAGGCAGAGGCATTGGGGCAAATGGGTAGCTGAAATTCGTCTTCCTCGTAACAGGACTCGCCTTTGGCTTGGCACATTTGATACAGCTGAAGATGCAGCTTTAGCCTATGATCGCGAAGCATTCAAGTTGAGAGGTCAGAATGCAAGGCTCAATTTCCCCGAGCTTTTCCTCAACAAAGATAAAGAAACGTCCTCCCCGACCCCAACTTCAACAGTTTCCTCTCCGCAAACTCCCCATGAAAGTTCAAAGCAAGAACAGGGACCAAAACTGGAAATAAACCCACCACCACCAGCACAGCCTCAGGGAGATAATCCAGACAGTGATGAGATGCATATAACAGCTCCAGAGGGTAGTTCTGGAGCTGGGGAAGGCGTCTCTGGTTCTCAGGAATTGGTGTGGGGTGATATGGCAGAGGCTTGGTTCAATACAATTCCAGCAGGTTGGGGTCCTGCTAGTCCAGTGTGGGATGATTTAGATACCACAAACAATCTTCTTTTTCCCTCCAATCTTCCTTTCACCAATCAAAACCAGCAAGACTTGAATGATTCTGATCACCAAAAACAACATGTCTCTGCTTCAGCTTCTTCTCCAATGAAACCCTTCTTTTGGAAGGATCAATAGAGTCTAGACCCTGACATATTTTTCACAAATCCAACTAGTGGTTCCTTGAATGGCTTTATTTCTTAATTCTTATCATTTAGGCTTTGAAACATCCATTCTCAGAGATTTGTTATTCACTTCCATCACACCTGCAAAAAGGTTGCGTATTTTTCATGCCTTTTAGCAGCTTCTTGTTGTTGCACTAAGCTTTCTGGTCCTAGTAGTATCCAGTATACCAACCTAGATAGTGTGATTAGCAACCCTTTTTAGCTGATTATGTTTGATGTAATGTTGCAGATGTTGCTATAGTCCAATTGGATTGCAGGAAAGAGTGGTCATCTCTTTCTCTATTCATCTATATTTTGGAGTTGGTTAAATTCATAATCAATTAAAATAAAGATAAATAAAAAGAAGAGCCTATTATAACAAATGCAATTATGCGTTCAGCAAATTTGCAGCATTAACATTGGTCATAAATCATGGTACCTTTAACCAATCCCAAGGAAGATTTGGATTGCTTGCCCTACTTCATACATTTTCCAACATGATGTTTTAATTAGTATGTCATGCTTCCTTGAGAAAAAAAAGTATGTAATGTTTATTACACCCTACTTTCATGTTAACTACAATACATCAATGTGTTGGCATAAACTTTAATTTGGAATACTCAAAGATTAATAACTTTCTATGTGCTTAACCGACACTACCATCCCACATTCATTATTATAGAATCAAGGCATTTGATGCTGCCCATGAGACCATTTTCTTATTTGCGACGCCTTAATGATGAACCACACACGTAACAATCTGATTTAATTAACACTCATGCTGTTAATAACATGTCACATGAGTTGTTTAAACCAAATCCTACTCCTTTTACATTCATTTTACCATATGAATAGTTAAGATTAGATATAAAAGTTGACAAATTAAATAGAATTCAGTAAATTTATTGTAAAAGCTGCATACTGAACAATTTGAGTAAATTTTGCTCAAATTTATTTTATTTATTATATAATAATTTTTAATAAAATTCAATTCTAACCAATTTGAATCAAATAAATTTAGTACTAGTTTAGTTTGTTTCTTTTCTTGGTGTTGCAATGGAATAGAATTCTTGATGATGGAAGTAAAGATGTTTATGAGTCGAATCGAATTGAGTTTGGGTCAGGCTTAAGTATAATATTAATATACTTTATACTTGTTTAAACCCGATCCAGGCCGAAATATGAACTTAAAATTTCACCTAGACTCGCCCATATTTATAAATAGTTAATTCAAACCCATTTTAATCCTGCCCATATTAATTTTTAATTTTTTAAAAATATATTTAATTTTTTTATTTAATATTTAATAATTATATATTTTATTTATTAAAATTTTGTATATAGTCGTTTTAATATTTTTAATATTATATTATAGTAGTATATAATACTACTATAGATTTAATTTTCATGTATGATATATTTTATAATATATATATATAAATAACATAATAGAAAAAGATTACAAACTTAAAAACAAGCTAATCCGAACTCGGGTTTTGAATGTTCAAACCAAAACTCAACTCATATTTTAAACAATTCTTTTTTTTTTTTTTTTTTTTTTTTTTTTTAAACTCATCTTCTAATCCTAATATTTTTGATCGAATCCTCTCAAATTTTCAACAAGCCTTTAGGCTTGAACAAGTAACCTAAGTCATGAATAAGTTTAGACGGAAGGGATAGATAAGTAAAAAGAATATTGATGGGTCCGAGTGCAATAGCATGACTAGTGAGTTCTTATGTAAAATAACAATTATAGTTTTGTTTTTAATCACCTCCAATATCTTGGGGGGGATAATTAGGCATCAAAGAATATTAAAGGAAATAAATGCTCATCAAAGCTTGAAACCTTTGTTCAAGTTTGTGTTATGTCTCAGTATGATACAATTTTATGTTTGTTCTTTGTTTGATTTGTGCATTAATTCTTTTAATGTGACATCTTCTTTAGTAAGTGGCCAGAGTCTGATTGTTGCCGAAAAACTGTTTCTGCAAGATTTCAGATGGCAATGCTCAAATCAAACCAATTTAGACCAATGAAAAAACAAGACAAGTCTAAAACTTCAATTTTTTTTGGATAATATAAACTGATATTTGATTCATTTCATCCTATGACAGCCCAAAGCCAGTGCTTGTGTTGTCTAAATGAGACAAGTCTTTTTGGTGTTTCGTTTTCATCCCATTTTCAAAACTGAACCTACCTTCTCTGGCAGCAGTCAACAACATGCAAATCTTTCTGTCTTCGTTTATGGTTTTCATGTTGACAATGAAGTGATGAAATTATTGCCGACATACATGACAGCTCCAAGCATAATATTAACTCTTATCCAGACATTTCCAAAAGGACTTTCATCATAAAATAATTGAAGCTCTATGCCAAATGCCAATATCCCAACACAGTAGGGATACCTGCTATTGAGGCAAATCGGTTCACCAGAAGAAAATGACCTTAAGGAAAGGTGTACAAAAATACTGCACAAGTGATTAAGAAATGGGCAATGATATAAAGACTGTAAATTTTCTACTTCTCTTCCACCCAATGCAATTCCAGGAGAGAAAAACACCTTAGATGGAAATGTGCCCCCAGCTTTAAAGGACTAGAGAGCTCGCCAATGGCAAGGAAAGATGGAGTATACCGCATGGTGCCAAGGCATATGCAGACAAGAAAGTTTGTAATAAGCTCACCATGAAAGAGTTTCACAGGCGCTACCATTAGGAAACATGCCAAATAATATAACTTGAAAAAACATACATGTTCACATGTAAAATGTGGAGTGGCTAATTTTACATTGTATATGAACCAAACAAAACACCTGTGTTGCAGGTTGTGAGTGACCTAAGTCTGATAAATTCAAGTGTTCACCGAAGTCGGAACAAGAACTCAGATTCATTCCAAAACCAGCTGTCTAAATAGGCAAGTGATGCAGCCAAGGCACAAGATAAAGAGAATAGAACTATAGATATATTTTACAATTGTTTTAATAATGCACTACAAAAAATCATCAACCAAAACATTCTCAGAGATTGATGCTTTTTTCAATTAACTCTAGTTTCAACACGGAATAAAACTCCATTATCAATGGTAACAGTACTGCACCACACAATGAAGGCATGGCATATGCATCTGAAAGTTGATTATTGATTCTTCATATTATATATACACTAAACTAAGCAATAGTAGTACATACTAATGTTAATTTCGAGCAGTCATAGGATTAGAACTATGATGAGATATAAAGAGCATTCGAATTCTTTTGGACCTTTTTAATCTTTAAAACAACAATACGGATGATTACTCTTCTACTCTAGCTAAAAAGGACTGATATCCACTGTAAACCAAACTCCAAAGCTTGTCTTATTGTTATTTCTCTGGAAACAATGATAATCAAAACGAGGCAACAAAACAAGTAGGCGCTATCTGCTTAAAACATCATAGTTGAAGATAAAAGTGTCACCATAATTGTCCAAAAACCAAAGAAAACATGCTTCAGAATTGATTCAGCTGGCACTACCCCCAAGTACACGAGTAACTATTAGTTAAAAGTAATTAGTGTTTACTGTTATTTTCCGCAGCACTCTCTTCCTTGCCCAACACAACCACTACTTTCTTTAAAATGGCTTCAGTAGGATGGTGAGAGTTCTCTACAGCCTTTGAAATAGCTTGCCATTTCTCACCATGCTTCGGTTCTGCAGCAACACATCTTTTCATCACATCTTTCTGGTTCTCCTCACTACCATGCTGAAGTTCAAATTTGTAATACAATGCCCAGAAATCCCCAATATCTGGAGCAAGAGTCACAGCCCTATTTAGCCAAGTCCTGGCTTTATCCACCTTCCTATCATGCCAAAATAGCTTAGCCACCGCGGCAATGACATGGGGATCATGATCACACTTCTTGAGGGCATCCATGCTCTTGGTTTTACGTTGAGGCCTTGGAACCATCTCAATAGATGCTGCCCACAATATACCACTATTTGAGCACTCTTGTAATGCCTTGGCCATTAAGATATCGGCTTCCTTCTTGTAGCCATGTCTTGCCTCAGCTCGTATGGCAGCAAGCCAGAGCTCAGGTTGTTGTGGATTCTTCTTCCTTGCCAAGGTGAGTACAGCTCTAGCCTTAGCAATCCCATTCATTTTCTCTTCAAGAATAGCAAGAGAAACCCATAGAGGTATACAACTTGGGCAGTGCTTTAAACCTGATTCATAAACTCCCTTTGCCTTTTCTAAGTTACCAAGCCTTTCCTCGAGCTGCCCAAGCATCAACCACAGTTTAAAGAATGATGGGAATTGCTTCAATCCTTCATCAAGCAACCTCCTCTCTTCCTCGGTGTTCCCCAATTCTCTCTCCACAATGGCTGATTTCATCCATACTCTCTCTGTGCCTCCTCTTTCTCGAGCCTTGGCAAGGAGTATTCTTGCTCTCTCAGGCTCATGGTTTTCAAATTCAAGCTTAAACGCAGCAAGCCATATCTCCTCAGAATTAGGTATGGCAGCATATGCTTCTTGAAGGATAGCTCGTGCAGCAGGCACATCCCCAGCAAGCCATTTCTCTTTGGCACCCATAAGCCAAAGAACCTCAGCCTGTGGCGATACGTGACTGCTTTACGAAGAAGAGCATCAAGAGATTCCCTAGTCCCATGACTCTTCTCCAGCTGAGCTGCTTTCAGCCAAATGCTCTTCTTTGTCAAAAAGACAGTAAGAGCATGAGCATAGATAGCTCTAGCAGTCTCAATTGAACCCCGCTTCTTGCATTCTTCGGCATCAGCCACCCAAGTTCTCTTCCTATCCTCTTCCTCCACTCCAATCCCAATTGTATTTCGAATGATTGCCTGGCATGTCACAACAGAGCCAGCCCTTTCTGCCGCCTCAGCCTCCTTCATCCAAGCCTCCCTATCAATCACAAATCCTTCTCTTTGTAATGCCCTAATACACCTCTCAATAATCTTTCCCACCATAGCATTATTTCCATTAGCCTCCTCCAACTTTGCAGCTGTAATCCATATAGCAGGCTCTTTAGGCAACTTCTCCCTTGCCCTATTAAGCACTTTCTTAGCTTTATCATAATCCTTCAACCTAGCAAGTGCTAACCACAACTCCACATGTAAAGGACAGCACTCCACGGCCCTTTCAAGCAAAGTCGCTGCATCCTTCTCATTTGCAAGCTCCACAACAGCCTTCCATAACCTCACAGAATCCGGTATGTTCTCCAAACCCCTCCTCAAAACCCTGCTTTTATTCACATCATCATGCTCTAATTTAGCAGCCTGTAACCACAACTTCACTGAATTGGGAATTGATTTCACTCCCTTAGCAATCACAGCCTTGGCCTCATCTGGGCTCGCAAGCCTACAAGCCTCCAACCATACATCTTCATTCTTGGGACACTCCTCACACCCTCTCTGAATCAACTGCCTAGCTGTCTGGATCTTCCCAGCCACTTCCTCCAACCTTGCAGCCGCAATCCAACCGGGAGGATGCTTGGGATTGGTCTGCGTAACACTTTTCAACAACAACCTGGCCTTCTTAATATCCGAAATCTCAGCATCACTAGTAATCTTCATACTTTTCAAATCAGTCAAATACCCTTTTGGATCCACAACAGTTAAACCCGAAACAGAATCCGATAACCTATCTAACTTCAAAGACAAGACAGTACCTCTCCCTTCACCAACAGCAGTTAAATCCGTTACAGGGGTTTGCGCCCACGGAGTTTCCGTCCCACCCGCAGCCCTGCTCTTTGGGTCCAAAGCCGTAACATGCTCTTGCTCCTGCCTTGCCTTCTCCAAAAGAGTATCTGGGACTGGCACGAAACTCTCGAACCTCCTTTTCTTATTCCTCAACGAATAATCCCCAATTTCTGGAATACTCTCCCACTCCTCGGCTGACAAAGTATGCAACTTTCTCTTTAAATCCGCGAACTGCTCAGTAATTTTCGGGTTAGACGCTCGGTATTTCTCAATCTCTTCCTTCAGCCTTGCCTCTCTTCTATCTTTCCTCCTTGAATCCATCCTCTTATCGATGGCCTCCCAAACAGCGTCAGCTTCTTTATCATCTTCATCATACTCCGCGGAGGCGAAAAGACCCACGTCGTTTCCTTCAAATTCATCAAATTTCTGATTTTCATCGTAACCCTTATCCTCACCTTCATCGTCTTCTTCGTCTTCACCAGGCTTTCCGCGGCCACGGCCAAGCCCAGAGGGCGCTGCAGCGCCACCAATAGTAGTAGCGGACCGGTCAGGTAAGTCAGGAGCAGCACGGGCGGGACCGATATCAGACCGAGTGGTAAAGCCCGTGGCACCACGCCCCAAACCAGCAACATAGTTAGGGGGAGGCTTGGAGTTGAGAAAATCTAAGCGTGGCTTGGGCACAGCGGCACCGCTGGGGCCAGGTTGGGTGCCGCCGCAGAGGGGAACATGAAGGAATAAGGTAGAGTAAGGGGTGATTTGGAGTTGGGAAAGGAGGACGGAATCAGGATCGGGGGTATGGAGAAGGAAAGAGGTGGGGTTGGGGGAGAGGAGAAGGTGTTGGTGAGAAATAGGGATTTGGGTGCGAAGTTGAATGGATTGTTGGAGGGAAAGGAGAGTGGTGGTTTTAGGGTTTAGATTTAGGGAAAAAGTTTTGGAATTTGGCGTTGCGATGAATACCATCTTCTTCGATTTCGATTTCGATTGGGCTCTCGCTTACGTTCGTATTGAACCAAAAATACATAAAAGAAAAAGTATTGACGCATATATTGAGATGTCATGTTTTGAGTACTAGAGAGAGATTTGAAGGTTAAGGCCGTGTTCAGCACGAAACACAAAGGCGGTTGGATTTGGGCTTTAGCCATCATATTTTGAAAGACTATGTGGGCCAGTTTACTATGGTTCTACGGATTTCAGACTGTCAATTTCTAATGATCCGATTTATATGAAAAATATAATATATTTTTATTTTCATTTGATCTACATTAAATAATAAAAAGAATGGTTTTCAACTAATTAATAGCTACTTATTAAAATGTATATAACATATATTCTTATTAAAGTTTCATATAAAACAAAAATTATTTTAGTTCAAATGGTAAATGAAAAAGTTTTATATACATAGTATCTTTGATTCAAATCTCATTTATAGATATTTTTTATTGATTTATAAACGTATAAAAATAAAAATACCCATATAACCATATAACTTATCAAATAAAATAATTTTTTTGGTAATTCCTTAACTAAGTTAGGACCTAGTTGATGGGTGATATTAACTCAATAAAAGCTTAATAAATAACATAGATTCATATCAACAGGAAAAAAACTAAAATATTCTTTAAAATATGCCTTTAGGCTTTTTCAAAGCACATTATTCATAAATTTAAGTAGAGCACAAAAATCAATTCCCCTTATAAAGTGTCTACTCATTATTAAAATAAAGTGTAAAACTAATAGAAGTCAAGTAAAATATATCAAACCAAATAATTAAATAAAAAGTTTTCCTTAAAAGAACTTTCTAAAGCTCTTCTTTAGGGATCGGCCCTAAGCACCTTCAATGATGATTGATCTCCTCGAAGTTTCCCACCCTTCGAGGCTCCTTGGCCGCCATTTCACTACAATCGCATTTATTTCTCTCTTGTTTTCCCCACTTTCCCAATTTCATCTCTTTGTTCATCTCTTTTTCCCATTGTATTTTCTCTTCCTTTGTCGTTTCATCTTTCTCTCTTTTTTCTTTCTTTCCCCCTCATTTCTTTACCTCATCATCATTACCTTATATCTAGATCATTCCAAGTTCTCATAATCTTTTCCCATCCCCTTTGCTCTAATAGTCAATTCGTTTCCTTCCCTCAATCTCTTTGATTCCCATGACTCAATCATTTTAAATGCTAAAAAACTAGCTTGCATGGTTTTTTTTCCATCAAATTCACTTCTCTCTCCTATCCCTCATTCATTTTCCCCCTCTTAAGTCTCCCTTTAGTGTTACTTGTTCTCCATTCAAACCTCTTCCTCCCTTATTTCCCTTACCCAAAATGTGGCTTAGTTCTATCAGATATTGTAGTTGGTCAAGCAATTTAGCTTCAAAAACCTCCTTTAAGGATGTCAGCAACATGCAACACACAATCCAAGTCGAACTCTATCACGCTAATGTTGCAATTATAAGGAGACATGTTTTCCCTCTCGATAGTCAAAAATTAGAAATCAATAAAGCACACTAGAGCCACTACCTTATTGGTTATATTAATGTTTATAAGACCTTTTCCGTGAACCTTTTCTAAAGGATCATAAATAGATTTTGGAACCTCAAGAGGTTGAAGTTAGCTCAAGACATGGTGAGTTCTTTAATTTTTACTTTGATCTTATTTCAAATCTCCACATTATTTTACGTGAAGACCTTTGGTCTTTTAAGGGGCACTTCTTTTCTCACTTGATGGTCGCATAATATTTCGCCTAGCTTGGACCTTTTTCACTCATTGCATGTTTAGATCCAAATATAGGGCCTTCCTATTAATTATTTGCAAACATTTTTTGCTGCTTGTCTATGTCACATTGCAATCAGAGTCCTACAGATTGATGATAATAATGGAAACCCATGCAATATTTGCTTTCTCAAAATTTAAATGGATGTCAATCATTGGAAGCCTCTCATTGTTGGATGCATTATTCAATGGGACAATGGTGTTAGATAATGGATTGAGTTTCACAATGAACACATTTGTAAAGTCTGAATTAGGTGTGGTGCCATTGGACATAAGAGAAATGATTGCCCACATAGAGATAAAAAAGTTGAAAAAATGCTCAACGAGCAAATGGAATACAATTTTCAAAATTTGGGTTATAAAATCGATTTGGATGCCAACCACATTCATTTTAGAAGCACTATCTAAGCCTCGAGAGCTAGGGGTACCAACAGGTCAACTTATGTTGATCTCAACCCACATGCCCTCATTTGCACTAGTTCTTCCCTTCTTTTTTTCTTGTAGCCACTCTCATTTTAAGAGATGTAATGTAGTGCACATTGATGATAATGACGATGATGACAATGGTGAACACTTAAGAGATAACACTAGTAGAGATGTTGCTAATGATGTGTCAAATATTGTAGGTTCTATTTTAGCCACCCCAAAGATGACAATTTCGAATCAAATCCCTTCATGGTTGTCGATGTAAATGATCAATCCCCTCTTTTGTTATTCTTAGCCAACCTCATCCTAATCAGGCTCAACCAGTTGATCCCTATAGAATCGACATAAACTGATTCCTTGTGTAATCATCTTCGGCCCTTAAACCTTAGATAATAAAACAAGTAAGGTTTTGTTGATTCTAGCATCCAAAGGACACCCCTCCATCACCTGCTTTACTAGTGAATAAACCGAAAACCCAACAGTACTCCACTATACTTGATAGTACTCGGGATGAACTCGTCTACCCTTGGTGCTTTAGGTGGAGCCATTCTGAACACTGCACTCCAAACCTCCATCGAAACTGTAAGCTGAAGATTTTTCTTCTCAAACAATAGCAATTCAAGAAATTTTCCCGTACATGGAAGGCTTCCACTAACTTAAGAATCCGAGTAATAAAGTCTTAAAAAAAACCCACCACATGTTGTTCCAACTCATCAGAATCAAAACACCACTTCTTACCTTCAATTTTAAGACCCTCAATCTTTTTTTTTTTTTGTGTCTAGCAAGCGTGCGACTGTGAAAATACTTCATGTTTCTATTTCCCTTCAATAGTCAATTTAATCGAGACTTTTGAAACCATAAAAGTTTATCATGCTTCAGCACCTCCTCAATTTCTTGCCTCAACTCCAACTCTCGATTACTAAGGGTAGGAGAATCCCTCACTTCTAAGATCCTTTGTACCCTTGTAAGTTCAACAATTAAATTGCATTTACAAGAAAACATATGGTATACACCATTTTATTCCATTCCTGGACTTTCACTTGAAACTGTTCAATATTATCCACTATGGACTCACCAGAATTCTTGTAACACCCCTCACTTGTATTCAACACTGGAATAGGGTTACGGAGCATTACCGGACTTATAAAATAATTTAACATTCATTTCACATACATTTTAAAATTTCATGCAATCATCACTCAAAATCAATCACATTGTCCCTAATACTAGCTTACGAGGCCCTAAACATACTTTTGGGGTGATTTGGGACTAAACTGATAACTTAGAAAACCTTCACTAAACTTAATTTTTTTTTCAAACTTTAGGGGACACAAGCCCGTGTGGCCCGATGTGTGTCTAACACAGCCAAAGACACGCCCATGTCACAGGTCGTGTGGATATTCGAAATGGGATCACATGGTCGTGTCTTAGCCCGTGTCCGACCCATGTAACTCTCTAACTTGGGTCACATGGCCAACACACACGCCCGTGTGCCCTAAAAATAGCCACACATGCCCGTATGTCAGGCTGTGCCAAACTTGTAGGGTATACTAACTTATGCCACACAGCCAAGTCACACGCCCGTGTGCTAAGCCGTGTGGAGCATACTGACTTGATTTTTAATTCAACACCAGGGAACACACGACAGTGTAACCTAACCGTATGTTACACATGGCTGAGACATACGTCCGTGTTTCTGCTCGTGTAAATAAAAATAGGCTATTTACCAAGCCAATTTTCCACCCAACTTTACACATACCTAAAATAATCCTTTTGGCATCAAAACATGGCATAACTAGACATGTATATCAACTCCAATCAAGCTCAATTTATACTATTTTAATACCAACCATTCCAAGTCACACAATTACCACAACACACCAATCAAATTATACCAAAACTCACTTTTACCAAAACATCAAAATAACCCATTTCCAAATATGCATTATTTGCCTAGATTCACTAGCATACCAAATTTTTATAACTCACCATTTGCTATCCATATCATCTATTATCAACAAGCATCATATAACCAACATCCAACACATCACACAAACTATATGGACATATATATATATACATGATCAACTATATCAAAATAAGCCAACTCCATGGCTATATACAAACCAAACATTAGACATTTACTGAAACACCCCACACCCGGCCCACGAGCCTGGATCGGATCTGGTATGTTCCCCGGTGAAACCATTTCAAATTCTTTTGTATTTAGGAAAAACTTGAGCGTTTTGAGGAAAGTTTGTTTTGGGTTGAGCTTGAATTGAAAAGCAGGTTTATTTCGTTATTAAAATCCTTTTGATTTAGGTGACAAAAGTTTGGGCTTTGAATTAAATTAATTTTACTTAAACTTTTAACAAGTATAAAGATTGTATGCTCAATAAATAAAAGTAAAGTAAACGCTTACTACTACTTTATTACATCAAATAATTTCCCAAAATTAAAACCAAAATAAACTTTAAATTACTTAAATAAAATAAAAGTCCAAGTCGAATTTCTTCTTTGTGCATGGCCATCCCTAAGCTTCTGTAGAACTCGGTCCATCATCGATCGTCACTGAAACATGTTCCCACAATAGGGTGAGTCAAACAGACTCAATGTGTACACAAACACTAAGTCTTAAGAAATTCAGGCATAACAAATCATATTCATATGTATCATAATTTCACATTTAATGATTCAAGATAATGATGCAACCCAAACCCAAACCTAGATACCATCCGCTCCACATCCCCGTACCAACCTACACACCGTGGGGACTACTAAGTCAACCCTCCATCCGCTACACACCATCGAAGGCTATCGCTGCAGTCGACGTGCTCATCGCCCATATAAAAGTTGTGGCATAGCCACCAAATTAAATAATTGTGCCATGTGACACCACATTCAGATAATGTAACCGAAGTTATCACATTCAGATAATGTGACCGAAGTCACCACATTCAGATAGTGGGACCGAAGTCACCACCTTCACTTCCCCTTTTTCATATAACCCAAATGCCCCATATTATTTATATCATGCATGCCATACTTAAATTCACATTCATGTCACTTTTCACATGTTAAATATAACATATTTCGTAATCCTAGTAGCAGTAGGAAACGTACCTGAGTACTTTGTACCATAACATGGTACTTTAGCCACATTCTTACGCTTTCATATTAACACATATATCAAGTTAAAGCCATAAATCTATTAAGATTAGTGTGGGGTACACTCCTGATTAACTTAGCAAATTCATCGAAATCCAGAAGAATCCCGATCTCTTGCTTCTAGATCTTGCTTCCTATATTCGCCAACTTAAAGGTTTAATGAGAAACTCATTCAGCCACAAAACCAAATCCTAGTAGGATTTGTGCACTAAAACTCACCTTAATGCCGATTTTCTTATCACTCAAATCCCGAAAACTTTGTTTTTCTTCTCCTTGTATTCGGCCAAATCCTAAATCTCTACATAGGTTAGTTTTCGGCTTTTAAGATAATAAGGGAATAGATCCATGTACTAAAATAAGGCATTGGTCGAATATTCATAATTACTTACCTTGAAAATCTAAAATCCCGAATTGAATCCTTGCTTCTTTAATACTGTCAAAATTCCTATAACCATATGTTAGATTTAATCTAATATTAAAGTATGAAAGAGACCTTTGGCCGAATGTACATATATGTACTTACCTTGTTTTTAAATCCCAAATGATCCTTAGTAATAATCGACTATGGCTATCATATGTAACACAAAGTTTTGGCTTTTGTAACTGTGAAGAAATCGGCTAGGGCTTTGCTTATTTTCGGCTTTTGAGGCTATGAAGAATTTGGCTTGAGAAGAAGAAAATATTGGAGAAGAGAGGAGAAAGAAATTTGGCAAAAGAAAAGAGAGGGAGAATGAATGAAGAATAGCCTTACTCTTACTTTCTTAGCTGAAATTGCTAGGCTAGAGTCCCCTACTTGGCCACCACTCTTCCTATGTGATAATTATCACTTTATCAAAAGAATTAATCCAACAATTATCTCCTATTTAGCTTGAAATTCTAAAGGAAATAAAACTCCTCTTTTGCAAGCCTTGTGCATCCACCTCTGTGCTTCTAGAAGCAAAAATAAAACTTCTTTTATTTACTTCCCATGTGACTCGAACTCAGGCCCAACACCCTTGCATGTGGCGCCATTTCTAGAGGCCCTAAGTGGCATTTTCAGGCCACTTTTCTAAGCCTGTTTGTGTGTCAAATTTCACATACTTTTTCTTTTAAGGCCACCTTGCCTTAATTTCCTCTTTTAAACTTTAAAACTCGACATTTCTAAGTCATTTCTAAGTTTCTAAAAATTTTTGTTTGGCTCTTTAAACTTGACATTTCCTTACATTTCCAAGTTTCCAGAAATGTTCACTTTCCTATTTTACTTAGGTTTCCTAAATGGTCACTTTCCTGTTTTACTTAGGTTTCCAAAATGGTCACTTTCCTATTTTACTTAGGTTTCCAAAATGGTCACTTTCCTATTTTACTTAGGTTTCCAAAATGTTAACTTTCCTCTTTTTAACGTAACATTTCTATACATTCCCAGGTTTCCAAAAATATTCAAAATTTATTCATAACACATAAGACATGTCATTTCGTACAATTAAACCAAAAATGCATAGGCCCTTTTCAGGATGTTACAGTTCTACCCCCTTAAAATAATTTCGTCCTCGAAATTACCTAGCTAAAATAATTGAGGGTATTGCTGTTGCATTGCCTCCTCTGGTTCCTATGAAGCTTCATCCGATCCATGATTGCGCCATAACACTTTGACTAGAGGAATCAACTTCCTCCGTAACACTTTCACATCACGTTCCAAAATCTGAATCGGCTCTTCTTCTTAGGTTAAGTCTGGCCTTAGCTCCACTTCTTCAACTGGTACCACGTGAGATGGATCAGATCGGTAGCGACGTAGCATGGACACATGGAATACGTCGTGCATCTGTTGTAACTCTGGTGGTAACTTTAGCTGGTATGCCACTGGTCCAACTCACTTTAGTACCCGATAGGGCCTTATAAATCTTGGGCTTAACTTTCATTTCGCCCAAACCTCATCACCTTCTTCCAAGGCGAGACTTTCAGAAACACTTGGTCTCCCACTTCAAACACTATTTCCTTCCGCTTGAGGTCGGTAGTAAGACTTACGCCTATCGAGGCTTCCTTTAATCATGTTCGAATTATCTCAACCTTCTCTTGATTTTCTGCTACCAACTCTGGTCCCAAAACTTGACGTTCTCCTAACTCAGTCCAACAAGTAGGAGTTCGACACTTCCGCCTGTACAATGCTTCATATGGTGCCATCCGGATGCTAGCTTGATAACTGTTGTTATAGGCGAACTCTGCTAAAGGCAAGTAATCCTCCCAACTTCCTCGGAAATCCATCACACAGCCTCTCAACATATCCTCCAACACTTGTATTACCTGCTCGATCGCCCGTCGATTGTGGATGAAAAGCCGTAGTGAAGTCCAACTTAGTGCCTAAAGCTTGATGAAGTGCCCTCTAAAATCGAGACGTGAAAATTGGGTCTCCATCCGAAATAATTGACACCGGCACTCCGTGTAGTCTCACGATTTCTGCCATATATAGCTTGGCAACTTCTGAAGGGAATAATCCACTCTTACCGGAATGAAATGTGCGGACTTAGTCAAACGGTCCACTATTACCCATACGAGTCCTTCTTAGTAGGCGTAAGGGGAAGCCCACTAACGAAGTCCATGGTAATTCTTTCCCACTTCCACTGCGGAATCTCGATTGGCTGAAGCAATCCCGATGGGACTTGATGTTCAGCCTTAACTTACTGACACGTCAGACATTTTCCCACGAATTCAGTAACTTCCCGCTTAAGATCAGGCCACCAAAATTGTTCTCTTAGATCTCCGTACAACTTAGTGCCTCCGGGATGCATAGCATAAGGGCTACCATGCGCTTCCCGAAAAATCCTCTATCTTAACTCCTTGTCCCTCGACATATAAACCTTTCCTTTGAAGCACAGCATTCCCTCATCACTAATTTCATAGTCCTTTAACTCCCGTTATGTGCTTGTTGTAACTTAACACTTAAATCCTCATCAATCAACTGTCCCTCTTTCACCTCCTTCAACGATGTTGGCTTGACTTGTAACTCAACCAACAGGCTTCCATCCTCATACAAACTTAAATGGGCGAACATTGCCCTTAGGTCCGACACAACCTTCCGACTTAGGGCATCAGCTACCAAATTCGCTTTGCCCGGGTGGTACTCTATCAAGCAATCATAATCCTTCAATAACTCCACCCACCTTCACGCCTCAAGTTCAACTCCTTACGAGTCAGCAGATACTTAAGGTTCTTGTGGTGCATGTAGATCACGACCTTTCTCCATAGAGATAGTGCCTCCACACCTTAAGGGCAAAACTACGGTACCAATTCCAAGTCATGGGTTGGGTAGTTAACCTCATGCGGCCTTAGCTGCGAGATACGTGGCGACTACCTTTCTATCTTGCATCAATCGCAACCCAAACACGTATGGGAAGCGTCACAATACACCATGAATTCCTTTCCCGCCTCTGGTGAATCAATCTTGGAGCTTCATTAAAACCTTCTTAAGTTTCTCAAAGCTCTCATGCTACTTCTCAGACCAAACAAAGGGTACTTCTTTCCTCAACAACTTTGTTAAAGGCGCGGCTATAGACGAGAACCCTTCCACAAACCTTCTGTAATAGCCTGCCAAACCTAAGAAAGTTTGGATCTCAGCCACGGTCCTAGGTGGTTTCCAATCCAACACCGCTTCGATCTTCCTAGGATCCACTCTTATTCTCTCTGCGGATTCCACATGCCCTAAGAACGCCACCTCCTTGAGCCAAAATTCACACTTGCTGAATTTGGCATAGAGCTTCTTCTCCCTTAACACTTGCAGCACAACTCGGAGATGCTCATCATGCTCCTCGTCAGTCTTGGAATACACCAAAATATCATCGATAAACACGACAACGAACCTATCCAAGTAAGGTTGGAAAACTCAGTTCATCATGTCCATGAACGCGGCTGGGGCGTTCGTTAACCCAAACGGCATTACTACAAACTCAAAATGGTCGTATCTTGTCTTAAAAGTGTCTTATGGATATCTGCCTCCTTCACCTTCAACTGATGATATCCCGACCTCAAGTCTATCTTTGAGAATCTCATGCCCTTTTCATGATCGAACAAGTCATCGATCCTAGGCAAAGGATACTTGTTCTTAATGGTCAGCTTATTTAACTGACGGTAATCTATGCACATACGCATAGTTTCGTCCTTCTTCTTTACAAACAGGACCGGTGCTCCCCATGGAGACACTCTGGGTCGAATAAACCCATAATCAAACAGTTCTTGGATTTGAGCCTTGAGCTCAACCAACTCTTTTGGCGTCATTCGGTATAGAGCGATTGACACATGAGCTGTTCCCGGTAGCAAGTCTATTCCAAACTCCACCTCCCTATCCGGGGGTATTCCTGGTAATTCTTTTAGGAACATATCCTCAAAGTCTTTTACCGTTCTAACTCCATTGACACCTTCTTTCTTTCCATCCAACGCACTTACAAAGGCTAAAAACGCCCTGCACCCTTTACGAACCATCTTTTCAGCCTTAAGCGCCGAAACTACATTAGACAAATAGTTTCTTCTTTCTCCTATCATAATGACCACCTCATCCTCCGGGGTCCTTAATTACATTTATTTAGCCGCACAATCCAACACGGCTCGGTGTTCTACTAACTAATCTATACTAAGTATGAGGTTAAATTCTTCGAAGGGTAACTCCATTAAGTCAGCCCGAAAGTTCACTCCCTGAATTTCTAGGGATACATTCTGAAAGATCTTATTCACCACTACAGTTTGGCCTAATGGGCTTTACTACCGTCATCTCCCTATCAGAAAGTTCAGAGTCTAGGCCTAGTGTTTCAACTACACTACGAGCAATATAAGAATGGGTCGAGCCCACATCAATTAAGGCATAATAAGGCTTGCCATAAATAAAGAACATACCGGTTATGACGTCCGGTGCGTCTCCATCCTCCTCCGTGAATCTGCGTAAACCAAACCCGATTGCCTTGCCTCGATATTATGACACCTCGCCTTGTGTTCCACATCCTCTACTAGCACCATTACCTCATTATTCAAACCACGACCCGTTGAGGTCATTGTCTTCCTCTACCGGCTGATTAACATTCTGAGCTACTGATCGACTTTCATCTGGTTTCTTAGGACAATCTTTAAGCATATGGTCCTTAGACCCACACCTAAAACATCCTCCCGTCTTTTTTCAGCACTCTCCCAAGTGCTTCTTTCCACAATGCTCACAAGGACGATACTACCTTCCGGTACCAACTTGCTGACCCCTCGGCCCATCAGCTCTAGGCCATTTCTGTACATTTCCCGACGATTCGGACGACCTATAACCCCTCTTGGGTCTATTCCTATTAGAGCTTTGCTTAACCGAGTCCTTGATTCCCTCAGCTACCTTAGCCTTTTCAACCAACGCGAAAAACTCCCGCTCCTGATGTGGAGCTATCAATAATCTGAGGTCATCCCTTAGACCGTCTTCGAATGGCACACAGCGCTCATGCTCCGTAGCCACTACTCCTCGAGCATATCGGCTCAACCTCAGAAATTCAGCTTCATATGCTGCTACCGACTTGTTCTCTTGAACCAGCCCCAGAAAAGCTTTCCTCTGTTCATCAATATAACGTGTGCCGACATACTTTTTCTAATATGCCTCCTTAGCATACTCCGTGTCGATCCTCGGTAGTGGCACCATCCCGACAGATTAACCACCATTGGTACGCTTCATCACGTAATGATGCCACCATTCCTTTTAACTTCTCCTCCGGTCGGATCGAACTCATCCATAATGCACTTGGTTGCTTCCAACCAAGATCTTCGGTATCTTGGGTGCCACCGGATACTCCACGAAACACCTCAACCTCATTGGCTCGGAGTCGCTCGGGTATAGATTTTCGAGCTTTCGTATTTCCACCCGCGCCAACCACCATTTCCAAAACTCGCAGCACGACCTGCGATATAGATCATCCTCGTAAAGCGTGCACAGAGTACTTTGTACCATAACATGGTACTTTAGCCACATTCTTACACTTTCATATTAACACATATATCAAGTTAAAGCCATAAATCTATTAAGATTAGTGTAAATTTTTTGATTAACTTAGCAAATTCTTTGAAATCCAGAAGAATCTAGATCTCTTGCTCTAGATCTTGCTTCCTATATTGGCCAACATTAAAGGTTTAATGAGAAACTCATTCGACAAAAACCAAATCCTAGTAGGATTTGTGCACTAAAACTCACCTTAATGCCGGTTTGCTTATCACTCAAATCCAAAACTTTGTTTTCTTCTCCTTGTATTCGGCCAAATCCTAAATCTCTACATAGGTTAGTTTTGACTTTTAAGATTATAAAAATAGATCTATGTACTAAAATAAGGCCTTGGCGAATATTCATAATTACTTACCTTGAAAATCTAAAATCCGAATTGGATCCTTGCTTCCTTAATCTTTGTCGAAATTCCTATAACCATATGTTAGATTTAATCTAATATTAAAGTATGGAAGAGACCTTTGGTAGAATGTACATATATGTACTTACCTTGTTTTTAAATCCCGAATGATCCTTAGTAATAATGGTATGGCTCTCATGTGTAACACAAAGTTTAGGCTTTTGTATGCATGAAGAAATCGGCTAGGGCTTTGCTTATTTTCGACTTTTGAGGCTATGAAGAATTTGGCTTGAGAAGAAGAAAATCTTGGAGAAGAGAAAGAAAGAAATTGACGACAGAAAGAGAGGAGAATGAATGAAGAATAGCCTTGCTCTTCCTTTCTTAGCAGAAATTGCTAGGCTAGAGTCCCTACTTGGCCACCACTCTTCCTATGTGATAATTATCACTTTATCAAAAGAATTAATCCAACAATTATCTTCTATTTAGCGAAATTCTAAAGGAAATAAAACTCCTCTTTTGCAAGCCTTGTATCCATCCACTACACTGCTTCAGAAGCAAAAATAAAACTTCTTTTATTTGCTTCCCATGACTCGAACTAGGGCCTCAATTACACCCTTGCATGTGGCGCCATTTCAGGAGGCCACAAGTGGCATTTTAGGCCACTTTTCCAAGCTTTGTTGTGTGTCAAATTTCATATACTTTTCTCTTAAGGCCACCTTGCCTTAATTTCCTCTTTTAAACTTTAAAACTTCAAATTTCTAAGTCATTTCTAAGTTTCCAAAAATTTTCGTTTGGCTCTTTAAACTTGACATTTCCTTACATTTCCAAGTTTCCAGAAATGTTCACTTTCCTATTTTACTTAGGTTTCCTAAATGGTCACTTTCCTGTTTTACTTAGGTTTCCAAAATGGTCACTTTCCTATTTTACTTAGGTTTCCAAAATGGTCACTTTCCTATTTTACTTAGGTTTCCAAAATGTTAACTTTCCTCTTTTAACGTAACATTTCTATAGATTCCGAGTTTCCAAAATATTCAAAATTTATTCATAACACATAAGACATGTCATTTCGTACAATTAAACCAAAAATGCATAGGCACTTTTAGGGATGTTACATTTACACCAGAAAGTTCACTCTTAATTTCTAGGGATACATTCGAAAGATCTTATTCACCACTACGTTTGGCCTAATGGGCTTACTACCGTCATCTCCTATCGAAAGTTCGAGTCTAGGCCTAGTGTTTCAACTACACAGGCAATATAAGAATGGGTCGAGCCCACATCAATTAAGGCATAATAAGGCTTGCCATAAATAAAGAACATACGGTTATGACGTCCGTGCGTCTCCATCCTCCTCGCGAATGCGTAAACCAAACCCGACGCTTGCCTCAAGATTAGCAGACCTCGCCTTGTGTTCCACATCCTCTACTAGCACCATTACCTCATTATTCGAACCACGACCGTTGAGGTCTTGTCCTTCCTCTACCGGCTGATTAACATTACGAGCTCTGATCGACTTTCATCCGGTTTCTTAGGACAATCTTTAAGCATATGGTCCTTAGACCCACACCTAAAACATCCTCCGTCTTTTTCAGACTCTCCCAAGTGCTTCTTTCCACAATGCTCACAAGGACGATACTACCTTCCGGTACCAACTTGCTGACCCTCGACCCATTCTAGGCCTTTTCAGATATTTTCCGACGATTGACGACCCATAACCCTCTTGGGTCTATTCCTATTAGAGCTTTGCTTAACCGAGTCCTTGATTCCCTCACTACCTTAGCCTTTTCAACCAAGCGAAAAACTCCCGCCTCGATGTGGAGCTATCAATAATCTAAGGTCATCCCTAGCCGTCTTGAACGCATTACGCTCATGTCTCGTAGCCACTACTCCTCGAGCATATCGGCTCAACCTTAGAAATTCACTTCATATTGTCTGACGACTTGTTCTCTTGAACCAGCCCGAAAAGCTTTCCTCTGTTCATCAATATAACGTGTCCGACATACTTTTTCGATATGCCTCCTTAGCATACTCCGTGTCGGATCCTCGAGTGGCACCATCTCGACGTTAACCACCATTGGTACGCTTCATCACGTAAGTGCCACCATTCCTTTTAACTTCTCCTCCGGTCGATCGAACTCATCCATAATGCACTTGGTTGCTTCCAACCAGATCTCGGTATCTTGGGTGCCACCGGATACTCCACGAAACACCTCAACCTCATTGGCTCGAGTCGCCGGTATAGATTTTCGAGCTTCAGATTTCCACCGCGCCAACCACCATTTCCAAAACTCGCGACGACCTGCGATACGATCATCCCGTCGACCTGCTTCGACAACGGTAGAGTGGTGGTGGCGGTGGTAACTCATTGTCGGACCTTTGACCCGATCTAACGGGTTACGACACGACCATTCTTCCTCTACCACGTCCTTGACGACGCTCCTCTAGAATTCATATCTAACGATGCGCTTTAATCTGATTTAAGAAAGTTTTTATAAATTAGCCTTTATTCCACTGATTAACCATGACGAAGTTTTATGAAAAGAATTTTAAGAGTGGTTCTTTCGTATTCATACATGCACACAGTCTTCACATTCATACATCCATCAATCAATTATGAACTTCCGTTCATTCAGAGAAATGTTGTAGTTTTCATTATTGTTGTTTTTCCACTACCCAGGGGTATTTGCATAATTTGTCCTACAGGGGTATTTTTCGTAATTTGTCAAATAGGGTTCCTTGGTAATTTTGTCAAAAAGTATTTTGGTTTTTTTTTTAAATTCCCGGGGTATTTTGGAAAATTTTTTTAAAATCTGAGGGTATTTCAAAAATTTTGGACCTTGGGGGTATTTTGGTAATTTTTCCACAAACCGGGGTAAATTGTAAAATTCTAATAAATCGGGGATATTTCAAAAGTTGCAAAACTTTGAGGGTTCTTTTGAGAATTGTACTTTCCAAACGGTGGTGTTGCAAAATTTTGGAAATCGGGTCATTTTGGTAATTTTGTAAGTTAGGGCAATTTTGTAGTTTTTCCAAAATCAAGGTATTTTTGATAGTTTGCAAATTAGGGTTTTTTGAACATTTATGAAATAATGAAATTTTGGCAAACTGTTGAGTAGTTGGACATTTTATAAACCAAGGCATTTTGTAATTTTATAAATTAGAAATTTTTCAGAAAATTGTGTAGGAAAAATAATTTTCACAAATTAAAGAAAAATTATTTTAAGAGTTTTTAAAATTAGGGTTCTTATTAAAAGAAAACATGGCTAGTTCCCTTCGGGTTTTAGTTATTGGGTTTAGCTTTAGAATAGTCTTCTTGGTTAGGGTGAACCAAAGCTACGCACTGTAGGATTCGAGTGGAGAGGAGGTTAGTCACACGATGCTTAAATACCAAACTCCCACTGAAACCATTCCTAGGCATCATTGGGTTGCCACACCACTAAGTCTTCGGGTTAGGGTGAACAGTTACGCACTGGTAGGATTCTGTGAAGAGGAGGTGAGTCACTAGGGCTTAAATACCTGCTCTTGGATCCAATCCTAGACATGCATACCATGGTTGCCACACCCTAACTCGATTGACTTAGCCATAGGTTTGTTTAGTGCATTAAGTCTTATGTATTTGTGTTTGAGTAGACTAATCTTGGGTTCAAGTTCCTATCATGCTATTCTACGTTCCATTCCTTTTCTACCCTTCTATAATTCACACAATCACACGGATAGTTGGGTACTTACCGGTGGATCTGGTTGGAGACTTAGGTGCCATGCCGAAAAAACACCTTATTCCATAAGATACTTTATAAAGCTTATTTGGGCTCGATTTGAAAAACATTTTGGGCCTTAGCCACAGTCAGAGTTTAAACGGGCTCGATATCAATCGAAACACCCTACCCTACACAGCCGGACCGGATCTGTATGTTCCCGGTGAAACCATTTCAAATTCTTTTGTATTTAGGAAAAACTTGAGCGTTTTGAGGAAAGTTTGTTTTGGGTTGAGCTTGAGTTGAAAACAGGTTTATTTCGTTATTAAAATCCTTTTGATTTAGGTGACAAAACGTTTGGGCTTTGAATTAAATTAATTTTACTTAAACTTTTAACAAGTATAAAGATTGTATGCTCAATAAATAAAAGAAAAGTAAATGTTACTACTATTTATTACATCAAATAATTTCCCAAAATTAAAACCAAAATAAACTTTAAATTACTTAAATAAAATAAAAGTCCAAGTCAGTAAATTTCTTCTTGCATGGCCATTCCTAAGCTTGCAACCCGGTCCATCACGATCGTCACCAAACATGTTCCCAAACGGGTGAGTCAACAGACTCAATGTGTACACAAACACTAAGTCTTAACAAATTCAGGCATAACAAATCATATTCATATGTATCATAATTTCACATTTAATGATTCAAGATAATGATGCAACCCAAACCCAAACCTAGATACCATCCATACACATCCTCTCATCAACCTACACATGTAGAGGACTACTAAGTCAACTTCCATCCCACACACATAGACGCTTATCAGTAAATCGAACGTGCTCATCGCCAATATAAAAGTTGTGGCATAGCCACCAAATTAAATAATTGTACATCATGTGACACCAATTGCATAATGTAGCCAAAATTATCAATTTGATAATGTGCAAAAGCACCAGTTCTCAATCGAGTGCGGAAACTAAGTCCCATAAATAACATATCACCCCAAATGCCATATATTTATATCATGCATACCATACTTAAATTCACATTCATGTCACTTTTCACATGTTAAATATAACATATGTTTCGAAATCCTAGTAAGAGTAGGAAACGTATTCATAGTACTTTGTACCATAACATGGTACTTTAGCCACATTCTTTGCTTTCATATATAACACATATATCAAGTTAAAGCCATAAATCTATTAAGATTAGTGGAATAAGCAGATAAAAAACATTAACTAAATTCACTTGATTATCCTGGAAGAATCTTCGATCCATCCTCCACACTAGATCTTGCTCTATATTGAATAACATTAAAGGTTTAATGACAATTCATTCACCACAAACCAAATCCTAGTAGGATTTGTGCTACAACTCACCTTAATGCCGGATTTGCTTATCACTCCAAATCCAGAAACTTATTTTTTTACCTCTATTCCCGATTCCTAAATCTACATAGGTTAGTTTTCCTTTTAAGATTATAAGTAAATAAGATCTATGTACTAAAATTAAGGCCTTACCTTGAAATATTCATAATTACTTACCTTGAAAATCTAAAATTTAAATTGGATCCTTGCTTCCTTAACCGTCCAAATTCCTATAACCATATATTAGATTTAATCTAATATTAAAGTATGAAAGACCCCTTTGGTTAGGTTTAAATATTGTCCTACCTTTGCTTTTAAATCTGAAATGATCCTTAGTAATAATCAACTATGGCTTCATATGTAACACAAAGTTTCCCAATTTTGTAACTATTTGATCGTGCTCACTAATCCTTCCTGTTACAATTCCAGGTATGAAATTTGGCTTGAGAAGAAGAAAATCTTGAGAGAGATTGAGACAAAAGCCAACCAGAGAGGGAGAATGAATGAAGAATAGCCTTCTCTTCCTTTCTTACCGAATTTGCTAGGACTAGAGTCCCTCACTTAGGCCAATGACTCTTCCATGTGATAATTATCACTTTATCAAAAGAATTAATCCAACAATTATCTTCTATTGCCTCAACAATTTAAAGACTAAAACTACTTTGCAAGCCTTGCAAACCACAAGAAAACGTTTGGTAAGAAAAATAAACCTTATTATTTGCTTCCCATGTGACTAACTAAGGTGTCCCAACACCCTGCATGTGGCCCATTTAAGCTCTCTAAGTGGCATTTTGGGGCCATCTTTTCAACCATGCTAATTGCAAATTTCAATATTTTATTCTTAAGGCCACTTGCCTTAATTTCCTCTTTTAAACTTTAAAACTTCGAAATTTCTAAGTCATTTCTAAGTTTCCAAAAATTTGTTTGGCTCTTTAAACTTGACATTTCCTTCAATTTCCAAGTTTCACAATGTTCACTTTCCTATTTTACTTAGGTTTTCCTAAATGGTCACTTCGTAATATTAGGTTTCCAAATGGTCACTTTCCTATTTTACTTAGGTTTCCAAATGGTCACTTTCCTATTTTACTTAGGTTTCAAAATGTTAACTTTCTTCTTTAGACGTAACATTTCTATACATTCGTTTCCAAAAATATTCAAAATTTATTCATAACACATAAAGTCACTCTATACGAATTCAATCCTGAACATGCATAGCGTCTCCTCCATATTATGATTGCATTTACAAGACAATTCAAATGGCTAAATTCATTATCTATCCGATAACCTTTACGCTTATCCCAACGCTGCCCATTTTATCCCAATCGGTCATTCAGGTCCGGGGTACATTTGTACGTCTTACCTTCTTCATTGCTGCCAACACCATTTTTGAACCCGCAGAACTCTTCCCCACCTCAAAGTCCACGCGGACAAAGTCTCAACCATTGTAAATTTGAATTTGAGCAAATTTTAGTTTTTATAAAATTAATGATACTTCTTTATTGTGCTGTTTTCTAATGAATATCTAAATAAGCTTGAACCGTCTATTATAGATTTTAGAAAAAATTTAAATCAAACTTGAATAAGTAATTATAGGGATACATATTAAATTTATACATGAATTTTAGTTAAATGTGTAATTTGATACATTAACTTTGTTTTGATCTAATTATACATAAAATTTAATTTTTAGTTCATATGTATACATAGAACTTGAATTATGATTCAATTATAGATAGTTTGAAAAAATAAATAGATACATTTATTTGCATATTGAATTAATATAATTATTTGTGTATGCAACATATCAAGATAAAATAGTGCTAGATTGATAATGTTGTTATTGATTTATAGAAATTGAATCAAGTAAAATTTTATGTATAAAATTATACAAAATTAATATTCATATACGACATCATACATTGAATCAAAATTATATATGATTATTATATTTATCCCATAAATATAATATTACAAATTCTACAGGAGCACTTATGAGTAAGAGAATAACATAACATTTGGTTGGATGGAATTGGTATTCCATTCCCCCCTAATTCTGTGCGCTACAGTAAACCAATTGTTTGGTTCACCGTTTAGGTGATTCCAGAGAATAGGTATTAACCTTATTCTCGCATCTCACTGTTTACCTATTCAAGGTAATGGGGAATACCTATTCATGTTAGCCGCTTTTCCTTTTGGATGAAAATAGCTTGCCTCCTTCATTCTCTCCAGAATTCTTCCTTCAAAAGCTTCCATTCGCCCTTCATCTTGAATCATTTCCCGAGAGCTGACCTTTCCTTACTGGTGTCCGGAAGGTGAGATTCGAAAGAATTTTGTTATCTCTCTTTTTTGTTTCAGTTTTGATTCTTGATTTTGGTGGAAGGGTGAGTTTTTTTTTGCTGGGTTTTCAAGAGAATAAATCCCTACATCTCCTACATCAATGAATTGATCTGATGACCATGGCCCAGCATCTCCTACATCAAGACACTTATATGTTCTGGAGCGATGGAAGAAGAATCCTATCCCACGACACTGGAAACCACCAGGCCGAAGGAAACGAGAATGAGGAAGCCATTTCGTTATTAACAAAGATAGCGGAAATGGAGATCGGCGATTATCCGTTAGTAGCGGAGATCAGGGAAACGTTGGAAAGTTGGAACACACCAGCCCCGACACCGGAATCGTTACACCTGGATGAGATAGAAGAAATGAATCTCAGAAACATCCAGGAAGGATGAAGACAAAAAGTCACATCCAAGGAAGCTACGTGGAAAAGCCCATGACGGCATCCATGACGAAAGAAGGAAGCTACGTGGAAAGAACCATGATGGCATCCATGACGAAAGAAGGATTATTCATAACACATAAGACATGTCATTTCGAAATTAAACCAAAATGCATAGGCCCTTTTCAGGGATGTTACATTTACAAGACAATTCAAATGGCTAAATTCATTATCAATCCATAACCAAAATGACCCAAAATCCTTATACACGCCATATACTCAAAATACTTCAATTCAAAACTACCAAAGTGATAGTTGGATAGTGTGATGAAGTCTTTGATGATCCCCAAATCCGAGCTAGCTTGATTGCACTATAAAACACGAAAAATAAACGATGTAAGCTATAAAACTTAGTAAGCTTGTATGAAAATAATAAGCAAAACTCACCATTTAGTTACCATTCAAAATATGCATATAACATACTACAAAATATGTATAATCACAATGTTAACATATATTCAATCATCTATTTAATTATGAACTCAATTCTTTCGTATGTTCAATGCATATTCAATTTTTGTACATAATTGTATTGATACGTATCTATTCCTCACCATTTCACTTCCTCGATCTACCCGTTGAACCATTTGGAATAATACAAGATACTCGGGAATCTTGCACCCTAAGTGCCAATATATATAGCTGAAGCTATCTCAATAAACTCTTGCACTGAAGTGCCAATACATAGCCGAAACTATCTCAATATCATATCTCAATAATGTTCACTCTCGAGCTATCAACGGGTCTGCTCATACAAGCTTACAGTCATGACGTAGCTACACAATGCTACTTACACAAGCTGACGAGAATCCACAACACATGTTGGATAACTCAGCCACCGGTAGGACATACGGACTGGTACCAAAAATAATAATAACCCCTAATGACATGTCATTCGTATCTTAATCTATTCCTAAGGTTCAACCGGGATTTCACACTTGCCGAATTGTCGTCGAACATGTCCGTAGAATCTTATTAACAGTTTATGCAATATCAAAGCATATAAAATACAATTATAACGAAGCTTATTACATACGAACTTGCCTCGAATATGAAAATGGCGAATTAAGTCGATTAGTTTGAAACTTTATTCTTTCCTCGATCTAAATTCGTATTTCACCTTTCTTGATCTAATTATAATCAAAATTAACTTATTTAATAATCTCTCTATTCAATTTAATCCAAAAACACACATTAAGGAACTTTTACACTTTTGCCCCCAATATTTCACATTTTTACAATTTAGTCTTTATTTCATAAAATCACAAATTCATGTAATTCAACCAAAACCCATGCTAGTTGAATTTCAATTAAGTCCCTAGCAGTCCATATCTTTCATTTATTTCATAATTTAACCACACAATTTACACATTTCATAATTTAATTCCTAATTGGATATTTTACTAAAAACCACTTAACAAATGTTGTTTATCTAACAACAAGCATGCATTTTCTATCATCAAACATCAAAACACACCAACATTCATCAATGAAAAACCCTAAACCTTTAATATTTTTACAAATTAGTCCCTGGGCTAACTAGACTAAGCTGCAACGGTTTCAAAAATATAAAAATCAATAAAAACGAGACAAAAATACATACCAATCAAGAAAAAATGATGGCAGCCGAACCCTAGCTTAGAAAAACCATGAAATTTCGGTGGTGGCTTGATGAAATGAATAAGATGAATGCCTTTTACTAATTTTAATTATCATTTAATTACCAAATTACTATTATAACCTTTAAAACTTTAAAAATTACACAAAATACCAAGCCATTATCATCCACTAACTCATTAATGGGCTAATTACCATACAAAGACCTCCACTTTAAAGTTCTATAGCTATTACCTTTACCTAATAGAACTCAAGTTTTACACTTTATGCGGTTTAGTCCTTTTTATCAAATTAAGCATTCAAACAATAATATTTCTTAACGAAACTTTCACACAATCATACTATCATGCTGTAAACATTAAAATAATAATAATATAATTATTTTGACCTCAGATTTGTGGTCCCAAAACCACTGTTCTGATTTGACTAAAAACGGGTTGTTATAATTCAAATTGCTGTCAACCAACACCTTAAACTCACCATGTAGCATCCAACTATCAAGACAATGAAACGGCCTCTGACCCTTCTTAATCATAAGTTTCAGAGAAACTAGAATCGGCTGATGGCCGAGTTTCAAATGATAAATGTTACACATCACACATTTCGTTGCAAATGAATCCTAAACATAGTTAGCAATTGTTTAATCCAACCTTTGAGATAGACCTCCTCTAATCCAAGTAAATCAGGAACCATTACAACCCAAATCGCGAAGGCCATTATTAAACAAAAATTCCTGGAAATAAACACATCTATTACGATTTATAACTGCACTACTAGTACGCTCCAAAACATCCAAAATTGAATTGAAATCCCCTGCAAGAAGCAAAGGTTCATCAATCGAGCTTGCCAGAGAACCTAAGTAGTCCCAAAATAAACGCCTCATCACCCCTGCAAAGCCATTAGCTTCAATTCTGCATGAATTCTGATAACCAAGTGTGCTAATAATTCTATTAGCACGCAACCCACTGATTTGGATTTCGAACAAGCACAAAATATTAGGCTTAAACTTATTCATATATTCAACACTAATTTTTTGGAAACGGGGATGACCCGTTCCCTGACAGTTCAAAAAACATCAGACTCAAATCCATAAACAAATAGGAAAAGAGAAACAATGACAATAAGCAGATAAAAAAATCCATAACAACATCAGCAACTTACCCCTTCATCCTGGTTAGACTTCGCATCCATAACCTCCACCACTGTTTGTGACAAAGTTATCAAAACATATTGGTTTTGCGACCATTCGATACCATTCACAATCCCTTCCATGGCCGTAGACAAATCCACCGTGACTTGGCCAATTTTTTCAACTCCATCGTCAGGTGGTTTATTACCCATTCCGACGTACTGCAATTTCCTTGTTTGAAACTCCTATCCCTGGTTTCCCCAACAGTGACTACATTATTCTCTTTTCCTAAACAATTTCACATCCAAGGAAGCTACGTGGAAAAGCCCATGACGGCATCCATGACGAAAGAAGGAAGCTACGTGGAAAGAACCATGATGGCATCCATGACGAAAGAAGGAAGCTACGTGGAAAGAACCATGACAGCATCCATGACGAAAGAAGAAGCAACGTGGAAGCAACCATGATTGCTACAAGACAAAAAAGGAAGCTACGTGGAAGCAACCATGAAGCTGACACCGAAAGCATCCAAATCAGGATACTATTCTGACCCCAATTCTTTATTCATTAGAATTTAATTCTTTATTCTTATCCGAAAATTATTCAGACTTCAATTGTAATTAGATTCTAGTTTAGAATTCTTGTTATAAATAGGCATTGATGTAGCCTGAAGAAAGGCATTCGAAAAATAACATAGTTTTTTAGTTTTCATTTTCTTCTTGAAATCTGCAAGAAGTAATCTCTCTTGTATATTTCAAGAAATCTTTGTAAATTAAAACTCTGTAAATTATCTACTTTCTTCTTCAATATATTTTCATTCCTACGATATAATATCCCTTCCGTTTGTGCATACCCTCCTCCCCAAGAATTGGTATCGGAGAGCCCGAGTAACGATTTACGGAGTTTCATATCGTAGTTATCATTGTAAGTTTCTATCTTTTATCGCAATTCATTTATTTCCTTGCTTTTTGTCTCAAAACCCATATGTCATCTTTTGTCTTCGTTGCCATTGAGTCCGAAGTGGGGACGTTGTAGGCGTTATGAGGACGTTAAGACACGTAAGGTCTTAGGTACTGGGATAAAAATAATGGAACAAATGGATTGTTTATACAAAGATAAAACTTGTAATCATACTATGCATATAGACTCTAAGAATGAAAATAATATATCGGCTCTTAGTAAAGGTATCAATAGTTTAATAGATATTACGTCGTATATTTTAACAAATTATATACTAAAGTAAGTAATATAGAAGAAAAAGTAGAAAATATGGGAGTAATAATGATTTAGATTTGAACAACAAATCTAAAGATCTATTAATTGATGTAAATAATAAATTAGATCAGGTTATTAATAATACTAATAATATAGATTGATTTAGATTTAGGTCCTTTATATTACGGTAATAGTAACGTAATATTAGCTTTATCGATGAAGATGATTCTTCGTTGATTCTTCTTCTAATTATAATAATAATGATAAAAAAAGAAAAATAAAAATGATAAAAAACAAGAAAATATGATTTTGAGTCTTATAAAACTTTAATAGAACATTGGAAAAACCAATTTTCTAAAGCAGAAGATAATTTAGAAAAGTAGAATATTTAAAATTAATTGAAGACATAAACAAATAGGAAAAGAGAAACAATGACAATAAGCAGATAAAAAATCCATAACAACATCAGCAACTTACCCCTTCATCCTGGTTAGACTTCGCATCCATAACCTCCACCACTGTTTGTGACAAAGTTATCAAAACATATTGGTTTTGCGACCATTCGATACCATTCACAATCCCTTCCATGGCCGTAGACAAATCCACCGTGACTTGGCCAATTTTTTCAACTCCATCGTCAGGTGGTTTATTACCCATTCCGACGTACTGCAATTTCCTTGTTTGAAACTCCTATCCCTGGTTTCCCCAACAGTGACTACATTATTCTCTTTTCCTAAACAATTTCCAATTTGCTAAAGCTCTTTCTCCAGTACTTGCAATGCCCTATACCTTGAAACATCAAGAATTGACTAAACATTTACTGCTTGAAATTTAAAGTTATCCATTTTTTCAACATTACCCAACCGATCCATTAAAGGCCTATCATCAAACCCACTAACCCTTTCTTTACATACCAGACTTGCCCCATTATTGTTAGGTTTTAAAATTTGTCCGCCCACTTTATGTCTGTTACCTATGAAAATTCCTTTCCCATTAGCCATAGCAATATTTTGTTTGTTGCTACTCTTATCTCCAGCCAACTTCACATCTTTTTTGCTTGTGATTCTCACTGCAATCCCCTCCCCGTTAACAATTCCATCAGATATTCCTTCAATCTTGGCGCGACGAGCGGGATCTATGTCAACGTTATTAATTTCTAGCACCAAAAAGCTCGACCCATCGACGTGGGTAACACCACCATCGATTTTGTTTCCAATGAACTTTTCCATTTCCATTTCTATCGACAATCCACTAACATCCATAGGCCAAATGACTCATCATCAACACGATTTTGTAAGTTTGGTTTCTCACCCTCTGACTCGTTCTGACCAGCAATCGCCTCAACCCCAACTGCTTGATGCCCCAAATAGAAGCTCGAACTATGCCCATGCAAACCACAAGTAAAACAAACGTTTGGTAAGGACTCATATTCCACCCTTTGCAATCTACCATTAATTCTAACCTTAGATACCAAAGGTTTGTTTAGATCCACACACATAGCCATCCAGGCAAATCTTCTTCTCGCTGTTGTGTTGGTGTGCGCATCGATTTTAACCATGAGACTAAAACTTGGCCAATGGCACGAAGCAGAAATTCTGAATAGCACCCTTCTGATAGCTCAGGTAATCTAATCCATACCACTTGTTTGTCCAAATTGTTATTAGCTATAAAGAAGTCTGATGACCACGACCTCGCCATTAGATAATGCCCAAAAATCACCCACAGACCACCCATCAGCACCTTGTCAAAGTCATCCTTATCCTGAAATCTAACCAAGTAAAAATCATTCTTTAGATCTATGAGTTGAAATCTATTCCCAAGGCTCTATAATGCCCATACCTTATTCAGTAATGCGTTAAAACCTACTTTCTTCCTTAGGATTTTGGGTGGGTTTGGATGGGCGGTGCATTTACCTGCGGTTAGTGTAAAAATAACAGTGGCGGTGAGATTAGATCTTTGTGGCGATCTTGTGGCGTGAGACAAAAAGTAAGCTAAACGCACCGCACCGCATTCAATCGCCCATCCAAACCCGCCCTTTAACAATAACAGTAAGAGCCATTTTTCGCTCAATAAACTAGTGTACTCGATTAGAAAATGTGATCGATGGGACGCCGTCAATCACCTCTATAGCCACATCTCCATCCTGCAACTCAAACATCTCCTCCATATTAGCACATGCATTTTGATCCGAGGGGGTTCCCAATAATTTTGTCTTGTACGAAACCTTTGACGCGTTAGCGTCCCACACGGCCTGCCCATTTTCATCCACAATCGGGTCATTCAGGTCCGGGGTACATTTGGGCGACGTCTTACCTTCTTCATTGCGCTGCCAACACCATTATTCGAGCCCGCAGAACTCTTCCCCACCTCAAAGTCCACCGCGGACAAAGTCTCAACCATTGTAAATTCTGAATTTGAGCAAATTTTAGTTTTTATAAAATTAATGATACTTCTTTATTGTGCTGTTTTCTAATGAATATCTAAATAAGCTTGGACCGTCTATTATAGATTTTAGAAAACAAAATTAAATCAAACTTGAATAAGTAATTATAGGGATACATATTAAATTTATACATGAATTTTAGTTAAATGTGTAATTTGATACATTAACTTTATTTTGATCCAATTATACACATAAAATTTAATTTTAGTTCATATGTATACATAGAACTTGAATTATGATTCAATTATACATAGTTTGAAAAAATAAATACATACATTTATTTACATATTGAATTAATATAATTATATGCAACATATCAACGTAAAATAGTGCTAGATTGATAATGTTGTTATTGATTTATAGAAATTGAATCAAGTAAAATTTTATGTATAAAATTATACAAAATTAATATTCATATACGACATCATACATTGAATCAAAATTATATATAATTATTATATTTATACCATAAATATAATATTACAAATTCTACAGAGCACTTATGAGTAATGAATAACATAACATTTGGTTGGATAGAATTGGTATTCCATTCCCCCTAATTACATGCGCTCTGAAGAAACCAATTGTTTGGTTCACCGTTTAGGTGATTCCTGAAAATATGTATTACAACCTTATTCTCGCATCTCACTGTTTACCTATTCAAGGTTGGGAGCTGAATACCTTTTCAGCGTTTAGCCGTTTTCCTTTTTGGATGAAAATAGTTTGCCTCCTTCATTCTCTCTAGAATTCTTCCTCCCAAAAGCTTCCATTCGCCCTTCATCTTGAATCATGTAATTAGTTTTTAGTTTTCATTTTCTTCTTGAAATCTGCAAGAAGTAATCTCTTGTATATTTCAAGAAATCTTTGTAAATTAAAACTCAGTTTCTTCTTCAATATATTTTCATTCCTACGATATAATATCCCTTCCGCTTGTGCATACCCTCCTCCCCCACCCCCAGAGTAACGATTTACGAGTTTCATATCGTAGTTATCATTGTAAGTTTCTATCTTTATCCGCAATTCGCTTATTTCACTGCTTTTGTCTCAAAACCCATATGTCCTTCTTTTGTCTTCGTTGCCATTGAGTCCGAGTGGGACGTTGTAGGCGCTAGGAGGACGTTAAGACACGTAAGGTCTTAGGTACTGTGGATAAAAATAATGGAACAAATGGATTGTTTATACAAAGATAAAACTTGAATGATTTAGATTTGAACAACAAATCTAAAGATCTATTAATTGATGTAAATAATAAATTAGATCAGTTATTAATAATACTAATAATATAGATTCGATTTAGATTTAGGTCCTTTATATTACGGTAATAGTAACGTAATATTAGCTTTATCGATGAAGATGATTCTTCTATTGATTCTTCTTCTAATTATAATAATAATGATAAAAAAAGAAAAATAAAAATGATAAAAAACAAGAAAATATGATTTTGAGTCTTATAAAACTTTAATAGAACATTGAAAAACCAATTTTCTAAAATGTAAGATAATTTAGAAAAGTAGAATATTTAAAATTAATTGAAGATCTTTATGAACAACATAAAGATTTATTTCAAAATATAATTATCATTATATGTTAAACTACTACACTATGCATGTAGTAGTAGTAGTTCTAGTTCTAATAACACAAATTTAGAAATTTGTGTTACGAGTCAAAATTCGATGAAGAAGACACTTCAATAGAAGAAAATATAGAAATCCCGTAATCTATGGATACTGAACCTCCGATCCATATAGTTATGAACCACCAAGCCTTGGAAAATCGACAAACGAGATCCTTATGGTAAAAGAAAAATAGAGTCAGATCTTCAAAAAGATGATAATCTGAGATCTATGAATAAAATCTATGAACATGTTGAAAACACAACAAGATTATTAGATGATAACATAGAAACCATAGCAACGAATGATATAAAACTGGAAACCCCAGGAGAAACTAGTCAACCAATACCCGTATCTATACCAAACAGGATAGATGATTTAAATAAAAGAAATGTTGCTCAAGGAGGAATATATCTAGATTTAACTAATATTTCTATCGACTATGAAAAAAACCATAGATGATTGGGCACAGTTTATGACCATTGTTGTAAACAACAACAGTACAATCTGGTCAAAAGAAAAATTTTTAAACTACTTTGTAGGAACATTTCAAGGAGATGTTCTACAATTCCTTAGACGTTGGGAAGAATCCGACAAAGGAAAAGAACAAAAGGGTCAACTTATTAATCAAATAGGTACCCCTAAAGATCTATTAAAAGGGTTAACCTCAATTCTAAAAATAGAATTTTGTGGTTGTACTAATAAAAAGATCGGGATAGCCAATCCAAATATATCCTATCAAAATTAAAATTATGTGATATTAGATATTTAGAAGACTTTTCTAAAAAAATTTTCATGAATATCAAAATTAAAAATGATAGTATAGATTTTTGAAAAACCAATATTTTTCAAACAAGGTGAGATTCGAAATAATTTTGTTCTCTCTTTTTAGAAGAAATTCTTTATTCTCAATAATGCTAGTACTTCTAAACCAAGAAGTACTATAGAATATATGTCATCCTGAGATAAATTGATTCTCGATTTTGGTGGAAGGGTGAGTTTTTTTATTTTTCCTACTTCACCTTAGAATAGAAGATATACAATTTTCAAAAGAAAATCTTATTGGATAAAGATTTTCAAGAGATAGTCATTTGCGGGACTTAGTGGAAATCTTTGCTTCTAATTGTCATCTTGATTTTTACTATGAGCTATTGTTGTGAGAAAAAAGAAATAAAATGGGAGAATGGACTCATCATCCATAAAAGCCCAATAAAGGAAAAACACCAATGAATTCTAAACAAAGTGGAAGATCTTGAAACTATGATTCTCTATGAGAACTTAGTTTAAACTCGTCACAAATTGTTTTCATGGTCATCTTTATTTCCCTTTAGCTTCTGGGTTCTTGTTATTTGTCGAGTTTCAATTCTGGGTATTTTGGATTTGTTTTTATTTTGTTATTTGTTGTTGAATTTGATGGTTTTGAGTCTGTGGCATATCCTTCGGAGCTTGAAAGTTCAAGTTTTTTTATGGTTGGTTCGTTGTCTTTCTGACCTTGAAATTTAATTCAAAGTGGTTTGTAGGTGTTAGTTCAATCGAAAGCACCAAAAGGGAAATAAATATCATGCTTCCTGGTCATAGTTTTAGATAGTTTTTCTTGTGACAATTTCTTAGCTTCCTGTAGAGGGGACATGGAAGAGCATAAAAGAAAGAGGAACGAGTGTGATTAGGGGTAAACATTTTTCTGGTTAGAAAAATAGACATTTCTGTATTATGAACGAGGGAACACTGAAAGATAAATGATGGTTTGATTTCTCTTCACTGATTTAGAAGTTGTGATTACATGAGATGCCGACTGTTGAATAATTTGGCACTTGGATTCGATGTTAAGCTCCTTAATTTTCACTATTCTATAACTGAGTCATGCACATTTCAGTTTGTTCATGATCTGAACCCGAGTCTTCTTCATATTTTTATTAATCCTGCTAGATTTTTATTACTTTGTAATTCCTAAATGCCAAAATACACCACAGATAATTGAAGGCATACTGTGGTTTTATTACTATTTGTTTGCTGAATTTCCAGATACATGCTTACCCAACCTTTACTAGTAATGGACTTTTCCCCCTTTGTGTGTTCGAAAACTCAATAATGGACGGCTTACATTTTATTTTTTTTGAAATATAGTCTTACAACTTTCTTGTTTACATGCATGTATTCTTTTTGACAGATAAGTTCTGACAGAAGCTAAAGTTGACAGTTGAGAAGAAGGTATGCCTAAAATATAATGACTCCAAGTTAACTAAATTTTCAGTGTTCTAAATTCTTTAGGCTTTCTTGAATTTATTCTCTTTTGAACTGGCATATTTGTTGCACTATATGTGTTTTTATTTGGTTAATTTTACTGGTTTGAAATGACAACTGCGGAGCTGGAATTGTAGTGTTTCATCACTGTGATCGTAGCCGTTTCAATCGCAACTCAAAACATTAATTTAGTAATTTTTTTAATTTTTAGTGCTGCTGGATTTTCATTTTCCTTTTCTTTGATTTGTTGTTTTCTCTGTTTCAAAACACACACATATATACGCAGAGAATTACTGTTTCATCTTCCAACAAACGGAAAGAAACATAAATCAAACAGCTCTCTGCTATACAGAATTTCAGTCACCTCTATTTAAGGTAAAATTTTGATTGTCGATGAACCCTAGCTGTTGTAGTTTTGCTTTCTTTTTGAAATTAAAATTTATGTTGTTTCCTTTTTAGAGGTATAGAGAATTTATCCATAAACTATCATTTGTTAAATGTTGTTTCCTTTTTAAGGTATAGAGAATTTATCCATAAACTATCATTTGTTAATTTTTTCTTTTTTTAAATTGTATCTTTCTCAAATATCCTAAAATTCGAGCAAAAGAGAATTATTAAAGTTTTTTCTCTTCTGGTACTTCAATTTCCTATTTCATTTGGATGTTGTGGAAGTGTAAAAAAAGCCGTGATATATGGATTAGGTGCAATGTTTTTAGCATATCTTGAAGTATAATAATTGATTCCAATGAAATCAAAAGATCCTTTAACAAGCTTCTTTTGTTCTGCAGTGAAAACAGGTAGCCTATCTTTAACCAAACTTCTCATAGTTTCTGGGTATTCTCCATGCGTTAATGGTTCCATATACCATCCCAACTCAAAATCCATGGCTCTTTTTGCTGCCTCTATATCAAGGGATGTGTTTGTATATGGCTCACAATAATGAGAATTTAATTTCAGGAGTCAAATCTATTGTTTAATTGAGTTGATTTGGTTTTGCATGAGTTAATTTACTAAATTTAATCGGGGTCTCTGAATTTTCTCCAGTTAAATTTATTTAATATTCTTAGCAATCGATAATGACATGATAGAATGTCATTACAATATTGTAATTTTTTAATGTTGTAAAATTTTAAAACATATGGATTATGACATATAAACTAATGAAATCATGCAACTTTTTGTTAAATATGAATATTATGCTTGGATGTGAAATATAATTCTCAAGTTATTTATTACTTCTAATATTTAATTATTTTTATTGTAGAATAATTAAATTATTTGTTTTAGTAATGATATTTTAGCACATTAAATATGTATTGCGCTTTAAAAATAATAAAATAGATTATAATATTATATATTTTTATTTTTAATTCATATAATAATTATATTACGAATTTTATTAAATTATATTTAATAATAATTATGTTAAAATATGGTTAAATTATTTATTATGTCTATTAAATTATTTTTAATAATAATCTTATTAAAATTTAATAAGAATAATAATAATCATCTATCTAAAAAATTTGATAAGAGTATTCTGGTTATTTTAGTTCTTTTCCTTTTGCTATTACAACATTATTTTATTCAACCAAACACAAGAATACTATTACAGTTTTATTTTATTCTATTTAACCAAATAATTAAATTACTTACTACAGCTCTATTCCATTACAGCCCTAAATGTTCATAAATAAAGGTAATGAAGTGATGTGAACTGAGGGACCACGAAATTTTTATAATCTTCGATTTTACATAGTATGAATATTAATGCCATCCAATCCTGCTGTTAATTAACAATGCTTTTATGGAGTTATGCTAGCAACACTGAATATCAGAAAAAATATATAAATAAATTTTGTTGTAAGGGATGTATCAATTGCGGGGATAGCTCAGTTGGGAGAGCGTCAGACTGAAGATCTGAAGGTCACGTGTTCGATCCACGTTCACCGCATGCCTCTTATGTTTTTCTCTTAATTGTTTTTGGGCTCTCTTTTTTAGTGGACTCGTTCTCTGCTGACTTTTAATGGGCTTCTAGCTGAATTAGCTTGGGCAAATAAAAACAAGGCTTAGTTTCGGTGGAGTTATGCCCATCAAATAATTATTCACATTGATATTTTCTTAAAAACATTTCGATTAAATTATCATATTTGGATTAAATTAAAACTAATCCTATGTTGTAAAATTGTATAGTACAATTATAGATCTTAGATGGAAGAACAAATATATGAATAAGACATAAGGAAAGGGTAACTGCTTATGTTGTTATGATCTAAAATGATAATGATAAATTAATATTTTTAAACAAATTACACTTACTTTAATTTCAAATTAATTTGAATTAATTACTCATTTGAGTTATTATTTTGAAGTCAAGTTAATCTAAAATAAAATTTGAACTTAAATGATTTAAAATTCACCATTTTAATCAACACTTGTTTGTATGAATTTAAGTTGTAGGAAAGACACGTATACCTCCACATACACATGAAAGCGGTGAATGGTGAGGAGGGTCTGGGGAAGAGAAGAGACACCCTGCGAAATCCATGGCTCTTCCTATACATAGAAAGTGACAAGATGGACCGTCGGTGAGACCAAAACCAACCCAATGTGTGCTTATTAATCCAAACTCTCAAACTGTGCCGGTTATAAGAGAAATTCTATTTTTTTTGAAAAAATAACCGACAGCCTTTTATTGAATTAAAAAAAACAAAATAAAACATTATTGGGCCTTCTGGTATAATTATCTATCAGGCTTTAGACTAAACCCAAGTTGGAAACCGTCAAAAACCACCTAGGAAACTAAAATGATTAATTTTTAAGAAAAGGAAACTAGGTTAATAATTGCTATGGAAAAAAGGAAACTAGGATAATAATTGCTGCCGATTCATATACAGCTGGATGGCATTTCTCTCTTGTCTTTTCATTTTCAGTATTTCCATCTGTATTAGACGATATCTTTTCCAATCTTCTTATCTGCTATTTGTTCATCTTCTCCTTCGCTATGCCGATTTTAGTCTGGCCTCTGTCTCCATCTTCCTTCCAGGCTTGCTTGAGGAGTATGGCTTTCAAGTCTTCTTAGGTACATTGCTGCATCTCTTTTCATTGCTACGTCTACTACTTTGTGAGCCAACACATTATCTTTTCTGTGAATGAATTGAAATCTAATATCTTGAAATTGTTTCGCTTCTTCTTGAATGTCGCTAATAATGGCACTAATAACAGACTTGTCTTTCTCAATTGTTTTGCATTTCTGTATCACCGCTCGCGAATCTCCTTTAATTGTGACTGAGTTGATCCCCATTGAAATACCTAGTCTGACCGCGTGAAGCCCAGCATATGCTTCTGCTGCAAAAGAGGAAGGTACATTTAAATTTAAAACTGACTTTGTGTTTATTATTTCACCATTCTCATCAAGAACCACCGCACCGACCATCGATTTGGCTTCTCTGCTCTCAAGGCAGCGTCAAGTAAATTGTTACCCCTGAGGATAGATCTTGCAGTTCTGTATCCCTGCATGTGTTTAAGGTACTCTTTTTTTTCTTCTATACCCTCAATCTCAGCCAAATATCTTCGTACTTTTGATGCTAGATCCCTTACAGACTCTATTTTCCTTCGTGTATGAGCCTATTTCTCGACCCCCACATGAGCCAGATTGTGCAACAAAACACCCGACTTTGTTTGTAATTGCTGTTCGTGAACACCTAGGTGAGCCAGTCCCCAAAATTCTGAATCGTCTGATCACTGATCCAGGAAATATCTAACAACTGCCATATCTCTCTTGTAACAGGACAAAGCCGAAACACATGGCCAATATCCTCTTCTCCAGTTCTGCATCTAGGACAAATAGTATTTTCTGCTATTCTTTTTGATCTTAGATTGACTAGGGTAGGCAAGTAATTCCATGAAGCCTTCTAAATTGTAATTAAAATCTTTGATAGGAGCTGTATATTCCAGAGTTTTTTTGTAAAAAAATTTTAGATCGACCTGTATTAATAAGTGACTAGGATCCAAATTAGCACTCTGTAATAGTTTGTAGGCACTTCTAACCGAGAACTCACCAGAAAGCTCCTCCTTCCAAATCTGAAAATCCTCTCTTGGGTTTGTCACCAACGAGATTCGCAGGATCTTTTGTGCAGTATCCACTGAAAAGGTAGAATTCACCAAATCTGTTTTCCACATTTTATTAGAAGCATCAATTAAGTCAGACACTAACTCGATTTGATTGTTGTTTCTGTCTCTTCTTTCTTCCACCACCTGTCCTGGTATCCATTTATCTTCCCATACATGAATTCCAGTCCGCCGCCCCACTCTCCAGCCTAATCCACTATAAAGCAGTCCCTTGGCCGCCCAAATACTTCTCCAGGTAAGTGAAGGTGAGTTACCTTACTGAGCACTAAAAAAATCTGATTGTGGATAATACTTAGCTTTAAGAACTCTTGCCAGTAAAGAATTTGGATAACGAAGCAATCACCACCCTTGTTTAGCAAGCATAGCGATATTGAATTGGCTCATGTTACGAAAACCAAGACCACCACATTCCTTTAAAATGCATAACTTTTTCTATGCACACCAGTGTATGCCCTCTTTCCCTACCCTTTTTGCCACCAAAATTTAGCCATGATATTTTCAAATTCACCACACAATGACTTGGGTAGCAGAAAACATGCCATCAAATAAGTTGGAATGGCTTGCAAAATGGATTTAATAAAAACTTTTTTTCCTCTCTGTGACAAATGTCGTATGCTCTATTGATCTATTCGTTGCTTCATTCGGTCTTTCAGTACCTGGAACGATTTCTTCTTCCTCCCACCGTGTTGGGTAATCCTAAATAACGCTCTGGATCAGTAGAACATCTGACACCTAAAATTCTACCCACTAAATTTTTTTCAGAATCTGACGTATTCTTACTGAAGAAAACAGTTGATTTTTCAAAATTTACGCATTGCCCCGAACACCTCCTGTATTTTCTCAGTATCTCCTTTAAGACTGTAGCTCCCCTTTCAGGTGCCTCACTGAACAAAATACAATCATCTGTAAATAATAAATGTGAAACTTGCGGCCCACTCCTACTAGCTTTAACCCCCCTTAACAGCCCTTCCTGCATTGCAAGGCGTATGAGACTAGATAAACCCTCCCTATACAAGAGAAATCTGAATGGGCTAAGCGGATCTCCTTGACATAAGCCTCTTTCTGGGTGAAAAACATCTCATTTGCAGCCATGTACAATCACTGAATACCTGATAGAGTTTAAACACTTCATGATTGTTTCTACCCAGTTAGAAGAAAACCCCATTCGAATCATGATATCTTCAACAAAATTCCACTCAACTCTGTCATAGGCTTTGCTCATATCAAGCTTCACAGCCATAAATCCTTTCCTACCTATTCTTTTCTGTTTCAATGTATGAAGGAGTTCATAGGCGAGCACTACATTATCTGAAATCAACCTTCCGGGAACAAACGCGCTCTGAGCCATGTCTATGCATTTCCCAATAACCCCTCTTAGCCTGTTTGCTATGGCTTTCGCCATGATTTTATATGACATTACAAAGGCTAATTGGCCTGAATTGTTTCATATTAACAGGATTTGCAACTTTTTGAATAAGAACTATGTTTGTGGCATTTACCTGCTTAAAATCTTTCCTTTCATTCAGATTTTGTAGACAAAATTTCCTAACTGCATCACCGACAATGTGCCAGCATTTTTGGTAGAATAATGCCGGCAAGCCATCTTCCCCCGGAGCTTTTGTAAGACCCATTTCAAATGTTGCTAATCTAATCTCTTCCTTTGTGAACGACTTCATAAGTTGATGATTGTCCTCCTCTGTTATGCAATTCGCAATGCCTGACAATAAATGCTCACTTCTTCCCCTTTCTTCAGATCGAAACAACTTTTGAAAGTAAACTCTCGCAATATCCGTAATGTCTTGACTGATTTCCATTTCTCTTTCACTTTTATCTTGCAATTTGTGAATCCTGTTCCTTCGTCTTTGCTGTGTGGCTTGATAGTGGAAAAAAGTAGTATTTCGGTCGCCATATTTTAGCCAATTTATACGCATTCTTTGTTCCCAATATCGTTCGTCCTTGTCAATTTCCAAATTCAATTAAACTTTAGTATCAATCATCTCACCCAGATTGTTGTCGTCTCTGTCTGCTTCTAGAAGATCTGCTAATCTGTCAGTTAAAAAGACTTTTCTCTTCTTTCGGTCATCTCGTATTTTACTCGCCCATCTTCTCAACCCAATTTTTAACTCGTCTAATTTCACCAACAAATTACCTGAAGATGAGTCCTAAATATTCTTAACTTCCTCCTTAAAGGACTCATCCATCGTCCACCAAGCTTCAAATCTGAAAGCCATCTCCCTTGCTTTAAGATCTATCTTTTTCGTGTTCACTAAAAGTGGGCAATGATCAGAGAATGAATGAATTAAGTGTTGAATAGAAACGTCAGGAAACTGTGTCACCCAATCTTGATTTGTAACTCCTCTGTCGAGTCGCTCTCGAATGTTTGTCTCCGGTAAATTTCCTCTTTCCCATGTGAACCATCTCCCTGAAAAACCCATATCCATTAGACCACAATCTGTAATTACCTTTCGGAATGCCTCCATTCTTCTCTCATCTCTAAGAACCCCTCCTTTTTTCTCGAACCCGTACATAATCGCTTTGAAATCTCCACAAACTAACCATGAAGCCCTCTCGTCTGTGTATAAGTTCTTCAAATCAGCCCACGAATTATTTCTATCGTATTCATATTGTAACACCCCTTACCTATAATCCCCGCGGAATCGGGCACGAGACGTTACCGAACAATTTACCTGATCCCCACTTAGGCTCAACGTGACTACTCTCCTCGAATCGCTTCAACTACTTCACACTCAACCTATAAGATCACAATCATACCTACGAGAACTCTCGGGACCATATCAGACGTTTTACGGTCCATAAAATTTCTTTTCATCTAAACAGGAAGTATACACCCGTGCTAGATGACACATACTCCCATGTGTAGTCACACACGCCTATGTGCTCACACCGTGCCCAAAAATCCCAACATTCTGCCAAAACCCACACGATTAGGGCACGCCCATATGAAATGGGGGCACGCCCGTGTACACTTACAACATGCCCGTGTCTTCCACCCGTGGGGAGTTACTGACTAATTTAGCATGGCTGGACACACCCTTGGCCCTAGACCGTGTGCCACACCTTGATATATTGACTTATTCAACACGGCCTGGGCACATGCCCATGTTCTAACCGTGTCTCACCCACGGTCCACACAAACGACCGTGGGTTTTGCCCGTGGTCTATCCTGATTTAAAACACTAAGGTGCAGGGTTCGCACGGTCTAGAACACACTCGTGTATCCAACCGTGTGGGCACTTAAAGGCTATCTTCCAAGCCTTTTTGCCACTCTCATTTGCATATATACATACATACATACATACATACAATCATCACATAACTCCATATTGCATCAATATAACTCTTAAATTATAGACACTTAATCATAAGAGAAATAAAGCCTTCATCCCATACACTAGGGAGAATTACTTCCAATACCATTACAACAACTTAAGCCATCATCTATGGCTATACACAACCAAAACTCTAAGTTCTTTTTAGGCCAACACAATTTGGCTACATAAATTAGAACTTCGTCAATTCTAAAAGAATCCCTATGCATGCCACGACTCATAAGGACTTGGAGCACCATACCAAGCATTTATTCGATAGTGTGAAAACATCTCCTGCGGCCTCCAACCCAAGCTAGCCAAAATAACCTATAAGAGATGGAAAATGAAAAGGAGTAAGCAATAATGCTTAGTAAGTTCGTCTGCATACAACTGATAAACACTAACATTCATTGAATATGCATGATTTCAAGTTATCATGATGAGCTTTTCTCATGAACTCACGGTCACTTACTCAATCATCCTTAAAACTTACTCATTCTATCTCTTACCATATTCTTACCATGCCACAAACCAAATACTCGTTTAAGTAGCATACATTCCTGCACTGATCATCACAAGATCATATAAAACAACACATCAAGCATTTTCAATAAGCCACTCATATTACTAATTTTCCAGTGGTTACGCACTTAGCCCACCATTGAATCTCTTATAGGGTGGTATCGCACACAGCCCACCAATCAATTATACTTAGGGTGATTTCGCACTTAGCTCACCAATCATTTATAAGCGATGGTATCGCATTACGTCCCCATCGATTATTAATTAGTCGTGGTTCCGCATACTAATTACCCCCACCGATAATAATATAGGTGATGGTATCGCACACAGCCCATCAATTAATAATTAACCAGGTGGTAACGCACACAGCCCACCAATGATTATATGGTTGATGGTATCGCACACAGCTCATCAATTAATAACCCTCAATGCGGTGTATTTGCACACAGCTTACTATTATTATACATTCACAAATATTTATCCACATACATTTCTCTAATTCAAATGTTCATCCGTGAACATCCTCACTCACTATCATTCTTACTTAGCTTTCTACTATAATTGTTCGCATTCACACAATGCAACAATAATTATAACTTATGCAACTAAAGTGCATCCTTTACATATCACCCACCATGGGTTCATCAAATACCGAATCCACTTCAATTCAGTTCTAATGCATTCCTGCACCTCTCATGTACAATACATTCATTCATAATTCTCAAGTACTTATTGAGTCACTAAAATCGTTAAGTAACTCCCTTAAGTCTCGTACACATAACATTACATTGACATCATACACGAGTTAACCTATCAATGCCATGTTCCCAACATGTTCCTATTCAAAATCTCTCACCGAGGCCATATTTCAATATGGTCTTACACGGAACCTTAACTATCATCTTTTCATAATATTTGCATTTCTTACTATTCTTAGATTCCAAATCTCTTAACGACTCATCAACACTTATTTAATACATTCATTGCATAATTGTATATTCCATACAACATTGGAATATTAAATAACCCGTATGTACTCGTAAGGTTTGCATACTAACTTACCTCGATGACGAAAAGGCCAAAAATGACTTTTTGCCCACATTTCTCTTTTCTTCCGTCCTAGGTCCGAATCTCATTTTCTTCGATCTAGAACAATGAAATTTACTCGTTTAGTCACTTAATGATCATATTACAACTTAACATCCACTTAGGCAAAAATGACCATTTTGCCCCTATACTTTGGCAAAATTACGATTTTGCCTCTAGGCTCGTAAATAAATTTTTATCACATTTCCTTGCTAAAAAAGTCTATCTGAACATTTAATCCTCTTACAACTATCTCAAATTCCAACAATTTCATGCTTAAATGAACAAATTACAACCTTTGCATTTTAGCCCAAATTAGGTGTTTTCACCACAACACCTTTCACAAAAGTTATTTATCATCATCCTACCATTCATTTTCTTCCATAAAACTCAACAACCAGCATAAAATATATCATTTTAAGTCCCTATACTTTCAACCATGTTGCAATTTAGTCCCCCCATTAGCTAGATTAAGCTTTAGGGACTCCAAAAGTACAATTTTTATCAAGAAAAGTCATCAAAATCACTTACTTGTGTGGAATAAAGCTTGCTGAAATTTTGAGCTCTCAAACACCCCACCATGGCTGATATTTTAGGTGGAGAAGGGAAGAAAAATAGAAAGATGATAGCTTTTCACCTATTCATCTTATTTTATTCATTTATTCCACCAACTTTGACCAAATTAAAAGTTCTTGTCCCCTCTTATCTACATGGTCGGCCTACTCACTTAAAACAAGGCTAAATTGCACAGTTAGGGCCTCCAATTAATAGCCCATAGTTATTTGGCACCTTTTGCAAATAAACCAGAACTTTTGCACTTTATGAGATTTAGTCCTTTTTCACAAATTAGCTAGAAATTACTAAAATTAAGGCACCAAAATTTTCATGCATCCTTATAAACATGTTATAAGACATAATGTAACATGAAAATAATTTTCTCTAACCTCGAATTAGTGATTCTGAGATCACTGTTTCGACTAGCCCCTAAATTGGGTTGTTACAATTCTCCCCCCTTAGGGATTTTCGTCCCCGAAAATCTTACCAGGAGGAGTTGCTACCAACATTCTTAAAACGTTTCCATCCATTCTTTAAAATCGTGAATCCACTTATTCTCAAGTTCCTCTTGCCAATAACTCTTAAGCCGTGATACTTAAGGTCGAAACGCAACTTGAGACCTAGGTTATTCTTCCTCTAGGGCATATACCATATCCAGCAATCCCCCAACTTGGAACACCGTACATATCTAAACGATCGTTCAAATCTTTTCTGACTGATTCACTACAATTTGAATGTCATCCCCTTCCTTGGGAATTTTGTCAAACCAAATTTGAAATCTATAGTATTTTACCACACTTTCTCATCAAAGCATTCACCAACCGTAATAGTCTCAACTTGTACGCTTTGGAAACATCAGCTTCCAGTGGTCAACTACTTCTGAACATAAACTCAATCATATCATAAAATGTACTCTATTGCCAAAACATTTATGCTCAGAATCGCATTTCCTTATTCTTACATTATTAGATATGCTACTACTAAATCCCATACCAAAGCTTCAGATAAGTTCTGGCTTTCTCATCATTCCAATTCTATCTCGAGGAAAACATCAACAACAGAAATTTTATCCAACGTGGATCTTTCATCCAGACATTTGTGCTATGTATATTATCTTAGAAGTATTACACTAACTATACTCACCATTGCAATAGTTCAAGCCGTTTCCACTATTTCATTTCAAATCTTTTGCAGCATAAGACACTCCCACTCATTAAAATTTAGAAAATACACATCAAGTTTCCCATAAATCATTTCATAACACCTAACTCACAACACAATCACAAAAGTGATCATCTCAGGATCACTAACTGGTCAACTCTTTCTCTCGATTCAGACTGAACTTAGTACTAGAACTTTCAATTGATAGTTCCTCTATAGCTTTCAACTCAACCATCATGGGTTGATCATTTCGATGAGTATATCTTTATAATATGTTCTCTACTCACGTACACACAAAATTTTATTCTCCTTATTGAACCAGGTGTGAATATACACAAAACTCAAATCATATCTCAATACGTTAATCTACTCTTTTCTCCATACTGAGAACATACCTTAAGCACACTCTCACCCAAGTTTCTCTTGCTATGCTAATCTAAAACCTTTACTATCATCACATCTCACGACAGCAGGGACATCTCGATCTAATCAATAATTCTATTTGGCTTGCTCGAAAACTCATCACACAACGTGAAACTCACGATTCCACTCCTTATACTAGAATCATCACAAATTTCCTCCTCAAAGTACCCAAATAAGGTTACGAAGAGATAAAGGAATGTCAATTCCAATTACTAAATCGACGACAATTTAATCTGATTTCACATCAGCAAATATTCTCGCACGATATCGATTCATGAAATAAACAACTACATCGTCCCTAAAAGGCGAAAGATATTTACACGTAATACTTAAAAAGATCATTATGATCCATACAACTATGGTTATCATAATTGAACACTCTCACAGTTCAAACATTGTTTCCTTAACCATTTCGTCCTCAAACTCCTTAACAATTCCTTTCTCTAATGAACATCAATTTAAGAGATCTCGATAAACATACACCTCGGACCTCCTACTCACCTGAGTTAAATAGCCTAGGTAACTTTCTCTTTGTTTGTAACATTGCATAAGCAATAAAATCGTCAAAACATTCAGACATACTCATTTATAATTGCCTCTAATGAGTACATACCGTGCCACACTCTGTACTCATTTCCTTGCGACCCGTTCACGAGTGCTTGTATTCACTCATTCACATGACTTTAATACAATTCTCCTTTCTACCTCTAAACTCATCTATTTGTCCCATTGATTACTGGGATAATCAGAGACACATATTCCTCATCATTTATGTAGGTACGAAACCAATGCCACACTCCCGAGGTGGTCTTATATGGAGTCACCTCTAAATGCCAATGCCATAACCCGGTTAAGGTCTTATATGGACTTTCGCATCAAATATCAATGCCATATTCCAAATATGGTCTTATATGATTCTCATATCCATTACCGAAGCCACCTTCTGGATGTAGTCCTATGCGAAATCATAACTTGGTGTTGAGGCCATGCCTCGAACATGGTCTTATATGAGACCTTATCTATTTCACATCTTAATGATAGCCTTTTCATTATAGTCCCCTAAGACTTCAACCCCATGTTCAACCACAATTACTTTATCTAACAGAGTGTCATGTATCAATGTGATACATAACATTCCCAGAATGCTAACATAAATACTGTGTTAATCACATGCAAACTTACTCAATTTGACTCTCGTAGCATCTCATCATAATTTGACAGTGGTAAGGAGGGTGAGGTCACAGAGCCCCTTAACTTGACTCTTGTGACTACATACATATGATTTAAAATTCATCATCTATGAAATAGTACTATAGTCACACAACTCACTCCAAGTGAGTTTCCACGTTTATCACACTACAATCGTCTCTATCACTCATACTTTCAAATTGTGACTTTAATAACTCAAGTTCCATATTAATATCTGCTCGAGTACTCAACATTTAACTGTACTTTCTCTTACAATCACTCATCAACTAAAGAATGTCTTACGGGTTTGAGTACGTCGTTTATCTGATTGCCATAGTCCAACTATGGTCTTACTCATATCACTACATCATAGCCCAACTATTTCTTTACATGTCGTCACGATACCATAGCCTCGCTATGGTCTTACACAAACTCTCATATCAACACCAATGCCATATCCAGATATGGTCTTACATGAAGTCTTATCTAGGTACCAATGCCATATCCCGGACATGGTCTTATATGGGACTACCCCTATAGGTGCTAATGCCATATCCCAGATATGGTCTTACATTAGCTCTCGTCTCAATGCCGATGCCATGTTCCAAACATGGTCTTACACTGGCTCGCGTATCATCACCAATACCATGTCCCAGACATGGTCTTATATGGGATCACATGTACCGCCATGGTCCAACCATGGTCTTATTCATCATTTTATCATTGAACGATCGTACCCATCCCTGCATTCTACTTAGTCAACTTCCCAATTTAACTCTCACACCATAATACTCGTAGTTTCAAACAGGGTCACGAAATAAAACATTATAAAATTTTCTACTTTAATAGTCACACATGAGATTCAACTATGTGGACATATTGATCATACATCATTCAAACAATCATTCACACATGTATTCCCCATTCTCTAGGTAAATTTACCCACTATATGCACCTAACCCAGTAGGTTGAGTATATAACACCTTATGCACATCCAGCCAATACAGATAAGCTTATCACTTTATAACTCTCATCAATGCATAAGAGTATTTCAGTTACCTCATTATCACTTACAACATTATTGGGCTTAGCTCGGTTGGGAACCATCTCTGTCTTAACAAAAAAATTTCGTTAGAGCCGAAAGATATCACACTATCATAGTCCACTTATGACATGTATAGCTAGACTCTTACTTAAGCCAGGTTAGTCCGAGAACCGACTAAACTATGCTCTGATACCACTAAATGTAACACCACTTACCCATAATCCCCGTCGAAATCGGGCACAAGACGTTACGAACAATTTACCTGATCGCCACTTAGGCTCAACGTGACTACTCTCCTCGAATCGCTTTAACTACTTCACACTCAACCTATGAGATCTCAATTGTACCAACAAGAACTCTCGGGACCATATCAGACTTTTTACGGTCCATAAAATTTCTTTTCATCTAAACAGGGAGTACACGCTCGTGCTAGATGACACACATGCCCGTGTGTAGTCACACACGCCTATGTGCTCACACCGTGCCCAAAACCCCAACATTCTGCCAAAACCCACATGGCTAGGGCACGCCCATGTGAAATGGGGGCACGCCCGCGTACACTTACAACATGCCCGTGTCTTTCGTCCGTGGGGAGTTACTGACTAATTTAGTATGGCCTGGACACACCCGTGGCCCTAGACCGTGTGCCACACCTTGATATACTGACTTATTCAACACGGCCTGGGCACACGCCCATGTTCTAACCGTGTCTCACCCACAGTCCACACAAACGGCCGTGGGTTTTGCCCGTGGTCTATCCTGATTTAAAACACTAAGGTGTAGGGTTCGCACGGTCTAGACACACGCCCGTGTATCCAACCGTGTGGGCACTTAGAGGTTATCTTCCAAACCTTTTTGCAACTTTCATTTGCATACATACATACATACATACATGTATACAATCATCATCACATAACTCCATATTGCATCAATTTAACTCTTAAATTATAGACACTTAATCATAAGAGAAATAAAGCCTTCATCCCATACACTAGGGAGAACTACTTCCAATACTATTACAGCAACTTAAGCTATTATCTATGGCTATACACAACCAAAACTCTAAGTTCTTTTTAGGCCAACACAATTTGGCTACATCAATTAGAACTTAGTCAATTCTAAAAGAATCCCTATGCATGCCACGACTCATAAGGATTTGGAGCACCATACCAAGCATTTATTCGATAGTGTGAAAACATCTCCATGCCTCCAACCCGAGCTAGCCAAAATAACCTATAAGAGATGAGAAAGAAAAATGAGTAAGCAATAATGCTTAGTAAGTTTGTCTGCATACAACTGATAAACACTGACATTCATTGAATATGCATGATTTCAAGTTATCATGATGAGCTTTTCTTATTAACTCACGGTCACTTACTCAATCATCCTTAAGACTTACTCATTCTATCTCTTACCATATTCTTACCATGCCACAAACCAAATATTCGTTTAAGTAGCATACATTCCTGCACTGATCGTCACAAGATCATATAAAACAACACATCAAGCATTTTCAATAAGCCACTTATATTACTAATTTTTCGGTGGTTACGCACTTAGCCCACCATTGAATCTCTTATGGGGTGGTATCGCACACAGCCCACCAATCAATTATACTTAGGGTGATTTCGCACTTAGCTCACCAATCATTTATAAGCGATGGTATCGCACACAGCCCATCGATTACTAATTAGTCAGGTGGTTCCGCACACAACCCACCGATAATAATATAGGTGATGGTATCGCACACAACCCATCAATTAATAATTAACCAGGTGGTAACGCACACAGCCCATCAATGATTATATGGTTGATGGTATCGCACACAGCCCATCATTTAATAACCCTCAATGCGGTGTATTTGCACACAGCTCACCGTTATTATACATTCACAAATATTTATCCACATACATTTCTCTAATTCAAATGTTCATCCGTGAACATCCTCACTCACTATCATTCTTACTTAGCTTTCTACTATAATTGTTCGCATTCACACAATGCAACAATAATTATAACTTATGCAACTAAAGTGCATCCTTTACATATCACCCACTATGGGTTCATCAAATACCGAATCCACTTCAATTCAGTTCTAACGCATTCCTGCACCTCTCATGTACAATACATTCATTCATAATTCTCAAGTACTTATTGAGTTACTAAAATCGTTAAGTAACTCCCTTAAGTCTCGTACACATAACATTACATTGACATCATACACGAGTTAACCTATCGATGCCATGTTCCCAACATGTTCCTATTCAAAATCTCTCACCGAGGCCATATTTCAATATGGTCTTACACGGAACCTTAACTATCATCTTTTCATAATATTTGCATTTCTTACTATTCTTAGATTCCAAATCTCTTAACGACTCATCAACACTTATTTAATACATTCATTGCATAATTGTATATTCCATACAACATTGGAATATTAAACAACCCATACGTACTTCGCAAGGTTTGCATACGAACTTACCTCGATGACGAAAAGGCCAAAAATGACTTTTTGCCCACATTTCTCTTTTCTTCCGTCTTAGGTCCGAATCTCGTTTTCTTCAATCTAGAACAATGAAATTTACTCGTTTAGTCACTTAATGATCATATTACAACTTAACATCCACTTAGGCAAAAATGACCATTTTGCCCCTATACTTTGGCAAAATTACAATTTTGCCCCTAGGCTCATAAATAAATTTTTATCACATTTCCTTGCTAAACAAGCCTATCTGAACATTTAATCCTCTTACAACTATCTCAAATTCCAACTATTTCATGCTTAAATGAACAAATTACAACCTTTGCATTTTAGCCCAAATTAGGTGTTTTCACCACAACACCTTTCACAAAAGTTGTTTATCATCATCCTACCATTCATTTTCTTCCATAAAACTCAAAAACCAGCATAAAATCTATAAAAATCAAAAACCAGCATAAAATTTATCATGGTAAGTCCCTAAACTTTCAACCATGTTGTAATTTAGTCCCCCCATTAGCTAGATTAAGCTTTGGGGACTCCAAAAGTACAATTTTTATCAAGAAAAGTCATCAAAATCACTTACTTGTGTGGAATAAAGCTTGCTGAAATTTTGAGCTCTCAAACACCCCACCATGGCTGATATTTTCGGTGGAGAAGGGAAGAAAAATAGAAAGATGATAGCTTTTCACCTATTCATCTTATTTTATTCATTTATTCCACCAACTTTGACCAAATTAAAAGTTCTTGTCCCCTCTTATCTACATGGCCGGCCTACTCACTTAAAACAAGGCTAAATTGCACAATTGGGGCCTCCAATTAATAGCCCATAGCTATTTGGCACCTTTTGCAAATAAACCAGAACTTTCGTACTTTATGCGATTTAGTCATTTTTCACAAATTAGCTAGAAATTGCTAAAATTAAGGCACCAAAATTTTCATGCATCCTTATAAACTTGTTATAAGACATAATGTAACATGAAAATAATTTTCTCTAACCTCGAATTAGTGATTCCGAGATCACTGTTCCTACTAGCCCCTAAATCGAGCTGTTACACATATGGAGAACCATAAAAACCAGTAAACCTCCATTTTCCCCTTGAGTCATTCTCATCTATCTCCACGTCGATATATCTTCTTGAAAACTGTCGAAGTTTAACACTCACCTCCTGCTTTCATGCCAAACACAATCCACCTCTTGTACCCTCTAGATCAACCTCAATCCCATTTGCATATCCAAAACTGAAACGAATTCTTTCTATTTTACTCTTTCTAACTTTTGTCTCCATAAAGAAGACCACTTGGGGGTTATGTATCTTCAGCATATGCCAAAGTCTATTAACTGATCGTGTACCCCCCAATCCACGAACATTCCAGCTTAACAGTTTCATTGCGTCCGATCGACTTGCCTCTTGGCAGCCGCCGATATAAAGTGGGTACCTTCCGAATCTCTTCTATTTCTCCCTATCAGATTATTCTCCTTTTCCAAAACTGTCCTCCCCTCTATCTCCCCTCTTGCTCGCTTTTTTCCTTTCTCACCCATTAAGACCTAATCCTCCAGATCATGTTCCATATCAGAAAAGCTTGCATCCAAATTTTGAATGACTCCCGTATTGGTTCCCAAAATCTTTCAACCATTCAAACTGAATCCTAAAACTGGATCAACTGACTTTCCATAGCTCCCTGTTTTATTTTCCTTAGACTAAGCTCTATTTCTATTTGTGTGAGAACCATCATCATCATTTTTCCACTTCCCATCTTCCTCCTCTCTTAGCCATACACTATTCGATATTACCACCCTCCGTGGTTGAGCCCGTAGTGTTAAATCCCATCCCATCTCAGTAACTTCCACCCCTAACATCATTTTTGGTTCACAAAAAGAATCATTATGACCCAACCGCCCACAGAAGAAATAAAACAGAGACAATCTTTCATAGCGAAACTCGACATATGTGCAATTCCTACAAAACGAAATTTGTTTTCTCCTCTTCAGCGGACGTCTTACATCAATCCTGACTCTTATCCGCATATAGTTTCTATTTTCCTTACCCAGATTTGACCCATCATATTCCACAAATTCTCCTATAAAATTCCCCAATTGAATTGCCAAGTTTTCTGAAAATAGACCAATGGGAATTTTATGTATTTGAACCCAAAATGCACCATAAATAAAGGGCAATTTAACGGATCTTCCCCCTTCTTCAACTTGTGTAAGATTAACAGATGATTATTAAACGTCACGGGGAACCTTTCATCACCCTTTCTAAATCCATGATGTGATAAAATTGAAACAGATATCTCTTCTCACCCAGATCCCGAATATTTACCCCTCTGACAGGATGCCTCAAATTTGCCATAGTGTTTTTCATAGCAGGAAAATGGATAACACTAGCAGTTAAAAAACACCCAACTAACCTGAAAACTTCTTCTCTCCCTTCTTGCTCTGCTCAACATGGATCTGTAAAATTTCATCCTCTTCAGCGATTGGTAACTCTTCTTCCATTTTTTTCAGGTTAAACCCACTGGAGAAATCAAGATCTATAGAGGCCTTTAACCTCTATCAACCACAAAAATAAAAAACAACAAGAAAACCTAGAAAAATAGTGTGCTAAAAAGCTGACCAGAGACGTGCCAGAGAGGGCAGACTTCTAGAAATTCTATTTGTTTGTGTCTCTAAAAATAGATCAAACCAACAAGTCGTTAATATAATTGCTGAAAGCAACCCAAAGGATGAAGTAAGAAAATTTACACTCAAAGGTAAGTAGTGCCATTTGCCATTGCATTTCAACTTTTAATAGAAGTTGAGAAAAGCCTAAAAATACTAACACATTATCTTGCATATGCGACACACTTGAGGAGCTGTACTTGTTACCTTGAAAACATAAAAACCTTTTGTTTACACATTGTGATGTTTTATGTGTAAGTAAGGTTTAGAAAATTATCAAGTGGCCTGCTTGTACAATAATTAATATATATATATATATATATAAAGGGAACAACTTGCTTGTTACACTTTCTTTATCTTCATTTCTAGCTTTAGATCTAAACTCCCAACTCATGTCTTAATCCTTCTTGTTGACCAGAAAAGGCAACTCTTCAGGGTCTGTTCTCTTCTCTTCTTTTTCCTGTTTTGTGGGAGCTATGGGGTTGGTGGGTGTCCAAGGAGATGGGAGTGGAGAAATGGCTTTGTCTTTGGGTGGTAAAAACAAGTACAAAAGAATGGATTCTGAACTATCTGATGATTTCGAAGATGATGCCTCACATCATCACCATCAATTGGAAAGGAAGAAAAGTACCAGGAAATATGTTCTTGCTTGTGCCATCTTTGCATCTCTCAACAATGTGCTTCTTGGCTATGGTAAGTTTTTCTTTTCTCTCTTCATCTCTCATATTTTATATTTACTTTGGTTGTTTCTGGAGTTATGACTGCTATTATTATTATTATTTCTATGTGGGAATGGTTGAATTTTGATACTTCCTAGTATTTTTTTTTCTTTGTTGACCTGAAGGAAAAGAATGGCTACTTCATATCCTTGGATTTTAGCATTGTAAAGTTCATTGATACTGTAGAACCAAAAAATATAGACATAAAAAATTAGCAATATTTTCTGATCTTGCCAGTAATAATATTTGATTGTTAAGCATCAAGCCTATAATCAATTGACAAGCCAAACTTTAATGTGGAATAACAGAACTTCACCGTAATTAATCTCCTTGGGATGCTTAAAATTCACCATTTTGGTTCAAAATCTTAGTTAGAAATCACCACTTTTCAAACACATTTCAATTAAGAATTTCTTTTCTATGTGCAGATGTAGGTGTTATGAGTGGAGCAATTATATTTATACAGGAAGACCTGAAGATAACTGAGGTGCAAGAAGAAGTTCTTGTTGGGATTTTGAGCATCATTTCACTGTTAGGTAGCTTAGCTGGTGGAAGGACATCAGATGTTATAGGTAGAAAGTGGACAATGGCCTTTGCTGCTATTGTATTTCAAATTGGTGCAGCTATAATGACACTTGCATCGTCATTCCAAGTACTAATGATCGGACGAGTTTTGGCCGGGGTCGGTATAGGGTTTGGGGTCATGATTGCTCCAGTCTATATTGCCGAGATATCACCTACTGTTGATAGAGGCTCTCTTACATCCTTCCCGGAGATTTTCATAAATCTAGGAATTTTGCTTGGTTATGTTTCAAATTATGCATTTTCTGGTCTTTCTGTACATATAAACTGGAGGGTAATGCTAGCTGTTGGAATTTTGCCTTCAGTCTTCATAGGATTCGCACTTTTCATCATCCCTGAATCACCAAGGTGGTTGGTCATGCAGAACCGAGTCGAAGAAGCAAGATCAGTGCTGTTAAAAACAAATGAAAGTGATAAAGAGGTAGAAGAGAGGCTGTCTGAAATAGTAGCTGCAGCTGGAATTTCTAATGGAGAGAAGAATGAAGAGAAAGCTGTATGGCGTGAACTATTAAGCCCTTCGCCTTCACTTCGTCGAATGCTGATCACCGGCTTCGGAATCCAGTGTTTCCAACAAATCACTGGAATAGATGCAACTGTGTATTACAGCCCTGAAATCTTCCATGATGCTGGAATTGTGAACAAGTCTAAGCTGCTTGCTGCAACAGTTGCCGTGGGTGTCACGAAAACTGCATTTATATTGATAGCTACATTCCTTGTTGATAGAGTTGGGAGGAAGCCCTTGCTCTATGTGAGCACAATTGGAATGACGGTCTGTTTGTTTACCTTAAGCATTAGCCTCGCCATATTGGGGAAAGGGCAGCTTGGGATAGCAATGGCACTATTGTGTGTTTGTGGGAATGTAGCATTTTTTTCAGTGGGAATGGGTCCGGTTTGCTGGATAGTGACATCTGAAATCTTCCCTTTGAGGTTGCGAGCTCAAGCGTCTGCACTTGGGGCTGTAGGTAACAGGGTATGCAGTGGCTTCGTTGCCATGTCATTCCTGTCTCTCGCTCGTACAATAACGGTGGGAGGAACCTTTTTCCTGTTTTCACTGTTTTCAGCTCTTTCGGTTGCCTTTGTTTACAAACTTGTTCCAGAGACGAAGGGAAAATCGTTGGAACAGATTGAGCTGCTTTTTCAAAGTCACAATGAATGGGATGGAAGTGAAATGGAGCTAGGAGATGCTCAGCATCTAGTACACAAACCTAGAGTAATTAGGGATTCTTAAGTGTATTTCTCAAGGTGGAATCTTAACAAATCTTTTTTATGGTTGAATGACTGAAGTGGTACAGGTAATTAACCACAATATCAAAATTCATACCATTAACAAATAAACATAATCCTCAACATTTATATCTTTTTTAATTTGGTCATTTTTAAAGCTAAATTTAATTATTTAACCTTTTATTTAAGTTCAACTTTTAATAGAAATGTTTACTAAAACATTAATTTTTTTAAGGATACTGGTGTGGTAACTTGCATAATAGTTCTCATATGTACTTTCATGCCAACATAACAATGATTGACTTATATGTTACTCAAAAATAATTTTAAAAAATATATAAAATTTCATAAAAATTAATATATAGTAACACATGAGTTGTCATTTGAGCTATCATGTTAAAAATTTAACATTTTGTTGAACAAAATCACAATTTAACTCTTTTGAATGCATAACTGTTAAATTTAACTTTTTTTTTTAAGAATTATAACCAAATTTAACTAAAAAGAACTTAATTGAAAAATTATACACATTAAAGATTAAATTAAGAAAAAAAAGACTTTTTGCTTAAAATATAAAATATCTTGAAGGGTATTTCACCTATAATTAATTAATAAATTAATCATAATATTTCGAATGGTGATTAAGTTGCACTTTTGATGATATTTTATCATTTTAAATAGTTAATTATACTGCAATAATAACATGTAATACATATATATCACCCAACCCCAACGAACTCCCTCTTCCCTCTCTGGATCCGAATATAACGATGTATCTCGAGCAAAAATAGCTCAAAGCCAGCAACCCTCACCCACACCCACACACAGACACTGCCATAGGCGTCCACCAACGTAACCGGAGCTTTTAGGATTTTCCATTTGAACGTCAATGGAGTCCTTCGATGCGACGAACAATGACGGAGGAGAAGACATTAATTCCTCATCTCGCCCTTTCGATGACGATGCCTACATGGGCTATGATTCCTCCTCTTTCCCTCCTCCACCTGGACAAGCTTTCCCTCCCCATGATCTCACCTCTGATAATACTCACCACGTTCCTCACAATCTCAATCGCAGTTACAGTAATAACCTTGCTTATATTGCCACCACCAACAACAACATCCATACTAACAATAATAATATCGACCCTCCCTCCCCGGATGTTTATGGATCTTTCAGGGCGTCTGCCATGGATGGTAGTCGTATCGGTGGTGATGGTCATGGCGATGATGGGTTTTTTGCCTCTGAAGGGCCCGTGTTGCCTCCGCCTGATGAGATGCGTGAGGAAAGCTTCGCTCGACGTGAATGGCGCCGGTTTGTTTCCTTTTACCTTCTTCCTTGGGGCATTTCTTATACTTGTGAGCATGACATGTATGATATTGTTGATTAATGTTTTAAATTCCTGTGGATACACAGCCAAAACGCCATGCATCTGGAGGAAAAGGAGAAAAGAGAGAGGGCGATGCGAGATCAGATCATAGCTGAAGCAGAAGAATACAAACGATCTTTTTACGAGAAAAGGGATCAAAATTGTGAAACGAATAAGGCTAACAACAGAGAAAGAGAGAAGGTACAAACCGGCATTTGTGATGATTCTCTTTGCTTGTTTACAAGGCTGAAGTAAATCAAATTTTGTATTGTTGAATGCTGATGCAGCTATACATGGCTAATCAAGAAAAGTTCCACAAAGAATCTCACCTGCACTACTGGAAAGCGATTGCTGAGATCATTCCTCGTGAAGTGGCTACTATTGAGAAGAAGAGAGGAAGAAAAGATCCTGATAAAACTCCTTCGGTTTTTGTGATTCAAGGTCCAAAGCCTGGCAAGCTTACTGATCTTTCCAGGATGAGACAAATTCTCCTGAAGCTCAAACAGAACCCTCCACCTCATATGATGCCTCCACCCAAAGATGAAAAAGCTGGAAAAGACGGGAAAGATGGAAAGGAGGCCAAGAATGGGAAAGGCTCTACTCCAGCAGATTCTGGTGGAGAAAATAAACCTGCGGCAGCAGGGAAAGATGCTGCTGCTAATGGTGGCCCTGTACAACCAAAACCAGAGACTTCAGCTTCAGCTGAGGCTGATAACAAAGTCAAACCCAATTTTGATTCTTCCAAGTGATGTCAAATCTTAATTGATTGTCGTCCTTCTTTTGAATTTATGACTTGCTTGCTTTATTTATTTATTTATTAAAGTTTCGGCTAGCTATTCACAGTGGAGAATAAGAGCAGAGACCTTGGATGGATTTCAAGTATGCAACATGAGATTGTAGACAGACATATTTTCCTTCTCATAAGATATGATGATGTTGAAACTTGATCGAGGAAAGTTAGGACATTAACGATCATTTGGCAACTGTTTTTAAGTATTTCATTCACTTGTCCAAGTTCTTGTCTTGCCTGTGCAACTGTACACCTATTTTTCCATCACAGGTTTTTAGTTGAAGTACTTGAATGATTGTTTCTTTCCTTATAAGCCTTCAATGAAAAGGTAGACAGTGTTATTTCTCGCAGCAAAAGGCTTATTGAGAAAATGGACTGGTTTCAACATCTTAGACTTTACTTAGTAGAGTGGAATGAAAAGAAAATTAGAAAGATGAAAAATTAAAAGAATGGAAAACATAATAATAAATAGAAAAGAAAATATCAACATTATTCCAATAGAATTTAGTGGCTATTGTAAATTTAAATAATTTTACTATTGTAATAGAAATATTTGGATAACTAATCTATATCCCTAACAATTTAACCATACTTTTTTTTTTTTTTGAAATATATTTAGTGCAAAAAGGTCGGAGCCATTGATGCGGCTTTAATGAGCAATCTCTTTGGTTGCTGAGGTTGGTCATGGCATGGGCTATCTCTCAACCTCTACCTTCTTGCTTAGCATGCGCATCCACATGTTCATATTCAGGTGGAGTTAATTTGAAAGTAGTAAGTCAGGTCAACCCTTAGTTTGTATCGTAGATGACAGAAACTTGGAATGGACTATTCAATGAAAAGCTTGGTTTGGGAAGAAAAAGGAGTACTCAGCTCTCTCTTTTATTACTTATAACCCATATTTCCTCCCAATATGCTTCATTATTTCTCTTCACTCCATTCCTTATTGTTGTTTTTGGGACAAACTTCACCTAAAATTACACGAAATAGTAACTGTGATATTGACTTAGTTCACTCAGACATGAAACAAGGCAGTTTTTGATCTCTCAAGGTTTTGGTAAATGATTGAGCCCTGCTAATATCTTAAGCATTGTTTCCCACTTTTAAAGCGCAAGAGCGAGCTAGCACAAAGGTTTGCTCGTCTCACAATTCCATTTGTCTACTGTGTCACATATGTTTATGTAACAGTGTTGCATTTTGGATCAAAATAAGTGACGGAAACAAGACTTCTCCTGACCCCCAAAAAAAACCTACATTAAAATTTAAAGGTTACTCTAGAAATTAGAGTATAGAGAAATTTTGACAATTTTTTATTTTGGTTGCAGATATGGGATGTATTCCATTTCTTTTTGCATCTTTTGTTTCTTGTTTTCATTATTTCCCCTGTTCTTCGATATTTTTACATCTATAATCCACACAATATGTTGAACTGAAAAGTTTGTTTTGCAGGAAGGTTAGCCCCGCGGCCTGCTACTCATGCGCCATCGAGCAAAGCTCCTTCAAGCCTCATATTTTTGTTTCAAATTAAAGATTCTGCTCGCGATAGTGTTATTAGTTATTACCAATATTTTTACGTGGGATGGACGATTAAATCCCTCAACTCACCAACGGTTTGATTAAAAATTTAAAAAATAAATTTTTGTTAAAGATCTCAGTTCAACCGGTTTATCTGTTGGTTGAATCGACTTTTTAGTCAGTTCAACTAGTTTGTACTAATTCTTGTCTAACAGGTTCAAAACCACTTTTTGGATCGATTCTCTAGCTGGTTCCCGATTTGACTGGCCGATCCGGTTCAAACAACATTAATTACTATAGTAATAAAATTGAATATGGTAACAATTAAATAAAATCAAAGATGATGTGCATGTTTAAATCCAATCACAACAATATCGATGAGGTAAATTAAGATGAGAAAAGTGAATTATCATTGATAAAGACATTAAATAAAATGTATATATAAAATAAATTAAGAAAATTATATTTATATTAAAATATAAATTAATAATTTTAAAAAATTATAAATTCATAAATTAGCCATATTTTGTATTAATTATTATTTACAAAATTTCTTGTTTTATTTAATTATTCATTATAATAATAAAATATATGTCTAAGAATTTATTATACAATATACAATAATAAAAATATTTTTTAGTAGATAAAATAGTAGGTAACTCCTATCACATACGTAAACAAGAGCTGATTGAAGGATCACGAGTCACGACATACATGAAATTTTAAAATAAAAATTTTAAACGAGGAAGGACAGTTCTCCCTGCACAATTTGCCTAAACAATTTAGATAGAAGGAAAAAAAATCTAAGGTTAAAATTGAAAAAAAAAAAAATTCCAGTGAAAAATGTTATGTAAATAATATTATTATTCATTAAATTATGTGTAAATTTTCATTTTGGTGATTTAACTAAAAAAGTTACAATTTAGTCATTGAATTATTCAAAGTTTTCATTTAAGTCACTAAATTATTCAAAAGTTTTTATTAAAGTCACTAAACTGTTAAGTTTTTTTTTTTTTAAAGTGCCGCTAGTAAACTCCAAGCAATGATTAGATGATTAGTATAATGAATTAGTATCCATCGATGAGTAGAAGAACATACCTTAAATTCAAGTTGATTTGATAATTAGTGTCTGACATAAGAAAAAAATGTTGTTTGAATTTTGGTTAACAAATTTGTAATGTCTAAAGCTGTTTCATTAAAAAATTAAATTGTAAAAGAGAAAGGGAAAACAAGCTTTCGATTAGTGTAGGCAGTATGAACAGAGAAAACCATATAGCAGCAGTTTTAATAACTCAATGACTTAAATAAAAACTTTTGAATAATTCAATAACTAAATTGTAACATTTTTAATTAAGTGACAAAATAAAAACTAAAACTATAATTTAGTGATTAATTATATAAATTACCCAAAAATATTTTATCCCCGATAAAATTTATTTTTAATACATAGCCAAGTAGAAAACGTTTAGGCCAACCAAACAAAATTTTAAATGGTGAGAAAATCGTTTGAATACTTTTTTTTTCATGAGTTTTTAAACTGCGATGAATTTTGATTATTTTTTTTTAGTGTGGAATTTAGGTTGACAACTTATTTTTATTGTTGGGATCGACCCAATTAATCAATAAGTAAAAAAATAGCGAAATAAATTGAGAAATTGAACACACAAATTTAACGTGGAAAAATCCCTCCAAAGAGGATAAAAACCACAGACAAAGATAATTTTACTATAATGGCAAAAGAACGAAGAGTACAAAAGATGGAGATAAAAACTAAACCTTGAAAACCCGAAAACAAAGAACCCTCAAAACGTAAACATAAAATTCTCTAAATATGTTATGAGTTCTAATCTCTAATGGGTATATTTTTTAGTATTGTAAAAGAGCCTATTTATAGGCTAAATTTATAGGACAAATAATAATAAAATAATCTAAACTAATTAGAGTTTAATTGAAACAAATAAACAGTATTTAACTAGAAGATTATTTCTCAAATTTGACTGAAATAAGAGTCATACTTAACAAATCTCCACCTTGACTCATATTTCCATAACGCCATCTTTTCCAAAGTCCGCCACGGACCTATCTTGAACTATGCATGGAATTAACTAAGTCAAATCTGTGCTTAGAAACTGGAAGACTTCTAGCCTTCGACTTGTACACTGCCAAATCAAAACTAACCTAGGTCTGATTTTCATGAATACAGTGTCCTAACTTTTTAAAAACTGCATCCAAAAGAAAACCTTTCTTCAACGAAACGGTCATACCTTTTTCCCTCCTATGACCAAGTTGTCTCCGCTCCAAACGAGTTGACTTCGACTTCGTAATAGACGAGGGATGTCCGATTTCATCGGTTACTATAGAATCTTCTAGAATATAAAGATTGCATGTTCTTTTACCTTTTAACAAAACAAGAGCTCCATGAGATACTTTAATGTCGCTCGACTCGATGTTGATTCTATATCCTTTCAAGTCTAAAATACTCAAGGAGATGAGATTCTTTCATAAATCAGGTACATACCTAACATCTGAGAGTGTCCTAATCGTCCCATCGTGTATCCTAATTTTAACAGTACCAATACCAATTACCTTACTAGATGAATCGGTTCCCATGCGCACAATTCCACCTTCAACTGAATTGTATGTGGAGAACCATTCTCTATTGAGACACATGTGGAAAGAACATCCCGAATCTAGGATCCACTAGGACGTGATCTTGGAGTTATCGCTCGTTGACACTAACAAGAAATCATCACTGCTTTCATCAGCCAAATTAGCACCAGTTACATCTTCCTCGTTACTCTCAGAAACTCTTTTATTTCGCAGTTTATAACAATCTGCTTTGACGTGACCTAACTTTTTACAATAGCGACACCTTTTGTCTCATTTCTTTGATGCTACCAAAACGGAAGCTTGCTTACGCCTTGCTATCCAAACCAAACTCATTGTCGAGTTTGTCTCTACTCAACAAATGACCCTTCACATCTTCAAACGAGAGTTTGTCTTTGCCATAAATCAGGGTCTCCCTGAAAGACTTGTATGAAAGGGGTAAAGAGTATAATAATAGCATAGCTTGATCTTCATCATCAATATGAACCTCAACATTCTTTAAATCATTTAAAGGAGTAGTAAATGGACTGATATGATCTCTAAGAAGCTCACTTTTGTTCATGCGAAACGTAAATAGACGCTGTTTCAACACTAAACGGTTAGTTAGAGACTTAGTCGCATAAAGAGTTTCTAACTTTTTCCACAAGACGGATGAGGTTTTCGCCATCAATACCTCCTACAATACCGTATTCGTGAGGCACAATTGGATTGCAGACAAGGCCTTTTCCTCAATCTCTTCCCATTCTATTTGATTTAGATTCTCAGGCTATTTCCTGGTAACAACCTTTTTCAAGCCAATTTGAACTAGAATTGTCATCATCCGAACTTGTGCCACAGATTGAAATTTGTCTCACCATCGAACTTCTCAATTTCAAACCTTATTACTACCATCTCTCAATGGGTTGATCTATGAAAATTGAACTAGCTTTGATACCACTTGTTGGGATCGATTCGATTAAGCAACAAGTAAAAAAATAGCGAAATAAATTGAGAAATTGAACACACAAATTTAATGTGGAAAATCCCCTCCAAAAAAAAAAAAACCAAGGGCAAAGATAATTTTACTATAATGGAAAAAGAATGAAGAGTACAAAAGATGGAGATAAAAACTAAACCTCGAAAACTCAAAAACAAAGAACCCTCAAAACTTAAACACAAAATTCTCTAAATGTGTTATGAGTTTTAATCTCTAATGAGTGTATTTTCTAATGTTGTAAAAGAGCATATTTATAGGCTAAATTCATAGGACAAATAATAATAAAATAATCTAGAATAATCAGAGTTTAATTGAACCAAAGAAACAGAGTTTAACTAGAAGATTATTTTTCAAATTTGACTGAAATAAGAGTCATACTTAACACTTATATATGTCTCAATAATAACTTAACAAATTATATTTCTTGTTTAAATTCAAATTTTATTTGGACTTATTACCATGTCTGAAACACCCCACACCCGGCCCACGAGAATGGATGGATCTGGTATGTTCCTAAAGTAACCGGTTTTGAAAATTTTCAAGATTACTTAGAAATTTGAAAAAAATATTTAAAAATGTTGTTGTGGATTGGGCTTAGATTGGAAACCCATTTATTAAATTTTGAAAATCCAACTTAAGTGAGGTGACAAAACAATTTTAGGGTTTATTATTTTGAAATAAATAAATTTTGTTTTTCTTAACTTTAATTAAAAATAAATTGTAACACAATCAAACATGAATAAGCGGAAATAAAGAATAGTCCATTGGGCCTTATGGCCTTACTACATCAAATAAAACCCAAAAGAAATATAATTAAGGGTACCAAACAGAAATAAAGTCCAAATAAAATAAAATCTCCAAATGTAGCATGGCCACCTCAACGTCTACCGGCCCGGTCCGTCACTGTTCATCACCTGAAAATAGTTCCCACAATGGGGTGAGTCAACAGACTCAATGTGCACACAATACTATCATTCAATAAATCAGGCATTCATGTTCAAATCATTAAGTCCATACAATAATGAAATTATGATGCAACCCAAACCCAATCCTAATTAGCCATCCACTACACTCCCCCGTACCATCCTGCACACCGTGGGGACTACTAAGTCAACCCTCCATCCGCTACTCTCCATCAAAGGCATTCGCCCATATACGTTGTGTCATTAGACACTATTGTAACCGAAGTTACCAAAATTTCGCAATGTGACCGTAGTCAACATATTTAGTTGGTGAGACCAAGTCAACACCTTCGTTGGTGAGACCAAGTCAACACCAGATTTAGTTGGTGAGACCAAAGTCAACACCTTCGTTGGTGAGACCAAGTCAACACCTATATTTCGTTGGTGAGACCAAAGTCAACACCTTCGTTGGTGAGGCCAAGTCAACACCTATATTTAGTTGGTGAGACCAAGTCAACACCTTCATTGGTGAGACCAAGTCAACACTGTTCTCCCCTTTCACATAAATCCGAATGCCCCAAAACATATATATTGCATAACTTAATTTCATGTTCATATTCATATATTCGCATGTTATTAAATAACATTTTCACAATCCTATCGAGTAGGAAGCGTGCACAGGTACTTTTTGCCACATTTGTGGTACATAGCCACATTCACATTCTTATTCATAATTATATATTAAAATATTTAGCCATAAAATATCGAAGGATAGTAAGGGTACACACCTGTTTTGCTTAATAGATTCCTTGAGATCTCGAGAATCCAGATCTAATTTTAGATCTATTAGTTCCTATATTCGCCCACCAATTAAAACACATTAATAATCCCTTTTTGGCTTAAACAAAACCAAATCCTAGTAGGATTTGTAGAGAGATTCACCTTTACCGATTTGGTGTTTACACAAATCCCGAAAACTTTATTTTTCCTTTACCTGATATTCGGCCAACCTTGAATCTCAATATGGGTTAGTTTCCGACTTTTTAATAATTAAAGAACTGATCTAGATAATCATACAAGCTTTGGCTGAATACTTTTAGGTACTTACCTTGTGGATCTTAAATCCCGAAATTCACCGAATAACTAGAGAACACGTGGCCTATGGTGTACCTTCGGAAAAAGAATTTCTTCTTCCATGATTCGACCAAGATTAATAATCGAAATTAGTCTCTAAATTTCAATAAGTCTAGAATATAAAAGAATGGAAAACTAAACTTGGATCTTACCCTTATTTGAAGGAATCGATTGCACCTTCACTTCAACCTTGAGATTGGCTTAGAGACTTGATGAACAATCGGCTATGATTCCCTTATGTATTTGGTTTCAAAGATGAAAGAAGAGAGGAATAATAGGCTTAGAAGGAATCGCTAGGAGGCTAAAGAAAAGAAGAAAAAGAATGGATGCTCAAGAAGAAAAGAAGAAAAGAGAGAGGAGAATGAATAATGAATGGCCCTAGTCTCATCCTTTTATAGCCGAAATTACTAGGCCAAGAATCCTTAACTTGGCCACCACTCTTCCTTATTTTCCTAATTAAAGAATAATTCTTCATTTATCTCTTATTATTCACATATTTATGTGAATAAAACTCCTTTGTTTATCTCTTATTATTCACATATTTATGTGAATAAAACTCCTTTATTTATCTCTTATTATTCACATATTTATGTGAATAAAACTCTTCCTTTTCTAGAAACCCATGCCGTCCACCTCAGCCTTCTGGAAGCAAAAATAAAGCCTTCATTATTTGCTTCCTGGATGACTCAAACTCAGGCCCAAAAACCTCTTGTATTTGGGCCATTTCCTAAGACCTTAGGTGGCATCTTCAGGCCACATTTCCAAGTTCGTTATTGGGGCAAATGTCATGTACTGTATATTTTTAGGGTCACTTGGCCCTAAGTTCCCTTTTGGGCTCTGAAATTCGACATTCCGGGGTCATTTTTAAGTTTCCTAAAATTTTCACATGCTCTCTGTATTTTCAGTGTTTCCAAAATGTTGGGTTTCCAAAATGTTGAGTTTCCAAAATGTTCGTTTCCAAAATGCTCAAGTTTCCAAAATGTTCAAGTTTCCTATTTTGGCTTGGTTTCCAAAATGTTCACTTTCCTAATTTACTTAGGTTTCCAAAATGTTCACTTTCCAAAAATGTCTAAGTTTCCAAAAGTGTTCATTTCCATTTCCATTTCCATTTTCATTTCTATCTTCATTTTCATTTCCATTTTCCTTTCCATTTTCATGCATTTCTAGATTTCCAAAAGTATCAAAATTTATTCATAGTACTTGAAACTTGTCATTTCATACAATTAAACTGAAATGCATAGGCCCTATTCGGGATGTTACAGTTCTACCTCCTTAAAAATAATTTAGTCCTCGAAATTACTTCTCGACAGTCGTCTTATCTTTCTCACGTGACTATGCTTACGTTGCGCACTCGATCTTAATAGAACCATCATACTTTCTAGGCACAATCTCTAAGTTCACATCCCTTAGAACTCATTTTCTAACGTCATGATTTAATCTGATTTAAAAGTTTTATACATTAGTACTTGTTTCACTTTATTACTTGAAGAAATTTTATGAAAAAGAGTTTAGGAGTGGTTCTTTCGTATTCATACATGCACACGTCTTTTCATCCATTCATACATCCATCAAACAATTATGAACCTTAGTTCATTCGGAGAAACGTTGTAGTTTTTTCCTTTGTTGTTGTTTTACCACTACCCGGGGTATTTTAGTAATTTGTCCTACAGGGTATTTTCGTAATTTGTCAAAATAAGGTTCCTTGGTGTTTTGTCACAAAGTATTTTTGGAAATTTTAAAGTTCTCGGGGTATTTTGGAGAATTTTTGAAATCAGGGTATTGCAAAACTTTTGGACCTTGGGGTATTTTGGTAATTTTTCCACAAACCGAGTAAATTGTAAAATTTTAATAAATCAGGGATATTTCAGGAGTTGCAAAATTTTGAGGGTTCTTTTGATAAATTTATTTTCCAAAATGATGAAGTTGCAAAATTTTGGAAATCGAGTCATTTTGGAAATTTTGGTAAGTTAGGGGCAATTTTGTAATTTTCCAAAAATCACGGTATTTTTGATAGTTTGCAAATTAGGGTTTTTGGACTTTTATAACATAATGAAATTTTGGCAAAACTATTGAGTAGTTGGACATTTTATAAACCAAGGGCATTTTTTGTAATTTTACCACTAAGGGTATTTTAGTAAATTTGTAAATCAGAAATATTTCAGGAAAATTTATAAAAATATTTTTTTTCCAATCAAGAGGGTAATTTAGAAATTTTAAAATTAGGGTTTCCATAAAAATACGGCTAGTCCCTTTCGGTTTTAGTTATTGGGTTTAGCAGTGACTAAGTCCTCTTGATTAGGGGAGCAGTTTTCTACGCACTGGTAGGATTCGAGTAAAGAGGAGGTGAGTCACTAGGACTGCTTAAATACCAAGCTCTTCTGAATCCACTCCTAGACATGCGCACAACAGCTTACCACACCTAGCTCGGTGACTTAATCACGTGTTTGTCTAGTGTATTAAGTCTTATGTATTTGTGTTTGAGTAGACTAATCCTAGGGTTCATGTTCCTATCATGCTATTCTCGTTCCATTCCTTTTCTACCCTTCTATAATTCACATAATCACACAGATAGTTAGGGGTACTTACCGGTGGATTTGAATTGAAGACTTAGGTGCCATGCCGGAAAACACCTTATTTTTCAAAGATAATCATTTGGCTCGCTTTGAAAACATTTTGGGCCTTAGCCCACGGCCGAGAGTTTAAAAGCTGGGCTCGATACCAAATTGAAACACCCACACACCCACGAGAATGGATGGATCTGGTATGTTCCTAAAGTGTAGGTTTTGAAAATTTTCAAGATTTAGAGAAATTTGAAAAAAATATTTAAAAATGTTGTTGTGGATTGGGCTTAGATTGGAAACCCATTTATTAAATTTTGAAAATCCAACTTAAGTGAGGTGACAAAACAATTTTAGGGTTTATTATTTTGAAATAAATAAATTTTGTTTTTCTTAACTTTAATTAAAATAAATTGTAACACAATCAAACATGAATAAGCGGAAATAAAGAATAGTCCACTGGGCCTTATGGCCTTACTACATCAAATAAAACCCAAAAGAAATATAATTAAGGGTACCAAAGCGAAATAAAGTCCAAATAAAGTAAAATCTCCAAATGTAGCATGGCCACCTCAACGTCTCACCGCCGGTCCGTCACTTATTCATCACCGAAAATAGTTCCCACAATGGGGTGAGTCAGCAGACTCAATGTGCACACAATACTATCATTCAATAAATCGGGCATTCATGTTCAAATCATTAAGTCCATACAATAATGAAATTATGATGCAACCCAAACCCAATCCTAATTAGCCATCCACTACACTCCCCGTACCATCCACGCACAGTAGGGGACTACTAAGTCAACCCTCCATCCGCTACTCTCCATCAAAGGCATTCGCCCATATACGTTGTGTCATTAGACACTATTGTAACCGGTTACCAAAATTTCGCAATGTGACCGTAGTCAACATATTTCGTTGGTGAGGCCAAGTCAACACCTTCGTTGGTGAGACCAAGTCAACACACAGTATTTAGTTGGTGAGACCAAGTCAACACCTTCGTTGGTGAGACCGAAGTCAACACCTATATTTCGTTGGTGAGACCAAGTCAACACCTTCGTTGGTGAGGCCAAGTCAACACCTATATTTAGTTAGTGAGACCGAAGTCAACACCTTCATTGGTGAGACCAAGTCAACACTGTTCTCCCCTTTCACATAAATCCGAATGCCCCAAAACATATATATTGCATAACTTAATTTCATGTTCATATTCATATATTCGCATGTTATTAAATAACATTTTCACAATCCTATCGAAGTAGGAAACGTGCACAGGTACTTTTGCCACATTTGTGGTACATAGCCACATTCACATTCTTATTCATAATTATATATTAAAATATTTAGCCATAAAATATCGAAGGATAGTAAGGGTACACACTGTTTTGCTTAATAGATTCCTTGAGATCTCAAGAATCCGATCTAATTTTAGATCTATTAGTTCCTATATTCGACCCACCAATTAAAACACATTAATAATCCCTTTTGGCTTAAACAAAACCAAATCCTAGTAGGATTTGTAGAGATTCACCTTTGCCGATTTGGTGTTTACACAAATCCAAAACTTTATTTTTCCTTTACGATATTCGCCAACCTTGAATCTCAATATGGGTTAGTTTTCGACTTTTTAATAATTAAAGAACGATCTAGATAATCATACAAGCTTTGGTGAATACTTTTAGGTACTTACCTTGTGGATCTTAAATCCGAAATTCACCGAATAACTAGGAACACGTGGCCTATGGTGTACCTTCGGAAAAAAATTTCTTCTTCCATGATTCGACCAAGATTAATAATCGAAATTAGTCTCTAAATTTCAATAAGTCTAGAATATAAAAGAATGGAAAACTAAACTTGGATCTTACCCTTATTTGAAGGAATCGATTGCACCTTCACTTCAACCTTCAGAGATTCGGCTTAGAGACTTGATGAACAATCGGCTATGATTCCCTTATGTATTTGGTTTCAAAGATGAAAGAAGAGAGGAATAATAGGCTTAGAAGGAATCGGCTAGGAGGCTAAAAGAAAAGAAGAAAAGAATGGATGCTCAAGAAGAACAGGAAGAAAGAGAGAGGGAGAATGAATAATGAATGGCCCTAGTCTCATCCTTTTATAGCCGAAATTACTAGGCCAAGAATCCTTAACTTGGCCACCACTCTTCCTTATTTTCCTAATTAAAGAATAATTCTTCATTTATCTCTTATTATTCACATATTTATGTGAATAAAACTCCTTTGTTTATCTCTTATTATTCACATATTTATGTGAATAAAACTCCTTTATTTATCTCTTATTATTCACATATTTATGTGAATAAAACTCTTCCTTTCTAGAAACCCATGCCGTCCACCTCATTATACGGAAGCAAAAATAAAGCCTTCATTATTTGCTTCTGGATGACTCAAACTCAGAGCCCAAAAACCTCTTGTATTTGGGCCATTTCCTAAGACCTTAGGTGGCATCTTGAGCCACATTTCCAAGTTCGTTATTGGGGCAAATGTCATGTCTTGTATATTTTAGGGTCACTTGGCCCTAAGTTCCCTTTGGGCTCTGAAATTCGACATTCGGGTCATTTTTAAGTTTCCTAAAATTTTCAGCATGACTCTGTATTTTCAGGTTTCCAAAATGTTTAGGTTTCCAAAACAAACAAAATTGATGAATATTGTTATAATTGTTTTTAATTTTAATTTTGAATTTTTAAAATGGATAGAAAATAAATTATTTAATTTATCTATTTAATATTTACATCACAGTATTTTATATTATTATAACTTTATTTTTTCTAAGTTTTACTTTGGCTAGCTTAAGAAACAACAATCAACTTGTATATCCAAGTTTAGGGCAAACGCCTTGTAACACCCATTACCCGTATTCCACGCCGGAACCGGGTACGAGGCGTTGTCGTACTTAACTCACATGGTCATATAATTTTTGGTTATCAAATTTTATTCCAAATTAAAACTTTTTCATTCACATCTCTAACGTACTTATAATGGGCCTACGAGGCCCTAAACACACTTCCGCAAGGTTTCATAATTAAATCGAAAACTTGCACGCACTTATGAAAATTTTACCTAAACACGGGCCACATGCCAGTGTGAAATGGGACACGCCTTGTGGTATTTCACATGCTTGTGCCTTAAACCCGTGGTCGATACTGACTTATATCACACGGTCAGCCACACGCCCGTGTGCTGTACTCGTGGTCGACATTGACTTATTTCACACGGCCTATCACACAACCGTCTGCTTCAACCGTGTGGCAATTTAAATTCCAAAATCAAGGTACAGACTTCACACGGCCTGGGCACACACCCATGTCTATGGCCGTGTCTCCCACACGACTGAGACACACAGCCGTGTCTCTGCCTGTGTGTTTACTACTAGCTTACTGACTTGCAATTCTAACATGCAAGGGGATACACGGCCTGCTCACACACCCATGCAATTGACTGTGTGTCACACACGGCCTAGGCACACGCTCGTGTGCCTACCCTTGTGGACAAGAACAAGGCTATTTGCCAAGCTCTTTCATCACCCTAACTCACTCAAGCATAATTCACCCTCGACCATTAATTCAATCATCCATTTTCATAACCGAACAAACCATTCATATACTTTACACAATCATGAATAACCTCTTCTTATCATTGATTGATAGTAAATAGCCATTTACTATGGCAATATACAAAAGATTTCATCTATAAGGAGCCAACACATTTGGCCACAATAACAAAATAATTTACCTAGTCTAGCCCCTATACATGCCATTGCCATACTCAAAATGTTAGTTCTAAATATACCGAGATGAGCTGATAGTGTAGGTGGTTTTCGATTATCTTCGTATCCCGACCTGGCTCTTTGACACTATAAAACAAGGGAAAGAAAAGGGAGTAAGCTTAAAGCTTAGTAAGTTTACATGTAAACAAAAACATCATACTATATGCTAATCAATAAATAGCATTTCACAATTCAAGATCATGCTTACTCATTCATCCCTTACCACGTATCAACCATATCACAACATAATGCTCACATTCATTAACATATATTCTTGCACTTATTACCACAAGAATCACATGATAAAACACATAGAAATTTCACAATAAATCATTCATAGCAATGCCAAACACTCAGTGGTTTCGCACTTAGCCGACCATTAATCTTTAATAGGGTGGTATCGCACATAGCCCACCAATAAGAATATTTACGGTGGTATCGTACATAGCCCACCAAATGATATTATAAAAGATGGTATCGCGTACAACCCATCGCACGTAAATAACATGATGGTATCGCACATAGCCCACCAACAAGAATAATTAATGTGGTATCGCACACAGCCCACCATTAATTACTACGGGTAATATCCCACACTTACATATCTAATTCAACTTTCATACGGAGATTATTCTTTATCTACCAATTCAATTTATTTGAATCATATATATATATTCTCAATCTTACAATGCACCAAAAAGTAACAACATGTATATCTAAAATGCATCATTTACACATAAACTTACCACGGTGTAAAATGCGTTAATTAACGGTCTATTCCGTAACCTTGCCTTTTTCTTGGTCAAGGTTGATTCCACGCTCTTCTTGTTCTATAATAACAAAATTCACTCATTCATTCATTTCTAATCATAATGCATCATAATCTCTATTTAGGCAAAAATGACCGTTTTGCCCTTATACTATGGCAAAATTATGATTTTGCCCCTAGGCTCGTAAATAATTTTTCATCACATTTTCTCATTAAACAAGCCTAGATAAACATTTATTACTCTTAAAACTACTCATAATTTCAATTATTCCATGCATTTATTACACATTTTCTATCTTTGCAAATAAGTCCAATTTAGGTGTTTTCATGGCAACACCCTTCACAAAAGTTGTTTCTCATCTCACTAACATTCATTTTCTTCCATAAAAAATCAGCTAACAAAAAAAACTCTCTCATGGAAATTTCCTAAACTTTCAACCATTTAAAAAATTAGTCCCCTCATTAGCTAGCTTAAGCTTTGGGGACTCCAAAAGTACAAAAATAATAAAAAATCATCATCAAAATGACTTACTTGCAAGGATGAGATGTAGCTGAAAACTTGAACTTCAAAAACCCTATTCTCTCTTCAATTTTAGGTGGAGAAGAAGTATGAATAGTAAAATATGACAACTCTTTCATTCATATTATTTTATTTATTTTTTTATCACCTAAAGTCACCAAATTTTGACTAAAATTAATGCTCTTGTCCCCCTAAGCTATATGGCAAACCATCACATACCTAATGGCCTAATTTTACTTTAAGGACCTCTAATTTAATATTCTTTGGCTATTAGACACATCTACCATTTATAATGGAACTTTCGTACTTTATGCGATTTAGTCCTTTTTCACAATTAAGCATACAATTGCTAAAATTAAAGCACCAAAATTTTTATATAGCCATATATTAATGCCATAACATATAAAATAATACTAAAATGATTTTCCTCAACCTTGGATTAGTGGTCCTGAGACCAATGTTCCGACTAGCCCTAAAATCGGGTTGTTACAACTCTCCCCTCCTTTAGAGATTTTCGTCCCCGAAAATCTTACCGGTAAAAAGATTTGGATATTGTTCCCTCATGGCTTCTTCCAGGTTCCTACGTAGCTTCTTCCACACCGTGTTTTTTCCATAACACTTTTACTAAAGCTATGCTCTTATTCCTTGTAACACCCTTTAACTCTAAACCATTGCCAGAACAGGGTTACTAGGTATTACCGAGTTAAACACTAGTAAACGAGTAAATTGTGACATAATTCTGTGTTTCAATTTAAAATTTTTCAAATTTCATCTTTGAGTCCCTAATATGGACCTACGAGAGGCAAAATATGATTAAGAAGTGATTTGGGACTAAACCAGGAACTTTGGAAACTTTTTCTTGAGAATAAGGGCACATGCCTGTGTGGCCTGAGACATGCCCGTGGGGCTCACATGGCCGTGGGGTCAGTCCGTGGGCAGATCTGACTTGCTACACATGGCCGTGGGACTAACCTGTAGGCAATTTTGATTTTTTCGCACGGCCTGGGCACATACCTATGTGACTTGGCTGTGTGAAAACTTCATTTTTCACCATTTTTAGGTTATTTTTACATACTAAACACACCTAATTCATATACAATCATTTAATTATAAATCTTGATCAAATAACATTCATCATACCTAAAACTTCTTAAGGATTTTATACCACATTTGCAATCAAAATATAAAACATTTAAAAATGACAAACACTAACCCTAGTACATGCCACATTTACCGAAAGATTGATGCATCACCAAAGTTGAGCTGAAGCCGGATTGAATCAGATGCTGAGTCAAACTTATCTTGACATAATCTACTCACGGAAAACAAATCGTACGCTGAGTATTGGAACTACTTAGTGGTATTATCATAATTCAATTTATAGCAATGATCAAATATCATAAACATACTTAGATAAATAACACATCATACATATAATTTCATACTAAGTTATTATATTTCCAATGTGGCATTTTCAATATTTGAATTAATATCTCATCCATAGAATTCCAATTGTTCATGAACCTTTGGTTCATCTCTCAATCACATATAAATATTCAATTCACATTTCAATAGGAACCATTCATGAACCTTTGATTCATGCCTTCAATGTCATAGCATAATTTCATTTCTTATTTCATTTCACTATATCTCTTTCACTATTCATTCAATGGTTCAAATAATCAAATTCAAATGATTTTCTCATTTCACGTAATTACCTCTATTAACATGACTCGAACTTTGGCGAATACACGGATCCAACCAACCACACCATATTGGCACCCAATGCCTCATCGGATAGTTCGAAGCAATATAGTGACACCCAGTGTCTCATCGGCCTAGTCAAGTAAAGTGGTACCAAAGACCTCATTGAATATATCCAAGTAAATAATGACACCCAAGTCTCATCACTCAAGGTCAAGAATCCTGAACTCTTCTAATCCTATGGCATGCCATCTATATCCGACTTAGCCCGACTAGTTAATAGGGTTTCCGAACCTCAATTGAAATTCACTACTCAATTTCATTTCAAATTCACTACAATTATACTATTTAATTTCACACACAATCACATATATATATTTTCATCAATTAAATCCAAATCACATTCAATTTAAATATCAATACTTACCTCAATTTCATTTTCCTTACACATACATTGAAATTAAACATGTAATAATAAATAACTTGAATTATGATAATACAAACCGATATTTTCTCGAGCTACTCCTCGATCACTTTTTCCTTCCCTTTGTATTTGGAACACCCCAAACCCAGTCCAAACACTACAACCGGATCTGGTATGTCACCAAGAAAAATTTTATCAAAACATGTCGCATTTTCGGAAAAGCCCAAATATGTTTTATATAGAATATACTTAAGTAAAGTAAAATCCAAACTTAAATACATGCCTTTTTAATTAAAATAAAAAGCTTAAACGACTTAAAGTAATAGAAGCCCATAATAAAACATAATAGCCCATGGCCTTATTACAACGAGGTTTGAAGTCCATTAATTAAAAATATAAAATAAAACTTGAGTCTCTTTTTGCCAAATCTACATATTCTTCTGCATGGCCACCTTGCGTTCCTCTCCAGCCCGGTCCCAATCACTAGGTATCACCTGAAATGTTAATTAAAGGGTGAGTCGCGAGACTCAGTGTGCAACCCTCATGCACCACTAGAGTTTGGGCCTTAAGCCCATTAAACAAAATAAACAGTGTAATAATCATAATAAAAATTAATAGCAATTAATATGCAAGGCCCAACCCATTTGCCTAGGTTTCCATCCGCTACACACCCCCGTACCAACCGTTCACACCATTGGGGATTTCTACAATCGACCCACACCACTACACACCATGATGGCAGTCATGCTGCTCATTCACATATGATGGTCGAAGCCCTTATAACATATAATGGCCGAAGCCCGTATAACATTTAATGGCCGAAGCCCGTATAACAGTTCACGGCATTAGCCACTACACATGTAACGTATAACTTCCTCCTTTCATCAACCCAACCCATGCAATCACATACAAGCATTTTACTTATAACATTTAAACAGATTGTTTACTAACCTGGGGATCCGCTTTTTCCCTCCTTGGGCTTGCATCAATAAACCGAGATTTCAACATTTATCAAAACATAAAAAAAACACATGAACATACAATAATAGGCGAGATCTAGATGGTGGGAGGTATTACACACACAGTTACTGCGAAAATCTATTATCCCTAACGCAGAGCCTTATTTGTCGAATCCCGAAAATCCCTAAGACAACGTCACCTTCCTACCTTCAGCTTTTCCACCAAATCGGCACAGGAGACTTTTAATGAGATAGATTCGGCTACTAAAAGCAGAGAGGGAAAATCGACAGGCCTTAAATAAGTGTTTCGGGTTAGATTTGAATGAAAAGAAAGAGTGAAATCGCATAGAATAAAATCCGAAACTTACCAAATTACTAAGGAGTATGTGGCTTATGGTGCACCTTGGAAGCATGTAAACCTCCCTTGTAGGTTCAGCTATGTGAGATGAGAGTATGAATCAAATGGAATTGACTTTTAGAAAAGAAAAAGAAACTGCGTAGGAAAGGCTTGGAAATTTTGGCGAGAAATGAGAGAAAAATAGGGTTTGAATCTAAAATTGAAGAATACTACTCCTATTTATAGAGAAATTTCGGCATATCATCCACACACAGAGTTGGAATTTTGGCCAACTCTTCCCTTCTCCTGATAGCCTTTATCTCACCTGATAACCCAATCCTTATCTCCTCAAAAAATAGCCCTCATCTTTCTCTTCATTATCTTCCTATTTATCAAGAAATAAAAGAATTAAAATCCCTATTTTGTAGCTAGTGTGCCGTCCACTCCTAGGGCTTGTAAGTGCCAAATTTTCATCTTAAAATTTGGGCTCTAAGTGGCCATACTAGGCCCAAACTCCTCCCCCTTATGATGCCACCTTATGCCCACTTAAAGCTCCTCAAATCCTTGGGCCACATGCCCAGCTTGTCACTTAATTAACTATCTACTTAAATTATAAGCTAACACCATGTATTAGCCACCTAACCCATATTTTTAAAGCCCAATATATCACTTTAAAATACCCAGAGCACTAATTTAAACCCTAATCCACATATTTAATCAAAAAGTCAGCCCGATCCTTAGAATCTCAATTTAACATATTAAACTATCACCTTAATGCGCAGGCCCACGTTTAGGATGTTACAGTTCTACCCCTTAAAAAATTTTGGCCTCGAAATTTACGATCGATCGAAAAGATGGGGATATTGTTGTCGCATAACCTCCTCCGGTTCCCACGTCGCCTCTTCTGCGCCGTGGTTTCTCCACAAGACTTTGACCAAAGGAACGAACTTCCTTCTCAACACTTTTACGTCTCGATCTAAAATTCGTACTGGTTCCTCCTCAAAAGATAAATCTGGCCTTACTTCAATTTCTTCCACTGGCACTATGTGCGATGGATCAGATCGATAACGTCTTAGCATCGAGACATGGAACACGTCATGTATCTGCTCCAACTCTGAAGGCAACTCCAAACGATAAGCCACTGGGCCCACACGTTCTAACACCCGATAAGGCCCAATAAATCGAGGACTTAGCTTACCCTTTCGTCCAAACCTCATTACCTTTTTCCATGGAGAAACCTTCAAGAAGACTTGATCTCCTACTGCGAATTCTACCTCCTTCCGCTTAAGATCCGCATAAGACTTCTGCCGATCAGACACTTCCTTCAATCGAGCCTGTATTAACTTAACTTTTTCCTCCGTTTTCGAAACTAGTTCAGGACCCAATACCTGACGTTCACCTAACTCCGTCCAACAAGTTGGGGTACGACATCTCCTTCCATATAATGCTTCATACGGCGCCATTTGAATACTAGCTTGATAGTTATTATTGTACGCGAATTCAGCCAAGGGTAAATGCTCCTCCCAACTACCCCTAAAATCGATGATGCAACCCCTTAGCATATCCTCCAAGATCTAAATTACCCTCTCAGACTGACCATCGGACTGTGGGTGAAAAGCGGTACTGAAGTCTAACCTTGTTCCCATTGCTTGATGAAGAGCCCTCCAAAATCGTGAAGTGAACCTAGGGTCCCTATCCGATATGATTGACACCGCACACCATGTAATCTTACAACCTCAGCCACGTACAACTTAGCCAACTTTTGCAAAGAGTAGTCGACCCGAATCGGTATGAAGTGAGCAGACTTCGTCAGTCGATCCACAATTACCCAAATTGCATCTTTCTTGGTGGGTGTAAGGGGTAACCCACTAACAAAATCCATTGTGATTCGCTCCCATTTCCATTGCGAGATCTTTATCGGCTGCAACAATCTCGAAGGCAGCTGATGTTTCGCCTTCACCTGCTGACAGGTCAAACACTTTTCCACATATTCCGTAACTTCTTGCTTTAAACCTGACCACCAGAACTGTTCTCGCAAATCCCAATACATCTTAACTCCTCCAGGATGCATAGCATAGGGGCTACTATGCGATTCTCGAAGAATCATCTGCCTTAGCTCCTCATCTTTTGGCATACAAACCTTCCCACGAAAACACAAAACTCCATCATTGTTCAGACTATAATCATCTACTTTACCCTCCTACACTTGTCGGATTCGAATACTCAAGACATCATCCAAAAGTTGCTTCTCCTTGATTAGACTCGTCCACATAGGTCTTACTTGTAGTTCAGCTACCAGGCTACCATCCTCATACAAATTAAGATGAGCGAACATCGCCCTTAGGTCTGCTATCACCTTTCTACTCAACGCATCCGCCACCACATTCGCCTTGCCGGGATGGTATTCAATCGAGCAATCATAGTCCTTCAAGAGCTCGATCCATCTACGTTGTCGTAAATTTAACTCATTCTGAGTAAGGAGATACTTCAAACTTTTATGGTAGGTGTAAATTACCGACTTTTCCCCGTAAAGTAGTGCCTCCAAATCTTCAGAGCAAACACTACCGCAGCCAATTCCAAGTCATGCGTAGGGTAGTTCAACTCATGCGGTCTCAACTGTCGAGACACGTATGCCACAACTTTTCCATCCTGCATCAACACACACCCTAAACACATGTGTGTGACGCATCACAATGAGCGATAAATTCTTTTCACGCCTCTGGTGAATAAACACCGGTGCTTAGTCAAAATTCTCTTCAGCTTCTCAAAGCTCTCCTGTTGTTTGTCAGTCCACACAAAAGATACTTCCTTCCTCAACAACTTAGTTAATGCTACCACTATTGAAGAGAACTCCTCAACGAACCTTCGGTAATATCCTGCTAATCCTAGGAAACTTCAAATTTCCACCCCAGTTTTCGATGGTTTCCAATTTAACACAGCTTCGACTTTTCGAGGGTCTACCCTAATCCCCTCTGCGGAAACTACATGCCCTAGAAAAGTCACCTCCTTCAGCCAGAACTCACACTTACTGAACTTTGCGTACAGCTGCTTTTCCCTCAGAATTTGCAACACCACTCGAAGATGTGCATCATGCTCCTCCTCAGACTTGGAATAAACCAATATATCGTCGATAAACACTACGACGAACCGATCAAGGTATGGCTGAAACACCCGATTCATCATATCCATAAATACTGCTGGCGCGTTCGTCAAACCGAACGGCATTACTAAGAACTCGTAATGACCGTAGCGTGTTTAAAATGTCATTTTATGAATGTCTCCTTCCTTCACCTTTAACTGATGATATCTCGACCTGAGATCAATCTTAGAAAAGACCGAAGCTCCTTTGAGCTGGTCGAACAAATCGTCGATTCTTGGTAATGGGTACTTATTTTTAATCGTCAACTTATTCAGTTGACGATAATCCACGCACATACGCATGGATCCGTCCTTCTTTTTCACGAATAGGACCGGTGCTCCCCATGGAGACACATTCGGTCGAATAAACCCACGGTCCAACAGTTCTTGAATCTAAGCTTTGAGCTCCACCAGTTCCTTCGGCGCCATTCGATAAGGAGCAATTGATATCGAGTATGTGCAGGGGTAGTTCTATTCTAAATTCCACCTCGCGATTCGGGGGTAATCTTGGCAACTCTTCCGGAAAGACGTCTGCGAAATCCTTGACTGTTCGAACCTCATCGACAGTCACCTCTTTAGCATCCAAAGCACTAATAAAAGCTAAAAAGGCGTTACATCCCTTCCGAATCATCTTTACAGCTTTCAAGGCCGACACTACGTTGGACAAATAATTCTTTCTTTCTCCTAACACAACCATCTCCCCGCCTTCCAGGGTACTTAACACCATGCGCTTAGTCCCACAATCCAATTTAGCACGATGCTTTGATAACCAATCCATTCCTAGGATAAGATCGAACTCTCCGAATGGCAATTCCATTAAGTCTGCCAGAAACACTACCCCTTGAGTCTCTAAATGTATATCCCTAAACAGCTTGTTCACTACCCTAGATTGTCCTAAGGGACTAACCACAGTCATCTTCCTAGTAGTTGTTTCAAGATCTATACTTAAGGTCTCAGATATCGAACATGCAATATAGGAGTGGGTTGACCCAATATCAATCAAAGCAAGAAAAGGGCTGTCCGCTATAAGAAACGTACCAGTTATGACATCCGGTGCGTCACCATCCTCCTGTCGACGAACTGCATAAACTAGACCTGTCTGCCTAGCCTCTACATTATCTGCACCTCTGCCAGGTGCTCCACGACGTCGACCAGCCCCACTTCCTCCTCTACCTGCACCACGACCCCTTGGTCCAGGCTGATCACCTCTCCTCACTTGATCAACACCTCACCCATTGGCTTCCCTCGATCCATCTGGGGCGATCCTTAATCAGTGTTCATCCACACTTAAAGCACCCACTGTCTTCACTCTGTATTCCCCATGATGCGCCTTGCCACATGTAGAACATGTTTGGTTCTGACTCGTCGAACACGGGCGCCCATCAACCCTAGGCCTCTTCACCTCGATGCTCTTGATGGCCCAAAACTCCTCTTATTCTTACCCCGATCCTTATCCCTTTCTTGCCTCTCAACCCATTTCACTTCTTCAGCTATTTTAACCTTATCTACCAAAACAGCAAAAACCCTTTCCCGTTGCGGTGCTATCAGAACCCTTAACTCATTTCTCAGCCCATCCTCAAATCGAACACAACGTTCATACTCCGTTGCTACCATTCCTCGAGCGTAATGGCTCAAGCGTAGAAACTCGGCCTCATATTCGGCCACAGACTTACTTTCCTGTACCAGGTTCAGGAATGCCTTCCTTTGGGCATCTATATAGCTGGCCCCGACATACTTCCCCTGAAATGACTCCTTAAAGAAGTCCCAGTCAATCCGGTCTGCGGCAGTGCCTTCTTTCACCGTGAGCCACCACTGGTAGGCCTCATCTCGGAGGAGAGACACGACCCCTTTCAACTTTTCCTCTACCGTGAAGTCTAAGTCATCCATTATGCGCTCAGTCGCTTCCATCCAGTACTCAGCTGTGTTAGGAGCTACCCCAGAAACTCCCCTAAACACTTCTGCTCCATTGGCCTTAAGCCGTTCTGGCACAGATTTTCGGGCTCCTGTGCCCATGCCTACTCCAGCAACCCTCTCTAAAACCCTCAACATCGCCTGAGATACAGCATCATCTCTGGGTGCCTCATCCCAAAATTCTCCTTCTACAGCCGGCAGTTCCGGCATCTCGTTTCCCGACCCGTGGCCAGACCCTACTGGCTCTGATGCGGTCATTCTACCCCTACCGCGTCCACGCGGCGGACGTCCTCGACCCCTTGAACTCATTCCTCCGATTGACGTTTATCTGATTAAGAATTTTATGGATTATTAATTTTCTTCCACTAGTTAACCACTAACAGTCTTATGAATAATAGTTTTAAAAGTGGTTCTTTCGAATTCGCATTCTGTCTGATCTCAAGTTCAATCATCAACATTCATGAACTCGCGTTCATTACGAGAAAAGTGTTATCGTTGTTCTTTGTTGTTGTTGTTTCTACTACCTAGGGTATTTTCATAATTTTTCCTCTGAGGTATTTTCATAATTTTTTCAAAATAAGGTCCTTGGTGATTTTGTGGAGTAAGGGTATTTTGGTAATTTTTTAATTCGGGGTATTTTAAAATTTTGAAAATTGGGGATACTTTGGTAATTTTGGAAATCTAGGGGTATTTCGATAATTTTGGAAATCTAGGGTATTTCGATAATTTTGGAAATCCAGGGGTATTTCGATAATTTTGGAAATCTGGGGGTATTTCAGTAATTTTAGAAATCAGGGTCATTTTGGTCATTTGGCAAAATAAGGGTAATTTTTCAAACGTTGATGGTTTTTATTTATTTGTTTTTTTTTGAAACAGGGTTGATTGGAATTTATTATTATTATTATTATTTTATAAAACAAAGGTATTTTGAAAATTTTACAAAACTTGGGGTTTTTTTTTTTAAGAAAAAGGTGGCTGGTCCATTTTGGGTTTTAATCATAGGGTTTAGCCCATCAACCAGCCCTCGTAACTAGGGTGAATAGTCACTACGCACCAGGTAGGATTCTAGTGAAGAGGAGGTGAGTCGCTAGGACTGCTTAAATACCAAGCTCTCCCTGAATCCACTCCTAGACATGCGTATGCCTATTGCCACACCCTAACTCGACTAAGGTGAACAGTCACTACGCACCAGGTAGGATTCCAGCGAAGAGGAGGTGAGTCACTAGGACTGCTTAAATACCAGGCTCTTCCGGATCCTTCCTAGACATGCGTATGACGGTTACCACACCCTAGCCTTGCGGCTCGTTAACGAGTTTGTTCAGTGAAATTAAGTTTTATGAATTTTAAGAAGTGGTTTAAGCTAAGCCTAGAGTCCATCAAGTTCTAATTCTAGCTTAGTCTACGTCCCACTAGGCCCACTAAGCCCACATATATAAATATCACACAATGGTTGAGTACTTACAGCGGACTTGGTAGGAGGCGCAGTGCCATCTTGAGCTAACAGAGACTGTTATTATTTAAAAACATGTATATTTCAAAAGCCCATCTTTAGAAAACGTTTTGAGACCAAAAACCTCTAGAGCCGAGTTTCGAACCGGGCTCTGATACCAATTTGTAACACCCCAAACCCGGCCCAAACACTACAACGGATCTGGTATGTCACCAAGAAAAATTTTATCGAAACATGTCGCATTTTCGGAAAAGCCCAAATATGTTTTATATAGAATATGCTTAAGTAAAGTAAAATCCAAACTTAAATACATGCCTTTTTAATTAAAATAAAAAGCTTAAACGACTTAAAGTAATAGAAGCCCATAATAAAACATAATAGCCCATGGCCTTATTACAACGAGGTTTGAAGTCCATTAATTAAAAATATAAAATAAAACTTGAGTCTCTTTTTGCCAAATCTACATATTCTTCTGCATGGCCACCTTGCGTTCCTCTCCAGCCCGGTCCGAATCACTAGGTATCACCTAAAATGTTAATTAAAGGGTGAGTCGCGAGACTCAGTGTGCAACCCTCATGCACCACTAGAGTTTGGGCCTTAAGCCCATTAAACAAAATAAACAGTGTAATAATCATAATAAAAATTAATAGCAATTAATATGCAAGGCCCAACCCGTTTGCCTAGGTTTCCATCCGCTACACACCCCCGTACCAACCGTTCACACCATTGGGGATTTCTACAATCAACCCACACCACTACACACCATGATGGCAGTCATGCTGCTCATTCACATATGATGGCCGAAGCCCTTATAACATATAATGGCCGAAGCCCGTATAACATTTAATGGTCGAAGCCCGTATAACAGTTCACGGCATTAGCCGCTACACATGTAACGTATAACTTCCTCCTTTCATCAACCCAACCCATGCAATCACATACAAGCATTTTACTTATAACATTTAAGCAGTTATTTACTAACACAGGGATTCGCTTTTCCTCCTTGGGCTTGCATCAATAAACCGAGATTTCGACATTTATCAAAACATAAAAAAAACACATGAACATACAATAATAGGCAGATCTAGATGGTGGGAAGGTATTACACACATGGTTACCGCGAAAATCTATTATCCCTAATGTAGAGCCTTATTTGTCAAATCCGAAAATCCCTAAGACAACGTCACCTTCCTACCTTGACTTTTCCACCAAATCGGCACAGAGACTTTTAATGAGACAGATTAGGCTACTAAAAGCGAGAGAGGAAAATCGATGAGCCTTAAATAAGTGTTTGGGTTAGATTTGAATGAAAAGAAAGAGTGAAATCGCATAGAATAAAATCCGAAACTTACCAAATTACTAAGGAGTATGTGGCTTATAGTGCACCTTGGAAATAAAACCTCCTTTGTAGGTTCGGCTATGTGAGATGAGAGTATGAATCAAATGGAATTGACTTTTAGAAAAGAAAAAGAAAGCGTAGGAAAGGCTTGGAAATTTCGGTGAGAATGAGAGAAAAATAGGGTTTTAGAATATCGAAATTGAAGAATACTACTCCTATTTATAGAGAAATTTGACATATCATCCACACACGAGTTGGAATTTGACCAACTCTTCCCTTCTCTGATAGCCTTTATCTCACACGATAACCCAATCCTTATCTCCTCAAAAAATAGCCCTCATCTTTCTCTTCATTATCTTCCTATTTATCAAGAAATAAAAGAATTAAAATCCTATTTTGTAGCTAGTGTGCCGTCCACTCCTAGGGCTTGTAAGTGCCAATTTTTGTCTTAAAATTTGGGCTCTAAGTGGCCATACTAGGCCCAAACTCCTCCCCCTTATGATGCCACCTTATGCCCACTTAAAGCTCCTCAAATCCTTGGGCCACATGCCCAGCTTGTCACTTAATTAACTATCTACTTAAATTATAAGCTAACACCATGTATTAGCCACCTAACCCATATTTTTAAAGCCCAATATATCACTTTAAAATACCCAGAGCACTAATTTAAACCCTAATCCACATATTTAATCAAAAAGTCAGCCCGATCCTTAGAATCTCAATTTAACATATTAAACTATCACCTTAATGCAGGCCCACGTTTAGGATGTTACAGTATTAGACGTCTCGATTTCCTTGTTTGCTACGAAAATTAACATAATTATAATTAATTAATAACACACATATTTTATATAAAATAATAACTTTCCATGCAACTTTTACCTAAATCTCAAATTTGACCTAACCATTTTCACCTTTTCCTTTTTAAAATTCATATTCTTTCCTTATTCAATTTCCATCAAAACTTCAATATAACCATCAAATTTTCATCATTTAACCATAATTTCAAGTTTCTTTCAATTTAGCCCATAAAACTCAAAACTTATAGCCTAGTTTACAATTTAGTCCTCCAATCAATTCTAATCACAAATTCTATCAAATTAATCCCTAATTCCATTATTAGTTCAACATAAACCCTACCAAAAAAATCTATCATTTTTCAAAATTTCCACATAAATTCAAGAGTATTTTACTCTAGGACTTCAAAAACATTAAAATCACATGAAAAATACTTAATTAAACTTACCAAATAATCTCCAAGCTTCAAAACCCTAATTTTTCCTTTTTTCTTTTCTTTTCTTTCTTTCTTTCCCCAATTTCGTTTGTTTCTCTGTAACTTTTCTATTCCTTTTTCTTTTTTTTCATTTATTTGTTTTATTTAATTATTAATTATAAAATATCTATATAATAACCAATATATATTACATGTGTATTAATACATATAAATACACATGTATAAATTATCATCACACATTTGGCACTATCATATTTATTTATCAAAAATAATATAATAAACATAATAAATAAATACTAATAATAATAATCTTTTACTTAACTTATAAGTAAATACATATATAATATACATTTGTACTAAAATTTTAGTTACACATGCATTTATTCTCTAAATTACACATGTCACTAATTTGGTTTGATTACTAATTTAGTCTTTTAACCTTTCTATATTCTATAATTAAACTTTTATGCTCCATTCAACTTAGTCCTTTCTAATAATTACTTCTAATTAAACTAAATTCACTTATCAAAATCTAATTCAACCTATACTAACTTCATAAATATTTTTAATAAATATTTACGGACTCGTTTTCCTAAGAAGGAGGCCCTAAACTCACTTTTTCGGTGCCCGTGGAATTTGGGTTATTACATTGCTCAACTGTTTAACCTCTCGAGCCAATATCTTAATCGGCTTTTCTTTATAAGTCATGTCCAATCGTATCTCAACTTCCGTTGGAGGGATCACATGTGAAGGATCGAACGATATCGTCGCAACATCGATACATGGAACATGTTGTGTATTTTTCCAACTCTACCGGCAAGGCCAACCGGTATGCCACTAGGCCAATCTTTTCGGTAATCTCATACAGCCCTATGAATCGTGGACTCAATTTTCCCTTTCTACCAAATCATAATATTTTCTTCCACAGGGATACTTTCAAAAATACTTTGTCGCCCACTTGAAACTCGATTTGTTTTCTTTTCAAATTTGAGTACGACTTCTGTCGGTCCGAAGTGGCCTTCAGACTATTACGGATTATTTTCACTTTCTCCTTGGTCTCTTTAACTAGATTAACCCCATGAATTTGCTTCTCACTAAGCTCGGTCCAGTATAAGAGAGTTCGACACTTACGACAGTATAAAGCCTCGTACAGTGCCATCCGTATACTCGACTGATAATTGTTGTTGTAAGCAAACTCAACCAAAGGTAGATATCTTTCCCAACTACGTCCCAACTCTAACACACAGCATCGGAGCATATCCTCAAGAACTTGAATCACTCTTTTAGATTGGCCGTCAGTTTGAGGATAGAATGCAGCAGCTAAAATTCAACCTTGTACCCAAGGCTTCCTGCAACTTCTTCCAAAATCTTGAAGTAAATCTAGGATCTTTATCTGAGATAATAGATACAGGCACTCCATGTAATCTCATCACTTCAGTAATATACAGCTCAGCCAGCTTATCAAGCGAATAATCTACTCGCATAGGTATAAAGTGAGCTGACTTCGTCAGTCTATCAACAATAACCCACACAACATCTTTCTTTTTCGGAGTCATAGGCAACCTGTTACAAAATTCATGGTGATCCGTTCCCACTTCCATTCGGGAACCATCACCGGCTGAAGTAATCCCGAAGGTACTTGGTGCTTGGCTTTCACTTGTTAACATACCAAACATTTTGTCACGAACTCAGAGATTTCCCTTTTCATACCCGACCACTAATAAAACTTCTTCAGATCATTGTACATTTTCGTACTACCGGGATGTACTGACAAGTGACCACTGTATGCTTCATGCAAAATTTTTCGAATCAACTCATCATCTTTAGGTACACAAATCCGGTCGCGAAACATTAAATAACCATCTGAACTCACCCAAAAATCAAAATCATTTCCCAACTCGCACTTAGCTCTTTTAGCTTGTAGCTCGCTATCATTCTCTTGAGCTTCACATATCTGCTGAATAAATAACGGTTTAGCCCTCATCTCGGCCAATATAACTCCATCATCAGATAATGCTAAGTTTGTACTCATAGCTCTCAAAGCATACAAAGATTTTCTGCTCAAGGCGTCCGTAACTACATTCGCTTTCCACAGATAGTAATCAATTACTAGCTCATAATCCTTCAATAATTCAAGTCACCGTCATTGTCACAAATTCAAGTCATTTTGACCCATCAAGTACTTCAAACTCTTATGATCCGTGAAGATTCGACACTTCTCACCATATAAATAATGGCGCCAAATTTTCAAAGCGAAAACGATTGCAGCCAACTCTAAATCATGAGTCGGATAATTCTTCTCATGCGATTTTAACTGTCTCGAGGCGTAAGCTACTACCTCACCCTCTTGCATCAACACATAGCCGAGTCCATTAAATGATGCATCACTATATACTACAAACTCCTTACCTGACTCAAGTTGTACTAAAATCGGTGCCTCAGTCAACAATGTTTTCAATCTCTCAAAGCTTTGTTAGCATTTCTCAGTCCATTCAAAAACTTGACATCTTTATGCAACAGTTTCGTCATCAGGGTAGCAATAATGGAAAATCCTTTAGGAACCGTCCAAAAAGATTTTGACCTCCAACACATTCCTTGGCGGTTTCCACTCCACAATAGCCAAGATATTACTTGGATCAACTCTAATACCATCACCCGATACAATGTGTCTTAAGAATCTGACATGTCTAGGAGCTAAAACTCACTCTTGCCAAATTTAGCATACAACTACTTGTCTCTTAAAGTCTGCAAAACAATTCTCAGATGCTCCGCATGTTCACTCTCATCCCGAGAATAGACTAATATGTCGTCAATAAAAACGACTACAAATTTGTCCAAGTATGGCCGGAAGATGCGATTCATCAAATCCATGAAAATCGCAGGGGCATTCGTTAGACCAAATGGTATGACAAGAAACTCATAATGATCATATCTTGTCCGAAATAAAGTTTTCGACACATCTTACTCCTTAACTCTCAATTGATAATAACCAAACCTTAGGTCTATCTTGGGGAACATTGTAGCTCTCTTCAGTTGGTCAAACAAGTCATCTATCATTGGCAAAGGATACTTATTCTTCACTGTTACCTTGTTGAGCTGTCAGTAGTTTATACACAATTTCATTGACCCATCTTTGTTTTTCACAAAAAGTATCGAAGCACCCTATAGGGAATAGCTCAATCTTGCAAAACCCTTATTCGTTAACTCTTGCAACTGAACCTTCAGTTCTTTCAATCAATTGTGCCATCTTATACGAGGGCAACCGAAATAGGTGCCGTTCTCGAAATTAACTCAATTCCAAACTCGACCTCTCTAACTGGAGGCAATCTAGGTAACTCCTCCAGGAACACATTTGGATATTCGCATACCACCGGCACTAATTCAATCTTTACCTCTAAATCTTGAGTATTCACAAAAAAAATAAGATAAAACTCGTATCCTTTCCTCAAATACTTCTCGGCTACCATAATTGAATTTATCACTGACAGATTATCCGATCTACTTGATTCAACCCGAATGACATCCCCATTTTCACATTTCAATTCGATAAACTTGCCACCATAGTTCACTAAAATATTATGGGTAGTCAACCAATCCATGCCAAGAATCAAATCAAATTCATCAAAAGGCAACAACATAAGGTTTGCCGGAAAACAATGACCTCTAGTTGTCAAAGGACAATTCCTACACACCTTGTCAACTAGCACATGTTTGCCTAACAGTTTGACACTTTTACTATAAATTCTGTAGACTCAACAATCATGCTCATACTAGATGCCAATTTTATACAAATGTATTAATGGGTAGATCTCGGGTCAATCAAAGCAATAACAAAGGTGTCATGAAGAGAAAAAGTACCCGTTATCACATCTAGAGATGATGCTTCCTCGCGAGCATGAATGGCATAGGTCTTTGTAGGTGCTTGACCCTTCGGTCTCATAGTAGAATCTCGAGGCGCACCTTTACTACTAGTCTCAACTCCTGGGTTCTTTTATGATCTACCCCTCGAAGGTGCATTGCTTGATCTCACTTTTTGCTTTCTTTCCTTCTATTCCCTTTCTGGACAATTCCAAATAAAATGGTCGGGTGAATCGCACTCATAACAATTTCGATTGTTTCCCCAACACTCCCTAGTATGCTGCCTACCACAATTTGGACACTCCAATTTGGACTTCGAGTTACCCACACTTGCCATCAAAGTGGCTTGAACTCTTGAGCCCTAGTATTTGTTACCTCGATCTCAATGTGAATGTCCAACTGACGCTGTCGTCCGGGGATTCATTTTCTTGGACCTCTTCGATTGAGCTTGGTATGATTTACTCATTGGTTTTTTTCTCGCATCTCGGGCCTCACTCATGGCTTTCCTCTTTTCTTTATTTAGTTTTTTGGCCTTACATGCCCGGTCAACCAACACCACAAACTCTTTTAATTCTAAAATCCCAACTAGCAGTCTAATATCCTCATTCAGCTCATCTTCAAACCTCTTGTACAAGATAGCTTCAGAGACACTCTTGTGCATACTTGTTGAGCCTAAAAAGCTCATGCTCATATTCTACCATAGTCATTTTTTCTTGCTTCAATTCAAGGAATTCTTTCCTTTTCTGGTTCACAAATCGTTGGCTTATATACTTTTTTCGAAACTCTTCCAAAAAGAAGTCCCACGTTACTCTCTCCCTTGAAACCACCGACGTCAACGTTTTCCACCAATGGTATGCCGAGTCTCTCAGCAAGGACACAACGTACTTTAAACTCTCCTCGGGTGTGCAGGAGAGTTCATCAAACACCCTCATTGAGTTTTCAAGCCAGAACTCCGCCCTCTCAGGGTCATCGTCTATATTGGCTCTGAATTCCTCGACCCTTTCTTCTAAATCTTATCTATCGGGGCTTGGTCATCCTCACTACATCTATACCTTGAGGAGCCACAGGAACTGGCTAAGGTATAGGAGGGGGTATAGGAGGTTGAGCATTTAGGTTTGCTTGTACATACTCCGTGTACCAGTTACTCATCATTTGAAGAAAAGCTTTCTGGGCCTCTTCTCTTTGGCCCCTAGTCTCGGGTCTACTCTATACAATGCAGTCTCTTGCGCGAGAGCCGACGTTACTAGCTGCTTCATCAGCAGTCGTTACCACTAAATATACGCTTATGGCATGTATAACTAGACTCTAACTCACGCTACGGTAGTCTGAGAATCGACTAAACCATAGCTCTGATACTACAAATGTAACACCCATTACCCGTATTCTACACCGAATCGGGTACGAGGCATTACCATACTTAACTTACATATTCATACAATTTTGAGTTATCAAATTTCATTCCAAATTAAAACTTTTTCATTCACATCTCTAACATACTTATAATGGGCCTACGAGGCCCTAAACACACTTCCGGAAGGTTTCAAAATTAAATCAAAACTTGCACGCATTTAGGAAAATTTTACCTAAACAGGGACTACACGCCCGTGTGGTATTTCACACTCCCGTTCCTTACACCCATGGTCGACACTGACTTACATCACACGGTCAGCCACACGCCTGTATGCTGTACCCGTAGTCAACATTGACTTATTTCACACGGCCAGTCACACGCTCGTGTGCTTCAACCGTGTGGCGATTTAAATTCCAAAATCAAGGTGCAGACTTCACATGGCCTAGGCACATGCCCATGTCTGTGGCCGTGTCTCCCACACGGCTGAGACACATGGCCGTGTCTCTACCCGTGTGTTTACTATTGAGCTTACTGACTTGCAATTCTAACATGCAAGGGGACACACGACCTGTTCACACACCCATGCAATTGACCATGTGTCACACACGACTTAGACACACTCCTGTATGCCTACCCGTGTGGACAAGAACAAGGCTATTTGCCAAGCTCTTTCATCACCCTAAGTCACTCAAGCATAATTCACCCTCCACCATTAATTCAATCATGTATTTTTATAACCAAACAAACCATTCATATACTCTACAAAATCATGAATAACCTCTTCTTATCATTAATTGATAGTAAAGAGCCATTTACTATGGCAATATACAAAAGATTTCATCTATAAAGAGCCAACACATTTGGCCACAATAACAAAACAATTTACCTAGTCTAGCCCCTATACATGCCATTGTCATACTCAAAGTGTTAGTTCTAAATATACCAAGATGAGCTGATAGTATAGGTGGTCCTCCAATTATCTTCGTATCTCGACCCGGCTCTTTAACACTATAAAAACAAGGGAAAGGAAAGGGAGTAAGCTTAAAGCTTAGTAAGTTTACATGTAAACAAAAACATCATACTATATGCTAATCAATAAATAGCATTTCACAATTCAAGATCATGCTTACTCATTCATCCTTTACCACATTTCAACCATATCACAACATAATTCTCACATTCATTAACATATATTCCTGCACTTATTACCACAAGAATCACATGATACAACACATAGAAATTTCACAATAAATCATTCATAGCAATGCCAAAAACTCGGTGGTTTCGCACTTAGCCGACCATTAATCTTTAACGAGTGTCGCACATTAAGAATATTTAACATAGCCCACCAATAAGAATATCGCACATAGCCCACCAATAAGAATATTTACGGTGGTATCGTACATAGCCAACCAAATGATATTATATACGATGGTATCGCGTACAGCCTATCGTACATAAATAACATGATGGTATCACACATAGCCCACCAACAAGAATAATTAAAGTGGTACCGCACACAGCCCACCATTAATTACTACGGGTAATATCCCACACTTACATATCTAATTCAACTTTCATACGGAGATTATTCTTTATCTACCAATTCAATTTATTTGAATCATATATATATTCTTAATCTTACAATGCACCAATAAGTAACAACATGTATATCTAAAATGCATCGTTAACACATAAACTTACCTCGGTGCAAAATGCTTTAATCAACTGTCTATTCCGTAACCTTACCTTTTCTTGGTCAAGGTTGATTCCACGCTCTTCTTGGTCTATAACAAAAAATTCACTCATTCAATCATTTCTAATCATAATACATCATAATCTCTACTTAGGCAAAAATGATCGTTTTGCCCTTGTACTATGGTAAAATTATGATTTTGCCCCTAGGCTCGTAAATCATTTTTCATCACATTTTCTCATTAAACAAGTCTAGCTGAACATTTATTACTCTTACAACTACTCATAATTTCAACTATTTCATGCATTTATTACACATTTTCAATCTTTGCAAATAAGTCTAATTTAGGTGTTTTCATGGCAACACCCTTCACAAAAGTTGTTTCTCATCTCACTAACATTCATTTTCTTCCATAAAAACTCAACTAAAAATAAAAACTCTCTCATGGAAATTCTCTAAACTTTCAATCATTTAACAAATTAGTCCCCTCATTAGCTAGCTTAAGCTTTGGGGACTCCAAAAGTACCAAAATCATCAAAAGTCATCATCAAAATGACTTACTTGCAAGGATGAGATGTAGCTGAAAATTTGAACTTCAAAAACCCCTATTCTCTCTTTAATTTTCAGTGGAGAAGAAGTATGAATAGTAAAATATGACAACTCTTTCATTCATCTTATTTTATTCATTTTTTTATCACCTAAAGTCACCAAATTTTGATTAAATTAATGCTCTTGTCCCCCTAAGCTATATGGACGGCCATCACATACCTAATGACCTAATTTCACTTTAAGGACCTCTAATTTGATATTCTTTGGCTATTAGACACCTCTACCACTTATAATGGAACTTTTGCACTTTATGTGATTTAGTCTTTTTCACAATTAAACATACAATTGCTAAAATTAAAGCAATAAAATTTTCATATAGCCATATATTAATGCCATAACACATAAAATAATACTAAAATAATTTTCCTCAACCTCGGATTAGTGGTCTAGAGACCACTATTTCGACTAGCCCTAAAATCGGGCTGTTACACGCCTACAATGGCAGTAACACATTTGGCAAGCTTAAGGAACAACAACCAACTTGTATACCGTAATAAAGTGGAAAGAACTCGAAAAAAAAGATTTGAATCTAACATAAAAGTAACCAAGAAATAATAGTACACTAAGTATTTGAGTAAATCCTCTCAAAGCATTTTTTTTAACTCAAGAATGAGGTGATTACAAATGAAGGGGAGGGCTCTATTTATAGTTGAGCTCCCCTAGATCCAATGGTACAGGTTGAATTACATTAATGGATGAGATTAGTGCCTATCTACAATATGAGAGTACTAAAGGATTTAAACTCTACATATCTTTATCTTTTAGGATTTACAATAATTATCCTAGTAGAAATATAATTTACTAAGTGTTTACATTTTAAGTGTTTACATTTTAACCAGGATATAAGTAGATGGACCTTGAATGTCTTCTCAGCAATGGGTCAATCTTGTTAGACCGAATGACTCCAAGAGAATATAAAAGGTCAGAAATGTATACATTAATTGTAGGCTCTTTTGTGCAACCCATGATACTAGGGTTTTATTAATTTCTTTAGTGTAGACATTTTTCCTTAACTTGGACAAACCATTGCTCCCAAGTTTGCTCATAAAGGATACAATGTCTCCATCTTTGTCAGTGGTAGTAGGGCTAAGGAAGAAAATGAAGGGAGAATGGAGAGGAAAAGAAAAGAAAGAAGAGGAATATAGAAAATAAATGTAAAAGAATTTTTTTAACGTTAATTAGTTAAAAGAAAAAGGTAAAAATTGAAAAGAAGGAAAAGAGTAAATGAGAAAAAGAACAAATTAAAGAAAGGAAAAAAAAAGAAAAAGAAAAAGAGAGAGTAAGGTTTAAAATATATTAAAGTTTAATAATTTTAAATATTTTAATTTTTTGAAGTGTAATAAGTGCATTATAACTACAAATAAGTTTGAGTAACCATAATATCAAACTATTAGAAACAAACTATTTGAGTAACTACAAACAGACTAAGAATTGATAAAGTTTAAACTAAAGCCAACAAATTAAGAATAATTGGACTAAAACTAGGTCTTAGAGAATAAACAAAAAGGAAAATAAAAAAATATGTGTTTTAAAATATATGTTTATATTTTATATTTTATAAACAAAAATATATTATAAATTTTGAATATTCTAAAAATTTTAAAAGTTTTGAAATTTCAAAATTAAGATCAATTGAAAGAATATGTAAATGTTAAAAGTTAAATTTGTTAAATTTTTAAAATTAGGACTAGATTAACAAAATGTGCAAACATTGTAAACTAAACTTATATTATACCATGTCACATCAACAATCCGTTAAATGACCGAATACATTTTAACGGTAAAATGATTAAAGTATAAAATTGAGTTAATGGGAGTAATTAAATTAACAAAAAAACCAATAACCTAAATAGGGACATAATAAAACTTGAAAGATTATCTGAAAATTTATTTTTAATTTTTATATGATATAAATTATAATCAAGTCATATAAAATCAAGTTGAAACTTTAAATATTAAAACCAAATTAAAATTTTTCTATCCCAAAACCACTTTTCCAACTTAATAATTTTCTCAAGTCCTTTCAAATATCATATATCCAACTTCAAATTTACAATTAACCTAACCTACATATTTACTCAACAGGACAATAAATTCCGAATGAGATTCCTTTCAAAGAGGATTCAATGGGGATCTTGTCCACGTCTGTGGTGGTCATATACTTCTTGTCAGCACTCTCCATTATCCCCTCAGCGACTTTGCCCCGACAGTACCACACTCTGCATGTGATTGAATAGTGTGATCCACCTCCTCAATATCTATACTATTCTACTACCATCAATTCTATGCACTTCAACATTCTTACAAATTTTGACAATCCTTCATGATTAATTAGCTCAATAGTTTTTCATATATAAAAATCACCTTAGAGTTAAAGAAATGATTATGAATGGGTGTGGATGCAAGTGGCATAAATAAATTGACAACATGAGTAACATTTTTTTTACATTCAATGCTCCAAACTTACATTAAAATCCAACAAAATCACAAACTTACATTTCTTCAAACGTAAAATGGCATTAACAATTCTAACGCACTCTCTCCTTTGGAGAGGGCTACAATAACTTCAATCAAACACTTGCAACTATTGAAGAAAAAAGAAAAGAAAGAGGCCTTGGATGCTGTCCAATGTTACCTTTGCTTAACAAGGGAGCAAGGAATAGTTTTGGCATCTACCATGGGGGAATTAGAGAGCCTTTTTGACGGTAAAAAACAGGGTCTTCGTTCCCTCATAGTCATGGACCAATTATGTTACTTTGAAGGGTTAAAACTTAGAGGAAGTTAAGGCGAGAGGTGTAAGTGGCTTTTGGCGACCAATTCCTTGGGATCACATCCCTTGCAGACAATGTTCTTCCAGTTGAGAATGTTGTTAGTTTCACTGAGAATGGTCCTTTCAAGGGCCCCCTATTTACGCACCAATTTGCTCCCCATAGATGATTCATCTCTATCCATTCATTAGAATTTGCCTGCCATTTGTCAATATATATATTACTGGCCATTTAGTATACGTTAGAAGATAATACTTTTATATAAATATGAATATGTATAGAAAAAATACTTAAAAAATGAAGCATGCACATGCTAATGTAATGTCATAACATTCAAATCATTCCTTTAGAAGATGCTGTAGGGAGAGGGACGCGACTTTTGAGTGTGGCCTGGCCCATATATCACATGCACACACTCTTAACATTCAAGAAATTCGGTTAAGTAGTCTCAATTGAAGAAGAAGAACCAATTCAAGCGCTTTTCAGCATTTTGCACGTTGGCTCCATTAGCCAAAATCATACGCCCATCTGCTTTTGCCTTTACATGGAAATGACCAATTCCACTCAGATTTTATGTAATCAAAATATTCATGGAAAAAGAGAATATCACTTACTTCTCTTATATGCATTGATCCGATATCTCCATCTCCATCCTCATATTCCACTAGAAGAGATAGCCAATTATCATTTGAGCCACTATTAACATGGAATGCAATATTCTTCCCGCGATATTTACATGGGGTCCTACAATTAATTATTCACTTTAGAATTTCCAAACTAGACGTTAAAGACTAGTAAAAACATTGTGACAAAAAGAGTAAAATATATTTATATTTTTTTTATCGGAACTCAGCATCGGCTATCAACAAGGACATAAACAAACGTATACCTTCTGTACACGACAGGGAGTTCGCCTCGGTTCCTGAGCTCTGTATTCCGGCCGTGTACAGCCATATGGCCAAAGGCCGCACCACTTAGGTCGAAGTGGGGGCGACCAATATTAGCGCCGTAATTTCCAGGGCTCTCGTCAGTTATAATGATGGTCACCGCCCTCCTTGAGCATATGCTCTTGTCTAGACACCTAACTTTGTAGCAAGCTCCACAGCCTTCCCTTTCTTGAACAGCATTGAGCTCACCGCTCCCACTCTGGCCCTAAACGGCTTCACGTCTACTAACGATCCGTACCCACATGCCCCCCCTGCCGCAATATAAAAAATACCACACATAATTCAGCACTACAGAAACCCTCTTACAAAACTCAAATTAATACTTTAAAACCGTTGGACATTTTAGGCAATAGAGAAGAAACTGTTGGGGCACTTACCGTCGCTACCATCGCCTTCAGGACTGCCGTACCAAGTGGCGACGGCACGATGCCAATGTAGGTCAGAAACTTCCACTGCGAAGGGGACATTACCAGCAACCTTTAAACACTCCAACAACAACAGGCAACACAATGTAACAAACCCAGTGATGAATCCACAGCGGTGCTGCATTTTGTTCAATGTCGGCGCCACCATTTGTTCTGGAAGGTGTGTAATTCGCAATACAAGTGAAGGAATATTGGCTAGCAAAAATGCAGGTGATATATATGGTTAGCTAGTTCTGCCGACAGTTTTATTTGCATTTGATGTTGAAAGACTGAAGGCGGTGGTGTTCAGATCTCCATGCATCTATGGCAAGTATATATAGATAAACGCACATATGAAAACTTAGGGTTAATATACTATTTGATCCTATATTTGACTTGAATGTTCAATTTAGTATCTAAACTTTTTTATCTCAATTGAATTTTTTTCAAATTGATATTTATATTTTTTTTATCCCATAGAAGTACCCAAGTTTAACTTCAATATTTAGATTAGTGTCTACATTCATATAATAATAGAATTGTATGATAAAGTGTCCTTGTGTAGTGTAAATTTATACATGGACAATCTTAAGTTCAGAGTAACTATCAATAAGCTAAAAATAATTGATTTAAAACTCTCATAAATGAGAAGACTCAAAAACTTATCCTTATAATTATGTATGGTAGATCTTGAATCTGGATATTCAAAACTTAAGACTTCTGCTTTTGTCAATTGAGCCAAAACCTCATTGGCATTATTTATATTTTTTAGATTGAATTTAAAAATTAATTAACAATAATTACCAATTAAAAACTATTTATATTTGAAGACTTTACTAATTTAACATGACACTATTGTTTAATAATGAATTGATATACTTGTTAATTTCATATTGTACCAACTCGTAATATGTTCCCAAAAAACCCAATTATTTAAGGAAATTTTTAAAAGTTTTATTTAAACACTAAATTATAATTGAGAGCCAAAATCATAATAATTGTTTGAGTACAAACTGTTGAATATTATAATATAAAACCTTGATGTTATCAATTTCAACATTTGCTTGAGAAGATTTGTAATTTTAACATTATATAGGACTTCAAAATATTGCTCTTAATCAAAGAAAATGTGAAAATTACATTGAGATCCCCCTAAAATAACATCCATAATAAACTTTATTTATTATTTATAGCTATAAGTGTTATTTTTTTTGGACTTGAAGTACTATTATTTACACTGAAAATATACGTATTTTTAGGCTAGTCAAAATTTTAAATTAATAAAAGTAAAATTATATTTTAAACCTTTTAAATATAATAAAAATTGATTTAATCCTTAAAATTATAAAAATATAGACTATTAAAATAGTAAAATTATATTTTACTATCATAAAATTATAATTTAATTTTGACTCCTACGTACTAACGAAAGAAATAAGAAAATAAAATGTAAGTAGATGAAAAATGTTTCAAGAAAATTATTAATAATATGTGTGTGAATATGGATCCACTAGTTTTGAATTTAGGCACATAGGTGACATTATATGAGTAGTGTGGAGTGAGGTCCACTGACCATTAGGCATCAATTAGCATTGAAAATCTACCGTTAATAATATTATTGTTGTTCTTTATTTGGAAGGAGCATGTGATTGAAAGTTTGTCGTTACGGAATTATTGGTGCTTTTGGAACGATGCCATGTTGGCAATTCAACATGTGCTAGCGAAATTCTTTGAATTATTTCTCTTTTTCTAAAATGAAATTCTTGAATTATTGGTGGCCCTATCAATATTTTTTTTAAAAAAAAAAAGGAAAAAAATCTACGGTTTGTGTTATAATGCCTTATCTGTTCCACAATTAGACCACTAAACTAATATCATATTGTGATTGACCATAAAATTTTCATATTTATTTTTAATACAAAATTAATGTTATGGAACTTGTGTATTTATTTTAGAATAACTGGTGCATATGTCCATGTTGTACATAACTTTTGTGAGATCAAGATATGAGACCATCTGCCAATCTCATTAACTTTTAACTAAGCTTTATATTTAATTAAATAATGTTAGGTAAATGAAGGATTTGTAGTACTTAATCCAATTTTTTATATAATGAGAAATTTAGCACATAATTTTATAAAAATTAATAAAATATTCGGTAAGTGGGATTAAAAGTTTAATTAAAGAGTTGGGTATGAAATGAATGGTTGATAATGGTGGCTCCACTTGAAAATATGAGTGGAATAAGCAACATTTTAATTGTTGGAAAAAGAAAAGCAGGTTCCAATCAGAAATGAATTTGATATAATTAAAAAGGAAAAAGTATTGATCGTTTTTCCGTTGGGTGTTTGGTGGGTGATCAAAGTCCCAACGATTCTGGGAGACAAAAGATCTTCACAAATCTCAAGAACTCCCCAAATGAATATCTCATCAAATTTGGATCTAATTTTACAATGCAATTATTGTTTTCTTGATTGAAGCATTACTAGAATTATTGCTGACTAAATGCAATTTGCATATCCAAATATTAAAAAGATCAAAACAATATATATGAATATTAATTAATTAAATGAAATACAAACTAATTGAATAAAAATGTAATTATATTTTTGTATTTATAATTACAAAGATTTATAATTTCTTGGTCGTCCGAGTATAATTACATTATAATTTTTAATTAATGTTTGATAGTACAAATTATAATTACATAGTTATATAATTTATATTTTTAAAAATATTAACTACTATAAATATTATTAGCACGATTACTAATAATACAATTACTAATAAAATAATAAGAAAAATAAACATCATAAGCAATTTTATCTATTTATTCTAGTGTTTCATATTTGTGGGTTATTCTATTTTTAATATCTAACATAACTTCTTTTTCATCAAATATTGGTCCTTGACCCAGTTCATCATCATCATCATCTAAATCTATATCTTTAAAATTATTGATTTCTCTTTCTTCCATGTATTCTTCGAAGTTTGGATCATCCCAAATCCACCTCTGAATAAAGTTATGAAGTCTGTAACATGCTAGTACAATCCAATATTTTTTATACTAACTAAGGTGATATTCTTAATATGAGAAATATTTTTTAGAACAACAAATGTTCTCTTAACCACATTTCAAGCCTTGAATGTCTCAAATTAAAGAGTTTGCGAACTGTTTGGTGCTTGCGTGTTTGGCTTCATTCTCTCAATTGGTATTATACTCACAATATGATGCAAGAAAACTTTTTGTATTTGCATACTTAACATCTATCATATAATATTTGAGTTCATAATGCAAATAGCCTACATTTTAATCATAAAACCTATATAAACTTAATTTGGAGAAATAATTATGTTAGTTATAAAAATTAAGTAAAAATATATGAAATTTATAATATATAACTTTTCTTAAAAAAGCTTTTATAAAGTGTCTAATAATTTCTATAGCACTTCTTATAAATAAGATAATTTTTTGCCATAACTTTCAAAATTATTATTTTAAAAATAAATTATGATAAAAAAAGCTATAACATTTTTTGTATAAATAAGCATAATATTTTTATAATATATAGCATGGACACATAAATAAGTTATGTCCATACTTTTGGCCATAACTTTTATAAATAAATATATTATAATAATTTTATAACATGTAAAATTTCTTTTATAATAACTTTAAAAATATGATTTAAAAAATATATATTTTTGTTATAACTTAATATATATTAGTTTTATAATGTAATTTTTAGAATTTATAATATAATAAATCTTGGGCAATAACCATGCCAAACATCCATACATGTTCATGCTTATAATATAAAAATTTAAAACTTAAAGTTGTATAAAAATATTTTTGTAAAATTAAAATTTAGCTGTAATTACATGCATAATTACTCCAAATCTCACCCTCCCCCTAAGAATTGGAAAGTATAATTAGAGTGCTTCAATGACATCCAATTCAATGGGACTCATCAATTATAAGAGTTACCTAAACATGTTACCCATATATAATTACAAAAAAAATTCACTCAAATCCAATTACTAGGTAACTTTCTAAACACTACTTAAAAAGAAAGACAAAAAAAAAATGTTATTAAATCCTCTCAACAAAAGAGCACATGAAATTGGTACAATATGGCGCTATTAACGCCCATATTCTGCTATCTTCACTCCTCCATCATGGTTTCTCTTACTTGTCATAGTGCATGCAATAAAAAAGTGGGTGTTGATGGTTCCTTTCCTCCCCCCTCCCTTTCTCATGGGTTTACTCATCATATTTATAAGGCATGGTTCTTTGATGGAACGTGCTAGGGGATAACTAAGTGCCATGCATGAAGACATGTTATCCCCCATGACCTGACATGTATTCTATGAGGGGTTTCTCGAAGCGGTATCCTTGTAGGTGTATGAACATGGAGGTGGAAAGCTAGCTAGTGACTGATTGATGAGTTGGGGAGTGGCAAGCTAGCAAAGGTGGAGAGCTAATGGAGGTGGCGAGCTAGATGACATCCCTTCCTTGATTAGGTTGGATTCCAAATCACTCAGGCGGACCGGATTTAAGGTTTTGTGAGGTGTTATATAACAATTTGTTGCCCACTTTATCGAAGAAGAGTTATAAAGTGACTCTTCTAAGACAGGTTTACTTGCCTTACTCGTGTAATTAAGGGCTTGTTACGTAAGTTTTAATTGAAACTTATTGAGCAAACTTTGTTGTGTGACAGCGACATGTAAACTTTGATTCTTTGAACGATGTCACTGATGCTGATTTGAGTTTTGATATTATTATTTATCTTATTTTCATAACATTAAAAGTGTCACTATAACAGCCCGATTTTGGGCTAGTCAAAATAGTGGTCTTAGGACCACTAAACCAAGGTTGAGGAAAATTATTTTAGTATTATTTTATGTATTATGGTATTAATATATGGCTATATGGAAATTTTGGTGCTTTAATTTTAGCAATAACATGCTTAATTGTGAAAAAGGACTAAAACGCATAAAGTGCGAAAGTGTCAAATTTCAAGATAGAGGTGCCTAATTGTTAAAGGATATCAAAATAAGGGTATTCAAAGTGAAATTAATCCACAAAATGTGTTTTGACCGGCCATACAAGCTAGGGAGACAAGTGCATTAAATTTTTAGTCAAATTGATGGGAATTAGGTGATAAAATGAATAAAATAAGATGAGTAAAAAATGTTATCATCTTTCACTATTCACACTCTTTCCCACCAAAAATTGAAGAGAAAATAGAGCTTTTGGGGGTTCAAACTTTCAGCCAAGCTATCACCTTAATAGTAAGTGATTTAGGTGGTTTTAATTGATGGTTTTTGTATTTTTGGAGTCCCCAAAGCTTAAGCTAGCTAATGAGGGGACCAATTTGCAATATGGTTGAAAGTCTAGGGACTTGACATGGGATTATTTATGATGTTAACTGAGTTTTTATGGGAGAAAATGAAAGTTAGGGAGATGAGAAATAACTTTTGTGAAAGATGTTTGCATGAAAACACCTAAGTAGGACTTAAATGCAAAGAGTGAGATTGTGTCACAAATGCATGAAACAGTTGGAATTTTGAGTAGTTGTAAGAGAAATAAATTTTCACCTAGACTTGATTAATGAGAAAATGTGTTGAAAAATAAATTACGAGCCTAAGGGCAAAATCACAATTTTGCCAATGTACAAGGGCAAAATGGTTATTTTTGCCCAAGTGTAGAAATTGATGTATTGTGATCATATAATGATCTAAATGAATGAATTTTATTATTATAGATCAAGAAGAGCACGGAATTAACCTTGACCGTGGGAAAGGCAAGGTGATCGAGTAAATCGTTAGCTAACACGTTTTGCACCAAGGTAAGTTTATGTGTAAACAATGCATATTTTTGTGAATATTATGTTGCTAATTAGAGTATGGAATGATTGAAAACATATGTGGTACTAGTAGCTGGAGTATGGTAGTCATTGAGCAATTAATCCTAAATGGTGGGCTGTGTGCAATACTACCGTAATTAATCTTAATGGTGGGCTATGTGCAATACCACCGTAATTAATCTTAATGGTGGAATGTGTGTGATACCACCGTAAATAATCCTAAATGGTGGGCTGTGTGCGATACCATTGTAATTAATCTTAATGATGGGCTGTGTGCAATACCACCGTAATTAATCTTAATGGTGGGCTGTATGCGATACCATCGTAAATAATCCTAAATGGTGGCCTGTGTGCGATACCATCGTAATTAATCTTAATGGTAGGCTGTGTGCGATACCATTTTAATTAATCCTAATGGTGGGCTGTGTGCGATACCACTGTAATTAATCTTAATGGTAGGTTGTGTGTGATACCATCGTAATTAATCCTAATGGTGGGCTGTGTGTGATACCACCGTAATTGATTTGGATATTGTAATGTGTTGTGTTATGTAACCTTGTAATGCTAAGTGCAGGGGAACCGTTAATAAATGTATGCCTTATGTTTATGATGTGGTTGGGTTGTGTGAATGGAGGAAATGAGTAAGCATGATAAAAAATGTAGATTTTTTCTTGCTTAGTATGTTAATGCTATGAAATTATTTAATACATGTTAAAATACTTATATTGCTTACATGTAAACTTACTAAGCTTAAAGCTCACTCCCCTTTCTTTCCCTTGTTTTATAGAGCTAAAGAGCCGAGCTGGGATATGTCGATAATCAGGAGTCCGTCCACACTATCTGCTCACCTCGGTATACTTAAACTTAGTGATTTTGTGTATGTCATGTATAGGGGCTAGAATAGTTAGATTATTTTGTTATTTTGGCCAAAGGTGTATTGGTTCTTGTTAAAACAATTACTTTGCAAATTGCCAAGGTTGATGGCTCACTTTATCAATTATGAAATTATGAGTTACTTATGGAAGTTTATATTGAAATCATAGAATGTTTATTAGTATGATGAATAAAGTTATGTGGTATGAGTTAGGGGAATGTAAAGAACTTGGCAAAAGCCTCGTTCTCGCCACATGGGTAGGCACATGGGCGTGTGTCTAGGCCATGTGTGATGCACAGTCAGCCCACGGGCATGCAACCTGGCCGTGTGTCCCCTGCATGTTAGCATTTTAAGTCAGGATAATCCACGGACTAACCACACGGGTGTGTTCAGGCCGTGTGAAATTAGTCAGTGTCGACCACAGGTAGAAGGCACAGACATGTCTTTATGGTACACGGGCGTGCCTTATTCCACATGGGCGTGTGCCCTAACCGTGGGACTTTGGCAGAATGATGGGGTTTTTAGGCACGGTTTGAGTACATGGGCGTGTGATACTACACACGGGCGTGTGTGTCTTCTAACACGGGCGTGTTCTCCTTATTTAGTTGAGAAAGAAAATTTATGAATCGTAGGAGTTTTAGATATAGTCTCGAGAGCCTTTGTAGTTACGAGTGAGGTCTCGTAAGTTGATAATGAAGTCGTTGTAGAGACTCAAGTAGAGTAGTCACGTTGAGCCTAAGTGGCGATTAAATAGTTTTGTACGGTAATGCCTCATGCCCGATTCTCGACGGGGATTACGGGTAAGGGGTGTTACAGTCACTTAATTTATGTAACATTGGGGATAACAACGGTGTGTATAGTGAGCATCATAGCTAAAATACGATGAATTGTATGGCAAAAATACCTGCAGTATAATGAAAATATAGAGAATTGTATATTAAAAAATTAGGCAAGCTGTACAGCAAAAATTCAGTGAGTTGTGCTTTAAAAATAGTGTAATTGGTACTGCAAAATATTGCGAGCTTTATTGTGAAAATATTGTAAACTGTATTGTAAAAATAATATGAACAGTGTTGCAAAAATATTGCGGATTGCATTGTAGAAATACTGCTAACTATACTAAAAAACTACGTCAATTTTCTGAGGGCTGCATAAGAAAGTTGCGATCTTAAATTGGCAACTGCAAGATTCTGGAAATCTTGGAAGTATAAGGTTGGGATATTAAATTGACAAGCCGCAAGATTCAAAAAATCTTGAAAGTATAAGGATGTGATCTTAAATCGACAAACTAAAAGATCTAGAAAATCTTGTAAGTATAAGGTTACGATTTTAAATTGATGAGCCGCAATATTTGAAAAATCTTGTAAGTATAAGGTTGTGATCTTAAATCGAAAAACTGCAAGATTTAAAAAAATCATGTAAGTATAAGGTTGCGATCTTAAATCAACAAACCGCAAGATCTGAAAAATCCTATAAGTATAAGGTTGCAATCTTAAATAGGCGAGCCCTAAGATTGAAAATTCTTGAAAGCATAAGATTGCAATCTTAAATCGACAAATCGCAAGATTCAAAAAATCTTGTAAGTATAAGGCTGCGATCTTAAATCGGCGAGCCGTAAGATTTGGAAAATCTTGTAAGTATAAGGTTGTGATCTTAACTGGTTAAGAACCAATTCTTGTTCAATTGAATTGGAACAAATTGGTTCCTTAGTGGGAAATAAAATGATTATCAATGGATGATTTCTATATGATTGAAGACCATGCGTGATAGACTATATATAGCTGAGAAGTGACTTCCCATGGAAGATTCATCTTCATTCTGTTTCATTTTCCTCTCTTCTTTATCTTCTTCCTTGGTTTCTTTGAGGAAAAATAATTATGGAAAGCTTTGCTAGAGCAGTGATCATGAAGTTTTAGTAGAAAAAGTAGAGAATCCAGCAAGTTGATAAGGTTCTTAATCCTTCTGTATACGTAAGATTAAGAAAATGAAGTTAAGGGTTTTCAAAAACCTTTTTAAGGGTTTTGTATGTTTTTGAAAAATTGAGTTTTAAGTTGAAAATCTTGGGTTTAATTTATGACCTTGGTTGTAATGTTTTGTTGCCAAGAGAATGGAAGCTATAACATACAAAAAAGTTAAGTTGATAAGGCAAAGAAGCATCAGATGAGTTTCTATACTCCATTTTTTGATATGTTGTATGCTGACATGAATATGTGTAAATCTAAAATGAATTCCACGATGATGCATAATCAATACTATTTGAGAATGCTTGTGTACATAAGGTTGAGTAGGTTTATGGATGTTCGCCAGTGTGTTGTTATGAAGGAAATAGTTATAACCTTATGCTTGAAAGGTAACATAAGTTATGATAAAATGTCCGTGAATTGTATGTAATGCCTGTTTGTATATGTTGTGGAATACGTATGATAATTATCGATGGGTTAGATGAAGTTAGGATTGGGAAAGGGCGATTCTGTTAGATACCGTTATACGGTGTTATTGAGTACAAACCATGATGTGAAAAACTCCAGAACTTATGGAGGAGAAACTGCGGTGTTCGAGCATCAAGATTATGAATGAAGAAATGGAAGAATGAGCAGATGGACAGGAAAATGAAATTCATGTTAGATACCATCATACTGTAATGGCCTAAATTTTTAGTGGTGTCGAAACGTTGATTCGAGATCACTAAATCCGACAAGTGAGTAGAAAATATTATTAATTTAGTGAGTATAAGTTAAATGTGAAGTTAGGAAAATTTTTGAAATAGTGAATAGTTTACTAGAAATAAATATTAAAATAATTAGAATGAAAACAAGGTATCGAGACCTCGAGATTTTTAACCAAGCCGTAAATATTTTTATAAATATTTATGGAGTGTTAATAAGTTAGTATTAAAGTTTCGTCAAGAAATATTAAAGTTTTGATAGTTAATTGAATAAAAAGGATTATATTATAACAAATGCAAAATTATGGGAAATGATTAAATAGCTTAAATGATAAAAGAAAGAGGGCTTAAAAGGTAAATAGACCCAAGGTCTATTTGGGCTGGACGGAAAAGGCATGAAATCAGCAAGAAAATAAGGAGAATTAAGGGCAAAATTGGAATATTACAAAATTTACTTAATAAAGCTAGGATTATAGTGGAATTATCTAGATTTCTCTTTATTTTTCTGCATTCTCATCAGAAAAAACACCATTGAAGGGTTTCCTTAAGCTGGTTTTTTTATGTTTTTACTGCAAGTAAGTTCAATTCTTGATTATTTCTTGAAATTTTTGTGTTTTTGTGACTTTTACAACTATGTCCACTTATTGAATTAATTAGTTTTTGATTCTATGAAAGAAATTTAAAGTTTCTATGAATATGGGCTGGAAGTATATGATGATTTAGCATGGAATTAGAGCTTTAAATTGTTTATATGTTGATTTTATTGAAAGAATTGAATAGAAAGTGAATGTTTGGGACCTAATTGTAAAAGAGTTTGAAGTTAGGGTTTTATGTGGAAATTATGAACTTCAATAGTTGTGAAATAACTTATAATGTCTAGGTAAAGTATTTGAGAAAAATTATTTTAATTAAGTAAGGACTGAATTGTATGAACTGTGAAATTTGGGTAAAATGAAAATTAACATTTTCACTAAAACAGTTTTGGACGGCAGCAATAGTCTAACTTTGAAAAATCACCAAAAATTTTGGGAATATATTTTTATAGAATGAATAAAATATTAAATTAAAGCTTATTGAGTCTATATTCTCGTAGAAGAAACGATGTAAGCAATGAAATTTTCAATCATGAGATATAATAAATTTTATGAGACAAAGTCAGAATGATTTTGGGTTCCCCTATTTTCACTTTGGAAAATCATAAAAAATTGGATAAAAATAATTAGGAGCTTAAATTTATATGTTTAAAATCTTGAATGAGTCTATGTTCAAGAGAAATAAGCAGGAACATCATCTGAATCCCGTACAAGGAGATAATTAATTTTTAGTAAAGAAGGGTCGGAACTGTCAGATAGCAGAATAGGGGTGACTTTAAAGAATAAACTGTACTTATTGGCTAAACCAAAAATTCTGAAAATTTTATGCTAAGAATATATGTGAGTCTAATTTTAGGAAAATTATCGGATCCTAATTTTGAGTTCTTTAGCTCAAGATAAAAATAATTTAGTGACTATAACACGGATGGACAACATTGAATATACATAAGTAAATAGTGAAATTATAGATAATGTTGCTTATAAGCAGGTTATAAACATTAAGGATGTGAAATAGAGTGAAGGTGAAGTCAATACTGATAAATGAATTATTTTACAGTGATAGATCGAGAACCCAAAGCAAGTCGAGGAAAAGTGAAAGTAGCTGATTAGTCCTTAAACTTTCACAAATTCTGTAAATCGACCCAGGCAAGTTCATATAGCTGAAATTTAATGATTAAATGTTAATTTCATGAATTATATAATGTATGATAAGATATATTTTTTGATGAATGGAGAATAAAATAACAATGCGAAAGCCGAATAAATGATCAAATTGAGAGGAACGTCGGATTTGAGTACTTCTGATTAGTGGCAAGTGATAAGTAGTAGCTTCAGCTAAACTTATCTGATCAGTGACAAGTGACAAGTGATAAGTGGTAGCTTTAGTTACACTTATATGATCAGTGACAAGTGACAAGTGATAAGTGGTAGCTTTAGTTACACTTATCTGATCAGTGACAAATGACAAGCGATAAGTGGTAGCTTTAGCTACACTTATCTAATCAATGACAAGTGATAAATGTGATCCGTGTAAGACCGTGGCAGGGCTATGGCTTTGAAAAGTGATAAGTGATCATACATAAAACCATAGTTATACCATGGCAAAGTGGAAGTGTAGTACTCAATTTTCCATACCGTTCCCTAATTTGATTAAGGATGGTAAATGACAAATGGGCCCAAAAGAGTTAAAGTAAATGGATAAGTGGTAGTGAGTTTATACAATAGGACTTACCAATGATTGTGGTTGACAGGTGAACTTAGTAATTGTGTATAATGCATAAGTGTATGAATGTTTGGTAAGATTTATGTTTTATGCCTATGAAATTACTAAGTTTCTATAAGCTTACTTGAGTGTATTCAATGTCTCTTGTAGATTGACGTGAAAATATATGGAGGATCGGATCACCACTGAGGATCACACTATCAAGAGTATCTCAGGTAGCTTTTGTAAATTTCCTTTTTGATTTATATGGCATGTACATGGTTTGATGATTATATAAATGCCAAAACTTGTTTAATGAATATGTATTTAAGTAAAGATTGATGAATATGCTAAATGGTATAATTATAATAGAAGTATGATTTGGTATCAAATTGATTGAAATGGATTGGATTGGTCTTGGTTTTAAAATTTCAGGGAAGGTTGGATATTTATAAAAGGATTATATTGAGTTCATAAAAAAAATATTTTAGATTTTTACGAAAAATTTCCTATGGTTTTGATTTAATCTCGGTTTGGTCCCGAAGTATGTTTTGGGCTTTGGAGGCCTATCTAAAGGACGTCATGTCATGTTTCGGTAAATAAATAGTAATTAACTCGTAATAACAGAAAATTAATTTGGTAAATTCTGGTAATGCCTCGTACCCTGTTCCAAAGACGAATACGGGTAAGGGGTATTACACATACGGTGTTGTTGAGTGCAAACCATGATATGTGAAGCTCTAGGACTTCGGAGGGGACACTTCAGTGTTCGAGCATCAATGTTAGATATGAGATGAGCCGATATCAATGGATATTATGTTCCATAAAGCAACACCATGACATTGATCAACATGCTCTGTGGGGCGACACCTTAAGAAAGGTCTAACATGTAAAGCCATAGCTCGACTATGGCAACATATAAAGTCTACTGGGATAGTAAACATAGGGCAGTCTGTAACACCCCTCACCCGTATTCAACGCCGGAATAGGGTTACAGAGTATTAACGGGCTTATAAAACAATTAAACATCCACTTAACATACATTTTCACAATTCAAGCATTCATTATTCAACCTCAATCATTTTGTCCCTAATACGAGCCTATGAGGCTCTAAACATAAATTGACAGTTGTTCGAGACTAAACCGGTAAATTTGGAAACTTTCACAAAACCTTGAAATTTTTTCTCAAAATAGGGGACACACACACGTGTGGTCCGCTTGTGTGTCTCACACGGCCACCAGACACGCCCGTGTCACAAGCCGTGTGGACATTTGAAATAGGAGCACATGGCGTGTCCAAGCCCGTGTCCTACCCCATGTCCAGACAAGTGAGTATACTGACTTGGGTCACACAACCAACCACACGCCCGTGTGTCTAGCCTGTGTCTAGCCCGTGTGCCTTCAAAGTGGCCACACACGCCCGTATGCCAGGCCGTGCCAAACCTATAGGGTATACTGACTTATGCCACACAGCCAAGTCACACACCTATGTGTGAGGCCGTGTGGAGTATACTGACTTGGTTTCAAATTCAACACCAGGGGACACACGACCGTGTACTTAACCATGTGTCACACATGGCTGAGACACACGCCCGTGTGGACAAAAATAGGCTATTTACCAAGCCAATTTGCAACCCAAATTTGCATATACCTACACAACCCAAATGGTACCAATTCATAGCATAAATGAACATCTATTTAAGCCACAATCAAGACTAATTCATACCATTTCCAATACTAACAACCAACATGCTTATAACTTATGTTTTACTCAATTAAAACATACCAAAACACATATACAAATCAACTAACTAAACCTTTACCAATCATACATCATTTTTGCACCAATTCACAAGCACAAATCAAATCTAATATCAACCATTTAACATTTACTATATCAATATCCACAAGCCTCATAATATAAGCCATTTCATATTCATTCATGAACTCAAAATATCAACCATATATGCACATATATGCACATAACCAAATCCACCAAATTTAAGCCAACTCTCATGGCTAAATTTACAAACCAAACATATACATTTACAAGACATTACAAATAACCAAAATCATCATCAACCCATAATCAAAATGACTCAAAATACCTATACATGCCATATATTTAAAATACCAAAGTTCATAGGTACCAAGTGATAAGTGTGGATAGTGTGAAGCGATCTCTGACGATCCCCGGATCTGAGCTAGCTTTGAATTCACTATAAAACATAGAAAAATAAACGATGTAAGCTATAAAGCTTAGTAAGCTCGTATGAAATAAACTCAATGTAATCACATAAATATAACTCAATAATTTGAATACCACAATATGTAGCTTACATTAGCTAACAAACCTTTCCAATTCTCAATTATCAGATTATACACGACCTTCACAAGTTTCTTCGATTTTAAACTTATATAATTCATGTACGTTCCTGTGTCATTTAACATCAATCTCATACTCATCCACCTCTTTCGTATACCCGCTGAACCATTCGAAATAGAATTCGGATACTCAAGGATCTCACACGATAAGTACCTATACCATGGCCCGAAGCCAAATCAAGGTAACTTATGTCCAAAGTTCTGATATCATGGCCCAAAGCCAAATCAACTGATATGCATGGCTTGAAGCCAAACCGGTATAACTCACACCCTAAGTGCTATATCATGGCCCGAATCCAACTCAATGTATCCCCTAATGACATGTCACTAGCATCCTAAACCATTCCTAAGGTTCAATCGAGATTTTAAATGTCGAATCATCGTCGAATCACTATCATTCATATCCATAGTCTTGTATTTGCAATTTATGCAATATCAAAGCATATGAAAAACATTTGTATTGAAATTTATCACATACAAACTTACCACAGATGTGAAAACGACGAAATAAGTCGATTAGTTGATGACTTTCGTTTTCCCCTGATAAAAATCCAAATTATGCTTTTCTTGATCTAAATATATTCAAAATTAACTTATTTAATCATCTATTTATTCAACTGAATCCAAAAACAACATTTGAGCTATTTTACACATTATCCCTAAACTTTCATATTTTTACAATTTAGTCCTTATTCCATAAAATCACAAATTAATGAAATTCAAAATAAACCCATGCTAGCTGGAATAATATTATGCCCCTAGCAGCCCATATTTTTTATTTATTTCACATTTTAAACAAAAATTTTCAACATTTCTCAATTTAATCCCTATTTTGTATTTTCACTAAAAATCACTTAACAAAACTTATATATCCATCAACAAGCATTCATAATATATCAAGAAACTTAAAATATACATGTATTCATCAATGAAATCATTCAAAATATTTAACATTTTTGCAAAATAGTCCTTGGGCTAGCTAGTACTAGTTGCAACGATCACAAAAATATAGAAATTATTAAAAACCGAGCAAAAATAGACTTGAAATTAGGCAATGAAGTGACCAAAAATTTCAAGCCCTAAATTGGCTTTTCTCCATGCTTCATTCGGCCAATAATATGAATGAAACAAAAACCTTTTTGTTTTGTTTGAATTAAATTAACTTTTAATTATTAATTTACATTTTTAACCTTAATTAATAACCATCATAACACCTTAATATATGTCCATTTATGTCCACTCATGCTATTAATGGTCTAATTACAACATAAGGACCTTTATTTTAAGGTTCTATAGCTATTAAATACTTTTAGCTAATAGAACTCCACTTTTGTACTTTACGCGATTTAGTCATTTTTATCAAATTGACCAATCAAACGATAAAATTTCTTAACAAAATTTTCACACTAACATAATATCATACTGAAAACATTAAAATATTAATAAAATAAATATTTTGACCTCAAATTTTTGGTATCAAAACTACTTTTCTGATTTGACTGAAAACGTGCTGTTACATAGTCTATCGATATCGTAAACACGGGGTAGTTCACTAGGACGTTAAACATGATGATTAGATTGTGTAAAACCATAACTTAATTGTGGCAGCATATGAACTATGCTGGGATAGTAAACATGGGGTAGTCCGTTAAGATATTAAATATGGGGGAAAAGAGTGTAACACCATGACTCGGCTATGGAAACCAACAGAGTGCGCCAGGACATTAAACTTGAGATAGTCTAGTAGGATGGTAATTATAGAAAATCACCCATATGGAGAAAGAGTTATTAGAATATGCAAGTTTTGGCAAATGGATTTTGATGAATCCGTCAAAAGAGGCAAAAGTAGTAGAAAGGAAAACAGTCCGCCAAAATTGCGATTATGAAAACTAGTCGGGCATAAAAGTGGTAACTCAGCCAAACATCAGACATGGGGAATGACGTGCCAATAATTCCTTGTATATAGGCAAATGAGAACTTATCCATAGATCACGAATAAGGAACCATTATTGAGAGCCATCAAAGAAGAGTTCAAGGAAGCTTTGTATGATAAAAGAAAACCTTTGAAGGTTATTAGGATTTTTACCCCAATATAAGGCTCAATGATGCTTAAGCTATGTGGGATGATTAATCTTTGGCACTCCTAATTGACTAACTGGTAAAAAGAGGTTAGATAAAACCCAATGACAAAAGAAGGTACTAGAAAGGAACTTGATGATCAGAGAGTTAATAAGGAACTCGATGATGGGCTAAGCCAGATCAAGTAGATCAATGAGAGATAATTAGTGTGGTGTCATGCACATCAGAGGGGGTACCTTTAGAGTCTTCTCCTTGGGGTCAATGACATTGTATCTAAGTAGATTCCTTAAAGCCCAAAATTTTGAGTTAGTAAACTTTTATTCTAATTAAAGGGTTCTATTGTAAGAACATTTAATAATAAAATTTAAAGTTAGTCTTTAAATATTGTTAAGTTAAAAAATTTTGAGTTTAGTCTAATCTAGTCCATTTGTGGCACCCCATACCTGGATTCGACGAACGGATTCAGTGAGGGTGTTACACCACCGCTACAATTTTTTGGGATAAAGGATTGTTAGAACAAAAGACCCAATCCATGTCCTCAACATCAAGATGTAGCACTTTAATGTCTCGACGCAAGGTATCCATTTCCTGTTGCCATGGCCTTGCAAGTACTCCATTGCACTCTTCCTGCAAGGGCATGTTGTTATCATGATCACCAGAATGGTCTCCTTATTCAGCCTGAGCTGCTTCTTGATGAAAAATTTTTGTTTGTATCTGATATTTTGTTGTACCATCTGCTCCTTCAAAACATGTACCTGTTCTTGTAGACTTACAAATTGCTATTGCGGAGTCTCCTGGTTAGATAGGTTGGAAATATCTCAATCTGATGAAAAATTGAGGTTGAAATTACTATGTGTTTCCTGCTGATCTGAGTTGTTCAAGTTTTTGGGCTGATTCGCGAACCAATCCGCAAAGAGGTTAAGTTCATCGGACGGTTACTAGCCTCTCCTCTCATATTCTGGTTTGAAAAAGGGATCTCTCATTTGGGTGAGCCATATCGATCTGTCTTCAATCTGAAAGTTGGAAGGCTGTCTACGCTCACTGCACCAATTGTTGATAATTCCTTTTTTCCCCTCATCTCTCATGGGATTACTCCTCGCATTTATAAGGCATGGTTCTTTGATGGGACATGCTAGGGGATAGCTAGGTGTCATGCATGAGGACACATTATCCCCCTAGAATTAACATGTATCCTTTGAGGGGTTCCTCATAGATGTATCATTACGGGTGTATGAATAAGGAGGTGGTGAGCTGAGGAGTGACTGACTAGCGAGTTGGGGAGTGGCAAGCTAGCGAAGTGGCGAACTAGCGGAGTGGTGAGCTAGTGAAAGTGGCGAGTAAGCGAAGGTTGAGAGCTAGTGGAATGTTGAACTAGCGGAGGTGGTGAGCTGGATGACATTCCTTCCTTGATCGGGTTGGATTCCGGATCACCCGGGCAAATCAATTTCAGGTTTGTGAGGTATTATATAACAGTGGGTAAAAAATTATGGGTACTTGTATTAAGAGGTGGATTATATTTTGCTTTTTCATTTAAAAAATATGTAAATTAGTCTCTATACGTTAGATTAAAGAGAAAAATAATCATTTTGTTAAATGTTCCATCCATTTATCAAGGTTCATTCTAAAATTATTCATTACATACTTATTAATAATTATAGCAAATCAATTAAAAGAACTATAAAAATTATAAACAATTATTAAACTATTTAAAATTAATAATAAAAAATATTATGAAAGGTTACTATCACATATGTGTATATATATTTGAATTATAAGAAATTATAAAAAAAATATTAAGTATAAAAAAAACTATAAAATAGGACTCATCAATTTGATTAATTAAAAATATAAACTTGATTAAAAAGATATATATGCGTACAGATGCATATCTGAGACGGGTAGGTAAGGGCCTTGGTCCCTCCCAAAATGAAAAAATTTCAATTTAGTCCTCTTATAAATAGAGAAACTATAATTTAACATATATATTATGAAATTACACTTTGGTCCCCCAAAATAAAAAATTTTCAATTCAATCCGCTTATAAATAAAGAAGTTATAAATTAATATATAGTAAAATTACAATCAGAGCCCCAAAAAATTTTGTTTAGTCCTTTAAAATAATGAAATTATAAATTAATACATAATAAATTTATATTTTGATATATAAAAATTATAATTAAATTCTCACCCATGTTAAAAATTTCTAGATTTGATGATGTATGTGTATATATACATACTACAAGTATATTTACGTAGTTTTATAGTTTTAATATTTTTAAAATATTAATAATTATTTATAATTTCTTATAATTCTTAATATTTTTAAATAATTTTCTATTTTTATTTAATAATTATTTAAGAAAGTGCTCCAAACTTGGACAATGGTTGCCTAGGTTCATTCGAGCTTAGACAACCATTTGTCCAAGTTCATTCTGGACATTTTTTTAATAATTTTAATAATTTAATAATTTTTTATAATTATTTGAGTACAAGATAAACTTGGATAAATGATTGTTCAAGTTCATCCTTTTTAAATTATTATAAATAATTATTTGTTTTAGGATTTTTTATTTTTAAATATTGGCAAGTCATTATGAGGTACAAGTAGCATGCCACGTGTCATTTTTTAGATACTCCATCAGCCACATAAGCACTTAATAGTAAAATTAGATGGAATTTTCAATAGAAGAATTAGTTTGCTCTTTAATCTAGTGTACAATAACCAATTTACCCATTTCTTAGTTAAGGGAGGGATGCAATCCAACTCTTAATATAGGGTTTTCATAATATATCACTTTGGATTATACTCTTTGTGAACAGCCCAATTTGCCCGGGCCTGTCAGAAACCCAAAAACAATAAATTAAACTCAACCTAATTACAATTAGTCTACCCAAACCCAAAATTAAGCCTAATTCAGCCCAAATCAAAACCTAACCCTAATAGCCCAAATCAGAAGCAAAACAAAAACCCTAGCTACCTAGGTCAGTCGCCTCTGCCTTCTGACCCACCGCCACTGCCACGCCTGCAGAACTGCCCATTCACCTGCAAGGAAAAGAAGACAAGACAGTAAATAATAAAACAAATCTTGTAAAATGGCTATAAAAAGCCAAGCAAAAACCCATTGTAAGGGGCGGATTTTCATTTTTGAATACAAAAAAAAAAAAAAAACTATTCTAGCACTCAAATAACAAGAAACAACAAGCAATCGAAGGAAACAAGTCCCAAATAGGCAAAGGTCTTTATTTTTTTCTTTTCTTCCTTTTTTCAAAATCAACTATACCTACATATATCTATTTTTTTTTAAAAATATTTACATATAAAAATATATTTAAAAAAGAGAAGGAAAACTTATCTTTTTTTTCGCCAAAAAGCAACTTTTGGCCTTCCTTGGCCGTGACCGACCATGGGCTGCGACGACGATTCGTCAAGCTCCCACTGGCGTATGAAGAGGAGAAGGGAATTTGAGAGAATTTTTGTTGTTTTTTTTTGGAAAGGAGAAGGAGAATGAATTTTTTTTTTTTAATCTAACTTATATAGGCCCTCAAAACGACGTCGTTTTGGGATCGGCCTCAGACGTCCAAAACAACGTCGTTTTCTTGGCCCGCCACTGACTCGACCCGCTAGGAGGATTCACGTGTTTTGGTGTATTGGTCTTATTGCTATTATGGTCCTTCCGCTTTTTTATTAATTTGCAATCAAACTTTTTTTTTTTTTTTTTATTTTGGCCCCAAACTTTTATTTTGATTTCATTCAGGTCCTTTCGATGCTGTGCATTTTGAAGAGAGGGGTTATTGCCCACTTTAGTCCCTCCACTTCTTTCGCGCATTAGAATATGGACCTTCCCCTTTTTTATTTCAAATTTACCCCAGATATCTTGTTTTAATTCGATTCAGTCCTCTTTCTGTTATTATTATTATTACCACCGCTATTATCATTTTATTATTATTTTCTCTTATTATTATTAATATACTACTATTATCATTAATTAACATATTATTTTCATTTTATTATTATTTATATTTATTATTTTTACTTTATTATTATCATTAACTTATTAGTATTACTCGTATTAATATATTGTTATAGTCCTTTATTTTTATTAGCATATTATTATTCTTATGAATTTATTTTTTGTTATTTTCCTTTCCTTTCCTTTCCTTTCCTTTATTTATTTATTATTATCATTATTCTTATTATTATTTCTATTATAATTATATTTTCGCTTTTGTGTCTATTTACTTGTTATTTTGTTATTAACTAATTATTATTATTATTATTATTATTATTATTATTATTATTATTTTATTTGTCTAATATCTCTATTGTTTTATTTATTTGCTCATTTTTATTCAAACTTACATTTATCGCTTACTTATAGCTCTTTTAGTTCGTTTTTTTCGCTTATCTTGTCTTTATATTTTCGCTTATATCACTTTTATTTTATTATTACATTCATTTATGTTATTTATATTAACACCATAATTTATTTTTCATTACCAATTCGTGTTCCATTTTACTCGATACAATAAAGACGTTGTTCCAAAAATTGATATTTCGTATTTGAAAATTTAAGAAAATCGTGCCTTAACTTACTGGGTTTCGATTTTTCTCATTTAACCCGAATAATGGGATATCCTTTTAAAATCGCAATACGAGTTTTGAAATAAAAGCTTATTCTCGAGAACTCGAGATGTTGTGTCCTAACTTGGATGTGATGTTTCGTTAACTCGAAATAAGATTTTCTAAATCAAGGCAATATTCTATATTTAGAAATTCGATAAATTGTGCCCTAACGTATTGGGTTTCGATTTTCTCGTTTACCCTAAGCAACTGAATATCCTTTTGAAATTTAAATACATGAATTTTAATAAAATAAAAGGCAAGCTCGTTCTCAAAGGTTCAAGATATCGTGTCCTAACTTACTGGATGTGACATTTTATTACTTCTAGACGAGAGGGTCCTCAACATTCGTTTCAATTCATTCAAGTCTTTTTTAAACGAAAAGAGATCGTGTTTTAAATTCTTTTAAGTTTTCAAAATTTTGATGCTAAGACACTAATTAATCAACTAGGTACCAATTTTGGGTGTATCGAGGGTGCTAATCCTTTCTCGTGCATAACCGACTCCCGAACCTATCTTTCTGATTTTCGTAAACCAAAATTGTTGTTTTGATAAATCAAACTGTTTATTTAAAACAACCACTTTTCGAGGTGACCCGATCACACCTCAGCAAAAAAAGGATTGGTGGCGACTCCCGTTTTTTCTTCGTTTTCATTTTCAAAATATAAAGTCGACCTTTTCAGTTTTCAAAAAAATGGTTTCGACAGCTTGGTGACTCCACTGGGGAATTCAAATACGAGAGTCAAGCCATGAGTTGATTACTTTTTATCTTTTTATCGAAAATTGAAAACTTGTTTTAAATATATGATCCTTTTGTTACATGTCATTCTTCTTTGTTACAACTTTTATAATTTTGGTTCGCTTTTCTGGTTTGATTTTTTTATATGTATATGCAAGTTACATTACATGACCACTCGATTATACCCTTTTAAGTGGGAATGAGAAACTATTCCTTCATGAGGTCTTCACCTCCGTGCAGGATAGTAGATCGCTTTTGGGATACACCCGTACCTATGTCTTCGTGAGATTTTTATCTCCGTGCAGCCATAGGGAAATGTATTCCCCTAAATTGAACTTGGTCCATATGAGCCTATAATGGGTGATGATTGAGGAATCTGCTGGTTCAGGTACCCTTTCTTTAGAACCAAACCCCATATAGCGAGTCTTAAAAACCCACCCTAGGTAGAGCCACTTCAAACCCCTAGTGGTCACCCGGATAGATTCTCTATTTTGTTTATTTCTCTTGTGCTAACATGTTTTTTTTTTGTTTATGATTGCATTGCATTGCATTGCATTGCATCATCTTAGAAGGGAGGTGTTGAATCATATTTGATTGCTAAATAAGAGAGCTTTTCATAGGAAAATGAACTTCTTGATATAGTAGAATATAGTACGCCTTCCGAATAGGGTCCAAGTAAACACAACAAAAAAGACTGATAGTCCGCGAAGGAAAACAAGACTTTGCTTCATTGCCTGAGGATTCAAGCCAACAAGGATTATTCGAGAGCCGTCATGTCTCAAGTCTTTTAAAAGGAGTTAATGAGCATTGTGGGGATAAGTGAGCAATGGGTCGCGACATGGATCAAGAAAAAAGGAGAAATAGAGACATCTTTGGAAAAATTAGCAAGATTTGACCATAGCGTCCGGATATGAAAGAGAAGATTGATGTCTTCACCGGGAGTACGAGGGCAAGGCCGCATATGTAATCCATTTTATGTAAAGAAATTTGTTTTCTAGAAAAGTTGTTTTAATAGAATTGAATTTAGAATCAACTCATTTCTTTCTTTTGCATTCATTCCATGCATCTACATTATATTGCATCATTTGTATTAGATTTTCACAAAAAACCCTAATAGGGTAACATTATTTCAGTTAACCTAGAAAAACATGGAACGAAGATTGGAGAGATTAGAGCAAAGGTAAATACAGATGCAGGAGCAATTGGCAGAGATCCAACAGGATATGCGAGATCAAATGAATGTGATAAGCCAATTAACCCAGTTACTAGCTGGAAGGTTTGAAGAAAGGAAAAGCCCAGTGGTTAACAATGGGAGAGATAATGGGGACCTTATCTGTTCCTCAGATTTTACTCCAATAAGTGTCCCAGCCCAACCAAACATGCATTATCAAGGGGTACCCGTCATTATCAAACCCCGATATCAGACTGATACCTCGGCATTGTTGAAGTTACCAATAGGTTCAGGTTTTAATTCGGGGGATGATCGAGTCAATCTTATGGTACATGGCTTAGCTGAAACAAAGGAAAAGGGAGAATGGACCTTAAAGACCTTGAAGAAGAAAGAAAGAGAAGTGAATAATACGAGTAAGTATAACAAAGGTAATTCGAAGCCGATTACGGTAAGCCAGCCAAAGATAACAGCTACTAACTATCAGGTCTCCCCAGGATAAGAGCCCAACCCAAAATCAAACTTGAAAAAACTCCAGTTCGCGCCCATTCCAATCTCGTATAGGGAGTTGTACCAAATTTTGTTTGCAGCACATGTTGTATCCCCTTTTTACGTGGAACCAATACAGCCTCCATACCCTAAATGGTAGATTGTGAACGCCCAATGCGAATACCATGCAGAAATTACGGGGCAGGCACTTGATAGAAAACTGCACCACTTTCAAGAAATTAGTCGAAAGATTCATCAAAATGGGCATTATAAAATTCAATGATCCATCTAGTGTAGAAAATCCGTTACTTAATCTTTCTGTTAAAGGGGTAAACATTGTGAGTTCCATGATAGATAGGGACATGAGATCCAAGAATGCATCGAACATTAACGCCGGAATCGTGGAATAGAATTTTCCAAGCGTCTGCCCTTACATACTTGGGAGTGTTTTGAACAATGGGACTGTGGAAGAGATCCCTGTATTTTTTGAGCTAATTCGGAGTAATGTCCAAAACACGCTTATTGCTCTAAGCCTAAGAGCAATAAGAACCTTTTTTGCTAAATAGGCTTATGTTCAAAATCTATATTTTCAACGAAAATGTATTTTTGTGTCTCACTTTGAGCAAATATTCTTTTATTCCTTTATTTCATTCTTGTTCATACCACATAAATAATTATTCTTAGATTCATTTGTTCTTTGAATATTCTTTCGTACCTGCAATAGGTCCCTAGATATCAATAACATAAGCCATGCTGCTACTGAATTAGAGTCTACTTTTGAGCAAGATATGTGTTTAGAGGGATCTCAGGACTTTAAAGATGATCAAGACTGTAGATCAATTTCTAATTTGTTAAGGATGGTAGAATAAGATGAGAAACAGATCCCACCTTACAAAGAATAAGTAGAATCTATGACTTTCTTCATGGGGGGCATGGATGGCAGCGGGCCAATCATGCCAAAAGCTTCCGACGAGTAATGATTCACCTCTGTGGTCGTCGATTACTTTACCAAGTGGGTGGAAGCTACTTCATATGTCGATGTCACAAAGTCGACAGTCAACAAATTCTATGTCGGTATGGAATCCCAAAAAGGGATCATGTTTGACGATGCATTAAATTTGAACAACAACGCGACACCAAAAGTTTGCAGTCTGTTCAAGATTAAACACTATATCAACTCAAAAAAAGGATCGCCAGGAAATTGATTGAGACTCATAAAGATTAGCATCTATACTTGTCGAACACTTATTAGGACCCTCATCGGGGCAACGTTTTTCTCATTGATTTATGAAATATAAGTAGTTTCTCCTATTGAATTCAAGATTCCTTCTCTCTGAGTTTTATCAGAGTTGAAGTCGAATGAAGCATAATGGATCCAATCCCAATATGATTAGCTGAACTTGATCGAATAAGAGAGGCTAAGGGCCATCCTCATGGTCAATTATACCGGAAGCGAATAATGCGGGACTATAACAAGAAGAATCACCCTTAAGAATTCCATGAAGGAGACCTAGTTTTGGAAAGGATCCTTCCCATACAAAAGGACTTCTAAGGAAAATGGATGCTAAACTGGAAAAGACCGTATGTGGTAAAGAAGGCCTTCTCTAAAAAGGCGTTGATTTTGATCGAGAGGGATAGCCAGGACTTACCTAATCCTATGGGTTCAAATCAATAAATATTTCAAAAAAAAGAAAAAAAGGAAAGAAAAGAAAAGGAAAAGGAGAGGCCAAGGTGAAAACCCAAAAAGGGCGCCTTGAGACCAAAGGGGTTTTGAATTGAAAACCCGTAAAGGGCAATTTAAATTTTAATAAAAATGAGGCATGCGGTAGTCTCACTTTCTTTGAATTAACAATGAAGAAGTATGCTACGGCTTGGGACATCGACAAATTACTCCGAATCCGCTAAGAACAGATCGAGCTCAAAATGGTTTTTAAGAAGTTTGTACAGAGAAGCTCAAGCTGCGATATCTGGGGCACCTAGCTTTCTATTTTGCCCATTTTGAATTTGCTATCTTTGATTACCTTATTCTTTTCAAGATATGTCCCTATAAATTTCCTTCTTAATTGCATTTGCTATCCATGATTAACTTACTTGTTTCGAGCTATGCTCCTAATTAATTTCCTTCTAGTCAATTGTTATGATCTTTTCCAAGTATTTTGCATTAAAATATTGATTAGTGAACTAATAATACTTTCATAAAAGGAGTTTTGCATATTACTTTGGAAGCTTCTAAATAATACAAGGACCTGAAATAAGACTATTATTTAGAACTCACCAAGCCTAAGGTTTGGAAATATTGGAGAAAGATGACTATCCTTTGGACTTTTTATTGGTTGAACAAAAAGACAAGACATTTCATCGGTGATACAACCTCGAAAAATAACGAGCAATGTCAACCCAAGTGTACAAGGGGATCATTCTCGGGAAAAGAAAAATGATACTCAACATTCATGCAAATATCAGGCATATACATCTGGTCATTACACCCAGCGAAATAGTGTAACAGATCAAATTGATTGAAGGTGATACAAATCCTATATCTCGAGTTGCAGCATGATGGATGGAAGAAACCAAATCTTATTCTCCTAAAGTTGCAGTAGGAGGTACAAACTTTATGTCCCAGAAGGTACAGTAAAAGGGACTTTGAAATTACAGCGGGGCAAGCTTGCTGAGTAGAATATGATTGTTTCTTTGGGTTTTCTGTCAAGAATACCACCCAAGCAAGAAGATAGGATATTACGTCAAGTGATACAACCTGGAAGAACAACGAGCAATGACAACCCTAAGCATTTAAAAAGGGATCATTCTCATGAAATTCTGTATTCAAGAAAAACACATTTAGTTAGAAGCATTTGATTCATTCCGATCATTGTACATTTAAAAAAGGGATCGTTCTCATGACATTCTGCATTCATGCAAATGTCATCCATAATACATTCATTTAGGAGCATTTGATTCATTCTGATCATAGCATCCTAATCATTTGGCATAAAACATAAGCATATGAAATCGAATCTATAGGACATGTCCCCTAAAGGATGATGTAGCAACATCGGTGAAATCACAGATCTTGTCACCCTAAGTAGTAGTGGAACAAGATCGAATAGCAAATCTTATCTCTCTAAACAGTAGTGGAACATGATTTAAGCCACCATCCTATCTCCCCGACCAGCAGTAGAATAGGTTGAAAATTGTAGATCTTGTCACCCTAAACAGTAGTAGGACAAGATCGAAGGCAAATCTTGTCTCCCTAAATAGTAGTGGAACATGATTTAAGCCACTATCCTATCTCCCTAACCAGCAGTGGACTAGGTTGAAAATTGTAGATCTTGTCTCCCTAAGCAAATTTGGGACAAAATCGAAGGCAAATCTTGTCTCCCTAAGCAGTAGTGAAACATCATTTAAGCCACCATCCTATCTCCCTGACCAGCAGTGGAATAGGTCAAAGATTGTAGATCTTGTCACCCTAAGCAGTAGTGGGACAAGATCGAAGGAAAATCTTGTCTCCCTAAACAGTAGTGAACATGATTTAAGCCACCATCTTATCTCCCCGACCAGTAGTGGAATAGGTTGAAAATTGTAGATCTTGTCGCCCTGAACAGTAGTAGGAAAAGATCGAAGGCAAATCTTGTCTTCCTAAACAGTAATGGAACATGATTTAAGCTACCATCCTATCTCCCTGACTAATAGTGGAATAGGTTGAAGATTGTAGATCTTATCACCTTAAGCAAATTTGGAACAAGATCAAAGGAAAATCTTGTCTCCCTAAACAGTAGTGGAACATGATTTAAGCCACCATCTTATCTCCCTAACTAGCAGTGGAATAGGTTGAAGATTGTAGATCTCGTCGCCCAAAATAGTAGTGTGACAAGATCGAAGGCAAATCTTGTCTCCCTAAATAGTAGTAGAACATGATTTAAGCCACCATCCTATCTCCCTAACCAGTAGTGAAATAGGTTGAAGATTGTAGATCTTGTCGCCCTAAACAGTAGTGGACAAGATCGAAGGCAAATCTTGTCTCCCTAAACAGTAGTGGAACATGATTTAAGCCACCATCCTATCTCCCTGACCAGCAGTGGAATAGATTGAAAATTGTAGATCTTGTCGCTCTAAACAGTAGTGGGACAAGATTAAAATATTTCAAATCTTGTCTCCCTAAACAGTAGTGGAACATGATTTAAGCCACCATCCTATCTCCCTGACCAACAGTGGAATAGGTTGAAAATTGTAGATCTGTCACCCTAAACAAATTTGGGGCAAGATCGAAAGCAAATCTTGTTTCTCTAAACAGTAGTGGAACATGATTTAAGCCATCACCCTATCTCCCTGACCAGCAGTGGAATAGGCTGAAGATTGCAAATCTTGTCTCCCTGAAGATACAGCGGAGCAGGTTGAAATTACCAATTCTCACCTTCTTGAAGTTTCAGCGGAGAAGGTTGAGGCTACAAATCCCTTCTCACTGAAGTCACAGTGGATCAAGTTAAAAATAAACAAATCTCATCCCCTCGAAGTTGCAGTAGGAGCAAATTGAAGCTACAGGTCCTATCTCTCTGAAGTAGCGGTGGAGTGGATCAAAGCAACAAGATGCGATGGACTAAAATGAGGCTACCTGAAGAAAAAGAGCACCAAAGAAGTCAAGACTCGATGGGACCGAGCAAAATTGGTCTTAAAAGTCTTTGCTCCATTCTCGTTACACAACAATAAGCAAAGAGGGGCAGCTGTGAATAGCCCAATTTGCTCGGGCTCGTCAAAACCCAAAAACAATAAATTAAACTCAACCCAATTACAATCAGTCTACCCAAACCCAAAATTAAGCCTAATTCAGCCCAAATCAAACCTAATCCTAATAGCCCGAATCAAAAGCAAAACAAAAACCCTAGCTACCTAGGTCAGCTGACTCTGCCTTCTGACTCACAGTCACTGCTACGCCTGCAACACCACCCATCCACATGCAACGAAAAGAAGACAAGACAATAAATAATAAAACAAATCTTGTAAAATGGCTATAAAAAGCCAAGCAAAAACCATTGTAAGGGGCGGATTTTCATTTTTGAATACAAAATACAAAAAAAAATGATTCTAGCACTCAAATAACAAGAAACAACAAGCAATCGAAGAAACAAGTCCCGAATAGGCAAAGGTCTTTATTTTTTTCTTTTCTTCTTTTTTTCGAAACCAACTATACCTACATATATCTATTTTTTTTAAAAAAATATTTACATATAAAAATATATTAAAAAGAAGAGAAGGAAAACTTATCTCTTTTTTTCACCGAAAAAAGGCGACTTTTGGCCTTCTCGCCGCCGGTGATCGGCGGCTGGCGCGACAGCGGTTCGCCGGAGCTCCCACCGACGTATGAAGAGGAGAAGGGAATTTGAGAGAATTTTGTTGTTTTTTTTGGAAAGGAGAAGGAGAATGAAATTTTTTTAAGAAAATCTAACTCATATATGCCCTCAAAACGACGTCATTTTGGGACTGGCCTCATATGCCCAAAACGACGTCGTTTTACTTGACCCGCTCACTGACCCGACCCGCTAGGAGGACCCGCTTGTTTTGGTGTAATAATTTTATTACCATATTGGTCCTTCCACTTTTTTATTAATTTGCAATCAAGCTCCTTTTGTTTTTTTTTTAATTTTGGCCCCGAACTTTTATTTTGATTTCATTCGGTCCTCTCGATGCTGTGCGTTTTGAAGAGAGGGGTTATTGCCCACTTTAGTCCCTCCACTTCTTTTGCACATTACAATATGGACCTTCCCTTTTTTATTTCAAATTTGCCCCAGATATCTTGTTTTAATTCGATTCAGTCCTCTTTCTATTATTATTATTACCACTACTATTATCATTTTATTATTATTTTCTATTATTATTATTAATATACTACTATTATCATTAATTAACATATTATTTTCATTTTATTATTATTTATATTTATTATTTTTACTTTATTATTATTATTAACTTATTAGTATTACTCGTATTGATATATTATTATAGTCCTTTATTTTTATTAGCATATTATTATTCTTATGAATTTATTTTTTGTTATTTTCCTTTCTTTTCTTTATTTATTTATTATTATCATTATTCTTATTATTATTTCTATTATAATTATATTTTCGTTTTGTGTCTATTTACTTGTTGTTTTGTTATTAAATAATTATTATTATTATTATTATTATTATTATTATTTTATTTGTCTAATATCTCTATTGTTTTATTTATTTTCTCATTTTTATTTAAACTTATATTTGTCGCTTTACTTATAGCTCTTTTAGTTCGTTTCTTTTTGTTTATCTTGTCTTTATATTTTCGCTTATATCACTTTTATTTTATTATTACATTCATTTCATTATGTATATTAACACCATAATTTATTTTTCATTACCAATTCGTCTTATATTTTACTCGATACAATAAAGACGTTGTTCCAAAAATTAATATTTCTTATTTGGAAATTCGAGAAAATCGTGCCCTAACTTACTGGGTTTCAATTTTTCTCATTTAACCTGAATAACGGGATATCCTTTTAAAATTGCAATACAAGTTTTGAAATAAAAGCTTATTCTCGAGAATTCAAGATGTTGTGTCCTAACGTATTGGATGTGACATTTTGTTAACTCGAGATAAGATTTTCTAAATCAAGGCAATATTCTGTATTTAAAAATTCGATAAATCGTGCCCTAACGTATTGGGTTTCGATTTTTTCGTTTATTCTAAGTAACCGAATATCCTTTTGAAATTTAAATACATGAATTTTAATAAAATAAAAGGCAAACTCATTCTCAAAGGTTCAAGATATCGTGTCTTAACTTACTGGATGTGATATTTTATTACTTCGAGACGAGAGGGTCCTCAACATTCGTTTCAATTCATTCAAGTCTTTTTTAAACAAAAAGAGCGATCGTGTTTTAAATTCTTTTAAGTTTTCAAATTTTTGACGCTAAGACACTAATTAATCAACTAGGTACCAATTTTGGGCGTATCGAGGGTGTTAATCCTTCCTCGTGCGTAACCTACTCCCAAACCTATCTTTCTGATTTTCATAGACCAAAATTATTGTTTTGATAAATCAAACTATTTATTTAAAAGAACCACTTTTCGAGGTGACCTGATCACACCTCAAGAAAAAAGATTGGCGGCGACTCCCATTTTTTTTTTTCGTTTTCATTTTCAAAATATAAAGTCGACCTGTTCGTTTTTAAAAAAATGGTTTCGACACTCTTTTTCTCAAATAAAAAATCATTTCTACCTTGAAAATTATCTTCAACATCATCATTTTACTGTGAAGTTTTAAGAGAATGATCAATTTGTATATTTTTTAATATATAAAGATTAATTTATCTATTTATTAAATAAAAATATAATTTAATTCCTAATATAAAAAATTACACGATTGTTTTAAAAATTAAAGCGAAGCAAACCTATAAATCCATAAATATTATACGACATAAACATGCATGATATAAGTAAAATATCCATTAATAAAAGAAAGATTGTGTTGGTAGTTGTTGAAGAAGATAGCATGTGAATGTGAACCCATTCAGCTTATAATATTTTGTTTAAGAATAAAAGAGATGCGTGGCTACAGCTTGAGTCAAATCTGGAAAATAATAGTTTAAATATAAATCAATCCCCATTTGAGTTGGATAGAACTTTGAACATGTTTTTCTTTACAATTCTATTTCATCTATAGTTGTAATACAAAGAATAAAGGCAAAAGCTGAAATGGAAGCTGGGTTTCAATTACTTTTAGAGTATCTATTTCATGTGCATGAGAAATTGATAGCCGAGGTGAAGGGAGGCTAGCCTAGGGTGTTACATTTGGTTATACATCATATGAGTTGTTTAGCACATGCCACTTTTTCAACATTTGTGTATACATCTAATAAACTAAGGTAATACATAGCTGTTGGAGAACAACTCAGTGTGATTCTTCCTTTAATTTAGGCTATGCTCCCTTTGATTTAGGTTTTCCTCGTGTCATAAATAAAATTTCTTCCATCATTTTTAAAATTGAGTAAATTGATCTCTTTCAATAAATTTGGAATGTTTTAATCCCTATCAATTTCAAAAGTGAGCAAATAAAGACAATTAATCACGACGTTAATATTTTTTGTCAATTGTACTTAATTTTATTGATATAATAAAAAATTTAGTCTTCCTAGTTTACATATCTTATATAAATCAAGATTAAGTTGATGAATGTGTAAATGTTAAAGGCTAAATTTATTAAATTAAGACCATATTGACAAAATGTGAAATTTTAAGAGCTAAATTTATTATTATATCAATAAAAATATGTACAATTGATAAAAACATTAACGTTGTATTTAATTATCCTTAATTGTTTACTTCCAAAATTGACACGGATCAATCTTTTTAATTTTCTTTTGAAATGAATCAATTTACGAAATTGAGAGAATAGAAAAAATATTTACCCATAAAAATTTACCACTAAACGCACCTCAAAAACAAAGGTGTTAGGAACACCTCACTATTTTAGCCCTATTATTGTTATTATTATTTAGATTAAATATATTTTAATTATTATTTAATACAACATAATTTTGTATTATCATTTAATATAAACCTAATATAATTTTTTAATATTTTATTTCTAATATACATAATCTCAATTATTAATAAAACATAATTTTAATATACATTATTTATTTAAAATTATGCTACATTAATATCTTTTCACATGACATGTTACAAGTAATTTCTTGGTAAGTGCTGTCAATCACGCTAGTACATTCAACGATAAAATCAATCAACTAACTATTTATATTAATAAAAATACGTAATTAATTATTTTTTAATTATTAAGAGTTTAATTAATTTTTTCCAAGGTGTTTTTTACCCTTAACTCTTATGAAGCCAACAAATCTTTTAAAAAAAGAGAAGCAACTTCTTTGAACCTTTTCCAGTGAATCAACCGGCTATTCTTTTACAATCCGTGAAATAAAATCCTACAAAAATATAAATGTCCAAACCTTTTTTTAAAAAGTTTATTTTAAAAACGGAGATCGACTTTTAAAAACGAAAATGGGAGTCGTCACCAATCTCTTTTTACTTAGGTGTGATTGGATCACCTTAAAAATCGTTTTATTTCAAAATATTGATTTTGGTCCACAAAAAACAAGAAAAATGAGTTCAAGAGTCGGTTACATATGAGGAAGGGTTAGCACCCCCATAACGCCCAAAAATTAGTACCTAATCGATAAAATCATGTCCTAATGTTGCAAATTTGAAAAATTTTAAAATAATATCCTTTTATTAGAAGAAAAAAACAAGACTTACTTATCTCAAAAAAATAAAATACTATATCCAGTAAGTTAGGATATAGTATTTCATAACTTCGAAATTAAGCATGTCTTTATTTTAGAAAATCCTTATCTCGAGACACAAAACATCATATCCAGTAAGTTAGGACACAACGTTTTGAATTCCCAAGAATAAGCTTTTTTATTTGAAATTAATAAGTTTCAGTTTTAAAGGAGAAGGGATATCTAATACTTTAAATTCTACGAGAAAAATTGAAACCCAGTAAGTTAGGACACAATTTTTCTCGAAGTCCCCAAATATCACATATCACCGTAAAAATATTTAAATAAAATGCTTTAGTTTAAAAGGTTTTTTTTTTTTAAAAAAAAAAGGCTTGAGTAAGACGACGTATGAATACATTACAATATTTATGTCAAATAACAATTACAAATCATATCAACGATTACTACCGATAGATAATTAGAGAAAGAATAATACGAAATAATAAGCAATACAAACAATAAAATAATTATACTAAAGCAAAATATGAAACATGATAATAAAACAGAAAGATAATTGGATATAAGATATAAGATATAAAACAAGAGGCAATAAAAGATAAAAAGCTATTTTAAAAATATATATAAAACTTTGTATGCATAATATAATGATAATATAAAATGAATTATAACAAATATCATAAATTAAGAAAAAAATAATATGACAAAGTCTAACAATAATACATATATCCATGGAGAAATAAGTAAAATAAAAAAATGATGTATAAGCAAAATATATTTTTGATTTAGTAATTTAATATATATAAATAATTTCACATTAAAAAATATAAACAATATACAATATACAAAATTATATATAACAATATATAAATATACAAATTATAAGATAATATACATAATTTAAATAATATTTAAATCGAATAAAATAATACATAATAGTAATTTAATATATAAGATAATACATATAAAAGTATATATAAATTTTATACTATTAATAAATTAATATGTAGAATAATAAAGAAAATGATATAGACTATTTAATATAATAAAATAATTTAGTACAATGTCAAAAATAATAAAATAAAATAAAAAGATAAAAAAATATAAACATAGAAAACAGGGGGTTAAATAACAATTAAAACAGATTAATAGGATTGAATCAAAAACGCGCGTTAAACCACAGGGATTTATTGGTCAATTAAGCCTTTTTTCCAAAACGGTGTCATAATGAATTTGGCCATTAATGCAGACAGAGGGACTAAATTGGAATAAAAAACAAAATTTAGGGCTAATTTAGTAAATAATAAAAATTCAAATTGACCGAATTTAAAAATATTAAAATAGCGGAAGGACCAAAGAAGAAATTAGCCCTTTTGACGAAAACACGCGGATCCTCCTCGGGTCGGGTCAACTCGCGGATCCTAGCCCTTTAAACGACGTCGTTTTATGCTTATTAACTTATGCAAAAACGGCGTCGTTTTTTAAGTGCTATATATTCCGATTTTCAGCCAAAAAATTTCATTTGTGCGCCCTGTTTAAAAAAAAATCTTTAAAATGCTCTAAAAAAACCCTCGTCCCTCTGTTTTGAGTTCTACGACGAAGCTTCGACCACGCCACGACGCTACTTTACGCTACCATTTGGCCACGGCTACAGTGTAAAGGTAAAAACTTTGCCTTTTTTATTTTAATATTATTTTGTATACAAATATGCACAAATCGAGAAAATAATAAAAAATAATACGAAGAAGAAAAAGAATGGAAAATCACCTTTGTAAACTGCTTTTTGGTGTTTTCTTTTGCTCCTTTTTTGAATATTTTCGTATCTCTCTCTTTGTATTTTTTTTATGTATCTCTCTCTGTATCCGTGTATTCTTTTTACACAATAATCAGGCTTTTATAGCCTTGAAAATAAAAAATAAAAAAGGAATTTGCTACTGTTTTGCCATTTTTGCTGCGGTTTGTTTCCTTTTTCCGCAGGTGAAGGCGTTGATCCTGGTGGCAGAGTGATTCGGACGTGAATCAAGGCGCGATAGAAGGCCGGACAAGGTCAAGCCAAGGTCAAAAGTGTTATGGCTCGATGATTGGGGTTCCTACTATTGCGGCACCTAGGGTTTCCTCAGAAACTCTAGGTCTGAAACTGTTGAAGCTTTGGGACTCTTTGGGCCGAATAAACGTTAGGCTAATTGGGTCATAGATAATAGGTTAGGGTCTTGGGTCAATTGTTTGGGCTATGCAGGTTTATTTAATTTGGGTAGTTTGTTGTTGGGTGTAATTGGGCTTTGGGGTGTAACAGGTTCTGGTGTTTGGGTTTGGGCTTTAAGCCTGTTTCATTGTAACTGGACTGTAAACATTGGTTTATTTATTTTTATTATTTAATTGTATATGGGCCCGGGCAAAATGGTCTTATTACAGCTGCCCCTCTTTGCTCATTGTTGTAAAACAAGAATAGAGCAAAGATTATAAAGGACCAATTTTGCCCGATCTTGGCCGAGCCTCGACTTCTTGGTCCTCGTTTTCTTCAAATGACTTCTAACTCACTGCAACTTCAATGGTATTTGGAACTTCATCTTGATTTCAATAAGTTTGATGGCTTCGATCTACTTCATTGCAACTTCAGGAAGGCAATATCCACTATCTTTTAATCTGCTCCATGCAAACTCAAAGAGGCAAGACTGATATTTTTGATTTGCTTCTTGCAATTTCAAGAATGCCAAATTTGCTCCCTGAAACTTTAGGGATTGCCAGACTAATGTCTTCGATCTTCTTCTTGCAACTTCAGGAATGCCAAATCTGCTATTTTAATCTACTCCCTGCAACTTCAGGGATTGCCAGACTAATGTCTTCGGTCTGTTTCCTACAACTTCAGGAAGACGAATCTGCTATCTTCGATCTTCTTCTTGTAATTTCAAGAAGACAAGATCTGCTGTCTTCAGTCTACTCCACTGCAACTTCAGGGAGATAAGACTGAAAGTGTCTTTTGATCTACTTCTTGCAACTTCAAGAAGATAAGATCCTCTATCTTCAATCTACTCCATTACAACTTCAGGGAGATAAGACTGAAAGTGCCTTCGATCTGCTAACTACAACTTCAGGAAGATAAGATCTTCTGTCTTCAGTCTACTCCACTGGAACTTCAAGGAGATAAGGCTGAAAATGCCTTTGATCTGCTTCCTGCAACTTCAGGAAGATAAGATCTTCTGTCTTCAGTCTACTCTACTGCAACTTCAGGGAGATAAGGCTAAAAATGCCTTTGATATGCTTCTTGCAACTTCAGAGGATCTTGAAACGCTAAATAAATGTTGTGGCCAAATTTTAAAAAAATAAAAGGTAGCAAATGGACTAAATTGAAACAAATTGAAAAAGCGGAAGCACCAAGGTTGTAAATAACCCATTTGTTAAATCACGCGGATCCTCCTTGCAGGTCGGGTCACCGCACAGGTTGGAACTCAAACAGGCGCCGTTTTGGCATTTGGGGGGTTAGATGAAACTACATCGTTTCATGCCCCCTATTTAAGCCCCATTTTTTTTTAAAATCATTCATTTTAAACCCCCTTTAAAAAACTCTCAACCCTTTAATCCCCTCCCTTAGCCAGCCTTAGGGTTCCGTCGCCTGTTTGCCGTACCACCACTGTGGACGGTGGTCGGCATTATGCAAAAAGAGCCTCTTAGCCCACGCTTTAAGGTGAATGTGAAGGTCAAGCCTTCCCCACCAAAAGAATGAAAGAAAATGGCTCTCGATTCCTTTCAGGTGCAATTTCGACGATAGAGAAGGGCCCTCGATGACACAACTGCGGGACGATTTTGATAAGCCTTTCTTCCTTTCTTTTTTTCGTGTTTATTTCAAATAAAAATAAAAAAAAAGAACAAGAACATGGGCGAATAAAAAGGTAAATCACCTTTGATTTTCTTTTTTTTCTCAGATATTTCTCTCTATATGTTTCAACAGTAAGTAAAAAATACAAAATGATTTTCCCTTCATTTTATAGTCAGAAAATTTAGAAGAAAAATAATATAAAATACAATATATTTTTACGTTTTTGTTACTGTCGTTCGTGTCTTTTTGCAGGTACGACCAACGTATAGAGAAGCATGTGGCAATGCACGGTGGAGGTCGTATGGAGGACAAGTGACGTGGAGTGTACGAAGCTGTTATGGCACTGGAGGCTGCGGCGATTGAAACTTCCAGAAACCCCTAGGGTTTCTAGAATTGTTAACATTTTTGGGCCAATCGGGCCGGGGTTTGAATTGGGTTTTTTTTGTTTATTTTGGACTGCTGTTATTGGACTTGATTTATTATTATTTTTTGTTTTAATTTGTTTTTTTTTGGTTTAAAATGTTTAATTGGGCCCGGGCAAATTGGGTCAATTATAGCTACCTCTCTTTGCTCGTTGTCGTGTAACGAAAATGGAGCAAAGACTTAAAATGGCCAATTTTGCCCTGTCTCGCTGAATCCTGACTTCTTTCGATGCTTTTCTTCTCGAGTAGCTTCATTCCATCCCACTACATCTTCAGAGGCCTGGGAACTAGTGCTTCGATCCAATTCAAAGAGATTAGACTTGTAGCTTCAATCTGCTCCACTACAACTTCAGGGAGATAAGATTTGCTATCTTCAGTCTGCTCCGCTGCCACTTCAGGGAGATAAGGTTTGGTTTCGGTAAATTTGATCCGACCTCCTGCAACTTCAAAGGTATAGGATTTGTAACTTTAATCTTTTCCTCTGCAACTTCAGGGAAATAAGATTCACTGTCTTCAGTCTACTCCGCTACAACTTTAGGGAGATAACGTTGTGGCTTCAATCCGCTTCACTGCAACTTCAGGGAAGTAAGATTTTCCATGGTGGATTTGATCCGACCTACTGCAACTTCAGAGGTATAGGACTTGTGGATTTGTAGCTTTAATTTGCTCCACTGCAACTTCAAAGGGATAAGATTTGCTATCTTCATTTTTCTCCACTGCAACTTTAGGGAGATAAGGTTAATGGCTTCCATCTACTCCATTACAACTTTAGGGAGATAAGATTCGCCATGATTGATTCGACCTACTGCAACCTCAAAGGTATGGAACCTGTGGATTCATCGATCTTGCTACATCGTCCTCCGAGGACATAACTTGTAGAATCGATTTTATGGAACTATGCTTATGCAAAAATGGTTAGGATGCAATGATTAGAATGAATCGAATGCTCCTAACTAGATGTGTTATGGATGATATTTGCATGAATGAAGAATGTCATGAGAATGATCCCTTTTTTAATGTTTGGGTTGTTAGTGCTCGTTGTTCTTCAAGGTTGTATCACTGACGTAATATCCTTTCTTCTTGTTCAAATGATATTTTTTAACAAAAATCTAAAGAAATGGTCACTATTTAGAGTTTCCTTCTCAGATGTATCCAACCCTTAGGCTTAGTGTGTTCTAGATAATAGTCATGTTTCAGGTTCTCGTATTATTTAGAAGTTTCTAGAGTAATATGCAAAACTCCTTTTTTGAAAGTATTATTAGTCCATTAATCGTTACTTCAATACAAAGTGCTTGAAAATGATCACAATGATAGACAAAACTGAAATTTATTAGGAACAAAATTTGAAAAGAATGGGTTAATTAAAGGAAGCAAACATTGCTAGAATACAAAATGATGAGGGGGAAAAGATAGGTGCCCCAGATATCGTAGCCTGAGCATTTTGTACGGATTTTTTGAAGACCAATTTAAGCTCATTATGTGTTTAAGAGATCCAGAGTACTCTGTTGATGCCCCAAGACGTAACATCTCTCCTTCTTCTTAACTCAAGTATAGCAAGATTACTGTATGCCCCATCTTTGATCACAATTTGAGCAGCCCTTTTCAGGTTTTCGACTCAAAACCCTTTTGGTCTCAAGGCGCCTTTGTGGGTTTTCACCTTGGCCTCTCCGTTTTTTTTTAAAAGTCTTAAAGCGCCCTTTGCGGGTTTTCTCTTTGGCCTCTTTAAGTATAGTACTTCTTGAATGAATCCGAATTTACAGGATTGGGTAAACTTTTCCCATCCATTTCGGTCAAAATCGGTGCTCCTCCGGAGAAAGCCTTTTTAACCACATAAGGTCCTTCCTAATTTGACATTCATTTCCTTTGAAATCCTTTTGTATGGAGAGGATCTTTTTCAAAACCAGGTCCCCTTCGTGAAATTCTCTTGGGCGAATCTTTTTGTCATAAGATCTCATCATTCATTTTTGGTATATCTAACCATAACGAATAGCCTTTAGCCTCTTTCCCTCAATCAAGTTCAACTGATCGTATTGAGACTGCATCCATTCTGCTTTATCTAAATTTAGCTCTGACAAAACTCGAAGGTAAGGTATCTTTACTTCAATCGGTAAAATTGTCTCCATTCTATAAACCAATGAGAAAGGCGTTGTCGCGGTGGAAAGTTCTAATGGACGTTCGATAAGCATAGAGAGCAAATGGTAACTTCTCGTGTTAATCTTTATAAGTTTCAGCCATTTTTCCCACAATCTTCTTAATGTTTTTGTTAGCGCTTCCACTGCACCATTCATTTTAGGACGATATAGGGATGAATTGTGGTGTCTGATCTTGAATTGACTGTAGACCTCCACTATCGTGCTGTTGTTCAAATTTAATGCATTGTCAAAAATGATCTTCTTAGAATTCCATATCGACATATAATTTCCTTTTTTAGGAATCTGCTAACTGCCGACTTAGTAACACTGGCATATAAAGCAGCCTCTACCCACTTGGTGAAATAGTCGATGACTACAAAGATGAACCGATGCACATTTAAAGCTTTTAGAGAGATCGGCCCGTTGACATCCATGCCTCACATAGAGAAAGGCCATGGGGAAGTCATAACATGCAAAGGCGAAGGAGGTACATGAATTTTGTCTCCATAGATTTGGCATTTGTGACATCTCTTAGCATAATTGATGCAGTCTCCCTCCATGGTAGACCAATAGGACCCAAATCTTATAATTTGTCTAGCCATTGTGAAACCATTAGCATGTGTTCTACAAACACCCTCGTGGACTTCTTCTAGAATTTTCTTAGCTTCAATAGAGTCCACACATCTCAATTGTACCTGGTCCTTTCTTTTTTTATACAGGATTTCCTATCTAAGACATAGTCACAGGCTAGTCTTCTCAACGTCCTCTTATTGTTCTCGGTTGCCTGCTCAGGATATTCACGATTTCTTACGTACCGTAATATATCGTGGTACCAGGGGTGATTATCTCTTTCTTCTTCCTCCATGTTGTAACAATGAGCTGGGGCCTCATCAATACTCATTTGAATGGGTTTTACATCTTCTTGTTTACTTACCTTAATCATGGAAGTCAACATAGCCAAAGCATCTGACATTTGGTTTTTGTCTCGCGGGAGATAATTGAAAGTAATATCATCAAATTCCTTAATTAACCCCAGAACTATCCTTCGATAATTGATCAATTTCGGGCCTCTTTTCCCCATTCACCTTTCAGTTGGTAGATCACCAGTGCAGAATCTCCATATACTTCCAGCGCTTTGATTTTGCGTTCTATAGCTACCCGGAGTCCCATGATGCATGCTTCATATTCTGCCATGTTATTTGTACAATCAAAGTCTAATTTGCATGTGAATGGATAATGATCTCCATTTGGGGATATCAAAATTTCCCCAATTCCATTACCTACAGCATTTGATGCTCCGTCGAAATTCAATTTCCAAAGTTGATCTTTTGTAGTGTCTTCTTTAATGACTACCACATACATTATTTCTTCATTAGGAAAGCCAAAGTTCAGAGGCTCATAATCTTCTAACGCTCTGCTGGCCAGAAAATCTGCTACTACGCTTCCTTTCACGGCTTTTTAGCTTACATAAACTATGTCAAATTCAGAGAGTAGAATTTGCCATCTAGCCATCCTTTCATTCAAAGCGATTGACTCCATCATATATTTTAGAGGGTCCAACTTTGAGATTAGCCAGGTTGTATGGTATAGCATGTATTGCCTCAACCTCTGAGTCGTCCAAATTAAGGCATAACATAATTTCTCAATTTGTGAGTATCTCATTTCACACTCAGTGAATTTCTTACTGAGGTAGTATATCGCATTTTCTCTTCTTCCCTAACCATCACGTTGACCCAACATACATCCCATAGAGTTGCTAAACACTGTCAAATACAGGATTAATGGCCTATTTGGGCAGGGAGATGAAAATACTAGAGGACTTGACAAGTACTGCTTAACTTTGTCAAAAGCTTTCTGGCATTCATCATCCCACACGCTTGGATTGTGTTTCTTAAGAAGACAAAATATGGGATCACATTTCTCAGTTAATTGTGAAATGAATCGACCAATGTAATTTAACCTTCCAAGGAAACCTCAAACTTCCTTTTGAGTGCGCGAGAGGCAAGTCTTGAATAGCCCGGACCTTGTCTGAGTCAATCTTGATTCCGTTCTCGATGACTAGGAAGCCCAATAATTTTCCCGATCTAGCTCCAAAAGTACATTTTGTTGGATTGAGTTTTAATTGGAATTTTCTCAGTCTCAAGAATAACTTCCTCAAAACTTGAATATGTTCCATTTCTGTTCGAGACTTTACGATCATATCATCGACATAAACTTTGATTTCTTTGTGTATCATATCATGGAACAAAGTCACCATGGTCCTTTAATATGTCGCTCCTGTATTTTTCAGTCCAAATGGCATTACCTTCTAACAAAATGTACCCTACAAGGTTATGAAGGTAGTTTTTCCAAGTCTTCAAGATGCATTTTTATCTAATTGTATCCCAAGAAGCCATCCATGAAGGAAAACAACGTATCGCCCATCGTATTGTCTACTAAAGTATCAATGTGAGGTAAGGGAAAATTGTCTTTCGGGCTGGCCTTATTTAAATCTTTGTAATCTACACACATTCGTACCTTCCCATCTCTCTTACGGACCGGCACAATGTTGGCTACCCATTCTGAGTATTTGACTTCCTGCAAAAATCCAGCCTCAAACTACTTTTTGACTTCCTCTTTTTTTTTTTAGCACAATGTCAGGCCTCATTCTCCAGAGCTTCTGCTGAACTAGCCTGCAATTCTCTTTTATGGGGAGGCGGTGTACAACGATGTCAGTGCTTAACCTAGGCATATCTTGGTATGACCACGCAAAGATATCTTTGAATTCTTGAAGTAAATTTACGAGGTCTCATTTCATCTCTTCGGTTATACACGTTCTAATTTTCACTACCTTTCCTTCTTCCAAGGTCACGACCTCTACTGTCTCTTTATGAGGTAGAATTTGTTTTTCCTCTTCTTTCACCATTCTTAACAAGTCCGGAGATAAGCCACTGTCTATGTCATCTTCAAAGTCCTGGGATCCCTCTAAACACATATCTTACTCAAAAGGAGGTTCTAATTCCCTAACAGTATTACTCATGTCATTGATATCCGGGGACCTGTCGTAGGTATAAAGGAATATATAAACAACGAATAAATTTAAAAAAATTATTTGTATGGTATGCTTATGAATGAAATGAAAGAATGATTCGAAACAAAGGTCCAAGGAATGAAAGAATCTAACATAATTATTTGTATAGAAACAATGAAAGAATCTAAAAGAATCGAAGAATATTTACTCAAAAAGATATCAAATATGTTGTAACACCCCCAAACCATATCCATCGCCGGAACAAGGTTACAAGGTATTACCAATGTGTACAGAACACTTACAGATAATTTGAAATCATTATCATTCAAATACCAAGACTAATTATAAACATTCCTTTAAGGGCTTTCGAGGTCCAAATTATGTATTAAGATTAGGTCGAGACTAAACCGGATCCTCATGAAAATTTTTTGTGACATTTAAAATTTTTCTCGCATATAAAGGTCACACACCCGTGTGACTAGGGACACACAGTCGGACCATACACCCATGGGGTAGACCACTTGTCACACACAGCCCAAACACACACCCGTGTCTACCTGTGTGGACGAAAATTAGGCTATTTTCAAGCCATATTTCTCACTCACTAACATTTTAAACAGTCAAGAACCAATTTAAGATATTCAACCAAGTCTTATACATATCACCATTTGTTAGTCGTACACCTCATATAAATAACAAGAAGCGTATACAGGCTCAATTCTTATTAAATTCCTCTTATACCTATACTTTTTCACTTTATGCATTCATATCACATATAATAATCATCTTTACACAAATAGTACACTTTAGGTGTATAGTTCTATAATTATGAATAAACATATTTATCAAACATACTCCATGTTTTTATATATCACAGTCTCATATTTTCCATGTATCAAATACCATCATTTCCTCGTATTTCAGACAAATATATGTAACAATTCATAAACATACAACTCGCTAACTCTTCCTGCCAATCACAATTTAAATTGTCAAATCACTTATTGAGTCCAATTTTAATGTTCACTAAAATTTATCATATAAATTTGGATGTATGTATCAACCAATAGATTCCATGTACAGATATCATCATCTTAAATTTCCACATACATTTACTTTCCACATTATGAACTCAAATAACATATACAAGATATATCTATGTATTTCAAGTACGTTTCATAATATTTCATTTCGAATCCAGGTTATTTCATATTAGAATTTTTCTCATTAACTCATTTGGAATATCAATTCATACGGATAATACACTCAAGGGTATACAAATATATAATCACAAATGAACTCATTCATCAACCAAGTTCTATGTTCATGTCTCATCAACTCGTATTTTCTTATATCACATAATTCTATGTAACACTTAACAAACTTTGTCAAATTAGTGAACGTCTTACGGAATTGGTCTAATTTCATAATAATAAATATTCCAAATTTTGGTCTACACCAGTATGCACTGAATTTCACTGATAATCACTGATATCATAACATAGCTATGGTCTTTTCACTAGAATGTTATAGCTCAGCTATGGTCTTACATCTTCACTATCATTATGCCATGGTGAAACCATGGACTTATCCGTCAATTCATCACTTTTCACTAGAATGTCATAGCTCAGCTATGGTCTTACATCTTAAACACGTATCACACCGATTCCATATCCCAGATATGGTCTTACACAGAAATCACTTGTCACTTGAAGCCGAACCTACCACTATTTACTAATTAGATAGCCGGAGCTACCACTTTTCACTGATCAGGTAGCTAGAGCTACCAGTTTTCACTTGATCAGGTAGCCAAAGCTACCACTTATCACTTTCACTTGTTCTTGATCAGATAAGTGTAACTGAAGCTATCACTTATCATTTTCACTTGTCCTTGATCAGATAAGTTTAGCCGAAACTATCACTTATCACTTTCACTTGTCCTTGATCAGATAAGTGTAGCCGAAGCTATCACTTATCACTTTTTGCCATGGTGCAACCATGGTCTTTTCCGTCAATTCATCTTGCCACTAAACTGAAGTGCTCAATTTGATCATTTATTCAATTTTCATGCTTTTACATTATTTACAATTTTATCATCAATACATATGAAATAACACATCATGAAGTTCATAAAATTAACAAATGATCACTAAAATTTAGCAATATAAACCCACAAGTTCAACTTTTTGTATTATAACAATAATCATAATTTCATAATAAATATTCCAAATAAAACATATATCATTTCTAATTCAACATTTATCAATTATAATCGTGTATGTGTTCAATTTATACACAAGTCGTTCATATATTCTTCCTCCTCCTCCTCCTCTCCATCCACATCCTCAGTATAAATAACACGCTTGTAAGTAACATTATCTATAACTTTTCACTATTTATTTATGTGAATATTCAAGCTGTCCATCTGTGTCATAGTCAATAAATAATTTTTATCTTGAGCTAAAGAACTCCAAATTAAGATCCGCTAATTTTTGATGAAACTAGACTCACATATCTTCTTACCATAAAATATTAAGAATTTTTGGTTTAGCCAATAAGTACAGTTTATTCTTTAAAGTAACCCCAATTCTTCTATTTGACAATTTTGACCCTTCTTCACTAAAAATTAATTATCTCCTTTTAGGAATTTTGATGATGTTTCCATTTGTTTCACTTGAAAATAGACTCATTCAGGATTTTAAAAATATAAATTTAAGCTCTTAATTATTTTCCTCCAATTTTTTTATGATTTTCCAAATTCAAAATAGGGGAACCCAAATTCATTCTGACCTTGTCTCACAAAACCTATTATATCTCATGATTTACAATTCCATTGCTTACACTGTTTCTTCTATAAGAAATTAGACTCAATAAGCTTTAATTACATATTTTATTCATCCTCTAATTAGATTTTTAAATTTTTTTGTGATTTTTAAAAGTTAGACTACTATTGTTGTCCAAAACTGTTTTAGTGCAAAGTGTTGATTTCCATTTTGCCCCAAATTTCACAGTTCATATAATTCAATCCTTGTCCAATTAAACCCTCAATTGGGATAATTTTTCTCAATTAATACTTTATTCTATCATTTTAAACTACTTCATAACCCTTGAAAATCAAAACTTTAGCATTAGACCTTAATTCCAAACTCTTTTACAATTAGGTCCTAAAACCAATTTCCATCAATTTTACTTGATAACATTATCATATATCAAAATTAAAGCTTCAATTCTATGTTTATTCATCATATGATTCCAGCACTCATCCATAGAAACTTTAAAAATTATCCATAGAATAAAAAACTAACGATATAATAAGTTGGACCCAATTGTAAAAGTCCAAAAACATAGAAATTTCAAGGAGAAAACAAGAATTAAACTTACACACAGCTAGAGCATGAAAACCAGCTTGAATCCTCTTCCATGGCTATTTTTCAGCTGATGAAAATGAAGAGAAATGAAGACAATTCTAGATATTCCAATTTGGTCCCATTTTTATTTAGTTAATTTTGGTAATTTTCCAATTTTGCCCTTATTTCACCCATTTCCTGATTTTTCTCAGCTATTGCCAGCCAAAATATATCATTTGGGCTTATTTGCACTTTAGGTCCTTCCTCATTTGACAATTGTGCTATTTAATCCTTCTAGCAACTTTTATACATTTTTTAATTTAGTCTTTTTTATTTAATTAACCACCCGAACGTTAAAATTTTCTAACGAAATTTTAATACTACCTTACTGACACTCCGTAAATATTCATAAAAATATTTATGGCTCGATTTATAACACCGAGATCTCGATACCTCTTTTTCTCAATTTATTAACTAAATAAATCTTTATAAAACACAATTTACTATTTCAAAAATCTTTTAAAAGCTACATTTGGCTCGTAAATATTAAATAATGTAATCTATGAATTTATTTTTCAGATTTGGGGGTCTCGAACCACTATTTCTGACATCACTGAAATTTGGACTATTACATATGTATTTCATAACGATGTTTGGACATAAGCCTATTTCACAAAGGAATTCTTATTGTTTCTAGGCTTAAAGCAACATTACTCTGTGTAAGCTTTAAAAACTACAGGAATTTCTTCTGCAGTCCAGTTATTCAGAACACTCCCAGGTTCATAAGGGCGGATAATTGACAAGGTCCCCCTTTCATTGGTGTCTTCATGTATGGCATTGATGTGAACATTTCCCATCATTTCTTCAAGACTTTCTTTCCTTGGCGTCCTTCACTCGGGATGAATAATACCTCTCGATATGAAAGTTTTGGATATGTGGGGGAATACCATTGGTTCCTATTTGATTTTTTCACCACTCACACGTATCCTTCTTCTTTCCTACCTTTTTTCGAGGTCCTTCCTTCTTTGTCTCATATCTGGCTTATATCCTAAGCCAAAACATTCATGCTTGTCCTTCAACATTGGAGCCTCAACTCTTCCCTAAAGATGCCTCCCGAGTCCTTTTCCCGGTAAAGCTTTCTTTCCTACCATCAGTTGTGATCCCATCCTGATAACCCTGGATATTTTGGGTACTGGAATCCTATTCCCCTCAGTAATGAATGTGGCATTCACAAACTCCAAAATCAGAAAGAACATTCAATTACCTCATTGTTTGCCTCCAAGTAAGGCGCACACTAGTTACGGTGGCGATAATATCCTCTTCGGCATTTATCATCACCAGCCAACCTTATGATACTAGCTTTAACTTCTCATGTAGTAACAAAGGTACTACCCCTGTCGAATGTATCCAAGGTCTTCCTAATAAGCAATTGTAAGAGGGTTTGATATCCATTACTAGGAAGTCCACTTCATAAGTAGTTGGGCCAATCAACAGAGGTATTTCGATTCTTTCCATGACCCTCCTCTCTGTGCCATCAAATGCCCTCACTATATTCTAGCATACTTTCATGTGTGAGCTATCCACAGGTAACCTATTAAGAGTGGATAGGGGTAATACGTTTAGAGCTATCCATTGTCGATCAGGACCCCTGGCAATGTGTATCCTTTGTATTTGGTCATGATGCGCTTCGATGTACCGTCGAATTCAAGAGTAAAGCTAGTATAGATATATGAGCTGGTTGTTTATGCAACTGCTTCACAACGCTATACTCGTTGTGGTTTAAAACTTCAGGAATTTTTTGACCTCCTCCTCTTTTACTGGCTCAATAATAAGCGGCTCCGGTCTGGCTTTTTTTCCTCCTTTTGCTCCACCATTATGGTTTTTCCTTTTGCGGGTTCCACTCAGGCATTTATCAGATCATAACGCCTTCCACTACGTGTATAAAAACCTACATCTTAATCCTCCTTTGAAGCGCTGGCTGAATTCTCCTTTCTCGAGATTGTCACGTTACAATCATAATTTTAGGGGACCCTTTTGCTATCCTGATAAGAGAAAATCACCGGTTTTTGAATTATGATATTCGGTGTCGCTGGTACCCCAGCTTCGTTATTTTTAGGTCGTGAAATGATGACCACAGGGTGATTGACTTTTGGGAACTTCATTGTTGATTCTAATGCTCATATGCTTCCCTCTTCTTTAGCTTCTTTACAGAACTTTATCTCTTTATTGTCCATTAAACCTTACACCAAGTCTCTGAATTCAGTGCATTCTTTGATTTTGTGCCCCTTGATCGTGTCAAACAGTTGAGTTTTAATATTTATAAAAAGAATGATCGAACCTGTAGACTAACTATGACAACGATAGAGGCAAGTGCACCTATCGAACAGTAGTATAGTTTAGGCAAGAATATCTTATCGAACCCAAAGGAACCTAAAAGTACTACTACTCACTTTCTTTCTATTATTTAGCCTGAAATATGGAGTGATTGGTTTATTAATCTAAAAACTAATGAAATACTTCAACTAAATGCAAAGACGAAAGAACTAAACTTTGGGAAAAGACTGTAGAAAAACTTAGTTGATTACGACGATACCCTTAAGAAGAATCCACCTATGGCTTCTTTTGTTATCTAACTTTTAATTCATATGATTTCTTTACTTAGCTTGATCCGTGAGACTCCCTAACCTATATTAAACCCTCTCTCGAGGCGAATAACGTCTAACCTTAGGTTAATTAGTGGAACTCTCATTCTCTTATAATAATCCCCTAAGGAAGCAGTAAATTGATCAATGGATTTCCATATTAGGTTTCACCCTAATCCGAAAAAATTTCATAACCCTATCTCTAGGCACCCGATCAACTCCGCTCAATTATGCTAGATCTACTCTTAGGTAGGTCTATTCCTCCTCCACCTAAACACATCAGATTAAATTAAGCAACATAATTAAGAACAAACTAAGTACTTATCATATAATTTAGAAATCAAATAACAAAATCCATCATAGGTTTCATCCCCTTCAGGTATCTGAAGGGTTTAGTTCATAACTAAATAAGAAAACATCTCAAAAGAAAAGATAAAACAAAACATAAGAACTCCTTGAAGGAATTAAAGGAGAGATCCTCAATCTTGAATAGAGTTCCGACTTCTTGAGATGGATCAACTAGCTATCTTCAAGTGATTCCCTAAAAGATGAAAGCTTCGACAAAAGTCTCTGCCAAAAAGCGTCCCGTTTCGGCTTCTACCAAACTTTCCTTTTTAGTTGCTACCTTGGGTGTTTATATAGGCTTTGAGATGCTTTACTTGGCTCCTAAGTATCCTAATTCAAGTAGCATTCCTCCTAGGATGTTTAAGTAGACTTAGGAATGTGTTTCTTTGCCTTCAAGCATCTAAATTTGATAGAAATTGCTCTTTCCCGCGGCAAGGGCACTGCCAGGGCACGCCCGTGTAAGTCGTCTTCTAGGCCATGTCTCTATTCTGTTGATTGAGGCACGGCCGTGTAAATCGTGGCATGGCCATGTAAAGTAATTTGAAGAGGCACGACCGTGTGGCTTGAAGTCCAGGCCGTGTCAAATTTCTCTCTGGCCCAAATTGGCCCTTTTAAGCCCGTTTCTCGTTCTTTTTATCCTTATGTGCTTCCTTGAGTATAAACATGAAAAGAAAGGATTAAAAGCACCTTTTTACATAAATCAAGGGCTTAATCATCCAAAAGAATACTAAATATGGGGTTAAAATATATTACTTTTACGGTTTATCAAATACCCCCACACTTAATCTTTTGCTTGTCCTCAAGCAAAATTCTCAACTTACAATTAAAATGAACTTTCCATAATTCATAATTCCTATCGACAATGTCTCATCATAATTCATAGATAATTTATACATGGATAATTTAACTCAAAGAACCCTAAAGATTCAATCAAGATAAGTCATACCTTTGTAGTAGTACGAAAACATAAGTGTCTCCCCTTATCTAAGTAATCACCTTTAATTCAAAGCCGACAAGGATTGACATCCTCACTAAAGGTTCACTCAAATCACTCAAAGTGTTTAAGGTTCAAGAATAAGCACTCATAAGTCGAACCTGAAAAGTTAATCCCATAGGCTTGCTCGAAAATCAAATCTCCACCATCAGATATGAGATGATACACAAATCAAAAGGTCTTAAATCAGGGTTGTAACGGGGCTAGGGTTAAAAGGTGTGGATAAAGGTTGAATTAGAGGGTTAGAATCGAGATTGAATTGACTAATTACCTAATCTAAAAATAATGAACTGAATATGAATTTTTACATCGACTGAAGACTAATAATATTACTATATAATAAAGAATATTTTCATCACTTAAAACTTGATAATACTTTAATACGAGCTTTTTCTTCAACAATTGGAGTTTAAATGCTCTAACCTCTTTTATATACTACTAATATTAAATAAACTTGGATTTTTTTAAGAACAAACTAAAATATTACATCATAAATAATAAATGTAACTCTTGAACTAATATAATTCGTAATTTAATCAAATCAAACCTCGATTAAAGGGTAGTCAAAAGAATGGTGATAACAAATTCAAAGGGATTTTGGGTTAATATTAGTGGGTGAGTCAATAAAAGGTTGTTAGAATTTAACGGGTTCACTAGGGGTTAATTTGTATGGGTAGACTTTTTAGTGGAGTGAGCGGGTTAAAACCTAGGTGCCTTTATCATCTCTCATATCAAATCAAAAGTGTGGTCTCGACATGTATAAACGAGGCAAGTTCTAGAATAACAGTTCAAAGTTGACACACTCATAATCAATAAAGTGAGCATGAAAAAGAATATATGCTCTATAAGGCTCAAAATCTCATAAAAATTATGGTGTTTTTTACATCAATCCCTATAAATTTTGAACTTCAAGGTGATACTCAAATTCGGTTCAACAATCTATCAATTTTAATTTTTAGAAAGTAGACTTATCATGCTCGATTCTCTAGTATTCTTCAAATTTAATCATCAATGCACAATTAACTATGACTTATTCAAAGACATATCAATAAAAATCATAAATCATTAGAAATTTCACCCTAATTAATAATATAAGAAAATTACTTAAAAATAAGACTAAATTCAGGGTTTTAAAAATAATGCAAAAAGTTAGGCAATTTTACCCCCCACATTTAAGATGTACATGGCCCTCAATGTACAAAGATAGATAATGACAGTGATGGGATAAATCAAAAGAGAAGGTAGAAAGTGACACTTTCCAAATTTTGGATGATTCCTGGCGTCTTTGGTGGTGGTGATGTTGTTTTCTATGGGCCTGGTGGTGTGGCTACCGAAAAGCAATTTGCTAGATGAAGAAATTGGGTAGTCTACGAAGATATAGCCAAGATATCTAGAGAAATAATAATAATACACTAATAATATAATTAAAGATTAAGAAAATAAAGAGAAAGAGACTAAGAAGAAAACTAAAATTTAAAGAAAAGACTAATGAACTAAGGAGTCCTTATTAGCAGATGGTTCGTGAGGTGGGTATGATTTCTAAGGTCATGCGAGTGTTGGTGATGGTGGAAGTGGCGTGATTCCTAGCACCTTTAGAACCTAAAACCAAGAAACTAATATGAAATAAATTAAATTAAGCAGAAGAGAATTATAGATAAGGAAAATAAAGGAGAAAAGAAAAGAAAAATAGAACCGAAAAGGTTTTGGAGACCCTTGGCGTGTCAATTAGCTGAAGCTGTCGGCATGAACTCATATTGAGGTCTCCTCTGAGGAGACGATGCTTACTTTTTTTCAGCATGATTTTTGTGTTTCTCAAGACTCTTGGACCTTTTCTATGAACAGAGATAAAAATTTGAAAGAAAGAGAAGGAAGAAAGAAGATGGGAAAAAGGGGAAGGGCTGTGGGGATTTAAATAAGATTTCAAATCTGGCACGTTCCCATGCCTGTGTACCGAGGGTGTGTCGATTCACACGGACACCTCGCACGGTCGTGTTGTAGAGTATGTTGTTCTTTCACACCCGTTTGTTGATTGGCACGCCCGTTCCTAAAAGGCCAGTATGTGAGCACGGATGGACTGCATGGGCGTGGTCTGCCTGTGCTCAATAAGTAAGTATCTTAGCACGGTCGTGAGGCACGGCACTACTATTTTGTCGGTGCCCGTGGTGTGGGTGGTTGGCTCTGTGACGTTGGGGGTGGGTGGACTGACTTGTACGGCTCTGATCTATTAGTGTGGTAGTTTTGATGGTCCACACGGCCATGGGCATGGCCGTGTGTAAGTCCGTGTGGCCTGGGAATCTGCATTTTTGTGTTAGTTTAAATGTTGAGAGAAGAGAGAAGGAAATAAAATAAAATAAATTTAAAAGTAAATAGTGTTAGTGCTCGGGTTGCCTCCCGAGAAGCGCTTATTTATAGTCTTAAGCTAGACTGTCCTTGACTTTGAAAATTTTAGGGAGGTTTAAAGGTTTGAATATTTTCCCTCTTGCTGAAAGTTTTATTTTCGTGACAAAGTTTAGGTCGAGAAGCGTTTACCATAAAATTATCGAATATTGGAGTGCTTACCTCGACTATTTCTTGTGGGAAAATAGCGTGTACCTAAGGAGTATTTCTTCCTTTTTCTTCAGGTCTGTTGAAGTGATGTAAGGATCGACTTTGTCTAACAGCACCTGGTCTCCTATTTTAAAGTGATTTGATGTCCCTATGAGCTCTTCTGGTGGGTCCTTTGGTTTTACTTCGTGTGGATCCGGCTTTTCTTTGGTGTGTATCTTCTGCTCTTCTAAATTGTTGATCTTACGGTTTTATTTCTGGTGTGATTCTTCTGTGTCGACTTGGGGGCTATGAGTTGGCTCAGGTTTGATGCATTGTGATGTTTCCTGCGATGAAGGTTGAACAATTTGATTATCTATTGAAATGACTTTCTTACCTTCATCTTCTGTTGTTTTGGCTGAGTCGAGATCTTGAAGATTGACCGATTCTTCTCCTATATGAAGTATGAGTTCTCCTGTGGCAACATCAATTTTAGTCTTGGCAGTTGCAAGAAAAGGTCTTCCTAAAATTAAAGGGATTAAATTTTGCTCATCCATGTCTAAAACAACAAAATCCACTGGGAAAAAAAAATTTATCGATTTTTACTAAAACGTCTTCAATAATGCCCCTAGGAATTCTAATAGTTTTATCAGGTAGTTGAATACTCATCCTAGTTTGTTTGGGCTTCCCTAGACCTAGTCGTTTAAACATTACATAAGGCATGACATTTATACTTGCCCTAAATCAATAACACATTATCAATAGTTAAACTACCAATTAAACATGGAATCGTAAAACTCCACGGATCTTTTAGTTTCGTGGTAGTCTATTCGTAGCATTCTTTGAGCATGTTGCGTTGAGTTCCACATTGTGCTCTTCATCTATTTTGCGTTTGTTCGTCAAGAGTCGTCTTAAAATCTCCTTGAGTCGGGCATCTGAAAAAGAGCTTCAAGAAGAGGTAAGTTAATATGTAATTTATTTAGAAGTTTTAGAAACTTACCGAATTGTTCCTCAGAATCATGTTTTTTCAATGCTTTGGGATAAGGTATGCGAGGTTGGTACTCTTTGATTATCGGTGTTTCTTGTGCTACCTCTATTTTACCTTTTTCTTCCTTGGTTTCTTGTGCTGATGTGGGCTTGTCTACCTTTGTATCCTCTTGAGATGTGATGGCTTGGATCTATTCTTTTGGGTTTATTTCTATGTTGCTTGGTAGACGTCCTTGTTGACATTTAGAAATCAGCTTTATGAGATGTCCCACAGACCTAGTAAGTACTCCAACTTGATTTTCAATCCCTTTGATCGATTTTTGTTGTTCATTAAGTGTTGCGTCAGTCTTTTGGAGACGAGAATCTGTAGCTACCATGAATTTTGTCAGCATCTCTTCAATGTTTGATTTCTTTTCCTGTAGATAGGGCTGGTTTTGGTAATTTGGAGGAGGTTGCTGCCTTTGATTTCCTTGATTTCCTTGTCCTCCCTACAAAAAATTTGGGTGGTTCCTCTAACATGCATTATAAGTGTTACTATAAGGATTATTATTAGATCTAAAATTGTTACCTATATAGTTTGTCTACTCGTTGTCTGCTCCTGGTTGGTAGGGTGGGTACTCAAGATTCGCCACATATCCACTCGCTTCACATTGCATGATTGGGTGTACCTGCAAAGAACATAAATTATCAAGCTTTTTATTCATTAACTCCACCTGCGTTGACAGCATTGTCACTGCGTCTATGTTGAAAACTCCGCTGATTTTGTCGGTTTGGCTCTTGTAATTTGCCATCGATAGGTGTTCAATGACATCTCTTCAATAAAATCGTAAGCTGCTTCAGGAGTTTTGTTGTTCAAAGTTCCACGGGCTGATGAGTCAATCATTTGCCGCGTTGAAGAATTCACATCGTTGTAAAAAGTTTGGACTTGAAGCCACAAAGGTAATCCGTGGTGTGGGCATCTCCTTAGGAGATCCTTGTATCTTTCCCATGCATCATATAATGTTTCTACGTCATTCTGCACAAAAGAAGATATGTCATTCCTAAATTTGGCCGTTTTAGCTTGTGGAAAATATTTTAAAAGAAATTTTTCGGTCATTTGATCCCATGTGGTGATTGACCCTCGTGGTAACTAGTTCAACCACTGTTTTGCTTTATTCCTTAATGAAAAAGGAAATAACCGAAGACGTATGGCATCGTCAGAAACGCCATTTATTTTTAAGGTATCACAGAATTCTAAAAAATTAGATATATGAGTATTTGGATCTTCATCCTGCAAACCATCAAATTGAACAAACTGTTGAATCATTTGTATTGTATTAGGCTTTAATTCAAAATTATTAGCAGCTATAGCGAGCCTAACAATACTAGATTCTGCTCCTGTCAAATTAGGTTTAGCATAATCATACATAGTACGCAGAGCATTCTATTCTTGCACATTTGGCGGTGGATTGTTTTCGTCCATCCCTTCAGTGGGATTAGATCTGTCTCGTTCTTCTCTCTGGTAGTCTAGAGCTCGTCTAATTTCTCTGCGATTTCTGCGAACGGTACCTTCAATGTCACTTTCGTATGCTAAAGGTCCTCTCGGGTTCTTTCTAGTCATAAACTAGAGGTAACTGCTAGGATAAGAAATAAATTTAGTATAAATAAAAATTTAACCTAAAAAAAATAAAAGTAAATTGCAAAATAATAATAAAATTATGGCTAAAGTAATAGAAATAGAGTTTTCTTAATATTTTAGAGTCCCCGGCAACGGCGCAAAAACCTTTATCGTATCAAACAGTCGAGTTTTAATATTTATAAAAAGAATGATCGAACCTGTAGACTAACTATGACAATGATAGAGGTAAGTGCACTTATCGAACAGTAGTATAGTTTAGGCAAGAATATCTTATTGAACCCAAATAAACCTAAAAGTACTACTACTCACTTTCTTTCTATTATTTAGCCTGAAATATGGAGTATTTGGTTTATTCATCTAAAAACTAATGAAATACTTAAACTAAATGCAAAGACGAAAGAACTAAACTTTGGGAAAAGACAATGGAAAAACTCAGTTGATTACGACGATACCCTCAGGAAGAATCCACCTATGACTTCTCTTATTATCTAACTTTTAATTCATATGATTTCTTTACTTAGCTTGATCCGTGAGACTCCCTAACCTATATTAAACACTCTCTCGAGGCGAATAACATCTAATCTTAGGTTAATTAGTGGAACTCTCGTTCTCTTATAATAACCCCCTAAGAAAGCAGTAAATCGATCAATGGATTCCCATATTAGGTTTCACCCTAATTCGGTAAAATCTCGTAACCCTATCTCTAGGCGCCCGATCAACTCCGCTCAATTATGCTAGATCTACTTTAGGTAGGGTCTATTCTTTCTCCACCTAAGCATATCAGATTAAATTAAGCAACATAATTAAGAACAAACTAAGTACTTATCATAAAATTTAGAAATCAAATAACAAAATCCATCATAGGTTTCATCCCCTTCAGGTATCTGAAGGGTTTATTTCATAACTAAATAAGAAAACATCTCAAAAGAAAAGATAAAACAAAATATAAGAAATCCCTAAAACTCCCTGAAGGAATTGAAGGAGAAATCCTCCGTCTTGAATAGAGTTTCGACTTGTTGAGATGGATCAACTGGCTATCTTCAAGTGATTCCCTAAAAGATGAAAGCTTCAGCAAAAGCCTTTCCCAAAAAGTGTCCCGTTTCGGCTTCTGCCGAACTCTCCTTTTTAGTTGCTACCTTGGGTGTTTATATAGGCTTTGAGATGCTTTACTTGGCTCCTAAGTATCCTAATTCAAGTAAAATTCCTCCTAGGACGTTTAAGTAGACTTAGGAATGTGTTTCTTTGCCTCCAAGCAGCCAAATTCGATAGAAATTGCTCTTTCCCGTGGCAGGGGCACGGCCAGGGCAGGCCCGTGTAAGTCGTCTTCTAGGCCGTGTCTCTATTCTATTGATTGAGGCATGGCTGTGTAAATCGTGGCATTGCCGTGTGAAGTAATTTGACGAGGCATGGTCGTGTGGCTTGAAGTCCAGGCCGTGTGATTTTCTCTTTGGCCCAAATTGGCCCATTTTAAGCTGTTTCTCGTTCTTTTTATCCTTAGGTGCTTTCCTGGTATAAACATGAAAGGAAAGGATTAAAAGCACCTTTTTACATAAATCAAGGGCTTAATCATCCAAAAGCATACTAAATATGGGGTTAAAATATATTACTTTTACGATTTATCACCCCTCTTTATGATGGAACTCACAGTAAGTCCTCGAGTTTTCACAACTCCTCTGCAGAATCCGAAATGCTCATCCCTTTTACCATCTCCATCCAGACCTGTCTCAAGGGAGATTTTACTTCTGCAATTTCGGTCTTGATTCTTATCCCCACCTTTCCGTCTATCGCATTTACCCCACCATCAGTGTGATTGGGTAGCGGATTTTTGACACTAGGTGCATCATCAAATTTCACAATCCCAATTTTAATAAGTCTTTCGACTACTTTCTTGAAGGCAGTGCAGTTTTCCATTGAATGCCCCGAAATTCCTGCATGGTAGTCACATTTGGGATATGGAGGCTGTAATAGTTTCAGGTAAAAACGTAACACCACATGTGCGTCAAATAGGCTTTGATACAATTCCCTGTATGTTATTGGGATTGGTGTAAATTTGAGTTTTTTAGTGTTTTATTTCGTGCAAACTCCTACCTTGATGAACCTTGTTGACCAGTAGCCACCGCTCTTGGCTGATTTACAATAATCGATCTTGAATAACCCTTGTTATATGTGCTTGTGTTGTTCACCTCGTTTTTCTTTTTTCTCGAGGTTGACCTTTTGTTACTCTCTCCTGCATCTATCTTTCCACTCCTTATCACATTCTCAATCATTTCGCCGGTCATCACTAAGTCTAAAAAAGTTTTTGTAGCACTTCCTATCATGTGAGTGATGAACGGGGCTTTTAGGGTGTTGATAAAGACCATCGTAGTATCTTTTTCTAATAGCGGCAGCTGCAATTGTATGGAAACTTCCCTCCATCTCTATGCGTATTGCTTGAAACTCTCGCTTGGTTTCTTCTCCATGTTTTGTAAAGTGATTCTATCAGGGGTCATATCCATCACGTGACTGTACTCCTTAATGAATGCTTGTGCTAAGTCTCTCCAAGAACCAATCCTAGTACGGCTCAATTGGTTGTACCATTTGGATGTTGCTCCCACTAGACTGTCTTAGAAGCAATGTATCAGTAGTTGATCATTGTTAACATACCTGCTCATACGTCTACAAAACATGGTGATGTGGGCTTTGGGGCAACTAGTCCCGTTGTACTTCTCTAATTCGGGCATTTTGAATTTGTGGGGAAGCACTATATCTGGGACCAAACTCAGATCCTTGGCTTCAATTTCATGTTGGCTATCAGCATTTTCTATTGCCTTAAATTTTTCCTCCAGCCATTTACATCGGTCCTCTAACTGCTTTGGCAATTCTGATCTTATCCTTTCCATTTCTGCCATTTCATCCAGGTCAGGGATAACAGGATTAGCTGGGTTATCCCCTGGTTTAGAACCTAATCCAGCTTGAAAGTTCATAGGAATTGAAACACCATCATGAAATTGTTTAGGTCTAATCATGACGATTCTCTTCAAGGATACACCTCAGACTGTGTTGGAGTAAAACCTGGTAGATAGAGAGGTTCCTCATTATTTTCTCCAGTGTTACCTATGGGGGCCTTTCCTTTATCCATTCCTTCAACCAGTAGTTGGGTTAACTAAGTCATCATATTCCTTTGGGATTCCATCATTTGATCCATCGTGTTTTGTTAGATTTCAGCCAGTTGCTCTTGCATTTGCAATTGTAGTTTATCTTGCATCTTCTTTTGAAGTTGTTCAAGTCTTTCTAATCTTTGATCCATATCTTTTGTCTTTTCAAGGGTACCGTAAGGATGCTTGGTTGGTAAGTTTATGTTGGTTTCCAGATTAATGCTAAAATGATTTTAACCAATTAGGGTTTTACCATGAAATTTAAATGCACATGATGTGATGTAATGCGAATGCATGAAATAAAAAAGGAGGCATTGACTCTGATTCAATTCCATTAGAACAACTTTACTAGAAAAAAAATTTCTTTACATAAAATAGATTACATATATGGCTTTGCTCTAATGCTTAAAGACTTAACCTTCTTAAGAAGCCAAGCTAATTCTTGACCCCGATCTGATTCTAATTCTGATTCATACTTTAAACTTAGTACGTTAGCCTGAACTACTAGGGTCTGCAAATGATCAGCCACCTCTCACATTTGAGCTATAGCTTCACCCATGATATACTCTCTATCCCTGACTTGACTTTGAGAACGGTGAAGTTGCTCTTTCCAATCATGTTTAAGCTTGCTTTCACTCAATTGCTTGCTTCAAGGAGTTCAACTCGGAGTTCACAATTTGTAATGGGATCTCGAGCTCTTCTATTTTTCTTTTTAGCTCTTCAATCTTGTTTAAGCTTGCTTTCAGCTCAATTGTGGCATTGCGATTACGATACTGATGAAGTGACCTTTCTAAATCTACAACCCTGGCTTTTAATCCGACCTTTTCATTTTGGCATTCTGATAGGTCTTTCTCTAAGGTATCTCCTCGAACCTAGGCGTCTTGGTATTTCTTTTCCTATTGCTTGGCTCTATTCTTTTCTTTGTTGACCTCCTGTCGCCATTGTTCTGATGTCTTTCCTAATCCGGCAGTCCTCATTGATAAGCGCAGCTTCTTGTAATCCGTTTTCATATTATCTAAATCTTCTTCAGCCTTATTTTTTCTTTTTCTTAATTTATCGGACTCTATCTTTTGGACATCAACATCTAGTCCTAATTGCATATTTTCTTCTTCTAATTGCTCTATCTTTTTTCCTAGCTCCAGATTCCTTCTTTCAAAATCTTGCTTTCTGATCTCTAGCTCAGACGGGACCACTCACAGATATTCCTCCGTTGGTCGAATGCTTTCCTGACTTGGTCGAGGGACGTTATCATTTACTCTTTTACCCAACCATCCATTATATTCGGGGATCGTCGTTGGACATGCGGCAAATCTCCTCATTCGGCGGGTTTGGTTCCAAGCATTGGACATTTCTCGGACCTTTTTCTTGTAGTTGTCTCCCTTATACGTAAACTCGCATTGAGCCAGCCCTTGAGTTGCTGGTATGAATTGTCTCAATCTATACTGCCTTAACACAAGTAGAGGAGTATATCCAATAGCTCCCCAAATCCCAAGCAGAAGGACCCAATCGAACTCGCCACATCAGTATAAAATCTCATCAGGAACCATCCAAGGGGCTCTCCATTCGACATCTTCGTCACGCAGGTTTTGGAGAATCATCATCTATTTCTCTTTTGTAATGTCATCCCATCTCGGAGGAGCCACTAACTCTTTTATCGGAGAAAATTTTTAGAAAAGATTCGGTATGAAACCTTTTCTGCTTTCTAAAAATGACTGTGAAACTATGCTAATAAAAGTTGTGCACACCCGATAAATTTCCCTTCACCCGCTTTTCGACATGCGTTCAGGGACCTAAAGGTTTCGGCCAGAATTGCATGAATGGGTGTAACCCTTTTATGAAGTCAGTCAAATAAATCAAAGACGACCTCATCTATATGCCCCAAAGCCTTGGGGAAGATCACCAATCCATAAATGCTTAACGTGAATTTCTTCATGTTACGATGTGCTAGGATCAAATCTCACAAATTTCTCTAAGGGATGCACTTACTGTCACCTTTCTATTTGATTCGAGCTACCACCCATTGTTTGCTCATCCCCGTAACGTTCATTATCTTCTCTAAGAACGTCGAGACATTGACAGCCCTAGAGTAGACTTTGTCGGTCTGAATCTTCGAGCAATGAAGCAAGCTTGTGTATTCTTCCATAGTAGGTACCAAATCCACATTTCTAAAAGTAAAACAACTATAGGCAGGGTTCCAAAATTGAGCCAGAACTCAAAAAAATGCTTGTCTACTTTTACATGGAGTAGGTAGGGTAGATCACCATAATTACTGTAAAATAACTACTTGATTTCTTCATCCCACTGGACCCATATCTCTTTCAATTCCTGAAGATTATTTTGGGTCACGCTGATACGACTAAAATCCTATAATTCTAATACATACCCTTCCATCAAGCTATCACCTTTCTCTAGTTGTGTTCTCTCGGACCATATTCGGACAGCCGCATTATCTTCTACTTTATCAAGAAACCCGTTCTCCATGTCAAGCTCTCTATTTAGCAATCGAATGTGAATCAACACCCTTTTTTTATGATGAAAATGTCATGCAATCAAAGCAAAATAAACAAGTCAGTATACGAAGCAAGAATTTAAAGCAAGCAAGAAATAATAAAGCGCCTATTCGGGTAACCACTAGGATTTGGTGTGGATCTACCTAGGGTAAGTTCTTATGGTTCATTATATGTGGTTCAGTTCTAAAGTAAGGGTACCTGAACCAGCAGATTCCTCGTACCTAAACCAGCAGATTCCTCGATCCTCACCCATTATAAGCTCATACGGACCGAGTCCAATTCAGGGGAATATATTTTCGTATGGCTATACGAAGATGAAAATCTCACGAAGACATAGGTACGGATGTATCCCGAAAGTGATCCACTATCCTATACGGAGGTGAATACCTCACGAATGAATAGTTTCTCACTCCCACTTAAAAAGGTAAGACCAAACAGTCCTTATGCAATATGATGCTAAAAATGTTCTATGAAACTCAAACCACAGCAATGAAATAACACAAACAAATGCAATAAAAGGATTGTAGTTTTTCAAATCAAATTTTCAATTTTTGACAACAGGACAAAAAGCCATCAATTTTAAGGCTTGAATCTCAGTGTCCCCAGTGGAGTCGCCAAGCTGTCGAAACCATATTTTTTATTAAAAAATGAGGTCGACTTTAAAAATGAAAATAGAGTCGCCACTAATCCTTTTTTGAGGTGTGATCGGATCACATTAAAACATTTTGACTCATTGACAATGATTTTGGCCTACGAAATTCGAGAAAATGGGTTCGGGAGTCGGTTACGCATGAGGAAGGGTTAGCACCTTCGTAACGCCCAAAATTGATACCGAATTGATTGATTAACGTCTTAATGTCAAAATTTTGAAAAGATTTTAAAATATGATCCTCTTTATTTGAAAAAAAAAACTTGAACAAATTAACTTAGATGCCGAGACCCGCTTATTTTGAAGGAGTAAAATATCATATCCAGTGAGTTAGGATACGACATTTTAAGTCCTCGAAACTAAGTGATAAACCATAAAAGTAACATATTTTAATCCCACATTTAGTATGCTTTTGGATGATTTATCCCTGATTTATGTAAAAAGGTGCTCTTAATCCTTTCTTTTCATGTCTTATACTCAGGAAAGCACCTAAGGATAAAAAGAACGTAAAACAGGCTTAAAACAGACCAAATTGGGCCAACCCAAGAAATCGACACGGCCTAGACTTCAAGCCATATGGTCATGCCTTGCCATTTACTTTACACGGCCATGCCACGATTTACACGGCCGTGCCCCAATCGACAAAATCGAGACACGGCCTGAAGACAATTTACACGGACGTGTACCATGGCCGTGCCCCTGCCGCGGGAAAAAGCAATTTCACTCGAATTTGGATGCTTAGAGGCAAAGAAACACATTCTTAAGTCTACTTAAACATCCTAGGAGGAATTCTACTTGAATTAGGATACTTAGGAGCCAAGTAAAGCATCTCAAAGCCTATATAAACACCTAAGGTAGCAACTAAAGGGAGTTCTACAAGTTTAAACAGACGCTTCTGGCGAGACTTTTGTCAAGCTTTCATCTTTTAGGAATTATTCAAAGATAGCAGTTGATCCATCTCAAGCAGCCGGAGCTCCATTTAAGATGGAGGATCTCTCCTTCAATTCCTTTAAGGAGTTTTAGGGATTTCTTATGTTTTGTTTTATCTCTTCTCTTGAGATGTTTTCCTACTTTGTTATGAACTAAACCCTTCAAATACCTGAAGGGGATGAAACCTATGATGGATTTTGTTATTTGATTTCTAAATTATATGATAAGTACTTAGTTTGTTCTTAATTATGTTGCTTAATTTTGATGTGCTTAGGTGGAGGAGGAATAGACCCTGCCTAAGAGTAGATCTAGCATAATTGAACGGAGTTGATCGCGCACCTAGAGATAGGGTTACGAGATTTTACCGGATTAGGGTGAAACCTAATATGGGAATCCATTGGTCGATTTACTGCTTCCTTAGGGGATTATTATAAAAGAATGAGAGTTCCACTAATTAACCTAAGGTTAGACGTTATTTGCCTCGAGAGAGGGTTTAATATAGGTTATGGAGTCTCACGGATCAAGCTAAGTAAAGAAATCATATGGTTTGGGGAAAAAATAATAAGTGAAGTCATAGGTGGATTCTACCTGAGGGTATCGTCTTCATCAACTGAGTTTTCCTAAAGTCTTTCTCCAATTTATTCTTTTGTCTTTGTATCTAGTTTAGCTTTTTTCATTAGTTTCATAAACCAATCACTCCATATTTCAAAGCTAAATAATAGAAATAAAGTGAGTAGTAGTACTTTTAGGTTCCTTGGGTTCGATAAGATATTCTTGCCTAAACTATACTCTTTGCTCGATAAGTGCACTTGCCTCTATCGTTGTCATAGTTAGTCTCTGTGTTCGATCATTCTTTTATAAATATTAAAACTCATTGCTTGACACGATCAAGTTTTTGGCGCCGCTCTTGGAAACACTAAAATATTAAGAAAGCTCTATTTCCATTACTTTAGCCAAAAAAATTTTATTTGCAATTTATTATTATATTATTCTTTATTATTATTTCTTTTTACTTTGCTAATTTTTTCCTCTATTTTGCTTTTGGTAGAAAATCTTAGTCTATGGAAAAGATGGCACTGAATAATTATCAGTGGCAAGGCATGGGGGCAATTCCTACTAAAGCAACTAGTGTTTTCAACCTCGACGTGGTCACCAGGTTATCTAATCAGTTAGAGATGATGAATAAAAAGATTGATGATTGGTATAGTCCCTCGCAGGTACATCCAGAAATACAATATGATTTGAATCTAGGAGGCGTGGCGAATCTTGAGTACCCACCCTACGGATATGGCATGGAAAACGAGCAAGCTCACTATATAGGTAACTATTCTAGATATCAAAATAATTTTTATAGTGACACTTATAATGAAGATTGGAAGTACCATCCCAATTTCTCGTGGGATTATCAAAATAGCCAAAGATTGAAACTTCCTCTAGATTTTCAACAACTACCTCACCAACAAGAAGAGGAGTCAAATCTTGAAGAGATGCTGACGAAATTCATGGCAGCCATAGATTCTCATCTCCAAAATACTGAAGCAACACTTGATGAACAACAAAAATCGATCAAAGGGATCAAGAATCAAGTTGGAGAACTTACTAGGTCAGTGGGACATCTTGCAAAGCTAATACGACCGCTAGGACGTCTACCAAGTAACACCGAGGTTAACCCAAAGGAGCAAATTCAAGCCATCTCAGCTCAAGAAAGTAAGGGGTTAGATGAACCAAATTCAATACAAGAAAACAAGGTAGACGAAGGTAAGGTAGAGGTAACACAAGAAAAGCCGAAACCGGTAATCAAAGAGTACCAACCTCGCATACCTTATCCCGAAGTAATGAAAAGAGACAATTCAGAGGAATAGTTCGGTAAGTTTCTTAAACTCTTAAAGAAATTACATATTAACTTACCTCTTCTTAAAGCTCTTTTTCAGATACCAGACTCGAGGAAATTCTTAAGATAGCTCTTGACCAACAAACGCAAATTAGACGAAGAGCACCACGTGGTGCTAAACGCAATGTGCTCAGCAATTCTACAAAATAAACTGCCACGAAAATTAAAAGATCTAGGGAGTTTTACAATTCCATGTTTAATTGGTAGTTTATCTATTGATAATGTGTTAGCAGATTTAGGGGCAAGCATCAATGTTATGCCTTACAAAATGTTTAAACAACTAGGTCTAGGGTTAAGATGAGCATTCAATTAACTGATAAAACTATAAGAATTCCTAGGGGTATAATAGAAAATGTTCTAATCAAAATTGATAATTCGTATTCCCAGTAGACTTTGTCGTTTTAGACATGGATGAGGACAACACAATTCCCTTAATTTTAGGAAGACCCTTTTTAGCAACTGCCAGAGCTAAAATTGATATCTCTGCAGGAGAACTCATACTTCGTGTAGGCGATGAGATAGTCATTCTTCAAGCTCTTGACTCGGCCAGAACATCAGGTGATAAAGGTGAGAAAGTAAATTTAGTTGATAACCAACTTGTTCAACCTTCATTACAGGAAACACCACAAAGCTACAAACCTGAGCCGGATCATAGACCTCGTGCTAATAAAGAAGAATTACATGAGGAACCAGAACCACACGAAGTAAAACTGAAGGAGCCCCCAGACGAGCTGATAGGAACAACGAATCACTTAGGAGATCAGGTATTGTTGAATAAGGAAGACCCTTGAATCACCAATTTAGGCCTCAAGATAAACGAAGAAATCACTTTTGAGGTACTAAATGTCTTCCTATACGGCACAGTCGAGGTCAGCAATACTAAATTTGACACTTTTGAGGTAAACATTACTCGACTTAAACTATATATCCATAACCAAAGTGATCGCATGAGAAAGGATTTTCACTTCCTCAAACCCCATGACCATACGAATGAGAGGTAAAGTCTAGTTAAGACTATAAACAAGCGATTGTCGGGAGGCAACCCAAGCACTAACCCCATTTTTACAATTTTTTATTTTATTTTTTATTTTTTATTTTTTATTTTTTTTTTTTTTTCTTTTCTTTTTCTTTTAGCACCTAACCATAAACTAACCAAAGAAGCGATTTCTAGGCCACACTACCTACACACACACGGAGTGCCCGTGGCGTCAAGGAAGCTGGGGATGAACCATGGGTGTGCGAGAGGCCGTACCGACATAGAAAAATTCTTTGCCCAACACGGTGGCGATAATAGTCCACACCCATACCGACACCCCGTGCGAGGTTACTGACTTGTCAAGCACGGGCTTAACACGGCCGTGCCTTTCAACCGTGCCAACATTCTGACTTATCGAACACGAGAAGAGCACACCTGTGTGAAAAAGACATGAGCATGCCATGACACCCACGGCCATGCCCGAACACCCTAAATGCGTTCAAAATCCAAAATCCAAAACACGGGCTACATCTCTATTTAAACCTCATTCCCCATTTTTCTAGTTGTCTTTCATTTTCCATTATTTATTTTTTTTTTTTATTTCATTATTTTTTTTTAATTTATTTTATTTTCTTCTTCTTATACTTTATGATATTTAGATTTAGCTTAGTATACAATAAAACCAAGCCGGCTACTTCGAGGATGCAATTTCAAACGGTTCAAGACGCTTCCCCATGTTCACCTTCAATCTTATCCAGTTTCTTTCCATAGACTTCATCCAAAAATTTAGGAAGTGTTACTTCTCCCCTTCTCTTTTGATTTTATTATTACATAATTGCTTATCTATCTTTGTACATTGAGGGCAATGTACATCTTAAGTGTGGGGGGTAAAAGTATCTGACTTTTTGCATTATTCTCAAAATCCTGAATTTAGTCTTGTTCAAAAGTATTTTTCTCATATTACTAATTAGGATTAAAATTTATAATGATGTATGATTTTTATTGATATGTTTTAGAGTAAGTCATAGTTAATTGTGCATTGATGATTAAATTTGAAGGATACTAGAGAATCAAGAATGATAAGTCTACTTTCTAAAAATTAAAAATTAATAGGTCGTTGAATTGAATTGAGTATTACTTTGAAGTTTGAAATTTATGAGGATTGATGTCAAAACACCCATAATTTTGTGAGATTTTGAGCCTTATAAAGCATATATTCTTTTTCGTACTCACTTTATTAATTATGAGTGTGTCAACTTTGAATTGTTATTCTAGAACTTGCCTCGTTTATACATGTCGAGACCACATTAATGATTTGATATACTGAGATGATAAAGGCACCTAGGTTTTAACCCGTTCACTCCGCTAAAAAACCTACCCATACAAATTAACCCTTAGTGAAACCCGTTGAATCCTAACAACCTTTTTATTGACTCATCCACTAATATTAACCCAAAATCCCTTTGAATTGTTATCACCATTCTTTTGACTACCCTTTAATCGAGGTTTGATTTGATTAAATTCTTGAACTATATTAGTTCAAGAGTTACATTATGATGTAATATTTTAGTTTATTCTTAAAAAAATCCAAGATTATTCAGTATTAGTATACAAAAGAGCTTAGAGCATTTAAACTCCAATTGATGAAGAAAAAGCTCATATTAAAGTATTATCAAAATTTAAGTGAAGGAAATCCTCGTTATTATAGAGTAATTATCAATAGTAGGTATTATTGGCTTTCAATTGATGTAAGTACTTATATTAGTTCATTGTTTCTAGTAGGTAATTTGTCAAGTCAATCTCGATTCTAACCTTCTAATTTAGCCTATATCCACACCTTTAACCCTAGCCCCGTTACAACCCTGATAAAGACCTTTTGATTTGTGTATCATCTCATATACAGTGGTGGAGATTTTGATTTTCAGGCAAGCCTATGGGATTAAGTTATCAAGTCCGACTCTTGAGTGCCTTATTGTGAACCTTAAACACCTTTGAGTGATTTTTAGTGAATCTTTAGTGAGGATGTCAATCCTTGTTGGTTTTGAATTAAAGGTAATTATTCAGATAAGGGAAGACACCTATGTTTTTGTGCTATAAAGGTATGACTTATCGTAATTGAATCTTTAGGACTATTTGAGTTAAATTATTCATGTATAAATTATCTATGAATTATGATGAGACATTGTCGATAGAAATTAAGAATTATGGAAAGTTCGTTTTAATTGTAAGTTGAGAATTTTGCTTGAGGACAAGTAAAAGCTTAAGTGTGGGGGTATTTGATAAACCATAAAAGTAACATATTTTAATCCTACATTTAGAATGCTTTTGGATGATTTATCTCTGATTTATGTAAAAAGGTGCTCTTAATCCTTTCTTTTCACGTCTTATACTTAGGAAAGCACCTAAGGATAAAAAGAACGTAAAACAAGCTTAAAACGGACCAAATTGGGCCAACCTAAGAAATCGACATGGCCTGGACTTCAAGCCACACGACCATGCCTTGCCATCTACTTCACATGACCATGCCACGATTTACAGTAGTACACTTCAATTGATGAATCGAGATACGACTGAAGGCGATTTACACGTCACGTACCATGGCCATGCCCTGCCGTAGAAAAAGCAATTTCACTCGATTTGGATGCTTGAGGTAAAGAAACACATTCCTAAGTCTAATTAAACATCCTAGGAGGAATTCTACTTGAATTAGGATACTTAGGAGCCAAGTAAAGCATCTCAAAGCCTATATAAACACCCAAGGTAGCAACTAAAAAGGAGTTCTACAGGTCAAACAGACACTTTCTGCGGGGGCTTTGTCAAGCTTTCATCTTTAGGAATCACTTGAAGATAGCAGTTGATCCATCTCAAGAAGTCTGAGCTCCATTCAAGATGGAGGATCTCTCCTTCAATTTCTTGAGGGGGTTTTAGGGATTTCTTATGTTTTGTTTTATCTCTTCTCTTGAGATGTTTTCCTACTTTATTATGAACTAAACCCTTCAGATACCTGAAGGGGATGAAACATATGATGGATTTTGTTATTTGATTTCTAAATTATATGATAAGTACTTAGTTTGTTCTTAATTATGTTGCTTAATTTAATCGATGTGCTTAGGTGGAGGAGGAATAGACCTGCCAAGAGTAGATCTAGCATAATTGAGCGAGTTTATCGGCGCCTAGAGATAGGGTTACGAGATTTTGCGGATTAGGTGAAACCTAATATGGAATTCATTGATCGATTCTTGCTTCCTTGGGGTTATTATAAGAGAATGAGAGTTCCACTAATTAACCTAAGGTTAGGCGTTATTCGCCTCGAGAGGGTTTAATATAGGTTAGGGAGTCTCACGAGATCAAGCTAAGTAAAGAAATCATATGGTTTGGGAAAAAATAATAAATGAAGTCATAGGTGGATTCTACTTGAGGGTATCGTCTTCATCAACTGAGTTTTCCTAAAGTCTTTCTCCAATTCATTCTTTTGTCTTTGCATCTAGTTTAGTTTTTTTCATTAGTTTCATAAACCAATCACTCCATATTTTAGGCTAAATAATAGAAAGAAAGTGAGTAGTAGTACTTTTAGGTTCCCTTGGGTTCGATAAGATATCCTTGCCTAAACTATACTATTGTTCGATAGGTGCACTTGCCTCTATCGTTGTCATAGTTAGTCTACAGGTTCGATCATTCTTTTATAAATATTAAAACTCGACTGTTTGACATGATCACTCAGCTTGTCTTTTGACATTTAAAACTCGTGCGTTTAAAAATCAAAGAAGAAATCCGGTCATTTGGGTCAAATGAAAAATTGGAACCCAATAAGTTAGGGAACAATTTTTCAAAATTCCAAACACAGAATATTACTTTTGTTTCATTTTTAAAAATCCTTACCTCGAGATAACAAAATGTCACATCCCGTGAGTTAGGACGCAACACTTTTGAATTCTCGAGAGTAAGTGATCATGTGTCAAAGTCTTAAAAATTTATAAAATGAATGATCGAACCTGAAAACTAACTAAGACAATGATGGCGACAAGCGCACCTATCGAACAATAGTATAGTTTAATGGCAAGACCGGATTGTTATACCCAAAGAAACCAAAAGTACTAATACTAACTTTCTTTTTATTATTTAGCCTAAGAATTAAGAGAGTTATTATCTAATCTAAAATTAACTAACTACTAAGCTAAAGATGTAAAGACAAAGAGATTGAATTGGAGAAATACTTGAGGGAAAAACCAATTGATTAAGACAATACCCAAGGAAGAATCCACCTAGACTTCACTTGTTATTTAACTCTGAACCAGACAATTTATTCGATTGACTTAATCCGTAGGATTCCCTAATTTATATTAATACCTCTTTCGAGGCTACTAGCATTTAACCCTTGGTTGATTAATTGAAATCTCTTCCAATTAAAACCCCTAGAATTGCATTAACTCGATCTATGGACTCCCATATTAGGTTTGACCCTAATCCGACAGATTTTCATCATCCTATTTCTAGGGTTGCGATCAACTCCTCTTAACTATGCTAGATCTACTCTTAAACAGGGACTTTTGCTCCACTTCCTAAGCATATTAGTACTTGGATTAATATCCTGAAATATCAAAGCAAGAATTAAGAACACATAGTTAAGAACAAATCAAGTATTTATCATATAACTTAGAAAACAATAATAAGATCCATCCAAGGTTTCATCCCCCTCAGGTATTTGAGAGGTTTAGTTCATAATAATAAAAGAATACATCTCAGAAGAAAATATAAAACAAAACATAAAGAAAACCCTAAAACCCCCTAAAGGAATTGAAGGAGAAATCCTTAGTCTTGAGTATGATTCCGGCTTCTTGAGATGAATCAACTAGCTTTCTTAGAGTGAATCCCACAATTTGGCCCCTCTGGCTTAGCTCCTTGGCCTAGCTGAACACCCCCTTAAGGTTGGCCTCTAGGGTGTTTATATAGGCTTTTGGATTGGCTTTCTTTGCCTCTATGTATCCTATTCCAGATATAATTGAAATAGGTCACGTCAGGGACAGGCCCATGGCACACACCCGTGTAAATCGAAGCCAGGCCGTGTTCGAGTCTATTAATGAGGCACGGCCGTGTGGTCTTAAGCCTAGGTCGTGCCAATTTTGTGATTCGACTCATTTATTTCGTTTTCGATCCGTTTCTCGTTCTTTTCATCCTCCGGTGCTCTCCTGAGTAAAAAACATGAAAACAAAGGATTAGGAGCACCTATTTCCATAATTGAAGGGATAAATCATCCAAAAGTATGCTAATGTGGGATTAAAATATATGTATTTTACGGTTTTATCAAAACCCCACACTTAAGTTTTTGCTTGTTCTCAAGCAAAATTTTCAACTCACAATTAAAATGAACTTCCCTCAATTCATAATATTCATCGATAATGTTTCATCATAATTCATGGATAATTTATACATGGATAATTTAACTCAAAGAGCCCTAAAGATCCAAACAATCAAAGTCATAAGTTTATAGCACGAAAAATATAGGTGTTTCCCCTTATCTAAATAATTACCTTTAATTCAAAATTGACAAGAGTTGACATCCTCACTAGAGATTCACTCAAATCACTCAAGGTGTTTAAGGTTCAAAATTAAGCACTCAAAAGTCGAACATGAAAAGTTAATCCCATTGGCTTGCCTGAAAATCAAATCTCCACCACTATAAGATGAGATGATATGCAGATCAAAAGGTATTTAAAAGGGTTGTAACGGGGCTTAGGTTAAAGGTGTGGATAAAGGCTGAATTAGAAGGTTAGAATCGAGATTGAATTAACAAATTACCTAACTAGAAAATGAACTAATCCTGAATAATTATATCAATTGAAAACTTGTACTACTAATAATATGAGCTTCTTCTTCAAGATGTGGAATTTAAACGTATAAGCTCACTTAATTATAGAACTAATAATGAATAGACTTCAATTTTTTTAAGAACAAATCAATTAAATACATAATATAAGAAAAATTCAACTACTGAAATAAAATAATTAGGCAACTGATCAAATCAAGTCTCGATAAAAGGGTAGTCAAAAGGAATGGTGATAACAAATACAAGATGGGTTTTGGGTTAATATTAGTGGGTGAATCAATAAAAGGTTTGTTAGGACCAAAGGGGTTCACTAGGGTTAATCGTGAAGGTAGGTTTTTAGTGGAGTAAGTGGGTTAAATCTTAGGTGCCTTTCTCATCTCAGTATATCAAATCAAGGATGTGGTCTCGACATGTATAATTGAAGCAAGTTCTAGAATAACAAATCAATTTTGACACACTCATAATCAATAAAGTGAGCACGAAAAGAATGTATGCTCTAAAAGGTTCAAAATCTCACAAAAATTTTGGTTTTTGATGACAACCTTGTAAATTTCAAACTTCAAGGTAACAATTAGATCCAGGTAGACAACCTAACAAAATTTTAATTTTTGAAAATAGACTCATCATGCTTGATTCTCTAGTCTCCTAAAGTTTAAATCATTAATGCACAATTATCAATGACTTAATCTAAAACATATCAATAAAAATCATAAATCAATAGGAATTTCATTCTAATTAGTAATATGAGAAAATTACTTAAGACAAGATATCATTCAGGGATTTTGAGAATAATGCAAAAAGTTAGGAATTTTTCTAAATAAATTTTCACCTCTCCACACTTAACATGTACATTGCCCTCAATGTACAAAGATATATAATAGCAGAATAATAGTAAAATCATAAGATAGGCAGAGAAGTGAAACTTCCTGAATTTTGGATGGAGTCAATGAAAAGAAACGGGGAGTGCCTCGAACTGTTTGAAATTGGATCCTTGAAGCAGCCGATCTAATCTTATTGTATCCTAAGCTTAATCTAAATGGCATGAAGAATAAGAAGAAAATAAAAGGGAAGAAGACTTTAAGGAAGAAAGTGAACAGAATAAGGAGATTAAATAGAAATCATGGATCTGGTGGTTGCCCACGCCCTTGTACCTTCTTGTGGTGGCCATACGGCCACGGCCACAATCGTGTGCAAGGCCGTATGGGTATGAAAACATGCGCCTAAAAGTCTGGTTAGTTTTTAGTTAGATGATAAAATTCAAAAATATAAAAATTAATGGGGTTAGTGCTCGAGTTGCCTCCCAAGAAGTGCTCGTTTAAAGTCTTGAGCTAGACTTACTTGTTATTCGTATGGCCATGGTGGTTCACGAGTCAAAACTCCTTTTTCTTACTATCAATTCTATCAACATATGGTTTGATTTGAGTAATATTTACCTCAAAAGTATCAAAATTAGAATGTGTTACCTCGACCGCTCCATATGGGAAGACCTTACGTACCAAAAAAAGAGTCGTACCATTTGTTTAAGCTTTGAAGTGGCTATTCTAGGGTCAGTTGCATCTGACAGTACCTGGTCCCCAACTTTGAAGTGATTGATTCCACATTTAATACTCAATGTCCTAGCCGTGTTAAGAACTGCGTTTAGCTCCACATGTGACATATCGTTTAACTTCCGTTTGTTTGTCAAAAATTCTTTTCAAATTTTTCTTGAATCTGGCATCTGCGAAAGAGCTTCAAGAAATGGCAAGTTAATATGAAATTTCTTTATAAGTTTAAGAAATTTACCAAATTGTTCCTCTGTGTGGTCTTTCTTTATCGCATTGAGGTATGGCACATGAGGTGAGTACTCTGTAATTACCTAGTTTAGTTTATCATGGCTTACTTCAACCTTACCTTCCTCTACCATATTCTCTTGCTTAAACTTTGGTTCATCTAACCCTTCACTATCGTGAGCCATTATTGATTGAGGTTCCTCTCTTGGGTTAGTTTCGGTGTTGCTAGGCAATATACCTTGTGGTCTTTCTGAGATCAACTTAGCAAGTTGCCCTAATTGGTTTTCGATCTTTTGAATCGATGCTTGTTGATTTTTAAGTGTTGTTTCGGTGTTTTAAAAATGTGTTTCGACACCGCTATGAATTTTGTCAGCATCTCCTCAAGGTTTGGCTTCTTTTCCTGTGGGTAGGGCTATTGTTGGAAGTTTGGGAGGGGTTGTTGTCTCTGATTACCTTGACCACCCCATGAGAAATTGGGATGATACCTCCAACCTGCATTATAAGTGTTACTGTAAAAATTATTTTGAGATCGAAAATTATTTCTCATATAGTGAACTTGCTCGTTTTCAGCGCTTGGGTTGTAAGGTGGATATTCTGTATTGCTCATCCTCCTCTATTCATATCGCACTGCATAACTAGATGTACCTGCGTAGAACCATACAAACCATCAATTTTTATATTTAAAAACTCTACTTGCTTAGATAACATGGTGACCGCGTCAAGGTTGAAAACATCTGCTGCTTTGGTAGGCTTTGTCCTCATGACTTGCCACTAATAATTATTCAGTGACATCTCTTCGGTTTCTACGAAGCGGTATGTTTTATTTCACTATAAAAAAATCAAGGGTCCTGACGGGTTCCTCCTAGTCATAAACTAGAATTACTTGCAAGAAGCAAATCAAAAAAGAATTAGTAAAGTAAAAATAAAATTAAATTGTACAAAAATAAAAAAAATGGCTAAAGTAATAAAAATTGAGTGTTCTTAATATTTCAGTTCCCCGGTAAAGGCGCCAAAAACTTGATCGTGTGTCAGAGTCTTAAAATTTTATAAAAAGAATGATCGAACCTAAAACTAACTAAGACAACGATGGAGGCAAGCACACCTATCGAACAATAGTATAGTTTAATGGCAAGACCGGATTGTCGAACCCAAAGGAACCAAAAGTACTAATACTAACTTTCTTTTTATTATTTAGCCTAAGAATTAAGAGAGTTGTTATCTAATCTAAAATTAACTAACTACTAAGATAAAGATGCAAAGACAAAGAGATTGAATTGGGGAAATACTTGAGGAAAAACCAATTGATTAAGACAATACCCGAGGAAGAATCCACCTAGACTTCACTTGTTATTTAAATTTGAACCAGACGATTTATTCACTTGACTTGATCCTTAAGATTCCTTAATTTATATTAATACCTCTTTCGAGGCTACTAACATCTAACCCTAGGTTGATTAATTGAAATCTCTTTCTAATTAAAACCCCTAAAATTGCATTAACTCGATCTATGGACTCCAATATTAGGTTTGACCCTAATCGGCAGATTTTCATCATCCTATTTCTAGAGTTGCGATCAACTTCGCTTAACTATGCTAGATCTACTCTTAAACAGGGACTTTTGTTCCACTGCCTAAGCACATTAGTACTTGGATTAATATCTTGAAATATCAAAGCAAGAATTAAGAACACATAGTTAAGAACAAATCAAGTATTTATCATATAGTGCAGGAAATAATAACAAGATCCGTCTTAGGTTTCATCCCCCTCAGGTATTTGAGAGGTTTAGTTCATAATAATAAAAGAATACATCTCAGAAGAAAATATAAAACAAAACATAAATAAATCCCTAAAACCCCCTGAAGGAATTGAAGGAGAAATCCTCAGTCTTGAGTATGATTCAGGCTTCTTGAGATGAATCAACTAACTTTCTTCGAGTGAATCCCACAATTTAGCCCTTCTGGCTTGGCTCCTTGGCCTAGCTGAACGCCCCCTTAAGGTTGGCCTCTAGGCTGTTTATATAGGCTTTTGGATTGGCTTTCTTTGCCTCTAAGTACCCTATTCCGAATAAAATTCAAACAGGTCACGTCAAAGACATGCCCATGGCACACGCCCGTGTAAATCGAAGCCAGGCCGTGTTCGGGTCTGTTAATGAGGCACGGCAGTCGTGTGGTCTTAGGCCTAGGCCATGCCGATTTCATGATTCGGCTCATTTACTCTATTTTCGGTCCATTTCTCGTTCTTTTCATCCTCCGGTGCTCTCTTGAGTATAAAACATGAAAACAAAGGATTAGGAGCACCTATTTCCATAATTGAATGGATAAATCATCCAAAAGTATGCTAAATGTGGGATTAAAATATGTGATTTTACGATTTATCAGTAAACTTTTATTTAACTTATATGCTTTGATAGAAAAATAATTGGTTCTTTAGACTCGATGATAAAAATCAAAACCGAGTAAGTTAGGGTACGATTTCTTTTGAATCTTAGAACGCGGATTATTTGCTTATTTCAAAACATGAGTTTTAATGCATCTAAAAAAGGATAGTATGATCGTAGTAAAATAGATAATGAATTACAGTAGCTAATATGTGCATGACAATAATAAATGTTGAAGTTAAAACAAACAAAATAATAAGAGGAATAATAAGAGTCAAAATAAAAATAAGATAAATGATGAAAGCAAAATAAATAAATAAAAGAACAAAACCATCTAATTTAAAAACAATGAGTAAGTATATAATTAAAACTAAAAATAATTAAAAGTTTAATGGTGAATCATCAAACAAATAAGCGAATGAATATTAGGTAAAACGATTTAAAAATGATAATAATAATAATAATAATAATAATAATAATAATAATAATAATAGTGGAAAAATAAAAATAATAGTGTCAATAATGATAAAATAATATTAATAGTAATAGTGACAATAATAATATTAATAATAATAATAATAATAATAATAATAATAATAATAATAATAATAAGGAAAGTAATAATAATAACAATAATATTAATAATAATTATTATACTAAGAATAATTAATATAAAAATATACATACAAAGCTTCTTAAAAGAAATCATATATACAACAATTTAAAATAATCATATAAAAAGTTTAAAATAAATAAATAAGTGATCAATTGCAAAAATAATTGAAATTGAACAGATTGGGGATTAAATTAAAATAAAAATGAAATTAAAGATAAAAATGAAAAATAAAAAAGCAAAAAAGGACCAAAATGAAAAGGCGCTAAAGGACGGAGGGCTAAATGGGCAATAAATCCCTCCCCTGGACACGCGTCCCTTCCCCAAAGGATCGGCGCATCAGGGACTAAATCAAAACGCTAAATAAATGCTATGGCGGAATTTAAAAAAATAAAAGGTAGCAAATGGACTAAATTGAAACAGATTGAAAAATGGAAGGACCAGGGTTGTAAATAACCCATTTGTTAAAAACACGCGGACCCTCCTTGCGGGTCGGGTCGTGCAAGAGGGTTGGAGCTCAAACGGCGCCGTTTTGGCGTTTAGGGGGTCAGATGAAACTACGTCGTTTCATGCCCCCTATTTAAGCCTCATTTTTTTTAAAAATCATTCATTTTAAACCTCTCCTTTAAAAAAAAACTAAAAAAAACTATCAACCCTTTAATCCTCTCCCTTAGCCGGCCTTAGGGTTTCATCGCCTGTCCACCGTACCACCACCATGGACGGTGGCCGGCGTTGCACAAAAAGGAGCCTTTTAGCCCCCGCTTTAAGGTGGATGAGAAGGCCAAGCCTTCCCCACCAAAAGAACGAAAGAAAATGGCTCTTGATTCCTTTCGAGTGCGATTTTGACGATGGAAAAGGGCCCTCCGACGACGCAACCGCGGGGCGATTTTGGTAAGCCTCTCTTCCTTTCTTTTTTTCGTGTTTATTTCAGATCAAAATAAAAAAAAGAACAAGAACACGGGCGAATAAAAAGGTAAATCACCTTTGCTTTTTTTTTCTTTCTGTATATTTCTCTCTGTATGCGTCAACAGTAAGTAAAAAAATACAAAATGATTTTCCCTTCGTTTTATAGTCGGAAAATGTAGAAGAAAAATAATATAAAATACAATATATTTGTGCGTTTTTGCTGTTGTCGTTCGTGTCTTTTTGCAGGTACGACCAACATACGGAGAAGGACGTGGCGACGCGCGGTGGAGGCCGTACGGAGGACGAGTGACGTGGAGTGTACGAGGCTGTTGCGACGTTGGAGGCTGCGGCAGTTGAAACTTCCAGAAACCCCTAGGGTTTCTAGAAATGTTAACGTTTTTGGGCCAATCGGGCCGGGGTTTGAATTGGGTTTTTTTTGTTTATTTTGGACTCTTGTTATTGGACTTGATTTATTATTATTTTTGCTTTAATTTTTTTTTTTTTTGGTTTAAAATGTTTAATTGGGCCCGGACAAATTGGGTCAATTACAACTTACTGAACGATAACTCATGGGAGGTGATTAAAATATTTGATTTTGAAAAGTTGAGTGGCTAAATATAAAAAGTACTAGTTTGGTGACCAAAATAAAACTAAAGGCATAATTGGGTGATTATTTTTGTAGTTTACCCTTTATAAATATTGAGGTACCAAATCATATAAAAAATAAAGTATGAAGATTAAATCTTAAGTTCGAGCATAATATAGGACCAAAATTGAAATTTAACCATTTTTATGGAATCTAAATAAAATAAAGGGACCATAATCGAAGTTTAACCATTTATATTGATAAAGATTAAAAAAGGGAAAAGCTTGGAAAGACTTCAAAGAAGGAAGGAATCAGTGCCTTCATTTTTTTTCAAATCATTTTTTTACAGATTAATTTATTATACTCTTTTTCCTAAGGTATCTGTGCCAATAATAATTTCTATGGATCAAGTTATTGGACAAAATTTCATCTAACCCCTTAGGTGATTCTTAGGTGGTCTTTGGATGGATAGTGATATTGGTTTCGGTAAAAGTTAAAACTAACATAAGTAATGAGATTGGTTATTGCATCATTGAGATTAATACCGCAGAAGTAAAGTGAAAATTAACGATTGAATATATGTTTGAATCTAAACGCAGCGATAGTGATGAGGTGAATTATTTTAAAATTACAAAACAATCATTAAATACATTAATTTTTTAATATAATTGTACTTATAGCTTATTTAAAAATGTAATAAATCATGCGGATTGAGTGTTAATTCGACCGGCGTCAATATTATTGTCAATATAGGAGTACATGGGTTTAAGTGCGCTGAAGCACATTATCCTTTTATTTAAGAGTTGGGAAGGACAATGAATAATTTTACGAATTGTATCAAAAAGAGTAGATATGATCAAAATCTATAATTAGCACACATAAACGAAAATTTTTAACATTTTCAAATCAAAATAATTAAAAAGTAAAATAATCTAAAAAGTTGTTAATTCAACAAATGGTAAACTAAAAATTGGGTTGATAATAAGGTATATTAGTTTATTATAAAATAATAATAATAAATTATTATTTAAAATTATTAGAGATTGAAATTGAGAGAATTTGTGTATATTGATACTACACATTGTAATACTGTTTTATATATACAGAAAATTGAAGGCTGCTAACAGAATAACTTACTGCTAACTAACACTAAATAAAATAACTAATTGTATACTTAATAACCCCCTCGAGATGAAGCATGGATGTCAAGTAGGCCCATCTTGGACATGAGTAATCGAAATGGAGGAAAATAGACGACTTCAGTAAACGACATCAGCTAGTTGATCAGAAGATCGGACGGGAAAAAGGTTGAGGAAACCAGCCTTGACTTTTCGCACACAAACTGACAATCAATGTCAGTGTGCTTGGTACGCTCATGGAAGACTGGATTGGGCAGCCTTATTGTCACACTAAAGGGCAATAGTAGAAATATAAGCATGAAGATCACAAAGAAGGGTAGCAAGCCATGCAAGTTCACAAAAGTGGCTGAAGCCATGACGTGGTACTCAGCTTCAGCAGAAGATCGACTGACCATAGGCTGTTTCTTAGACTTCCAAGAGATCAGAGCATCATCAAGGTAAGTACAAAAGCCGATGTTGTAATGACCAGTGTCAGAACAAGAACCCCAGGCAGCATCGACAAAACCACGCAACGCCAAGGAGGAAGACTTGGGGAAAAAAGACCAAGGCCAGAAGTTTGCTTGAGATAAGCAAGAAGATGATAAGCAGCCTTGAGATAAGATGATCGAGGATCAAAAACGAATTGAGATAAACAATAAAAAGCAAAAGTAGTTTCACCATGTTATTGGGTTTGATCCAAGCATGAAGAAGATCACCAGAATCAGCACTTGGACGAGTAAGACAGCCATCAATTTGTTTTGGGCAGAAAGAGCCATTAGCATTGATCTTCTCTAAGTGTTGTAAAGGACCATATTATTGGGTTTGATCCAAGCACGAAGAAGATCATCAGAATCAACAGCTGGATGAGTAAGAGAACCATCAATAAATCAAGTTTTGCTCTTAGCAGAAAGAGCCATTAGCATCGATCTTCTCCAAGTGTTGTATTTATCGCTGGAAAGAGGCTGGGACACAAGAAGCAAGGCGGGACTATCAGACTGATGATTGTAATATGGATTATCGCCATTAGAAAACTGATCAGAAAGATTGGCAGCATTGACTAATGGATTAACCATGATGAACTAACAATAAAAGAGATAGAGGATGTTTGGGGAATAAGAAAACAAGAAGAGGAAAAAGAAAAATTATACCCTCTCATGCCATATTAGAGATTGAAATTGAGAGAATTTGGTGTATATATTGATACTTGAACACATTGTAATACAAGAAATGGTATATGTGTTCATAAAACTGAACGTTGCCTAACTAAAATAACTAATTAAATTAATAAAAAATTTTACATTTGAAAATATAAAGTTCTTGAAGCACAAAGTGTTGGGTACTATGGTAAGGCATGTTATACTTTTAATGAGAGTATACGAGTTTGAACTTTAAATATAACATTATTAGAATAAGTAATTATGAATCCTAAACATAAAAGATAAAGCGAAATAATATAAAATGGAAACAAAGATAAAAGCGAGGGTGTAAATGAAAAAAATGACTACCAATAACATGTTGAAACATTTGAGTGGAGCAAAAAGCTCTAGTGCAAAAACTAACCCTCAGTGCGTTGAGTGAAGCTTCACTCGCACTGATCTTTACAATCCAAACTGATGGGTATTGTGCGATTGAGCTAAAAAGTGTTCAAAACGTACCAAATTGAAACCTGTTAAGAGTCTGTTAAAGTTTGTTAAAAGCTGTTATACCAGCTAACAATCTGCTGTTAAGCAAGTTCTTAGTTTGTTAGCTATCTTGAAGTCTATAAATATAGCTTCTATTGTATAGAGGAAGCCAAGAATTCATTCAATAAAGAGAGATTATTTTCAATCTATGCTAGTGTTTTAGTTTACCTAAATCCTTTCATGGTATCAGTCGCCTAGGTGATCCTTGACGATGACCACCATGCATTCCGATGACTCTGCTAATGTCGAGCCTCATGGCCCTTTTTCACCGGTGATCGGCTCGTCAACTCTTTTCCATGACATGATGTCGTCAAGCTTGACGCCAACAGTTTTGTACAGTGGCAGAAACAGGTACATCTTATTGTTGCCGGATACAATTTGGCTGGATTTCTAGATGGATCGCTCACTTTTCCAACGTGGTTCATTCTTGCTTCTGACGGAGCTCTTGTGCCCAATCTGGATGCCTCTGCCTTTACTCAACAAGACAATCTTCTCACATCTTGGCTATTGTCTATAATCAGTCCTGCTTACCTATCTTCGTTCACCGATGTTCAAATGGCGTCTGATGTGTGGATGACGACGAGCTCACTGTTCGTGGCGGACACTGGTGCGAAGCAATCTCAGCTACGTCATAACCTCCACTCTCTCCAAAAAGGTAACATTTCTATAAATGAGTTTGTTGCGAAAATGAAGAGCCTCTGTCCTCTTGTATACATCCGGATCTCCCATTTCTGAGGCTGAATGGACGGAGATCTTTCTTGCAGGCCTTCCATTTGAATTTGAGGCAGTTGTATATACGGTAACTCTATCTCCGACTTTCTTGCCTTTGCAACGCATAATAGACGCTCTTCTTGAGTGTGAACGACGGCAACAACAGGAGGTGCATGAGGTAGTGCTTGCAGCAAATCTTGTTGAAAACTCACCAGCACCATCGGCGATGGAGTTTTCTCGTGGTGGCCGATCTTTTATGCGTGGTCGTGGGAGAAGTTTTCGGCCGCGACTCCTATGCAAGATCTATGCTCGCTACGGTCATGTTGCTCAACTGTGTTATTATCGTTATCACCGTGATGATAGTACGCCGGTGATGGCTTCGCTTGGAGGTTCGGGTGTCGATTCAACGTTTGGTTTTCGTCTTACTCTAGTGGCCGATGGTTTCCTTGCTCCGTCAACTTATGCGTCGAATGCATCTAGATTTGAGAGAGCCGAATATCCCTCTCGATAAATGTGGTTTCCCCCTTCTAATCACCAAAATTTTGGTCAAAATTTGCCTTATAATGGTCAACATTATGGTGACCGACATTGCTTCCCAGTTGGCCCCCATTAGGTTGGTCAAAATTGGGATTATAGTGGTCAAAATTATAGTGCTCCATTCGGTCATCAATTTGCTTCAAATGGCCAAAGTCAGTAGGTTCCTTTGTGTGGTACAACTGGCCCCCACACTCACGACTTTGGGGTTCAAGATGGGCCTCACGCTCATGATAATATTGGTGGTCCTCATGCGCGTGGTTTTAATGGGCCAAAAAGGGTAACCTTTCATAAGCCCAATGCTATGTTTGGGTAAGGAAGTTTAAATCTTGTTCAGCCCATTACCAATTGTGTCCAAGTAGGATCTCCATTTGGGTTGTGGTCAATAGGTTGGACCGTTTCATGGTGAGGGTGCTTCCAACCCGCATGTTCCTTGAAAAACCAAACCACGCCCTCGTGTGTACTCTGGATCAGACCTGTGTATTGGTGTTCCTCAGGTCGATAATTTGCATGCTTCTGATTATTTGGATTCTTCTGGCTCGCATGTTAACACTGCTCAGCTCGGGTCTACTGGTGGAGGCACAGATTTGTATATACCCATACCGGTTGGGTTAGCGTCGTGGTACCCCGACTCGAGTGCTAGCAATCATGTTTGCCATGATACATCAGCTCTAAACGATGTCACACCGTATCTAAGTACATCCTCTCTCTTAATGGGTGACGGGATTCTAGCCCAAATATCATCTATTGGTAATGGTGTTGGTGTTTTACATACACGTTCTAAATTACTTCGGTTACTTGATGTTTTATGTGTGCCGAAAATACGAAAAAATTTATTGTATGTGTCCCAGTTTGCCACTGATAATAATGTGTATTTTGAGTTTCACACAACATACTTTGTAATTAAAGACATCATGACCCGGGAGACACTGCTGAAGGGCTACATTCGTGACAGGTTATATTGATTCTCACTGCTAGATATCTCTCAACAGTTTGATCGAGCCCCGGTAGCTACATCTGTTGATTTCCAAAATAAGTCAAATAAATGTGATATTTTCTCCTTGTGGCATAAACGTCTTGGCCACCCGTCTGCTACTATTGTTAAAACTGTTTTAGACAAGTGTAATATTGTATCACAAATAAATTGGCTTGAGAATATATATACGACATGTCAAAAAGGGAAGTCGCATAAGTTGCCATTTTCACTATCCACTACTGAATATAGTAATCCATTTGACTTAGTTGTGTCTGATCTCTAGGGACCTACATCTGTTGCTTGTGGAAATAATTGGTATTATATAAAGTTTGTCGATGTTTGCACTCGATTCACGTGGGTTTATCTACTTCGTCAAAAGTTTCAGGCAGTACAATATTTTGTTCAATTTCAACAACTTGTTAAAACTCAATTTGGCAAGACTATTAAACAATTTCAGAGTGATTGGGGAGGAGAATATCGGGTTTTCACTTTTATTGTAGCTTCTCAAGGTATTATTCATCAGTTGTAGTGTCCGCATACTTCTGAACAAAATGGGATGGCTGAGCGTAAACATCGTCACATTGTTGACATGGGCATCACTTTTCTAGCTCAAGCTGGTCTCCCTATAGACTATTTGGGATATGCATTTTGTTGTGCCATTCATCTCATCAATCGGGTTCCTATATCCGTTCTGAAAGGACAAACTCCATTTCGGGCTCTCTATGGAACTAAACCCACTTACGATCATCTAAGGGTTTTTGGGTGTTGTTGTTTTCCTTATCTACGTCCTTTTCAGAAAAATAAGTTGGATTTTCGGTCTCAACCGTCTATTTTTTTGGGATATAATACTTAGCACAAGGGATATCAGTGTCTTTTACCTAATGGTAAGATAATTATCTCACGACATGTCATTTTTTATGAAAACAAGTTTTTGTACCCCGAACTTGCTAGAAAAGGAGCAGTTCTTGAACACACACAATAGGTTTGAACCTATGTTCCACTTGTTCGGATCACGACTTGTGGTGTCGTCCGTTGATCAATCTCCTGCTTCAATTCTCGACAAGTAGATTGCTCGTCCAGGTTTCCATTGGTTGAAGCTCAACCTGAGGTTGGATCTGATCGAGAGCCGTGTAATTCTCTTTTGTCCAATGAGAATGGTAACTTTGATCATTCTTTGATTGCTGAGATCTCTCTTGATACTCAGGCACCAGTAGTGCCTGTATCTAATGTTCATCCAATGGTAACTCGTTCAAAGGTTGGTATCTTTAAACCTAAAGTTATGATTGCTGAAGCTATGGAACCTTCCACAATTGAGGAAGCATTTTCCCATTCAGAATGGCGTGCTACTACTCAGGCTGAGTACGATGCTCTTATACGGAATGCTACGTGGGATATTGTTCCGTTACCATCAAATCGTAAAATTATTGGGTGTAAATCGATTTTCAAAGTCAAACGGAATCCGGATGGTACGATTGATCGACGTAAGGCTTGGTTGGTTGCAAAAGCTTGTTCTCAAGTTCCTGAGTGTGATTTTAAGGAAACATTTAGTCCAGTGGTGAAACCTGCTACTGTCTGAATTATTCTATCCATTGTTGTTTCAAGAGGGTGGCAACTTCGCCAAGTTGATGTAAATAATGCATTCTTAAATGGTGATTTAGACACTGAAGTGTTTATGCAACAACCTCCGAGGTATGTTAAGTGTGATTCCGGTAATAAACCATTTGTGTGTCGTCTAAAGAAAGCCTTGTATGGTCTTTTTCAAGCTCCATGTGCATGGTTTGAGAAGCTAAAGCAATTTCTTGTTTCTATTGGGTTCGTCGAGTCCAAATCTGATGCCTCGTTATTTATTCGAATTCAGAATGGGTCTACATTATATATACTTGTGATGTTGACGACATTATCATTACTAGAAGCCTGACCACTACTATCATTGGTTTGTTCGATTGTTGAATGATGAGTTTTCGCTGAAGGATATGGGCGATATTTACTATTTTCTCGAGATAGAAGTTACTCGAGTTTTCGACTCTCTTCATCTATGTCAAAAGAAATATGTCCGTGACATTCTTGCTCCGGTGTTCGTTGGCCAATGCTAAGAGTGTTCATACACCGATGGTTAGTTCGTCTACTCTGTCAAAAAATGATGGTGAGTGCTTGAAGGACCCAACGGAGTATAGGAGTCTTGTTGGAGCACTTCAGTATGTTGTTCTTACTCGACCCGATATTGCGTATGCTGTAAATCGAATCTGTCAATTCATGCATAATCTTACTACTGCTCATATGGTTGCACTGAAACGCATTCTGCGGCATCTGTGTGGCACTCTTGACTTTGGGATTATTTTCCATCAGTCTGATCGTCTTTCTTTGGTCGGCTACGCCGATGCCAACTGGGGATTGGATTTTCTTGATCGATCAGAATAAAATTTCAAATTTGGGTCTAATCGAATGTAGTTTCGAGACCACAAATTCGACGAGTAAAATTCTATTTTTATTATATTTTTATGGTATACAATTTTACGGAAAGATTTTGTAAAAATTTCGTTCAAAAATTTTGACGTTTGAGCACTCAATTTAGTCAAAAGGACTAAATTGTAAAAAGTGCAAAAGTTGAGTTCTATATATTAGAGGTGTCAAATTGTTATGAGTTTTAAATTGGAGGCCCTTAAAAGGTAATTAGACCATTGAATAACTTGATGGACAAAAATGGGCATGAATAGGACAAAAGTGAAAGAAAAGTCTTAAGGGTATTTTAGTCATTTAGTGTTTTAAATGAATAAAAAGACAAAATACAAGAAAAAAAATCTGCTCATCTTCTTCAAGTTGCTGCGAAAATTTCTAGACTCCATGGCTAAGGGTTTCAAGCTTTTCAAGCTTCATAGTAAGTGTTTTTGAGCCCGTTTTTAATGTTCATCGATTTTGAAATCTCAGTAAATTAGTCTAGCTATTTCTACCATTATTTTGAGCTAGAGTTTAATTTTAAAATTGACCCATGTTGAATAATTTTGAATTTTGATGAATTTTGGTAGATTATGCATGTTTATGATTAGAGAAACGAGTTTTATTAGATGATTTTCAATGAAATCGTAAAAGGGGTTAAATTGTAAAAGTTATAAATTGGTCATAAGTGTGTGAATTAGTAAGAATTTGATGTTTCCATAGAAGAGAAAAATGATCAGCATGTTATAAAACATAAGAATAAGGGTTGGAGTTTAATTTTCGAGTATTGGGTCAAAAGTGTAAATATGTAAAAGTTTAGGGGCAAAATTGTAATTTTGCAAAATTTGAGTTAAGGACTGTTTTGAATAGTACATGAATTGAATAAGTGAAATGTGATGTTTTAGACTCCGAAAAATGAGATTTGGACCTAGAACGAGAGGGAAATTGAAAATCGAGAAAGTTGGTAAAATGGCCGTTTTGGTATCGAGGTAAGTTCATATGTTTAATAAGCATTTAATGATGCAAGTTTGAATGTTAGATTGAGTTATTAATATTTTAGAATTGATTTTCCAATATAATTATAATGTTCGATATTGACTCGACATTTTAATGAAAATTGGTATAAATTACATGTAAGATCAAATTAGAAAGATGGCTTTGTGTAATATCAAGAAAGTATTGAATAGAATAATTTGGGGCGGATAAGTTAAATTGATGATGTGATGAGATTGAGAATGTAATTATGTAAGTTATGTGTAAATAATAGTGATATATTTTTATAGAAATGGTGAATTAATATTGAATGTGAAAGAAAATTGTTCATGAATTATTCAAGTGTAAGAGTAAATTCCGGTTAAACATAGGAATAGAAGTGAATCTGAGACCAAGTGTTACAAAGATGTTACAGTGAGTCTGGTGTTGGGTGATCTAGCATGTGTTGCGATACACCGACGACTTGTGTGAGCAGGCCCGTGGACATTTCCGGTGTTATCGACCGGTGAAAAGTGGTAGCTCTAGCTACCGATCAGTGAAAAGTGGTAGCTCTAGCTACGATCGATGAAAAGTGGTAGCCGACTACCGATCGGTGAATAGTGGTAGCTTCGGCTACATTACAGTGATAGCTTCGGCTACATTACAGTGGTAGCTTCGGCTACATTACAGTGGTAGCTCCGGCTACATATCAGTGGTAGCTTTGGTTACATTATAGTGGTAGCTTCGGCTACATTACGATGGTAACCGGCTACATATCGATTAATGGCACTTATGTGCTAATTCTCTACGTATCCGTGTATATTCGAGTGTTCAACGGAAAATCAATTAAGTGAAATTATGTGTGACTTTGTAGTTATATACCGTAACGTATGAGCAATATGCTGATGTGTAGTCGGAAATTAGAAAGATTGTTATAAGTAAGTAATGAATACAACTAAAGGGAGAAAGATAGAGAGAGCAAAAATTTACAATAAAACTTTTTTGGACAGCAGCAATGATGTGAATTTGAAAAATCACCAAAAATAGTAAAAATTGAATTATAAGTTGGATGAGATATTGATTTAAATATTATTGAGTCTATTTTCATATAAAAGAAACAGAAAAACAATGGATTTTTATATTTTGAGATATTTAAATTCTTGTGAGATTGGTTTAGAATGATTACGTGATCCCCTATTCTGACTTGGAAAAATCATTAAAAATTGTACAAAAATAATTATGGGATAAAAGTTATATGCTTGAAATCCTTAATGAGTCTAGTTTCAAATGAAATAAATTATAACATCATTTAAATTCTGTATAAGGATAAAATTGATTCGTAGTGAAAAGTGGTCAGAATAGTCGAACAGTGAAATAGGGGAAATTTTAATGAATAAACTGTACTAATTGGATTAGCCAAAAATTCTGGAAATTTTATGGTATGAAGATATATGAGTCTAGTTTCAGGGAAAATTATCAGTTTTAAATTTGGAGCTCTGTAGCTCAAGAAATAAATAATTTAGTGACAGCGATTCAAGCAGACAGATTAATGTGAACATGAGTAATAAGGTATAAGCATGTGATTTAATGATTGTATCAAATTGAAAACTTGTTGTGAGGATTTGTCATGTTGAGGCTTTGATAAGGCTACAAATGAGTAAGTTGGGAAAGTAAGAACTTAGCATTATTTATGCAAGTTATGACAGCTTAGTAGTAAGCTAAATTCATTGCTAATGCTTATTATTTTTACATGTGAACTTACTAAGCTTTATAAGCTTACCCTTATTCTTTCCCATGTTACAGAGTCCTACTAAACAAGCTCGGGTTGGAGGTCCTCGAGATCGCTTCACACTATCAAGCTATCTATGGGTATCTTTATTTATAAATGATTTAAACTATGGCATGTATAGGGGCTTGACTAAGTCATTTTGTATATGTGTTAATTAATTTGACAAAATGTATTGTTAAGTCTGGTAATGCCTCGTACTCGGTTCCGGCATAGGATACGGTAAGGGGTGTTACATTTAGTGGTATCAGAACTATAGTTTGGTCGATTCTCGGACTACCATAGTGAGTGTAAGAGTCTAGCTATACATGCCATAATGAGCTGTGATAGTGTGACGACTCCCGACACTGATGTAAATTATTTTATTAGACAAATGCGCACTTCAACCGAGCTAAATTTGATAGTACAAACAGCGTGTTTATGATGAGTTGAGACTCGTGAAAAAATAAGAATAATAGTTTATGATGTTTATGTGAAGATGTATAAATTGTGGATAGGAATTTCTTTTGAAATATGAAAGATGAGATGAAAGGAAAGTTTATACTATGATAAGTGTTCATGTTTGATTGGCATTTGTATGATGCTATGAATATAACCTGTGAAATTAAGTGAATATTATGAGTAATTTTACTTGAGATTTATGAATGAAAGTATAAATGCACTTGTTTGTATAAGATGATAGGAAGGTTGTGTAAAATGAGTATGCATGTTAAGTTACTTGAAACAAAATATATATTGATGAGTGTTAAGTTATATGCATGAATATATGAGAGGCAAGTCAGAGGCATTACAACTTCACCCCTTTCCAATAAGGTATGTTATAAAGAAAATTTTTGAAATTCAGATCGAATGGGTTTACAAGTGGAAGACTAAATAGTTGAGTTGTATATTAACTGACAATGAGATCAGAGTTGAGAATGGTTTAGTAAATGAACATAATTGCAGAAAAGATGTCAGATTAATATGAAGATCATTCGGATTTCAAAATGTTATAGTTAAAGAAAGGTCAGGCTCTGTTAATTAACTCATCCAGGTATGAGACCTAAAGTATGTAATTGCTGGAATTTATTTTGAATTTTTATCTGTTTGCAATTGGAATAAGATCAGATTAGTAATGATAGAATTAGATAGTGCAATCATGATCGAGATGCTTTTTTTTCAGCGGGACATTATCTACTAAAGTAATTGAGAAGTTAGTCTTATTATGGCAATCGTGATTTTAAGTCGTATGAGTATTGTGGCATCAAGATAGTTAAGTGCTTCGATGAGTAACAATTGAAGTAAATTCTACTATAAGTTTAATCTTTCTCTAGATTTGAGAAGAAATTGAAGTTGGCAAAATGTGAATGATAGGAAGTTCAACTTAGACACTGTATTGGTTTTCACTTTTCAAATGATCTTGATATATATATATATATATATATATATATATATCATGAGTTAAAGATGAAATGTTATGATGTCTAGCACAATGATAATTATTTGTTTATTTGAGAAGTACAGAGATGGATGATACTCTGAGGCAGTTACACTAGTAAGAGTATGAAATGTTATGTATCGGACTTTGAACATGATGTTTAAATTTTTAATGGGTAAAATCTTGAATTCTTCCAAATTATTTCATTAACAGAGAAATTTTCATCCGGATAAGTGGTAGTAAGTTCATATGGCTGAAAATTAATGATTAAATGTTAATTTCACAAATTATATAATGTATGGTGAGATATATTTATTGATGAATTGAGAATAAAACAACAATGCAAAAAATCGAATAAATGATCAAATTGAGCGGAACATCGGATTTGAATACTTCTGATCAGTGACAAGTGATGAGTGATAGCTTTAGCTACACTTATCTGATCAACGGCAAGTGACAAGTGATAAGTGGTAGCTTTAGCTACGCTTATCTGATCAGTGATTAGTGACAAGTGATAAATGTGATCCGTGTAAGACCGTGGTAGGGCTATGGCTTCGGAAAATGATAAGTGATCATACGTAAGACCATAGTTATACTATGGCAAAGTGAAAGTGAAGTACTCAATTTTCCGTAACCATTCCCTAATTTGATTAAGGATGGTAAGCAAAAAAAAAGGGGGCCCAAAAGAGTTAAACTAAATGTTTTGGGCATATGAATATGAACCTGGTACTTCTGACTCCGTATTCAGATGTTGATATGTCGACAGAATTAAGTTGAATGTTAAGTGTATTCAGGATTCACGATATCAGTGATAATATTAAAATGATAATAAGGCAGGACTATTGTGAATTCCGTATTAGGTTTCCCTCAATCTTCAGATCAAGAGATATGCTAGTGGGTTGTTTTCGAACTTTTGATGGAATTAGTATAATAATTTCAATATGTATCGATTCTTTATTTGACAGAATTGACTGAGTTATATTGGGATTTAGATCGATGGTAGAGTGTTTCTAAAAGTATCGTCTTAAAAAGGGTTATTTAGTGATGTTGGAAATCGTGAGAAAGATATTAAACTTCATTCTAAGATTTTCTAGGGACGAAAATCCTAAAAGGGGAGAGTTGTATGACCCAAATTTGGGTCTAGTCGGAATAGTAGTTTCGAGACCACAAATTCGACGAGTAAAATTCTATTTTTATTATATTTTTATGGTATACAATTTTACGGAAAGATTTCGTAAAAATTTCGTTCAAAAAATTTTGACGTTTGAGCACTCAATTTACTCAAAAAAACTAAATTGTAAAAAGTGCAAAAGTTGAGTTCTATATATTAGAGGTGTCAAATTGTTATGAGTTTTAAATTGGAGGCCCTTAAAAGGTAATTAGACCATTGAATAACTTGATGGACAAAAATGGGCATGAATAGGACAAAAGTGAAAGAAAAGTCTTAAGGGTATTTTAGTCATTTAGTGTTTTAAATGAATAAAAAGACAAAATACAAGGAAAAAAATCTGCTCATCTTCTTCAAGTTGCTGCCGAAAATTTCTAGACTCCATGGCTAAGGGTTTCAAGCTTTTCAAGCTTCATAGGAAGTGTTTTTGAGCCCCGTTTTTAATGTTCATCATATTTTTAAAATCCCGGTAACTTAGTCTAGCTATTTCTACCATTATTTTGAGCTAGAGTTTAATTTTAAAAATTGACCCATGTTGAATAATTTTGAAATTTTATGAATTTTGGTAGATTATGCATGTTTATGATTAGAGAAACGAGTTTTATTAGATGATTTTAATGAAATCGTAAAAAGGGTTAAATTGTAAAAGTTATAAATTGGTCATAAGTGTGTGAATTAGTAAGAATTTGATGTTTCCATAGAAGAGAAAATGATCAGCATGTTATAAAACATAAGAATAAGGGCTGGAGTTTAATTTTCGAGTATTGGGTCAAAAGTGTAAATATGTAAGTTTAGGGCAAAATTGTAATTTTGCAAAATTTGAGTTAAGGACTGTTTTGAATAGTACATGAATTGAATAAGTGAAATGTGATGTTTTAGACTCAAAAAATGAGATTCGGACCTAGAACGAGAGGGAAATTGAAAATCGAGAAAGTTGGTAAAATGGCCGTTTTGGTATCGAGGTAAGTTCATATGTTTAATAAGCATTTAATGATGCAAGTTTGAATGTTAGATTGAGTTATTAATATTTTAGTATTGATTTTCCAATATAATTATAATGTTCGATATTGACTCGACATTTTAATGAAAATTGGTATAAATTACATGTAAGATCAAATTAGAAAGATGGCTTTGTGTAATATCAAGAAAGTATTGAATAGAATAATTTGGGAGGATAAGTTAAATTGATGATGTGATGAGATTAAGAATGTAATTATGTAAGTTATGTGTAAATAATAGTGATATATTTTTATAGAAATGGTGAATTAATATTGAATGTGAGAGAAAATTGTTCATGAATTATTCAAGTGTAAGAGTAAATTCCGGTTGAACATAGGAATAGAAGTGGATACTGAGACCAAGGTTACAGTTGTTACTGATGAGTCCTGGTGTTTGGGTGATCTAGCATGTGTTGCGATACACTGACGACTTGTGTGAGCGAGTCGTAGACATTTCCAAAGTTATCGACCGGTGAAAAGTGGTAGCTCTAGCTACCGATCGATGAAAAGTGGTAGCTCTAGCTACCGATCGAAGAAAAGTGGTAGCTCGACTACCGATCGTTGAATAGTGGTAGCCGGCTACATTACGTTGATAGCTTCGGCTACATTATCAAACACCCCAAACCCTACCCACGAGCCTTGACCGGATCTCGGTATGTTCCCGGTGTAAACTGCTTTCAAATTCTTTTTGTTACTTAGGAAAAACTTGTGTGTTTTTAAAGAAAGTTTGTTTTGGGTTGGGCTTGAGTTGAAAATGTGTTTATTTCATTATTAAAAATCCTTTTGATTTAGGTGGCAAAACGTTAGGCTTTGAATTAAATTAATTTTACTTAATCTTTTAATAAATATAAAGATTGTATGCTCAATAAATAAAAGTAAAGTAAACGCTTACTACTGGCCTTATTACATCAAATAATTTCCCAAAATTAAAACCAAAATAAACTATAAATTACTTAAAATTAAATAAAAGTCCAAGTCAGAATTTCTTGCATGCATGGCCATCACTAAGCTTCTCGAACCCAGTCCATCACCGCCATCACCGAAACATGTTCCCACAATGGGGTGAGTCAAGAGACTCAATGTGTACACAAACACTAAGTCTTAACAAATTCGAGCATAACAAATCATATTCTTACATATCATAATTTCACATTTAATGATTCAAGATGATGATGCAATCCCGAACCGAAACCTATATGCCATCCGCTACACTCCACCCGTACCATCCTGCACACCGTGGGGACTACAAAGTCAACCCTCCATCCGCTACACACCATCGAAGGCAGTCACTGCAGTCGACGTGCTCATCGCCCATATAAAATTCGTGGCATAGCCACCAGATAATTGTGTCATGAGACACCACATTCAGATAATGTAACCGAAGTTACCACATTCAGATAATGTGACCGAAGTCACCACATTCAGATAGTGAGACCGAAGTCATCACATTCACTTCCCCTTTCTCAAATAACCCGAATGCCCCATATTATTCATATCATGCATATCATACTTAAATTCACATTCATGTCACTTTTCACATGTTAAGTATAACATATTTCGTAATCCTAGTAGGAGTAGGAAAACATACCTGAGTACTTTGTACCATAACATGGTACTTTAGCCACATTCTTACACTTTCATATTAACACATATATCAAGTTTAAGCCATAAATCTATTAAGATTAGTGTGGGGTACACACGGTACCTTAGCCATATTCTTACACTTTCATATTAACACATATAATGAATTAAAACCGTAAATCTATTGAGATTTAGTGTGGGGTAAACACGGTACCTTAACCATGCTTTTCACATTCTTAATAACATATTTAATTTAAAACATGGCCATGAACGTATTAAAACTTAGGGTAGGGTACACACTGTACCTTAGCCATATTCTTACACTTTCATATTAACACATTTAATTTAAAACATAGCCATGAACGTATTAAAACTTAGGGTAGGGTACACACCGATTCGCTTAACGATTTCACTTGAAATCTGAACCGATCTACTACCTTAGATTTTAATGCCTACATTCTACCAACATGGTAATATTTAGCAAAGGCCTATTCGCCATAAAACCAAATCCTAGTAGGATTTGTGTACTTACCTTAATACCGATTGAATAAAAAAATCAAATCCAAAACTTGTATTCTTCCCTTTGAAATCGGCAAATCACTAGATCCCTTGAATCGGTTAGTTTTCACTTAAAACACATAATAATAGATCTACTACAAAAATAGGGTCTTGGCCGAATATTCATAGTCACTTACCTTAAGGATCTTAAATCCCAAATTCACCGAATAACTAGGAACACGCTGCCTATGGTGTACCTTCGGAAAAAACTTCTCCTTCCATGATTCAAATTAAGATTAATAATCGAAATTACTCCTTAAATTTCGATAAGTCTAAAATATAAAAGAATGGAAACTAAACTTGGATCTTACCCTTATTTGAAGGAATCGATTGCACCTTCACTTCAACCTTCGAGAGATTGGCTATGGCTAAATGATGCTCTCACAACTTTCGCTTTTGGAGGATTAGAAAGAAAGAGAAGGAAGAATAAAACAGAGGAATTTCGGCAGAGAGAGAGAATGCTTAAGAAATTCGCAAAGAAAGAGTGAATGAATGAATGAATGGCCTTCTTCCTTTTATAGTCGAAATTACTAGCTAGAATCCTTAACTTGGCCACCACTCTTCCTATGTGATAATTATCACTTTATCAAAAGAATTAATCCAACAATTATCTCCTAATTAGCCCAAATTCTAAAGGAAATAAAACTCCTCTTTTAAGAGCCCACATGCATCCATCTCTCTGCTCTTTGTAGCAAAATAAAACTTCTTTATTTGCTTCCTAAGTGACTCGATCCTCGCCCAAATACACTTGCATGTGGCGCCATTTCCAGAGGCCCTAAGTGGCATCTTTAGGCCACTTTTCCAACCTGTTTGTGTGTCAATTTTCACATGCTTTTTCTCTTAAGGCCACCTTTCCTTAATTTCCTCTTTTAAACTTTAAAACTCGATATTTCTAGGTCATTTCTAAGTTTCCAAAAATTTTCGTTTGGCTCTTTAAGCTTGACATTTCCTAGATTTCCAAAATGTTCACTTTCCTCTTTTAACTTAAGTTTCCAAAATGTTTACTTTCCTCTTTTAGCTTAGGTTTCCAAAATGTTTAATTTCCTCCTTTTGAAACTTAACATTTCTAAATCATTTCCAAGTTTCCTTTCATTTCCTTTCATTTCCTTTCATTTCCTTACATTTCCTTATATTTCCTTACATTTCCTTACATTTCCTTTCATTTCCTTGCATTTCTCTACATTTCCTTACATTTCCATACATTTCCTTACATTTCCATACATTTCCATATATTTCCATACATTTCCATATATTTTCATACATTTCCATACATTTTCATGCATTTCCATACATTTCCTTACATTTCCAAGGTTCTAAAAATGCATACCACACATCCATATCACAGTAAACATACTATTTCATAAAATTAAGCAAAAATGCACACAATGGGATTCGAACCTCTTCCCTCAAAGTACTTTACCTGATGCCATAACCCTTGCACCTTAGGTGGCGTCCCTTGCCACTTCTTATTTTTTAACTTAAAAACCAATAATTGTCCAAAGCTTTCTCTTCCATCCTAGGATTTTAAAACCCTTAATTCATTTCCAAACACCGCCAAAACCTACTACTCATGAATTATGCACAAACGCATAACCCCTAATCTAGGATGTTACGCTTCTACCCTCCTTAAAATAATTTCGTCCTCGAAATTACTTACTATCGAATAATCGAACATCTTAACTCACCGCTACGCTTATGTCACAGACTCGATCTTAACAAAACTAACACATTTCTTAGATACTACCTCGACCACGCCCACTAGAACTCATTACTAACGTCACGATTTAATCGATTAAAAGTTTTATGCATTAGTTCTTTGTTTCACTTGTTTAACCATGAAGAAGTTTTATGAAAAGAATTTTAGGAGTGGTTCTTTCGTATTCATACATGCACACAGCCTTTACATTCATACATCCATCAATCAATTATGAACTTTCATTCATTCGGAGAAATGTTGTAGTTTTCATTGTTGTTGTTTTTCCACTACCGTGGGTATTTTCGTAATTTGCCCTACGTGGGTATTTTCGTAATTTGTCAAAATAAGGTTCCTTGGTGATTTTGTCAATAAGGGTATTTTGGTAATTTTGAAATCCTGTGGTATTTGAAATTTTGAAATTACAAGAGTATTTCAAGAATAAACCAGGTAAATTTATAAATCTTAATAAATCAAGGATATTTTAGAATTTACAAAACTTGAAGGTTGTTTACGAGAATTTGTTTTCCAAATCGGTGTTGTTGCGAAATTTTTGAAGATCGGGGTCATTCGGTAATTTTGTAACTCTGGGTATTTCGATAATTTGTAGGTAGGGTAATTTAAATAAATAATTTTTTTCCACAATCAAGGTATTTTTTATATTTTGTAAATTTAGGGTTCCTTTAAGCAAAGTAGTGAAATTTTGATAAGAACTGGGTATTTGGAAATTTCATAAACCAAGGGCATTTTGTAATTTTACCACTAGGGGTATTTTAGTAAATTTGTAAATCGAAATATTTCGTGAAAATTTATCAAAATAATCTTTTCAAATCAAGAGGGTAATTTAGAAATTTTAAAACTAGGGTTTTCATAAAAACACTACTAGTCCTTTCGGGTTTTAGTTAGGGGTTTAGCACGTGTATAAGTCCTCTTGGTTAGGGTGAACCGAGGCTACGCACCAGGTAGGATTCGAGTGGAGAGGAGGTGAGTCACACGGACTGCTTAAATACCAAGCTCCCACCGAAACCAATCCTAGACATGCGTACAATGGTTGCCACACCCTAACTCGGCGACTTAAACACATGTTTGTTTAATTGTACATTAGAGTCTTATGTAATTGTTGGGGTAAACTAGTCCTAGGTTTAAGTACTTATCATACTAATCTCGCTCCATTTCTACCCTTCTACAATTCATATCATAAATCACACAAGAGATAGGGTACTTACCGGTGGACTTGAATTGGAGACTTAGTGGGCCATGCAAGAAAAACTCGCTTAATTCACAAAAATTCTTTTGGGCTTAACTTTGAAAACATTTTGGGCCTTAAACCCAAGGCCGAGAGTTTAAAATCGAGCTCGATACTAAATCAAACACCCCAAACCCGCCCATAAGCCTTGACCGGATCTGGTATGTTCCCTTGTAAACCGTTTCAAATTCTTTTGTTACTTAGGAAAAACTTGTGTGTTTTTTAAAGAAAGTTTGTTTTAGGTTGGGCTTGAGTTGAAAACAGTTTATTTCGTTATTAAAATCCTTTTGATTTAGGTGACAAAACGTTGGGCTTTGAATTAAATTAATTTTACTTAATCTTTTAATAAATATAAAGATTGTATGCTCAATAAATAAAAGTAAAGTAAACGCTACAACGGCCTTATTACATCAAATAATTTCCCAAAATTAAAACCAAAATAAACTATAAATTACTTAAAATTAAATAAAAGTCCAAGTCGAATTTCTTCTTTGTGCATGGCCATCCCTAAGCTTCGCGAACCCGGTCCATCAACGTCAATCACACAAACATGTTCCCACAACGGGTGAGTCAATGACTCAATGTGTACACAAACACTAAGTCTTAACAAATTCAGCATAACAAATCATATTCTTACATATCATAATTTCACATTTAATGATTCAAGATGATGATGCAATCCTGAACCCAAACCTATATGCCATCCGCTACACTCCACCCGCACCATCCTGCACACCGTGGGGACTTCTAAGTCAACCCTCCATCCGCTACACACCATCGAAGGCGCCACTGCAATCGACGACTCATCGCCTATATAAAATTCGTGGCATAGCCACTCGATAATTGTGTCATAAGACACCATATTCGAATAATGTAACCGGGTTACCATATTCGGATAATGTGACCAAGTCACCACATTCGAGATAATGTGATCAAGTCACCACATTCAGATAGTGAGACCAAGCCATCACATTCACTTCCCTTTCTCAAATAACTGAATGCCCCATATTATTCATATCATGCATATCATACTTAAATTCACATTCATGTCACTTTTCACATGTTAAGTATAACATATTTCGTAATCTTAGTAGGAGTAGGAAAACGTACCTGAGTACTTTGTACCATAACATGGTACTTTAGCCATATTCTTACACTTTCATATTAACACATATATCAAGTTTAAGCCATAAATCTATTAAGATTAGTGTGGGGTACACACGGTACCTTAGCCATATTCTTACACATTCATATTAACACATATAATGAATTAAAACCGTAAATCTATTGAGATTTAGTGTGGGGTACACACGGTACCTTAACCATGCTTTTCACATTCTTAATAACATATTTAATTTAAAACATAGCCATGAACGTATTAAAACTTAGGGTAGGGTACACACTGTACCTTAGACATATTCTTACACTTTCATATTAACACATTTAGTTTAAAACATAGCCATGAACGTATTAAAACTTAGGGTAGGGTACACACCTGATTCGCTTAACGATTTCACTTGAAATCCCGAAATCCGATCTACTACCTTAGATTTTTAATGCCTACATTCGGCCAACATGGTAATATTTAGCAAAGGCCTATTCGGCCATAAAACCAAATCCTAGTAGGATTTGTGTACTTACCTTAATGCCGATTGAATAAAAAATCAAATCCCAGAAACTTGTATTTTTCCCCTTTGAAATCGGCAAATCACTAGATCCCTTGAATCGGTTAGTTTTCAGCTTAAAACACATAATAATAGATCTACTACAAAAATAGGGTCTTGGCCGAATATTCATAGTCACTTACCTTAAGGATCTTAAATCCCGAAATTCACCGAATAACTAGGGAACACGCGGCCTATGGTGTACCTTCGGGAAAAGAACTTCTCCTTCCATGATTCAAATTAAGATTAATAATCGAAATTAGTCCCTAAATTTCGATAAGTCTAAAATATAAAAGAATGGAAACTAAACTTAGATCTTACCCTTATTTGAAGGAATCGATTGTACCTTCACTTCAACCTTCGAGAGATTCATTATGGCTAAATGATGCTCTCACAACTTTCGCTTTTGGAGGGATTAGAAAGAAAAGAGAAGGAAGAATAAAAGCTGTAGGAATTTCGGCGAGAGAGGAGAATCAGCTTAAGAAATTGACAAAGGAAGAGTGAATGAATGAATGAATGGCCTTCTCTTCCTTTTATGGCCGAAATTACTAGCTAGAATCCTTAACTTGGCCACCACTCTTCCTATGTGATAATTATCACTTTATCAAAAGAATTAATCCAACAATTATCTCCTAATTAGCGAAATTCTAAAGGAAATAAAACTCCTCTTTAAGAGCCCACATGCCGTCCACCTCTCTGCTCTTTGTAGCAAAATAAAACTTCTTTTATTTGCTTCCTAAGTGACTCGATCCTGGCCCAAATACACTTGCATGTGGCGCCATTTCAGAGGCCCTAAGTGGCATCTTGAGCCACTTTTCCAAGCCTGTTTGTGTGTCAATTTTCACATGCTTTTCTCTTAAGGCCACCTTGCCTTAATTTCCTCTTTTAAACTTTAAAACTCGATATTTCTAGGTCATTTCTAAGTTTCCAAAAATTTTCGTTTGGCTCTTTAAGCTTGACATTTCCTAGGTTTCCAAAATGTTCACTTTCCTCTTTTAACTTAAGTTTCCAAAATGTTTACTTTCCTCTTTTAGCTTAGGTTTCCAAAATGTTTACTTTCCTCCTTTTGAAGCTTAACATTTCTAAATCATTTCCAAGTTTCCTTTCATTTCCTTTTATTTCCTTACATTTCCTTATATTTCCTTACATTTCCTTACATTTCCTTTCATTTCCTTGCATTTCTCTACATTTCCTTACATTTCCATTCATTTCCTTACATTTCCATACATTTCCATATATTTCCATACATTTCCATACATTTCCATACATTTCCATACATTTCAAGGTTCTAAAATGCACACCACACATCCATATCACAAGAAACATGCTATTTCATAAAATTAAGCAAAATGCACACAATGGGATTCGAACCTCTTCCCTCAAAGTACTTCACTTGATGCCATAACCCTTGCACCTTAGGTGGCGTCCCTTGCCACTTTTCCACATCACTTCTTATTGTCCAAAGCTTTCTCTTCCATCCTAGGATTTTAAAACCCTTAATTCATTTCCAAACACTGCCAAAACCTACTACTCATGAATTATGCACAAACGCATAACCCCTAATCTAGGATGTTACAATTACAGTGGTAGCTTCGGCTACATTACAGTGGTAGCTTCGGCTACATATCAGTGGTAGCTTTGGCTACATTATAGTGGTAGCTTCGGCTACATTACAGTGGTAGCTTCGGCTACATATCAGTGTGGCACTTATGTGCTAATTCTCTATGTATCCGTGTATATTCTGAGTGTTCAACGGGAAAATCAATTAAGTGAAATTATGTGTGACTTTGTAGTTATATACCTATGTAACGTATGAGCAATATGCCCGATGTGTAGTCGAAAATTAGAAAGATTGTTATAAGTAAGTAATGAATACAACTAAAGGGAGAAAGAGAGAGAGAGCAAAAATTTATAATAAAACTTTTTTGGACAGCAGTAATGATGTGAATTTGAAAAATCACCAAAAATAGTAGAAATTGAATTATAAGTTGGATGAGTTATTGATTTAAATATTATTGAGTCTATTTTCATATAAAAGAAACAGAGAAAACAATGATTTTTATATTTTGAGATATTTAAATTCTTGTGAGATTGGTTTAGAATGATTACGTGATCCCTGTTCTGACTTGAAAAATTATTAAAATTGTATAAAAATAATTATGGGATAAAAGTTATATGCTTGAAATCCTTAATGAGTCTAGTTTCAAATGAAACAATTTATAACATCATTTAAATTCTGTACAAGGATAAAATTGATTCGTAGTGAAAAGTGGTCAGAATAGTCGAACAGTGAAATAGGGGAAATTTTAATGAATAAACTGTACTAATTGGATTAGCCAAAAATTCTAGAAATTTTATGGTATGAAGATATATGAGTCTAGTTTCAGGAAAAATTATCAGTTTTAAATTTGGAGCTCTGTAGCTCAAGAAATAAATAATTTAGTGACAGCGATTCAAGCAGACAGATTAATGTGAACATGAGTAATAAGGTATAAGCATGTGATTTAATAATTGTATCAAATTGAAAACTTGTTGTGAGGATTTGTCATGTTGAGGCTTTGATAAGGCTACAAATGAGTAAGTTGGGAAAGTAAGAACTTAGCATTATTTATGCAAGTTATGACAGCTTAGTAGTAAGCTAAATTCATTGCTAATGCTTATTATTTTTACATGTGAACTTACTAAGCTTTATAAGCTTACCCCTTATTCTTTCCCATGTTACAGAGTCCTACTAAACAAGCTCGGGTTGGAGGTCCTCGGAGATCGCTTCACACTATCAAGCTATCTATGGGTATCTTTATTTATAAATGATTTAAACTATGGCATGTATAGGGGCTTGAGTAAGTCATTTTGTATATGTGTTAATTAATTTGACAAAATGTATTGTTAAGTCTGGTAATGCCTCGTACTCGGTTCCAGCATAGGATACGGGTAAGGGGTGTTACATCGACGGTCAACCTCCGGCTATTGTGTTTACTTTTGTTACACTCCCATATTATGGTGTTCTAAAAAGCAGCAAGAGTTTCGCGTTCCATGGCTGAAGCAGAATATAGAAGTCTTGCGGTAGTTACTAGTGAACTCACCTGGTTATTGTCATTGTTTCAAGAGTCACAGGTTCAGTCTGCTGATACACCCACTGTGTGGTGTGATAATTCCAGTGTCGTTGCAGTTGCAACCAATCCTATCTTACACTCAAAGTTTAAGCATGTTGAGTTGGATCTATTTTTTGTGTGTGAGAAAGTTGCGAATGGGTCTGTTCTCGTGGGTGAAGTTCCTGCGTGTGATCAAGTGGCTGATATTTTCACCAAGCCACTGTCAGTGACCTCCTTTGCTCGATTTAGGAATTTTCTTGGTCTTACCCATAGGGAAGATGGATGAATGTTAAGAGTCTGTTAAAGTTTGTTAGAAGCTGTTATACCAGCTAACAGTCTGTTGTTGAGCAAGTTCTTAGTTTGTTAGCTATCTTGAAGTCTATAAATATAGCTTCTATTGTACAGAGGAAGCCAAGAATTCATTCAATAAACAGAGAGATTATTTTCAATCTATGCTAGTGTTTTAGTTTACCTAAATCCTTTCAGAACCAAACAGACATCCTTACATATATTTCCTCCAAACAAATATATTTTGTATTTTAGCTATTCAACAATCACAGCTAGCGTACACTGGTTTGCTAATTGTGCACGATGCTTCTTTTGACCGTTCTTGACCATATTTATATTTTCATCATTTAATTTTAAAAATTATAAAATATTAATTAAATTATTTGAATATTTTTATTTAAGCATCTGAATTATTATGTCTTTTTTTAAAGTCCGGTTAAAGAGCTTCAAGCGACGATTTAACGGCCGATATGATCGAACAATATTCATCGATGAAAAGAAGAACATATGTCAAATCGAAATTGATCTAATGGCCAGTATCGGATATTGAAGAAGAAAATCATTTCAATTTTAATTTATAAATTTATAACATTCAAAGCTATTTTATGAAAAAAATTAAATTGTAGAAGATGAGAAGAAGTTTACCCTTTTGATTGGCAAGAGAGGTGAGAACGATAAGATTATACAAAAGCGATTTTAACTGTCAAATAACTTAAGTGAAAAATATGAATAGTTTAATAACTATTTTACAAATTTTTTTAAAGTGAAATAACCAAAACATAAATTATTAACAGTTCATTAACTTTAGATGTAATTTATCAAAATGAATAATATTTTAAATTTCATGATTTTTTTTGTTTTGGGATCCAATAGTTTGGTAGGGATTCTCCGAAGGGGTGGTGGCATTATATTTAGGCTGTCAAACGGCCAATGCCCATGATTAGTAAAAGGTGGCGTCATTGAAGCTTCCAACATGAAGGCTTTTGTTTATTTACAAATTAAAGACAAATATTGTTTAAGAAATGTTGCATAAAAACTCTCTTTCTCTTGCTTTTGTTTCCCGCATTTGCCTCAGTTCTCAGGATCTCATTCCCACCTAATGAATATACCAAAAGGGACTCTATATGGTCCACTTCTATTGGATTCACAAAAGTTGTCCAAAATTCTATTATTAAACTAACTATAATAAAATAATCCCAATTTCAGCTGCCTCCCATCTTTCTATTTTTACTTTTTAAAATATATAAAATATATATATATATATATATATAGGATTTGGCTTATAAATTATTTTTATCATTAAAATATTAATAAAATAAAATAAAATTGTAATAAATGCATTTAATATATTGTTATAAAATGAGAGTAGTGAATAAAATCATATACATATAATAAAAATGGAGATTTCCTTTTAAAGCCTTTTTAGCCAAGTCCAGCTGATGAAGATAGTATGAGCTGTGCCAGCGGTTTGTTTAATCAATGACTACTACTGCTACAAATCAGCCAACAATCTGAAAGAGTTTTAAATTTTAAACTAATTGTCTGTCGGTTACAATGCTGTGCTCAATAAAGGTAAAAGCCAGCTAGCGGCTCCTTCATGTGTTAATGGGATGGGACCCCTTGGTTTACCCCTTTTATGAAACAAAATATTAAACTTCATTTAATTAATTTCATTTTTTAGAGTTACTTTTTATATTAAAATTAGTTAATTAATTAAAAAAAATGTTTATATGATTAAATTTTAAAAATTAGACATCATTAACAACCATCTGATAATTTTATTATGAATATTTTGGGCTAAAATTTATAGTCTCTTGAGCCCATAAATGGTTCCATTGTGGGGTCCAAGAATCACTTCCTACACTTCACTGTCATCGACTTTACTTTCAAGTCCAGAAAGAATTTAAAATACTCCTAACCACTTCTTTTTCCTTTCTTTTCTTGGTTAAAATATGTTGTCAGTCCCTATATTTTTACACAGTTACAGATTGAGTTCCTATTTTAATCTTACCTTTTCAATTTAAAAATCTCAATCCAATCATTATTTTCGTTGATAGTTTCGGTTAAAATTTGTCAACTTAATATGTTTATTTTTTGTCAATCATATGTTATATCATATGAGGACAATCTAATCAAAAATCTAAATTGATAAATTTTGACAAAAAATTACTTATAATTTTTGTTATACATCAATAATCACCGACCCGAGTCCTAGAATAGATCCGAGTCTCTGACCAGTGATCCGGATAGGTCCCACTAGAAGATCGAGTGTAAGGCGAACCACGAGAGAACAACAAAGCAAGCTCACAGACCCAGCTCGAAAGGTAAGGCCGCAGATCCAGCTAGCAGGAACCTAGGGAAGGCATCAGTCTCAACTCGCATACACCCAAGGAGCTCGCAGAAAGGATCGCATGTTCCGTAGGCCATCCAGACACATGTCCAACAAGCACAGAGCCTGTCCAAAATGTCAACCCTAGGAACAGAAAGGACCGCGTGCTCCGTAGACACGTACCCTATAGACCTAGAATTTGTAGAGAATATCAGTGCTAGAGACAAAGAATGTCGATACCAGAGGCAACGGAGTCAAGACAAAATAGTGGGGCTCGATTATGAGTTGTAATAGCATCTGTAGTAACCTGTATAAATACCCGAACACTCATATTAATAACACACGAGAAAAATATTACTCAACGATTTTAATTATTAAACTGATGTTTTCAAATAAAAGAATACTAAGAATTGATTTTATTTAACTTTTAAAGAATAGAAACTAAACATAAAATTTTATCAAAGTATAGGGACTAAAAGTGTATTTTAACTTTTTCTTTACTTCCAAATATAACTTCAAATTTTAAAAAAGTTGTACAGGAAATGGGACCATCGAAAACGGAAAACCACATCCCACGTATCTCTTTATCTCAAAGCGTAGCCCGCAATCAACGTGTTGACACCGATGACATTACCCATCAGATTTAGGCCACGTGTCTCATGATGCGTTGGATCCCACGAGGCCTAGCCCCTTCTCCCCTGCTTAAAAGCAGCTCAGAGTTCCCCTTTCACCACTCTCCACCAACGCAGCAACCAAACTCTTAAATATACTAACCTTCTTTTTTTACTTTTTGTTCGATTAGTCTTCTTCTCGGTATCGCTTTCATGGCTGGGTTCGAGCAGCAAATAAAGGAGAGAGCCAAGGAGCTCAAGGTTTTCTTCAAGAAGGGTGTGAAGATCGTGGGAGAATCATGCAAGAAAGGTTGGTACAAAGTCAAGCACATCAGAGGCTGATTCTTTTGCCTTCCATCATCTTGTTTTCATTTCGTTTTACATGTAGAGATCTTTGTCAGTGATCTTGTTTTGGAGGGTTTTCTTTAATTTTTTGAAGGATTTTATCCTGTTTTCTGCTTATTTTTTGTGCCTTTTTTTTTAGCATCTTATGTGTTGATTTGATTTTGAGATTATAGTTAACTGTTTCTGTTTGGCTTTTTTTTTTTGGTTCCAACATCTGTTTTATGAGGATGATCCCTGGAAAAATGTCTATTCTGTGAAGTTATTAATTTTTATTTGAAACAGATTATCGAATAATTACTGTATTTATTACTATTAGAATAGAAAGCAACCATTTCTGGCATGGTCTTGGATCCGATTGGCAAACAACGAGGACCATATGCATGTAATTGACTCCTTTAGCTGGAATTAACCATACAAGACACCTTCGTCAAACTTGTAAATTGTCCAGATTTTATAATTATTGGAAAATATTGGCAATTCTAAATTATAGACGGAGTTTTTTTATTTATTTATTTCCAATTACACCGCCATGGATGCATGTACAATGTACTTGTGCAAACTTGATCGCCTCTTTAGAAGGCAGTTAAATAGAAGTTAAAATATACTCTATTTTCCATAAATTTAGAATTTAATTCTATAGTTTTATTTATAAAAAATTAGTCATTTTCAAAATTTAAATTTAAAAAGTAGTTATAATTTGAGTGTTAATAAGTAACATAAAAAATATTATTAAATTTTAACTGATTTATAATTATTTTTGAGAAGTGATATTTTAGATTTGAACCCAAATATGTAAAAGATTTTTGCTGTTCACTGGACACTCTTTATTTCTCCTGGGCCTAGAATGAGAACGAGGTCTTCCACTTTAATCAGCCATTACTAGTCAGTAGTCACTCACTTCAACAACAGCTGGGCGAGGCTGTTCTTGACTCAAACAGAGTATTTGTCAACTTAAATCCCTATTGGCATGAGTCCTACTAACGATGGCCACTTCCTATATCCTATGATACAACTTCTGCGAATTGCATGGAACAAAGTTGATTGGGGAAGTGTTTGAAATCTCATCATTGTACCAAATACAATGTCATGCCCTCTAACAACACCCTTTTCACCCAATATCAAATCTTCTCTACTAGTTGTTTTAGGTGGGGACTATCGGTTCGATTTAGTCGGATTTCTTTTTTAATGTTTCAAGTCACCATCATAATTTAATTAGATTCAATTTTCCAAGTTTTTCATATCAATTTTTGGTTTTAGATTTTTAATTTAGTTTTGACAAAATGAGATTTGTTTTATGATTTTTTAAATATTACTTGACCAAGTATCAAAATTTTTATATGATATTTTAAAATATATATTTATATAAAACTTTTAAGTTATTTTAACTATTTTTTTATATCATGAATATCAAAATTAATTATAAAATTTAATAAAATTCCGTAAACTGCCCAAATAACCTCAATCTGAGTCCATTTTTTTATATTTTTCTTACTCGACCCTAGTCGGGATGTGAAACTTTGGAACACATTCTTTTCTTGTCCCTTGGCCCTTCCTACTTGGAGAGCTTTGAACTTCAATGGTATAGCTTTAATGGATCCAACTTCTTGAATCACCCACCGCATCTTAGAGACCTCAAGCTTCGACTCCTTGGTCCCCGAATGCCATCAAGATCAACTGTGATATGGCGTTCCAGGTCTCAACCTCCAAAGCATAGCCGTAGCCCGTGACAGTCAAGAAAATCTACTGACTGGAGCCAACGCCCAAATGCACTTATCCTCTGCATTAGCGGTTGCCGCCTCAGGTATCAAGCTTGGCTCCTCCCTTATTTAACTTCACCGATGCTCTCTCAAGGAAGATTGATATTCCTTAAGACACCTTAGCAATTGTTGACGATATTCACTCGTCTCTTCCTAACAATTGTAATGTGTCCTTTTGCTTTACCCCTCGTGACGAAAACTTATGATTAGATAGCTAGGAAATCTTTGTATGAGGCTTGTCCCCAGGATTGAGTCTTATGTCGACCAATAAGCTCCAACCTCTTCTGCTATCACTCTTTCTTTATAATTAATACGAGTGGAAGATTGAAAAACAAAATATCCAACTTCTAGAAATCTGAAGTTTTTAAGCAGGAAGAAAAAAATATAACTAATACTGATATAAGGATCTTCCAAACATCTAAAATCTTATATATATATATAACCAATTCACTAATCTATCAAAAGGTAAATGGACCAGAACGAACAAAGAAAGCGACAATCTAAGCCTAAGTTAATAAGAGTTATGTGATACATCCAGTCCTAGCCCCTCTATTTCGCTAATATTACAAGAAGAAGCATCAAAAGATAAAATAGATGTAACAAAAGAAGAGGTAACGATGGTTTGCATGTAATAAAGCCACCCTAATCAAATGGCGAGTCACTTTATTGGCATCCCATCTATTTTAGATGTTGAAATTGAGATTTTAAGAGTAACCCATACTCAAATTTAATGGATTTCTTCGAAATTAAAACATTAATAGCTTCCTAACAATCCGACTCCAGACCCACTTTCTCCATCCTCAAAGCTTTTAGCCATGACAAAAGCCTCCTATATAGCGATCGCTTCAACCACTTTTCGATTTTGTTGGCCCGATATACACTTTGAATAGCCACTAAAAAATAAGCCGGTCTCATTGCGAACTAAAGCAGCAAAGGAAGTTACATCGGCAATGCTATCACTCCACCATCTACGTTACATTTAACATAATCAGTCGTGGGTGCTGACCAATGTATAATAATCGAGAGATGGGAGGAGAGCTATCATTAACTCGGTTCAACAATCTCTTAGCTGGTTTCCAATCATGCAAATATTTACTTGCAAATGCGAGTATAATAAATCAATTATAATTATTTTTAATATTAAATTAAAAATAATGAATGAATGAAATTAGTGAAGTAAATATGAATATAATCGACAGTTATGAACTATAAAGCTTATAGTAATAGTTCAACATTAATATGAAAAATGAAACAAATGCGGACAAAATAATTCTCGTCCATCCACCAATAAATTATTTTCCTAATAATTGTAACCAAAATTAACAATCACACAATTAAACACCATAGGCTTAACAGTCTGAGGCTACAGCCCTCACCCGCAGACAGGCTTTACCATCCATTGTTTCGGCCTTGAAGTTCGCCCTCCTACTCCCAAAGGCCTACGCACTTCTACTCCTAAACCCTCTCTCAACTAGACCTGTCTATAAACCCGATCATTCGATCTAATTTAAAGGCTCATCTGAAATATGAGAAAGTTTGAATAAGAATATAGATTTGAAAAATAAAATTGAGTTTAAGAATAGACTCATTTTAAAAACGAACTGAGCTTCGGATAATTCCCCTTTTCCTTTCCCTTTCCCTTTCCATTCCCTATTTCCCCTTAATCCCTAATCCCTAAAATTTTCATTGCTTCTTACTTCTTTGTTGTTTCCACCATTGCTGCTTCTCTTCATTTTGCTGCTTTTCGCTGATTTTAATTTTTTTTATTTTTGCAGAAAATATTGAACGCGAAGATCTTTGATCTTTCTCCCATTGTTCCCTTTAATTTCCTTTTCACAATCTTTCCTTTCTCTTTAAATCTACGTTTCCCTATTTGAACCAAATTTTGTTCTCTTTTTACTACTTGTGAAAGTTTGGGGTTTTTTGGTTGCTTTGCTTTTTATTCATTTTGATTCCATTTGGATTCAATTCAGTCGAGGGAAAATTTATTTGGATTCTCTCTTTTGATACTCTAGACTTGTTAATTTTCGATTGAATAGGAAAAAAGGGAAAAAAAAAGAAAGAAACAAAGGTCGATTAGAGTGAATCGATGAAATTAGGATAAAAAAATAGGCTGGGCCAAACCCAAGTTTAGAATATATAATATGAGTTAGGCTTAAACAAAAATATCAATCCATTTTTAACCCGAGCCCAAGCCTACAAATTGGGCTTGAAATTTTATTTGGACGCGACCTAACCCATAGACATACTACTCTCAACTCTAATCTATTAAATTAAACCTACTATTTTTGAGTTAATATAATTTGTTTCCCTTCAACTTGACAATTAAATCTATTTTAATATATTACATTTTTAAATTTTGGTATGTAAACTTATTTTGGCCCCTGAATTTAGATTGCATTAAAATTTAATGATTGACATTTTAAGATTATGCTACATAATTAAAATTTTATATTTTTCAAGTTTATGCATTAGTTGTCAAGTTTAAACGTCAAAGTGGACAAAAATACAAATATTAAAATGAAACTATTTGTCAAAGTTTAGTGGTCAAATTACATTACATTAGCCCTTTTTGTTTTAGTATTCAAATCAAGACAACTCCATCCCTCACCCCTTACGGGTGAAATTAGGACGGTTGGTAAGGCCTCATGCTCTCTAAATTTTATGAAATTCTAATTCAATTCTTTTAAATTTTAAAATTTTTATTTTGATATTATAATTAATGTTTAAAAATAGGATAAATTTATATTTGGTCCCAAAGTTTTCCAAAATTTATTTTAATTTGATGTCTTTTGTAGAATTTATAATTTTTATGATAAATTTAGTAACATTTTTAGTTTAATTTTGTAATCTAAGACAAAGTAGTATCTAAATATTAATTTGGAAAAATAATTAATCCTTAATAATTATAATATTTAATACAAATTGAGTATTTAACTTTTTTTTCTAAATGTTAATTTTGATGATCAAACCTATCCTAAATTTAAAAAATATATTATTTAAAGTAGGCTCGGATCGTATAATGTTAAATTTGGTGATCAAGATTATCCCGAATTTAAAAAAATATAAGTTGGTCCTACTTTCAACATGTCTATATTATATAAATATCTCCTCTTTATCAATACTTATGGCTATGCCCCTGCACCTAGAAGTGTGCATGGGTCGGACCAAACTCAATTAAAAATTTAGGATTGTTTGTTACGTCTAGTCTAGCCCAAAAAATGGGTCTAAAATTTTACCCAAGCTCGACCCAGATAAAAATGTTAAAATATGGGTCCACCCTGCCCGCCCATATTAATTTTTATATTATTTTTTATATAATTTAAAATATATATAATGTATAAAAAATACTAACAAATCAAAATAAATATTTTCCAACAAATTTAAAATAAATTTTAAAAAATATGTATACTTAAATAACATTAAGATAAATGCAACTTAACAAGCAAATGTCTCTAAAATAATAACAAAATTAACAATAAAATAAGTTTTATACAATATCCAAATAATAACAACAAAATAGTAGTAACATAATAGTAAAATGGTAGCAAAATAAGGAGAAAACAATAAGAAAATAATATTTAAAACAAGCATTTTTTTTGTCCGAGCCCGAACCCGGGAAAAAAATGTCTTACTCGAGACCTGGCCTATTTTTTAAACAGGCCTTTTTTTTTGTCCAAGTCTATTTTTCGAGTCTATATTTTTTCCCAAACCCTCCCAAATTTCAAGTGGGCCTTCAGGCCGGGCCGGGCGGCCCGACCCATGAGCATGTCTACCTGCACCCCTTAACTAAAAAAAATGTACTTTTTTCTCAAATCAAATTTTTTTTTCTCACAACAAATTTTTTTAATTATATAATATACTTTTTTATATTTATATATTATCTATACTATTATCTAAACCTCGACTGAGTTAGTGTTATTGAGTCAATTGGATACCAACTTAGTTGAAAAAATTACTAAATTGTCCTTACTATTTGAAATAAGTTATAACCTTGCGAGGGTATTTTTATTTTTTACATTTTAAATAAAACCAATAAAAATATAAATTATGATATGTAAACCTATGCCATCAACATGCATAAAACCTCAACTTTACCACTACAGTTTCATTTTGATTATTCTGTATATTCTAATATTATTACAAAAAAGTTTTCACCTATAGTGTTAGTATATTGATAATATCATTGATTGAGTTTATGTCACAAGTCAACTTAATATTGAAGTTTTTATAATTATTTCTTTTATATCGGATTTTCCTTTCATCAACATGATAACATTTTGACGTGTTATAAAAAATAAAAATATCATGATAAACAATTAGAGTGCATTTAATATTCTTAATTTTTGTATTTACCTATTTAAATTTCTTTTAACTTACGATTTAAACAATTGTTTTACATTTTAATTTCATATGTATTACATACGTGTTGTTATTTTTATTTGTTTTAAATTGTATATTTTATTTTATTTATTATGTGTTATTTTTAAATACATACATGTGTTCTAATATGTGATTTCCACATAAAATTTCTAATATAATTTATAATCTAAAACTTAGAAATATGTAAAATTATTTATATGTTAAATTTTAATAAAAATACTTTTTCAAAAGAATATTTATTTACTTACAAACTTTATGTTATTTACTTGTAAGGAATCTAAAATACTTATTTTGAAGAAAATTTAAAATTATATATCGGATCAGAGCAATACAAGACCAATATTTAAGTCCATTTCAAATTATTTATAATCTAATTTTGATATATATTGATATTGATATATTTTGAAATTTAATTTAAAATATCAAAATTTTATATCAGTCAGTACGAAATCGAAACACTCTAAAACCATTGAAATGGAATATATTAATTTAAGATCGAAATGATATGTAAATATGTACATGGGTTAAAAAAGAGAAGGTTAAATTAAGTTTAAACCTTTTTAAAATTATAAAATACCGTCATCGTTATACATTACTTTTTTTTTTTATGTTGGATAACTTACACGTTGGCTTTCTCTTTCGATAGTTATTGTGATTGATACTTCTAATTCACGTTTTGTGGTGTTGAAATGTAAATGCAAATCCTTATATAAGCTATTGGAAGAAAATGAAAGGCCACCAACTCCCTACACGGAAGATGTCATTCTCATTAATCATGTCACCTCAGCTCCATGATGATGATGATGACGACAATTGGGAAAAGAAAAAAAGTAATGTGTTCCTCTAATATGTATTATTATCATTATGTTATGGGCAGGCAAACCAAGATGAGCACCTTATTTCATTTTGTTTATTTCAATGTTCACTGCATCCTAGAAGCTAAAACTCAATTAATAGGAAAGAAATGACGTTGCCTGTGTGAAAGGGTGAGGGAGACTGAACGCAGCAACCCTGTTTTGGCCCCTTCCCTGGCCTTAGCCTCAGGCGTCAAATTTGACAGCCATCTATTCAACATAATTATGTATAGAAGAAACCAAAAAAAAAAAAAAACAGCGGACCTCTCTTTCTTGGAAGTTTCTTAGTCTACTCATGATTATCGATGGTCTACAAATGTGACCACCGCTATCCAATCCTACCCTTAAACTACTGTATATTAGTTAGCGTTTAGTAGCATCAATTTAATATTACTTCTCATAATCATTTTTTAGATAAAAAATATTTTGAAATGAAAACATTATTAAACAATATGTTTTTGAGTTTTGGCTTAAAAAATATTTTTTATTATCTTAAAATACTTTTGAAAAGTTTAAAATATCTTATTTAATAATAATTTTATTTCAAAGTGCTTATTATAAATAAGGCTAAACTGCCCTAAATAACATTGATTTAAAATATCTTATTTAATAATAATTTTATTTCAAAGTGCTTATTATAAATAAGGCTAAACTGCCCTAAATAACATTGATGTTATTCTATATGGCATTCTATCTAAAATTTATGCGACACAAATGAGACATGCGGCTAAATTTGTGCTCTAAGTGGTATTCTATCAAAATTTTGTACAAATTGAATCTATTCAAATATAATAAGTTGATGTTACTTAAAATTTCAATTTAAAGTATTTACTCGATTAATATTATCATAATCAATCTCATGCTAAAATTCCTCAAAAAGAGAAAAGAAAGCTGTTCATACAATATGTATTAAAATATTAACCGAAAGGTGCAATTTGATTACAATGAGGTAAATAAACAGTGAAGTGAAAATGAAGTGACAACTACATCATATAAAGGAGCAATTTAAAACCTGAATCCTTTTATTAGGTAAAGCGTCAACAATAATTCTTCAAGGCTACAGCTTATCCAAGTTTAAGCTATGAATGAAGTTTGGTTGGGCAAACCGTACTGGATACAATTTTGTATAAAATCCCTTCAGTTATCCAATAGCCAAAAACTTTACCATATTATTGATTTTTTTATATATATAATTATTGGTGTTCTTAAACATTTTACAGTCTTGAAAATAACCCTAAAACATACTGACAGGAGATGGCCTCATTTATACGTCCGGCTGAAATTTTGTATATTTTTGGTCTCCTATACAGGTATACTTTGCCAACCAAAGCAGAGTATACAAAATCAGAACAAAAGAAGACAGAAGAAAATGCAGCAGCAGAGGAAAAAACTTATTCTGCTTAGTGACTTATCGGCTTGCATTAATTGCCTTCTGATCCTACGACTAGTAGTCCCCCCGAGATTGTATGAATTCGGATATGTATGTAAATCTGTTATCGAGTTCCCAAATACCCTTGTGTATACCATCTCACTGAACATTCGGGTCACCGGATCTAGTACATTTATCATCGTGCCACCTGAACTAAGCATCGATGAATCAGGATAACTGCCCTGTTGAGCATAGTAGATTTGTGGTTCATATGAATAACCAAGGTGATGTACCGGCTGCTGAAACCTTAGATTATCAGAACTATTAGGCGACCTTATTAAGCCAACACCGCAAGTAGGAGCAAGAGGTCTCTGTGGTATGACTATACCGAATTCGGGAGTGTTGTCTGTTGATGCCTTAGATGTTTGGCCCCTGCCATAAAGAGGAATCAGTGTGGTATTTGAAAGTTCAGCTTTGCACACAGGGCATTGCTGCTGTTTCTGGTCTAGGTTATCAGTGGAGATGGTCTGACAATGAAGCCATTTGTAAATGCAGGGCCAACAATAGAGGTGACCGCATAGAGTAACCACCGGATCCTGCACCGAGTCTAGGCAGATATTGCAGTCAAAACCAGCAGAGGGATCATCATCGGAACCTGTGAACGGACCTGGTGAATTCTCCCACTTGTTCAAGGATCTTTTCCCTTCTGTACTTGAAGGGTCATAAGCTTCAGTATCTTCAAAGTACTGTTCAATGGCCATCTGCAATACATATATATATGCAAAAGAAATACCGTATTAGAATCATGAAAGTATGATAGTTCCAACTACCAAGTTTGATGAACAATTATTACAAGTTCGTTTGTTACTATCCCCAAGCAAAACTAGTACATTAGATTATGCAAGATGTCATCTTTGTTCTATAATGAGAAATAGAGGCACGGCAGGTGATAGTTGGTAAGAAATGGCTTGTGCATAAATTGGGAAAAACCCATGTCCACAAAATGCTACCATATCTTTATGTGCTCAACAACCCCCTTTAACCACATGAATACTACTCTTCCAATGGTGGGTCACCAAATCTACTCAATTTTTTTCTATATTTGTTCTAAAAGAAATAATAGCACAAAACATTTTTTTTGCAAAAGCATCACAACTAACCATGTCATATCTCAATGCAGAAAGTATGCTAAATTTTATAAAAGATTAATTCTGGTTGTGAAATTTCCTTATTTTGGTGCCTAAAGAATGAATGATCTTGCATGCTGTTTACGACTTTCTTCTCTACTAAAATACTCAAAAAAAAAAAAAAACTTTATTCAAACCAATTTCCATCAAACCTTGAGATTCTAAGGACTTCACGTTTTTCCCTAACGATGATTTACCAGAAATTTTAGTAGATTGTTAAAGCATTAAGCTAGATCCATCCTAACTTTGACATTCTAAAATCCGAATATAAAACAATAAGCAAATAGAGATAAGATAAGAAAGTTGAAAAAGATAAAACACCCAATTTCAGCTTTTTTAAGCTACTTTTTTTTTGAAGCTTTCAAAGAAACTTAAAATTCAGCTTTCAATGGCTTAACCCCAAGAATGCAAGTTCAGCCAAAAAACAGAAAAATCTCTCCAAAGTTGTGAAAATATTATCAAAAGGAAATCAACTTGGAAAACCAGAAAAATCTTCCTCAAGCTTAAATATAGAATTAAGCTCTTTTTCAACTCTTGATAATTACAGAAACAAAAAAGAACCCAGAAAAGAAAAAAGGAGAAACAGTGAGGAATTGAAATGGAGTTATGGATAAACTTGAAAACAGAATGCTGCCCAGAGAATAAAAGAACATACCACCTAGTTGACAAGTCTCTTTTACGTGAACTTTGATTAACAGAGAGAACTTTCTTTTCTTTTCTCTTTTTTTTCTGAATGGAAAATCTAGCAAAACTCTTGTTTGAAAGAAACCCAAAACCACAACACACAAATATAATCCAAAAAACGAAAGAGATTGAATAGTTGAGTTGAGAAGGAATAAGATTTTTAAAGGCTTTTAAACAAATGAAAGCAAGAGAGAACATGAGAGCTTAGAGGAATCGGAGTCGGCTCTGCTTTTATATATGGAGGCAAATGCATATCATCATAAAATAATGATAATGTTTTTTTTAAAATAATAAGTGGATTAAACATTAATAAAAAAATTTAACAATGACTTCGCCATTGTCGCTCGGCGAGTTTGATAGCTCATGATTCCCGCTATCTTACGTGGCACTCGTTCTTTATATATTAATATTTTATTTAATATATCTTGTTCTGCATGTCGTCAAAGGTTATATATTATATATGATACGCGTATTTTACTTTTTTTAATATGTAAAATAACTATATTGAAAAATTACATTAATCATCCATGACCCTTATTAATATTTCATTTTGATCCAATTTTGAAAGTGATAGATCGTGGACCACCAATCACTCTATTTCAGATCCAATCGTAAATATTAATAACATGTGATTTAGGTCCTATTTCAGTTTATTGAATAAGATGGAGGGTCCACTGAATTGTGTCTCTAAGGGGAAACTGATATACTTATTTTACCTTTGACATCTACCTTTCCTTTCTCATTTTAAATACATTCAAACAAAATGAAGTACAGTAAAAGTAAGTGTAGTAAGAATATTTTACTATGTTTCGTTCGGTGAAAGCTAAGAAATTTGCATGTGTTTGATGTCTTTTTTAAATGGTGAGTTGAGGTGTCAAATGGTGTGTTAATAAACTTACCTTTTACAATGCTAAATATCCGGCGGAAAAAGCAAAGGACATTGAAATTGTATTTTTCACACCTATTTTACAAATGCATGAGTAAAAGTATACATTAAACTAAAGAATATACGAGATTTTTTATTATAAAAATTTATTTATTTTAACTGTTAAAAATTAGTAAAGATTGATTTTAATAATAAAATGGATAAACAAAATGATTAATTTACTATTTGATTTAATGTTTAAAGATCAACTTGTGAAGAGAGAAAAATCAATTAAACTCTTAATATAAAACCTTCCTAAACAAATAAAGTGTAAATCTTTTAATCTTACTATTAAAGCAAGAACTGTTGATGGGTTAAAAATTTTGAGATTATTTCTTTAAATCCGAACATTAAACAGATTTAGGTAGAATCAGTCTGTTTTGAAAGAGCCCTCCAACTTATTTATAATTTTCTTTTCATTATAATTTTATTAGCAGACATAATAAAATTGGAAAAATGAAGCTAAGTATTTACGCAATTTTAGGCTTAGACAGTTAGACTCATCAACCTTTTTTTTTTTTAATACACACATCATCATATGAATTAAATATTAGGTATGACATAAAAATTGAAGTTATAAAAGTATAATATTATTATATGATATTTAAAATTTTAAAAATAATTTTGAAATTATTGTCTCTAGAACAATTAATAAAAACTTCTTGGTTCTTTTGATAAGCTATCATTATAACTATTTTTAATCGGTTTATGCGTAATTAAAAGAAAATGTTAAAGACTTTCAATACAATATAGTTAATTTTCTTTTATCTTATATTATATCGCTAATTTTACGATTAGTTGTAAGTACACACCACAGCCCAATGTCTCCCTTAATGAGGTAGCCGTACCCTCAAAACTAAAAAAAAAAAAAAAAAAAAGAGAGAGAGCCGTAAAGAGCCATCCGTCATTTTTTTCGCTATTCATACTGTTATCAATACAATAATTAATTTAATTGATCCTTTTGTCTAATCGGATGGCAATTAAACATCACTTAATTTTTTATTTGGACTTTGTTTATTAACAATCTTTAGGTTCGTAAAATGTCAGGGTTTGTTTAAATAATTGTATTATACATGTATCTAATCATCTCTTGCTATATTTTTGCTACTCCATCTCATATTACAATCTTCATGCGAGCTAAGAATATTTATAACATCATGATCCAAATTCAAGATTTAATGAGTTCAAGACTCATATTTAATATCGATAAAATACATGTCACTCGTACATCCTATATATGTTGTCCCAGCATAACAGATCATACCTAAAAGATGACATATCAAAAATAAACAAATACACCTTATTTTAAGGCTCACAAACAACAAAATAGATAGACTATCTCTCTTCTTACTCTTGAACCCCAATCTCTTCAAAGAACTCATATTTTAACCACCTTCACTCATATATGAGTTTCTACACCCAATTCAAAATTTTAAAAAATTATTATCTTAAAAATCAGTGTAAAAAAATTTTAATCTGTTGACTTAACTCATGAAATCATACACGACTCTTAAACCAATTCAGACTTTGAGAATGATTCATTATTATATAAAGCATTACGAAAGTCAAAGTTTCTGTTTCTAGCCAAAACCAAAATAATTCACCATTTTGTAATAGAATCTTTTTAAGGAATTTGTAATTACAAGTAAAGGTATACTATATAAGGTTCATTTTTAAGGCAAATTAGGGTTAGACTTGTAATTTTGAAATGAAAATATGATAAATTTATGGTTTTATCCCTCCAAATTCCAAAATGTTACATTCGGCTCTCCTAACCTCACACACTAAATTTGTTAACTCTTTTATCTTTAGTCGCAGTCATTATTGCTTACCAATATTTTATATCTTCTTTATCAATCAAATAGATACGCTGCACTAGTTATTGTCATAATATAATTTCCATTTTATTCTCACAATAAATTAACTTGGGTAACCCTCAAACTTCTTGAAACCTTAACCTTACTAATCAGCTAATTCAATTTTTTTTTAATTCATCGACTAGGTCTAATGAACTCAATTTTTTTTTTGGTATTATATCTTGGATTGTTTTATTTATTAAAATAAGTATTTAAATGTACTAAAAATATATATAATTAGGAGCTTTTATTAATAGTCAAATTATATGTTAAATCAAAAAGTAAAATAAACTTTTCATTTATTTTAATTGTTCAAAACTGATATGATTAATAGAATAATTAAATAATATATATAGTTAATGTAGAGAGATAAACTTATAACAATAAAAGTATATGAAAATTTTAATTGAAAGACTAATTTATTTTTTAATTTAAGCATATAGATTAATTTATTCATTTTATTATTACAGTGTAATTTAATGCATGTTAAAAAAGATAAAGCTTTTCGGGAATAAAGCACAGTAATGGATGCAATGGTTGAACCTTTTGCAAAACAATAAACGGAATTCTTTTACTGTGAAGCCAATGGTTTCCAACATTCTACATGCGGCACTCAGTAAACTTTTAGGTCTTCCCACATCCATGATCTGATGCAATTGTTTCTCTCTCTCTTTTTTTTTTTTTTTGAACAATTTACTCTTCTTAACCTATATTTTATTCTTGAACACAAAAGAAACAAATACGAAACCAAAGGAAAATACTAATAAGAATGGCCCCCACGTTGACTTTCACCAAATCTTTAGCCAATTGGTTAGAGGTGCCCCATGCTCCTGCTGTTGCCTTTGCATTCACATTTGTCGAATTTTAACTATTGAGTTCGCATCTGGAGTTCGAGAGCCAGATTCTAACAAACCAAGGCAAGGAGGCTCCACTACTCTGACTCAATACGAGCTTTCTATCAAATTAACCTAAAAATTTTATTTATTTATAAGAATGACCCAAATTTAAAATCAATGATAAGAATAACTTAAAATTAGTGATGGAGGGCGGTGTCGACACACCATAGCTGACACCCAAGTAAATCATTCCCCAATCATTGGTTGTTGATTGTTGGGGAGTTTAAAAAATTATTTTTTTTAGTGTCAACATTATAATGATGGACATCCGTATGTATTTTGATTACATTGCTCTCCTCTGCTTTTCTATTCTTTCTTTTTGGCTTAGGCGAAAGGTTAGTAAGGAGTAGTGAAGGTAGGTTTTTATTGCCTCTATAAAATATATCATATGTTAAAATCATAGGTGACATTTTCTTTTTTTGGTTTAAGGAGTTAATGCATTTACTTGTTGTATGAAGTTTTTCATTTAAGTTTCTGTATCCTACAAAAATTTGTTTTGTTTCCCAGGTAATTTAGCCGAATGATTTGTTTGCAAATGTATTTGTTCTTTTGATGAATAAACCCTACTGCTATTGTTAAAATTTTGAACTGGTGCTGGTCACTTTAACGTCAATACCTATTAAATCTCCCAACAATTAGCAATTAATGATAGGGAAATAATTGACTTGGGTGCCCGCACTACCTCCACTGTTCAATTTCAAGTAATTTTTATTACTGTTTTTAAAGTTAGATTATTCTTATAAATTTTTAATTTTTCAATTAATTTGTTTAAGAAAAAAAGCCCTCAATATGCCTCAGCCTCCTGGACAAATGGTTTAAAGTAGGGCTCCACAACTCACATTTTTAAGGTTGGTCACTTCAAGAGAGAGTCACCGTGTCAAAAAGGTGAGTGGCTAGCTGAGGCGGTGACAAGCGCAACAACACGCTCTACGATGCACCTTTATGCTACTACGCGCATTACAATATATGGAAATTTTCAGCTTCCCCTTATAACATGATTATTTTGTATGGTTTCTTGTATGTAATTAAATTTATTTCAGAATTAATCCCTGTTAAATTTATATTTTTATGATTAAATCTTGTCAAGGATGTAATTGATCAAAAGCAAACTATAAAGGGCCAAATTAAAAGAAAATCATGGAAATGGGGCTAAATAAAAAAGATGGAGGAAGCTAAGGACTCATCAAGCAATTTGACTTTGTAAAAAGCCAAGAATAGAAAATTCTATTTTTTTAGTTTATTTTATTTTTATTTAAGATTTTATATTAATTTAATTAAGTCTATTTTAGTAAATCCATTACTATAAATAGGGATTATTTGTAATTGGATGATCATCAATCAATTCTCTCTTTTCCTATTCCTATTTGGAGTTGTTTTTCTCTCTTTTCCTATTTCAATTTTGAATAGGATTTCATTTATTCTATTTTTCAAGCCAACGTCCAACATTATGCTTATTTCAATTATTTTTGTTTGTTTTCCCAAAATTGGTTTAATTACCTTCAAAGCCCCTTCCCTTTCCAATTTCCATCATCCTCCACAAAAACTCTTTCCACTACCTTCAAGCATGAGTAAAATCATGCCACACTAAACCCCTTTCAGCTTTAAATCGGTATTAACCCCGTCAAAAACCCGTGAGTTATGAACCCGAGCTATTCAACTCCCGATTTTCGATACTTATTACTTCTTCGGATTAAAAGTATGACTTCGTCAACTCAAAAAGTCAAGTCATGCTAAGTAAAAAAAGACGACGTTTGAGTTAGTGCGGCTAGACATACAGTTGGAATTCGAAAGGATCGATTTTCTAATTGGTCTTTCGTGAACACATTGGCGTGCCAAGTGGGGTTGCTGTTTGGTTCTGTCAAGGGAAGTAGTAATTGGATTTAAATGTCCCAACGTTTTGAGGGCATTGGTTCGAGCTAGGCTATTCTAGAATGCAAAGCTACCGGAGTTCTAAACCACGAACGTTTCGTAGGTTGTTCGATCAGTAAGGGCTAGTTATAGGACGTTCCATAACTAATTTACACAAGGAAGAGTTGGTGTCCGAGGCGCCTTGGTAGCTATAACTAGCTTATCGAAAAAGACAAGTTCATCTAATTTCGAGGATCGGGTCAAAGACGAAAAAAACTCGTGCTTAAGGCTGAACTAAGATTAATCGATTTCTTTCCAGAATATTTCAATTTTATTTTCCTATTTAGTCTGTTTTTACATTTTTATTTTCTGTGTTTATTTTAGGTTTAATATTTTACCCACAAAACATCGCGGGCATGACAATTGCCCAAACATTAATCTGGTCAAGAGATAGACAATTTTCCAATAAAACCAGTCTCTATGGGATCGACCCTACTCCCTATTCTGCTTGAATTTGCAACTAGGTGTAGGTTTATATTGGTGGAATTGACAGCCATCATTTTGGCGCCGTTGCCGAGGACTGGCAACACTTACAATTGTTTAATTCGTCTTCATGACCAAATCTTCATCAGGAGACCTCGAATACGACCTAGAGATCGAGAAATCAGCGTGAGCGCAACGAAAGGAGACAGAAGCTCTTAAACGCGCAAGTAAAGCAGAAGCTGAACTAGGAAAAGGGATCCTAGAATCCAACGTCGAAAAGTTGAGTGAAGCAATTCGTGCAGAGACAATTCGATGTGGGAAATAAGTCGAAGTGGTTGGACCTGAGACCGAACCACTTCTTGAACCAAAAGAAGCGAAAGACAACCTTGGTGAACTAGAAAAGATGGCGAACTAAACCATTCGTCAACCAGCCGCTGCTCCCAACGAGCAAACACCGTTATGTATCAACTATCCAACCGGAGGAACCCCATTTGAGTTGAAGTCGGGCTTGATTCACCTTTTGCCCACTTTTCGAGGCTTAAAGAATGAAAATCCACATACCTACTTGAGAGAGTTCCACATGGTCTGCTCAAGCATGAAACCTAAGGAGTACCCGAAGATGAAATCAAACTTCGGGCTTTTTCTTTTTCTTTAGTTGATACAGCAAAAGAATGGTTATTTTACTTACCCCTCGGTTCTATTACAATGTGGGATGACTTATCTCGTGTCTTTCTTGATAGGTTCTTCCCAATATCACGAGCAGCTGAACTTCGAAGAGACATAGTGGGAATTCGCCAAATGGAAAATGAATTGCTCTACAACTATTGGGAGCGGTATAAAAAACTATGTGCAAGTTGTCCTCAATACGGGTTGACCGAATAATCACTCTTTCAGTATTTTTACAAAGGATTGCTCCCTATGGAAATGAAGATGACCGATGCTGCTAGTGGAGGGGCGCTTGTCAATATGACTCCTCATAGGGCGAGAGAACTGATATCCACCGTGGCAACAAATTCTCAACAGTATCAACATAATTCAGAACCCACAAGAAGGGTTCATGGGGTAAACGTTTCTTCTTTAGAAGATAAATTAGATAAACTTACAAATGTTGTTCAATCTTTGCTTACAGAGAAAAATAATCCGACCAACTATGCGGAATTTGTGCTACATCTGAACATCCGACGATTCGTGCCTAATCCTTAACAACAATTCAATGGCACATGTAGATGCTATCGGAGGTTTTCCAGGACCTCCTCAAAGACGTTATGATCCTTTCTCCAACACCTACAATCTTGGGTGGAAGGATCATCCCAACTTGAGTTACGGAGCTAATCCCCGATATAATCCATCGTATCAACCGAGACCTCTACAACCACCATAATAGCAACCCAAGCTATCTCTAGAAGCTATTGTGGAAAGACTTACCGCCGATGCTGTAAAATATCAACAGAGGACATACGCATCAATACAAGAGTTGACTAATCAGGTTAGTAAACTCTCGATGGCAGTTAATCGTTTGGAATCTCAATGTAAATTACCTTCCCAGACAGAGCCGAATCCTCAACAAAACGCAAGTGCAATAACTCTTCGTAGCGGTAAGGTACTAGAAACAGTGCCAGCCAAAAGTTGTGGGTAAGACCAGGAAGGGGAAAAGCAAATGATGGATCCAACAGCTAGGCCGGAGTTAAAAATTTAGAAACTGGTTGCGATGCCACCTCCTTTTCCAGGGAGGCTTACAAAAGATAAGAAAGAGAATGAGGAAAAAGAAATCCTTGAGACATTCAGGAAGGTAGAGGTAAATATCCCTTTACTCGATGCTATCAAACAAATCCCTCGTTATGCGAAATTCCTCAAGAAACTGTGTTCTAGAAAGAGAATGTTGATAGGTAACGAAAGAGTAAATGTAGGAGAGAATGTCTCCGCAATACTACAAAAGTAAGTTCCTCCCAAATACAAGGACCAATGTATGTTTGCTATTTCTTATGAGATAGGTAATATAGGAATTAAGAAAGCCATGTGTGATCTAGGGGCTTCAATTAATGTTATGCCTTATTCTACTTATAAGTTGATTAACGCGGTCCTTTAAAAAGATAGAGTAATAATCCGGTTGGCGTGACAATCACTGCTCATCCCGAAGAAATCGCTTGAAGACGTCTTTGTTAAAGTTAACGAATTAGTTTTCCCTATAGATTTCTACATTATCAATATAGAGGATGATAACTCAACAAATTCGTCTGACATTTTACTTGGAAGGCCATTTCTAAGTACTACAAGCGAAAAGATTGATGTTCGAAGTGGAACACTGACAATGGAGTTTGATGGCGAAATCGTGAAATTCAACGTCTACGAAGCCATGAGTCATCCTAACTCACTATTAAATATTTCTAGTATCGATATTATAGATTGCTTAACTCAATCTTATTCTGAATATCATAACTTTGATGAGTTGAAAACTGTCCTTTACAGAAGTATTGACATGGATGTTTTACGTCATCTCCAGGAATTAGTCGTCATTGAAGATCCGTTGTGAGAAATTGTCAAACACCTAGAAACGTAATCATCATTGACAAGCTAAGGTAATCCATTTGAGCTATTACCTTCCCAAACTAAAATGTTACCCTCGATTTTGTAGCCACCAACTTTAGAGCTTAAAGAATTGCTGGACCACCTTAAGTACGTCTTTTTGGGAGAAAAAGACACCATGCCGGTGATAGTATCAAAGAAACTAACCCAAGACGAGGAGGAAAATCTAGTCCGCGTGCTAAAAGATTATAAGGAAGCTATTGGCTGGACGATACCGACATAAAAGGGCTAAGTCCATCAACCTGTATGTACAAAATCTCCATCGAAGATAACACGAAACCAAAGAGAGATGCTCAAAGGCGTCTTAATCCGCCCATGATGGAGGTAGTAAAGAAGGAGATCCAGAAACTGTTACATGCTAGAATGATATACCCAATTTTAGGCAGTGATTAGGTTAGCTCGGTTCATGTCGTGCCCAAGAAAACTGACGTGACAGTGGTGAAAAACTCGTCAGGAGAGCTGGTCCCTACACGAGTCCAGAATGGATGAAGGGTTTGCATCGATTATAGAAAATTGAATGTAGCTACACGGAAAGACCATTTTCCACTTCCCTTCATCTATCAGATGCTCAAACAGTTAGCTGATAAGACCCATTATTGTTGTCTCGATGGATATTCAGGATTTTTCCAGATTCCAGTGGCTCTGAGGATCAAGATAAAACTATTTTCACGTGCCTCTTCGGAACATTTGCGTATAGACGAATGCCATTTGGACTGTGTAATGCTCCTGCCACTTCCCAGAGATGCATGGTGAGCATATTCTCCGATTATGTCGAGAAAATCATCGAAGTCTTTATAGATGACTTCACGGTATACGGTAACTCTTTTAACGAATGTCTCGATAATCTTGTTAAAATATTACGAAAATGCCTAGAATATAATCTTGTTTTAAATTATGAGAAATGTCATTTCATGGTTGACAAAAGGTTAATTTTAGGTCATATAGTTTTCTCGAAATGAATAATGGTCGATAAGGCAAAAACGGATGTAATTAACTCATTACCTTATCCCACATCTGTGAAGGAAGTTCGTTCGTTTCTTGGCCATGCAGGATTCTACAGACGATTCATGAAAGATTTCTCAAAAATCGCACGACCACTTTGCGGTCTGTTACAAAAGGGTAAAGAGTTTGAATTTGACCAGACTTGTAGAGACGCTTTTGACGTGCTGAAGCAGAAATTGGTCTCCGCCCCCATAGTGTAACCTCCAAATTGGGACTTCCCTTTCAAAATTATGTGTGATGCCAGTAACCAAAGTGTGGGAGCTATTCTTGGCTAAAGAATAAGGAAAGAGCCTCATGTTATCTACTATGCTTCGAAAATTTTGGACGCTGCCCAAAGTAATTACACAACTACCAAGAAAGAATTATTAGCTGTTGTGTTTGCTTTAGATAAATTTAGATTTTACCTATTGGAAACTAAAGTAATTATCTTTTCTTATCATGCAGCTTTAAAGTACTTGATAGGGAAGAAGGAGGCAAAACCCCGACTAATCAGGTGGATTCTGCTCCTACAAGAGTTCAACTTTGAAATACGAGATAAAAAAGGATGCGAAAACCTAATAGCTAACCATTTGAGTAGATTACCGACTCCAGTAGATGACACACCATTGAAGGATAACTTTCCAGATGAAAACCTATTTGCAGCAAATACGGTTCATCCTTGGTACGCAGACATGGTAAATTACCTCGTTATAGGTACTATTCCTTCGGAATTACCATGGTCTAAAAGAGATAAAATAAAGAAGGATGCGAGGTATTACATTTAGACAATCCTTACCTTTGGAAACATTGCTCAGACTAAGTAATTCGACGGTGTATAGCTAAAACAGAGGTACAATCTATCTTAACTTTTTGTCATTCTTATGCATGTGGAGGACACTTTGGACCTAAACGCACCGCATACAAAATCCTCGAATGTGGACTATTTTGGCCAAACATATTTCGTGATGCCTTTTTATTTTGCAAAACATGTGAAAAATGCCAAAGAGTTGGCAACCTTAGTCGTCGAAATGAGATGCCCATTACCCCTATTCATATTTGTGAAATTTTCTATATTTGGGGCATCAACTTTATGGGTCCCTTCGTTTTTTCTTTCGGTAATTTTTATATACTCTTAGCTGTCGATTATGTCTCTAAGTGGATAGAGGTGAAAGCCACTCATAATGATAATGCTAAGACCGTGGTTGACTTTCTTAAAAGTTCTATTTTTTCATGTATAGCACTCCACGAGCGATAATCAGTGACAGAGGAACTCATTTCTGCAATAAGTCGTGAGTGCACAAATGGAGAAATATGGAGTGACTCAATGAATTGCAACCGCTTACCATCCACAAACGAACGAGCAAGCCAAAGTGTCGAATCGAGAGATCAAGTCCATTCTGGAAAAGATGGTTAAACCTAACAAAAAGGATTGGAGTTCAAACTTAATGATGCACTTTGGGCCTATAGGACGACTTAGAAGGGACCAATAGGCATGTCACCTTACTGACTCGTTTTTGGTAAACCGTGCCATCTTCCAGTAGAGTTAGACACAAGGCATTTTGGGCAGTTAAGCAGTGTAATATGGAGATGGAGTCTGCAGGAAAATATCAAAAATTAAACATCTAAGAACTCAAGGAAATTAGAAACGACGCGTATGAAAATGCTCGAGTTTATAAAGAAAAGACAAAGGCATTCATGACAAATTCATCACTCGGAAGCAGTTTTCAATAGGACAAAAAGTTCTCCTATACGACTTCACCTTAAAAATTTTCGCTAGTAAGCTTCGATTCAAATGGATAGGACCGTTTATTATTACTAATTTATTTTCTAATGGTGCAGTGGAAATTCAAAGTGAAGAAACACGAAAGTGCTTTAAGGTGAATGGGCAACGACTAAAACCCTTTTTCGAGAATTTTCAAACGCACACAATTGAAGAGATTATTCTCTACGAGCCCGAAATTTGAATAAACAGGTCGTTATCCTAAAGATGTTAAACAAATGCACTCTTTGGGAGGCACCCCAAATTTCTTTTCATTTAATTTTAAGTTTTAGTAATTTAGGGTGTAAATAAATAAATTTTTACTTAGTTCAATTAATTTGATGTTTTCAGGGAAATAATAAAGAGCATGATTTTTTTCCTTCTCGAAAGTCGAACAACAATGGTGGCGCGGGCACGACATGTATATTCCAAAAAAAATAACAAACCTTTATAAAACACCCAAATACCCATTACCCAAACTTAACCCATCTACCCAAAACCCAATATCCATCCATTTAACCCACCAACACCTACCCAAATACCAACCCAACAAAAACAACCCAATAACCTAACCCATTTAACCCAAACTCCAATAACCCATCAACCCAATACCCATTATACTCATCCATTTAACCCACTTCCCATACCCATACACACAAACCAAATTAAATTACCTACCAAAAAACCAACTAACCCAATACCCACAAAACCCAACCGAAATTCCTAAGAAAATAAAGAAAAAAATAAAAGAAAAATAAAAGGAATTTAAACACCCAAAATTTAAACACCCAAAAATCCCTAACCATTACTTATCTTCATCTTCTTCAACAAAACCCCTCACCCCAAGACCACCCAAGCCATTACCGTCGTACGCCACCACCCACGTCTCCTTCACCCTTTTTGCTTGCGCCAAAGAGCCCATTCCTCCACCCTCTCTCTATTTTATCATCTCCACCATACTGTACCATCCTTCTCTGACACCTTTTCACTTCTAACCGACCACCGAAATAACCCCCTTCACCTACCTTTCATCTCCACCATCGCAAGCCATCCCCAACACCACCATTCCCCCCTATTTTCTTCCTTTCTATTCAACCATCACAAAAACCACCATCTCCACCTCCCTAAACAACACCACATTCAAACCCTCACCATCAATCATTTAAAAATAAGCCAAAACAAGCCATTTTTATCACCGTCACCGTTGTCACCACCATTGTCATCGCACCAGAATAGTTTGTTCGCCATGTTAGCACGAAACAATGGTCCAAACGTAAAACCAAACTGACCGACGACATTTCGGTTTCGGTTTTGCTCAACCGAAATCAGCATCATTTTTGGCACCTCCATTTATCGATTTGGACGATGATAATGCTTCTCCGCAACCTCCTCCATAGCAAGTGGTGACCCATCGAGAACTCGACGTCAACGAAGGCTGACCCCGATCGAGTCAGACACTTAGAGTAATCCCGAAGAAGTCGAGACCTCTAACGACAATGTCGAAGCTACCCTTACCGTCGACGAACGAGTCACTCAACGCCAAAACCGAAGTTGTCGACAATCGACACGAGAGCCATCGACACCCTCGAACAGCAGTACTGACACTGCTGACGAAGAAAACTCACTCGACTCACCTACCGAGCACATTCGACCATCTCGAGACGACCAACGCAACAGGCGTAGTCGTGCCAATACAATTCCAACAGAAAGTCGTCTTCGTGGGTTTCTCGACTTCTCAACATCGGAGCATCAAACATGATACGATGCCATCTGACAACGTTCGCTCCCGGTCTGTAAGCAAATTGATTTTCCCACTCTTGAACTTCTAGATATGCATGATGCTATGCTTCATTATTTTGATGCTATTGGTTGGACTTTATATGCTAATATTACTTGTAATGCATATTATGAATTAGTATATGAATTCTACACCACTTTTAGCTTCGATATTAATGCTTTGCAAACTGTTGAAACACAAAATATTGAATGCTTTTATTTGCTTGGGAAAGACTTTCGGATGTCAATTTCTGAATTTAACATTGCCATGAGTTTTATAGTTTATGATGATATTCAGTCCGATTCTTATCATTCTGCTCTGTTAGATATTCCGAACAACTTTGATGCATAGCATGTTTATCGTGTTTTAACTAATTCTGATCATATGTATAATCCGAAGACCACAAAAGACTTATTGGTGCATGAACTTGTTTTGAGATATACACACCGATTTTTGGCATTTAGCTTTTCGGGTAGAAATGATGCATCAGCTGCTTTGACTAAAACTGAACTATTCTTTTTGTAGTGTATGCATTCGGGTTTTAAAGTTAATTTAGAATATTAGTTTGCACAAAATTTCCATGCCGTTTTGCGTTACAACCATCCCCTTATACTTGGATCATTTATTTTAAATCTAGCCTCTCGACTTTTTTCTGAAATTGATTTCTCAACTTTCACATGTGCATATAGTATGAGCAGCCTAGACAAATATTGTTTGGATTCTATGGGATTCCTTGTCAGCACTCCTACTTCGTGTTATTTTGTTCTTCCAGGTATACGGACTACTCGCGAGAATATGGTTTTTCACCAACGCCCACACATTGACACTAGAGAACGCGAGGAACAACCTCTATCTGTGGAGGATCGTTTAGGATGAATCGAGGTGAGACTTGGAACGATGGAAACTCAAGTCTCCACAATCCTTGAAATCCTACAAAACCTTCACCCCCGACATCGACAAAATCATTGAAGACACACATGAGGAGTATTCTAAACTTTTCATTTTGTTAATATCAGCTGATGATTTTTTTTCCTATCTATAATATGCACATGCTTGAGGACAAGCTTAGAATAAGTAGGGGGGATGAATATATATGAAGTATGCAAGGATGGTTGATTGGTTCTTGCTGCATGTTTCTCTTTTGCATATGTTAAATCTTGCATTGAATTCATTCAACAGTTTATTTTGACATTGAGCCTTTAATCTCATATTTAGTCAACTTGGACAATTGGGTAAAAATTTTTTTGAATTTAAATGCTCAAGTATATAGATTAACCGACACTTGTGTTTTAAGGTTGATGTATGTAACTAGATTTTCATGAATTGGTTGTTTGAAAAATATTTTCTTATGCACAAAAAAAGAGAGAAAAAAAAAGAAAAAAGAAATAAATAAACAAAGGCTCAAGTTATGAGTGAAAGTTTCGAAAATGCGACCGGATTGAGTAACCGAGGTGAGGTACTTGGGTTGTCATCTCATCTCGCGTAAAAAGGTTCGAGTGACGAGTCGATAGCTTAATAATATTTCGCTAACAAAGCCCAATAATAAAGATTGCTTGAACTGAGTAACCGGGATAGGGTGCTTGGGTTGTCATCCTAGTTCGCATAAAAAGGTTTGACCATGTCTATTTTATTTTTCCTAAATGTATATTAATAATGCCTTGCAATTTATTGGATTCAAACTCTATTTCATGAAATTATCTAGTCCGCATATGTCGAATTTTATGACACCTGTCTTGTTGATTAAACTATATGTTCTGAGCATTTATTTAATTATTTTTGCCTATGTTGTTTACATTGAGTAAGGATGCAGAAAAGAGGCTCGGTTCTTAATAAATTGTGGAATTAATTTTAATGTTTGAACGAACAACATGCTTGAGGGCAAGCATGAGCTAAGTAGGAGGGATTTGATAACATGATTATTTTGCATGATTTCTTGTATGTAATTCGATTTATTTCAGAATTAGTCCCTGCTAAATTTGTATTTTTATGATTAAATCTTGTCAGGGATGCCATTGATCAAAAGCAAACTATAAAGGGCCAAATTGAAAGAAAATCATGGAAATGGGGCCAAATCAAAAAGATGGAGGAAGCCAAGGACTCATCAAGCAATTTGACTTTGTAAAAAGCCAAGAATAGAAAATTCTATTTTTAGTTTATTTTATTTTTATTTATTTATTTTTATTTTTATTTAAGATTTTATATTAATTTAATTAAGTCTATTTTGAGTAAATCCATTACTATAAATAGGGTTATTTGTAATTGGATGATCATCAATCAATTCTCTCTTTTCCTATTCCTATTTGGAGTTATTTTTCTATCCTTTCCTATTTCAATTTTGAATAGGATTTCTTTTATTCTATTTTTCAAGCCAACGTCCAACATTATCCTTATTTCAATTATTTTTGTTTGTTTTCCCAAAATTGGTTTAATTGCCTTCAAAGCCCCTTCCCTTTCCAATTTTCATCATCCTCCACAAAAACACTTTCCACCACCTTCAAGCATGAGTAAAATCATGCCACACTAAACCCCTTTCAGCTTTAAGTCGGTATTAACCCCGTCAAAAACCCGTGACTTACGAACCCGAGCTATTCAACTCCCGATTTTCGATACTTATTACTTCTCCGGATTAAGAGTATGACTTCGTCAACTCACAAAGTCAAGTCATGCTAAGTCAAAAAGACGTCGTTTGAGTTAGAGCGGCTAGACATATAGTTGGAATTCCGAAAGGATCAATTGTCTAATTGGTCTTCCGTGAACACATTGGCGTGCCAAGTGGGGATTGCTGTTTGGTTCCGTCAAGGGAAGTAGTAACCGGATTTAAATGTCCCAACGTTTGAGGGCATTGGTTCGAGCTAGGCTCTTCTAGAATGCAAAGATGTCGGAGTTCTAAACCACGAATGTTTCGTAGTATGTTCGATCGGTAAGGGTTAGTTATAGGACGTTCCATAACTAATTTACACAAGGAACAGTTGGTGTCCGAGGCGTCATTGGTAGCTATAACTAGCTTATCGAAAAGACGAGTTCATCTAATTTCGAGGATCGGGTCAAAGACGGAAAAAACCAGCGCTTAAGGCTGAGCTAAGATTAATCGACTTCTTTCCAGATTATTTCAATTTTATTTTCCTATTTAGTCTGTTACTTTTTACGTTTTTATTTTCTGTGTTTATTTTAGGTTTAATATTTTATGCCCCTCAAACGTCGCGGGCACGACAATTGCCCAGACATTAATCTAGTCAAGAGATAGACAATTTTCCAGTAAAACCAGTCTTTGTGGGATCGACCCTACTCCCTATACTGCTTGAATTTACAACTAGGTGTAGGTTTATATTGGTAGAATCGACAGCCATCAGTCCCAAGTAACTGACCTCCACGTGTCTTGGAACTGTAAAAAGGAATTGTTAATATGTGTACCGCGTGTTCTATTTCTATTAGCTACTAATGTCAAAAATAACGTATGATTGTTCAACTCAATTATTTTAAACATGTTGACTTTTTTTATTCCATGGATCACACTGGTCAAAGTTATTGTTCTTCGTTTTAAATAAGAAAAATTTGGAAATGGTGTTATCTACTTTACACACCCATACTTGGAATCTGCTTGCGAAAAGGCCATTAAAAGATTGTATAAAATCAAAAAAAAAATCTAATTCCGTCACTCTTATGAAGACACTTCCAATAAATTTTGTATTTATATCTAAGCAACTACAATTTTAAAAAAAAAATTAGGAAAAAGGAGCTTAGACTTTTAGTAGTTTAAAATATGTAGACCAATAGTTGATAATCAAAAAATTCTAATTGTTTTTCAATTCAATTTATTCTAATGAGATGGAAATATTTGCTATATATGTTGAATTCAAATAGCAATCCTTAAATATCTTATATACCGGTCTTACAAAGCAACTCTTTATAAGATAATAATCAAAATTAATCAAAATTAGGAACCAAATCTTGAAAGTCAAAGGCAATGGCGGGTGCAGCATATATCTAGAGAAGATAACATTGTTGCGGATTGTCTGGCCAAGTTAAGTCTTACATGAAAATCAAGCCTACAAATCTTTGATGCGATCTCTAATGACGTATAGGATATCTTTCAGCGAGATAAAAATGAGAAATACTTTTTATCCTTTTAATTTGATGTGATTTTATTATTTTATTTTTCAAAGAAAATTTAATCACCAACATTAAGCTACACCACTCAATTTAATGGATGAATATTCACGCCAAAACTTGACATTTAAAGGATAAAGATTTCCTGACATATGCAAACTTATATATATTTTTGGGAGGAGTTTAAAATATAATTAAAACCATATTACTAATCATATATTCCATCAATTAAAATTACAATTAATTTGAAATAAATTTTGTTGGTGTGTGCATATACTATATATTGGTTTCATCCTTTTGTGACTAATGGGTTTTTATTTTAATAAAATGAAAGGAAATTTCAATTATAAATTAATTTAGTTGTTTTTTAAAAACCTACATGAATTTTAAATAGAATTTATATTTTAATATAAAAATATTTTATATTTATTCATAAATGAATGAAGATGTGAAGTCCAATAATTATATTAATATTATAATAGATGAGATGTTACACTTTGAGAGTATTCCTTGGTCATAAATCTATAATATGACATAAAATATTTCTTAATTTGCTTGTATACCTTTATATAATATATATATATATATATATAGCTAAACAAAATATTTATACAATAAAACACAATAGGTCAATTTCTAGTTATATACATTGATAAAATGGCACAGTTTAATTCATCGATGAAAATTCCGGAGACTGGTCGATCTTAGCAAGTTAAACAAATATAAGATATTTGTGTAGTTCGGTTCTATATAAAATATCTAGCATAGTTTGAATTGGTCTAACTTGTAAAAGTATTAAAAAGAAGTAGATTACATAGCGAGTGAAAATGGAAAAGCTAACCACAGTTTCAATGGTAACGGGAATACGCCTGACGTGCAGCTCTGGTAGTATCAGATCCGCCAGTGGATTTCAACTACCTTGGCGCGAGGAGTCGCACGGGGGGTAAGGGACCGAGACAAGCCAGAGGGCCTGAGAGATGCAGGAATGTCGATGTAATAAATATTTTTAAAATTTTGATATAATAATTAAATATGATTTTGGTTAAATTGTTTTTAAAAATTATAATGTTTTAAGTTTGAATATCGTCTTGTGTAAAATTTTTTTAAAATTTTATATGAAAATTTAAAATTGTCCTAAAAATAATATATATTGCTTTGTAAAAATAATGAGCTTTTAGTAAATTTTCCTTTGAATTGGAGTCTAGTTGAAGGGTGATACCAACTCAATAAGAATCTTAAATATAAACTAGAAATTCTATCACATGCAAATGCACGTAAAAACCACGTATTTAAGCATAGGTGTGTAACTAAAAATAACATATAATAAATAATAATACATATGCAATATGTGTAAAATTAAAATAAAAAAATTAGTTTAAATTGTGAATAGAAGGAAATTTAAATAGGTAAATACATTAGATTAAGAATATTAAATGCACTCCAGTTGTTTCATCATAATATTATCATTTTCTTGAGTTAGTATCGAATTGACTTAAAACACCAACTCAATCAACAACATTATCAATATATACAAATGATGTGGGTGAAACATTTTGTGTAATACAATTAAAATGTATAAAAATATCAAAATAAAGCTTTGATCTACGTAGTGATAATAAAAAACTATAGATGTTAATGGCATGAGTTTAAATATTCACATTTATAATTTTTTGTTTTTTAATAAGGCAAAAGTATAATCATAATAATTTAATTTAATTAAAATATGTAACATTATTTTAGTAATTTCATTGACTGAATTGGTGTCGAGTTGACTTGTGACACTAACTCAATTACACACTTAAATAATAGTATATATATATATATATATATATGAAACATAGAAAAATATATTTTTTAAAAAAAATTGAAGTACTACTTGAGTTCATAACCATTTAGGTGTTATTTGGCAAACTAAAAATTATGCGCTGAAAATTTGAATGTTGAATTTTCAATATTGAATTTAATTTATAAGTATAAAATTATATTAATTTTTTGGTATATTAAAATAAAAATAAGTACGGAATGTAATTATGTTGTTTGATAAAATTAACCTTAATTTTTAATTATTTATTTTTAAAAAATTTAATCTTATTAATATTAGCATATAAATATAACTTCTACCATTTTCATAAAAATTAAATATAATAATTTGAATATCTCATTTCTAACCAAATAAATTAAAAAAAACATTTGTAACATCAAGTGATGAGTAATTATTATTTTTTCAACACTTTCTTTTTATTATTTTATATTAATTAATAAAATTTTCAAACACATTGAAAAGTTAGAAAATTTGGTGCAAAGTTTGAAATTAAAAGGACCAGTCGGCCCACAACACAAAAGTAGATAGCGTAGGCAATCTGGAAGAAAGTTTACTGATAAATTGGCATTTGACAGCCAATGCCTTTTTTTCGTTTGTTGACCATATATATACATACTTGTATGATTGTATCACAGATATACATATACACAAGCTAAGATTTACATTTTTCTTGACATTGAAAATTTTTCGTGTTTACATTTTAGATTAGATTTAGAATAAATGAAAGAAACCTAGAAATTTAGAAAATGAAATGAAGAAAATTTTACACTAATTTAGGTGAAAGTAAAAAAATCTGACAATGAAAAATAATATATTTTATTTTCCTATTTTCTTTTAAATATTTCATTATTATGATATATCAATGACACGTGACACAATCACATATTGCTACCTGTCAAAGTTTCAAGGAAGATACAAAATAGTACCAAATTAGTTGATAAAATAAAAATTTGAGCATCAATTTGGAATAATAAAAAATTCATAAATATCAATTTATAAAGAAGTGACAAATTTAGGGATTAAATGAATATTTAAGCCTATAAAAAGAATCTTCCTCATGCTGACATGTGGCACACATCATCAAGCTCTTTTTTTTTTTTTTAAATAACTAAATTTTAGTTTTCTTCTTTCTAATATGGTTAAATTTGACATTGAATCTTTATAACTTATTGCCTGTTGACACGTTGCACACACTCACCATGCTTTTCCTTTTTCATTTTATAATTTGATCCTTTTAATATGCTTAAATTTGAGATTTAATTGTTATATTTTAATTTTGATAAAATTTAATCTTATGTATTTTTATAATGTTATTAATTAGTTCTAATAGTTAATATCATTAACTTTTTAATTAAAGTGTTATGTGGATATATATAATTTAAAAGTGAAATTTTAAATTCAAAAAGTAAAGGGATTAAATTCTTAAAAGTAATAGTAAGAGGACAAAATTCCACATGTATGAAGTATAGAGACTTAGAATCATGGTTGTTTGAACCGGACTAATCAGTTGGACCGGAAGTAGATAGGGTATTAGCCCGAAGAGAGGCATCAAACTAGCTGAATTAGGTTAAAAAACTGATTGAACAAATTTTTTATTTTTTAAAATATTTTTTATTTTTATAATTTTTAATGATTTATTTAATCAAACTATACTAATCAATAGCCTAATCAATTTAACTATCGGTCTTATATTAAAAACATCACCTATTATATATTTTAATTTATATTTTGACACAAATAGATAATTAATTCAACGCGAACCATGGTGCAGATGATACTAATCTATATAACTATATGAAAGGAATCCTTTACATTCCTCCATCTTACACGTGGCAATCCATGTTGTTTCTTTTTGCATTTTATCAAAATGGTTAAATTTCAGCTTTGGTACCTTTAATATGTTTAAATTTGATATTTAATAATATACTTTAATTTCTAGTTTGGTCTTTATAATTTTATAATGTTATAAATTAGTCTAAATAATTAATATTGTTAATATTTCGATTAAAAATTATGCGGTTATATATAATTTGAATATCCTAAGTCTTTGAAACTAACATACGACTTCTTATTTCTTTTATATTTATATTGCTTTTTTCTTTTACATTATAAACAATGATCAAGTTTCAATTTTGACCCCTAAACTATGTTAAAACTTGAGATTTAATTTATATATTTTAATTTTTTTTACAATTTAATCATTCTCCTTTTATAACCTTATTACTTAGTCTAAATAATTAATATAGACTGCTGGGGTAAATTTTAAAAACATTATTCTAATAGTCTCGGGTTGTGTGGCAGTGTCTTATCCAGTGGGTTATTGGTTGGGTTCTTCTCCAGGGGACGAGATGGATAGTTGAAAGGGAACTTGGAGACCCCGTTTATTCACAATGCTCACCAAGTTACCTGTTGGTTATTGTGGAAGGGTAGCAATGACTTCGTCTTCTACAATTCTGGTAGTAGTATGGATTTGGTGGTAGCAAGTATACCATGAGCTAGGAGCTTCGAGGCTGTTTCGATCCTTAAGCGGTTTTCAGGTTGTCGTCATTCTTGCCTATGTTGGCAACCACCGTGTGAGGGATGGGTCAAGCTTAATTTTGACGGATCGTTGTCCAAACGCCTGCGCAAAGCTAAAGTGGGCGGAGTTCTACGCTACAGTTGTGGGGAATGGATAAATGGATTCACAATGACAGTTGGGTTTCTTCCATGTTCCATATCGAGGCAAAGGCACTAAATGAGGGGTTAAAGTTAGCATGGGATCTGGGGTTATAAGATATTGAGGTGGAGAGTGACAATGCTCTTCTCATTGACATTGTTTGGAGTGGCGGCGTGGTGGACAACAGCTTCACTGAGCTAAGTTGGTACGTGAGTTGTGTGGGCGTCCTTAGACTGTGTATTTGCGGCATGTTGGCAGAAACCTAAACCAAGTTGCTAGACAGTTTGTCGAGGATTGGTTCTGTTAGGCTTAATGATTTGCATGTATTCTGTATGCCTCCAATGTCGGTTAAGCCTTTGTTGACTCTATATATGAATGGTTATCTGCATGAAGTGAGCAATGAGCAAACTGGTGTGCTGTAATATGCTCTGGTTTTTATTGTTACCCAAAAAATAGGGTAAATGACCAAAATATACCATTTTTTAAAAAAAATTACGGAAAAGGGCTGAAAAAATAATTATTTACCGAAAAGGGCCATTTCCTCCGAAAATGCGTCCACGTTAGCGTTTTTTCAGGGGATGAATTAGAAAAGCGCGTCCATGAGGGAGCGCTTTGTGCCACATCAACCAAAAAGGTGTCCTTGAGGGCGCGCTTTGCTGATGTGGCAAAAGCGCTCCGCCATGGACGCGCTTTCCCCCTACAACAGTAAAATATATATATAAAACTCTCCCCACCATTTTATTTTTTCACACAAAAGTCCTTACTCATTTTTCTCTCAACTTTCTCTCAAATTCTTCTCAAATTTCTCTTAAATTCCTTTAAACTTCTTCTCAAATTTCACAATAATCCTTTAATATTTACAAAAAATCCCTTTTTTAATTTTTTGAAATATATTTTTTGATAAATTTTAAAATATTCGATCGTATTAGCAATGGCCGGAGAATTAATTCGTCTCGACAATAAACACATCTCCGTCAATCAAATAACAATGGTAAATTTTAATTTTAAATTTTCAATACTATTTAATATTTTTTAGGTTTATGCAATTTTAATTAAATTTTATTTTATAATTTTTTAAACAGTCTGTAGATCGGGTGTTGCAATGCTATGTTCGCAATATGCCTGGTCCGCCATCGCCATTAATCGAGAATTAACTAAGGAAGCGGGTTTTTGGCACGTGGCCACGATAGGCAGGGGTGCAAGTTGGACCCAAAATTAATCAGTGCGTTGATAGAGAGGTGGAGACCCGAGACACACACTTTCTATCTTCCATGCGAAGAGTGTACTATCACTTTGGAAGACGTGCATTTGCAATTGGGATTGTCAGTGGATGGGTACGTAGTCACCGGGTCTGCAACTTCTAGTGATTGGGCAGCCGTATGCTACGAGCTTTTGGGTGCTATTCCGAATAACATTTACGGAGGTCGGATCGAGATGGACTGGTTTCGAGACACATTCCCAGAGCCGAATAATGATTCGATCGAAATAGAAAGAATACAGTATGCTCGGGCATACATTCTTGAGATGATTGGAGGCTATCTAATGCCGGACTTGTCACGAAACCTTGTACATCTGAGGTGGTGATGAAACTTGTTGATTTTAGAGTAGTCGATGAATTGAGTTGGGGTCTAACACACTAGCAAAATTGTACCGGAAGATGTGCGGGGCAACGCGGCCGAAAAAAGTGAAAATCGGAGGTTGCCTATCACTACTGCAATCATGGGCACAGTTTCGATTTCCATTTTTACGTCCTCAAGACGACCACCCATATACATTCCCACTCATAACGAGGTAAATTTAATATTACATTTTACAGTTATTACGTAGATTTAAAATATAATTGTATGCTAAAAATTTATTTAATTAGGTGGAACCATTTGGCGAATTATGTTGGAATAACTACATCGCTTGAAGATATACGGCTTCTATTAGAGCAACGGTCGGAAGCACAAGTAAGTATTAAGTAAAATATATTTTCGTAATAAAATAGTCGTTTCGTATTTAGTGTTTAGTATTTAGTATTTAGTATATAACTAATATTTTTTATCATGTTAATATAGTTTGAATGGACACTATACGAGGATCCGTCAATTTGGGCAGTAATTCCGGAAGAGTTTTTTCAAAATCCGAACATTTGGCATGTGAAGGTGCCATTGATCAACTATGCCACTGTGGAGATGCACCAGTCAGATCGGGCTTTGCATCAATTTGGATTCCGACAACCGATTTCTATGGCACTTGAGGTGCTCGATGATGAGCACAAAGTCGACTTACGGTAGTTGCATACGGATTAACCAATATTTTGGTCAACGTATATCGAATTGTGGAAGAACCGGTATGATTATATACCTACTCGGGAATCGATCATTGTTCCTGAGTTAGCATGCGTGCCAAAATACATGCCATGGTTTAGGATCCATGGTAAGCCATATTTATTGTCAGAAGAGGAGAGGCGGCAACTTCGTGAATAAAGGGAACGACAGGGCCCTTTAAATTCAATGAGAAAGGGTGATAAGACGGGACCATCAACAGCGTCGACACAACCATCGGGCCCATCAACAACGCTCACACAGTCACCGGGCCCAACACTTCATCCGATAACACCCACATCACAGCCTTTTTAGATTATGTCAGGTGTGTACCCTAGCCCTTATATGTATCCTAACCCTTATATCTTTCCTTTTCCCGGTCTCATGGCGAGTTGGAATGCATGGCTCGGTTCGAGTCCGTTCAGACTACTCCGACCGCGGTAGATCTATAGGCCGCCGTCAGACGAGGATCGCACGAGGCGCCGTCGGGAGCTCTTCTTTTACCAATATCATTCACCTTATGGATTCGGACACCTCGCCATGGGCGATGCAAACACCTCCATGATCAATATTTTATTAAGGTAGGTCATCATCCCAACACCCACAACTGGACCCTACCGGAGGAACTGAATCCCGCTGAGGTTCCACAACCTCATGGAAGCTAGAAGAAGGAGGAATCCAATGGTAACCATCGACCACCCCATGTGGCACTAATTCAAATAAGCACCAACATTGATTCCCCAGTCATTATTTTATTTTATATTGTAATTTTTATATATTTAATTAAATAAAAGATATTTTTAATTTTTATTGTAATTTAATTTAATTTTATATCTTCAATAAAATAAAAGTTGTTGTTTATTTTTATTGTAATTTAATTTTTTATCTTTAATAAAATAAAAGTTGTTGTTTATTTTTTATTGTAATTTAATTTTTATCTTTAATAAAATAAAAGTTATTTTTTGTAATTTATTTTTATATATTAAATAAAATAAAAGTTGTTTTTATTTTTATTGTAATTTAATTTTTATATCTTTAATAAAATAAAAGTTGTTGTTTATTTTTAATTTAATTTAATTTTTTTATCTTTAATAAAATAAAAGTTGTTTTTTTTTGTAATTTAATTTTTTTATTGATCGCTGAAATCAGAGCTTTAAAATTTATAAAGAGAATGATCGAACCTTGAAACTAACTCTGACAACGACTTAGGGCAAATGTACCTATCGAACAATAGTATAGCTTAGGCAAGATCGGATTGTCAAACCCAAAGGAACTAAAAGTACTAATACTAACTTTCTTTTTATTCTTTAGCCTAATATATGGAGTGATTGGTTGATTTAATCTAGTTTAACGACTACTAAGCTAAAGACGCAAAGACAAAAAGAACGAATTGGGAAATAACTTAAAGAAAACTTAATTGATTACGACGATACCTTTAGGAAGAATCCACCTAAACTTCACTTGTTACTTAACACTGAACCATATGATTTTTTCACTTAGTTTGATCCGTAAGACTCCCTAACGTATATTAAACCCTCTCTCGAGGCGAATAACATCTAACCCTAGGTTAATTAGTGGAACTCTCGTTCTCTTATAATAACCCCCTAGAATAGCAGTAAATCAATCTATGACTCCCATATTAGGTTTCACTCTAATCCCGCAAAATCTCTTCACCCAATCTCTAGGCGTGCGATCAACTCCGCTTAATTACACTAGATCTACTCTTACGCAGGGTCTATTCCTCCTCCACCTAAGCACATCAGATTTGGATTAAATATGTATAATTAAGAACAAGCTAAGTATTTGATAAACTGTAAAAGTAACATATTTTAGGCTCACATTTAGTATGATTTTGGATGATTTAGACCTTGTTTTATGTAAAAAAAGGTTCTCTTAATCCTTTATTTTCATGTTTTTACTTAGGAAAGCACCCGAGGATGAAAATAACAAGAAACGGGCTTAAAATGGGCTAATTTGGGCCAAAAAGGAAATCGACACGGCCTGAACTTCAAGCCACACGGTCGTGCCTCGACAATTAACTAAGACACGGCCATGCCACTATTTACACGGCCGTGCCTCAACAACAGAATTGAAACACGGCCCAACCACGATTTACATGGACGTGTGCTCTAGCCGTACCCCTATCGAGGGAGAGAGCAATTTCACTCGGATTTTGATACTTTGAGGCAAAGAAACACATTCCAAATCCTATTCAAACACCGAGTAGGAATTATACTTGAATTAGGATACTTAGGGGCCAAGTAAGGCATCTCAAAGTCTATATAAGCACCCAAGGGTACAACTTAAGGGGGAGTTCGATAGAAGCCTTCTGCCAGGGCTTTTGTCAGGCGGTGAGCTAGGAAAAGGAGCCGAGCCAGGAAGATCACGGTTTGTGGGAATCACTCGAAGATAGCCGAGTGGATCCATATCAAGGAGCCGGAATTCTATTCAAGACGGCGGATTTTGTCCTTCAATTCCTTCGAGGGTTTTAGGGATTTTCTATGTTTTGTTTTATCTTTTCTCTTGAGATGTTTTCTTTATTTGTTATGAACTAAACTCTTTAGATACCTAAAGGGGATAAAACCTAGATGAATTTTGTTATTGATTTCTGAATTATATGATAAATACTTAGTTTGTTCTTAATTATGCATGCTAAATCCAAATCTGATGTGTTTAGGTGGAGGAGGAATAGACCATGCTTAAGAGTAGATCTAGCATAATTAAGCGGAGTTGATCGCACGCCTAGAGATAGGGTGATGAGATTTTGCCAGATTAGAGTGAAACCTAATATGAGAATCCATAGATCGATTTACTGCTATTCTAGGGGGTTATTATAAGCGAACGAGAGTTCCACTAATTAACCTAGGGTTAGACGTTATTCGCCTCGAGAGAGGGTTTAATATACATTAGGGAGTCTTACGGATCAAACTAAGTAAATAAATCATATGGTTCAGTATTAAATAAGAAGTGAAGTCTAGGTGGATTCTTCCTAAGGGTATCATCGTGATCAATTTAAGTCTTCTTCAAGCTATTTCCCAATTCGTTCTTTTTGTCTTTGTCTTTGGCCTAGTAATCGTTAAACTAGATTAAATCAACCAATCACTCCATATTTCAAGCTAAATAATAAAAAGAAAGTTAGTATTAATATTTTTAGTTCCTTTGGTTTCAATAATCCGGTCTTGCCTAAGCTATACTACTGTTCGATAGGTACACTTGCCTTTAATCGTTGTCAGAGTTAGTTTCAAGGTTCGATCTCATTCATTATAAATTTTAGAGCTTTGATTTCAGCGATCAAGTTTTTGGCGCCGTTGCCGGGGAACTGAAATATTAAGAAAGCTCTATTTTTATTACTTTAGCCATTATTTTTTCCCGCAATTTTACTTTTATTTATTTTTAGGTTAAATTTTGATTTTGCTAAATTTTCTTTTATTTGATTTTGGAAGATAGAGGAGATGACACTAAATAACTATCAGTGGCAAGTTATGAGGACAAATCCAACAAAAGTAGCCGATATCTACAACCTCGACCCAATAACCATGCTATCAAACCAGCTAGAGATGATGAATAAAAAGATTGATGGTTTGAATAGTCTTTCGCAGGTACATCCAGTAATGCAATATGATTCGAATTTAGGAGGCGTGGTGAATCTTGAGTACCCACCCTACAGATATGGCATGGAAAACAAGCAAGCTCACTATACGGGTAACTATTCTAGACCACAAAATAATTTTTATAATGACACTTATAATGCAGGTTGGAGTTACCATCCCAATTTCTCGTGGGATATCAAAGTAGCCAAAGACAGGAACTTCCTCCAAATTCCAAAGTAGCCAAGTCGAGTCTTGAGGAGATGCTGACAAAATTCATGGCAGCCACAGAATCCCGTCCCCAAAAAACTGAGACAATGTTCGATAATCAACAAGCATCGATCAAAGAGATCAAGAACCAAGTTCAGAAATTTACTAAGTCAGTTGAACAACTTGCAAAGTTAATGTCTGAACAACCGCAAGGGCGTCTACCAAGTAACACAGAGATTAACCCAAACGAGCAAATTCAAACCGTACCAACTCATGAAAGTGAAGGGTTAAATGAACCAAACCCAAGGGAAGAACCTGTGGTAAGTGAAGGTAAGATTGAGGTGTGCCATGATATACCAAAACTGGCAATTACAGAGTACCAACCTCGTGTGCCATATCCCGATGCAATAAAGAAAGACCACGTAGAGGAAGAATTCAGTGGACTCACACTTCGTGTAGATGATGAAACAATCACTCTTCAAGCTCTTGACTCAGCTAGGACATTGAGTAATAAATGTATGAACGTTAATTTTATTGATAACCATTTGGTTCAACCTTCTCTACAGGAAACATCACGAAATCACCTAGCTGAGCTAGATCTTAGACCGCGTGCCAATAAAGAAGAATTATATGAGGAACGAAGCCTTAGGGTCGACAAACTAGAAGAGTGGAAAACACAATTTAAAGAAGAACCAGAACCACACGAAGTGAAACCGAAGGAAACCCTAGACGAGCTGATAGGAACAATAAATCACTTCAAAATAGGGGATCAGGTATTGTTGAATAAGGAAGACCCTCGAATCACCAATTCAGACCTCAAGACAAATGAAAAAATCACTTTTGAGGTACTTAATGTCTTCCTATACGCACGCATACCAAGGTAAGCAATCCTAAATTCAACACTTTTGAGGTAAACATTACTTGACTTAAAATTTATATTCATAACCGAGTTGATCGCATGAGAAAGGATTTCCACCTCCTTAAACCACCATGATTGTGCGTACAACAGGTAAGTCTAGCTCAAGACATTAAACGAGCGCTTCTCGGGAGGCAACCCGAGTACTAACCGTACTAATTAGTTTGGTTTTATTTCTTTTCGTATTTAGGCATAGGTTTCCATACCCACACGGCCTTGCACACGGCCGTGGCCGTGGCCGTGGCCGTGGCCGTGGCCGTATGGACACCACGGCTAAGCACATGGGCGTGGACCTTATCTCTATTTAATTATTTACTTTTATTCATATTTTTATTTTTATTTTTATTTTTGCTTCCTTTATTATTTTTTCCTTTTTCTCAATGGCATTTAGATTTAGCTTAGGATACAATAAAACCAAGCTGACTACTTGAGGATTCAATTTCAAACGGTTCGATCGTTTCCCACGCTCACCTCCAATCTTATCCGGTTTCTTTTCATTGACTTCATCCAAAAATTCAGGAAGTGTTACTTCTCCCTTCTCTTTGATTTTATTATTACATAATTGTTTATCTATCTTTGTACATTGAGGGCAATGTACATCTTAAGTGTGGGGGGTAAAAGTACCTAACTTTTTGCATTATTCCAAAATCCTGAATTTTAGTCTTGTTCTTAAGTAATTTTCTTATATTATTAATTAGGATGAAATTTCTAATAATTTATGATTTTTATCAATATGTTTTGAGTAAGTCATTGATAATCGTGCATTGATGACTTATACTTGAAGAATACTAGAGAATCAAGCATGATAAGTCTATTTTTTAAGAATCAAAAATTTTCTAGGTTGTTGAACTGAATTTGAATATTATCTTGAAGTTTGGAATTTACAGGATTGATGTAAAATACCCATAATTTTTGTGAGATTTTGAGCCTTATAGAACATATATTCTTTTACATGTTCACTTTTTTTTATTATGAGTATGTCAACACTGAATTGTTATTCTAGAACTTGCCTTGATTATACATGTTGAGACCACATTAATGATTTGATATAATAAAATGATAAAGGCACCTAGGTTTTAACCCATTCACACCACTAAAAGCCTACCCACATAATTAACCCTTAGTGAACCCATTTGATCCTAGCAACCCTTTTATTGATTTACCCACTAAATTTTAACCCAAAACCCTTTGTATTTGTTATCACCATTCTTTTGACTACCCTTCTATCGAGAATTGATTTGATCAGTTGCCGAATTAGTTTATTTCAGTTGTTAAAGTTTCCGTTATTAAGTTTCTAGTTTGTTCTTTAAAAAAAAAACCAAAGTATATTCAAGCATTAGTATATGATTAAAGGAGCTTATGCGTTTAAATTCCAATTGTTGAAGAAGAGCTCGTATTAAAAGTATTATCAATAGTAGTATTACTAGTTTCAAAGTAATTATTTATTTTCTAGTTCGTTATTCTTGTTAGGTAATTGGTCAGGTCAATCTCAATTTCAAACCTTCTAATTCAGCCTTTATCCACAACTTTAACCTAAGCCCCGTTACAACCCTGTCAAAAGACCTTTTGATTTGTGTATCATCTCATATTACAGTGGTGGAGATTTGATTTTCAGGCAAGCCTATGGGATTAAATTTTCAGGTTTGACTTATGAGTGCTTTTCTTGAAACTTAAACACTTCGAGTGATTTGAGTGAATCTTTAGTGAAGACGTCAATCCTTGTCGGTTTTGAATTAAAGGTAATTATTTAGATAAGAGGAGACACCTATGTTTTCGTGCTACAAAATATATGATTTAGAATTGTTTGAATCTTTAGGAGTCTTTGGGTTAAATTATCCATGTATGAATTATCTATAAATTATGATGAGGCATTGTTGATAGGAATTGTGAATTATGGAAAGTTCATTTTAATTGTAAGTTGAGAATTTTGCTTGAGGACAAGCAAAAGCTTAAGTGTGGGGGTATTTGATAAACCGTAAAAGTAACATATTTTAGGCCCACATTTAGTATGCTTTTGGATGATTTAGACCTTGTTTTATGTAAAAAAGTGCTCTTAATCCTTTCTTTTCATGTTTTTACTCAGGAAAGCACCTGAAGACGAAAAGAACAAGAAACGGGCTTAAAACGGGCCAATTTAAGCCAAAGAGGAAATCGACACGGCCTAAACTTCAAGCCACACGGCCGTGCCTCGACAATTAACTAAGACACGGCCATGCCACGATTTACACAGCCGTGCCTCAAACAACAGAATCGAAACACGGCCCAACCATGATTTACACGGACTTGTGCCCTGGCCGTGCCCCTGCCGAGTGAGAGAGCAATTTCACTCGGATTTGGATACTTTTGAGGCAAAGAAACACATTCCAAAGCCTATTCAAACACTGAGTAGGAATTATACTTAAATTAGGATACTTAGGGGCCAAGTAAGGCATCTCAAATTCTATATAAACACCCAAGAGTGCAACTTAAGGAGGAGTTCGGCAGAACCTTCTGCCAGGGCTTTTGTCAAGCGGTGAGCTAGGCCAAGGAGCCGAGCCAGGAAGATCAAGGTTTGTGGGAATCACTCGAAGATAGCCGAGTAGATCCATATAAAGGAGCCGGGATTCTACTCAAGACGGCTGATTTCTCCTTCAATTTCTTTAGGGGGTTTTAGGGATTTTTTATGTTTTGTTTTATCTTTTCTCTTAAGATGTTTTCTTTATTTGTTATGAACTAAACCCTTCAGATACCTAAAGGGGATGAAACCTAGATAAAATTTGTTATTGATTTCTGAATTATATGATAAATACTTAGTTTGTTCTTAATTATACATGCTTAATCCAAATCTGATGTGCTTAGGTGGAGGAGGAATAGACCGTGCTTAAGAGTAGATCTAGCATACTTAAGCGAAGTTGATCGCACGCCTAGAGATAGGGTAACGAGATTTTGCCAGATTAGGGTGAAACCTAATATGGGAATCCATAGATCGATTTACTGCTATTCTAGGGGGTTATTATAAGCAAACGAGAGTTCCACTAATTAACCTAGGGTTAGACGTTATTCGACTCGAGAGAGGGTTTAATATACATTAGGGAGTCTTACGGATCAAACTAAGTAAATAAATCATATGGTTCAGTATTAAATAACAAGTGAAGTCTAGGTGGATTCTTCCTAAGGGTATCATCGTGATCAATTTAAGTCTTCTTCAAGCTATTTCCCAATTCGTTCTTTTTGTCTTTGTCTTTGGCCTAGTAATCGTTAAACTAGATTAAATCAACCAATCACTCCATATTTCAGGCTAAATAATAAAAAGAAAGTTAGTATTAGTATTTTTAGTTCCTTTGAGTTCGATAATCCGGTCTTGCCTATGCTATACTACTATTCGATAGGTACACTTGCCTTTAATCATTGTCAGAGTTAGTTTCAAGGTTCGATCTCATTCATTATAAATTTTAAAGCTCTGATTTTAGCAATCAGTATTTATCATATAATTCAAAAATCAATAACAATATTCATCTAGGTTTCATCTCCTTCAGGTATCTGAAGGGTTTAGTTCATACAAATAAAGAAAACATCTCAAGAGAAAAGATAAAACAAAACATAAGGAATCCCTAAAACCCCCTAGAGGAATTGAAGGAGAAATCCGCCTTCTTGAATAGAATTTTGGCTTCTTGAGATTGATCCACTGGCTATCTTCGAGTGATTCCCACAAGTCTGACCTTTCTGGCTCGGCTTCTTGGCCTAGCTCACCGCCTAACGCCCCCTTTTCAGGTTACATTCAGGGTGTTTATATAGACTTTTAGAATGCTTTACTTGGCTTCTAAGTGTCCCAATTCAAGTATACTTCCTACTCGGTGTTTGAATAGGCTTTGGAATGTGTTTCTTTACCTCAAAATATCCAAATCCGAGTGATATTGCTCTCTCCACTGCAGAATACGACCATGGTACACGCCGTAAATCGCTTTCGGTAGTGTCTCGATTCTGTCGATTGGGGCACGACTGTAAATCGTGGCATGGCCGTGTCTTAGTTAATTGTCGGCACACGTAGGTGTGGCTTGAAGTCCAGTGTGTCGATTTCTCTTTGGCCCAAATTGGCCTGTTTCTTGTTATTTTCGTCCTCGGTGCTTTCTTGAGTAAAAACATGAAAAGAAAGGATTAAGAGCACCTTTTACTTAAAACAAGGGCTAAATCATCCAAAAGCATACTAAATGTGGGCCTAAAATATGTTGCTTTTACGGTTTATCATTTATCTTTAATAAAATAAAAGTTGTTGTTTATTTTTATTGTAATTTAATTTTTTATCTTAAATAAAATAAAAGTTATTTTTTTATTTTTGTAATTTATGTTTTATATCTTAAATAAAATAAAAGTTGTTTTTTATTTTTATTGTAATTTAATTTTATATCTTTAATAAAATAAAAGTTGTTGTTTATTTTTATTGTAATTTAATTTTTTATCTTTAATAAAATAAAATTTATTTTTATTTTTATTGTAATTTAATTTTTATCTTAAATAAAATAAAAGTTATTTTTATTTTTTGTAATTTATTTTTATATCTTAAATAAAATAAAAGTTATTTTTATTTTTTATTGTAATTTTAAGTAGCCGAGACTCATGTAGCAAAAGAGCGTCTACGTGGGAGCTTTTTTCAAGATTTTTCTGACAAAGGCATACCGCTTGAAGCATTTTGTCACTATTTGTTCGAAACGCCTTCTCAAAATTATCTTGCTAGAGACTACTGTAAAAAATTCAAATAATTTTTAGTTTGCTGATATATTTTTTTCAAAATCCTAATCTTAAAATTATTCTAATTAATTAACCCTAAAATCTAGTACATTAATTTTTCCTTAAAAACCCTAAACCTTAAGACTCTAAAAATCTCTAAACTGTAGCCCTAAACCCTAAAAACTCATACCCTAACACTAAAAACAACTAAAAAGATAGGGGAGGGCAAAAGCGTGTCCACGAGGGAGCTCTTTTGCCACATCAGCAAAGCGCGCCCTCAAGGACTTATTTTTTGCTGATGTGGCACAAAGCGCTCCTCGTGACGCTTTTCGATTCATCCCCAAAACGCTACCGACATGGATGCGTTTTCGGGGGAAATGACCATTTTCAGTAAATAATTATTTTTCGGCCCTTTTCCGTAATTTTTTTTAAAAATTAGTATATTCTGGTAAATTAGCCCCAAAAATAAGCATATATAATTTCAATGGATTTTTCAGAAAAATACTTTAGTAAGTATTTTAATGTTTTTAGTTACATTACTAAATGAATATATTTTTTAAAATTTTCAAAATTTCACATCAAATAATTCAATAAAAGAAATTTAATAATGATATTAATTGGACTTGAATTTTAAGCCCAAAAAGTAGAGGATTATATTCCCAAAAATAAAATGGCTAAATTTTAAATATACAGAGTATATAGGATTTAAAACATATTTTAACATTTAACTTTTTCACTCTTTAATTTAACACAACATAAAATCAAGCAATATATATATATATATATATATATATAAGGCTCTAAATGATATTGTGTAGCGTACCCATTTTTTTTTTACTTGTTTTGGGCATTATCTTTTCATTCATTAATTATGATTACATTTAAAATTTAATTATTATATTTTAATTTGACATAGTTTAATTTATTTTATAATAATATTAGTGTAACGACTCGAAATTTTGTGGTGTTAGAAATTACAGTTTTGAGATCTTGTTCTTATAAATTAAGTTCATAAATATTAAATAAGTATATTAACGAAGTTAATATAAAGATGAATTAAAATTTGGTTAAGTAAATTAGCTGAAATTGTGATTAATCAAGGTCTAGAAATTAAATTATAAAAGTTTCATCGCTATAAATTTTTAATTAAGACGACTTGGGGACTTAAATAGCAATTATCCAAAAGACTAAAATGGTTAATAAACCAAATATTAACATGTTTTAGTGGATGATAATGATAATAAGTATTAGTTAAATTAACAAGAAATTAATTAAATAAACTTTAATTAAATTTGTTAATTAAAATTAATTAAAAGTTAAATAATAAATAATTAACAAATGAAGTGAGAAGAGAAATGAAATATCATCAGCTTCTTCCCAAGCTGTAGAAACCAAAGAAAAGAAAAGAAGAAAGCTTTAAGTTTTCAAGCATTCAACCATATAATTTCAAGCAAGTCCCTAGCCATTTTTCTTTAATTTTTATGGAAATTGAATCAGGAGAGCTTACTTTGGCTAGCCCATGCACCAATGTGTGAAACTGTTAAAGTTTTTGAAAGTTGTCATTGTTGATAAATGAATGAAATTTGTGTGAATTTGATAGAAGTTAAGTTTAAATTATGAAAAGGACTAACTTTTAAACCTTAATTGTTAGTTCGCAAATTAGAGACCAAATTGAATAAAGTGTAAAACTATTATGAAATTTTAGTAGGAATAGAAAATAGAAGTTCCATAATGAATATATATGAAATTGGATTTTAATTTGAAGCTCTAAATCGAAAGTTATGCTTGTCTTGGGTTGAGGACTAAATTGAATAAATTACAAAATATGTTTGACTTTGTATTTGAATGTGATTTGGATGGATGGAAATAGATGTTGTGTCATTGTTGAATTATTATTCGTAGATAAAGACAACGTCGAGCCATCAAGAGGGAAAGAAAACACGAGAGTCAACGACAAGTGACACGAGCTTTCAATTTGTATTTGTATTCTTCAGGATCAATATAATTATTGCATATTCATGTTAAATTTCATAATTTAGTGATTAGGTGAGTATATAATGGTTGTATGAATTAAATTGCAGTGATTGATATGGTGTATTGAGATAGAGAGCTAAATTGAATAAAATAAAAAATAACATATTTAATTGATATGTGATATTTTATATGAAATTGAGTTGAAACATGTTATACGATGTGCTGGAATGGTGAATTGAGATTGATGGAAAGTGAATTAAATTATGTGATGAAATTAGAAAATTTGGTTACAGTATTAATTGTTTGGGCTGAGTCGAATATAGTTGGCATGCCATAGGATTAGATTGTGTACGGATTTATACTCCGGTTTAGCCGACAATGCTCTTATGTGCTAGTATATTTGTTTTGGTTTATCCAATGGTGCACTTATGTGTCAATTTATTTACTTCGATTTATCTGATGATGCACTATGTGTGCCAATATGAATGCTTCGGTTTATTCGAAGATGCACTATGTGTGCTAGTATGATTGCTTCGGTTTATCCCATGATTAACCATATGTGCCAATATATTTCCTTCGGAATATGTTATGATGCATTGCGGTGCCAAATTGGTGTGTTGGTTGATTAATTTGTGTATTTGTCCTAAGTCCGAGTCCGATTAATAGGGAATGTAAAGTATGAATTAGATGAACGATACTAGTTAATTGAATTGATAATACAATTTGGTATTATAAAAGAAAAATGGATGGGCTATATGAAAATTAATATGAAATGTGATTGGATTTGGTATATTTGAATACATATGAAATGTGATCTATGACAACACATGAATAATTGTGTGGACCGAATTATATGAGCCCTGAGGGCCGAATTGAAATTGAACAAGTCGATAGACTCGAGAAATATAATTGAATTGTAAAACGAAAGATTAAATAACTTGGGATAAAAATTGAGATTGAATGTCATATTAATGCTATATGAATATACGTAAATAAAAATGGATATGGTTGCATCTTGTTTTAGAATGCATGATATCACTGTTTAGTTAGATTATTAATTAGAATGGTGTGTAAGAATGACATTTGATTATTGAATTTGTAAATTGATTTAGTTGAGTTGTAGCATATTTGAAGTGATTTTTTTATATTGACTAGGTTTATTTTGTAACTTGAATAATGGAAATGGCACTGAGCTTTATTGCTCAACGTACGGTTTGTTTTCCGTGCGTAAGTTTAGGTTAATCCCAAGGTTTCAAGAAGTGAATCCAACATCCAGCCGAAGATTCTCGACTCAACAATGTTTGTGTAATCTTCTTTTTGTTTAAAGTATGACATGTACCTAGATTGAATCGATTTTTTGTACAATAGGTGATCATGTTTATATTGAAGCTTGAAATGGTAACTTAAAAATGGTCAAATAGTGGATTTGTATACGTGAATATGGTATTTGTTTTGGATTGTATTAAAGGTTGCAATATTGAAATTTATATACATGAATGTGTTGGAACATTTTCAAATATTTGTAGTGTTCCAATAATCAAAATGAATGGGTGTAATTAATCAAAAGATTATATTATTTGATTTTTGAAAAAGAATTACAACTATTTAAATAATATTATTATAATTATTATAATTAAATTAATAATTATGTGTTTATTTTAAAGACATTATTATTCGGAAAGACACCTATTGATGATAGATATCTCTATGAAGAGACATGAAAATTCCTATAAATAGGAATGAGATTTCATTTGGAGGAATACTAACAAATTTTAATATTCTTTCTTTCCTTCCTTCATTTTCTAATATTATTAGAATATTCTATAAAGTATTACTGCAGAAATCCTTTATAGAAATTGAGTTTCTTGTCATACATTGCTCAGTGTGTAGTGGGCTATTCTCGTCAGTGCAAAACACAAATAGTCATTGGCTTCATTGTATCCTCGAGGTTAATTTGCTTGGAACTCATTTGCACACCAAAGATAGGTGGGGGCGAATATAACCTTAAAGATAATGGTTTGATACACGCCTTGGAGCCTTGTCCTATTTCTTCTTCTGTTCGAGTTTCGTTCGTGTGTTCGAGATTTTCCTCACTGGAGATTTGTACTAACAATTTTAAGGTTATATTTCATGATGACTACCACAACTCATGAAAGTGGAACACTAAGGGAGTTGACTTCCAATTTTGTCAAACTTGATCGGTTTGATAGTGGCAATTTTCGACGATGGCAGAAAAGATGCACTTCTTATTATCAACTTTGAAGATTTCTTATATTTTGGATACTCCAAGACTTGACGAGACTGAAAACGAATCTGTTGCTGTAACCCGAGAAAGACAAAAATGGGACAATGCTGATTACATGTGCATGGGCCACATATTGAATGGTTTATTTGATGGTTTGTTCGACACCTACCAATATGAGGTCACCGCTAAAGAATTATGGGACAAATTGGAGACAAGATACATGACCGAAGATGTTACAAGTAAGAAATTTCTTGTCACTCGTTTCATTAATTATCAAATGGTTGATGTTGTTCTGTTATGGAACAATTCTGTGATATTGAAAAGATGCTGAATCAATTCAAGCAATATGATATAAAAATGGATGAAATAGTTGTTGTATCCTCCATAATAAACAAACTTCCTCCATCTTGGAAAGACTTTAAAAGAAGTCTAAAACATAAGAAAGAGGAAATATCTCTTGAGGCTTTGGCAAATCATCTTCGTATTGAAGAAGAGTATCGAAAGCAAGATCAGAATCTAAATTCTGAAAATGCCAAAGTGAATGTTACAGAGGAAGTACAGACTACTAAACCATTCAAGAGAAAGTTCAAACAGACTGATAGAGCACCTAAGTTCAAAAAGAAACAACAGGGCTCATTCTATCATTGTGGTAAGCAGGGACATTTCAAGAATGAATGTCGATTTTTAAAGAAGAAATCATCTTCTAAGGCTGATAATAACGAAAAGTTTGTTGCAATGATATCTGAAATTAATATGACACAAGATGATAATACATGGTGGATTGATATTGGAGCAACCAAACATGTGTGCAAAGACAAAAGCATGTTCACAAAGTTCACACAATGTGAAAATGACAATGTCTTGTACATGGGAAATTCTTCCACTGCAACAATCAAAAGCAAAGGGTCTGTTGAACTACAATTCACTTCTAGAAAGGTTTTAACCTTAAATAATGTATATTATGTACCAGAAGTTAGAAAGAATTTAGTGTCTGGAAGTCTATTAAATAAAGTTTGGTTTCAAACTTGGTTTGAGGGAGATAAATTTATTTTGTCTAAGGGAGGGATTTTTGTAGGGAAAGGGTATATGTATAATAGTATGTTCAAACTAAATATTATTAATAAGAATAAAATACTATTTCTACTTATATAGTTGAATCTTTTGTTTACAAGATTATTGATTAGGTCATTTGAATTATAGAAAATTGAATGACATGTATAAGTTAGATTTAATTCTGCTTTTAATAATAATATTGAAAAATGCAATACATGTATGTTGACTAGATTTAATTCCTATTTTTAATAATAATATTGAAAATGCAATACATGTATGTTGACTAAAATTACAAGAAACCATTTTCCCTAAGGTTAAAAGAAAACAAAATTGCTTGATTTGATACATAGTGATTTATGTGTCATGCATTATACTCCTACATTAGGTGGAAAGAAATATTTTGTTACTTTTATTGATGATTGTTCTAGATATTATTATGTATATTTATTGCATTCAAAAGATGAAGCGCTTGATAAATTTAAAGTTTATAAATCTGAAGTTGAACTTCAGTGTGAATCATTTATCAAGTGCTTAAGATCGGATAGAGGTGGAGAATATTATAATCCAAGTTATTTTGAATCCACTGGATTGTCCATCAAGTTTCAGCCCCTTACACACCACAACAAAATGGTGTAGCTGAAAGGAAAAATAGAGTATTGATAGAAATGGTAAATTCAATGTTATCATATTCAGGTCTTGGACAAGGTTTTTGGGGAGAAGTTGTTCCAACAGCTTGTCATATATTGAATAGAGTTCCTAATAAGGAAACTAAAATAACCCCTTATGAACAATAGAAGAAAAGGAAACCAAACATTAATTATTTGAAGGTTTGGGGTTGTAGAGCTATTGTCAAAGTTCCAACACCTAAACGTATAAAGTTAGGTGAAAGAGGAACTGAATGCATATTTATAGGATATGCACATAAAAACAAGGTATATAGGTTTAAGGTAATTGAACAAAATGATTCAATTTCAATTGATACTGTTATTGAATCAAGAGATGCTATTTTTTATGAAAATAGATTTAATTCTATATTAAAACAATTACAACCACAACAATTGATTCATTCTTCAAATGAGAATGAGATTCCATTGGAACAAATTGATAATAATGATGAATCTTGTCAAGAATTAAGAAGAAATAAGAGGATTAAAAAGGTCAAAGATTTTGGACCAGATTTTGTTATGTTTCTTGTAGAAGGAAAATGTGAAAGTATATGCAATAATATACCTTATTGTTATAATACGGAATCTGATCCTATTACATTTGAAGAGGCAATGAAATCTCAAGACTCTGCTTTTTGGAATGAAGCAATAAATGATGAGATGGATTCAATAATGGGAAATCAAACTTGGATCTTAGTTGATCTTCCACCGGGTTCCAAACCAATAGGTTGTAAATGGATCTTCAAAAAGAAAATGAAGGTCGATGGAACCATTGATAAGTTTAAAGCAAGGTTGGTAGCCAAAGGTTTTACACAAAAACAAGGTATTGATTACTTTGATACCTATGCTCCAGTAGCAAGAATTGCTACAATTAGACTCTTAATATCACTTATCTCTATATATAATTTGGTTGTTCACCAAATGGATGTTAAAACTGCATTTTTAAATGGTGAATTAGAAGAGGAAGTGTACATGGAACAACTGGAAGGATTTGTTGTTCTAGGACAAGAGCATAAGGTCTGTAAGCTTGTTAAATCTTTATATGGACTTAAACAAGCACCAAAACAATGGCACCAAAAGTTTGACAATGTTTTTTTAGCTAATGGCTATAAAATAAATGAATCCGATAACAAATTTGAAAATAGAAAAGGTGTCATAATTTGCTTATATGTAGATGACATGCTCATTTTTGGCACGGATTTGAAACAAATAGAAAACACAAATAAATTCTTGTCAAACAACTTTGCTATGAAGGATATGGGTGTAGTAGATGTTATTCTTGGGATTAAAATAACCCGAGGAGAAAGCACTATAGCTTTATCACAATCACATTACATTGAAAAGGTGCTTAAAAAGTTTGATCTTTTCAATCAGATACCAAAGATCTACACCCATGGATCCTCAAATAAAATTAGTATCTAATGCTGGTAGGAAAATTGATCAATTGAAATATGCAAGTCTAATTGGTTGCCTTATGTGCATAATGACTTGTACAAGACCAGATATTGCATATGTTGTTGGGAAATTGAGTAGGTACACAAGTAATCCAAGTAGTTTGCATTGGCAAGCTTTGAATAGAGTACATAGGTACTTAAAGAAAACTATTAACTATGGATTGTGTTATAATGGATATCCTCCAGTTTTAGAAGGGTATTCGGATGCTAGTTGGATTACAAGTTTGGAAGATCATGCATCTACTAGTGGATGGATCTTCATTCTTGGTGGAGGAGCCATTTCTTGGGGTTCCAAGAAACAAACATGTATTATCGATTCCATCATGGCTTTCTTTCCCTGTTTCTTTCATATGAAAATAGACTAAATAAGCTTTAATTTCATATCTCACTCAACGTCTAATTCCACTTATACGATTTTGGTGAATTTTCAAACTTACTCTACTGCTGCTGTCCCAAAACTGTTTTCTTATAGCTTGTTTTGCAATTAAGTCCTTTATCCAATTCTAACTTCAAATTCTTTCAATTAAACCACTAATTCATCATTTTATTCATCATATGCTATATTCAACAACTTTAAAACTTCAAAACTTCAACTTAAGTTCATCAAAACTTTGTTCTAAAACTTATAAAGCATCAAAAATAAAAGAAAAGGACTAAATTAACTTACCAAATTAAACTCTAAGCTTTAAAACTTTATTCTCCTTTTCTTTCTTTCTCCCTATTTCTTCTCTGTTTCGTCTTTACTTTCTGTTTCTTTTCTGTTCTTTCTTTTACTTTCTCTTTATAATATATATATAACAATATAATATAATATATTAAAATATCTTTATTATATAATAATATAATAATATATATTAAACATAAAAAAAATCTCAGATTTTCTTCACAATTAACCGCCTCAACTAGACAAAATGGCTTAATTGCCATTTTGGTCCTTTATACTTTCTTTTAATCTATAATTAAACTTTTACACCTTTTTCAATTTAGTCTTTTTCATTTAATTACCTACCCAGACGTTAAAATTTTCTAACGAAATTTTAATACCACATTACTAACATTTTATAAATATTTATAAAAATATTTCCTATCATATAAATATTCATGCAAATATATTGAAATAAATTTCTCTTTAAATCGAATTTATGGTTGCGAAATCATTGTTTGATATCCTTGATTTTAGGCCATTACATTGGTAGCCAAAGGTTTTACACAAAAACAATGTATTGATTACTTTGATACCTATGCTCCAGTAGCAAAATTGCTACAATTAGACTCTTAATATCACTTATCTCTATATATAATTTGGTTGTTCACCAAATGGATGTTAAAGCAGAATTTATTGCATTAGTCAAATAGAAAACACAAATGATCTAAAGAAGCGAATGGCTAAGAAATTTACTTTATGATGTACCTTTATGGCCTAAGCCAATTTCACCTATTTCTATCCGTTGTGATAGTGAGGCTACTCTAGCAAAGGCATATAGCCAAATATATAATGGAAAGTCTAGACACATTGGATTAAGACATAGTTATGTCCGACAATTAATTTCTGATGGAGTAATCACTATTAATTATGTGAGGTCAAGTGAAAATTTGGCGGATCCTTTGACAAAAAGTCTTGCTAGAGATGCAATAAAAAGGACCTTATAAGGGATGAGACTCAAGCCCAATAATTAGAGTCATCCATGATGGAAATTCAACTCAACGCTTGGTATAACGTCAAGTCTTGAGTTCAATGAGACAAAGTACATCATTAGTATGTGACTGTTTGCACTATAAATATTTTTTTTTTCATTCCTTCATTTTCTAATATTATTAGAATATTCTATAAAGTATTACTGTAGAAATCCCTTATAGAAATTGAGTTTCTTGTCATACATTGCTCAGTGTTTAGTGGGTTATTCTCGTCAGTGCAAAATGCAAATAGTCATTGGCTTCATTGTATCATCGAGGTTAATTTGCTTGGAACTCGTTTGCACACCAAAGATAGGTGGGGACGAATATAACCTTAAATATAGTGGTTTGATACACGCCTTGGAGCCTTGTCCTATTTCCTTTTCTGTTAGAGTTTCGTTCGTGTGTTCGAGATTTTCCTCACCGAGATTTGTACTAACAGAATGTATTTGTCAACTTGAAATATCAATGGTAATTGTCATAAGTGTTTAAGTTAATATGTTTGGTTAGATAATATAAAGGTGTATCTGATGAGATATACCAGGAAAGAACATTTTGACAATGACGTATTTGGTTGAAATGGTGATTAATTGTGATGAAATTGTTATCTAGGTGAATCTTGTGGGTATCATTTAGAAACAGGCGGTTATGTCGCGATGTTGGACCCTTGTTGCCGCGTCCAACATCGCGACGAGACCAAGTCAGTATGTCGTGTTGTAACGAGGAGCCCCTGAAGTCGCGACGTTAAACCGAGATTTTGAAAACATTACAATTTGGTTTTAATTCGACCTCGAGTTAGCAATAGAGCTTTTGTAAGCTCGTATAAGACCCGAAATGATTGTATATCATCTTATATGCATGTATTGCTCGTAATTGAATGTATTTGATTGTAGTTGCTTCGACAACAAATGTAACATCCTATAGCTCGGACCGCAATCGAGTCAGGTATAGGGTCTATATATTAAAAAGAATGTGTTTTAAAAAAAACTCATGTATCTATATATTAAAAGAATGGCTTTTAAGGGTTTTTTTTTTTTTTGTTGATAATATGTGTACAACTTTTTTTCCTCTCTTTCTTTATCCACTATAAAATATTGGTCAAGTTGCAAATTTGATCCATCTAATATGCTCATATTTGGAATTTAGTATTTATATTTTAATTTGAAATAATTTGGCCTTTTACTTTTACAATAATATCGCTTAGTTCAAATTGTTAACTTTAATTGTTCCAATAATAATGTTGACGTAAATTTTTTAAAAAGCTTCTTTTTAACACAAAATCTAATTCGACGTGATAAGTTGGCATGGGTATTTTAAGAAAAAGTTGATTTCAATAATTTAACGAAAATAATTAGGTGTCATCTATTTGTATTAACTGATGATATTAGAAAAGTATAGGAACCAAGTTTTGTCAAATTAAATTATTGATACTAAATTTTAAATTTAAACACAATTGAAAGAGTATAGCCATAATTTGGGGCTATTCAAAAAATAGTACAAATTAAAATTTAAAAACTTTAAAATATATATAAAAATTATTTTAGAAAATTAAAATCATTATAAGTATTAAAATTATAAAATATAATTTTTAAATCTTTTAATTTTTTAAAAAATCACATGAACTACCACATGGATGCCACATTAACAAAGTTAACAAACATTAACTTTTTTATCCAAGGGTGATATTTTGACAAACAATGCAAGTTTAATGGCTAAAAGAGACGAAAAATTAAACGAATGGTTAAAATAATATTTTTGTAAAATTAGAGGGCCAAATAAATCATTATGCCTTAAATTATTGATTTGTTGGATGCTTCAATTTTATTTTAAATTAAGTGGATTTTTTTAATATTAATCTCATTACATGTTTTTTAACATATCTCTTTTTTTTTTATACAATACCTATAATTATTCATAGCATTTCCCCAACCCTTAAATAAGAGTACAATGTGCATCAGTCGCACCCAAACCCACATCCTCCTGCATTAACAACAATGTCGATTCTAATCGAACTAACATTCAATCGGCAAATTAAATGACTTTTTTTTTTTTGAATCAAGAATGAAGCTGATATATATTAAGGTCTGACTAGGGTCCAAAATTACAAAGCAAAATAAACAAAAGCCCAACAAAAGATAATAAAGAAATAGAAAAATCAAACGACAATAAACAATAAAGCAATCAGAAATGAAAAGACACAAGCAACAAACGTCAGGCACCTTATCTTCCCAAGAAAACCTATACCAGCCCTCAAAAATCCGCCACAAGAATACCCAGATAAACTTCAGACGAACCCTTGTTCTAACACTGAAGAAGTGCCTGGAAGAATCAAACGATTCATTTTCCACTAAGAAAAGGCCAACAAAACTCCTAAAACCCTCACTCTCCTCCGATCGTTCCCGTTCTGCAAAGCGCTGAATCGAATCAGGTAAATCACAGTTCCATCTCCCCGAGTAGTTTTTTTGCCTGCCCTCCAACACCAGAGTGTGAGCCGCTCCATTCGTAGACCGCCGTACATGATGGTAAGAAATTTTATCAAATTTCAAACCTAGATGTCTGATATTCTGTGTAATCGGTCTCAGTACCGATCTGTCCTCAGCCTTCTTCTCAATGCTTTTTATAACTATCAGAGAGTCACCCTCAACCTCCAGACGCGTAAATCCCATGGATAAAGCAAAGAATAAAGCTCGTTTGCACACCCTGGCTTCTGCCACAAAAGGATCTGCTACATACTTAAATAGATAAGTTTCTGCTCCTCGTATTATTCCAGAAGAATCCCTAGCGATTACTGCTGTAAAAGCCATTTTCCATCTGACTTATAAGTCGCATCAAAGTTAACCTTTATTATACCTTCACCGGGGGTCTCCATAACTCCTTTGAATTAGGTCTGATAAGTGGTTGAGAAGACCTTTGGATTGTGTTGATTTCTTTTATGTATCCACGAATAAAACCCAGAACCTCCTGTAAACTAAAACGGGCCCCTTCATGAATCATTCTGTTCCTTCTATACCATAAACTCCAAAAAGAGATTGCAATAGTATATCTGTGTTGTTCATCTACAGTAACAAAAGTATGAGCTAATCGTTTCTGATTACACCAGGACTCTTCAAAGGAGGAATCGGAACATGCAAATGAGACCACACATGTTGCAAAACACCACAGGACCACATCAAGTGACTCGAGTCTTCCAACTCAGTATGACACAGAGGACAAATAGACTCCACAGCTAACATCCTTCTCGCCAGATTACAAGAATGAGGAAGCAAATTATTAAAAAGTCTCCAGACATGGATTTTTATTTTTTCTGGAATATTTAGAGACCATAATAATTTGTAAAAAATTTTGTAATTCTCCTCATTAGAGCTAGTAGTAGTAGGAAAATCAGCAATGATAGTTAGAGCACGGTACCCACTTTTAACAGTATAGTTCCCTGACCCATCATACTTCCAGACTAAAGCATCCTCCGTTTGACTACTGGCAAGTGGAATGGAAAGAATTCTATCCGCAGTGTTCTTATCAACTAAGCTGTATACCAACTCCCTGTTCCAGGTATTAGAATTCTCATCTATTAGTTGGCTAACCTTTGTCCAGTGCGGTATAATCTCTTGACCAGTAATCCTGTTATTTTCTTTCCCAGGTAGCCATGGATCATCCCAGATGTTAACGCTATTCCCCTTTCCAATTCGCCACAGCATGCCATCCACAATCAAATCCCGAGAGCTGCAGATGCTTCGCCAGGTAAAAGAGGGGTAAGATCCTATCTTAGCTGATAGAATGTCGGAACACGGAAAATAACGAGCTTTTAAAATTCTTGCTAACAAACAATTGGGTTGGACTAAAATGCGCCAAACCTGCTTCGCCAACAGAGCCTGGTTAAAGGAAAATAGATTTTTGAAACCCATCCCGCCATAAAACTTAGGCCTACAAAGTGTATCCCAGCGAACTCCAATGTATACCTTTCGCCGTCTTATTATTCGCCCACTAGAATTTATTCATAATATTTTCCAATTTACGACAAAGCATTTTTGGAAAAAGAAAACACTGCATAGCATAAAACAGATTTAATGAATACCTCTTTTCCTCCCATTGAAAGAAAACGAAAGCTCCAACCTTTAACACGCTTTCTAAATCTTTAATAAATTCAAAACCCATGTTTTTCGTCTCCCCACCATCATCGGAAGTCCAAGGTACTTTTCAAGATTAGATGCCACTCGAACTCCCAAAAAATTAGTAATTTCCTCCTTTACCTCTTCAGTTACATTTGCCCCAAAATAGACCAATGATTTGTCGTAGTTCACCTTCTGCCCAGCACACATCTCATATTCATGAATAATGTCTCTAACAGCTACTGCCCCATCTCGTGTAGCATCCCCAAATAGAATGCAATCATCTGCAAAAAACAAATGATTAACGTAAAATTTCTCCCTACCAATAGGTGCACCTCTCATACTCCCTCTTTGCTTAGCATCCTCTAGGAGAGTAGAAAATCCTTCAGCACAAATTAAGAAAAGATAAGGACTTAGTGGGTCTCCTTGTCGCAAACCACGTGATGGTGAAAAAAATTCACTATCCTCTCCATTGAGACAAACAGAATAAGTAACAGAGTTGATACACCTCATAAGAAGCACAATCCAATCCTCATGAAACCCCAAAGCCTTCATCATGCCAGCTATGAAATCCCATTCCACTCGGTCATACACCTTACTCATATCCACTTTGAGTGCAAAATGCCCTTTCTTCCCACCCTTTTTAATCTTCAACGAATGTAGAACCTCATAAGCAATCAGAACATTGTCGGAAATGAGCCTTCCTGGTATAAAAGCTCCTTGAGCTTCGTTAATACATTCTCCCAATAAATTACTCATTCGATTAACCAGCATCTTTGAGATAATTTTATAGACAACATTACAGAGGCTTATTGGTCTAAACTGAGACATCATTTTCGGTTTATCAATCTTTGGAATAAGCACAATTCTCGTTTTGTTGATATCACCAAATTCCTGCCGTCCACCCAACACATCAAGGCAATATTTTGAAACCTCAAGACCCGCTATATGCCAATAGTGTTGAAAAAAGATTACCGGGAAACCGTGCTCTCCTGGGACATTTAAAGGTGGCATTGAATTAACAACATTCCAAACGTCCTCCTCCGTAAAGTGTCTTAAGAATGATTCATTTATAGCATCAGTAATCTTTTTATCCACTAGATTAAGGAGATGTTGATCAAGTCCCATCTCAGAAGCAGTAAATAACTCAACAAAATAGTCCGACGCAACTTTGAGCATATCAGTAGAATCAGAATGGCGAATGCCATTATCATCAAGCAGCTAAGAAATTCTGCCACGGGAATGACGTTGACTGGCCATTTTATGGAAAAAATTTGTGTTACGATCCCCATTTTTTAACCAGTTAACACGAGCTCTTTGCTCCCAATACATTTCCTCCTTGTCCGCCTCCAAATTGAGTTCCAGCTGAACCTCCACAATCTCAGCTAAAACATCATCCGAAATATCACGAGAAACAAGGCCATCCAATTTCTATTCAAGCTGAACCCGAGTTTGTCTCTCTTCCCTACTTCTAAATCTGCTCCAGTGCAATAAATTGTGCCCCAGTATCTCCAATTTATTTGGAACGCTTTCAGAAGACTCATCCCACCAACCACGAACCTTACTCTCCAAAGTACTGTCTAATAACCAATTAGCTTCAAATCGAAACTTCCTTGCTTTGTGTTTAACGTCCATTCGTCCCCTCCCAAAGTGTCCAAAAGAAGAGGACAATGATCCGAAAAAGAATGATTCAAATGTTCGACTTGATAATTTGGAAAAAGCTCAATCCAATTAAAATTCGCTACCCCACGGTCCAATCTCTTTCTGATATTAGAATTTTTAAATCGGCCTCTCTCCCAAGTGAACCAGCGCCCTATGAATCCAAGGTCAACAAGATCACAGTCCTCCAAAGCCGTCATCGAAATCCATCATCTGTCTCTCCAAACGAACGCGTCCTCCCCTCTTTTCATAAGAGCTTGTAATTTCATTAAAATCCCCCATAATAATCCATGGAATATTGCAATCACCACTCAAATGTCTAAGCAGATTCCAAGATTCTCTCCTTTCCTGCTCAATCGGTTTCCATAAAACCCAATAAATCGCCATTTAGCATCACAGTTACTGTCCTGAATTTCTACATCAATATGCGATGAAGAAAAGCTTCTAAGACTAACCAAAGAGTTGCTTTTCCATCCTAAGGACAGACCACCTCGAGTTCTCATAGCACCAATGTCAATACCATTTTCAAAACCACATTTTAGACGAGTCATCTCTATTTTTTTCTCACTTAATTTTGTCTCCATAAGAAATAAAATTCGAGGATTTACGGCTCTTAATTTAATTCTGAGCCTCTTAACAGTTTGTGATCTCCCCAAACCACGAACATTCTAACTTAGGATTTTTATTGTCCCCGGCTGCTCTGGTTACCAGAGCTAGCCGATAAAATCAACGACCCAATTCCCTCCTTGGGGCCCAATGTAACAGAGAAATTTTCATGCCTTTGCCACTTCTTGCCGTCCAATATCTCCACCGGATCATTTTCCTCATCGAAACCCAATTCCATCGGCCCAATATCTGCCCATATTGTTCAATTCATCTTTCCTCAATTTACTCCCATGAATCATCTCATTATTGGTAACCTGAGAAATAAATCCTATTGGCAATAAATTAGGAATCTGATTTCCACAAATTCCACTCAATTTTGGCCCAGAATCTTCCCCCACATTTATTACAGGGTTATGATTGATTGTTTCCAAATTTTCTCCTACCCTCCTTGTGCCATCTGCTTCCCTTAGCCATCTGCTCTCCACCATGCGCCGCCTCCGGCCCTCTGCTCTCAGTGAGATATCCCAGCCGAAAGTAATTTGTGAAGAATCAAATCTTAGTCGGTATGGACAGAAGCTTTCACCATGGCCCAATTTACCGCAAATGAAGCAGAACAAACTGAGCTTTTCATACTTGAACCGTGCATAAACAATCATTGAGGAACCAATCTGAATATTCTTTTTACGCTTAAAGGGTGCCAATATATCAATACAGACACGAATACGTATAAAATTCTTGAATCCTAAATTGGAAGTATCATAATCAATGAATTTTTCACAAAAATTGCCAAATTGTTTCGCCATATTTTCCGTCATCAGCCCAGGGGATAACTCATGGACTTGCACCCAAAATTCAGTATGGTCCAAAGGCAACGATAAAGGGTTCCCTCCAATGGGGATTCTTTGCAAAATAAGCAAATGGTTATTAAAGAATCATGGCATGCCATCAATAAATTAAATGATTTTATTGGTTGCGAAAAGAATTATGAATATAAGTAAGTTGTATAAAAAAATTAAATAAATTTTAAGGAATTCAACTTAATGGATTTGATGTACGAATCTCTCGAATTTCTACTAGGCCCAACTCACATTTTCTTCTAAGAAGGCTCGAGTTCTTAGTAAGGGTGAGCAAAACTCGATTCGACTCGAAAAAATCGAAAAAAAATTTGAATTTCGAGTTAAACGAATCGAATTATTCGAGTTAATCGAGTTATTCGAGTCAACTCGAATTTTTTTTCAAATTTCGAGTTCGAATCGAGTTAAATTTTTAAATTCGAATAACTCGAATAATTCGAATATTAAAATATAATATTTTATATTTTTACCCCAAACTCCCAAACCTTTTTACTTTTCCCTCAAAATTTTTATTACTTCCCACTTTTCCCCCAAAACTTTTATTCCCCTCCCATCCCAACCCTCCAATCTACCCAAAATCTATTTCCCACCAAAATTTACTCTTCCATTTACTTTTTCTCAAAATTTTACTCCAAAAAACCCTCAAAACTTTTTATTCCCCCGCCAAATTTTTACTCCCTCCTACTTTTCCCCTAAAACTTTTACTCCCTTCCCATCCTACCTCCCATCTACCCCAAACCCATCCCCCCAAATTTTTTTTATATTTTCCTTCCAAAATTTTACTCCCTATTTATTTTCACTTAAACTTTTATTCCCCAAAACTTTTATTTTCCCCTAAACTTTTACTTCTCACCTTTACTCTCAAATAAAAATCAAAATTATCCACAAAAATCACTAAACATAAATAGCAATAATTTTATTTATATCTACTATTTATATTATTAAATTAAATTTCACATTTTATATTATTTATATTATTGAATTGTTTAGTCATATTGAATATTTATATTAAATTGAATTATTAATTATACCATAAAATATTCAGTATTGAAATTTTATATTGGTATCAATTTCATATTTTCTTTAAAATAACTTTTATTAAAAATCACATTTTTACATTTAATATATATTTTAATTCCAAAATACATAGTGACAAGAATCAAGATAATTAAAATAACTAAGTAAGCAAAAAAGCTAACCCAGATATAAAATATTAATAAATAAATTATAAGGTGATGAAAGTTAATAAAATTTGATTAAGGTGGACAAATTTTATTACGATGGGTGATAGTGGTTACTGAGGACCCAAAATTATTTTTAAAATTTAATAAAAATTTCTTTTCTCTCTCGACTCGATTCGAGAAAATTTCAAATCAAATTAGGATGATAAAATATGATTTATCAACTCGATTAACTCGAAATTTTTTCATTCGATTCGATTTGATTCGATTCGATCGAACGCTCATTTGGGCTTCTTAGGGCCAATAAACAATTCCCAATTATTAAAAAATTTAAAAAAAAAAGGGAAAAAAGAAAAGAAAAACCCTGAGAAATCTCAGCCGAAGTAACCATGCTGAGCAGCGCCAGCAATAGGGTATTGACATTTACATTGCAATTCTCCTCATCTCTCAAATTCTCACCCAAAACCCATATCGACTATCGACCCAGGAGCCTTCATAGCTCAATCATGAGCTCTGCTTCTCGTTCCTCTCCAAGAGAAGCCCTATTAGATGATAGTGGTTGCGGTGGCCCCATCACGTTGGACGAATGGCAACGATGGGGCTGCGTATCTCCAGTACCAGCAATGGTAAATGCTGTCATTCAGGATTTGAAGCTTCTGGAGAATAATATTGATGCCGACATGGTTTTTGGTGGTAATGGTGGTAAATTACAGGTTCGCCATTCAACCTCTCTCCCCGCCTCCCGGCATTAACAATATATATTCTTCCTTTGGCATTTACTTTTGATTTATGCATCATTTTTTATATGAAAAGGAAATGTTTGTTCTTTTGCTATTTCACTTTTGATATCTGAAATGAGAGAAAATTGGTTGATGTGTGTTTCAAGGGCTATAGCATTAGGACTACACAGGGCGTTTTTTTTACAGATTTTCTACCTTTCGATAAGTCTTTGTATTTGGATCATTGATATTATTGCATCTAGAAGACAATTTACATTTGCCGAGTTTCATGGATGTCAAATGGGTTGAAGTCAATGTACTGAGTCTGAGATTTAAATTACACATATGTTAATAAACGCAGATAGACTAATGGTTATCTGTTTGCCAATAATACATCCCCTTTGCTACATTGTTGTTCTTTTTAATCATCATATATTTCCAGTATAGCTTTTCTCTTCTACTCTTTTTATTAGTGATCATTTAACCATTCAGTGGTAGGTTGTTATTGCTTTTTCTTAGTTATGGTCTATGGCGGTGACAATCAGGGGGATTTTAAAATCCAGGAGGATAAGAAGCACAGAGCACAATATGAGACATTGGCTGACTCAGACAAAAAGTTCCAGTTCTATTCTGCTCGGCAAATAGCATGCAGGTTGCTCGGAAGTCGGGGCTATCTCTGCCAGAAGGTATGTGCTGCTTTTCAGATCTTTCATTGATATGTTTCAGAGAAGAAGAGCAACCTTTAGAAGTATTTTCCTTATTTTTTTTCCATATTTGATGATGAATTAACAATTTTCAGTGTTGGCTTCCTATGGAGGATTGCATGTGTTCAAAAGTCAAGCCTTCCTCACTATGGCATGGCATAAAATTTTGGGTGTATATGCACCCAAAGGTTAGGATTTTGTTTTACCATTTGATATTGACGCTTCTGATTGATGGTAGTATATTTGTATTTATATCATCAAATGTATAATCTTCCTTTTCCAGGATTTTCTACGGCAGAACAACACTGGCAAGTTGTTATGGCAAGTATTTGGTGTTCAAGCTGCAACTTTGTGTCTTTATGGAATTTCTGAAGATGAGGAGATCATGTGGAATGCATTTAAGGATGCAGGTTTCTTTCAGCCTTCTTCTAAAAAAAGGGAAATATTGCAGTATTGATGGGGTAAATTATTTATGGATAATGTGGTTGTGTTTTAAGCTTATTTAGGAACAGATGGAATTACTTTTGGTCTATTAGATGTGTAATATAGTAAAACCTTTATTCTTTTCATTGTACTTATGTATCCAAATTATTGTCTTTACGACATAATCATCTTTGATTGCATGTAATATAAACTATCATCTGCGCTTTTTGACCGAGGGTAACATATATGTGGGTTTGCCTTTCTCATATTGTTCATTTGTTATTATGAATCAAAGACTATTAGCAAACTATTTGTCAAAACATGATCATGAATTTTTGATCCAGTATTACGTGTGAGCTCTTATATCTTGTCTTGTTGATGCTCTGCGTCTAAAGTTTGTTTTATGTACATTTTGGTGTTAAAGAAAGGTCTTCCTAGTAAGTTTTGGTTTTCTTTGAAACCTCAGGAAAAGCCAAGGTTTGGTGCCTTTATCCAAACCACAACAATGCACCAAAGACAGTTCAGGATGCCTTTAGCCACCAATCTTCTGCAGATATGGAATGTGCATATTCGTTGGTACTGTCCTCTTACATGCTAAATCACTCTTTATACAACTTTCTTGCTTTGCATTTTACTTGATGATATTTGAAGAGTAATTTGTTGATTTTGAAAGGGCAGTGATTACTTCATTACTAAAGGTCATATTTCACCAAACATTACAAAAAAGTTGCATGGAACTGCTGCTTGATGATAAGCTATTTCAGATATAATTTTGTTTTTTTTTTTTTTTTGGATTCTAATTGAACTTTTATATACTTGTCTTGTCCCATTTCCAAAAACAATTTGGCTTGCAGTTACTGTGTTGGTTCTCTGAATTCTTCATGACAATGTGCTTTGTCTGAAGTATCTTTTCTCCATATGCTTAAAGCATTGGAGGAAGCCATGTGGAATTGGTTAAAGTAACTATGACAATAGTAATATCTGAACCTTACTGAGATTGTATTTTACAAGTGATTGAAACAATTTAATTGATAAAGAAATGGTAGCCAAGTGCGGAACGCTCTTGCATTACAGCACATCTCAGGTAAAATACAACTTGTAATATTTAACTTTCATTTCTTTTTGTAATTGTTATGTTGATTTTGTTCCACAGACAAATAAAGATAGACCTCTGAATTTTGTTTTGATTGATGGTACATGGAGCAATTCTGCAGCAATGTTCAGGCGTGTAAAGGTAATTTGATTAAGCATTTTATTTTACATTCGCTTTTGTCAATAGATTGCTCATTGAGTTATGGGTTATGCCTCATTGGTTTGGTTTAGCCTTCATGATTGACCTATAGTACTAAACTTGTAATGCATGGAGCTTATAGGTGCTTGTTTCAGGTGTAAATAAGGGATGGTTCTGTCATTGTCTAATTATAGCCTGAACCTATATTCTTAATAACTTTCCTGGACTGCTATTTGAGTGCTTGATAGAAATGTTATTTGTAGGAGCAAGCAAAGTTGGCCTGGGGAGAGGAAGATATCCCTTGCATATCTCTTGCCACAGGTGCATCTGCAATGCATAAACTTCGGTAAATTGCAAACCACTTGCTTTTCACAGGCATCCGCTTTTTTAATTCCTGAACCCCTTTGGATCTGTTGAAGTATATACTAACAGTTTATGTTGTTTTGAGAGCAGTCCTCAACCATCATGGGACCGTACTTGTACAGCCGCAGCAGCTATTAGTGTTCTTGCTGAGCTGCAGCTTCTTCCAGAGTGCAGCACCCATGGATTGGATAAACAGGCTGAAGCAGTCGAAGATGCTCTAGTTGTCTTGTTAGAAGTACTGACGACTCGACGCCTTCGGATGGGCAGGTCCATCACTCGTAAAGTAAGACACTCTAGGGACATTTGTTAACAGCCAACCAATTGAATGAGATACCTCAGGGTGATCAGAAGCACGCTTACTCCAATTTAGGTATGGATTTGTATTTTGATTTTGATGATTTCAATTTTTTTTCCTCCGATGACTGTTCACCGAAGACCGAGTCCATGTGCTAATAGACATGATAGAGATGCTAGGAATAAACAAATACAGTCTCTGTTTGAGCTATTCATTTTTCCATTAGATGGGTAACCATCATTTAAAGTTATGGATCAGTAGTCAGTTCTTATCCCCTGTCCTTTTTATGTCCAAGTTCTTTCCACAAATAAACAAATTATTGAACATTAACATTGTTTCTTGTTTCTTACAGGTTCCTATATTCGGATTCAATCGCATCAACAACTACTGATAGGTATGTAGTGAGGTGTCAAGTAACAAGCTGTGCATTGACTGCTAGGCTCTTCAAATTGTATCTTGATATAAAGTGGTAGGTATCTCTATTTCATTGTAAACTTTGCCAACAAGGCTTTTTATTCATAATCTAGTATTTACTGCTGATTGCAAACTGGATAGAACTTGCTTTATTTGAAATTTACACAGTTACCAAGCAAAGAGTTCACTTTTTTTTTTTTTTCTATGTCCATGTGTAATAACATAATTTAGATGTGGGTAGGAAATGTGATCTTCTAAATATATGGGGGAAAAAAATAAGAAAGTGTATACTCATATCAGCAATTACCTACTTTTTCTGATTCCACAAACATTAATTAGACCTAGTAAGGTTAAAAAATTTAACCTAAGGGGAAAGTATTTTGGCTTTGTAAAAATTAATCTTTGTTATAGCCTAAAGAAAGTTATTATTGTAAAAATCTAGCAAGTCTAACATATATTTGCAATTAATCAGGTGGTGGGAATTGATAAAAAAGTTATTGTAAAACTTTAAAATAAAAGTTGTATATATATATATATGTTTACTTACTAGATTTTTAACATAACAGCATAGTAGTTAAAAAATACTTTAATTAAAAAATTATAGGATGAAAATATTTAATAAATTGATTAGGTAGTTTTAATGTTGTGTGTGGCATGTGATTTTATACACTTATTTTTGAATTCATAAAATAATATATTTGTAATTTCAAAAATATATTTATACTAATTAAATCAGAAGTAATTTAATTTATAATAAAAGTTTATTAATTTTGAAAAATAATTGAGAGAAGAAAAAAGCGACCAATAGTAAAATATTAGTTGATTAGATAAAATAAAATAAAAACATAAAATTAATTTATAAAATAAAACAAATAAAAATCTAACCATATAAAATAAAACAATTAATTACATACCAATCATTTTCGTTAAAAAAATTTTAAAGTTGATTTGGCATTAATAACCACCTCAACAAAAGCTAAGATCGCTAATCTAAAATAATGTGTAATTTAATATGAATTTCAACTCTAATTTATACCTATATATTAAAGGAATGTGAAAAGGAACTTCCTCGTTATTACATGTGGCCCACACCAGCTCTCTCTTTTTTTTTTTTTTTCATTTTATGACAAAAGGTTAATTTTAATTTTGGTTGTTATAATATGCTTAAATTTGAGATTTAATCATTATATTTTAATTTTAATATAATTTGGTCTCTATTTTTATAATTTTATTAGTTACTTTAAATAGTTAATATTGTTAGCTTTTCAATTAAAATATTATGTGGTTATATATGATTTGAAAGCGGAGTTTTAAATCATAAAGTTGAAAGATTAAATTCTTGAAAATAACAGTTGAAGGCTTAAGTTCCAAATGTACGAAGTATAGAGACTTAGAGCCATGATTGTTTGAACTGATTAAATCGACCGAGGTACTGATTCGAAGAGATGCATTAGACTGGTTGACTTGTGAATCGATACGAGTTGGTAGAACTAGACTAAAAAATCAATTGAATCGTTTTTTATTTTTTAAAATACTTTATTTTTATTTTTTAATTATTCATTCAATCGAACTATATGGACAAGTGGTTTGATCTGGTTCGACCACCGCTTTTAGTTCTAAAATTTTTGCTTAAAATATATTAATCTTGAATCATTACTCTATAATTTAACACAAACAAATAATCAACCTAATGTAAAGCGTGAGTAGACCATACTAGTTAAGTGATAATAATTGTAAAATGATTAATATAATTATAATTATTTGATAGTTTTATACTAATATTATAATTAATAAAAAATATAAAATCTATCTATTAGTCTTATATTAAATATTGATAATAGAAATATTATTAATAAAATAATAACAATTATTTTAATTTTATATAATATTCATTTGTTTTATAGGTTTAAAAATAATGGAAACATAGTTAACACAAAATACTAATTTTAATGAATCAATTGTGATTATTTTAATTTCTCAATTAGATTCGAGTCTAAGTTATTTGGGAGCCAAAATTTTTATTGAATCAAATTAATTAGATAGCATCCATCCATTAAAAAAATATTTAATTTAATTATAAAATATAGAATTAAATATAATTACATTTATTTTCTTTTAGGTCTTCACATATAAATTCAATTCATACATTATAGATGCTATCAAAATATTAATGTTATATATTTTACGTTTAACAAAAAGTTATATAAATTTTACAATGTTAATGTGACACCTTATACACGATCCGGTCACTAGATCTCGAATACGTGATGTCACATTATGTTGTCAGATTAACTCAGATTATCTCAGTTCATTTCATAAATAATTTGGCATTCAATCATATTAAATTTCATTCGTTCTCAATTAAGTGCATAAATATGACTAATTAATGTTAAATAATCTCAGATAAAGTATTTCAAAGTTAAATGGGACTAAATATGGAGCTAGGATTCGAATTTGAACTCAATCTATTAAATTTAATAGTGCGTCCCGAGACATTGCAGTTCATATCTTCAAACTTAGTCTTTTATGTCTAGAAACATAGCTCCGTGTTCCAGACCCCTAACTTTGATGTTTGGATGTCTCGAGACAAAAAAAAAAAAAAAAAGAAGTTTTGTCTCGAGACATGACAACGTATGTCTTGAGACACGCTCAACATGTTTCGAAGCCATTGCCCAAAAGTACCTAAAATAGTCATTTTATTTTTAGGTGTCTTGAGACAATGGTGTCCTTATTTTGAGACTAAATGTTAAAATATGAAAAGTGTAATATCTAAAGCATGGAAATAATGGCTAAATGCCACACCTATTTAACATATATAAAAACATATCCAAACATCTTAACATCTTAACATCAAGGCAATCAATGCATTTCAACTTAGCCTAATTAAACCAACCACCAACTTGTGCAAAACTAGTCATTTAACCAAATATACTTACATATATATACCATGGGATATGTAACACCAAAATCACGCAAACATTCAACCATGCATCATTATAAATATTAAAAATCAAGCATTACATGGAATCCAAAAATACTTTCTGACGATCTAGGTACATGTCGTATATAACTTATCAAGATAAGCACAATACAAAGGATTGTTGAGTTGAGAGAGTTGGTGCCATGGATGTTGTCACACTCACGATCACTTCAAGTACTAACATAATTTGAGACATGTGCACAAATTCAAACAAATCCACACATTGAGTATAGTAAAACTATCATAATTTGAATTCAATCCTAACAACATTAACCTCATAAACATATTGATACTTTATTTCATATCATTAAATCAATTCTACCGTCTAGCATTTTATCAACATCGTGAAATCATATTCCTTTCCCAGTCTCAGAATCATTTCACATTTATTATTTGCATGATCAATTTCATATATCATTTTGAGAATCAAGATGACATTAATATTGGAATCAGAGTAACATTTCATGATCAAAATCAGAATTATATTTGATTATCAAGATCAAAATAACATTTCATTATCAGAATCAGCATGACATATCATTATTTACTTTTAGACCCTATTAACTAGATGCAGACACACGGATACACAGATTAATCCCCTAACATTCCATAATAGGCATCGAAATGCTTATCAAGTATAAATGCATTGATTACCTTAGTACTCCACAAAATGAATCGCACAATGCTCCCACCCACAACATATACAAATACTATATGTTTAGCATCGTTTAATAAAGCGATTCTCATGATCAATATATAATTAAAGTTGTAATTCCAAGTTGACCACTAATTAAGAGTATGTGTACACGTATATACATGTCATCTTTTTTTTTTTTTTCATTTTTTTACCAAGTAAAATAAAATATTCAAAAATTCCGTCGATGCCGCCATTAGAAATATACTTTTAGTAGTTCTGTAAAATATCACTCGCGATAGTCTAAAAAATTGGTGTTGAATTTAATTAAATGAATTTTAATGGTACAAATAATTTATGGCCGTAACATTCTAAAAACAAATTATAACAATGATGGTTAAATGTTTTAAAACTAAAAACCAACACATACTCTTAAAAAGATGATTGGAAGCGAGCACCGTTAGCTTAAATTGAGATTGGCATTATTAACATGCACCTGACTTTGCATTGGATTTGTATCCTGAATTTTCCAACATTTTTGCAACATTTTCCTCTCCTCCCCTCCCCTCTTCCTTTCCCAAAGCCATCCCCAGAAGGAAAGAGAGTCGAGAGGAAAAGAAGAAAGGGAGATTTGGCCTTGCTCACGAGAGATCTTTAAAAATAATAATTTATTATTTATTATTTATTATTTTAGGTCTCCCAGATTCTGAAAGAAAAGCAAATAAATGGGTTTAAATTCGTTAAATCTAAGCTTTTGGTTTCTTGTTTGCTTTTTCCCATTTGCTTCTGCATCCACCCACGTTTCATGTAATCATTTCTTCCCTTTTTCATTTCCCATGTATGTATTTTAGGTTGATTTCTTATAAACCACCTTGTTAATGTGACTGCATAAACATTTACATGCAGATGATGCCTTGGTAGCTCATGAAACTACTGGGCGTAACCTCCTTCAGGCTACAAAGTGTACGTTCCCTTTTCCTTGGAAAAGAAACGAAAAAACCTAAAAATATTCATGTCTATATTCATTAAAATCATATTAAATGTCCTGCATATTGTCTTTATTATTATGATTTCCACTATTCGGGTACACAAATATGGATGTGAAACAAAATAATTTATCAATTTTCCACGTTAACCTTGGTATAGCATTTATGGTTTTGATGTGCAGCATGCGATGAAGACTTTACGAAGAAGAATTACACGATCATAACAAGCCGTTGCAAAGGACCCGAATACCCAAAGAAAAACTGTTGCGGAGCGTTCAAGGATTTCGCTTGCCCTTTCAGCCATAAAGTCAATGATTTGACCAGTGACTGTGCTCGAACCATGTTCAGTTACATCAACCTGTACGGCAAATACCCACCAGGACTGTTCGCCCATTTATGCCGCGAGGAGCGACAAGGTCTTGTTTGCGATGCTGATCCCCCTGCCAGTCCTGCTACCCCCCTCTCTACCCCTCCTGCTCTCCTCTTCCTCACCACTGCTTCTCTTACCATTTTCTCTCTCTTCCTTTGAATGTGGATGTTCTTCCTTTTTGTAAGCTGCGCTTCCTATTAATTATTTAATTAAAATATTCCAACTGTACGCTTCTACTACATATCTAATCCCTCTGTTATCAATCTAATTTCTCCATTTCTTCTTCTGTAAGGATATCCCACACAAATGCTTTACTGTTTCATCTATGCTTCACTTGATCCCTGGCTTCAAATATTAATGAGATTGGTCTTGAATTTTAATTTAATAGAAAAAAAGCATAGTCCAATTATTTAGATAAGCATGATCGTTTCATCAGTCCCTCTCCATTTGTTTCTTTTTTCTTACAATAAGCTAAACAGTGAACACAACATCAAAATAAAAAATTATCATTTTATATCATGAAATGGAAACATTAAAAAAGAACAAGAATTCAACCCACCATTTTTCCATCTAGAAGATCTGAAAACAATAAATTACCTCATTCTAGGCAAAGGAAACAAGAATCATACAAGAGTGTCTTCAAGGAAATTTCAGCTAATATTCAATATCTTAAAGCACCAAGCTTTGAATTCAATGTCCCAAATTTAAGAGAAAAAGATTTAAAAGAACATTGTTAGCTTGGACATGGGAATTCGCTTTTCTTGAGCTTAGCAGAACAAGTGTACACAAAAATGCCCTCTCCCAACTTCTTCCCCAATTTCCAATTTACTCCTCAACTCCTTCAAAAATCCAAATCTTTTACCCAGTTCAACCCCATCCTCATCCTCCTCCGTCTCTGCAATTCCCACCTTAGGCTTTTGCCGTCTCAACACCACTCGGATGTGTTTCGCCGGAGAAGGAGGCGGCAACGATTTCTTAAGAAATCTCAATGGCATCGAAGGAGTTTTGGTTTTGATTGGATGAGCCGGACTCGGAGTGTAAGTGGGAAGAAAAGGGGTGGTCGGAGGCAGGAGCGACAGAGAATATTTGGGTGGCTGAGGAAGGGTAGGATAGTCATTCCGGTAGTTGTCTTTGGGTTTTGAATGCTTGGAAGTACAGCCTCCCATTGTGAAGGAAGAAGAAGAAAACATTTGTTGATGTTTGAATTTTTGCAGGGATCTTTGATGTTGTGTTTAGCTTATTGTAAGAAAAAAAAAAAAAACCAAATGGAGAGGGACCAAGGAAACAAATAAATATATTTGTAAAACATCCAAGTCAGATTTTCCTATCCCATTTTAACCGTAGGACCAAAATGATTTTACTATGAAACGTGATGCTTAAAATCTAAATTTTTTGTTTAAATGCCTAGAAAATTGTTATAGTTATCTGTAATCATATCTGTAGTTTTTATTCTCTTTTTAGTTCTTGCTCTGCTAAGTCCTAATGTTGTGGGCTTGATTCCATAATGCTCGTTTCTAGAGTTGTTATTATGTGGAGTCAAGTTTGGTCCAGGCCAAGTAAAAAGTTTAGATTCGGGTTTATTCTGTAAAATAGACTTAAAATTTTATTTAAATTCAATCTGAATAAAAATATTAAAACCCAAATACGATTCTACTTGCTCATAATTATTTTTTATAAAATAAATTTAAAAATGCAATACATTAAATACACTAAAATATTAAAATTGATGTTTCCCAACAAATGAATGTTTCTTAAAATATACTTAAATAACATTAAGTTAAGTCCAACTTAACAAGCAAATATCTCTATATTAATAGCAAAATCAATAATACAACAAAAGTTATACAATATTCAAATAATAACAATAAAATAGTAATAATATAATAATGAAATGATAATAAAACAATGACAAACCAATAAAAAACAGTAGTATTTTTTTTTTTTGTAAATTCGGGTCAAGCTAAGCTCAAACTAAAAAAATCTTATCTAAGGCCCAGTCCATTTAAAAAATGAGCCTTATTTTACATAATGTTATATTATTTGATGGTATTTTTATCTTTTTATTTTATTTTTAAAATTTTTTTTTACATAATGTTAGATTTGGTCCAATGCTATGTACATTAATAAAACCTTAATTTTACCATTAGATTAAAATTTTATTTTAATATAATACTTACATTTTAATTGAAATATTCATACTCTTATTACTTCCATGAATTGTATATATTGATGATGATGTTAATTAGTTGGTGTTATAAGTTAACTCAACACTAACTCAATATTGATCACAACATCATGATAAACAATTGTAGCGCATTTAGTATTATTAATATGATACTTTAATAAATAATTACAATCCATTTATTATTCTTAATAATATATATTTATGTGTTTAAATTTCACTTTGCTTACACTTTAATCTATTTTTCATTTTAATATTATACATATTTAATGTATTATTCTAAATTTCGAACAATTGTATGTTTTTAAATATATACATTTTATTCACACGTGTTCACATGATAAAATTTTAATATATTATTATAAATTTAATTTTTATGTATTATAAATTATATAAAAATAATATGTTATAAAAATAGAAAATAAATTACGCCAAAGCTCATATTTCAAAACTCATAAATTTTGAAAGGGCATCCAAATTAAATAACATGGATTGTAGTTTCATCTCTTTCTCTTCTGAACAATCTACAAAAAGGCCAAATAGGTTACACACACACACACAAAAAAAAAAAAAAAAAAGACGAAGAAGAAGAAGAAGAAGAAGAAAGCTTCTGAATCAGGTAAAATTTGAAGCTTGTGGTGATGGGGATTTTCTTTTATCTATGAGCAGTGATCAAAGTCTCAATGAACTTTAACCCATCAAACCTCGGAGCAAATTTCTCGGTTAAGGTTGATTTCTGGATCGTAGAATTTTCATTTTCTGTCTCCTTCTGCAATATTAACCAACTTCAACCATCATCTTTAATTTTTAGAAATTAATGAAGTACAGTAAAAATATTGACTGACTTTATTTTCTAAGAACTAAAAGGAAACAGGGGAATATTGATATCAAAATAATCGTGTAAAAATATTTGAAGATTTCATGAGACGGGGAAAAGATAGAAAACCGGAAAGATCAAACGTTCAATTTGAGATTATGCAAATCAAAGAATCAAAACTATATATATACAAACACGCCAACAAAAAAAGAAAATTGTAAACATCACCGTTAAAATCAAGAATTCTTGGTCATTATTTTCTTGGACAATTTTGTTTCCGAAAAAAAGAAGAGAAACACAGTTTTCAGAGAGTAAAAGAAACGCAACATAAAGTGAAAAGACTTTTACCTCGCTTGTAAACTGAAAATTGGAAGTAAAAGCAGAGATTGTAGCAGCGAGAGAAGCAGAGAAGAGGGCTGATTTCTTCATAGTTGGGAATAAGCAATCTGGTTCAAAAGACCTCGATAGAAGCGGAACCAAGAACGTTATTTTCTTGGGTGGGAAGTTAAACAAGTGAAGAGAAATGGTGAGAAAATATTGGGTGCTTACTTGACGACTTTTATATAAAAGTGGGGGAGATTCCAAGTTAGTTAATGGTAATTTGGAATATTTACGCGGCAACCATACGCACCTTGGTATTTTTGCCTCTTGCATTTACCTCTTTGCCCATCCAATGCTTCTATGGCTTTAACAATTATTTATACTATCATTTTCTTATTGGATTCCCTTCGTGTTACATCTCAACTTAATATCGATTCAGTCAAAAATATATTAGAAAATGAAATTTTGAAATATGCTTGTCAATTCAATTAAAAATATACTAAAACACAAAAATTAAAACATATATAAAATTTATAAAACATAATTTAAATTAAAAAATTAAATAAATAAATATATATATGATATAACTCAAACCTAAAATATCAAGCTCATTAAGTCCTTTATTTTGACCATTTAAATGAACGTCTTATTGTTATATTATATATATTTTAAAATTTTAGTTTTTACTAACACTAAATAAGTAATAATATAATAATTGACAAAGATTTTTTTTTTCACTTTCCAAGTACTATCGAATGTCACAGATAACAGATTAAAGTCCATGACTAATGCACAAAGAGCAAATTATGGGTGGATCGAGTCTGATCCAATCCAATTTTCCATTCAAAATATAATCTCAAATTTATTTTTTTTTAAGAAAATTAGAAACATACCAATTATAAAACTGATTAATATATTTCCCATATAATATAAAAGTATATATATGAAAACTTGATGTGGCTGAATGATTGAATATACCTCAAAAATAAGTTGAAGCTCCTTACCAATTTAAATTTTTCTCATTAAATCTAATATCAATGATCAAAATCAATGCTGAGATAGAATCTTTTCACCATCCTTAAAAAGGATGGAAATAAAATAAAATTATAATTAATCATGAATTAAAATTAATGTAGATAGAAAATATTTTAAAAGATTTTCCTACAAATCCCTGCATCTTGCATCTTAAGATGTCGAAAAATAGATCTAATCTTCGATTCTCGAATAAGATATAAATAATGTTTTATATATAAAATCTTTACGTATAAGGCATCAAAGCTTGAAGTAGTCATGTGGTATAAGGTTTTATAAATAAGGGTTTTAGTTGGATATTGACGAAAACCCACTTAAAAGTAAAATAGTTATAAAAGAAAATCAAAATGAAAGAATGTGTTGTTAGGTAAAATTTTAATTAAGTTGTTATGTGGTTAATTTATGACATTATTTTTAAATAAATATTTTATAATATAGTTGAATAAAGAAAAATCGAAAATCCATTTGATTGTGGTGTTTTGAACTGTTCTTTTTGTTATAAGTTGAAGAAATTGTGGTTATCTAAATTAAATTTAATTATATTGTCATTTAAATTATAAATATTCAATAATAAATATTTTGTGTTTGAATTAGAAAGAGCAACCTAAAAGTACTATATATTATTTAGAAACACTATATAAAGTTATTAATTATTTATACTTAATTACTTAAAATTAATTAATTATAAAGATAATACTTTGGAAACTAAGTTTATTTTATCACAATAAAATCTAAAATCTAAAATTAGTATAAAAATGAAAACTATCGAAATCAAATTATGTTTAGAATAGAGAATAAAAGCTTTTTCTTTTGCATTTGAAAAACGTGGAAGGGCAATTTCGTAATAGAAATTACATAAGGTAAAGGCGGCACGTCGTCGTTGATTTTTTGGCGATAGGTAGATGAATTCAAAGTAAAACTCAATGATTGGAAGGCACGTGTATGGTCCAAATCAGACCATGCCATCAACACGTTAATTCCATGGGAAAAGTTCTCCAATGTGTTGATATTCCAAAGTTATGGTTAGATGTGTTCAACGGTTAATTGAATAGTTAATTGAATTGAATTAATATTTATTAAGTTAATTGAATTTTTAATTTTTAATTTTAATTGAATTATTTTTAATTAATTGAATTAAAATATTTCAGTTAATTTAGTTGGTTAGCTGAATTAACTAAAATTTATATGTTTTTATTTTTGTTAAAATAAGTATAAAATATATTTAAAAAATAAATTGAAACTTTTTATTTGAATGAATTAACTAAATTAAAACTATATATAATTTGTATTTTAATTATTAAGTTTGGTTAATTACTTAATTTGAATTGAATTAACCGATAATTAAACTTCAAAAATCATTAATTGACTTTCGACCAAATTAGATTGATTAACCTACCGATTAATCAAATTAAATCAGTTTAATCAATTAATTTAAAATTTGAACACACAAAATATATTTATACACACATTAATAAACTATCTATTATTTTTAAAGAAAAAAAACACGTATTGTCGGGGTGAATTTCTAGTGATCAAATTCGCTATTAGGTTTTGCATTTTATATAAATTATAGATTTAGTATATGTAGTTTAAGTTGATTAATTTTAGTTTTTATATTTTTGAATTTTGAAATTTTAGTTTTGACTTAATAATAATAATTAAATTTATTTGGTTAAATTATGTCATTAATACTTTATTATGTGTAAATTTATAGATTTAGTTCACGTTCATCGATTGGATTATTCTTAGTCGTTATATTTTTTGAATTTCAAAATTTTAGTCTTAATACTAACGATGATCGTTAAATCTATTAACTGGTTTTTGTGAAAATAACAAACATACATACCATTACACATGTAATATGTGAAAATAACAAACATACATACCATTACACATGTGATATTATGTAATATTTGACCATTTCTAGTAGTTAAAATGTTATAACTATAAGGAGGTGTGTGGGTGCAGAATTTGTAAGTGGGGTTTCATTTGTACATTGTCATAAAAAAATCACTTTTTCTAACATTTTCAAAATCTCATAAAAACATTTAATTACGATTCATGTGACGTTTTCCATATTTCACCAAAAAAATCTCGGAACTGTGTGAGAGAGAAAGAAGGGTTTTAATTAAAGTTGGTGTATATTAAGATGTCGTAACCATTTTTTGGGTGAAAAATGGGATCGACTTTTTTGAAAAAAAAAAAAAGAAGGAGTCGCCACCAATCTTTATTTGAAGTGTGATTGGGTCACTTTAATAAAACATTTAATTTACTAAAAAGGTCTTTACGGTTCGATTTTAAGAAAATGGGCTCGAAGTCGATTACGTGCGAGGAAGGATTAGCACCTCGACACGCCCAAAATTGGTACCAAACCGATTGATTAATGTCCTTAATATCAAAATTAAAGAAATATTTTAAAATATGAATCTTTTCAAAATTTGATAACTCAAATTGGATATCGAAACTTTCTTGTTTCGAAAAGTTGAAATACCACATCCAAGACGATAGGCACGATATTTCAAACTCGAAACTAAGATCATTCCATGATTTCCAACATTCTTGTCTTGCATTTTTAAAAGGATCTTTCATCATTTGGCCAAACTAAAATCGAAACCCGAAGTTAGGGCACGCTTTCCGAAAATCCAATCATGAAATATTGCCTTCATTTTGGAAGATCAAAATCTTTGAAGGATATTTGGTTATCTAGACGAATAGAAAATCGAGACCCAAGACAATTGGGCACAATCTTCAATTTTCCAAATTAAGTATTGCCTTATTTTAAAATTGCAATCAAAATCTTTCCAGGGTATTTAGTGATTTAGACGAGAAAAAATCGAAACCAAAGACGATTGAGCTTGATTTTCTCGAACTTCCAACCACGTAATATTACCTTTGTAAAATCCCACTTTTATGAATTATGAAAACAAATAAAAATGTTAAAATGCGATTTAAAATCATATGTAAGGATGATACATGAAATGATAGGCATAAAATAGTAGCATAACAATAAGAAAAATAATGAAAATGATAATAAGCACGAAAGATATAATTAACAGTAATATGTAAAACAAATATATATGACCAGTGGTAAAAATTAGTAATAATAAAATAACACTAATAAGATTAATGAATATAACAATAAAAGGGATAAGTATTAAAATGATTATAATTGAATAATAATGATAATAAGCGAAATAAAAACAAAAATAATAATATGGATAAAATAGTAGTAATAAAAGAAAATAAAGGTATTTGATAATAATACAATAATGGGTATTATTATAAAGGGGAAAAATCAAAGTAAACAACTACATATAATAGTAAATATAATAGAAATATAATAGTAATATATATAATATAGTGATGATAGTATTATAATGATAAATATAGCAAAAATAATGATAATGGTAATATATATACAGAATTAACAATAATATTAAAAATAATTAATTTCATGATAAAATAGTCAAAATAAACTAAAAGGGATTAAATCGAATGGAAAATAGGAGTTTTGGGGCAAAATCATGAAGCAAATAAAGGATAAGGACCAAATTTAATCGCGCGCGCACTATTAGGGGATTAGAAACGCAATTACCCCAAGTTTTTGAACACTATGCCTGTATGTGGATTAAATTGAAACAACGCATGAAATGCAGGGCGAATTTTAAACATGGGAAAAACTGATGGGGACACAATTAAAAAGGCGCGCAAAGGAGGGGGACCTATCGCGCAATTTCCCCATTTAGGGAAAAATGCGCGGACCCAGTGACGGGTCGGGTCTAGCGCGCGGGTCAACCCCCTGCACATCAAACGGTGCCGTTCCTCTTAAGGCTTAAAAAACCCTAAAACCCACATTTCCCCCATTTCTGCTGCCCGAAAAATAAAGGGAAGAATCAAGGCCCCATTTCTCTTCTAGGCAACCCTTCCACGCCATGCAGTCACCTACGCCAAGACGATAATCTGACCTGGAGGAAAAATGGTAAGGTCCCCTCGGCCTCTTTGTTTTGTTTTGGGGAAAAAAACTTTTCTTTGAAAACAAGTGCAGGAAACCAGTGAAAATAGAGAAGTTTTTTGGATACTCTCCTTCTCTATTTTCGCGGATAATAGCAAGGCAGAAAGAAAAAAAAATGAAATCGAGGTTCGAAAAGAACCCCCAAATCAGGTAGAAAAACTCCCTTTTCGTAGATTTAATATATATGTATGGGTTTTGTTTTAAAACGAAGAGAAAGGTAAAAAAGTTGAACGATTCAACAAAAGAAAAGAAAAAAATGAAACCTTAATGGTTTGCTATCTGACTTGGTATTGATTTTTCTCTGTTAAATTACTGATCCGTATGTATTCCTCTCCCCTTTTTTTTACAATATTTCGAAGGCTTTTATAGCCTTATCATAATACCAAACCCTAAACTCTAACTTCTTGTTACGTGGTTGCTTTTCGCTTGTAGGTGAACGTCGTGGACGCCAGCACAGGCGGAGAGGTCCGTTTCGGCGGGAGACGTCTTGCGAGGATTTCTACTGACCTAGGGTTCATCCTCCGATTCACGTTTTTTTTTTTCTTTTTTTTTTATTTTTTTGGGTTACACATTTGGGCTAGAGTTTTGGTTTGGGTCTGGTGCAAATTGGGCTTAAAATGCCCTCTTGCTCATTGTCGCAAACGAAAATAGAACAAATACTTTAAAAGGACCAATTTGCCCAAATTTGTTCGATCTTGACTTCTTGATGCTTCCTTTTCCGGTAGCCTTATTCCACCCTTGCATCTTCTGGGTATAGGAATTTTGTTTCGATCCATTCCACTATTGCTTAGTGGAGATAAGATCTCAGATCTTCACCGCCCACTCCGATCCGCCTACTCGGTGGAGATAAGGCTATAATCTTCGATCCGCTTCTCACACTCCCGCCAAGAGAGATAAGATATGTTATCTTGATCTACTATCTTGCGGCTAGCCGCCTCCACCTCAGGTGGAGATAGGATCTACTATCTTTAGCTTTGCTCCACTCCTCCGCCGGTGGAGATAAGGCTTCAATCTTCGATCCGCTTCGGCCCACCTCGCAGCCAGGAGATAGGATCTACTCCTCCAATCTTCGCCAGAGAGATAAGATCTGCTGCTTCAATCCGCTCCACTCCCTTTCAGTGGAGATAGGATCTTGTCTTCACTATCTTCGCTTTAGCTCCACTCCTGCCGGTGGAGATAAGGCTTCAATCTTCGATCTGCTCTACTCCTCTACTCCCCGCCATAAGATCGATTGTCTTCAATTCGCTCCACTCGCCAGTGGAGATAGGATCTACTATCTTTAGCCTCCACTCTGCTCGGTGGAGATAAGGCTTTAATCTTCGATCTGCTCCTCTCCTTTCGGTGGAGATAAGATCTCTTGCTTTCGATCTGCTACTACTCCGCTCATTAGAGATAAGATCTATTGTCTTCAATCCGCTCCACTCTTTCCAGTGGAGATAGGATCTACTATCTTTAGCCTCGCTCACCTCGCCGAGAGATAAGGCTTCAATCTTGATCTCTCCCACTCCTGCCGGTGGAGATAAGATCTCCGATCCGCTCTACTCCGCTTTCATTAGAGATAAGATCTGTGCTTCAATCCGCTCCCACTCCTGCCTCGGTGGAGATAGGATCTACTATCTTTAGCTTTGCTCCACTCCGCTTTGAGAGAGATAAGGCTTCAATCTTGATCTGCTCCACTCCACGCTCAGTGGAGATAAGATCTGACTCTTCAGAACTCCCATCAACTTTGCTACATTGTCCTATGGGGAATTTACCTATAGAAGTGATTTCATGGAGTCTATGCATATGTCGAATGATTAGGATGTCATGAAAGATGATCTTAACTATATGTATCGTGAATGTTATGAATGGATGCAAAATGTCATGAGAATGATTCATTTTAACACTTCAATTATTATTGTTCGCTTATTAAGGTGACCCCTAACGTATGTCTTATCTGTTCACCGATACTTCTAACAACTAATCCGAAGATGTCGCCATCGCTAAACCCTTATCTCAAGTCTTTGAGCCATTTTAAGTTCAGTTAGTTCTAAAAATTGTCTGTTTGATTCTTGTATTTTTAGAAACTTTCGAGTAGTGCATAAAACTTCTTTTGTGAAAGTATTATTAGTTCAAGAATCATTATTTCAAAGAAAATGCTTGAAACAAGACTATAGAAATGAATAAAACTAAAATTTATTCGGGATAAAACCCGTGAAAATGGGTTGAACAAGGAAAACAAATTCCATTAGGGTGAAATATGAATAAGAATGGTATTGATGCCCTTGATATCACAAATCGAGCTTCAGATGTACTTCTTGAATACCACTGAGTTCAACATGTGTCTAAGATCCATGCTACTTTGTAGATGCCCCAAGACGTAATATATCTCCTCATTGTTAATTCAAGTATAGCGAAACTATTGTATGCCCTCACGAGTTGATCATACTTTGAGCCGCCTTTTTTGGTTTTCAACTCAAAGCCCTTTGGTCTCAAAGTGCCCTTTGCGGGTTTCGCTTTCTCCGTTTTTTTGAGAACTCAAGATGCCCCTTGTGGGTTTTCATCTTGGTCCACTTTCGTTCTTACTTCTTGATCGAGTCTGCGTTAATCGGGTTTGGGGATTTTTACCGTCCATCTCGGCTAGTATCAAAGCTCCTCCGGAAAAGGCCTTCTTTACAACATAGGTCCTTCCCAATTAGGCATCCACTTTCCCCAAGTCCTTTTGCATGGGAGAATCTGTTTCAACACCAAGTCTCCTTCATGGAATACTCATGGGACTTTCTTATTGTAAGCTTGCATCATCCGCTTCGTACAATTGACCATGGCGAATAGCTTTTTGCCTTTTTTTCAATTAGGTTCATTGATCATATCGAGATTGAACCCATTCGCTTCGTTAACTTCATTTCGACAAAACCCGAGTAAGGATCTCAACTTCAATAGGCAAACCGCCTCCATCCCATAAATCAACGAAAGGAGTTGCCCCTGTTCTAACCGATGTTCGATAGGGTGTGTAGGGTAAGCGGTAACTTTTCATGCCACCCTCTAGGTCTCAACCATTTTCCCACAATTCTCTTGATAACGAGAATAGAGCAAAGACTTAAAAAGCCCAATGTTGCCCGGTCTCGCCGAGTCTTGAATTCTCGTGTGCTCTTCTTGAGTAGCGTCACTCCCATCCCACCGCGTCTTGTTGCTTTGATCCACTCCACCGCTATGTGGCTTCAATTTGCTCTTGCTGTCGACTCCAATGGGATGTGACTTGTTTTATTTTAGATTGCTCTGCTGCATCTCCAGAGAGATGAGATCTTTGGTCTTCAGCCTATTCCACCGCTAGTTAAGGCAATAGGACTAAAGCTTAACCATGCTCCCTACTGGTTAGGGACAGGAATTACAATTTTTTGGTCTATTGCTGCTGGTTAGGGACATAGGGCGGTGGCTAAATCATGTTCCCTCTTGGTTAGGGAGCCAGATTTGCCTTCGATCTTACCCCATTCTTGGTCGTATGCGACAAGATCTACAATTTTCTTTTGACCCATTCCAATCGCTGGTCGGTGGCAATAGAACAGTGGCTTAAATCGTGTTCCCTACTTGGTTGGGAGCCAATATTCGCCTTCGATCTTGCCCCACTCTTGGTTGGGCGACAAGATCTACAATTTTGACCTATTCAATGCTGGTTAGTGGTAATAGGATGGTGGCTAAATCATGTTCCCTCTTGGTTGAGGGCCATGATTTGCCTTCGATCTTGCCCACTCTCTTGGTTAGGCGACAAGACCTACAATTTTGACCTATTCTACTGGCAGTCAAGGGTAATAGGATGGTGGCTTAAATCGTATTCCCTACTGGTTGGGAGCCAAGATTTACCTTGATCTTGCCCCACTCTTGGTTGAGGCGACAAGATCTACAATTTTGACCTATTCCACTTTGGTCGGTGGTAATAGGATGGTGGCCTAAATCATGTTCCCTACTTGGTTGGGAGCCACGATTTGCCTTCGATCTTGCCCCACTTTGGTTGGGCGACAAGACCTACAATTTTAACCTATTTCACTTTCTGGTCGGTGGTAATAGACATTGGCTTAAATCATGTTCCTATTGGTTGAGAGCCACGATTTACCTTCGATCTTGCCCCTCTTTGGTTGGGTGACAAGACCTACAATTTTGACCTATTCCACTGCTGGTCAGTTGCAATAGGACAATCTTTAGCCTATTTCATTGCTAGTCGGTGGCAATAGCATGGTTTCCAACCTATTCCACCGTTGGTCAGTGGCAATAGCATGGTTTCCAACCTATTCCACCGTTAGTCAGTGGCAATAGCATGGTTTCCAACCTATTCCACCGTTGGTCGATGGTAATATGACGGTATTCCACCTATTCCACTGCTGGTCAGTGGCAATAGGGTAATCTTCAACTTATTCCACTGCTGGTCAGTGGCAATAAGATAATCTTCAACCTATTCCACTGCTGGTCAATGGCAATAGGACAATCTTCAACCTATTCCACCGCTGGTCGATGGCAATAGGAAAATCTTCAATAGTGTCGCTACACGGTCCTCTGGGGGACATATCCTGTGGACTCGATTTTATATGTTTGTGTTTATGCCAAAGAATACGGATACTATGGTCGGAATGAGTCAAATGCTCCTAACTACGTGTGATATGGATGGCATTTACATGAATGCAGAATGTCATGAGAATGATGATTTTCCATCAAGATGCAATGATTGTAATAAATCGAATGCTCCTAGCTAAATGATATTATAGAGGACATTTGCATGAATGCGGGATGTCATGACAATGATTCTTTGTTGAAAATGTACAAGGATCACGATGCGATGATTGCACGCTCCTAATGATGATGAATGATCCCTTTTTATGCTTAAGGTTATCACTGCTCATCGTTCGCCAGAGTCGTATAACCCTGATATCTCGCTATCGCAGGTACCTTTGCCAGAAACTCAAAGAAACAATCATATTTTGCTCAAACCATTTGCCCAATGTGACTTCAAGGCGCACTCCACGGCACATACAGGACTTTAAGACCTATACTATCTTCAGATCAACCCATTGTTCCTTAAAGGTATAGAAATTGTGTCATCTTCAATCCATCCCACTACGATTCAGGGGTGTAGAATCTATGTTATCTTCAGTCAAACCCACTACGTCTCAGGGGTATAGAATTTGTTGATTTGGTCTGTTGCACCTTTCTATCCCTGTGGATCGTGACCAGGTGTGCACACATGATAGTTGCATGGATACAAAATCATTCTTCGCGCGAATGATTCCTCATTCATACATCGCCCTTTTTTATCGAGATGATACTATTTACGTAATACCTCGTCATTTTGTTCAATTACCATTTTCAATCCGAAGAGATAGCCTCAGTTCAGAATTTTCCTCCACCATTATTCCTGTCCCCTAAACTCGAGGAGTTTTAAGCAATGGTCCCGTTTCAGGTTCCGATACTACTTAGAAGTTTCGTAGAGTAATATGTAAAACTCTTCTTTGTGAAAGTGTCGTTAGTCCATTAATCGTTATTTCAATGCAAAATGTCTGAAAGAGATCATAACTATGGATAAGAACGAAGTTAGTTAGGAGCATAGCTCGAAACCAATGGGTTAAGCAAAGGTAGCGAGTGCAATCAGGAAAGAAATTTATTGGCAGTGTATCTTGCAAGGTAAAAATAGAAACTAGGTGCCCCAGATATCGCAGCCTGAGCTTCTCTGTTCAAACTTCTTGAGGACCATTTTAGGCTCAATATGTGTTTAGGGGATCCGGAGTACTTTGTCGATGCTCCAAGACACAACATCCTTCTTCATTGTTAACTCAAGCATGGTAAGACTACCGTACGCCCTACTTTCGATCAAAATTTTGAGCTGCCTTTCTCGAGTTTTCAACTCAAATACCCTTTGGTCTCAAAGCGCCCTTTGCGAGTTTTCGCCTTGGCCTCTCCTTTTTCTTTTTCTTTTTTTCTTTTTTCGTGTTTTTTTGTGTTTTTTTATTTTTTTTGAAAAACTTTTTTATCGAAACTGAACTCACCGGATTGGGCAGGTCATTGCCATCCATCTCGATTGACACCCATTTTTCCCTGGAACAGGCCTTCTTTTACTTTTTCCTTTGGAGTTCTCTTGGATAAGAAGAATCTTTCTTGATGCTAGGTCCTCTTCCTGAAATTCTCTTGAGCGAACCTTTTTGTCATAAGCCCGTGTCTGTTTTTGGTACACTTGACCATGCTGAGTACTTTCAATCAAGCTTACTGGAGGCGTTCTGCTTCACCCAACCAAATCAAAGCTTGTGAAAAAGAATCTTATCTTCCAACAATTATTTCCCTTTTAATAAACCAATGGGAAAGATGTCCCGGTGAAAGTCCTGGCCAACTTTTAAGAAACCTAGAAGGTAAATGGTAACTTCTCTATGCCAACCTTTACAAGTCTCACCATTTTCAAAAATTTTGAATGGTTTTGGCTATCTTGCTGCACTGATGTGGCATCTGATCTTTCTGATCTTTCGACAGACTATAAATTCGTGCCAACACGTTTCTTTCTGGCATTCTTTATCGCTATTCTCTTTATTCTTCTTCTTCTTCTTCTTTTTTTTGATTTTTTTATTTTTTTTATTTTTTTGATTTTTTTTATTTTTTTTGGAAGTTGAATTTGAAGTTGGAGTAGACAACCGCTGACTTTGTAATTTTGACATGTGAAGCGACCTTTACCCTCTTAGTAAGGTAACCAAAGGCTATGAATATGAACCGATGTTGGCTCAAAGCTCTTGAGTAGACTAGCTTGATAGCGTCCATGTCTCACATATAGGAATCCACGTTTCAGTGGCCTTAATGTGTCTAATTGTGATCATGCGATAATATCTTGCCTTATTCTTGCGGTGAGCTAAGCTTCCATCTTCATCTCCCTCGTTGGCTTGCAGTGTTGGCTGACATCTCGCGAAGGAAGTTGCAATCTCTGTCATCTTCTAAGTCTTTAGATCCTTCTAGACACATATCTCACTAGAAAGAGAGTCCATAACAGCGTCGCTCATGTTATTGATATCTGGGATCCATCGCCGGTATGAAAGCAATTTCCAGAGAATGAATGATTATTTATGAATGAAGAATAAAAGAATATTCAATAGAATGTATAGCATGGAAAATAAAATTATTGGTTCAAAAGATTCATTTTATTGAAGTAGTAATTCAGAATACGAGCCTATTTCACAAAAGAGATCTTATTGCTTCTAGGCTTAAAGCAACAAGTATACTTCGTACATTACTCTAGGTAAGCTTCTAAATACTATAGGAGTTACTTCCACAGTCTCATTGCTTAAAATGCTACCAGGTTCATGCTTCTGCTTTTGGTGCGTCGCCTATCTCCACAACACCCATTTTGACGAATTTTTCCACCAACTTCTTGAAAGCTGTGCAATTTTCTATCGAATGTCCTGTAACCCCCGCATGATATTCACATGGACATTTAGGTTATACCATTTTGGGTATGGAGGTTGCGGTGGTTTTATATAATAAGGAGCTACAACATGCATATCAAATAAGTTCTGGTATAACTCCCTATACGTCATGGGAATAGGAGTGAACTGAGGTTTTTTCGAATACGCTCCTGGATTGGGTTTTTGCTTTGGTGGGACCAGTGGTGTAATCGCCTTCTTTGGTGGTTTCTTAAGCGGCTTGAATAACCCTTGGTATACACACTGCATAGCCTCATCCTTATCCTTCCTCTTGGGTTTTTGAAGCCCTTCTCCCTTTTCTCTGCCTGCAGTAGGCCAAAACAACACGATTGACTTGCTCATTACCGTGGCTCTTCAGAGAATTCATCGGCCAAAGTATCGGTCCTATATTGAGATCCAATAATGACAGGTACCACGCGAGAATGTGCATCTGGTTGAGTTGGGACACTTATTGGAGAATAAACGATGTCTTCATCATTATCCATATTTTCGATCATTGGGTCACTTCTTTTTCAAGTCCTTGACTAATGGCGAGTTAGCTAGCCCATCACGTTCTTTTGAAGTCTAGCATTTGCTCTGCATTTCTTGTTGAATTTGGATCAATTGCTCTTGCATCCAGTATTTGCCTTTGCTCTATCCTCGCCAACCTTTGTTCCATGTTTTCTAGGTTAATCAAACATTTTGCCTAATTAGGGTCCTTCAGAAAGTCTAATGCAAATGAATGCAATGTAATGCGAATGCAATGTAGTGCGAATGCATGAATGCAAAGAGGCATTGATTCTGATCAACTTCATTTTAGAAAACTTATTTAGAAAACAAGTTCTTTTACATAAAATGGACCACTGTATGCTTTCGTCCTAAGTCCTAAAAGTTTTGATTTCCTAAGCAATGGAGCTAGCTCTTGACCGTGATCAGACTGTAGCCCATATTTTATGCTTAACATATCCACCTGTAATGCCAAAATCCGTAGATGACCAACTACCTGTTGCATCTGAACCATCATTTCCCTCATGAGGTAATCTTGACTTTTTAACTTGATGATCATAAGAATGATGAAGTTCTTCTCTCCAACACTCTTCTCTTGTTTCAAGAAGCTCGATCCGCAGTTCACAATTGTGTAATGCTAAATTTAACTACACTTTATTTCCTTAATCTTGTTCAGACTTAACTTCAACTCGATTGTAGAGTTACAGCTTTGAAGGTAGTGTGGAGACTATCCCAGCTTAACATCAGTTTTTCAGTATTGATTATTTACTCTAGCTAGCGTCGTACTTCAAGGGATTCTTCCGCTTTCATGGTTCAGAAAGATTAGAGTTTTTCTAGACCAAGAAGGAAGGGCATGAGCTCGGACATTTTAGATTGTATCCGTTCAATAGCTTTTCCAATTTTAACCACAGGTGAAAATCGTCTATTCTGGTTCGTCTCTTTGATTCTATCTAACCGGGTCAATACAAATTCTTTTTATTTCTTCACAAGAATCAAATCCCTTGCAATGTTGTTTGGATCACAACGATGAGCCCAGAAGTTCGCAACAGCCTATCCTTCCATCCTAGATGGTTCCACCAATTTCATCCCCCATTCTTCAGAAAGAAATGACCTTCAACTTCGGTGAAATTAGTGCTGAAAGAAACACCACAAGAACGCAGCATCGGCTCGGCACTATGGTTGCTCCCCTGTGAAGCATAGGATAAGGCTTTCACTCTTTCCTGAGATTTCTGTTTTAACCAAAGAAGCTCTCTAGTTAGTGCTTTGTCAATTGTAAGTACATCAAGGAATGGAGCTCCAAAGGAATGTATGTAGGTTGTTTCGGCTCTCCGACATTAAAGCCTGATTATAGACAGTAATCTCTGGATTCTCAGCTTCGCCATTAACTTTTTCACACTTTTCTCCTTCAATTAAAACAACGAATCTTTACACAACTGCTCGCTCAATCTAGTGATCTTGTACTCGTGATTGGATGGACTACTTTTGTCCTCAGGTTCTCAAGGCTTCGTTTAGCCAGGATCTATGGCATTCTGATTGGTAAAGAATCCACAACCGGACTAGGATGAATATCCCGGGAAAGGCCTCTTTGAGTGGCTGTGAAACTTGAATGGAAACCCCTATAGTCAAGGGTATCTCCTCCAACGTCAGTGAAGCTGTTCCGATTATCTTGAAAGATTGGCAAACCAGTAGGCATCCCTGTTTAGCAGCATACTATCTTAAAATGACATCTATCACCCTCAATGCTTCTTGAGAGTTTTAGATTCTGTCCGCCAAGCATTTTGAGTTGCTCGCATGGGTGTCTATGCAACAAAGTGATTTGACCGATAAGGCCGTTTAATTCTCTTCTGTCTTGCCCATTTGAGTCATCATAGACATCAGTCTTGTATTCTCGTTGTTTACATTAGATGTAACATCCCCAAATATAACTACAAACTCATGCTTGTTATTTGGAAGAGCATCAACGATAAATAAACTTTTCTCCCCGTTGTAAGCGAAGTCCTTTTTAGCCAATTTATTGTCACAGGTCTCTTGCCCTCTGCCAATCACTTTTCTTCCAACTGCCACATTTCCTTTTGCTCAAATGGATCCATACCCTTCTAACTGCCTAGGTTCGAACGACTGCATTGTCTTCCACTTTATCAAGGAATCCGTTTTCCATAACCAGCTTTCTAACTCAGAAACTAACCGTGAATCGATACCTTTATAGAAAATGAGATGATATGCACGAAAATAAAATACAAAGCGTTAGTATCTCAAAGTATAAAACAAGTGAAAGTAAACAAAAACCAACCCAGGTGACCACTAGGGTTTGACGTAGTTCTATCTAAGGTGGGCTCTTAGGGTTCACTACATGTGGTTTGGTTCTAAGGTAAGGGTACCCGAACCAGCAGATTCCTCGATCATCATCCATTATAGGCTCATACGGACCGAGTTCGGTTCAGGGGAATACATTTCCCTATGGCCATGTGGAAGTGAAAACTTCACAAAGACATAGGTACGGATGTATCCCAAAAGCAGTCCACTAGCCCATGCGGAGGTGAAAACCTCACGAAGGCATAGCTTCGCTTCCACTTAAAGGTGTGACCACAACGGTCATGCAATGCAATGCCAAAGTATTTGCGAGACCAATATTGAAAGTGCATTAAAAGAAGCATGATTTTTCGAAACCATTTTAATCAAAAGGACAAAAATCAATCCACCTATGGCCTGACCCTCGGTTCCCCAGTGGAGTCGCCAAGCTGTCGTAACCATTTTTTTGGGTGAAACAGTAAACGACACGGTCGACTCGTTTTTTTGAAAAAAAAGAAAATGAAGGGAGTCGCCACCGATCTTTATTTGGTGTGATCGGACCACCTTTGTTTTAATAAAACATTTAATTTACTAAAACAGTGCTTTCTGGTCTACGAACTTTGAGAAATCGGGTTCGAAAGTCGATTACGTGCGAGGAAGGATTAGCACCCTCGACACGCCCAAAATTGGTACCAAACTGATTGATAGATGTCCTTTTTATTGAAAACTTTGAAAGGGTTCGAAAATACAATGCTTTTTATTTTCAAAATTTGATGGAATTGAAAGGGACATTAAGACTTTCTTATTATCGAAGAGATAAAGCATCATGTCCAGTAAGTTAGGGCGCAATACTTTAGACTCCCGAAACTAATCTCGTTTTTTAAAACTTAATTTTTATTTTTAAAGAGGATCTTCCATCATTTGTTGAACGAGAAATCGGAACCCAGTAAGTTAGGGCTTACTTTCCCGAAAATCCAAATTAGGAATATTGCCTCTATTTTGGAAGAAAAAGAAACTTATCTTGAAGTATCTAGGTGTCGAATCTAGTAAGTTAGGGCGCGACATTTTGAATTTTCAAGATTAAGTATTTTGTTTTAAAATTGCACCCTCAAAAGAGATATCCCGTTGTTTAGCCTTTAGACGAGAAGAAATCGGAACCCAGTAAGTTAGGGCTTGATTTTCTCGAATTACTAATCTGAGGATATTGGTCGTTATAAAATAAGGCATCAAGAAAAGTAGCGTGAAAATATGAAAACAAGTTGTTATATGTGAAAAGAACATAAAAAACACATACACATATACATATGAGTAAGGATGATAATAAAATAGTAGCATTTAACAAGGCAAATAATGAAAATAATAGAAAGCACAAAAGGAATAAATAACACACAAAAGAAAAACAAATATATATATATATACAAGTGGTAGTGAAATAATGACAATAATGACAATAATGATAATGGAAATAATATATATATATGAAAAGTAAGTAAGGTAAAATAAAGTAAATTAATAATTGAATAAAGTAATAAATATAATAATAGTAATCATAATATTAATATTAATAATAAATGTAATAATGGTAAATATAGTAAAGTACCAACAATACTAAATACAATCAAATAATAATAGTAATAATAATAATAATAATAATAATAGTAATATAACAAAATGATAAAAAAATAATAGTAGTAGACATAATAATAATAGATAGCAATAATAAACAAATGATAAAAAATAATGATAATGGTAATATAGTGAAATAATAATAATATAATAATAATAGTATTAATAATAAAAGAATAAAAACGCGAATTAACCTAAAGGGGATTGAATTGAAATTAAAACAAAATTTTAGGGTTAAATTATGAATAAAATAAGGTTAGGGGTCAAATAATAAATAAAACAAAGTTAAAATCGATTGGTAAATAAAATAAAAGAAAAGGACCGATTTGCACACGCAGAGGAAATGGAGGGACCATGCGCGCAATAATTCCTTCTGACCGAAACTCACAGCAGCAGGGGGGACCAGATTGGAAACCAGACCAAATGTTTGGGCCATATTTTAAAATAACAAAGATCTGATTAAAAAAATAAAAATACGGAAGGGCTAAAAGTGCAATTAGCCCTTCCGTTCAAAAACGCGCGGATCCTAGGTGAATTGGTCGGGAGCGGGTCAAGGTCAAAACGACGTCGTTTTGGGTGTTTAAAACCGACCCAAAACGACGTGCGTTTGGGGGCCTATATAAGTTTAAAAGCTTCAAAAAATTTTCATTTTCCATGACCTTTAAAAAATCTTCTCCTTCTCTCAACCCCTCTGCAGGCATAGGGAATCCGAGCGAGCCTGTTCACCGACGACCATTGCTTCACTTGGCGTCCGTCTGACACAACAAGGCCTGAGTAAAATTTTCTCCTTTTTTATATTTATATATATACATGATTTTGAAAAAAAAATAAAGTAATATTTATATACATATCTTAGTTTGAAAAGGAAAACAAGAGGAAAAATAAAGATTTAAAACCTTAGCCCGTTTCTGACTTTCTTTCACTACTTGTTTTTTGTTCGAATCCCAATCTCTCTAAAAAGTTCAGATCTTTTTCTTTTCTCAAAAATTTCGAGGCGTTTTGTTTCCTTAATTGTTGCTGCTATTGTTGATCGAAGAGACACAACAGGATTTTGAGGGCCTCGGACCTTCGAAAGTTTCTGTTTCTTTGATTAAAGGGGAAAAAAAGTAAAAAAAAGGTCCCTTTTTTACAAAGAAATCCTTAATCAAAAAAAAAATCCCTTTTTGCTTCGATTTTCTCTCTGTTTTTCTCCCAAAAAAAATCCCTTACAAATGTTTTTGAATCGGCTTTTTATAGCCTTTACAACTTGTTTGCTATTTTTTGCTTCTCTGCTCTGTTGCGTGTTTTCTCGTTCTTGCAGGGCATGGGGAGCGGGTGGAGCAGGTGGAGGAGCGTGGTGACGATGGGACGGTGGCTTGGTGCGAGGCAGTGGGTGTCGGAAGATGATTCGTGCAGAGGCAAAGGGGGCTAAGGTTTTTTTGTTTCTTTGTTTTCGATTTGTTTAATGGGGAACATGTTAGGGTATTAAGGTATGAGAACATGGTTTAGCTAACTAAAGCCTTGTAGAGGACAATTTTGAAAGTTCTTGAATGGAAATCTAATTTGATACCTTTGATAGTGACAGGTTTTAAAATGTTAGTTAGGTAATTCTGTTAGTAGTTAGGTATTGTAGTTAAGTAGTTGGTTAGGTGTCAGTTAAGTCAATTGTAATCAATTCATTTTCAGTCAGTGTATCAAGTAAAAAGTTAGGTTGATTGTTAGATTGAATTTCTTAATTGGTACATTGGCTAAATTGTATAAATGTGATGCTCAGTCCTCTTGAATTATTAGAGCTTCTGAAATAAAATAAGTAGATTCTTTCCTCCTTTTCTCTGTTTTTTTTTTTTGTGTGTGTGCATTCAAACATAGAGTGACTAACAATTAATTACTTTGAGTTCTACATGACCTTCATATAATTTTAGCGTTAATTGAGATGCATAGTTCATCAGGTTGAGGTTTGTGGACTAACCATTGATAAGCTGTAAGGTCCTCACCACATTAGTAACTATACAACAATTTTTAAAACTTCAATAACTAGATATAAATTTTTAACGGATCTAAGGCACTAAACTTATAATTTACCTAAGGTATAATTATAATTTATAGAAAAATGGTACAAGCAAATTGTCATCGTTGGGGGTTGAAATGATCAATATATAATGAAAGCAAAGAAACCGTGAGAATTGAAGCCAACAAAGAAAACAAAATCATGCCGACAAACTAGGTCGGGACGAAGACAACTAAAAAAACACAAGTAGCTGTGATGTTGGGATTTACTCGTTCTCTGTTGTATGCATTATGTAATTTTTGTGGACAATAATTTAAGCTGCGGTTTAATCATCATCACCATTCATGGATGGATTGAATGTTTTGATGTGATTTGATTATTGACGAATAAAAACTAACCGTTTCAATCAATGATTTTAGTCTTCATCCTCATCTGTTAAACTCTCTTTTTTTTTTTCTTTCCATTTGTTGAAAATCTATCAATTATTTTTGATTGACATAGCTTGTAGTATTTGCATTGCCAGAAGGAATCAGTAATGTTGCTTTTCCTTATTTTACTCCGTACTTTTTTCTCAAAATGGAAATTGATTTTTATATACTACATTTTATTATATTTAAAAGCAGGTAAGTGAATTAAAATATTTTAATAAATAATTAATATTGGAGTAGCGAGAGTTTTTTAATAAAAATTGTTAATCTTGTGTTAAAGTTTTACATAATATTTTTTCAAGATTATATAAAGTAAATGTATTTTAATAATTTTACAATTGAATTTGTGTCGAGTTGAGTTATAAGTTAGTGTCTAATTGACTTGTTCAATCAAATGTTTAATATATAATATGGTCAGATAAATAAAATACGATAAGATTTAATACTTTCTTTATTTATTCAAAAGAATAAATTATTTTTGAGAGTTTGATGGACAACTATAACATAGAATCAAACTATTACAAAACATAAATCGCAATTATAAATAGTGAGATTCAACATAATTATTCAAGAACCTATAATCTTCGCTTTAACCAACAATGCTAATACATCATTGACGAAAAGAACTACAAGTTATTATTTGAAAGGAAAAAATTTCATTAAATTGATAATTGTATTTATATTAATAGTTTATAACCTACAAAAGTTGATAAATATTGTTTTTGCTCCTTTTGATATTCTATCATGTTAAGTGGGGTGATGAGTAGAGGAAAGGTGGAGATGGTATTTGAGTGGGATGGTGAAGCAAAATTATTGTCTGGTTTGTACATCAGATGGCCACTACTAAGAACAGGCAGTAAAGCCACGTACACCAACACAGCTTTCAAGTCAGAATATATTGGGTGTGATGTGAGAAACATTATCGAATATAAATACCCTTTCTTATGACCTAATTAACCTCAACACTACCATTTACTTTTGCAAATGAAAAATGCATGGCGTCACTTAGCTTCCTTTCCCATTGTGGATGAATGAATGGTTTGTGGAATACTACTTCCCCATCTATTTATAATATTCACAAACCCTTCAACTTTATAAACATCATTTTAACCCTTCATTCAGATTTTCTTTTAACTTTTAAATTCGTGTTATTTATTAAATAATTCCAAAATAAATAAAAAAATTATCGATTACTCACTGTGCTGATATGATAATAATTAATTTTAAAAATTTTAAAATTCAAAAAATTATAAAATTATTTAAGGAGTATCAAAATTTTAAAAATACTTTTAAAACTTAAAAATTAATTAATTGTTAGCATAATATATACGTAGATATTAGGTAAATATCACATCATCAAAGTTAATATGAATGTGAATTTTTTTATTTATTTTAAATGATTTGACCAATAATATAAGATGTTTGTTTAATATCTAAAAATAAAAACTAAATAAATTATTATAAATTTTTTATATATTTAGTATTTCAAACTTACATACCCACATTCTTGAACATCAAAAGATGTGAAATCTTGAAAACAAATAAATTATAATCATGGGGTTAAAGACAAGTTTTACCTCAGTTCTTTGATAAAATTACGAATGTGGTACTTATACTTTTAATTTGTTATTTTGATACCTCTACTTATATTTTGTACCCTACCCTAATGATATTAAAGTTTGTCAGATTTTGACACATGGCACTCTAGATGACTAAAACATAACATTGTTATTAGACTTGCTCATAAGTCGGGCCATCCGGCCTGCCCCGAAGGCTCGCTAAAATGTGAGAGGGTTTGGACAAAAATATAAGCCTAAAAAATAGGCTTGAATAAAAAAATAAGACTCATTTTTTTAGGTAATGCATTTTTTGCCCAAGCCCAATCAGGCTTGAATTCACAAAAAGACAAACAAAAATGCTTTTTTTTTTAAATATTATCTGCTTGTTGTTTTCTCCCTATTTTGTGATTATTTTATTATTATGTTGATACTATTTTGTTGTTATTGTTTGGATCTTGTATAAACTTATTTTATTATTATTTTAAAGACATTTGTTAATTTTGTTATTATTTTAAAAGTATTTGCTTGTTAAGTTGCATCTATCCTAGTGTTATTTAAGTATACATATTTTTAAAAATTTATTTTCAATTTATTGGGAAATATTTATTTTGATTTTTAGTATTTTGATGTATTATATATATTTTAAAATTATATAAAAATTAATATGGGCTAGCCGAGTCGGACCCTAGTTTTAGCATTTCTATTCAGGCTGGGCTTGGGAAAAATTTTAGACCCATTTTTCGGGTCGGGCCCGATCCTAGCAAATGGGCCTAAATTTTTAGTTAAACCCGGCCCGACCCATGCACACCTCTAATTGCTATTTATGGAAAAGGTGGAATTGATCAGGGACAGTATGGTGAACAAAATTTGATTCGATGCGAAAACTCAATAAAAATTTTAATTTTTGAATTAAATAGTTCGAGTTAATCAACTTATTCGGATCAACTCGAATAAAAAGTTAAGTTTTTCGGTGTAACTCGAATATGAATTACACAATTCGAGTTATCTGAAAATCGAATAAGAAAAGACAAAACTACGTCGTTTTGATAAATGTTTACCTTTCAAAATAATTAAGTTAAAATGCAAAACCATTATATTATTTATGTAGTTAAATAATCTTATACTTCGTCTACTAGTTAAATAATCAATCCATGTAAACGCAACATTGAGTATAAATAATAGGATTTGTTAACTTGACTCGACTTAACTTGATTCTATTTGAAAAAAAAAATAAATTGAATTTGGTTGTTAAAATAAGATTTATCAAGTGAACTAACTCAAAATTTTTGACTCAATCCGACTTAACTCGATTGAATACTCATCCTGGGAATTGACTGTTGAAAAATTTTCCCATTCATTTTTCTAGGGTTCAAAAAAAAAAGGATAAAAATTATTTTGCCTTCCTTACTATTCGCAGATCATTTTTCCATCTCTCTGTCACTGCTTTGACCTCCATGCTTCCATACCTCAACAGAACAAGAAATTAGTGCTTTGACATCATTGCCTTGTAGTTAATCTGATTCATCCAAAGCCAAATAAATAAATAAAAGAAAGGCAAGACAAAAGAAGAAGAAACCGATCTTGGCCTTGTCTGGTTCTGTTGCTTGAACTTTAATAGCAAAAAAACAGTGATGTGCTTTTCTTATAAAAACACCACCGATTTTTCACCTCCAAACCCTAACTTGAGAATTAACATGAAACCCAACCATTGAAAAAAGAACAGAAGACAGAAGAGGAAGAGAAAGAAGAAAGAAAAAGACGGATCCAGGCCATGCAAGATTCACCCAAATATAAGTAACATGGTTATCAAATATACTTTGTTTGGGTGCTTACAAGATTCTTCTGTCAATCATTTGTTTAGTTTTGGATACGACAGTCCATTCAACTCAACACTTGTTTATGCATTTCTGACTTACGACTCAATATGAAATTTTGTGAAGGCAACAATTATCATCAAGGTGGATTTCCCAGTTCCATAATGTATGGTGGTTAGGTGTGGATTTTAGTCCAATTTAATTAGTTTATTTTATTGATTTTTAGTTTTTAGTATATTATATTTGGAATTATTTGATTCTATTTTATAATTATTCAAGTAGTTTATATTGTAATAATTTAATAATATTTTTATAAAAAAATATAAGGATAATTGTTAACCCAAGCCCTGTTAAATATTGACCCAGTCATCCAATAAATAGAAGTATTGGTAACCCCTATAAGCCCAAACCGGAACCAACCACACATCCTTTAACACAATTTGGGCACTCCAAACATAGAAGTCAAATCCTTTTACGTTTTAACCTAGATTAGTCTGTTTCTCAAAGTCACTTTACTTTTTTTCCTTTTTTTTTTTCAGAAATTTATTTTTCAGATTTAAAACTATAAATTCAATTGTTAATATTGTTAAACTTTTTTCTGTTAAATTCATATTATCACATCATTTTATTGTTACATGGTTGCCAAGAGATTTTTTTTTTTTAAATGACAATTGGATCTAAATTTTCAAATTCAAATAGTAGAGGAATAAAGAGAGACTAAATTCTAAATACAAACAAAAATAAGGGTTTGGGTCACATTTTAACCTTTTTTTTTTTATACAAAGTGGGTATAAACTAATTTGTTGAAATTAAATATTTCGCATTTCTGGGCACAGCAGTTTTGAAGTTTTTATGACACACAACTTGAGACTTTCAAAATTTTTAGTTCTGGAGGACCTTGGTAAGAGAATAAACAGGGGGCTGTGAATTTCTTGATTGAGTTGAGAATTTTTCTTTTAACTGATAATTGTTTTATTTAGTATATTATTAAAATGATATTTTATTTTATTATTAGAAAAACAATAATTACTTCTACTTATAATATTTTTCTAATTTTTAAGTATGCACAATTGCTAAAATTACAACGATGTCAATTGAACTAAGATTTAATTGGTAAAGAATATTTTATTAAAATCGAATTAAATTTTATAACAAAATTAAATTGCAATTTCAAAATGATTTTATTTATTTACTTATGAGTTCCATATTTCTGAAATTAGAATAATGTTTTTTGCTATAAAATTTTGAATATTAAGAAAAATAATTTTATTAAAACTAATACAATTTTTTTGTATTTATGTTAAATTACATTTTAAATTAATTTAAATTATTTGATTTACTTGTTGAAGACAGTATAATTACTTATTGACAAAGTAAAGTTCATCATTATGAAAAATGATCAATTATTTGTGAGAGATTTTTAATATAAAATTCAAATATTCCGATTTCCTTTTGACATAGAACACACGTGATTTGTTAACATTTTACTTTAAATGACCTCAAAACATTGCTTTAAAAGTTTAAATAACTTAAAAAATAATTATTTCAGCTTCTCGTTTAATTTTTTAATTTTTAGTTTTTGAATTGAATTTTTTATCATATCACCTTAAAATGAATGAAAATATTAATATTTATTAATTTTACTAACGTGATATAAGCGTAGATTGTAATATAAATGACATATTAACATTTAATTAATTTTTAAAATTTTAAAATTATATATCTTTTATAGTTTTTAATAATTTTAGCCGTTCTTAATTTTTAAAAATTAGGTTTTATAATTTTTATTGAAATTTTAAAAGTTTAAATATTATTTAAAGATTGATGTGTCATCCACTTGTATGCAACAAAGTTAAAAATACATTAACTTTTTCATTTATTTTGAGGTAATTTGACAAACATCGCAAGTTTAAAGGTTAAAAATAGTAATAAAAAATTTAAATGGAGGGCAAATATAATTATTTTTGTAAAGTTAGAGAGTCAAATAAATCATTATGCCTTTAAACTAATATGATTTTCACCCAAGTTGGCATCGAGTTAATTGTTATTTAGAGCTTAGTTATAAGCTAAATTTAAAAACTAAAATATGTTCTTTATCCGCTTAATATATTAGAATTTAGTTCATTTATTTTTGAATTTAAAATACAAGTCTAGTTATTCTTGCTATTAAAATTCTTCTATTAAATTTACCTATGTGACATTTTAAAATTATTTTTTAATTTAGTAGTGAAAAAATAACATTAAAAATGTTGATATGAATTTTTTCTTAAAAAACTCATCGTCATAACATAATTTTTGTTAGTATAATACTTTTGAGAAAAATTGATATCAATATTTTAATTGAAATAATTAAAAATATTAATTCTTTAGACTAAAAAATGACATTATAAAAGTATATAGATTATATTAGAAATTAAAGTATATAGATTAAATATCAAGTTTTAGTAAATTGTAAGGACCAAAACTAAAATTTAGTTATTATCTTATAATGCAAAAAAGTAAGACAAACCTAAAAGAATTAAAAACCATGTATCAAATCTCTAAACTCTAAACTATTTAAATTATTTCTAACTACGTAATATTTTAATAAAATTTAATAACATTATAAAATAAAAAAATCAAATTACATTATAAAAATTAAACCATAGATCAAAATAAAATTTAATATTTTTTATAATGTTAAAAAAAAAAACACCAAATGCATTGGTGCACCCATGGGTCGATGGGGACAGGCCCCTAGGGCCTTATTATAGGTGTTGCATTTCTATGATCACGTTAGAGTTTAGACATTATAAAAAAATATCAATAATTTGTAAGATAAAGTGAAGTTCAAAATTCACTCACTAAATCATCTTGTGTATGATTGGAGGATGGGAAGAAAATTAATAAATCATTTAAAATGAAAACAGAAACAAAAATAAATTAAAATAAAGTGACATTATATGAAAAATACAAAAACTAATGTAAAAAATGAGAATAGGAACAAAATAGAGGACTAAATGTGAAATAAATAGGAAAAAGAAAGTCAGGGAAAGGATCATCATTCATCCTTATCTAATTGCAACAAACAAAAAACGTTTCTCCACTTTCTCTCTGTTTACCTATAAATTAAAAAAAAAAAACTTTCAAAAGAAAATTCCTTGCCTTGCATACAAGCTCATTAAAGCGAAAACCATAATCTTTCTCTTCCATTTATTTAAAAACTTGTTTTTTTTTTTTTTTTTGTTATCTCTTCCAGAAATAGAAATAGAAATAGAGAGAGAAAAGTAATTTTACTGTTCGGATCTGTGTTTTTGGAGGAAATGGCATCTGGATCATCGGGTCGGGGAAACACGGGTAATTCCAAAGGGTTCGATTTTGGGTCCGATGATATTCTTTGCTCCTATGAGGATTACGGCAACCAGGAATCGTCTAATGGCAACCACACCGAACCCAACAGCTCCAATAAGGTATAACTGCAATTTTATTTCTAGGGCTTTTTTTTTTTTTGTTGGGGTAGAATATTTCATATGATTTGGGTTTAATCGAGCATTGTTTTGTGATGAATTTTGGATTTCTTTTCCCTTTAATTCTATCAACATGATAGACTGTTTGACCTTAAAATAGTAAAGATTAGAACTTTTCTTGTTCTTTTTTTTAATTGTAAATATTTGTAATGAATTTCGACATTCTAGGTTCTTTTTTTCCCTTTTATTGCTTTTTTTTCTTTTTGGAATGATTGTTGGGCTTTTCGTTTGTTTTTAGAAACCTAAAATATATATTTGAGAATTTTCTCGCTTTGATTACGAATCTCATGGTGACATAAGGAGCTGAGATTAATCTGAGATGAAGTTAATTATCTAGTTAATAATTTTATCAGGTTATTTTTCTCTTAGATATAAAACTTTTACATGATATTTGAATGCATACTTCATTTTTATAAAATGAAGAAACTGTTTCACAGTTGCATAAAGTGCAATCATTCTGTTGGCTGAAGTCCATTGCAAGTTATCTTTGGTAGAACATATTGCAAGTTATGTCACAACTTTTGGTTTGGTAGAACATATTTTGATCCAATATCGAGTTATCTTTCATCTTCCGATGAAATAAGTCCTCACATCTTAAGAACATGCTAGGGTTATTGAATAATCAGCTACAGATATGTGGTTTGACATCTGTCGTTGGAGAGGGAGGTCAAGGTCCACTATTTTCTAGGTTTTTGTTTACTCATGTTAGTGTGTAAGTATTTATTAGAGCATTCAATTCTTGATCCTAAGCTTTTTTCTTTGTTGTTTCATATGTAAAGCGTGACTAATAACAAGTAACATGCAGTTCCATCAAAGTTCCACAAACTGTAATTTAGGCCTCGAAAGTTGTCATACTTCATGTTATTCAGTTTATTCAATCCTCGCATGATATTGGATTGAGCCTATGATGAATTCCTTTGTGATATTATAGAAGAATCGAGACATATTGTCTTTAGGGTTGCATTGTATTTCAATCTATTATGGGCAAAAATCATCCACACTTTCCTTTTTCCATTCTGCCCATTGTGTTTCTGAGCTAGTGGCATAGTGGCCCTTTTGCTTAAGAGTAAATAATTAATCTTGTTGTGCTACCAACTCTGCAGGAGTTTCACAAAGGAAGAGTGGCACGTTCAATGTTTCCTCCTAGTGGATACAGTCAGCCGGAAGACTCTTTCTCCTCAGATGTGGCTGCTACTGTTGAAAAAACCATGAAAAGATACACAGATAATCTCATGCGCTTTCTTGAAGGAATAAGTTCTCGGTTATCACAGTTGGAGCTATATTGCTACAATCTTGATAGATCAATTGGAGATATGCGAGCTGATTTAGTTCATGGGAATGGAGATGCAGATTCAAAGCTTAAATCTATTGAGAAACATCTACAAGAGGTGAGATAAGGTGGCTTAACCTATTAATTGGCTATAAGATGCACCACATCTATACACTCAATCCTCATAATCAATTGGGTGTGCTTTCTCTCCCTTTGTAGCAGTGAGATGCTTATATGATCCTTATTTTTCTATAAAGCAAACATGTATTTGTCTTTGCTTACAAAGGTACCGATCTATCGTCTAAATTGGAGCTAGCATAAAGGAGAAGTTTGATATTATGATTGGAAAAAGAACTGTATTTTATATTGAGTCCCAGCTATTATTTTAATTTATAAATTTCAGTTTCTTCAATTGTTGACATTAAATTATTCTTCATAAAAATATTTTTCGGGGCAATGATTAATTTAGGCTCAGGTTAGGTTCATTCTACATAGATCTGCATGGAGAGAAGATACTCATAGTACTGATATCATGCATGTGTTGAGTTCCATTTCACTCAAGCTATTTACTTCTCTGAGTATCAATGCACATTGTAGGTCCACAGGTCTGTGCAGATCCTAAGAGATAAGCAGGAGCTTGCGGAGACTCAGAAGGAGTTGGCTAAGCTACAACTTGCACAGAAGGAGTCTTCTTCCAGCCATTCACAATCTACTGAGGAGAGAGTGTCACCACCTGCCTCTGATCCTAAAAAGACTGACCACACATCTGAGATGCAAAACCAACAATTAGCTCTTTCCCTACCTCATCAAGTAGCATCACAACAACAGCCCGTGGCGGCACACTCTCAAGCCCCACCTCAAAATTTGACCCAACAATCCTACTACATGCCTTCAAATCAATTATCCAACCCTCAAGCTCCAGCTGCAGCTCCTTCTCCAGCCCCCGCTGCTAACCCTAACCCTCCCCCTGCCCCAGCACAAAATCAGCACCCCCAGAGTCAATATTTGACTTCTGATCCTCAGTACCGACCGTCTCAGATACAAGACATCTCTAGGATGCCAACACAGCCTACACAATCACAAGGTAATCAGGTCCAATCATTCCCTCAGTATCAGCAGCAATGGCCTCAACAATTATCACAGCAAGTGCAACCGCAGCAGCAGTCCTCTATGCAACCACAGATGAGGGCCCCATCAACACCAGCTTACTCTCCCTACCCTCCAACTCAATCAACAAATCAATCTCAACCAGAGGCGTTGCCAAACAGCATGGCCATGCAGGTCTCATATTCTGGACTTCCACAAACTGTGTCTAGCCGTGCTGATACCATTACTTATGGGTACGGAGTACCTGGCAGAATAGCTCCCCAACAACTTCAACAAATCAAAGGCACTTTTGGAGCACAACCGACTGATAGGTACACAGGACCTGGCTCCAATCCCACCTTTCCTCCAGGAAGTGCATACATGGTATATGATAGTGAAGGGGGTAGAACACATCACCCGTCCCAGCAGCCTAACTTCTCACAGGGTGGATATCCCCCAGCAGCAAATGTCTCTCTTCAGACTCAACCGGGTGCTGGCCCTAATGTTATGGTTAGGAACACCAACCATCCGCAGTTTGTTCGCAATCATCCCTACAGTGAGCTGATTGAAAAGTTGGTGAGCATGGGTTTCAGAGGTGATCATGTTGCCAGTGTGATTCAGAGGATGGAAGAGAGCGGGCAGCCTCCGGATTTCAATGCTGTGCTTGATAGATTAAATGCACATTCCTCTGGTGGTTCTCAAAGAGGAGGATGGTAAAGCGCAATCGCATACCTGAGTTGGGCTTTGGATATTATTCGAATAAAGGGTGGTAGAGTTCTCGTTTATATGTTGGGAGGGATATGAATATTTGTATGTTACCTCCTAATTAAAACTTCTACTGGGAAATGTTTGCTTTTATTTGGGTTAATTTCAGTTTTATTATCTAATGCAATAACCCCTGCTGCTTATCTTAAATGCCTGCTGTGATGGTGTTTTGGGTTTGGTTATTTAATAATTGAATACAAGTGGTGACAATTTCAGTGTAAATTTTGGAAGGTTGTTCTTCAAACTTGAGTGACAATCAAATCCTGAAACGAATATATGAAAACTTACAATCAAACCTTGAATCAAAGATACGAAAAGTTGGAGCAAAATTTTTTTGGATGAATTCTGCTATAGCCTTTATATTTTACAAAAGTTATGAATTTAGTCTTTGTATATTAATTTGATCATTTTTAGCATATGTATTTTTTAAAATTTTAAAATTTCAATTCTCACCGAACAATATCTATTAAATTCATTAAGTTATATTATTTCAAATATTAATGGGGCAAATAAATTATCATATGCTCAATATAGAGGTGTGCATGGGCCGGGCAGGGCCGGGTCGGGTTCGAGCTAGGCTCAACTGAAAATTTAGGCCCGTTTGCTAGGCTTGGCCTCGGGCCCAGCCCGAAAAAATGGGTCTAAAATTTTGACCAAGTCCGGCCCGAATAAAAATGCTAAAACCCGGCCTCGACCCGGTCCGCCCATATTAATTTTTATATAATTTTAAAATATATAATACATCAAAATACTAAAAACATCAAAATAAATATTTCCCAACAAATTGAAAATAAATTTTAAAAAATATGTATACTTAAATAACACTATGATAGATGCAACTTAACAAGTAAATGTCTCTAAAATAATAACAAAATTAACAAATGTCTTTAAAATAATAACAAAATTAACAATAAAATAAGTTTTATATAATATCCAAACAATAACAATAATAACAAAATAATAGCAATAAGAAATGGTAGCAAATTAGGGAGAAAATAAATTTCTTTTTAAAAAGCAATTTTTTTTGTCCTTTAGTGAATTCGGGCCGAGTCGGGCCAAAAATGCCTACCCGAGGCCCGACTCATTTTTTAAACGGGCCTTATTTTTTAGTCCAAGCCCATTTTTCAGGCCTATATTTTTGCCCAAACCCTTCCACATTTCGGGCAAGCCTTCGGGCCGGGCTTGGTGGCTCGACCCATGAGCAAGTCTAGTTCAATATCATGTTAGCTTATTATTTCTAGATATTACTCACTAAGAATCATGTTAATAGGTTAACTATTATTATTTGTGTCAAGATTAAAATTTTAAAATTTAAAAAGTATAGAGATTTAAAATGATCCAATTGGAGAATATGAACTAAATGTCCAATTGTATGCATAGTACAAGACTAGTAATTGAATTTAATCAGATGGATTTAACTGATACTACTTGGATCAAGACTAAAAATTCAAAATTCTAAAAGTATAGGGACTAAAATCGACCAATTTTCAAAAAAGTACAAGGACTAATGCCCATCCATCTCTCAATGCCCAAAGTTTCACTTCTACACTAGTTGGATTAAGGATATGACAGAAAGAACCAATCACTCAGCGCCTTAGTGATCACGAATAATTGCGCGCACCTGCTTTACCGGATTCTCAAAAGATGATCCATCATAAATTAATTTGAAAGATCCCATTGGAGGAGTTTCCATGGCAGTAGAACAAATTCTAGAAAGTTAAGATTCTTCACAAAACATATAAGTGGCTAGCCTCAACAAAATATTTATATGCCAACAATGGCCAAATTAACTTATACATGCCATTATAACCGAATTAATTAACCAAAAGTACCAAAAGAGCTGATGGATAGTGTGAAATAGCTCCGACAAACTTCCAACCCGAACAAGCTTCCGAATTACTATAAAACACAAAAAATAACACAGAGTAAGCATTTAAGCTTAGTAAGTTCGTATAACAAAGACATTAACTTACCATTCAATTACATTTAAAGTAAGCATACAAAACATATCCAAACCAATTTAGCCAAAAGTCTAAATACATATCCTCAACATGTTAGCCATGTAAAACACATAAAATAGCCAATAAACATGGATGAACATAACTACTAAGCAAGTTTCATATACATGTATCATCCATTTCATGTTTCAATATATCATGTAATATCATTTCTATGTATTTCATGTATTTACTTGTAATAGTTCGTATTGAACTCATATTGTCTCATAACAGATTATTGCTCGTTGAACCATATGGAATATCATTGGATACTTGGGTAGCACACAAGAAGTGTACTGAACTGAAATCAGTCAATTCATGTACAAGTATGCTCATAAGAGCTATGAATCGGTATGCTCTCACGAGCTGTGAATCGGTAAGCTCATACGAGCTGAGAATCAATAAGCTCTCACGAGCTGCAAATCGGTAAGCTCATACAAGCTGTGGTGTGTCCGCAACACATGCAGGACCTCAACCAAATCGGTAACTCTAATGACATGTCATTTGTATCCTATGAATTCTTAAGGTTTAATCGGGACTCGGTAATTGGCAGATATGCGATCGGTATTTATACATGGCAATTATACAAATCACATACATATAATTCAATTTAAAACATATAAATATATAATTTAATTACACAAACTTACCTCGATAAGTATACGTAGATATAGAGGCAACTAATCCGATATTTTCTCTTTGCCTCGATCTAACTATGTACGAGGTCTGACAGGATCTATACGAATGAATTTAACTCATTTCAATATAATTTTCATTTAATTTAATCCAACATGGAATTTTGGCAAAATTACCATTTTGCCCTATACTTTTAATTCATTTGTAATTTAGTTCCTAGGCTAAAAAATGAATTTCATGCAATTTAATCTTTACTCAAGCCTAGCCAATTTTTATACATATTAATAGCAGCCCATATGTTTCACAAAATTCACAAATTTTACCATAAATTTATCACCTTTTCAATTTAGCCACTAATTGATGTTTTCATCAAAATTCTCTTTACAAAAGTTGTTTATCTAACAACAACCATTCATTTTCTATCATCAGACTTCAAAAATCAAGTATGTTCATAAATAGCAAAACCCTAATGCTTTAACAGTTTTGCAAATTAATCTCTGGGTTAGCTAGATTAAGCTATAACGATCCCGAAACATAAAAATCATCAAAAACAGGACAAAAATACATTTCTAATTGAGCAAACTAAGCTTGCCTAAATTTCAAGCTTCCATGGCTAGTTTTTTTTTTTTTAATTTTGATGGAAGATGATGGTAGTAGTTTATTTTATTTTATTTATTATAACTTTAATCACTAATTTCCAAAATTAACCTTAATAATTCATTCAATTTCCAATGATGACTACTCATGCTTATCCACTAACAACTTTATGGCTAATTACTAGAAGGACCTCAAATTTAAAATTCTATACATATTTAATACATTTAACTATTAGAACATAAACTTTGTACTTTACGCAATTTAGTCATTTTTATCAAATTAAGCATGTAAACGGTAAAATTTCTTAACAAAATTTTTATACGTTATTTCTATCATATTGTAGACCATAAAATAATAACAATAATAAAATAAATTTTCTGACTTCAAATTTGTGGTCCCGAAATCACTGTTTCGATTTCATTGAAAACGGGCTGTTACAGTTTATCCAAGTTAGGGATTTGCGACTAAACAATATATCCACTACTGATTTGACCGGAAGAAGCAATGTTAGAGGTAGTGAACAACTTAGAGTAGTTCATGACAAGATATTCCAACCCAGGCCTATTAGTAACCCATCTACGAATGGAGTCATTAAATCCTACAATTTTATTAGAATTCCTTTAAACTAAAATAAATAGATGGAAAAATCTAGTATTTCGTTCCCCATCAATAATCCAATTGACTCAGGTTGTCAAAGCCCAAAGGAGTTCCTTTTCCTTAAGAACATAACCCACTTCCTCAAACATAGAATTATGGAGATCTATAAGAAAATTTGAGGGGGCATTAGCTAAAGCTTTCAGCCCCTAATAAATGGGCCAAGAGTAGGCTCTTCTTCCTAAAAATGTCACCAAACGTAGATCTATTTCACTAGGCTAAATAATTCATGAAAGGGGAAATAGTGTCTAATAGAGAACAATCGTAGTTAGACAAAAAAAACTATCAAGAGTGTGGCTAAATTCAGGATGATCAAACCACATTAATTGGAAACGGAAAGGCCCATTTCATTTTTCTCAAGTATGATTGTTAAGACAAATAAGCAAAGGAACCCGAGGGAGATGCGTAACCAAAACATTTGGGTACTGTAACCTCTAGTTAGGATTCGCAAAAGCGTAATCGATTCTTTCTTAGATAAGATCAAAAAGATTACGGAGATTTGACCAAATGAATCTCGGGTCTTCATAATACTAACTTCCTCAATAATTTGTTCAACAATTTGGGGTGTATTGGGATCAACTTCCTCTTCCATTTCTTTCAAACTATCCGAAAGGAATTGTTGATAATCACCAAACTCGCTCCCAATGAGTGTTTATTTACAAGAAACGATACGGCAAGGATTTGAGATCCCATGGTCTAGAACCTCAATTGTCTTTGGTGCTTTAAAGGAGTTCCTCCTTTTCCTCAGTTGATAAATCGACAGCAAAGTGCAGCAGAAGAATGAACGATCGCCATGTTATCTTATCTTACTACCAAACTATTAATTGGGTGTGAATTAACTTCTTACTAATTTTAAATATTAACAAAAGACACCGCTACGTGTTTGTGTGTGTGAAGTACGGTCGTTATGTTATCTTATCTTACTACCAAACTATTAATTGGGTGTGAGTTAACTTCTTACTAATTTTAAATATTAACAAAAGACACCGCTGTGTATTTGTGTGTGTGAAGTAGACAGACTCATAATACGATTATCCCCGATGGGTAAGACCTAACCTTCTTCAACTTTAGGTAATTGGTGGCATGTATTAATAGGATTTTAATTAACTAATTATTGTGGCATTAGGTTGGTAACCCCTGACCCTGTATGGGTTTTCAATTTTCAATATAGTCAAATCCATCCTACCTACCCACCCATTTCATATAATCATCATGAAAATAGAAAAAAGTAAATCGTTAGATGACACGATACGATACCCCTCCTCTTTTCCTCTGTTTTTTTCAAAATTTTATACAAAAACGTAATCCCATCCCATCCCATGATAATAATTTAATCAAAATTGGCCAACCCACCCCCATGGACCTAATTGAATACGGCATGGAATGGAACTTCACGTGCTAATCCTGCCTGGGACCTCTTTCTCAACACATGCTCATGCTGCTTCTTTCTTCTCAATTCATAATGCTCTCGAATTTTGTGCCGTTAAGGGAGAAATGTAAGGAAGGGTCTTGTTTATTTTCCTTAAAAATAAACTAGTTTCTAGAAACAATTTTTAATTTAATAATATTTGTGTATTAGTATAAGTTTTTGAAAAAATAATTATCAAATAATATTTTAAAATTAAAAATTATAAACATTTTCGATGTTTTGCTTTTTAAATAAATTGTATTTACGCAAAAAATAATTTTGCTTTGACTTTTGCTCTTAAAGATCAATTCCAGATATGAAATTATTATGTTCAACTTGTAAACAAATGGGATTGCTGGGTTCTTCTTAACCTTGGGATCTGAGATTGATTTAGGGATATTTTCACCTTTTGTCTTCTATTTCTATGCCTTGTGTTCTTATTCTCTATCTTTTCCTCCATGAGCTAACTAATCACATTTTACCAAAATAAAAAATAAAAAATCAGTGTCTGCACTTTTGTGCTTTGATTAATGCAATAATTTTTAAAAATTTATAAATACAAATATAATGTAATTTCTAATATAAATATTTGTTGAATCAGTTATAAAATAAAATTAAATCATTATATTGTATAAAAATTTGAACAATCTTAATCTTTAACAATAATATCAATGTCTACTATGGTATATATAAAATGAGGTTTTACCGGAGATATTTTGGAAAGGAATATCAAAATTTAGGAAAAATAACTTAACAAAAATAAAATCATTTAAAATTATATATTTTTAAAATTTTCTAAAAAACTCTTAAATTAAAATTAAAATATAATTGTTTTTTTAGTAACCACATTCCATCAATTTGAACAAGGAACATATATTGTGAATGGAAATTTGGATACTGAAATAGTCTAAATAATTCATAGATTTGAGAGGCTACTACCCCCAAAATAAAGCTAATCCTTTAACACCTTGGAACTTCGATTCTGTCTCAATATGGAAGACATGTGAGCCCCAATTTCCATCCATTTTCTCTTTTTTAAGGCTTTAACCACAATTAATATACAGGATTCCTAAATATTGCTTCAAAGTTTAAAGCATATAATCAGAGGCAAAATTATTTTTTTTAGGGAGGTGGAAATTAAATTATATTTTTTACGATAATAAAAATATTATTTTATTATTTTAATAAATTTAAGGATCTTAAAAAAAAAATTCTATTTTAGGGAGGTAAATTCCTGCCAACCCTACTGCATATAATCACATAATAGATGAGTGTATTATAAATGAAAAAATAAAATTGAATTTAAGAAATTAAAATTAAATATAAAATGATTATCTAATACATAAATATTTCTCCATATTATAAAAAGAAAGTTAAAAGCATTTGTTCTCTGTGTCTCCTTTCTTTTCTTTTTTCAATTCAAAATTTCTATAAATAATATATCTTAATTTCTCAATCAATAATTTGTAGCGTATAATCAAGAGAGTGAAATCTCCCTTTTGACCTTATGAAAGCGGAATCTCTAAACATTATTCTTTCTAGAACTAAAGTTTCATGGGCGATAAACTATATATGTTTTAACCTAATTTTCAAAAGAAGTTTTTATACCTTTTTTTTATCCTTTATTTCTATATACAAGACAACTCTTATGCAAATGTGATCTAAATAATATTTTTTAATAATATAAAAAAAAAGTAGTGGACCTTTCTATGTTTTCTTTGTACCCATCAGTGAAAAAAAAAAAGTAGTACAAGAATACATAAAACTATTTAATATTTCACTTTAATTCTGCCTTAAATCCTTATATTTTTGGACTTTTAAAATTTAATCCCTTTATTCTTAAATTTAAGAATTTAGTCACTTGACTTATTTAATTTAAAAATTAAAGACCAATTGATAACATTATTAACGGTTCTAGTTAAATTTAATTATGTCGATTAACTAACTAATCAACCAACTAAATTGAATTAAAAACTTGTTAACCAAAATTTATATATTTTGAAATTTTTTGATATAAAAGCTCTAGGCGTAAATAGATTTTTTTTTTTTTTAAAGTGTATGGTTTACATTTTTGAAATCGTGGTTGCTTATAAATGAATTTAGCGCGTAAAATTGGTGTGCGACATGGAAACTGCTTGGAGTAGAACAGGGCAAATGGTCAAATATTGTTTGTTATCTTTTGAAAATGTCCTCGTAATTCGTACACATGTGGCTTCTGCATTAAGAATGGGTCTTGGGGGAATTTCGAAATGCTCTGGTCAAAAAAAAAAAAAAAAAAAAGTATTTACTGTTTGCCATATAATTTCAGAGAATCATAAATTTGAATTTGTAAAAAACAAAAAAGAAGAAGTTCAAAGTTAATGTATTAATTCAACTAAACAATGAACAAGAAAAATTTGTTCCATTTAACGGGAAAGATATATGTGCAGCAAATTTTAACTATATGTTTATTAATACAATTTCTATTCTTAATTTTAAAATTATTCTCTGTTATCTTTCACCAAAATTCTCTGATTTTTCACTTACAATTCTACGTATTTTAAGAATAGTTTTTTTAAATTATATGAATTATTAAATGACACAAAACCTCTCTAGTAACCTTTTTTTGTTTTTGTTTTAAAATTCTTTTATTTAAATTAATGTTAGGTTATTAAAGTACAAAAAAAATTACAAATGATTAGTAAAGTGAAATTTTATTTATATTTAAGTTTTTCTTTGATATTTTTATAAAAAAATTCAATTAACACTAAATTTGAATGGGATCAAATACAACTCAATTATAAGTTTTTATTATTAGGATAGATATGTTTGATCTTTTATGTACACATAAAATTAAAATGATTGTAAACAACCGAAGTGATAAAATATTTATATTTAAAATTTCAAGTTGGTATTTTTGATAAATAAATATTCAGTTGACAAATTGGATTAAAAACATATTGTAATTTAAGAGAAGAGCAGGCAAGATAAATAAGCTTAGGAAAGATAGGGAACTTGGGTTGCGGTTTATTGATAAATATTATGTTTTGAATTTTTTAATGTTTGATATTTGAGTTGTAATTTTTTTACCACTAAAAAAACATATTGTAACTTTAATTGAATTATTGTGAAGTCATCTTCAAATCTACCTACTCAACTATTTATTTAACTAAGGCTTAATGATAAAATTACTCATTAATATTTACATATTTTGTCAAAATGACTCTAATTATATTTTTAGTCTTTTTTGGCCATCAACCTTTGTTCTTTTTTTCAATTTGTTTTTTAACAGTTTTAATGAAAGTATCGTTAAAAAAGTAAACGAGAATGATATAAAATTTCATGTGAAAATATTTTAATGCGATGTAATTTATTACTTAGATAACCTAATAAGATAATTATACGTGGAAAATAATAAATAATACATTAAATTAAGAAAATAACTCTTAAATTAAAATAATAAATGTAATTATTTAAAAAATAACTCAATGGAAAAACTTTCCAATAAATAAATATGTGAAAGATTAAAATCTTTTGAAAGAAAAGAAAGATTGAAACCTTGAAATTATTTATTAAATCTATTAGAAAATACAGTTTGAAAAAAGAAAAAAGTTGATGACAAAAAAAGACTCAACAATATAATTAACGTCATTTTGACAAAATATGTAAATGTTAATGACTAAATTTGTAATTAAACCTTTAACTAATTTAAAACACAAATTAAATAATAAGAGTATTAAAATCATTTTAAACATAGGTTAATTGCATCAGGTATCCTTAAATTACAGTCTAAATTTTAAAATATTATAATTAAATCATTAAAGGATCAATATTACATTCAATGCCAACTTAAATCTAGTGTGTGCTTATCACATAAACTACTTGGATTTGATGTATTAAATTAACTTTTAATATTACTTTTTACTTTTGTTTAAATGTTTTTGAAAATGTTGAAATTTAAATTTAAATTTTAAACTGACGTGTAATGCCTAATCAAAGATTTTAATTAATATAATATTACTAGTATTTTAAATGAGTTAATCAAGATATTTTAAAAATTGGATGATAGTTTAAGGTGGTGGGGCCAGTTCGAACTTGTCCATGTGCTTGACCTCTTTCCCTTCGATGAGATAATTTGGATTTTCATTTTCTCTTTCCCTTTTCTATTTAAGGGTGTTTGACCTTAGCTCTTTTTTATTTAATAAAAAACTACATAGTAAATGAATGCATGATTTTATTGGGTAACTTTATTTAAATACAAAGAAAAACAATCCCAATTAAATTTACAAAACTTGTAGTGTACATAACATTAAAGAGGATTTTGAAAGCAATTAATACTAGAAAGCGACATATAGGTGTAAACATAGGATTATTAATATGAACCCCATAAATGAAACCTGTTATTACTCGTTTTGTGGTTACCCATTTTGGGAAAATATTAATACCATAAATTCATCTTATAACCTTATTTTTTTCTTTATTTGGGATAGGAATGTGTTATAATTTGATGATTAACAAAAAAAAATCATTTTAAAAAGCTTTTAAATCATTTTTAGAAAAAATATTAATAATTTGATTTTTATATAAAATAAATTTTAAATAATACTAAATATTATTATATTGATAAAAATTATTTTAAGTTTTAAAATATTTAAAATATTAAATATTGAAATCAAACATTATAATTTTAAATATTATTAAACATATACATTAATTATTATTAAATATATATTTTAGTAAAAAAGTATTTAATCATATAATAAATTAATATTTTATAGTACAAAATATTGAAAATCATGTTAATATTTTAATAATAAACGTAGAAATTCATATTAAGCATTTTTATAGTATAAAATATTAATATTTTAATAATATAAATGTGAATATTTGTTTAAATCCTATTTAGTTTCATTTATCTATTTTAATTTTACTGTTACATTATCCATTCTCATATATAAATATATAAATTAAAATTAAAATTTAATTATATATTAATTATTATTGAATTTATCTAAGATACTATTTATTATAAAATATCATCTTATTATCAAATAAATTTTCGTTCCCCAATATTTCTTTTAGAAAATATCATCTTATTCTAATTTCCCAATATTTCTAAAACTATTAAGAAAATAAAAATTCCCATTAGACGGGTTTTTACACAAATAGATTAAAAAATACGAAAATGGTATGGCAAATGAATTATTTACAAGTGGTATGGCTGAGGTGGTCACGCCACTCCCATAGGCGGCACCACCCACTGTGACACAAACACTGCTCATGAACAAGAAAAGTTGCAATGAGAACAAAGGGCATGAAGGAAAGCAGAGAGAGCTGAACAATGCGATCCCATAAAGCGACCAGTGCTGGACAATGGCTCGCCACAAAGCAGACCAGGCACGGACAATGCGATCTCATAGGCGACCTGCATGCCTCTATCTGCTCATGGGGACCTTAAAATGGTCCCTCCCCCCACCCCACCCCACCCGAAATTGAAGCAAGAAGAAGACAATTTGGAGAAGAAGCAATGAGCAGAAGAAGAAGAAGAAGAGGAAGAAGAAAAGAGGAAGAGGAAGAAGAAAGGTGGTATGCCGAAAGAGAAAGAAGAAAGGAAAGGAAGAAGAAATAGGAGGAAGAAGAAGAAAGGGAGGAGATAACGGGAGAAAAAATTTTTAGTGCAAATTAGGTATTATTTTTTTAAAATTGTTTATGTTGTGTTTTGATGTTATTATTTTATTTTATTATATATTAATTATTTTATTATTTATTTGTTGTTAGTTAATTTAAGTATAGTTTAGTTTAATAGTTTATATTATAAGAATAAGTATGTTAGTTAGGATTAGTAGGTTAATTAATTTAGTTAGTTAGTTAGTAAGTTATAGTTAGAAATTTTAAATAAATATTTAACTAGTTAGTAAAGTATGTATATATAAATAAATATATATATATATATATATATATAAATAAATATATATATATATTAATATGTTAGTTTTAACTCTAACATAATTTTAGGTAGTATATGGTTATTAGTTAATCCTTAATGATTAATTTATAGTTAGTATATATATAAAATCTATTACTATTATTGTTAGTGTAGTATTATTGTTAGTAAAAATGGTAAATGTTATTTTATTTAGTATTATATTATTATTTTTAGTAAAGAAATATTATAATTATTGGTAGTATAAAATAACATTAAAATAATACATGTTTGAAACATTATGTATTAAAAAATAATATAAAATAATGAAATATGAAAATAATATATATTATAATTATTGTTAGTATTATGAGAAAAGGAAAATACAAGTAAATAGTGAAAATAAGTGGTTTTACTAAATCTAATAATATTTTATTGAAAGTTATAGAATTTGAACACTTAGGAATATTTAACGAACATAATGCCAAAATAAGAGGTTTTACTAAATTTATATAAAATAAATAGTAAAACCCTATATTTGAATCATTATGTCTTGAAATAATATAAATTAACACGAACAAATGCTCGTAATATATAATTATTATAATAAAATGAACAGGCTCGTAATATATAAAATAAAACGAACAAATGCTCGTATTATATAATAATTATGTACTAAATTATTATGTGATAATAATCGATTTTATTAGAAAGAGGTATACGATACGTAATATTATTATTAAGGAATTCTAAAATTATTATTATTATTTCTTTAGCTATGTTAATATAATATTATTTTTATGAAACCGTAAATATTATTTTAGTTAATATTATTATTATGTGAATATGATTATTTGAGGTATATTATTTGTCACTAATTTAATAAAGATTTATTATTTTTATGTAGGTAAAAATTTATTTGAGATGTAAATGGCTTCATTGATTAGTGAAAATCCTCACATATCCGACGCTAATAAAATGGTAATGTATTGTTATTTATTTATCGCAGTTGTATTAACAAAACAAAGAACATAATAAATTATGTTATTAATCATATCTAATTTTTTTATGATTTAACACTGTCAGGACTCGTACCGTGTATTAAGGGCCCGGGTGAATGGCTTAAGGAATCCCCCGGATGAACGATTGATGCCGTATATTGAGCAAGCTGGATTTGGGTCAGCAGCACTGATCCGGACGTTTGACTTGCGGTATGATATCATATCCGCACTAGTCGAGCGGTGGCGCCCGGAGACCCATACTTTCCATTTCCCGTGTGGAGAGTGCACAGTCACTCTAGAGGATGTTGCGTTGCAACTTGGGCTCCCAATTGACGGGAGACCCGTTATGGGCTTTAGTGCGATAGATGACCCACATACGCTTTGTCAGAGCCTACTAGGGAACTCGTACGGCGATGATGGAAAAAATTTTACAGAGTTGAAATTGACATGGCTGAGAGCGAGATATGAACGCTTATCACCGATCCCATTGTAGTCGAGTTGATGTGCTAGTCGAGCGTACATTATGCACGCCATAGGGGGTGTCTTGATGCCCAATGCAAATAATAATAGGTTCATATTCGCACCTACCCTATTAACTGATATGAGGAATACTCGCTCGTATAGTTGGGGTTCCGCAGTCCTTGCGATGTTGTACCGTGAGCTTTGTCGGACGACAGATCCAAGTACAGTAGATATAGGCGGATGTCTAATACTATTGCAGTCATGGGCTCTGTATCGGATGCCATTCTTGGCATCAGTTACCCACCAACCATATGTATATCCGCTAGTAAACAGGTGATAAAATATAACTTGTCATTAATTAAAAATTTCTTAATATTGATATTATTGACTTGAAATTTATTTTTTGTAGGTGGAGTATTTATCCTGCATCTAAGGTCGATACAAAGTCCCGATATACCGACTTATGATTGAACAACATGCCGGGAAGGGGTGCGATTCCAATATTGGTTATGTAGTACTTTTATATTTTACACACACCGTGTTTAATTTTAACAATGTTTTTAATCATGCGCTTTATATGGATGCCATACCGTAGATCAAAAATTGCATCCGTTATACCCCTACCTCGTATATTCATCAGATATGTGGTGCACTAACGCACCAATTCTCTGCTTCAATGTAGTCGAGTGGTATCACGGGGACCGAGTCTTCGCGCCAATTTGGTTGCATCCAATATATCCGGATCCGCCATGCAAAGTGGGAAAGGTTCATGGCAAAACTAAGAGAGGAGACAGATCGCGATTGGGGGTTAGGCACCGAGAATTTATTGCGGTGTGGAATGCTCGCGTTCTCGAATACCGGATGGATATGGCTTCGATCTTCAACCTCCATTAGAGTACATACAATGGTACTCTAGTATGGGAAGCCATATTCTTGGGAGGCGATCACCGTAGTCCCCTGTGACAGCGGCGAGATGGGGCATACGAGCCGATGGCCGATATGGAGGCGGAGTAGCGGATCCTAATCTGAGCGTAACCGAGGCCCGATATGGAGGCGAGGTAGTCGGATCCTAATCCCGAGCCAGAGCTGGGGCCCAAGCCCGAGGAATCACATTCACATTCGGAGTCACATTCATATCATCCATATATGCCGGGCTCGTCAGGAGGTGCATACCAAGACGGGTTGATATATTTGGATCGTACCCACCGCAAGATAAAGACTCCGGCTCGTATCCACCGCCGGACATCGAGCCTCCGGTCGTATCCATCGCATCGTAGAACCTTCTCGCTCGAGTTCATCTACACCCTTCGAGCCATATGATTTTTCCGCCATGTTTAGCACACCTCCACCTGCATTCCCCCCGGACCCCATCGGAGATCAAGAGGATGTTGGACGTCATGGGCACCCACGACGTGAACGCCGAAAGCATCGCAAGTACACACCAAGGACTACACCATCGAACCATCGCTTTTAGGTGTTTGTTGTGGTTTTGATTTTATTGCATTTTGTATTTGCAAATATTATAATATTTGTAATTTATTTGTATACATTTAAATTGATTATTTGACCGCAACATTTCGTAACAAGATTTGACCACGCGATGGAATATTTCATTTTGATTTTGGTCATGTATATGGTCACTATGATTAGTTAATTTTGCTATCCAAAATGTTAAATGGTACAAATTGGTATTTAAGTGAGTTCGATTAGGTTTTTAAAATTAACGAAGTGTATTGGTTATATTGATTAGATTTGAATTGGCAATGTATGTTATATTAATTGTCCGATTGTAGATTAACTTAGTTTGTGGTACGAATGAAATTAATTTTGCATACAAATCCATAGATTACTATATTAATAAAAATACATACATGTTAATCTTCCACAAAATTACCAAAAATCGAATACAAAACATGTTACTCGAATAAGCTCAATTCCACGTCATGACGATTGTCCAACATGATAGTTTCATTGCGGGCATTTACTTGATTATGACCACCTAACCCGCAAATTCCACAGTACATCACCGGATTTCTCCCTAAAGTCCATTTCATTACGGATTCGGATGATTGCGACGGCTCTTGATTCTGCGTGAAGCGCTCTGTCGTGGACAAGCTCAAAGTCGTTCGAGGCACCTCCCATGTAGGCAATTCAGGCAGACAGGGAACTCATTTTCCCAGACACGCAATGTACGCCTAGCGTGTACACATCATCGACAAAATGTTCAACACTAAGGTTCGCTTTAGCACACGCCACAACATGTGCACACGGATAATGAAGTGTTTGGAACCTCCTACATTCAGACCGCTATTCCAAGATTGACTCCATAAGACCTAGGTGGCAAACCGGGTCGACGACCGATAGACTCCATAACTCGAAAAGTTTTCATTTGTCTTGAATATATTTCTACAATCATTGACCTCGCAATTCGGCGGTTTGCAATCAATGTATTCCTGACATCTTCCACAAACACGTGTCCCGCATCCATCTAATTGACTTGTTGTTCACCCATTCTTGGCATCAAGGTTGCCAACCTGTAGAATGTAGCCGAGAAGACAGATGAAATCGGTAGATGTTATGTTTTCAACAACACAGCGTTGACCCCCTCCACTAAGTTTGTGGTCATTTGACCATAACGAAAGCCCTCGTCAAAACTTTGAGCCCATTGTACCCAACCACTCCCGAAAAGATTTGTTCGTTTGACCTTCTATGTCACTCTCAAGTTGAGTCATCATTCGTGAAAATATGTGGCTCTAACTCAGACAGCAGTACATGTTTTAAAAATGTAAATTACTGATGGCGAATAACTAAAATATTAAACTTATATTGAAAATATAAGGTTATCATTTACCTATTTTCACCACTTCTCTTTTCCAGTTTGGATGCTTATACTCAAAGAAAGTTAGCCGCAATGTGACGGATGCAAGAATCGGATCTCCATGGCACACCGTAATCGCCTAATTGTCGCAATTAGTCCTTTCCTCTATCGGAGATGATGCAAATATTATCGTTGCTAATAACATACCTCCGCAGTTGGTAAGGAAGAATTCCCAAGATTCTATATTCTCCTTATCTACTATTGCAAACGCTATTGGGAGCACGCCCTATTGCCATCTTGAGCAACCGCAATAAGTAAGATCTGTATATTTTCCAGATAGCCATGTCCCATCCACTGCATAAACGGCTTGCGTGTGGAAATGCCCGTACACATGGATCAACGTCCGAACATCCGATGAAAAATCTTTTCCCTACCGTAATTGGTTATTTGGTAGTAAAAGGTCGTGGTCAGTAACTCAATCACGCCCCGATATATACTCGCATAGCATTTATCCATCCTCGTAGCTCGTTGTACGAAGAATCGTAGTCCCATACAATTTTTCCATTGCCATCATTCATTATCCACGCTTTTCGATATGATACTCTATATCAAATCGTGCTTGTATTTCAAAGAATCGATCAAAACTTTAATAGTCGGTAGCGTCTTCACCATTGGCATAATACACATACATATAGTTTTTGAATCAAGTTTTCGATGATCTTCGTCATACCGTCTAACTGCATGTGAGGCCCAACCAATTTTCTTATCTCCCACATCTGCGAATTTTGTATGAATGCGGCTCGTATCCGCCAATTACAGCCTTCCGCTACCTTCCAACACTCCGCAATATAAACCGTCGATTTAGACGCTGCGACTTTGTAATCCACTGATATATCCATGCTATACCGTTTAATAGCAGATACGCACTCTTCTTTACTTCTAAATCTCTGGCCTACGAATAACTCCTCATGATCGAAATTTACGGCCAGTCGGTGAGCAGGATATATTTCAGGGTACTCCGGGAACTCAGCCATACGCGCTGCATCGGGGTCTATGAGCGACATGTGTGGCCCAGGATTATTGTGTATCGCAATACATCCCAGCTGGTTCCCGATCGGAGACGCGCTAATGTTTACATCGTCATTCACGTCTTCATCATCAATATCATCAGGTATATCATCCATATCCGGATCACTGTCACTATCGACCTCATCCCCGCAATGATCACTACTATCATGTCCATCATCACCAACCACATCAATATCGGGTGTAATATTCAGATTGATATCGATCCCACGTATATTTGATTCGGCATTAACATACGATATTGGACGCACCATGGACGGTTCTTGAGTTCCATGTTCTTCTCCATATACATTCTTTGTCTTCATTTGGCTCAATACCTGCTAACTCAAAGAAAATAAGTGGATCGGTTGCATTTCATACTCCGCTCCCACAATAAAGACCGATCATTGTCTCCACGTCTTCGTCATCTACAAGTTCCATTTCGTGAATTTGATCGGATCTGCGGAACCGAAAACTTGTAAAAATTCTAGATCGTTCTCTCACACCGTCTAACAATTTTTGCGTTTATCCTTCGCTTCATATCATCCAATGAGACATTTTTATTAAATCTCATTGCTATTTGTTGCCGACATTCAAATATGCATCCAACGGTTGTTGTCAAGATGATTCCATCAAAATAAACGCATCTGAAAAACCGATCATCCATCTTCAATATTTAATCATTAAAAATAAACAAAATTGCTCGTAAAATTTTTATCAAGATATACTATTCTTAAATAAAAACTTAATGTTTGAATATGCTATTTTTTCCTTCTTAAGCTCACACTATTAGAATTATCATTTTGTACATGAACAACATTTATCTTTACATCTAATCACTTTATCATTTTTCATTATTTTAATATTTAGGGTTCCTTACTAACAATATTTACTAATACTAACTAAAATATTAATATACTAACATAGTCAATATATGATTTTCGGTTTTTAACTAACATATCAACATACTAACAACAATATACTAACTAGTTACATATTTAATAAAATATTAATAGTATTATGATATTTTAATTATACTACTACCAATATATTACTATTATAGGTTTTTAACTAACATATTAATATACTAATACATTAATATACATACTAACCATTTATTTTGACTATTTACTTGTATTTTCCTTTTCTCAAATTACATTACTAACAATAATTATAATCTATATTATTTACATTTTCATATTTTATATTATTTATTTTAATACGTAATGTTTCATGTTTTATTTTAATGTTCTTTTATACTAACAATAATTATAATATTTTTTACTAAAATAATAATATTATATTACTAAATAAAATAATCAATAATACTAACCTAACAATAATAGTAATAGCTTTTATATATATATAATAACTATAAATTAATAATTAAGGATTAACTAATAATAATATACTAACTAAAATAATGTTAGAGTTAAAACTAACATATTAATATATATATATAGTTTACTAACTAACCAAAATAATTTTTTAGGGTTTCTAACTACCTACCATAATATAACTAATTAGTTACTAACTAACTAAATTAATTACCACTTAACCTACTAATCCTAACTAATAATATTTAGGATATAAATTAAACTAAACTTAAAATAACTAACAACAATATAATAAGTGATAAAAAATTAATATATAATAAAATAAAATAATAACATTAAAAATAACACAAACAATTTAAAAAAAAATTAATACCTAAATTTCACTAATTTTTTTTCCTCCCCGTGATCTCCTCCTTTCTTCTTTCTTCCTCCTTATTTCTTATTCCTTTCTTCTTTCTCTTTCTTTTTTCTTCTTCCTCTTCTTCTTCTTGTCGCTCTCGCTTCATCTCTAAATTGTCTTCTTTGCTTCAAGTTTCGTGGGGGAGGGGGGGACCATTTTAAGGTCCGTAGCATGCAGTGTGCCGCTTATGGGATCGCATTGTCCAGTGCTGGTGTCACTGTGGTGTGCCATTGTCCGTGCACAGTGCGCTTCATGGCATGCCATTGTTCCAATGTTCTCTTGCATTTTTCGCACTTTTCTTATTTATGACATTTGTTTGGTGCAGGTGCGTTGGTGGTCTTTGCCTATGGAGTGGCGACCACCACCTAGCCATACCACTTCGATAAATAATTCATTTGCCATACCATTTTCGTATTTTTTTTTTAATCTACTTGTGTAAAAAACCCCATTAGACTCTGGAAATATAGGAAAACGCCAAAAGAACAAAAAAAAGAAGCTATCGGTTAAAGCTTCAAAATATTCACTTTACCAAAAATAAAATAATAAAACATTAAAAAAAGTTAAACGCGTAATAAACCCGCCCAATCCCGCTTTCTCGGTTTATTTCCTCTTTCTATTTTCAAAGAAAAAAAAAAAAAAAAATCTAAACCGGCTACAACATTTTTCAAAGTTCAAACTCCCTTATTATTTTTTTTTAATGCAATGACTCTCCGTTACCGTCCCGGCAGCCAGTCGGGCCCGCCACGAACGGCGCGTGAAGATGAACCTTACAACATAATCCCCGTCCACAACCTACTTGCCGACCACCCTTCCCTCCGTTTCCCAGAAGTACGCGCCGTCGCCGCCGCTCTACGCGCCGTCGGAGATCTGCGCAGGCCTCCTTATGCTCAATGGCAACCTTCCATGGATCTCCTGGATTGGCTTGCTCTCTTCTTCGGTTTCCAACACGACAACGTCAGGAACCAGAGGGAACACCTTGTGCTCCACTTGGCTAACGCTCAGATGCGCCTGACTCCTCCGCCGGACAACATCGACACCCTCGACCCTAGCGTCCTCCGTAGGTTTCGCCGTAAGCTTCTCAAAAACTACACTAGCTGGTGCTCTTATTTAGGCAAAAAGTCCAACATATGGATCTCTGACAGCAGCCGCTCTAACTCTGACCACCGGCGGGAGTTACTGTACGTGGGACTATATTTGTTGATTTGGGGCGAATCTGCTAATCTTCGTTTCATGCCTGAATGCATCTGCTACATCTTCCACCACATGGCCATGGAGTTAAACAAGATTCTCGAAGATTACATCGACGAAAATACTGGTCAGCCTGTTATGCCGTCGATATCCGGAGAAAACGCGTTTCTGAACTGTGTGGTGAAACCCATATACGAGACTGTAAAGGCTGAAGTGGAGAGCAGCAAGAACGGAACAGCTCCGCATACTGCTTGGAGGAATTATGATGACTTGAATGAGTATTTTTGGAGTAAGAGGTGTTTTCAGAAACTCAAGTGGCCGATTGATGTGGGCAGTAATTTTTTCGTTACTTCCAGTAAGAGTAAACATATCGGGAAAACTGGGTTCGTCGAGCAAAGGTCGTTTTGGAATCTTTACAGGAGTTTTGATAGGCTTTGGGTGATGCTGTTTTTGTTTCTTCAGGCGGCTATTATTGTGGCTTGGGAAGAGAAGGAGTATCCGTGGCAAGCATTATCAATTAGAAATTGTCGGGTTAAGATTTTGACATTGTTTATTACTTGGAGTGGGATGAGGTTTTTGCAGGCTTTATTAGATGCAGGGATGCAGTATAGCCGTGTGACGAGAGAAACCTTGGGTCTCGGCATTAGGATGGTGTTAAAGGTGGTGATTGCTGCTGCATGGATAGTGATTTTTGCAGTTTGTTATGGAAGGATCTGGCAGAATAACCATGGTAGAAATTGGACAGCTGAGGCTGATAGGAGGGTGCGCCTCTTTTTACAAATAGCCTTTGCTTATGTGTTACCTGAGTTATTGGCATTGGCTTTGTTTGTGATTCCTTGGATTAGGAACTTTATTGAGCAGACAAATTGGAAGATCTTTTACCTGTTGTCTTGGTGGTTTCAGAGTAAGAGCTTTGTTGGTCGGGGATTGAGGGAAGGGCTAGTTGATAATGTTAAATATACTCTGTTCTGGGCACTGGTTTTGGTTACGAAATTTGCATTTAGTTATTTCTTACAGATCAAACCAATGATTAGACCTACGAAACAAATGTTGGATCTTAAGGATGTGCCCTATGAATGGCACGAGATTTTCGGTGGAAGTAACAGATTTGCTGTCGGTTTGTTGTGGCTGCCTGTGGTGTTCATTTACTTGATGGATATTCAGATTTGGTATTCAATCTATTCTGCCTTTGTGGGAGCAGGAGTGGGGTTATTCCTGCACTTGGGTGAGATTAGGAACATTCAACAGTTGAAGCTGAGGTTTCAGTTCTTTGCCAGTGCAATTCAGTTCAATCTGATGCCTGAAGAGCAGTTATTGAATGCCAGAGGAACATTTAGGAGCAAGTTTAATGATGCTATTCACCGGTTGAAGCTGAGATATGGGCTCGGGCGTCCTTTTAGGAAGCTTGAATCAAACCAGGTTGAGGCTCACAAGTTTGCTCTGATATGGAATGAGATAATTACCATTTTCAGGGAAGAAGATATCATCTCTGATCGAGAAGTTGAGCTGCTAGAGTTGCCCCAGAATTCTTGGAATGTGAGCGTTATTCGCTGGCCATGTTTGTTGCTATGTAATGAGCTGTTGCTTGCTCTCAGCCAGGCAAAAGAGTTGGTTGATGCTCCTGATAAGTGGCTTTGGTATAAAATATGCAAGAGTGAGTATAGACGTTGTGCCGTGATTGAAGCATATGACAGTATCAAGCACATGATGCTTGAAATTCTCAATGTCCAGTCTGAAGAGCATTCCATTCTCACTGTTCTGTTTCAAGAAATTGATCATTCTATCGAGATCGAGAAATTCACCAAGACATTCAGAATGACTGCACTACCCCAGCTTCATATGAAGTTGATAAAACTTGTTGATATTTTGACTAAGCCCAAGAAGGATGTGAATCAGGTGGTTAATACTTTGCAGGCCCTTTATGAGATTGCTGTCCGTGATTTTTTCAAAGAAAAAAGGACCAGTGAACAGCTGAGGGAGGATGGATTGGCACCTCGTGACCCTGCTGCCATGGCTGGATTGCTGTTTGAAAATGCTGTTAAGTTGCCTGACCCCAGTGATGAGAAGTTCTATAGGCAAGTTAGGCGCTTGCATACAATTCTTACCTCCAGGGATTCTATGCAGAATATTCCTGTTAATCTTGAGGCTAGACGAAGAATTGCATTCTTTAGCAACTCGCTCTTTATGAATATGCCTCATGCACCCCAAGTAGAGAAGATGATGGCTTTTAGTGTCCTTACACCTTACTACAACGAAGAAGTGCTCTATAGCAGAGAACAACTCCGAACTGAGAATGAAGATGGGATTTCGATCCTATATTACTTGCAGACCATATATGATGATGAGTGGAAAAATTTCATGGAAAGAATGCGACGAGAGGGAATGGTAAAGGATGATGAGATATGGACAACCAAGATGAGAGATTTCAGGCTCTGGGCATCATACAGAGGCCAGACACTTTCACGCACTGTCAGAGGAATGATGTACTATTATAGAGCTCTGAAGATGCTGGCTTTCCTTGATTCTGCATCAGAGATGGATATTAGAGAAGGGGCACGAGAACTTGGTTCTATGCAGAGAGATGGTGGTTTGGACAGTTTCAACTCTGAAAGGTCACCTTCTTCCAGAAGTTTAAGCAGAGCAAATAGTTCTCTCGGTATGCTATTCAAAGGCCACGAGCAAGGCACGTGTATGATGAAATACACATATGTCGTTGCTTGCCAGATTTATGGGGCTCAGAAGGCCAAAAAGGATCCGCATGCTGAGGAAATCTTGTATCTGATGAAACAGCATGAAGCTCTTCGAGTAGCCTATGTTGATGAGGTTTCAACTGGGAGGGATGAGAAGGAGTATTACTCTGTTCTTGTGAAGTATGATCAGCAATTACAGAAGGAGGTGGAGATCTATCGTGTCAAATTGCCTGGTCCGTTGAAGCTTGGAGAGGGCAAGCCAGAAAATCAAAATCATGCCCTTATCTTCACCCGTGGTGATGCTGTTCAAACTATTGACATGAACCAAGACAACTATTTTGAAGAGGCATTGAAAATACGCAATCTCTTGGAGGAATACAGACAGTACTATGGTATACGAAAGCCGACTATCTTAGGAGTCAGGGAACACATTTTTACTGGTTCTGTTTCATCACTTGCTTGGTTTATGTCAGCTCAAGAAACAAGTTTTGTTACTTTGGGACAACGTGTCTTGGCAAATCCTTTGAAAATTCGAATGCATTATGGCCATCCAGATGTCTTTGACAGGTTTTGGTTTCTGAGTCGGGGTGGGATCAGTAAAGCTTCCAGAGTGATTAATATTAGCGAGGATATTTTTGCTGGCTTTAATTGTACTTTGCGAGGAGGCAATGTCACACATCATGAATACATCCAGGTTGGCAAAGGAAGGGATGTTGGGTTGAATCAAATATCTATGTTTGAAGCCAAGGTTGCTAGTGGGAATGGCGAGCAAGTTCTCAGCAGAGATGTCTATCGGCTGGGTCATAGACTGGACTTCTTCAGGATGTTGTCATTCTTTTATACGACTGTGGGGTTCTTTTTCAATACGATGATGGTCATTCTTACTGTATATGCTTTTCTTTGGGGCAGACTTTACCTGGCTCTTAGTGGTGTTGAGAATGCTGCGCTGTCTAGCAGCAGTGACAACAATAGAGCACTTGGTGCGATCTTAAATCAGCAGTTCATCATCCAACTTGGTCTCTTCACTGCTCTTCCAATGATAGTGGAGAATTCCCTTGAGCATGGATTCCTTCAAGCTATCTGGGATTTCATAACAATGCAGCTTCAGCTTTCATCTGTTTTCTACACCTTCTCCATGGGAACCCGAACTCACTACTTTGGCCGGACTGTCCTTCATGGTGGTGCAAAGTATCGGGCGACTGGCCGTGGTTTTGTTGTTCAGCACAAGAGTTTTGCAGAAAATTATAGACTGTATGCACGTAGCCATTTTGTAAAGGCTATTGAGCTTGGTCTCATACTTACAGTTTATGCATCTCACAGCCCTGTAGCTAAGGACACATTTGTTTACATAGCTTTGACTATCTCAAGTTGGTTTCTGGTCCTATCATGGATTATGGCCCCTTTTGTATTCAATCCTTCTGGTTTTGATTGGTTGAAGACTGTTTATGACTTTGATGAATTTATGAACTGGATTTGGTACCGTGGTGGTGTGTTTACAAAGGCTGAACAAAGCTGGGAAAGGTGGTGGTATGAGGAGCAGGATCATCTAAGGACAACTGGCCTCTGGGGAAAGCTACTGGAGATAATTTTAGACTTTCGATTTTTCTTTTTCCAGTATGGGATTGTGTACCAGTTGGGTATTGCTAATCACAGTACCAGTATTGCTGTATACTTGCTTTCTTGGATCTACATTTTTGTGGCATTTGGAATTTATCTGGTAATCTCATATGCTCGGGACAAATATGCAGCTAAGGAGCATATATATTTCCGGATGGTTCAGTTCCTGGTCATCATTCTTGGAATACTAGTTATTATTGCACTGCTTGAGTTTACAGCCTTTAATTTTGTTGACATTTTCACCAGTTTATTGGCTTTTATTCCCACTGGCTGGGGACTTATATCAATCGCTCAAGTACTTAGACCATTCCTGCAGTCTACCAGACTGTGGGAATCTGTGGTTTCTGTAGCTCGGCTGTATGATATAATGTTTGGAGTTCTTGTTATGGTCCCTCTGGCATTTTTGTCGTGGATGCCTGGATTTCAGTCAATGCAGACAAGGATCTTATTTAATGAAGCATTTAGCAGGGGCCTGCGAATTTTCCAGATTGTTACTGGGAAAAAATCAAGTGACTCATAGGCTGAGGTAATTTACCAGCAATTGTCTGTTTTATAGTGTCTTTTGCCAGAGATATTTTAGAATGATCTGGTGGCTGATTGTTTATTTATTTAGTAGTTTAAATGCTAATGGGCAATTTGGCTAGGAAGTATAGTTATACTTTAGCATAATGCTGTTTGGTTAGGTTCACTAACGTTTCGCTTTTTTTTCTTGAGTTTTTATTGTTCATTTCATAAATGAGAAAAGACTGCGGTTTTTTTTCTCTTCATATTTGTGGCTTCTTTGTTTATAAACGTCTTTAAAACTCTGAATTCCATTCAATTGTCTCTTTCTGCTTTGGTGCTAATTTCTGTATTATAATGATACTAGATGCAATGGGTTTTATTCTTTTCTTTTTCCAGCAAATTGATTCTGTTTGTGGACTATGAACTTTTTATGCTTTTGCTATTGCATAGGCCATCCCTTTTTTTTTCCACTTTCTTTCTTCTTTCCATGTTTGGTCTTAGTGATTCCTATTCATCTCTTAGTTTCTTTTATTGGAATAAGTTGGGGCTAGGTTGGTTCATGCTGCATCCTGAGCTCTGTTGCGTTTTGTTTTGAATTTGACTTTTTATGTAGTAGGCTGCAAATAATGGTTATACTTCATTAGGTCATGGAAACGGAGGGTGAGAGGTTTATGGAGTTTTTGTCTCTTTCTTGCCATGAATGCAAAATTTTTATAGTGTTTTGCTGTTAAAACCTTTGCTGTCTACTGGAAATTTTTATCTTTTGTTTAATCATGGTTCATGGCCATGCATCGCCTTTCCATAAGGCCCCTCAAGACTGAAATCTCAATAATATGCCTTGCCTTTAGGTTTGTCCTGTTTAGGGTCCACTATCTTCTATTCAGGGTGTTACTTGATGGCTACCTGAGAACTAATCTGTGTCAACTCCAAGATTGTCCATATGCCCTGAATAATTTCAATCCGAAAATTCAAGTAGCATTTATCAATAATACATTTGTATGCTACGGTTGTGGTGTGCATTCCATTTCGATAGGTACATTTTGTCCTTAAAGGCTTTGTTTTGGCTGTCAGTCAATCCATGTTATATCTATCTGTTGAAGTTCAGAGTTTAAAACCCGTGCCAAGCTTGAGATGTAATGATCCTCCTCCAATCATTCTCAAGTCAGTGTAACTGGAAACATACATAAAACCGCGTGCAACCTGTCCTGTATGTTGTCTCATCATATTAAGTTTCTACTCTGTTATCACAATTGAAAAGTAGCTATCTCCTATCAGGCAAATGGTACTTGGTAAAGTTCTTGCAGTTTTTCCAGTTCATTTCAGACTAATGAATTTGCCCTTGAAACCTAATTTCTAGGCAGCTTGGCCTAAAATGTGGAATTACCTTAGCTTTCTGATCTAAATATTGTTAAACTTTAAATCATGCAATAGAAAAGTCTAAAAACCAGACAAACTGTTTATCATTGGTGTCCTTTCAGGCCTTGATGTAGAATGTCATCTACTATCTTCCAAGTTTCTTGGGACATGGCTGATTAACGGCATGATGGTTGACCTGCTTAAAAAAAGTAGCTTAAGAAGAAATTTGTATGACTTGGTAATTGGGGCTTTTGGGGTTTTGGCATGCAACTTGGGTGCTTGCTGAAGCTGTCACCATGCTGTGTCCTTTATAGACATGCAAGCCTGCAGCAAACTAGGCCATTTGTTCAGACTTCGAAATGCTTGTTAATGATTTTCTTGGAACATTTTAACTAAACAGAGAATACCAAGTGATGTCATGGATTGCTCATAGTTTCTTGGCATTATCTTTTGCAGGTTGGTATTATTCATCATGAGAGACTATCTGGACAAGAGTTGATTAGGTAGATTAAAGTGCTTGGTTCTATGGAGATTCTTGTAAGACAGAAAATGTAGTTGCCATGGCATTAGTTTGATTTTGGACTTAGCGGCTGGGGAGGATATTGCCTTCATGTTTTGATATATTGTTCTTAATGGCTAGCTTCAGCTTTGTTTACTGTTTACTGTAATTAAGCTTTGTTTACTTAAATTACGTGCTTTTTTCTTCTTTTTCTTTTTAACTTTCCCAGGTTTCCAGAGGTACTGATGCTCTTTATGCGGTGTTGTTGATAGCGAGTATAGCTTTGAATTCTATAGATTGTTGAGAGATGGTACTATATTTGTTATTCTTTTGTCTGAAATACATCATTTGTTCACTCACTACCTGTCTTTAATTTTTAATTTTTTTAACAAAATGATAAAGTAGTATGTCATTTGGTCCTTGAAACTATTTTAGCCCGCATTTCAGCAATTAAGCCGCCTCCTCCGCATGATGTCGATGACTTTTCCTAGGACCAACACTATAAATTCTCCACAAAATCTGCATATGAAGCTATTGATGATTACCAGGTTGATGAAGGTGATAGGAGATGGCAGTGGATATGGTGATTTCGTCTCCCTCAAGGCTCAGAGAATCTGAATTTTTCTATGGCGTGTTTGTAAACACACACTGCTTACTAATGAAGAGCGTTTGTGGAATCCGAGTTGGCTGATATGTGGGGATGCAATTGAATTGAGGGCATCAACCATGTGCTTCGCAGTTGATTTATCTGGATGAGGACTATTAAAGCTGACAAGTTGGTGGAATTTATAAGGTTGGAGGTCAGAGAATGGTTCCTTGCAAAGCTTGCTAATGAAAGTGAGGATTGGGATATACGTTTCGGAATAATAAGAAGATGGTTTTTTTGTTTTTGTACCGATTTTATTAAGACAAAAGATTTTGATGGGGAAGGATGGTGAGGGATACTAGCTACTGGTTGGCTGACTCCCACCAACGCTGATTGCACCAAGATCAACACTGATGGCGCTCATGACCAAGATCACTACGGTTAATGATGCGGAATTGTGGGGGTGCTCATCATAGGCTCCATTTAGCTTGATCACTTGGTATACAACATGTTAATTCTTGAAATGGATAGCTTCATGACTATTAGTATCTTATGCAATGAATAGGATGGTCTGTTGCCCAGTTCGATGGTCTGATCAATTTAGGAAATGCTCCGAAGAGGATGAAAAGTACGTATTTTGTATATGCGTATCAAGAATATACTGCTCTAATTGCGGCTATTTTTACTCAAATGACCTAAAAAAATAATTAATTATGTAAATAATTTGGATTATAAAATAATTAACTAAATAACTTAAAATGAATAGTAAATTTGAGTTGAATATTAAATGATTGGAATCGGATAAATTTTTGACACAATCATTGCCTAATGATTGTGTCAAGTGGTTAAAAAATAATTTTTTAGGTTTCAGGACTAGATGATTGGCACCTTATATTTTTTTGACCCATTATCATGCTAGTATAGGTTTATACCAGTATTCAAAAACAAATTTGAGGTCTTGACACTTATCCCGTTGAATTACTCGAATTTGATGGATTTTTAGAAGTACACTTTTAGTGTACAATCCAATTCGTCAATTCATGTTCATGTGCGCATTTCCATTTCGGAGAGCACACTCCCTGAACCTCATCCTTACGGGATTACCGATCGAGTAAAATCCTCAGTAATATAAACTCATAGAGTATTGTCGGGATTACGGTCAGGCTAAATCCCAGACGACAATTACTCTAATGAGCTTGGATCTGAATTACAGTCAGAGCTAAATTGACCCCAATTGGATTACCCGTCAAAATAAATCCATTTTACATATATTTTTACGGAGGGTTATATCGAGATAGGATCACCGTCAAGGCTAGATCCTTTTACAATCAATTCCTTTTAGAGATCCATCGAATTTTCCTTTCATTCAACCGGATTTCTTCCCTTTTTATCAAATATATCAATGTTTCATCAATTTTCATACAATAAACATTCAAATTATATTCATATCAATAACATACATTTCCAGCATTTAAGAAGATAATTCAAGTTACATGAACTTACCTCGATACTTGTTCGTACACAAAAATCTACTAATCTAGGACTTTTTCCTTTCCTCTATCTAACTTCGTATTTGTGTTTTCCGGATCTAAATAAATAAATTCAATCATCAATTCAACACATTTCATGTTCACATGTAGCATTCACTATAATTCTATTATTGTTCATAATTCATCCAAAGCTGTCTACTTGAGTCACAGTCACTAAATTATTTATTTCTCGAGCTACAGAACTCCAAATAAAGAACCGTTAATTTTCTCTAAAACTAGACTCACATGTCTTCGTATCATAAAATTTCCAGAATTTTTAGCTTAGCCAATTTGTACAGTTTATTCATTAAAGTCACCCCTGTTCTGCTGTTTGACAGTTCTGACCCTTCTTCACTAAAAATTAATTATCTCTTCATACAGGATTCGGATGATGTTCTAGTCTATTTCTATTAAAAATAGACTCATTCATGATTCTTGAATCGGATAATTTTTGACACAATCATTGCCTAATGATTGTGTCAAGTGGTTAAAAATAATTTTTAGGTTTTGGGACTAGATGATTGGTACCTTATATTTTTTGACCCATTATCATGCTAGTATAGGTTTATACCAGTATTCGAAAAACAAATTTGAGGTCTTGACACAACAATGGCCAACAGCCTTGTATCAAATTTAAAAAAATTCTTTTGGGCACTGGGACATTGATGGGTGACACATTTGTATCGGATTAAAAAAAATCTGGAGTGCTGGGACATTGATGACTAGCATCTAAGTACCAAATTAAAAAAAAAAAAATAGGTGCTGGAACACTGATAGTCGGCACCCTTGTACCATATTTAAAAAATTAATTTTTGGGTGTTAGGACACTGATGGCCGACACCCTAGTACCAGATTAAAAAAAATTGGGTTCTAGAACAATAATAACTGACACTCTTGTACCAGATTTTAAAAAAAATTGGGGTGCTGGGACACTAATGACGACACCACTTTACCAGATTTAAAAAAAGTGGGGTGCTAGGACACTGATGGCCAGCACCCTAGTACCAAATTTAAAAAAAAAAAATGGGTGTTAGGACACTGATGGTCGACGCCCCCTTAATCTATATATATGGAAGCTCTTTGGATTGTGGTGGGTTTTTTACCTAATTAATACAAAAAAAGTCAAAATATTCAAATTGGGGTGCCTTTTCCGTTAATTACCAAAATGGTATACTGAGGGTGGTTGCGCCTCTGTCAGAGGCGACACCACCCTCTGCACCCCTACTCTTTTTTCCACTGAAATAAAAAAAAATCTAACTAAACACTGAAATTAAAAAAAAAAAAAAGAAAATGAAATGAAATGAAATGACAAGACACTGTGCGACCTCTGCTGACAGTGAAGACTTAAACGTGCCTCTGTCGAGGCGGCACTTTGAGTTGTCATTTTCGACGAGTTAATGGTGGGGACCTTATAATGGTCCCCAAACTTGATACTTGCAGCAGCTGAAGAAGAAGAAGAAGAAGAAGAAGAAAGTATTTGGAAAAAGAAAGAGAGAGGAGGAGAAAGAAGAAAGAAAGAAGAAGAAAAAAATAAAAGTATATATTTTTGTTTTTTTTAAATAATGGATGATGATATTGTTGTTTTGTTTGTTAGTTTAGTTTAGTTTAGTTTAGTTTAGTTTAGGTTAGTTTAGTTATTGTTAGTTATTTGTATTATTAGTTTAGTTTAGCTATTGTTAGTTTAGTTTAGGTTAGATTAGGTTAGTTATTGTTAGTTGTATTATTAGATTTGTTTAGTTATTGTTAGTTTAGTTTAGTTTAGTTTAGGTTAGTTGTATTATTAGTTTAGTTTAGTTATTGTTAGTTGTATTATTAGTTTAGTTTAGTTATTGTTAGTTTAGTTTAGGTTAGTTTAGTTATTGTTAGTTTAGATTAGTGAAAATATTTAAAAAGTACTTTAGTTAGTAGTATTATTAAATAGCCATTATTATAATTAGTTTAAAATGTTGAAATAATAATTTAGTTATTAAATAGTTATTATTATAATTAGTTTAAAAATGTTGAAATAATAATTTAGTTAGTAAGTTATTATTAGGATTAGTAAAAGTTAGTAATTTAGTTAGTAATAATATTGTTAGTTAATATTATAATTAGTTAGTTAAAACCCTAAAATAATAATTGTTAGTTAGTTACTATTCTTAGTTATTATTAGGATTACTGAAAATTTTAAATATTAATTATATTGTATTATAGTTAGTTAGTTAGTTCAAAACCTAAAATTATAATTTAGTATATTGTTAGTTAGTTAGTAAATTGTGTTTTAAGATTACTAAAAGTTACAATATTAATTATATTGTTAGTTATTATTATAGTTAGTTAGTTAAAATCCTAAAATAATAATTTTGTTAGTTAGTTAGTTAGTATATTGTGTTAGGATTAGTTAATATGTTAGTTAGTTAGTATCTATATTGTTAGTAGACTAGTATGGTAGTTAAAACCCTAGAAACCCTAAAATAATATATTGTTAGTATATTAATAATATGTTAGTATATTAATATTTTATTTAATATGTAACATAGTTAGTATATTGTTGTTAGTATGTTAATATGTTAGTTAAAACCTTAAAAACCCTAAAATAATATATACAAGTAATATGTTAGTATGTTAATATTTTAGTTAATATGTTAATTAGTATATTGTTGTTAGTGTATAATAATATGTTAATATTGACTATGTTACTATATTAATATTTTAGTTAGTATATTATATTTTAGTTAGTATTAGTAGATATTGTTAGTAAGAAACCCTAAATATAATTTTGTTATTATTTAGTTTTGATTTGTTAGTAAGTTTTGTGTTTATATTAATTAATTTTTATTGTGAATGTTATGTTTTAAAATTTTAATATATTTGAAAGTTTTATATTAGTAAAACTATCATAAAGTAATTGTTAATTAGTGATAAAATTGAAAATATTTCTGATGTAGATATTGTTAGAAATGGCAACATATTGGATATTGCCTGATGAGATAATAACTTCAGCACAAAGGGAGAGAGTTGATAAGATGATGAGAGAAGTGCAAGGTTACATAATGAAACCAGAAGAAGACATTGTTCAACACTTTAGTACCGTAAATAAAAAGATGCAAGAAGTGTTGTGGAAGGGTCACGAAATGATTAGGAAGAATAAAGTGCAATACTTAACCCTTAGAGGGACATTAATAGAACGGGAGCATCAAATAATTTTAGACGAACTTTGGAAGACATTGGTACCACAAACCTATTGGAATCTAGTTATACGCTTTGTGAAGTTTATAATATCTTATGGAGCTAGGAAAACAGTGTGGCAACGTATAGGCTCACGGAATTTGACTAGGAAGCAAAGTGTGTTTGACATACCATGGATGGATAAACTAGATGTTAGGAAATTACCAAGAGAATTTATAAATTCAATACCTGTTATAAAGATTGAAGAGGAAGAAGATCCCGAGGAAACTTCAAGTTGGATTGAAGAAGATGAATATGAAGAGAATCAAGTATTGCTAAATTGGATTGTACAGTATTTCCCAGAGGAAGATACAAGCTCGGAGATGGAATAAAATGTAGAACTGACTTTAAGTGGTTAGATGTAAAGATAAATGTTGTTCATGTACAAAAATGATAATTGTAGTAGTGTGAGCTTAAGAATGAATGAAAAAAATAGCATATTGAAACATTAATTTTTTTAATTTAAGAATAGTATATACAGATCAAAATTTTTTTGAGCAATTTTGTTTATTTTTTAACAGATTGAATATTGAAGATGGATGATCAGTTTTTCGTATGCATTTATTTCGATGGAATCTTCTTGACAACAACCGTTGGATGCATATTTGAATGTCGGCAACAAATAGAAATGAGATTTAACCGCAATGTCTCGTTGGATGATATGAAGGGAAGGATAAACGCAAAAATTGTTAGACGTTGTGGGAGAATGATTTCGAGAATTTTCTACAAGTTTCCAATTTCTGCAGACTCGATCAAATCACAGAAATGGAACTTGTAGACGACGAAGACGTGGAGAAAATGATCGCTCTTTACTGTGGGAATGGGAGTAACAAAAATGCACCGATTCACTTATTTACTGAGTTAGCTGGTATTGAGGCAAATGAAGACATCAATGCATATGGTGAAGAACATGGAGCTCAAGAACAGTGCATGGTGCCTCCAATATCGTATGTTGATGCCGAATCGAATATACGTGGGATTGATATCGATCTTAATATTACATCTAATATTGATGTGGTTGGTGATGATGGACACGATAGTAGTGATCATTGTGAGGAAGAGGTCGATAGTGATAGTGATCCCGATATGGATGATATACTAGATGATATTGACGATGAAGACGTGAACGACGATGGAAACATTAGTGCGTTTTCGGTCGGGAACCAGATGCGACGTATTATGATACACAATAATCTTGGGCCACACATGTCGCTCATAGACCCCGAGGCAGCGCGTGTAGTTGAGTTTTTAGAGTACCCTAAAATATATCCTGCTCACCAGATGGTCGTAAATTTCGAGCATGAGTTATTCATAGGCCAAAGATTCGAAAGTAAAGAAGAGTGGGTATCTGCTATTAAACGGTATAGCATGGATATATCAGCAATTACAGAGTCGCAGTGTCTAAACTGACGATTTATATTGGAGAGTGTTGGAAGGTAGCGGAAGGTTGCAATTGGCGTGTACAAGCTGCATTCATTCAAAATTCGTAGATGTGGGAGATACGAAAATTGGTTAGACCTCATACATGCAGATCGACACGTATGACAGAAGATCATAAAAAACTTGATTCCAAGACTATATGTACGTGTATTCTTCTAATGGTGAAGGACATGCCGACCATTAAAGTTTTGGTACTGATTGCTAAAATACAAGCACGATTTCAGTATCGATTATCATATCGAAAAGTGTGGATAGCTAAACATATGTCAATGGAGCAACTGTATGGAGATTACGATTCATCGTATAACGAGCTACAGGGATGGATAGCTACTATACAGGAGTACGTATCGGGAACTATGATTGAGTTGCAGACACGACCTTATTACAGCCCAGATAACCAATTACAAACGGGAAAAAAATTTCCATCGGATGTTCTAGACGTTTGATCCATGTGTGCGGGCATTTCCACACTGCAAGCCGTTTGTGCAAGTGGATGGGACATGACTATACGGAAAATATACACAGATCTTAGTTATTGCGGTTGCTCAAGACGGCAATAGGAACGTGCTCACAATAGCATTTGCCATAATAGATAAGGAGAATATGGAGTCCTGAAAATTCTTCCTTACCAACCTGCAGAGGTATGTTATTAGCAACGTTAATATTTGCATCATCTTCGATAGAGGAAAATGCCTAATTGCCGCAATCAGGTGTTCCAGTGTGCCATGGATATTCGTTTACTGCATCTCGTCACATTGAGGCTAACTTCCTTCGAGAGTATAAGAATGCAGACAAAAAGACAAGTGGTGAAAATGGGTAAGGGATAACCTTAAATATTCAATATAAGTTTTATATTATCTGGTTACCAGTAACTTATCTTTTATTAAAACATATACAGTGTACGAGTTGGAGCCACATATTTTTCGGCAAAGAATGACTTGACTTGAGAGTGACATGGAAGGTCAAATGAACAAATCTTTTCGAGAGTGGTTGGGTACAATGGAGCCGTGGCAATGGGCTCAAAGTTTTAACGAGGGCTTTCGTTATGGTCAAATGACCACGAACTTGGTAGAGGGGGTCAGCGCTATGTTGTTGAAAATACGACATCTTTCGATTTCATCTGTCTTCTCGGCCACATTCTATAGATTGGCGACCTTGATGCCAAGAATGGGTGAACAGCAAGTCAACCAGATAGATGCGGGACACGTGTTTGTGGAAGATGTCAGTGATGTATTGATTGTAAACCGTCAGATTACGAGGTCGATGACTGTAGAAATATATTCACGACGCTTGAAAACTTTTCGAGTTATGGAGTCCATCGGTCGTTGACCCGGTTTGCCACCTAAGTCTTATGGAGTCGATCTTTGGAACAGACAATGCGAATGCAGGAGGTTCTAAACACTTCATTATCCGTATGCACATGTCGTGGCAGCGTGTGCTAAGGCGAATCTTAATGTTGAACAATTTGTCGATGATGTGTACACGCTCGAGCGTACGTTGTGTGTCTGGGAAAATGAGTTCCTTGTCCTGCCCGACCTGTCTACATGGGAGGTGCCTTTGACGACATTCGAGCTTGTCCTAGACAGAGCACTACGCAGGAATCCGAGAAGTCATCCTCAATCATACAGAATCCCTAATGAAATGGACATTAGGGAGAAATCAAGATAGTACCATGGAATATGCAAAGTTAGGTGGTCATAATAGAAGTAAATGCCCGCAGCGAAACTATCATGTTAGCCAATCGTCACGGGCGAGTGGGAATTGAGCTTATTCAGATTAACATGTTTTGTATTCAGATTTTTTGTGATTTTGATTAATTAGGGCTTAATTGTAAAAAAATAAATAAATTTAGGGACTGAAATGCAAAAAAAAATTACATGTATGGATTTGTATGAATATGGATTTGTATGGATTTCCATTTAAATGCGATATGTGTAATATAATAAATGTTGTATTTTAGGTTGAATGTATATAAGCCATGCGAATATATATATATGGATCACATAATCAACCAAAATCACTTCATACTTTTTCTAGTCATATCACATGTATAAATCATGCTTCAATATTTAACCATGTTAATATTATCTAAATAATCACATATTCAATTTAACAATATGCAAGAAGTCATATTACAAGTACTTAATACATAAAATGTCCAAACTACATGACTTAAACATTAATGACATTTATAAACTTAAACTTGTCTCAAAGATATATATATCATTATTAATCTACCAACCGTACCTATTTAGTCAATCATTCAAGCATAATATCCTCTAACCTTTATAAACATAGTTCATTTTATAAGACCTAACCGAACTCACTTAAATACCAAATCCAAACATACCATACATATTTTCGCATGGCTATATATATACATGAACAAAAATCAAACTTAAAGATTCCATCGCATGGTCAAATATTGTTACGAAATTTTAAAGCTCCAAACAACCAAGTTAATTTTATACAAATAATGTACAAACATTTTAATATTTACAAATACAAAATAGAGGAAAATCAAAATCGCAAGAAACACCTAAAATTGATGGTTCGATGGTGTGGTCCTAGATATGTACTTCTGAGTGGTCGACGTTCACGTCGTGGGTGCCCGCGACCACCAACATCCTCTTCAGGCTCCGGTGGGGGTCCAGGTGGGGGTGTGCTAAATATGGCTGAGAAATCATGTGGCTCGAAGGGCATAGATGAACTCGAGCCAGAAGGAGTGCCCTGATGTAGTAGATACGACCCAGGAGGCCTCATGTCCTGCAGTGGATACGAGCCGAGAGTACTGTACTACGGCGTGGACGATCCAAATATATCAAAATCGTACTGGTATCTACCTCCTGACGAGCCCGAGAAGTAGTCATTTTCCGGTACATCTAGATGATACGAATGTGCATCCGAATGTGAATGTGATTGCTCGGGCTCCGACTCGGGATCAGGATCTGCAGCTGTCTCGGCCTCCATATCAACAACTGGCTCATATGCCCCATGTCGCTGCACGTGTGGGGGGACTACAGTCGACTGCCTTTGAGTATATATGGCTTTCCCATACTAAAGTACCATTGTATGTACTCTAATGAAGGTTGAAGACCGGAAGCTATATCCATCTGGGGTATTCGAGAAATGCGGTTATTCCACACCGCAATAAATTCCCGATGCCCAACCCCCCAATCGAAGCCTTGTTTCCCTCTCTTATTTGTGCAATGAACCGCCCCTGCCTGGCATGGCGGATCCGGGATATACTGGACGCAACCAAATTGGTGCAGCACTCGATCCCCGTGGTACCACTTGACTACATTGAAACAGAAAATTGGTGCGTTTGTACACTACATAAACGAGTGAATATATGTAACACCCCAATTTCTGACCCTAATCGGAACAGTGGTTTCGGGACCACGAATCCAAGTCAGAAACAATAATTTAATATTATTTTCTTGTTAAATATTTATGATTAACTATGTGCTAAAATTTTGAATTCAATTGTTTTGGTGTGCTTAAATTAAGAGAAAGGACCAAATAGTTAAAGTAATAAAAGTCTTTGGTATTAAGTAGGAGAGTTTAATTGAATTGGTCCACACATAAATGGACTTGCATGTCAAATAGACCAATTTCCATGGTAGTGGACGGCATGATGATTAGTTCTTATATTATATTAAGTTAAATCTTAGTTAGTGGCATTTTTTTTATTTATTTTATTATGGGAATAGAATAAAGAAATAAGAAAAGAAGGAAGTATCATCTTCTTCCTTCTTTCATCACCGTAATAGAGAGAAAAAAAAGAAGAAATTGAACCCCCATTTTCGGCCATTGCATGTGGTGCTAAGGTAAGTAATGGAGCTTTGTTTTAGTAAATACTTACATAATTGAGTTGGTTACCTTGAGTGCTATCAAAATCATGTTAAGATTTCTAGAGTTTAGAATGTTTAGGTTCGGCCATGGGGGAGAAATTTTGGTTTGTTGTGTTGGTGAAAACAAGATGAGTTGAGAAAGGGATTTAGAGGAAATGGAGAATATATAGTAATTTAAATTGTTTGAATGCTATGGAGATTATTTTAATTTGAGCTTAGAGATGCCCTTTTTGCATTCGGCAAATTTTTGGGGCAAGTATGTATGATGGTTATTTAGTTTAAATTATTGGTTATATATATGTATAGGTGTGTGTGTGTATTGAGGTGGTATATGCGGCCATAAGATATGGAGAGGTAAATTGTGTTAGATTATAAAATGAAAATGAAATTGAATCGATATAAGGGCTAGGGGTATTCGGTCTTCAATAAGTATTAGTCAATCTTGATAGTTTGGGTTTTAATGCTTTGAGGATTTAATTGAAAAGGTATAAACTATATGAGAAAAATAGTAGAATCTTATAAATTTTAGTATTGGATTAAATTGAATAGAAAATGAATTTGAATAAACTACTTGGCATTTATTAGATCAAGTACAAAAGGAAAAGGAACTTGATCGGGGAAAAACAAAACTCAACGAGTAGCCGGGGAGCTGGTTTGGTCAACTATCAATGTAAGTTTTAAGCAATTTGGTTGAATTGTAATTTATTATATGAATTACAATTGTTAAGTAAGGACAATTATAATTATTTATATGTGACCGAATGTCAATTGGTAATATAGAGGTATATATATTTTCATGTGGTTGACGAATATGAACTTAGTGTTCTTATATAGCCTTGAATAAATGATGTTTGATTAAGGTGGGATTGAGTATAGGTTTATAATGTATGATTTAAGCAATTGATTTAAATTGGATTTTTGTACCTTATTACATGCTTTGTTTGAATGGTAGTAAGTGTATAATATGTGCATAACCGAATGTACAGATGGTTTTGGTGAGTTTAGCCGAATGTATGGATAATTGGGATGTTAATGCAATGGCATGAATGTGTATTTATATGATGTTGGTACCTTAGTTATGTAAAATTAGTGAAATAGATGCATGAAAATAGATTAAAAGAGTTTGTGGGTGATTTGATATTGCTTAAGCCGAATGAAATGTAGAATTGGATTGTTAAAGCATAAATATTATTTATATATGAATATGCCTATGGGTGAAAATGTGGTAGATTGGATTTGTATTTGAATTTTATATTCGAATGGATGATAAATTATATTAAGCACTATGTGTGGGTATGATCGAGTAACGGCTCTATGTGAGCGATACGTTACATAAATTTTAAGTAATGGCTCTCTGTGAGCGATACGTTACGTAAACATTAAGTAACGGCTCTAAGTGAGCGATACGTTACTAAATTCTATTAAAGATTAAATAAGAATGAAATTTATTAAAGGATTGTTATTTTTAATGTTTTTATGCATGGGAAGATGTACGAGTGAAATATTACGCGTTATATCGAATGGTTAAGTTTGGAAGGGTAATTATATTAGAGGTAAGTGTTATACATTGAATTGAGGCTTGGGTAACTTGAATGTCAAGTAGATGAATTGGTGAATGTACATGACATGTACGTTAGTTATTTCTCATGCAAAGATGGTGTATAGAATGTATTATAAGCATATGAGGATGTTGTAAGTTCAACTCTTAAATGGGTTGGGGTGTTCGGTAAGAGCATATAAATTAAGTGTGTTTAAATTCTTGGTATAAATATTCTACATATGTATGTGATATTAATTTGCTTAAACTTACTAAGCTCGAAAGCTTACCTTATTTCGGTTGTTGCATTTGTAGTCTTCTTTGGAACTCACTGCTTCGGGGATCATTTTGGGAAGCTCGTCACAGTATCATCTATTTTGGGTACCTCTTTATTTATGAAACTTTTGGGAATTTTGGCATGTATAAGCTAGGTTGTCCTTTTGAGTTGCTTTGAAATGAATGTATATAAGGCCATGCGAATATGGCTAAATTTTTAGTTAAATCTACTGTCGTGTCTTGATATGTATGTTGGTTTATGATGGCAATGTTTATGCATTCTTAATTAAAGTTTAATCGCTTTTGTTAAGGAAATGTTTGTATCTGAAATGAATCCTTGAATTAGGGATGTAGGTAGGTTCGGTTAGAAGTTAGTCTTTCATAAAATGCAACAAAACAGCTTGTAGTAGTAGGAGTGATGTGAGTTAGAAAAATCACCAAAAATAGGTTATATTGAATTAGAAGGTGAATGAGATATGAAATTAAACCTTATTGTGTCTATTTTTACATAAGAGAAACAGAGTAGGCAAAAGATTTATATATTATGAGATAATTAAGTTTTAGTGAGACCTGCTCTAAATGAATTCATGAGCCACTGTTCTGTTTTGGAAAAATTGTCAAAAATTGAAAAAAAATCATTAAGAAGCATGGTTTATATGTGTAGAACCCTTAATGAGTCTATTTTTCATTGGTATAAACAAGAACATTATAGGAAATTTGGGCAATGAGATAACTGTATTTTTGTAGAGACAGGTCAGAATTGTCAAGCAGTGTAATAAGGGTAACTTTGATGAATAAACTGTACTAATTGGTCACACGAAAAATTCTGGAAAAATTATGGTGAAAAGTTATATGAGTCTAGTTTCAAGGAAAATTTACGGATCTAAATTTCGAGTTTTGTAACTCAAGTTATGGTCGATTTGGTCAGTATGACACAGTTGGACAGCTTTAAAATCTTACACCCCGAGTTAATAGTCAAGTCTAGTAATGCCATGTACTCGATTCCGGCAAGGGTTTCGGGTATGGGGTGTTACATTTTATTGGTATCAGAGCTACGGTTTAGTCGGTTCTTGGACTAACGTAGCGCGTGAGAGTCTAGCTATACATGCCATGTTCTGTGATAAGATAATGTGATGACTTCTGACAGTGAAACTTACTTGTTTCCTTCGTCCAGTAATGGAACCGGATCCCGAGCAAGCATTGGCGGATGATGTCGAGAGTGTGGCGCCTGCTCCTGCCCAAGGGACTGCGTCGGAAGAACCTCGACCCGCTGCGAGTGGCCCGGATGAAAGGGTTAAATAGGCTTTCCAAAATATGATGAACGATTGGTTTAGCCACTACTTACGAACCACCCCGGCTGGACCCCCGATAACACCAGTGGTACCTCCAGTGACTAGTCTTGATCGAACAACTAAACCCCCGATTGATCGTATTAAGAAGCATGGGGCTCAAGAGTTTAGAGCCGAGGATGATGACGACGCGGAGCGAAGCTGAATTTTGGCTCGATAACACTATTCGAGTATTCGATGACTTGTCTTGTACCCCGACGAGTGTTTAAAGTGTGTTATATCACTATTGCGGGATTCTGCGTACTCTTTGGTGGAACACGTTAGTATCGATTGTCCCTAAAGAGAAAGTTACCGGGAGTTCTTTCAAGTGGAATTCGTAAGAAATATATCGGTCGGTAACTATTGATTCTAAACGCAAAGAGTTCCTTGAGCTCAAACAGGTAGTATGATATGTCTCGAGTATGAACGCAAATTTGTGCGACTTAGTCGCTATGCTCGAAGTGTGTTTCATCGGAAGTCGCTATGTGCGGAGATTTGAAGATGGCTTAAATGAGAATATAAAACTTTTGGTCGGTATTTTGGGAATTAATGAGTTCAGTAGTCTTTGGTTGAACGAGCTTGTAAAGCTGAAGAATTGGGAAAGGAAAAGCAAAAAGCTGAGTTTGAATCCAAAGACATTCGAAAGAGGATGGCAAGCAAATCTTCACAGATGTCTACTAAAAAGTTTAAGAATGATGGTGGACGACTCAAGCCTAATGCCGGATTTCTATTAGAGAACGACGACGGTGAGTTCTCTGCTACCTCGATGGCAAGCGTGGGTAATGAGAAATCGGGTAAACTTGAGTGCCAGCAATGCGGTAGACGACATCATGGAGAGTGTTGGGGTAAATCTATTTCTCGTACCTGTTATAAGTGCGGCTCCCAAGACCACTTTATACGAGATTATCCAAAGAATCTTTGAGAGGTATCTGGTGCAGTGTGAGACCGAGTGGCAATATAGCTCGAGGTAGATCATCTCGTTTGAGGGTGGTAGAGGCGGTACTCGGAGGGGAGTTTCGAAGTGATTGTTCGATCGGATGCTAGGGCACCGGCTAGGGCTTACGAATTGCATTAGAGAGGAGGCCTCGTCCCGGATGTCATTATTGGTACTTTCCTTCTTTGATACTAATGTGATCGCTTTGATTGACCCGGCTCAACTCATTCGTAGTGTGTGAAACATTGGCATCTAGTAAAATTTTCCTATCGAGTCTACCGATGTTGTGATTCGAGTTTCAAGCCCTCTGGGTAAATGTGTGTTAGTCAATAAAGTGTGTAAAAACTGTCCATTGATGATTCGAGATATGTGTTTCTCGGCTGATCTGATGTTGTTACCGTTCGACGAGTTTGACATTATTCTCGGTATGGATTGGTTAACAATGTATGATGCAGTGGTAAATTGTAGACGAAAGATTATTGAGTTGAGATGCCGAAATAATGATATAATCCGGATTGAGTCTGCGGACTTAATCGGACTACCTAAAGTGATATCGTCGATGTTGGCTCAGAAGTTTTTGAGAAGGGGTGGTGAAGCTTATCTTGCTTATGTGATTGATAGCAAGATGACTGAAAAGAATATCGAATCTGTGCCAGTTGTTAGCGAATATTCGGATGTGTTTAGGAGGAATTACCGGATTGCCACCTATCCGGAGGTAGAGTTTGGCATTGAGTTAGTGCCGGGGACCACTCCGATCTCGATAGCTCCATATAGAATGGCACCTACTAATTAAAAGAATTGAAGGCTCGATTGCAAGAATTGACGGATAGAGGTTTTGCCCGACCGAAGTTTCTCTCCTTGGGGTGCGCCCGTTCTATTTGTGAAGAAGAAAGACGGAACATTAAGAATGTGTATCGATTATCGACAACTCAATAAGGTGACAATTAAGAATAAATATCCATTGCCTCGTATCGACGATTTATTTGATCAGCTGAAAGGAGCCTCGGTGTTTTCAAAAATTGACTTGAGGTCGGGTTATTATCAGTTACGGGTTAGGGAAGCCGACGTCAAGACGCCTTTCGGACGAGATCGCGGTCATTATGAATTTTTGGTGATGCCGTTTGGGCTCACTAATGCCCCGGCAGTATTCATGGATTTGATGAATCGTGTCTTCAAACCGTATCTAGATCAGTTTGTGGTCGTATTTATAGATGATATATTGATCTATTCGCGTAACGAAGCTGAGCACGTTGAACATTTGAGGCTAGTGTTACAGATTTTGCGGGAAAAGCAATTATACGCAAAATTTAGTAAATGTGAGTTTTGGATGAAAGAAGTTAGCTTTTTGGGGCATGTCATTTCAGCCTCCATTATTGGGTTGACCAAGTAAAATATCACCATACTTGATTGGAAACCTCACGGAATGTTTCTGAGGTTCGTAGCTTTTTGGGACTTGCTGGATATTACAGACGTTTTGTGAAAGGCTTCTCGATGATAGCAACTCCGATGACAAAACTTTTACAGAAGGATATAAAATTCGAGTGGACTGATACGTGTCAAAAGAGTTTTGATCAATTGAAGGCCGATAATCGGAAGCTCCATTGCGTTCACCCGAGTCGGGAAAAGAATTCGTTGTTTATAGTGATGCCTCACTTAATGGGCTCGGATGTGTATTGATGCGGACGGCAAAGTGGTAGCTTATGCCTCGAGACGCAGTTAAACCGCACGAGAGGAACTATCCGACACACGACCTTGAATTAGTCGCCATAGTCTTCGCTTTGAAGATATGGCGTCACTACCTTTTGGTGAAAATGCCATATCTATTCGGATCACAAAAGTCTAAAGTATTTAATGACACAAAGGATCTAAATCGAGGCAATGGCGATGGTTAGAATTATTGAAAGACTATAAGCTCGTGATCGATTATCACCGGAAAGGCTAATGTGGTAGCCGATGCACTTAGTCGCAAATCATTATTTGCTCTTCGTGCAATGAACGCCGATTTAGCTATAACGATGATGGGGTGATCATTACGAATTAAAAGCGAGACCATCATTTGTGTCACGATCCGGAAGCCGGGGAGCTTGATGATGATTTAAAGGCAAAAGGGTTGTTGTAATTCGAGGCGAATTGATTTTGGATAGATCTTTGAAGGATGTTTACGGTTCAAGAATCGATTGTGTATACCTAAGAAAGTGATTTAATTCGAATGATTTGTGATGAAGCTCATAGTGGTAGATTGACGATTCACCGGGTAGCACAAAGATGTATAACGACTTGAAACAACATTATTGGTGGCACGGCATAAAACGAGACATCTCGGATTATGTATCGAAGTGTTTGATATGTCAACAAGTGAAAGTCGAGCATCAAGTACCATCGGGACTTCTTCAACCGATTTTGATACGAGTGGAAATGGGACCGAAGTTACCATGGATTTTGTGTCGGGATTGCCTCGACGCCGAGCAAGAAAGATTCGATCCGGGTTATTGTGGATAGATTGACAAAATCAGCTCATTTCATCCACGTATGCGTATTTGGACTTCTCACTTGATAAATTGGCCGAATCAGTATGTATCTCGGATCGTGCGGTTGCACGGGTACCCATTTCTATTATTTCGATAGAGACCCAAGGTTTACATCGCGTTTTGGAAGAAGCTGCAAGATGCTTTGGGTACTAAGCTATATTTTAGTACCGCTTTTCACCCTCGGTCGGATGGACAATCGGCGTATTATTCAAATACTCGAGGACATGTTAAGATGTTGCGTTCTTGAATTTGAGGGTACGGGGATCGATATTTGTCTCGATCGAATTTGCTTATAACAACGACTTTCAATCGAGCATCAAAATGGCACCTTACGAAGCCTTGTATGGTCGTAAGTGTCGTACTCGTTGTCTTGGACCGAATTAGGGAAAATAAGATCCATGGGTCGATTTGGTTAAAGAAACCGAGCAAAAGTGGCAAAATTGTGATAGTTTGAAAGCGGCATCGGATCGTCGAAGTCTTATCTTGATTTGAAACGCAAGGACATTGAATTTCGGATAGGTGATCGAGTATTCTTAAAAGTATCGCCGTGGAAAAGCTAATGAGATTTGGTCAAAAGGGAAGTGAGTCCTCGATTCATTGGTAGTATGAAGTTATTGGCGGATTGGACCGATTATGTATAAACTTAGGTTACCTTCCGAGTTGGACAAAATTCACAATGTTTTCACGTATCGATGCTTCTATGAAACCGATCCGACCTTCTCATGTGATCATCATTCGAAATTGAAATTGACCAAATTTAACGTATGAGGAGGAACCAATTCAGTATCTTGACTCGTGAAGTGAAAGAAGCTGCGACATAAAAAATACCATTGGTTAAAGTATTATGGTGTAAGCATGGAATCGAGGAAGCTACTTGGGAAACCGAGGAATCAATGAAAGAACGTTACCTCACCTATTCACGGGTAAGATTTTCGAGGACGAAAATTTCTAAAAGGGGAAGTTGTAACACCCAATTTCAACCCTAATCGAACAAAGATTTCGGGACCACGAATCCAAGTCGAAACAATAATTTAATATTATTTTCTTGTTAAATATTTATGATTAACTATGTGCTAAAATTTTGAATTCAATTGTTTTGGTGTGCTTAAATTAAGAGAAAGGACCAAATAGTTAAAGTAATAAAAGTCTTTGGTATTAAGTAGGAGAGTTTAATTGAATTGGTCCACACATAAATGGACTTGCATGTCAAATAGACCAATTTCCATGGTAGTGGACGGACATGATGATTAGTTCTTATATTATATTAAGTTAAATCTTAGTTAGTGGCATTTTTTTATTTATTTTATTATGGGAATAGAATAAAGAAATAAGAAAAGAAGGAAGTATCATCTTCTTCCTTCTTTCATCACCGTAATAGAGAGAAAAAAAAAAGAAGAAATTGAACCCCCATTTTCGGCCATTGCATGTGGTGCTAAGGTAAGTAATGGAGCTTTGTTTTAATAAATACTTACATAATTGAGTTGGTTACCTTGAGTGCTATCAAAATCATGTTAAGATTTCTAGAGTTTAGAATGTTTAGGTTCGGCCATGGGGGAGAAATTTTGGTTTGTTGTGTTGGTGAAAACAAGATGAGTTGAGAAAGGGATTTAGAGGAAATGGAGAATATATAGTAATTTAAATTGTTTGAATGCTATGGAGATTATTTTAATTTGAGCTTAGAGATGCCCTTTTGCATTCGCAAATTTTGGGGCAAGTATGTATGATGGTTATTTAGTTTAAATTATTGGTTATATATATGTATAGGTGTGTGTGTGTATTGAGGTGGTATATGCGGCCATAAGATATGGAGAGGTAAATTGTGTTAGATTATAAAATGAAAATGAAATTAAATCGATATAAGGGCTAGGGGTATTCGGTCTTCAATAAGTATTAGTCAATCTTGATAGTTTGGGTTTTAATGCTTTGAGGATTTAATTGAAAAGGTATAAACTATATGAGAAAAATAGTAGAATCTTATAAATTTTAGTATTGGATTAAATTGAATAGAAAATGAATTTGAATAAACTACTTGGCATTTATTAGATCAAGTACAAAAGGAAAAGGAGCTTGATCGGGGAAAAACAAAACTCAACGAGTAGCCGGGGAGCTGGTTTGGTCAACTATCAATGTAAGTTTTAAGCAATTTGGTTGAATTGTAATTTATTATATGAATTACAATTGTTAAGTAAGGACAATTATAATTATTTATATGTGACCGAATGTCAATTGGTAATATAGAGGTATATATATTTTCATGTGGTTGTGAATATGAACTTAGTGTTCTTATATAGCCTTGAATAAATGATGTTTGATTAAGGTGGGATTGAGTATAGGTTTATAATGTATGATTTAAGCAATTGATTTAAATTGGATTTTGTACCTTATTACATGCTTTGTTTGAATGGTAGTAAGTGTATAATATGTGCATAACCGAATGTACAGATGGTTTTGGTGAGTTTAATGAATGTATGGATAATTGGGATGTTAATGCAATGGCATGAATGTGTATTTATATGATGTTGGTACCTTAGTTATGTAAAATTAGTGAAATAGATGCATGAAAATAGATTAAAAGAGTTTGTGGGTGATTTGATATTGCTTAAGCCGAATGAAATGTAGAATTGGATTGTTAAAGCATAAATATTATTTATATATGAATATGCCTATGGGTGAAAATGTGGTAGATTGGATTTGTATTTGAATTTTATATTCGAATGGATGATAAATTATATTAAGCACTATGTGTGGGTATGATCGAGTAACTGCTCTATGTGAGCGATCGTTACATAAATTTTAAATAACGGCTCTATGTGAGCGATACGTTACGTAAACATTAAATGTGACTCTATGTGAGCGATACGTTACGTAAACTTTAAGTAACGGCTCTATGTGAGCGATACGTTACGAAAACTTGTAATGCTTGACTCTAAGTGAGCGTCGTTACTAAATTCTATTAAAGATTAAATAAGAATGAAATTTATTAAAGGATTGTTATTTTTAATGTTTTTATGCATGGGAAGATGTACGAGTGAAATATTACGCGTTATATCGAATGGTTAAGTTTGGAAGGGTAATTATATTAGAGGTAAGTGTTATACATTGAATTGAGGCTTGGGTAACTTGAATGTCAAGTAGATGAATTGGTGAATGTACATGACATGTATGTTAGTTATTTCTCATGCAAAGATGGTGTATAGAATGTATTATAAGCATATGAGGATGTTGTAAGTTCAACTCTTAAATGGGTTGGGGTGTTCGGTAAGAGCATATAAATTAAGTGTGTTTAAATTCTTGGTATAAATATTCTACATATGTATGTGATATTAATTTGCTTAAACTTACTAAGCTCTGAGAAGCTTACCTTATTTCGGTTGTTGCATTTGTAGTCTTCTTTGGAACTCAGCCTGCGCTCACGGATCATTTTGGGAAGCTCGTCACAGTATCATCTATTTTGGGTACCTCTTTATTTATGAAACTTTTGGGAATTTTGGCATGTATAAGCTAGGTTGTCCTTTTGAGTTGCTTTGAAATGAATGTATATAAGGCCATGCGAATATGGCTAAATTTTTAGTTAAGTATCTGTTGTCGTGTCTTGATATGTATGTTGGTTTATGATGGCAATGTTTATGCATTCTTAATTAAAGTTTAATCGTTTTGTTAAGGAAATGTTTGTATACTGAAATGAATCCTTGAATTAGGGATGTAGGTAGGTTCGGTTAGAAGCTAGTCTTTCATAAATGCAACAAAACAGCTTGTAGTAGTAGCAGTGATGTGAGTTAGAAAATCACCAAAAATAGGTTATATTTAATTAGAAGGTGAATGAGATATGAAATTAAACCTTATTGTGTCTATTTTTACATAAGAGAAACAGAGTAGGCAAAAGATTTATATATTATGAGATAATTAAGTTTTAGTGAGACCTGCTCTAAATGAATTCATGAGTCACTGTTCTGTTTTGGAAAAATTGTCAAAAATTGAAAAAAAATCATTAAGAAGCATGGTTTATATATGTAGAACCCTTAATGAGTCTATTTTTCATTGGTATAAACAAGAACATTATAGGAAATTTGGGCAATGAGATAACTGTATTTTTGTAGAGACAGGTCAGAATTGTCAAGCAGTGTAATAAGGGTAACTTTGATGAATAAAATGTACTAATTGGTCACATGAAAAATTCTGGAAAAATTATGGTGAAAATTTATATGAGTCTAGTTTCAAGGAAAATTTACGGATCTAAATTTCGAGTTTTGTAACTCAAGTTATGGTCGATTTGGTCAGTATGACACAGTTGGACAGCTTTAAAATCTTACACCCCGAGTTAATAGTCAAGTCTAGTAATGCCATGTACTCGATTCCGGCAAGGGTTTCGGGTATGGGGTGTTACAATATACGTGGACGGGGGTATAACGGCTGCAATTTTTGGTCTACGGTATGGCATCCATATAAACTGCACGATTAATAACATTGTTAAGATTAAGCATGGTGTGTGTAAGATATACAAACTACCACGTAACCAATATTGGAATCACTTACCCCCTCCCTGGCATGTTGTTCAATCATAAGTCGGTATATCGGGACAGTGTACGACCTCCCGATACCCGAATAAATACTCCACGTACAAAAAATAAATTTCAAGTCAAATAGTATCAATATAAAGAAATTTTCAATTAATAACAAGTTATATTTTATCACCTGTTTACTAGCGGATATACGTATGGTTGGTGGGTAACTGATGCCAAGAATGGCATCTGATACAGATCCCATGACTGCAATAGTGTAGGGCATCCGTCTATGTCTACGGCTGCTGGCTTTGTTGTCCGACAAAGCTCATGGTACAACAACGCAAGAACTGCGGAGCCCCAACTATACGAGCGAGCATTGCTCAGATCAGCCAATAGGGGTAGGTACTGAATATGAACCATATTATTATTTGCACCGGGCATCAGTACACCCCCTATGATGTGCATAATGTATGCTCGAGTAGCGCACATCAACTCGCCTTCAGTGGCATCAGATGATAACTGTTTATACCTCGCTCTCAGCCATGTAAATTTCAAGCCCGTAAAATTTTCTTCATCATCGCCGTACGAGTCCCCTAATAGGCTCTGACAAAGTGTAAATGGGTCAAGAATCGTGACCGACGCTCGTGTACGGACTCCGTCAATTAGGAGCCCAAGTTGCATTGCAACATCTTCTAGAGTGACTGTGTACTCTCCACACGGGAAATGAAAAGTATGAGTCTCTAGGCACCAACGCTCGACTAGTGCGGATATTAAATCATACCGCAAGTCAAACGTCCAGATCAGTGCTGCTGACCCGAATCTAGCTTGCTCCAAATACGGCATCAATCGTACATCCGGGGGATTTCTTAAGCCATTCACCCCTTAATACACGGTACGAGTCCTGACAGTGTTAAATCAGAAAAAAAATTATTATTATAACATAATTTATTATGTACCTATTTTGTAAATAAAACCCGGGATTAATAAATAACAATATATTACCATATTATTAGCTGCGTCAGATATGTGTGGATCTGTACTAATCAATCGAGCCATTGCCTTCTCAGATATTTGATTTTTAACCTACAAAAAAAATTTAAATTTATATTAAATTGCAAAAAAATAACATGCCAATAAAAATAATATAACAAAAACACAACATATTTTAATATAACAAAAATATAACATAATTTAATTTATTATGTACCTATTTTACTATTTTTTAATATAAATTTAGTAAAAACCACTTATTCAGCCATTTGGTTGTATTTTCCTTATTTTCAAACTCTATTACTTAATAGAGGTGTACATGAGCCGGGCGGCCCGCCCGAAATGTGAAAGGGTTTGGACAAAAATATAGGCCCGAAAATGGGCTTGGACAAAAAAATAAGGCCTGTTTAAAAAATGGGCCGGGCTCGGCCCGAATTCATTAAAGGAAAAAAATTATTTTTTTAAAATTATTTTCTTATTATTTTTCTCCTTATTTTGCTACCATTTTACTATTATGTTTCTACTATTTTGTTGTTATCGTTTAATATTATATAAAACTCATTTTATTGTTAATTTTGTTATTATTTTAAAGACATTTGTTAATTTTTTATTATTTTAGAGGCATTTGCTTTTTAAGTTGCATCTATTTTAGTGTTATTTAACTCTACATATTTTTTAAAATTTATTTTTAATTTTTGAAAATATTTATTTTGATTTTTAGTATTTTTGATGTATTATATATATTTAAAATTATATAAAATAATATAAAAATTAATCTGAGTAGTAGGGCAGAACTCGAGTTTTAGCATTTGTATATGGGCTGGGCTTGGGTAAAATTTTAAGCCCATTTTTTGGGCCCGGCCCGGCTTGGCCCATGTACTCCTTTATTACTTAATATAAATATATAATTTTCGTCTTTTATTATTTTATATTATTTTATTTAGTACTATTTTTTAATATATATATATCTATTGATTATTAATAACTAAGGTAGGTAGGTAATACTAACAATAATAATAATTTTACTAACAATAATAATACTAACTAAACTAAAATAATAATAATTATATTTAATCTAACAACCATAATAATAAGAATAGTAATAATTTTTTACTAACAATATACTAACTAACTAAAATAATATTTAAGGTTTTAACAAACCATTATTTTTACTACTATCAATACTAAAATAATAATTAGTGTTCTTTTTAACTAACATAATAACTTTTATTACAATCTAACTAACAAAATTATTATTTTAGGGTTTTAACTAACTATCTATAATAACTAACAATATAATTAATATTGTAACTTTTTAGTAATCCTAAAACACAATTTACTAACTAACTAACAATATACTAAATTATTATTTTAAGTTTTTAACTAACTAATTATTAATACAATATAATTAATACTTAAACTTTTAGTAATCATAATAATAACTAACAATAGTAACTAACTAACAATTATTAATTTAGGATTTTTAACTAACTAACTAACTATAATACAATATAATTAATATTTATACTTTTTAGTAGTCATAATAATAACTAACAATAGTAACTAACTAACAATTATTATTTTAGGGTTTTAACTAACTAATTATAATATTAACTAACAATATTATTACTAACTAAATTACTAACTTTGTACTAATCTTAATAATAACTTACTAACTAAATTATTATTTCAACATTTTAAACTAATTATAATAATAACTATTTAATAATACTACTAACTAAAGTACTTTTTAAATATTTTTACTAATCTAAACTAACAATAACTAAACTAACCTAAACTAAACTAAACTAAACTAACAATAACTAAACTAAACTAATAATAACTAAACTAACCTAACCTAACATAAACTAAACTAAACTAAACTAAACTAACAATAACTAAACTAAACTAATAATACAACTAACCTAAACTAAACTAAACTAAACTAAACTAATCTAATAATACAACTAACAATAACTAAACTAACCTAACCTAACCTAAACTAACAATAACTAAACTAAACTAATAATACAAATAACTAACAATAACTAAACTAACCTAACCTAAACTAAACTAAACTAAACTAACAAACAAAACAACAATATCATCATCGATTGTTTAAAAAAAACAAAAATACATACTTTTATTTTTTTCTTCTTCTTTCTTTCTTCTTTCTCCTCCTCTCTCTTTCTTTTTCCGGCGCCTTCTTCTTCTTCTTCTTCTTCAGCTGCTGCAAGTATCAAGTTTGGGGACCATTATAAGGTCCCCCGCCTTCGCCTAAAATGACAAGTCGAGTCTTTGCCTGACAGAGGAGGCATAAGTCTTCTTTGTCGCAGAGGCTCGCACTTGCAGTCTTATCATTTCATTTCATTTCGATTTTCTTTTTTTTTAATTTCAATATTTAGTTAGATGTTTTTTTTTATTTCAGTGGAAAAAATAGTAGGGGTGCAGAGGGTGGTGCCGCCTCTGATAGAGGCGCAACCACCCTCAGTATACTATTTTGGTAATTAACGGAAAAGGCACCCCAATTTGGATATTTTGACTTTTTTTTGTATTAATTAGGTAAAAAACCCAGTTGTGGTATTATAATTGGATGAGAAAAAAATTGTTGAGATTACCATCAAATAAGAGTGTTTGTGTATGTACCATCAAATGGAGATATCATATTTGAGAGTATATCATTAAATAAGTGTAATGTAGTGTATTGTAGATGTGAGTGTATAACCGTAAAAGTTATGTCGTCAAAGGTTGGATGATTTCCTCTGTTGCAGATGGTGAACTGTGTAGATCAGTTACAGTTAAAGAATATGGCCAATCATCAGTGTCCTAGTACCACAAAAATTTATTATTTTTTAAAATTTGGTACTGGGTGCCGGCCATTAGTGCTTCAGCACTCAATTTTTTTTTTAAATCTGGTACAAGGGTGTTTACCATCAGTGTTCCAACACCCATTTTTTTTAATCTGGTACTGAGGTGCCGATCATTAGTGCCCAGCATGCCAATTTTTTTAATTTAGTATAAGAGTGCCGATCATTAGTGTCACAATACTCAATTTTTTATTATAAATTTTAATGTGGTGTCAGTCATTAGTGTACCAACAAAAAAAATCTGATAAAGGGGTGTCAGGCCATCATCAATGTGCCAACACTTAAATTTTTTTCGAATACTGATATAAACGTATACCAATATGATACAGGATCAAAAAAATATAAGAGTGTCGGTCATTTAGTCCCCAACACGTAAAAAATTATTTTTTAACCACTTGACACAATTATTAAGTAATGATTGTTTCAAAAATTTATCTATGCTGATCATTTTAAATTTACTGTTAATTTTAAGTTATTTAAATGAATATTTTTGAACTAAAATTATTAGGTAATTAATTTTTTTTGGTCATTTAGATAAAATAACCTCTAATGGCTAATCCCACCGTTTTCAAAAAAATTGGGGTTTCATTCGTTCAATGTTTCACCGAGACAAGTGCAGCAGATAGTCCATGAAGATTTGTTCTGGTGTAACTAGTTTATTTTCTCCTCCACTACAAAAAAGGAAGTTAAAATCTGCCATAAGTCACTATACTTTACAAATTTTAAAATTAGTCCCTATACATTTATTTGTAGGAATGTAGTAGTTTACTTTCCAGATTTAAAATTTTAATTTTAATTGTTAAGGATGTTAAATTTTTAAATAAAAATATTTATTTAATAATTATTTGACTAAAATAATATTATAATAAATTTAAATTTAATAAAATAATCATAATAATGTAACAATTGAACTTAAATTTTAAATTTAAAAATAATAGACTAAATTTAAATATATTAATGATAAATTTTAACTAAAAAAAATACAATATTGAATTCATGGATAGATGATGAGATGTCGGCAAAATTTGGATTTCTTTTGTGCAAAAAAGTCAAAATATTAATTAAGATAAAATAAATGAAATAAAAGGACGAACAGATCGGTCAGGTCACGACCTGTCAACATTAATGTGCAAATGGACTAATGCGCAGGCTACATCTCATTATAATGTAGAAAACGCTATGTGATCCTCATCCATTTACACCTTTAAGGATAAAAGCCAAAAGGAAAGTAGATATTGACAGTCTACTTGGCTGCATCTTCGAACCCTTGAGTTAAACGAAAAAAAGAAATCAAAGATACAAATGGTATCGACGTATATCCAAAGGCCACGTTCCTTTCACTATAACGAACGTTCTCCTTGCTGACAATTTTTTTTTTTTTTTTAATTTCAACTCCTCAAAGTCCAAAAGAGAAGAGATCCAATCTCTCTCTGTTCATAATCAAAGCTTCTCCTCCATTCTCTGTGATTGAAGGAAAAGAAAATGGATAAGCCTTTGCTGTTTGGAGAAACTAGTAATGGCGGTGGAAGGCGAGATCGTTTATATCGTCGCTCTGAAGCTATTACGTATGGCTCTCCTTACCAAAAAGCAGCTGCCCTCGTCGATCTGGTCACCTTCTATTTTCCTTTTTTATTCTCAATTTAACTTTTCTATCTGCTGTTCCGAGATTTGTCTTTTTTTTTTTCTTTTTCTTAAGCTTGTTTAAAAATGATTGATTATTCTTCCTTTTAACAGATTTTGTTTTCTTTTTCTAGTTATGTTTCTAGATTTAGTACCTTCAGGATAATGTCTTTGAAAATTATTTATTTATCTATAGCATGCAGAGATCTCTTTAGTATATGTGAAATATGAATAGAAATGCTCCGAAAAGAAAATTGAATAGTAATAGTTTAGTTTCAGATGTTACTTATTTGAGATTTTAAGATTTCGTTTTTTTTTTTCCCAGTTTGTAATCAAATGCAACAATACTATAGGTATCGATACATCACTTACTGAAAATTTGGCATTTTGATTTAGCATTCGAAATCATTGAATCTCAATTCTTTTTTGGTAAAATAGTATGATAGGATTTTATTAATTTGCTCTTTTTATCTGTATTTATTTATCATTCGGCCGCTTCAACGTTACAGTTATCCTATCCTCTCTTTAACGAATACTTAAAAGTTAAAACAGTACCTGAAATAAGTAACTCTTAACACAATAACACTACAATTAGTAACAAAATTCTAGATTTACCCTTTTATTGAAATAATTGACAAAAAAAAAAAAAAAAAAAGAGAGAACTTATTTGGTTGGCGTGATTTTTGCAGGCTGAGGATGGTGTTGGTCTGCCCGAACAAATTCTTGATAAATCAAGCTTTGGAAGTGCTGCAAAGTTCTACTTCATGTTCATTAAATTTGATATTATTTGGACCCTTAATTATTTTGCATTGGTTGTCCTAAACTTTCTTGAGGTTTGCTTAACTTTTTTTTTTTTTTGCTATCATTTACATTAAATTTCAATGAGGTGGTACAAGGTCTTTTGGTAAATCAGGATGGAAAGAAAAAAAACCATGGAAGGACAAAAAGAAATGCTCTAGAAATTTTATGAAGATGATTATCTAATTCTGAACTTGATTGACTCTTTGCAGAAGCCGTTGTGGTGTTTGAGTAGTTCATATTCTTGCAGTGATAGGGACTACTTTTTTCTTGGGCAGTTGCCTTATTTGAATGCTACAGAGTCTCTTATATATGAGGTAAGGTAATATAGGTAGATATAATTTCTGTAAAATTCTCCAGTTTATCACGCCACACAAAAAAAGTGGCTGTTATGCTTGTGCGATCTTATCCGTGATCACTCTGAGTTGTGATATATAGCTCAATACAAACATCTTGTACCTAAAAGAAGGGAGTAAGACAATGCAGTCAAAATTTGCTGAGTTTTGACTGTATGCATGGTTATAAGTTAATTGCAAGTTAGTTTGCTTTTGTGGGCATATATTTATATAATGCATATCTTTGCTGGCTTTGGTCTTGTGTAAGAGTACCCTGAGAGCATGTGCTTTATAAAGGGTTATACTCAAGTGACTGAACCGCTGTTTGCTATATGCTATTTGCTATCTGGTGTAAAAGAGTAGTGGCTTCCAGGAATTATCAATTTAATGCGTGTTCTATCATATTAGAATTCACCAATAACCCTTTGGTTTTCCATTTTTATGCAGGGAAGCGTCCTCTTAATCAGTCTTGCATTTTATTCTATTTTGCACTTGCATAACTACATATCCCCAAATAATCTCTCTCACTAACATTTATACACATGACTCTCATTCTCCTCGCTATACATACTATTTTCCCAATTTCCTATGAAGGGTCCAGTATCTATTGGAAGCGTCCTCTTAATCAGATAAAGGTACTTGCATTTTATTCTATTTTGGATAACTACATATCCCTAATCTCTCTCTCGTACTGTGTTCAGATAGAATTCTCTTATGGATGGATTTCTTGAATGTAGGAAAAAAAAGTTAGGAGACAGAAAGAATGACAAGAATGCCATTCCAAAACTATACTCTTCAATGTACATTTTATACCCATGTTAGACCCGTTTGGGACTTATCAAATGCACTTGCATATTCTGGGATGATACTCTATATGGTGTTAGACATGTATACTGTCTGAAAATGCCCAAATCCAAAATAGTGTTTATGCTTTGTGCCACAGTCACCTATTTCCCCAGGCAATCATAGTATATACATTAGTAGCCTTTCAAGCTATATGGACTCTAAGTAGAACTTATTTCTTTGAAGCTAAACAATGGAGTTGAAGTCTTATTGTTTCAATAAAAGATGGACTTTGTGGTCTTCTATTTTTTTTACCTCCATAAACCACCAACGTGCAAGGAACAGTGGTTAAAAAAAAAGGTGCAAGGAACTGCTTCTTGTAGATGATGTTTGTCATTGATCATTGCTTATGATTTGATATTGGCTTTTGCATGTTGTATTTTGATTTTTTATTATTGTCTTTCAGAGGGGTTAAAATTGCATCTTTTGCTTATGGAATCCTATGAATAGTATTAACTATCTTGATTCCTCCCTGATGCTATCCACATGGTTCTCTTCAGAATTTAGTTTTGCTTTGCCCTTCTGTAATTTTTATGATGTAGCCTAACAATGCATGTTTTGGTTCTACTTCCAGGTCATCTGCCTCTTAATTTTGGTTGCAGATTTACTGGTTTATACTCTCTATTTGTCTCCAGTGGCAGTGAATTCTCTTCCGTTCAGGGTTGCACCTTATGTCAGAGTTATTCTTTTCATCCTAAGCATTAGGTAGTGACTGACAAAATCTGTACTTTCTGTTTCTGTAGAAATTTTTTATGTGTATATGTTTGTATTTTATATGTCCGACAGGAATCTATCTGTTGATGTGCATGTCCAGAATTAAGCTTTAAGTCTGCCGAAAATGTATGCTTGTGGTTTGTAGATGTACGTGTGAAATTATGCATCACAAAAGATAACTTGGAACTACTGAGCATATTTTTCCATTCATTACTTGACCTGATCTTAGTATCATATAGATCTATAAGATTATCATAGAGAGAGCTTGGGGATAATTTAAATAGTGAATTTTCTATGGTGTTTTTTGTTCCGCTAAGGTTCACAACAAATAAAAATGTAACGAGTAGTTGATCTCCTTTTACCTAACCTCATTGGTTTTTGGGCTAAGGCTAATTTGGTCTGCTTTGGGGTGCATAAATTGACCATTTATAGATTGTTATGCCCGTAATTTAACTTGATTCTTCAATATTTTCAGAGTTTTTTAGCTTTTTGACAACCTATTTAACTTTGGTCTCTAAATCTTGATTGCAAATCACGTTTTCATTGTAAAGGTTGCATATTTTACTGACCATTTTTTAATATCCATGTTTGAAGGAAATTGTACTCTTTTATTCTCCATGATTTCAGTTGATGTTCATTTAATCTTTTTCCCTGCTTTGTTTGCTTAGGGAACTACGAAATAGCATTGTCATTTTGGCTGGAATGATTGGAACGTACTTGAATGTCTTGGTTTGTATACTCTCTTAGCACCAACCCAGTATACATGCCTGCTGTATTTTAGTTTTAAACAATATGTATTTCCTTTGATCTGGCCCAAATTATTGGTCATAAGTAAATATTGCTTATGTTTTCTCTGAGAACAGAGTCACTGTCTCATCTGCTTCCATTGCAGGCTCTGTGGCTGTTATTTCTTCTGTTTGCTAGTTGGGTAGCATATGTTATGTTTGAAGATACCCAACAGGGCAAATTGGTATTTACCTCATATGGTACCACGTTGTATCAGATGTTTGTTTTATTCACCACATCCAACAACCCAGATGTATGGATACCTGCCTATAAGTAAGTTTAGAGTTAAATGGTGATTTTTATTGAATGATTGTAATATATTTGGTTGGAGTTATTTTTCTTTAATGTAAACAAATTGGTTGGATGGTGTTTCTTTCCCCCATAGAGACAAATTTTTACATTTATAAACATTTCAAGAAACATTGCATTCTTATATATTTCTTAAGTGCCTGCTTGTTCCACTCGTTTGTTTTGCAGTGTATAAAATGATAGTTGCTTTTTTTCCTCTGTAATGATTATTTTATGACATGTCCTATCATTTTTCTTTCACTGGTTATTACAGTAAACTCATTCAGAGTTCAGCTTTATTTATACTCTTTTTTTTTTGGAATTGTAATAAGTAAAATCTTCATTTCTTAAGAAAGCCGGGGTGTTTATCTTCTGTTGTATGCTTGGATCAGGTTACAGCCTAAATTCTTTTTGATAATTCCTTTGATTTTTTTTCTCCTTTCAATCTTTTGGCTACAGGGCCTCACGTTGGTACTGCCTCTTTTTTGTTCTGTTTGTCTTGATTGGGGTCTACTTTGTCACAAATTTGATCCTTGCTGTTGTATATGATAGCTTCAAAAGCGAGGTTGGTTGCAAATTCTCTTTACTTTTACTCTGATGAAGACTGGAGAAAGATGCCAATTTAATCTGCAATATTACTTTTATTCTTTTGTTGTTGTTGTTGTTGTTGTATGATCAGTTATTATTTGAATATTGCTAATGATGACTGTCACTTAATAGAAAAAAAAGATTAAACATATGTGCTTAAATCTTCTTTTCTTGTAGCTTGCAAAACAAGTCTCTGAGATGGACCGAAATAGGAGAAGTATTTTGTGTAAAGCCTTCGACCTTATTGATGATTATGTAAGTACTTTATTCACTTATTGGCCAAATATCCCTTTTACATTCTAAATTGCTCTGTGTGAATACTGCTGTCTTTATTTACAATATATGGTTGCTAGAAATCTTTGTATGTCAAAGTCGTGCAGAACTTCATCTCTGCAGTCTTTTCACATTGTGATCTGGATGTGGAGATTTTGCAATGTCAAGTATATAGGATTCGTTCACTATATCTTTTTTCAAAAGTCCTTCTATAGTACCTAATTAGAAATGTATCGGAAAGATAAGATGAATAAAGAGACTTATGATATTGTCTAAACATCTAATTAGAAAGAGAATGGATGGATAAAGTAAGACCAGGAAAGATAGCTTGGGAACACTTCTGGTGATTGAGCATCTCAAAGATATAATTAGATTACTACCATCAATCTATCATGGTTTCAGATGTTTGAATTATTATGTAAAGTTGATAAAGAGAGAATTTTTATGTCCTCGAGTTTGGTGGTTGGATTATTTGTTTAATGTTTATATCTGGAGAGAGACTTTACAACAGAGACCACTTGTCCTAATTATTTGTTTGACTTGATTTATTAATAATCTATTCAACTTCAAATATTTTATTTATGAATAGGTTGACTTATCCATGAATTGGAAGATCCCACCATTGGATTTATCCTATAAATTTTACTACATTAGGTGGATAAAAAGTAGTGACAAAATGTTTGACATGTAGCATTACTCCTTCACAATACAATTTTTTTAATTCGAGTTGTGAAAGGAGTATTATTATCCTTCCTTTTATGCAGCCGCAGTCAACTTATATTTAACTCGTTTGTCTGTCATCATAATTTTTGAAAAAAGAACTTATTGCTACTTTATCGATGTAGCCAACCCTACATTTTAGGAAAAGGCTAGTATGTGGTTATGTTTTTGTTTAAGTTTTCTGAATGTTATATCAGGGCTTCTATTCTAAATGCAGAATGTTGGGTTCCTAAACAAAGAGCAATGCATTCATCTGTTTGAAGAACTGAATAAGTACAGGTATTAATTACGTCACCATATTTAATGTGTTTGTTGAAGTAAAATGCCTTCTTATCTCTTGCATTGATACATATTTCTCCAGTTTCTAGTAGGATTTATGGAAATTGTGCAGGTTCTGTTGGGTTTAAGTCATTTAAGGTTAGCATTTTTGGGGTAAAAGAAAGTGAATTATGTTAAAAAAGAATGAAGAAAAGATGCAGGGAGGATTGTTTATTTTTTAAAAATTTTAAGATGCTGGAAGGATTTACTGTCTCAAATAAGGGGATGTATGTGTAAGCATTATTAACAAGTTGTCTCTCTTGTTAAGTCTGTTTAGTATCTTAATTAGGATCAAAGCATTTTGAACCAGAAGGAATTCAATCTCTTGTTTGATTGTCAAAGATTAGCTAGTTTTCTCTTTGTATCTTTTATCTTAAATCTTAATAGATTTTATTTAATTAGTCAAAGCAAATTTATGTAGATGCATTTAATTCATCAGGTTGTAGCTCATATTTCTTGAGTTTGTTGTAAGTTGCTTAATGTATTAAGGTTCCTGATTTTATTGACATCTCGACCTCTTTTCTTTTTTTAGTTCTTCTGATTTTGTGCATGCTAAAGTATGCCGTCAAAAATCCTTTTCAGGTCTTTGCCAAAAATATCAAGGGAAGAATTTGAGTTAATATTTGATGAGCTGGATGATAGTCATGACTTCAAGGTATACTTATTACTTCACCATTTTGGTTTTATTTAAATTGGGCATTTTTTTCCTTTTTGTATATCGGTCAGTGTATGCTGTTAACTTCAACGATACACGAGAAGAGATTGTAGTTGTTGAGATCAAATACCAGCATAACCAAAATTTTCTAATCTCTAATGAGAAAAGTGGGGGCAAAAAAGTTTGATGTTTTCTAATTTGAGAAAATAGATCGGTTTAGTTACTGTTTCTTTTATTGAAAAAATAGAATTTATTTTCCATCTTTGGCAGGATAACCTTACGGAGAAATCTGGAAGTTTGTGTCGTTAACCAATTGTAAAATTTCTACATATTAATAAGGAATGAATAGTTTTCTTTAGAAGGGTATAAAAAGAGCCTTGTGTAAATCATACATAAGAGGTCACTAGAATGGGAGAGAATGAGCTAATATTCTCTCTGGGTTTGGTGCTCTCTTTTTTTTGGTTGGTCAGAAGCCAACTTCAGTTTTACTCGGTGTAGGAGTTCTATCAGGATGCGCATCAAATTGCCTGAGTTTATCTTGGTGATGAACAGTGTTGGGATCTTCTACAATTGTGTTCCCTGAGTTTGTGGGACTGAATCCGTACAGGGCAATAAACTATATGCTGGGGTTCATCTATAAATAAATGTGAAACCTTCTGCACAGATGGAAAGAGAAATATCTTAGGATGTGAACATGGGTACTGTTGTTTATGTTAAATGAAGGTGGTTCATTTGGAAGGAAAAGAGCCTGACATATGATTGATGGCTAACAAAGATAATGTCAGCTTACAGTTTCCTAATAAGAAATCTTGAGTGTATCAGATAGGATTCTGTAAATATTTTATTGATTGCTATCCCTAACTTTAAGGCTGTGTTTTAAGGGACAGCATCCTTGGAATTAGTTTGTTTCCTAGCATAGAGTTTCCTAAGTTAGGCTTACTATGTATATAAATATTAATGTAATTACTTGTGAGAAAATATAATAGAAAAAGCCTATTTCTAACATGGTATCAGATTAGCCCGATTTCTGGGAATTTTTTCTATTGTCTGGTATATTTTTTACTCCCACTCAACCCTCAAGCCTGTCTATTTTGTTCAAAAGAAATATGTCTGAAATTGTCCAAACCAATACCAATGGGGATAGTTCAGAAGTCTCTATGAACAACTCTAACCCCACAAGTGAGTTGCAGAATATTCAAGTGGCCTACAAGTTAAATGGGAAGAATTACCTGAAGTGGTCTCAGCTGGTTCGCACGTTCTTGAAGGGCAGAGAAAAATTGAGTCACTTACTCGGAACGGGACCTAAAGAAGGAGATCCTAAGTTTGATGCATGGGATGAACAAGACTCTATGGTAATGTCTTGGTTATGGAATTCAATGATGCCAGAAATCTGTGACACATGCATGTTTCTTAACTCATCCAAAGAAATATGGGAGGCTGTGAAGCAGACTTATTCTAAAGTTCGAGATGCTGCTCAAATATATGAAATCTGTCAGATTACAGTTTCCTAATAAGGAATATTCAGTGTATCAGAAAGAATCCTGTAGATATTTTATTTATTGTTATCCCTAACTTTAAGGTCAGGTTTTAATGAACAAAGATCCCTAGAATTAGTTTGCTTCCTAGTATAGAGTTTCCTAAAGTTAGGCACACTATGAATATAAATATTAGTGTAATTTCTTGTGAGAAATATAATATGAAAAAGCCTATTTCTAACATGGTATCGAGATTAGACCGATTTAGGAATTATTTTTTATGGTAATCTTTTACTCCCACTCAACCTCAAGCCCTTTCTTTTGTTCAAAAGAAATATGTCCGAAATTATCCAAACCAATACCAATGGGGATAGTTCAAGTCTCTATGAAAACTCCAACCAAACAAGTGAGTTGCAGAACATTCAAGTGGCTCTACGCCTTAAATGGGAAGAATTACAAAGTGGTCTTCCATGGGTACTTGTAGTTTGGCGCTTTCGTATATCCTATTCTCAAAATTCTAATGTTTGGACACACCACCAATGTGTCTTGGGTCATTGACTCAGAGCTACTGCACCATATGACCCACTCTCACACAAATTTGTTTCATATACACCTTGTCCTAGTAATAAAAAATTACAAGAGTCGATGGTTCTGTGATAACAATGGTGGTCAAGGTGATATTGTTATAAACAAGACCTTACTCTTAAAAATGTACTTTCATGTTCCTAAACTATTTACCAATCTTCTCTCCATCAAAAAATTACCAAAACTCTAATTGTGGTGTGGTTTTTTATCCCAATCGATGTTTTTTTTAGGAACAGAATACAAAGAAGATGATTTGACATGCTAAGGAAAGCCAATGGCCCATACTATCTTGAAGAATCTAGTGGAGAAATTAGTGCTCTGAATTCTTCACCATTATCTTTCCTATCCAAGTCTGTTTAAGCTAATAAAGACCAAATTTGGCTCCATCACCTCCGCCTTGGTCATCCTTCGTTTCAAGTCCTTAAATTTATGTTTCCTTCATTGTTCAAAGGAATACCTGTTGAAAATTTCCATTGTGATGTTTGTGAACTTGCCAAACATAAACATACTTCCTTTCCGGTAAGCAATAAAAGAACATCTGCTCCTTTTACTCTTATTCATAGTGATATTTGGGGACCATCAAACATTTCAAACATCTCTAGGGCTCGGTGGTTTGTATCCTTTATTGATGATTGTACCCGTGTCTTGGATATTTTTTTTAAAACAAAAATCTGATGTAAAGTCTGTTTTTACAACCTTTTACAACATGATCAAAACACAATTTGGGGTTGAAATAAAACGGTTTAGGTCAGACAATGCTAAAGACTATATCAATCAGTTTCTCTCCCCATATTTTCAAGAAAAAGGCATTCTCCATGAGTCCTCTTGTGTTAACACACCCCAACAAAATGGCGTTTTTAAAAGAAAGAATGGTCACATTTTAGCTATTACTAAAGCTCTATTGTTTCAAAAAATGTCCCTAAACAATACAGGGGGCGGCTGTTTTAACTGCTACTCGGTCTTTGACTCTCAAAGTCCTATGCAAGTTCTATCAAAATTTTTTCCTGATTTCAATACCTCAAACCTTCCACCCAAAATCTTTGGATGTGTTGCCTTTGTACATGTACATTCTCAAAATAGGGGAAAACTTGATCCACGAGCTGTCAAATGTGTCTTTCTCGATTATTCCTCTACACAAAAAGGGTACAAATGCTATAATCCAGCCACCAAAAAATTTTATGTTTCAGCGGATGTCACTTTTGCAGAAGAAGAAAAATTCTTTACTCGTCCTTATCTTCAGGGGGAGAACTTATTCACAGAAGATAAGGGTAGAGAATTTTTTCTTCTTGATTTTCTAGCTCCATCCAGACCAAACATTTAGTCATTGCCTACCAACCACCGCGCCTAACTTAATTTTCAGCTCTTATTCAAGACCAAACACTCGGTCCTTACCTACCAACCAGCTTCGCCTAACTTGAACCTATGCAACCCAAAATTGAGCCTACTACACCTAAGTCAACCACAAAGGGATTCAGACACTACTCGCCCTTTACTCTCAAGGAAGAAGGCACCGTGCAAGTTCAATCATCTTCTTCGGATAAACAACCTACTACCTCTACAACCCGAGGTAACTACTGAACCTACTTTGAATATTACTGAAAATTCCGATCAAAAAGACTATGATTTTCCTATTGCTATTAGAAAAGGAACTAGGGCCTGTACAAAACATCCCTTGTACTCATTCATGTCTTACAAAAATTTGTCCCATAACCACAAAACTTTTCTTACTAGCCTAAATTCTATCTCCATTCCCAAAACTGTATCCGAGGCATTAAATGATGAGAATTGGAAAAATGCCATGAAGGTTGAAATGGAAGCACTTGAAAAAAATAAGATATGGGATTTGGTAAAATTACCGAAAGGAAAGAAAACAGTTGGATGTCGTTGGGTGTACAGTGAAATACAATTCGATGGCTCTTTGGAGAGGTACAAAGCAAGATTAGTTGCTAAAGGGTACACTCAAAAGTATGGAATAGACTACCTTGAGACATTTGCCCTGTTGCAAACATGAACACTTTGTGAGAGTGTTGTTGTCACTCACGCCAACCGAGGCTGAAAATTACAGCAATTTGACATCAAAATGCCTTTTTACATGGTGATCTTGAGGAGGAAGTCTATATGGATGTTCCACCAGTCGGTTCGGTCCAAATACGTGACGGTAGTTTGCAAACTAAAAAAGGCTTTGTATGGACTAAAACAGTCCCCGAGAGCTTGGTTTGGAAGATTTACCAAAGTGATGCTCAAGCTGGGGTATAAACAAAGTCGAGGAGATCACACTCTGTTTGTAAAGCACTCATCTTCAGGGGGAATGACTGCTTTGTTAGTCTATGTAGATGACATTATAGTGACAGGTGATGATCTAGAAGGAATGGAAAATTTAAATAACTGCCTAGTAAAAGAATTTGAGGTCAAAGAGCTTTGGTAAATTAAAATATTTCCTTGGTATTGAAGTAGCACACTCTCGAGAAGGAATCTTCATATCTCAGCAAAAATATATAATTGATTTGTTGACAGAGACGGGCAAGTTGGGATGTAAACCAGTAGAGACACCCATAGAGTTGAACCACAAACTTGAAGATGCACTAGAAGATGCGGTAGTTGATAAGGGTTCATATCAAAGACTCGTAGGGAAGCTCATTTATTTGTCACATACTAGACCGGATATTGCCTATGGAGTTGGTGTTGTAAGTCAGTTCATGCACAATCTTAAAGAGTCACATCTTCGAGCTGTATATTAGATTCTACAGTACTTAAAAGGCACTCCAGGCAAAGGAATCCTATTTAAGAAAGGGGAGAATTTAACTCTTGAAGCCTATACTGATGCAGATTATGCAGGATCTATGGTTGATAGAAGATCAACCTCGGGCTATTGCACTTTTCTAGGAGACAACCTTGTAACTTGGAGGAGTAAAAAATAGAATGTTGTGGCTAGATCTAGTGCGGAAGCTAAATTTAGAGCGATGGCCCTTGGAATTTGTGAATTATTATGGCTGAAAATTATTTTGGAAGATTTGAAGATCAAGTGGGAAGGTCCAATGAAGCTGTATTGTGATAATAAGTCATATCAATATTACACATAATCCAAAGGCAACATGATGGTACGAAGCACATTGAGGTTGACAAACATTTTATAAAGGAGAAACTTGACAGTGGCTTAATTTGCACTCCATATGATCAACTGGCAGATATCCTTACCAAAGGATTATCTGGGAAGACCTTTCAAAATCTAGTAAGCAAGCTGAGAATGGATGATATCCATTTCCCAGCTTGAGAGGGAGTGTCAGATTACAGTTTCCTAATAAGAAATCTTGAGTGTATCAGATAGGATTCTATAAATATTTTATTGATTGCTATCCCTAACTTTAAGGCTGTGTTTTAAGGGACAGCATCCCTAGAATTAGTTTGTTTCCTAGCATAGAGTTTCCTAAGTTAGGCTCACTATGTATATAAATATTAGTTGTGAGAAAATATAATAGAAAAGGCCTATTTCTATCAGATAATATCTGGATAGGTTCACCCATTACCATCTCACACTTTCCAGAGCCCTTTCAAATATTTGTAAGAATCTAGTTCTAATCTGGATTTGTAAACTAAAGCTGCATCTTGAAGCCTAGGAAAATGCAAGTTAGTTGGGGCATCGAAGGATCTTGAAGGACCAGCTGTAATATTTAATTGTTGTTTATTACAAGGTTCTGATTCCTTTCAGATGAATGAAACCGATTGTATGGGAAACTTTGGAGGAGCTTTCAATATATTTCTTCAGATCATTAAGCAATGGAGACTATAATGCTATTTTATTGTTTTAAACATTATTTGTTCTTTTCCATATCTTCTTGTATGCGAGCTCTGTCTTATATATCTTTTCTGCTCGGTGGATTGCCTGTTTGTACAATATCATTACTCTTTATTCTTCATTTAATGAGTTTGATCTTTTTTCCACCTGTAGATCAACTTGGATGAATTTACTGATCTTTGCAATGCCATTGGTCTAAGATTTCAAAAGGAGGATGTTGTAAGTCCAATTTTCTATTAACCTTCTCAAAAACATGTTCATACCGATAAGATATTTATGACAGCAGAATCTTTTTATGATGTGCAGCCATCTTTGTTTGAAAGATTTCAAATCTATCGTTCACCTTTCTCTGAAAATTTGAAAGCCTTTGTCCGGGGTCCCAAATTTGGATACATAATATCCTTCATTCTCATACTGAATCTGTTTGCAGTTATCATTGAGACAACGGTATGCCTCTTAATGCATTTCATCTAATGAATATATAATATGTAATTTCTTTAGCAATTAAGGTGCTTCTATTTCCTTGTTTCGTGCAACTAGTTTTACAATTTGATAGAACAAACAACTTGCATTTATCTGATGGTGATGTTGTCAGTTGTCCACTTTCACAAAAGGGACTCACACATTGGAGTAAAACTCTTTTGGTCTCAATTTTAAGAGTTTGGAAACTACTTAGAACTCTGCCTCTGCCGTGTGCTGATTTCCATCTTGCCTTATATCATGTCCACAGTTGGGGGCTCTGATGAATTGTTTTGAAGCACATAATCAGATAGGGTTAGAAATCAAAAAATATCTCAATCAGTACCCCATGAGTAATTGCTTAAAGTTTTTGTTTTCTTTCTATATGATTAAATCTTATCCCTTAATTATTCCATTTTTCAAGAGGCACGCCATCCATTTGAGTAATACAAACTTCTTGGTTTTCTAGACATGCATCTAAATTACATGTAATTTCCCTTATATGTATATTCTAATTTGCTGACTGAATTAATTCAAAAATAATAATTTGCTGACCGAAGAAAAATATGTCAATTTAATTCAGAGAATGTTGTGAATGCATCAAATTCACAGACTAATAAAGTGAAATATGAATGACCTGCAGAAGCTTTCTATTGCTTTACTACTACCATAGCTAGAGTCCAGCAATGTGATTCCCAACTTTAACAATGTTTCTTGCTCTTTTCAACATGGGCTCATGTTTGCCACCTAAACCTGATTTGGAACTGAAATTATAAGATAGCTTAAAATTAAACAAGAAGCTTTTCAAGCTTATGCAATGGTCTGAAGATCTGATGCCTATGGAGGGGGGTACGGAAGTGGCGCTACTGACACTGAGGAACAGGAGAGAAAAATGCTCATGCATTATTGACTAATAAATCAACAGAAGACCTTCCTGATCTGCTTTTACCATTATTTTTTCGTTGTTGGATGGATTGCTGAACGAAGTGAACCCATTTTCCTTATTTTTGCTTCAAATCATTTGATTTCTAGGATACATGTCGCCAAATTTAATTTCTGGGTTGCAGTCTAATTTCCCTGATATAAATTGGCCCACAGCTTGATATTGCAAACAACTCTGGTCAGAAGGTGTGGCAGGAGGTTGAGTTTGTCTTTGGTATGTACCTTTCTAGTGCATGTCAAGATTTTTGAGCTTGTTGATTAACTCCCTGATTTTACTTAATTTTAAATTCATAAATTTGCATGATTCATTTAATGCTTGTTGCATATTATTACTTACTATCTCATGGTGCTTAATGCATTGCTTATTATTTGACAGGCTGGATATATGTACTGGAAATGGCACTGAAAGTATATTCATTTGGCTTTGAAAATTATTGGAGGGATGGTCAGAATCGCTTTGATTTTCTTATCACATGGATAATAGGTAATTAATCAAGTTAAATCTTTGGTATTTTACTTAGATCTACTAAAGCAACCAATTTTATTTTCAATTTTTTTTGAAATTCTAATAATAATACTAATAATACAAATCAAATAGCACAATGAGCTTTCAAAAGGAAAATTTCAGAAATTATTTCGTTTCATGATCTAATATTGGATGACACCTTAATTTAGTTACCGGTTAAACCAAATGTGAAAACTTGGTTGTCATTTGTGTCAATTGCCAATACTTTAGAAATTAAACAGAATGCATTAATTAAATCCTTTCATTTTTCCTATTCTAGAGTTTCCTAGGTGACTGATAATAGAGGAGGGCATGGTTGGGAAATGACTTTTGTTGATGTTATTCCAATTTTTAAATATCGACTGTTATAAAATTTTTAGGTAACCTGTAAAAATTGAAGATATGAAATGATTTTATTATGATCAAAATATTATTGAACATGCTGCTGTGTTATGTGGTTTTCCACTGAAGTGAACTGCTGTATACATTTACAAACAGATAGGTACAAGTTGGGGAATAACCATGCTGTTAAGATACTATCAAGCAATAATGCGCAAAGTTTATTATTATTTTGGAAATGTTTGCACATAGGGATAGAGCAAATGGCATGTGCACTTCTGCATGTTTTACATAAGCAATACTTGTCCATTAAATTTTGAAACATAAGCTTTTATTTTCTCTTTGGGTTAATATGTCTCTTTTACGTGTAAAAGAAAATGCTTCATTTGTCAATGGGCTGCTGAATTTCATTTTATTTAATTTGTGCTTGCAGTTATAGGAGAAACTGTAACTTTTGCATCTCCTGATGAATTTTACTTTTTCTCAAATGGAGAATGGTGAGGACAAAATATTCAAAGTTTGCGTATTAGATGCATCATTTTCTTTTCCTCTTATCATTCATCATTTATCCTTAAACATATGCTTTCTGCTTGTTATAAATAAATTCTAGTTAATATTGTTAGTTTTGGATGTCCCCTTTTCCTCTAGTAGCTTTTACATATCTCATTTGCTTCCATTCTTGTCTACAGGATTCGCTACCTTCTTCTTGCCAGACTGCTAAGATTGATAAGGCTTCTCATGCATGTCCGAAGTTACAGAGCTTTCGTTGCCACATTCTTAACCCTAATACCAAGTTTAATGCCATATCTTGGGACCATATTTTGTGTCCTATGCATCTATTGCTCAATTGGTGTACAGGTACTATGGATATTTTACTTCCATCTTCATCTGCCTGCCTACCTGGATTTTCAGATGCAACATTCTATTGAAGTTACCTCAATATATCAAAATCTGGAGTAGTCATGAATTTTTTATCCTAAAAGAAAATGGTTTCAGATTCCTAGATCTCTAGATTTCATAGTGGATTACTATTCAGTCCAATCAATGTTCTGATTATGTTACTAATGGAAATTATCACCATTTTTCTAGATCTTTGGTGGGATCGTCAATGCTGGGAATCCTGCTCTAGAAGCAACAGAACTCACTGATGATGAGTATCCTTTTTTGTCATTTCTGTATACCCTTCTTATCTTCCCTTAGTATATTTTTTAATCAAACAGAATGCAATGACAATCATGGCAATTTACAGAATTCGTAAATTTTGCATTTGGTTTTAGAGGTATATTAAGTTTTAACAGCAATTGAATTGTTAAACTGTATCAACATTCAGCGACTTTCCTTGACTATATCAGCTATTTGCTCTTCAATTTTAATGATTATCCAAATGGAATGGTAACACTTTTTAACTTGCTGGTGATGGGAAATTGGCAAGTGTGGATGCAGGTATTGCTTTTTTGCAAAAATTTCTTCATTTTGTTGTTTCTTTCAACATGTTTCTACAGTGTAGGGCATGTAGAGGGACATCCTTGTTATATATGATCTTGATGTATGCTTCATTGGTCAATTACAATAGAATTATGCTATTTCACTTCTGGATATATTTCTCACTTCTTCTTGCTGCCTCTACTCACTCGCAGAATAAAAGAATATTTTCTAAATTAGAGCTGGCAATGGGTTAGTTTAAAAGTTTTGGGAACCTATTCAAATTATAGCAAATTTATCTCTTTGAACTTCTAAGCATCTAAGTAAATTTGAAAGCAGGTGTACCACCTTTTATTATTCACGATATTATTTGATTGATAAGCTATGTTCACATTAACATAAAATGAGGCACAGATTCAATATGCATGGTCCATGCTGATGTGGGCAGTTCTAAAAATAGATGCATACAAAGCTAGGTCACAGAGACTTTTTTTGTATTTTATTTTTTTGTTCTCTTTGTAACAGAAAACAAAAACCTTTTGCACCAATTCTTACACCAAAAAATTGTATATGCAGTTTTACACTTACAAAAGAAAGTGTAATTCTAACAAAAGGAGATAACTGTATAGAGGATCGCATAATAAATGCTTCACTTTTTGTTTGCTCTTAAAATGCTCTACTTATATTGAGTAAATAAAATACTTGAGGAATATTACAAATCAACACATTTTTTTTTCTCCAGAGAAGAGACTGAGGGATAAATTGTCTGGAATTTGTGTGGATTGGTTTGTTGTGTCTGACTTGAATACTCTTTCTGAGCAAATATCGCTTAAACTAGTATATTTCAAGTTTTTGCTTCCCTGTATTACATTGAGGAATGAAGTACTTTCTGGTCAAAAGTAAAAATGACCTTTAGCTTGGTCATTTGTAGCCATTCTTTTATGCAGGTTCTATAGAATTTTGCTTGCTCATGCATGTTCTTTTCATTTTTTCTCCTCTTGCTCTACTCAAATTGTATAACCATTCCCTGAGTAATTGATTTTTCGTTCTCCTTCTGAATTGCTGTTACAGAGCTACAAAGAATTAACTGGAACTTCTTGGAGCCTTGTATATTTTATCAGCTTCTACCTAGTTACTGTTCTGTTACTTCTGAATTTGGTAAGTTATGAAATATTTGATCTTCTCACTGCCTTTTAACATTGTAGACACATTACTTCCGTATACTTCAATGCTTTCCGGACTATTTTTAATTGTCATGCTGTCATCCAGTATGCATTGTTTATATGATGTTTATTTGTTTGTATTGACATGTACAAAAGCAATTGGATGCTTCTCACTCACATATGGTCTCTATATATTTGCAGTTTAATCTTTTTTCTTGCATTTTGTGACTTGGCAGTTTTAAAACTGCTTCGACATAAAGGACTAATAGGAAAGAGAAAAGAGTGAAGGAGGAGTACGAAGAGCAAGTTGATTGGCCCTGTGTTTTTTAATAGTTCGACAAGTTAAATATAGCATCCCTAAATATAGTTCTTATTTAGATTAATTTATTTGAACATACCCAACAAGGAATATTAATTTAGTAATAAGATGTCTGTTCATTAATCATCAATCTTAAGTTTTCTCCCTTAATAATAGGTACTATATATTAAGTTTCAGTGTCACTACCCTGAATATGTCTATTTGCTTGATCATCATTCATCTAAATTTGAGTTAGATTTACTGATATATGATTGTTTCCCTGTTCTCTAGATCATGCCTTTATAATTCATGTTTTCAAGGTATGTTCAATACGTTTATAAAAAGAACAAGAAAAAACTTATTTTTCTTCCTTTTGTAAATTCAGGTCGTAGCTTTTGTCTTGGAGGCATTCTTTGCTGAAATGGATCTTGAGGCATCAGGGAATAGTGAAGAATATGACAAGGTTGGTACATTTTATAAACTCGTCATTAGATATATACAAATTTATTGCAGAAGTTGGGAGTCTTCCAGGGAGTTTTCAGGTTGGGATTGTAGCAACCTTTGCATTTTTGTTATTCATGAGTCTTCTTCAGCGTCATAAAGTTTGAGGTTAGCATTAGTGTCTGCTTAACCGTGGTTTATTAAGTCAAGTTGATCTATTTAGAAGAGTAAAAGGTCACTTCTAAGTAACAATGTATGCCTATGGGCAAATTGTCATTCCCATTATCATGGCCGTTATCCAACAAATTAGTGTTAACATATCCATCTAAATGGCGTAAATCTGATTGCTGATTTCATATTCCCAGGATGCTGGATCAGGAAAAGGTCGAAAAAGGCCTGCTGGGTTTGTATTTTCTGTCCCGATATTTCTATAATTTTTTTTCACTTTCACTCCATTTGTTTGATGTTGAAGTTGCAATTTGATTTTCTTTTATCCTTGGTATGATGCACAGCACAAAGACTCGTAGTCAAAGAGTTGATATCCTTCTACATCACATGTTAAGTGCGGAGCTGGATAAAAGCCACTCCTCAGCCTCCTCCGATGCCTAACTTGATTCCATTTCTTCTTCTGGTAAGCAAATTCCTTCTAAACAATAAGCTCTTGATTGAAGTTCATGAAGCCATATTAATTTGGGCTTGTTGAACTTTTAGGTGCATCACTTGTTTCAAGTGTTCAACTTGGTCGATGTACACCCAAGTCTGCTTGCAAAGATTTATCTTTTAGATCGAAACCAAGGTTGTGTATTAAGCTCTGAGATTGTGATAGTGATATAAATATATATTATATGATTGATAAATAAAATTGTTCCTTCTTCCATAGCTTTAGATTATTCTGCCCATAAGAATTAAAGAGGTCAGTTTGAAAGAGTATTTATTTATTTTGTGCGCGCGCTAGCAAGCTAATGGAGGGGTAGTAGACTAGTGCAAAAGCCAAAAGCAACGCAATGATGTCAAGATTATTCGTCCATGTCTACATGTAAATGTAGATAAAATATCAAATGTGTAAGGTGGTGTTTAATGGTTGTATCTAACATCTATATATGCTAGTGGTATTCAAGTTTTAACATCCCTGATGGTAATGAGATTCAAATTGAAACATCCATAATAAAACAGATAAAACAAACAGTGACAAAACATACCAACAGTCACGTGATGATAGATTCAACAATATCCGCTTCTGCTACGCTTCATTACAGTTTGACCCCTAAAATCTATCAAATGCCACCCTTTAAAAGTACATATATGAACAAACTAAATTAAGTACAATAGATTCAACCAAAGTATACTAGAGTTTAGCAGCACATGTTGGCTGAAATGATAAAAATAATTACAGTAAAGGCTAAAATTGAAGCACTGTGGCTTACAGTCAACCAGAGCCGTTCCACTATATATATATGATTAAATCTACCGGGGAATCCCGAGATTATATATACCGTAAGAAGTAGTAATAATGTAACCAAGTTCACCAAAATTGCGTTCACCAAATCATTCATACTAAACGGCACTACATTAGCTTCTATAATGGCTTAACACATCCCATCCTACACTTCAGATCTAACCAACTCTTCTTAACCGTTATCAGCTTCTGCAACTCTGAAACTGCTCACAGTTCGTTGACCCGTTTTTCACAAATTCTTTAGCCACCGCATTGATCATCTTTGGAATCGTTCCTTTAAATTCCTCAGAGCTACCCTTTACAATTTTGTTAGCATCCGGAACACCATCTCTAACCACAACAGAGCCTACTATAGCACCCTCTTTATAGGCTTGACATGCCACAAGGATGTCTTGTGCACGGTTGCGAAAATGACCAGTAACAAAGTCCTCAAAATGCTGTGTACAGAAAACATGACTGATTCGTAAAACTTACAGAATACTGAACATTGACGACAAGAACAAAAAGAATTGTAAAATGATCCTATTTAACAAGCATGCCTGACCGAACGCCGAGGCCATATACAACGGGTGAATTATTTAGTATTCAAAGATTATAGGAAAAGGGAGGGTATTCAGACTTGTCAATGCATGTATACAAATTCCAGGAAAAAGAAATACATAATAACAGATAGACACAAAAAGAAGTTATTGTGGCAATCATATTTTTCGGCATCTTACCGACAAAAACACACTTCATAAAAAAGATAGATACAGAAGAAAATTCGTGGATGTACTAGATAAGCAAGGATACCTTTGGCGGTCTTCTTAGTGTGTAAATCATTGTCTTTAATGATAGAATAAATACTTCCTCATTGTACTTCCTGGACCTCCTGTCACCTTCAGCCCCAACATACGAAGTTTCATACCCAGGTTCATTAAAGAAAGGTCTAGCATTCAGAATAAGAGCTTGTATGGAAACCAATACTTGTAGCATGGTCGATTGCCCCGGAACCCACATCTCATTCTGATGCCCATGCCAGGTGCCCAAAAGGCTTAGACACACTTTACCACAGTTGTATAAATTTGGATTTAACCGGAGGCCACCAGAATAATAATAAACCATCTGCCAAGAAATTACCATATCTCCATTAAGCTCCATAAAAATAAGTTTTAATACAACATACAGTCCAATATGAGAATTTTTTGGGGAAGCAAGCAGATGTGCATACACACTGATGACTGAACATACCGGTGGCTCTTTGGGATATTTTGGAGGAAAGAAACAATCAAAAACAAAAAGGCCATCATGGTATGGAGTACCAGCAGGTCCTATAATAACAGCCCTCAAAAGATCCATCCTTGCTTCATAAACTCTCACATATATAGTTTCTGTGTAAGAACAGAGAGAGAGAGAGAGAGAGAGAGAGAACATGAGTCATTCAAACAAAATCATGCCAGGGTATGAGAAGAAAAAAAAACGTAGTGGTATTCATATTTTAGAAGTCATGGGATGCATTTAGAAGGGAACCGGAAAAAAAGAAGCTACAAAATTTAGAAATAACTGCACCTGTCCTTTAAAGTTTGGCATGACTCTAAAGATGTTATTCAGCTTGCTAATGTTGCAGAATTTCAGTCAGGGGAGTAGTTAACGCTTGGTTAAAGTAATTTAATATGTCATAATTCCTTACAGTTAGCATGACAACGACACCATATTTCAGAAAACATATTCATAAAACGAACTCACCTGGTAAGTCCTTTTCCAGAATCTTCCACTCCTCTTGTATTTGCTTTGCCCACTCCTTTGGTTGCTATCAATAGAAAGTGCAAATTTCATATTTATATAAATACTTGCAAATTTACCATGACAGGCAAACAAGATGTATACTCACCTCTCCTGATGAATTCAAATTGCTGTAATGATGATCTGAGAAATCATCCACAATATCAAAATGTTTGAAACTGAGAGAATTTTGCACAACTCCATTTTCTTCATTTCCTTCTTTCCGATCAGACCCTGACTCTCTTAGGACCATTGAAGTATTGGTAGAAACCGACTTCAGTTCGCTATCAACCAAATTTGATGTTATCGCTTTCTTGCTTTCAGCCAGACATGGGGTTGTTGAGAGCGAGACACCCAGGGCAGGAGGTAGATTTCCAAGTGGAGCAGAGTCTTTCAGCCAAGGAATTGAAGCCTCTACCCCAGGAGGAAGATCCACATTATCAAAATGGGATTGCATAATTGCATAATCATCTTCATATAAAAACCATCATTGTCACCATAATCAGAAACATCATCAGCATAGTCATCATAATCCTCATCATCATCAGGATATGACAAATCAGAGTTAGAACTATTGATATTATTTGAATTGATTGATGCAGAAGTAGAACTCTTGAAGGGATTGTTACTATCCTCAGACCCTGCTATACTGACAGAAATACCCTGATCACTGGCTGAAGCATCCTGGAAAAAAAAAAAAAGGAAAGTTAATTAAAAGCCAGTGGTGATAAAATAATAAAAGATGTGCCACAGAAACATGCAGTTTCGATTTAAAAATATAATGAATATACCTTTACATGGTCTTCCCACTTCTTGTCACAGCATATTTTAGTCTTCCCCTTGGTGTCCATACCAGCTTTCTCAGAATCAACCAAAACAGTTGTTGGATCTTCAACTTGTTCAATATCCATTGCATCAGAAAGAAGAATCTAAACAACAAGATTGTTTCTTCAGCATATAGTTCAAGCAAAATAATTAAGTGAAAACTTAAAAAAGTTGCATATCAAAAAGCTCCAAAGACAATGATAAAAAATTGGGAAAATTGACAGTGACAAGAATATGCTTTTCATACATGCATTGAAGTTTCAAGATGCTCTAGTTTTTTATGTTTGTAGCTGCAAATTGAATATTAGGGCGAAGAGTATTATGTTAACAGGTTACGGATCAAGTCACTAGGCAATTCATGAGAAAACCTGATTTGATAGACAAGGCCTTACCCTTGTTGCGATTCCTATCTCGTGGAAAACCTATGATTAATAATAGGTATGGAACTCGTCTAGGGGAGCTCCCAGCCTCGGGACTTGTGGAAGGGAGCTACTAATCTTAGACTGATTAGGAGAGAGAGTCTTAACCCTCTAATTTGAATGAAATTCTGTCTTATTTTATTACCAAGAATCGTCCCCTAGAATTGAAGTTACATAGGGAATTAAGAAAATATAATTAAGGACTTTTATTGTAATAAACTATTCGCTAAATGCAATTATTATGATTAGGAATATTTCTAAAATAAAGTTGTTTGCCTGTCTTCTTTCCATCAAGCCTTTGATTTCTTGTCTTGCCCACAAAGGCATCCGTAGCAGAGTACCAAACAGACTAACTCTTGAGAGTAATATTAAGATTCAATTGACAGATAGGTACTCATAACAGTGAACCAAACATTCACTCAAAGTATTCAACTGATCAATGAGGCAAAGGTTAAACAGGAAAAAAAGCTATGCTACTTACTTAAAGCATAATCTACAAAACTGTTTTTAAGTCAAATTACTTAAATTTGTACCCAGAAGGCAAGAAAACGTTAATATTCCAAGAAACCAAATTAGGATATCCTACTAATTCTTCAAAAAGGTTCACTTCAAACTATTATGGGCTAAGTTTTTTTCTAAGTCAGTAGTCCTAAACTTCCATTAAAAAAGAAAAATCCTCCAATCGCATCATTAAAAAATAATAATTGCATAAATAATACTTGCATGCAAGCCAAAAATATTACATGGATGCTTTGGACCAAAGACAACACGCTAAACAAATTGGCGAATCGAAACAAACCAAAATTAACCGAAGGCTGTGCTTGGCCACAGAGAAACATAGGAGGAAAGCCAAAGAACAATATAAACCCTTTTGGTGATACTTATAGTTTGTTTCAACTTCTCTCTCTGAAACAGGCAGTAAGACCTCGACTTTCTCCGCGGACAGAATTTTCCAAGCAACCAAACAAAGAACTTAAGAAGAAAATTTATATTATAAAAAGAAATAGTCAAAGAATTACATAGAAAGCTCATTTAGTAAACGAGATAGAGAGAGAGGGGGGAGGGAACAGAATTCCGATCAAATACCGTAAATCAAATCAAAAGATCATTAGTCAAGAAACAACAAAAACCAAATTCCATCCACTTCTACAGTTAATCAAAGGATAAAGCACGCACATAATTCGGTTTAATGGAAAAGACATATATATATATATATTGAAGAAAAGGAAAAACCTGGGTTGGTTTGAGTCGCTTGGAGATCGAAGCGTCGTCTACACGAAGATCCATAAAAAAGACGGATTTTCCCACCAACTCATAAAAAGGAAGCCTAATTTTCTACAGAGAGAAAAACCTAATTGAAAAGGTAGAGTGAGAAAACCGTACGTGATTCCATTTAGAATGATACCATTTCTTTCCTTTTAAATATTAGTAATCATAACACTATCAAGGTCACCAAAAAATAAATATTTAAAATAAAATATTTTCCTTTTATTAATGAGATCCATTATTTCAAGCTTCAAATTTCTTCAACAGTTTGTCGTTAAGAGTAGGTGACGTGCGTGGAAAGAAGGAAGTGTGGTTTTATTTTATTTAACAATTTTTAATTAATAAAAATAATAATGGCCACGTAGGCATTGAATCAGCTGAGTAATTAGTATTAAACAAGTAGAGGTCAGAATGGGGAAATAACAGTTTAATATTGGATAAGACAGAGAGAGCACCTAATTAGTAATTAGGTAAAGCACCCAAACTTTCATGAACTGCAGGGAAGCGTCACACATTGCTCATCTTTTGCATTCTATTTAATTTATTATTTGATGAATTTGTATATATAAAAATATTTTTAAATTCAAAAAAGCCATACAATATTTATCAACTGCTCTAAATAAATAACAGATAAATAAAGAAACAATTTTAAAATTCTTGCTTCACACAGTATAAATTTATAAAAAATATTAAAAAATATCATAAACTTATATTATCTCACCATCTATTAACATAATCTTCCATCACAACTTTTTTACATCAATTTTTAAACTAATAATTATTAATTTAATTTAATTACAATTATTATAATTTTTTATATTTTATGCTTAAAATTCTATTCAAGTGATAACTTTATTTTAAAAATAGCATTATTTTTTAAATAATAATTCTAAATTAAATTATAATTATTTTTAAAGCTAATATAGTAATATGATGGAAAATGAAGAATATTCTCCTTAAATCAAAAGTTTTTCCAAACTTATACTTTTATATATATTATAGAAATGTAATTTTACACGTTTAATATTTAAATATTTTTTAAAATATTGTATTTTATTTCATTAATAATCAATAAATTGAATATAATAATTTATAATTTATATGTAGCAAACAGAATTTAAAAATAAAATTCCTTAACTTTTACTTCAATTATAATTATTTCAACTAAACTTTTTAAGTAATAAATATAAATTAAATTATAATTATTTTTAAATGTGCAATTATCTCAATTTTATTAAATTATAATTATTTTTAAATGAATAATTATCACATTAAATATTATAATTATTTTAAATGTCAAATTAATAATATGATGGAAAACAAAAATATTTTCATCAACTTACAATTTTTTCTAAACTTGTACTTATATATATTATAGATTCAGATTAATTTCCATAGTAATAGTTGAATTATTTTAAAGTTGTAAATTACTTAAACAATTATAAAATAATAATTAATTATAATTATGGTTTTTAAAGTATTAAAATATATGTAATTCAAACACAAACAAGTACAATTGTTATGAGATAAATATAAAAAATAAAATAAAAATCCTTGTAAAGTAAAGCATTCAGATTAGATAATGTAATAACAAAGTTTTTATCAAAATCATTTTTAGGAATTCAGTCTCATTGTTGGAGAGATGTCCTACAATGTTAATGACATATGGAGCATTTTAAATTTAAAATTTTATATAAAATTAATATTATAAAACTAAAATTATATGCTCTTAGTGAAAATATATATTTAATACTAAGTGAAAAATAAATTTGTACCAATTTACTTGATAATTAAAAGAAACAAAATCATAAAATAAAACACTTTTGTGAAGATGAGAAGTTGCTTCTCTAACAATGGTATAAGAAGTCAATGACAATTAATATTTATTATCAACACTATTATTCTCACCATAAGTATTTTTACTACACCATTTGTAATCATTTAAGTTTTTTTAAATGCTTTTTCCTTATGAAAACATCTTTGAATTTTGTCACTTGAATTTTAATTTCTAAAATAATTTAAATCAATAAAATTTAATAAACATAAAATCAATAAAAAAAATAGAAAATTTGAGCTTTCTCGTGGTGAGAACCATATTTATCTTGAAATGTTCAAAAAAACCTTGGGATGTTTGGAATATTAAAATTAAGAAAATTAAAATATTAAATAGAGATCATAAAGGATAATTTATATTACCTAATCATCCGGTGCTATTGTTATTTGTGGATATTGTATTTTCGAAAAATATTACTTAAAAACTTAATTCTAACTTATTAAATGTAATTGGATTAATTATGCTTAACTACTTGATACTATTTATAGAGCTAATTTTAAATTTTAATTAATTTTTAATTCTAATATTTATCTATATTAAGTTTAGAATTCTACTCAAATTAAAACTAAAAAGCTAACATTTTGCTTTATAATTATTAAATTTAAAATGAATTATAAAATAAATATGAATTATGTAAAACCCCTCAAGTTTTGTTTTTACTAATTTATTTTATGTTAATGTGGTTTTTATAATTACAAAATGACGTGATTAAATAGTGGCAAAATAAAGCCTATAGGTCTTTTTTTAATTAATTAGGCTTTTAGACCGATTTTAAAATTAATGAGGGAAATAGATCAATTTAAATGGAAAACAAGTCCAAAAACTTGATTAACTCAAATAACTTGAACTATTTAATTCAAAATTTGAAAAATTTATCGAGTTTTTCAATCGAATCATTTTGCTCACCCCTAAATGTGTCAAAATGACGTGAAAGCAAAATAAAGCCTATAGGTCAAGAGCCGATTTTAAAATTAATGAAGATTGAAGGTGGTCGGATATCGATGAACTAGCTGAAGAATAATTTCAATGAGCTCCATGAAGACCTTGAAGATCGAACAAAAGAGGTCATAGAACAATACGTTCGAGCATACATCATGAGGTTAATCAAGGGCATTTTAATGTTAGACAAATCTCAAAATAAGGTGCACGTAAGGTGGCTACTACATCTAGTGGACTTCAATGAATGCAGGAAACTAAGTTAAGAATCTGTCATATTTTCCATGTTATACCGAGAGATGTGTCGGGCCACGATACCGAGTGCGGCGTCAATCAGTGCTTGTTTGCTCCAACTGCAACACAGTATACCTGTCCTGGTCGCCAAGCACGAATATCAGGATGCCACACCACCGTCTCATGTCATACTCATAGTAAATTGTCACATTATTAAGAAATCGTCCTCTTTATCAATGATCTTATAAATTTTTAGTCAGTATATCAATCATCATTAGAACATGCCAAACATACTTTAAATAAACTTATAGTAATAATTGAACATGCATTAGGATTACTTAGCAAAATTTCCAAGACAATCATGTAGGTATCGAATATCGATACTAGAACAAGAGTATTGATATTTTCTTGGTACGATATCGATATTGTTTGTAAAATTGATACCAAATCAGTATTTTGTTTCTCATCTAAAATCAAAGTCTCAAAAAATATCGGTACCTCTGTAAAAATTCGATAAAATTACCCCAAATATCGATACTCGTGATATGGTATCGATGCCAATTTACAATTCTGACTTCTTGCACATTTCAAATCATAGATTTATCATTTTTACAACACGAATACTGATACATTACTTCAGACTAGAAAAATACAACATGAAACATCCTGAATTAAGGCCTAGTCGGAACAGTGGTTTTGTGACCACAAATTTGACGTAATAAAATTTATTTTTATTATATTTTTATGGTCTAAGATTTCACAGAAATATTTTGTGAAAATTTCGTTCGAAAATTTCGACGTTTAGACACTCAATTTAGTCAAAAGGACTAAATTGTAAAAAGTACAAAAGTTAAGTTCTACATGTTAGAGGTGTCCAATTGTTATGAAATTTTAAATTGGAGGTCCTTAAATGATAATTAGACCATTGGTTAAGTTGGTGGACAAAAATGGACATGGATGGGTATGTTTCAAAAGATTTTTTTAAGGGGCATTTTGGTAATTTAGTGAATTAAATGAATTAAAAACAAAATTTAAATGCCAAATATGTCCATCTTCTTCATTAGGACGAAATTAAAAGGGTTCTCCATAGCTAGGGTTTGTTTCAAGCTTCCAAGCTCCATAATAAGTGATTTCAAGCCCCGTTTTTAATGTTCTTTACATTTTTGGAACCCGGTAACTTGGTTTAACTTATTCTAGCAATAATTTAACCTAGGGTTCATATTTGAAAAAATACCCATAGGTGAAATGTGTTTATTTTGATATTTTATGATAGAATATGAAGGCTGAAATTATGTTAAACAACTTTTGCTAAGCGATTTTACGTGAAAACGAGTAAAACTACATAATCGGTAAAATTACCTAATGTTCATAAGTACATGTTAGAGTGAGAATTTGATGTTGTTATAGAAGGGAAAAATGTTCAGCATGTTATAAAACACAAGAATAAGGGATGAAGTTTAATTTTCGACCTAGGGAAAAATGTAATTATGCAAAAGTTTAGGGGCAAAATTGTAATTTTGTCAAAGTTTGAGTTAGGTACTGTTTTGGGTAGTACAATAATTAAATAAGTGAAATGTGATGTTTTAGACCCCGAAAAATGAGAATTGGACCTAGAATTGGAGGAAAATCGAAAAATCAGCATTCGAGGTAAGTTCGTGTGTTAGTAATAATGCAATACCATGCTTGAATTGTAATTTTCTATTGATATGGCATAAATTGTATGATTTAATATGTTTAGGAGAAGTTTATGGATGGTATGTATGGTATGGAAAATGTGATGTTTATTGTGTTATGTGAAATTGGATGGCAAATTAATGTTACAGGAATTGAATGTTAAATTAATATTACATGGGTTGTATGAGTTGCTACACGGTTGTACCTAACGAGATTTCGAAAAAAATTTTATATGTAAATAATGCATTTATTTTACTTGTACAATAATTATTTTCTAGATATTATGAAAATCATTGGGTGATAACTGATCGCTGCAAAACAGTCTAGTTTTAATATTTAGTGATCGAACCTGTAGACTGACTACGACAACGATAGAGGCAAGCGCACCTATCGAACAGTAGTATAGCTCAGGCAAGAATATCTTATCGAACCCAAGGAACCTAAAAGTACTACTACTCACTTTCTTTCTATTATTTAGCCTAAAATATGGAGTGATTGGTTTATTAAACTAAAACAAATGAAACATTTAAACTAAATGCAAAGACAAAAGAAATGAAACTTTGGGAAAAGACGTTGAAGAAAACTCAATTGATAAAGATGATACCTTCGGGAAGAATCCACCTATGACTTCACTTATTATCTACCTTTTCAATTCATATGATTTCTTTACTTAGCTTGATCCGTGAGACTCCCTAACCTATATTAAACCTTCTCTCAAGTGAATAACGCCTAACCTTAGGTTAATTAGTGGAACTCTCGTTCTCTTATAATAACCCCTAAGGAAGCAATAATCGATCAATGGACTCCCATATTAGGTTTCACCCTAATTCGCAAAATCTCGTAACCCTATCTCTAGGCGCTCGATCAACTCCGCTTAATTATGCTAGATCTACTCTTAGCGTGGTCTATTCCTCCTCCACCTAAGCACATCGATAAAGTTAAGCAACATAATTAAGAACAAACTAAGTATTTATCATATAAACCAAAGAATTAAATAACAAAATCCATCATAGGTTTCATCCCTTGTATCCGAGGGTTTAGTTCATAATTAGACAAGAAAATATCTCAAGAGAAAAGATAAAACAAAACATAGGAAATCCTTAAAACCCCTCAAGGAATTGAAGAGGAGATCCTCCGTCTTGAGTAGAATTCGACTCTTGAGATGGATCAATTGGCTATCTTTGAGACAATCCCTAAACGAGTAAAGCTCGCGAAAAATTCGCTAAAACCTTACGCCTTGAATTGTCAGTGGATTGTTTATATAGACCTTTGGGATGCTTTCCTTGGCTCCTAATTACTCGTAATTCAGGTATAATTCATCCTAGATGTTTGAGTAGACTTAGGATTACGTTTCTTGGGCTCCAAGCATCCTATTCCGAGTGAAATTTCCCTTTCCCGCGGCAGGGGCACGGCTAAGGCACGCCCGTGCAAGTCGTGGTCCAGCCCGTGTCTCCATTCTGTTGATTTAGGCACGGCTATGACACGCCCGTGTAATATATGGGTAGAGGCCGTGCTTCGGGTCTGCCAATTGGGGTACGACAGTGTACATCGGGGTCAGGCCTTGTTGGGCTTTTTATCGACGAGGCACGGTCGTGTAAATCAGGGTGTGACCGTGTGCAATCTAAATATTGGGGCACGCGGTGGTGGCATGAAGTCCGTGTAGTGCCGACTTCTTGGTTGGCCCAATTTGGTCCGTATAAGCCCGCTTTACGTTCTTTTTATCCTTAGGTGTTCTCCTGAGTATAAGATATGAAAAGAAGGGATTAAGAGCATCTTTTTACATGAATTGAGGGCTAAATCATCCAAAAGCATACTAAATATGGGGTTAAAATGTGTTACTTTTACGGTTTATCAAATACCCCCACACTTAAGCTTTTGCTTGTCCTCAAGCAAAATTCTCAATTTACAATTAAAACGAACTTTCCAAAATTCATAATTCCCATTGACAATGCCTCATCATAATTCATAGATAATTTATACATGGATTATTTAACTCGAAGTGCCCTAAAGATTCAATTACGATAAGTCATACCTTTATAGCCTGAAACCGTAGGTGTCTCCCCTTATCTAAGTAATTACCTTTGATTCAAAACCGACAAGGACCGACATCCTCACTAAAGATTCACTCAAATGACTCAAATGTGTTTAAGTTTCAAGAATAAGCACTCTAAGTCAAACGTGAAAAGTTAATCCCATAAGCTTGCCTGAAAATCAAATCTCCACCACTGTATATGTAACAGACCGAATTTGACCCTAATTGGAACGATGGTTTTGGGACCACGAATCCGAGTCTGAGAAATATTTTAATATTATATTTTGTGTCTATTATTTGTATATTAATGTGTGTGAAAGTTTCATAGAAAAATTTAATCGTTTGTGTGCTTAATTTAACAAAAAAGACTAAATCGCGTAAAGTGTAAAAGTTGCATGCTATAGGGTAAAGTGCTAGAATGATGATGGCTTTATAATATTAGGTATTAAAAGGGCAATTAGCCCATTATTTAAGTGAGTGGACGGCATATGTCTAAAATAACCTTATATTTATGTGATAATTATTTTATAATGAAAGGTTATTTTGTATTTTAGTAATTAAGTTATATATATTAAAAACAAAGCTTAAAATAAGCCATGTTCATCATCTTCCTATCACCAAAAATAAGAATGAAATAAAAGGGTGAGAGCTTGTTACATTCGGCCATATTTTAAGCTTAAATTTGGTATGTATTTTTAGTCTGTTTTCAATAATTTTTACGTTTTTGAGATCGTTGCTTCATATATTACCCGACCCATGCTAGAATTTTTGAGATTTATGTGTGTATGAGGTTCGGCCATTGATGTGTTCATGTGGTTTTTGGTGTTTGTTATTTTTAAATTAAAGATATCTTAAGGATTAGTATGTTTTGTATTAGAAATTTTAGTAAATTTGAGTATTTGGGCTAAATTGAAAAAATAAATTTTTAGAGGGGCTTATTTGAAAAATAAATGAAATGTATGCCTTGGTATGGATGTATAGAAGATTCGGCCGTAAAGAATTGAGTGCAAATTATGTGTATTTTGTGTTTTGTGCAATTAGGACTAAATGGTAAAAATGTGAAACTTTAGGGGTAAAATGGTAATTTGCATATTAATGTGTTTTGGGACTCAATTGAAGTGAAATGTACTTGAATGAGCTGAATTTGATGTGTTTAGATCAAGAGCAAAGAAAAACGGAATTGGATCGGGGAAAGAGGAAGGTTCTCGAATAGTCGATTTACACGGTCTATTGACAGTCGAGGTAAGTTCTTAAGTTAAAATTCATTAAAGAGATAATTATGAATGTGTGCAATGAAATTATTTGATTAATTTGAGTAAGAAATATGTGATAGCCGAATGTTAGTTTGGATGTCCCATTTTGGAATGAATATGTTTTGAAATGCAAAATGAATTAGTATATTTGATATTAGAATTGATATATATCAAAAGTTTTTAAATTATTTTACTTTTATAAAATTAATTGGTTTTGTGAATATGAATTGATAGTGATGTATGGGTTAAGAAATGTAAGTTGTTATTCACTTATTATCTTATTGATCAAATAAATGAATTTACATCAATGATGAAAGGACGTAACAAATAAATTAACCTAATCCTATAACTTCTTCTTTAAGCTCTTCTTCAACCCATCTTCTTTATTTCTTTCTTTTCATCGCTCTTTACTCTTCTTCCATTTTGAAATTTCCTCTTTTACTTCAAAAGACGTTTGGTTTCTTCTTCACTAGCATTTCAAATTGCTCCACTTTCTTTTTCCTTCTCGAAAAATCTTTAAATCGCTCCATCATGCGTAGAATGGAATCGCAATCTCTCTCTCGTAAAACTCCTCTATTTTATAAAGCATTTCTCTTGCTATTAAATCGGCACAAGTATTTTCTTTCCTTGGATAAACCGAATTTTCTTGGACATTAAAAGAAAGAAAAAAAAGGGCCATGGGTAAAATTAGAAAAAAGGGTTGTGTTGAGCTATCGGTGAGCAAGCTGAGGTACGGTGGGAATCAATCCATTGAGTAATCGGAGGTATTATCCAAACACCCCATTGAGATTGAATTAAAAAGTGGTTTAAACTGAGCTAATAGGTCATCCAAAGGAAGCCTTAGTATATTTGATATGACAGTGAATTGGTTTTGTGAATATGAATTGATAGTGATGTATGGGTTAAGAAATGTAAGTTGACGAATTGATCTAAATTTTAAGCCTGCCCTAGTGCTTGGTGACTTATTTCGGCTTTAAGCCTAGCAGACTAGTGCTTGGTGACTTATTTTGAGCTTTAAGCCTAGCCTAGTCTTTTGACTTATTTTGGGCTCGAGCCTAGCGTGCCTTTGTCTTGTGTATATATATATATCGTGCTTTGTGCTAGCAGCTTGCTTTGTGCGGTGTTATATATCGGGCTTTGATGCCTAGCGTGCTTGATGCCTTGGTGACGCGTTTCAAATGGAGAAACCTTAAATTATTCAAGGTAAAACATAGTCAATGCATCGTAAACGCCGTAAGCATAAGTCCTTTTTACATCTACCGAGAGTAAGGTAAGTTATGTTTACTACTACTTGGATTTGAATGATAATATATGAATGGGGTTATGTGCAATTGAGCTTATGACCGATGTGTATGAGTAATTATATGATTGAAATTGAGTTTGAATGTAATACTTTGGTAAATTCGATTATGAATAGAAATGTTTAAAGTGATAAGATTTTGAGTGGGATAACATAGTTGATGTGAATGTTGTATTTATATGATTTGAAGCAATGTGATTAATGTAATACATTTACCTTGTATTTTGATAAGATACAAGTTTATGGTAAAGAAGTGAAATTATTTAGGTTAATGAACTGTGGTATTCGACCTTGTATGAATTTGTATATCGAAATGTTTATTTTCACTGTCAATGGTAACAATTAAAATGTATAAGTATTTGAACGTTGTATTACCAATTGCTTAAGACTTATTAAGCTAGTGAGCTTACTCTGTATGTGTTTGTCTTACTATTTTATAGATCGTTGATTCAGCTACAGGCTCAAGGGATCGTCAAGGAAGTTGACCACACTATCACTCTCTTTGGTACTTAAGTTTACTTTTTGAATCAAAGGCATGTATAGGTTGAATTATGGTTTGAATGAATGATGTTCGGTTTTGTAATTATATATATATAGCCTTGCGAATAAGGCTCTTTCTTTTGGTTAAGCATCATCCGTATGTGTGATATAATAATTATCCAATCTTTGCTACAATATGCGTATATATTATGCTTGGAGGTTAAATGTGGTTTAGATGCATGTTCTTCATGATTATATGATTCGGCAATGAATAATAAACAAAAATGTTTATGATTATTTTGGGTTGAACATCGGAAAGGGGGCTAATTTAGAACCGATTACAGGGTAAAGAATTAGTTACATATATATTTTGTATGTGTTATAGAGCATTTGTATTTGGTATGTTAATTAATAATCTTTGTAGTGGTGAATCATCAATGTGGCTATGATAAAATGAGCGTAGCTTAAAGACATTTCAATTGTATGTGGTTGTATGAAGATGATCATTTATGTGTAATATATATATGTATAAGAATCATGCGCATATTACAATGGCATTAGGAGCATGTTCGGTTGTATTATTATGTTCTAATTTCACATATGTGAATGGATATTTAATAGAGTATTATGAGTATATATATATTGATATGCATATGTGAATAAGTTATGAAATTATATGTTGATATTCGACTAATGAATTAGGTGTGTTGACACGTATTTGATATATATATATTTATAGCGAATGATAGATGCATGGTTATGTAACACCCTCTAACCCTAAACCATCGCCGAACAGGGTTACAAGGCATTACCGAACATATTAGTCAATTTCCTAATTACTCATAAATAAATAAAAATTACCTTCATGGTATAATTTAGTAATTTAATTCCTATTTTGGACTCTTGAAGCCCAAATCATATATTTAAAGTAGAATGGAACTTGTTCAAACATTCTACAAAATTAGGCGTAAATATTTTTTTTTTCTATAAAAATTTTGACAGCATTTCTGCTTATTTTCACATATAACCCCCTGCAATTAAAACCGTATTCATTCCAAATATAACCAATTCAATCAATTCCAAAATCCAACAATTCAACCAATGCAATTTCATATTTAATCATATTTAAATTATACTTATAACATCAAAATACCAAATATCATTCTTTACAACAAAAGTCATGTAGTAATTTAAAGTGACCAAAATAACACCTATGTACATGCCACTTTTGTCAAAGAAGAATACATCACCGAGTTTTGTTCTGGAGTCGGGATCGCCTTGGATGCTGAATCAGAACTTTGAACACCTATTAACTCGCTGCACGGAAACAACCGTATCTTTGAGTATACATAAACTCAATGGTATTACCATAATTCAAATTATAAACATAATAATCATATCATTAAATCATATACCTATAAATTTGACTAAACCAACTCAAACATAAGATGGTCATTTTCAATACATTATACAATTCAAATTTAGCTATTTAACAATTGAAATAATACACATTCATGTTGGACCATTATCCATCTCATGAACCTATGGTTCATGCTTTCTATTCACATACTCATATTCAAATCACATTTTCAATTCATGTTCTATTTTCACATTTCTTCAATGGCTCAACCGATTCATTTCATTTAATTTAGCTTTTCATTTTCTCTTTACCCTATTAATGACTCGGCCTTTGGCGGATACGCGGATCCAACCAAACACACCAGATTGGCACCCAAAGCCTCATCGGATAGTTCAAGCAATATAGTGACACCCAGTGTCTCATCGACAGAGCCGAAGAAAGTTGGTACCTAGTACCTCATCGAAACTATCCGAAGAAATATAGTGACACCCAGTGTCTCATCGACTCGAGATCGAAGTATCCCTGAACTCTTCCAATCCTATGGCATGCCAATTGTATCCGACTCAGCCCGACTAGTTAATAGGGTATTGGTTCAAATATCAATTTCTCTTTCTCTTTCAAATGATCACAATCAACCAAATTCTATTCATACATATTATCAATTCAATCTCAATCTCAAATCTACAATTCAAATCACTTCCAATTCAAATATCAATACTTACCTAAATTTCATTTTCCGTACACATACATTGAAATTAAACATATAATAAAAAACTTGAATTATGATAATACAAACCGATATTTTCTCGAGCTACTCCTCAATCACTTTTTCCTTCCCCTTCGTATTAGACGTCTCGATTTCCTTGTTTGCTACAAAAATAACAATAACAATTTACATTATTAATTTCAGCATTAAATTACAACAAATAATTTAATTTTATTCAATTCCTACCCTTGCTCTTCATTCCACATTCTTTATACACAATTCTATTATTTACTTATAAGTTCTTTCAAGGCTATCTACCTGAGTCATTGTCACTAAATTATCTATATATTGAGTTACAGATTTCCAAATTAATATCCGTAAATTTTATATGAAACTAGACTCATATATATTCTTGCCATAAAATTTTCAGAATTTTGATTTAGCCAATAAGTACAGTTTATTCTTTAAAATTGCCCTGTTCTGTTGTCTGACAGTTCTGACCACTCTTTGTTAAAATTTAATTATATTTTTGTACAGAATTAAAATGATGTTTTAGTTTGTTTCTTCTAAAAATAGACTCATTAAGGAATCTAACCATATAAATTATGTCCCAAAATTATTTTTTTACAATTTTTAATGATTTTTCCAAGTCAGAACAGGGGATCTCCAAATCACATTGGACCAGTTTCACAAAAATATAAATATCTCAAAATACGGAATTCCTTTGCTTTCTCTGTTTCTTTCATATGAAAATAGACTCAATAAGCTTTAATTTCATCTCTCACTCAACTTCTAATTCCATTTCTACCATTTTGGTGATTTTTCAAATTTACTCTTCTGCTGCTGTCCCAAATCTATTTTCTTATAGCTTATTTTGCAATTAAATCCTAATTAAGTTTACTTATTTCCTTAACTTAATTCATGCTTTGTTTCTACTTAAATTCCTTTCATATTCAACTTGACTATCTAATATTCATAATAAAACCCTAATTTATAATTTCTTTCAAATTAATCTCTATAATACAAAACTTATAGCTTACTTTACAATTCAATCCTTTTACTAATTCTAACTTAAATTTCATTCAATTTAATCCCTAATTCATCTTTTCTTCAACACCAACTATACTTTGAAAACCTATAAACTCTCAAAATATCAGCTTATTTTCATCAAAATCTTGCTTTAAAGCTTCTAAAACATCAAAATTAAGAGAATAGGACTTGATTGACTTACCAATTTAAACTTCAAGCTTTAAATCCCTAGTTTTTCCTTTTCTTTTCTTTCCTCTATTTCGTATGCTCTCTGTTACTTTCTTCTTTGTTTTTGCTTCCTTTTAGTTTTTATTTACTTTATGTTATAATAATATTATATATAATTATTATTTTAAATTAATTTAATATATAATTTGTTACTAATATATATATTTTATAATAAAATCTAAGTAAAATCTTAGATTTTTATCTCATATGCCACTCAGCTTATGCTAAATGGCTTAATTGCCATTTTAGCCCTTTTACTTTCTTTTAATCTATAATTAGACTTTCACTCTTTATTCAATTTGGTCCTTTTTTCTTAATTGCTTTAAATTAAACTAAATTCACTAAATAAAAATCTAATTAAGCACACTATTAGACTCATAATTACTCCTAATGATTATTTAATAACTCAATTTACTAAGATGGAGGCCCGATAACACGCTTTTTCGATGTCCACAGATTTTGGGTCATTACATTTCTCCCCCCTTAATAAATTTCGCCCTCGAAATTTACCTGAGAATAGTTGAGGATATTGTGCTCTCATAGTTTCTTCCTGTTCCCAAGTTGCTTCTTCCATACTATGGCTTCTCCACAACTTTTACCAAAGGGACTCGTTTGTTTCTTAATTCTTTCACTTCTCGAGCTAGTATTTGAACTGGTTCTTCTTCATATGACAAATCCGGTCTAATCTTAATGTCTTCAGTAGAAATAATATGAGATGGATCCGATCGATACCTTCGTAACATGGAAACATGAAAAACATCATGAATTTTCTGTAATTCCGGAGGTAAAGCTAGTCGATAGGCAACCGGTCCGATTCTTTCAATTACTTCATACGGCCCAATGTAACGAGGACTTAATTTTCCTTTGCGACCAAATCTCAAAACTTTCTTCCAAGGCGATACTTTTAAAAACACTTTATCACCCACAGAATACTCTATATCTCGTCGCTTTAGATCTGCATAAGACTTTTGTCTGTCAAAAGCTACTTTCAACCTGTCTCTGATCTTTTTAACTATTTCTTCTGTCTCCTGAATTAATTCCGGTCCAACTATCTTTTTCTCATTCAACTCTGTCCAACATATCGGTGATCGGCATCTTCGACCGTATAATGCTTCATATGGAGCCATCTGAATACTGGATTGGAAACTATTATTATAAACAAATTCAGCTAACGGTAAGTATCGTTCCCAACCTGATTCAAAGTCAATAATACAAGCCCGAAGCATGTCTTCTAAAATCTGAATTACCCGTTCTGATTGTCCATCGGTTTGTGGATGAAATGTAGTACTGAAATTAAGCCGAGTACCCAAAGAATCATGTAACTGCCTCCAAAATCTCGATGTAAATCGTGGATCCCGGTCGAAAATTATAGATACTGGAATACCATGCAGTCTCACAATTTCTCGGATATAAACTTCAAAGAAGCTTCAGAAGACCAATCATCCCGATCGCTATGAAATGAGCAGACTTAGTAAGCCGATCAACTATCACCCAAATGGCATTCTTTTTGCTCGACGACAGTGGCAATCCCGTAACAAAATCCATAGTAACGCTATCCCATTTCCATTCAGGAATGCTAATAGGCTGGAGTAACCCTGTCGGTACCTGATGTTCTGCCTTTACTCACTGACAAGTCAAACATTTACTGACATATTCAACTATATCTTTCTTCATCCCTGGCCACCAATAAAGCTCCCGTAAATCATGATACATTTTTGTTCCACCCGGATGCAATGCAAAAGTGCCATCATGTGCTTCTCGAAGAATCATCTTTTTAATTCGAAGTAATCGAACACAAATCCGGTTTTGAAACCTCAAGCAATCATGTTCATCAATACTAAAAGTCTCTACTGTACCATTACGAACCATTTCTCTTTTCTTTAATAATTTGTCATCTTCCATCTAAGTCTTCTAATCGATCTAACATCATTGGTTTAACCCTTAACTTAGCTAACAAGCTTCCATCATCATTAACACCGAGGTAAAGCGAACATTGCCCGTACTTCAATTGTAGCTTTTACGCTCGAAGGCATCGCCTACCACATTTACTTTTCCTGGATGATAGTCTATAACACAATCATAATCTTTTAGAAGCTCGATCCACCGTCTTTGCCTTAAATTCAATTCCTTCTATGACAGAAGATATTTAAGACTTTTATGATTTGTGTAAATGTAACATTTTTCACCATATAAGTAATGCCTCCGGATCTTTAGAGCAAAAATTACGCACTAGCTCCAAGTCGTGCGTCGGATAATTACGTTCATGTGGCTTCAACTATCTAGATGCATATGCAATGACTTTCCCATCTTGTATCAATACACAACCCAAACCACTCAAAGAAGCATCACTATACACAACAAAATCTTTCCCGATTCGGTAATGTTAATACCGTGCCTCTCAACATTTGCTTCAAGGTCTCAAAACTCTTACGCATCGATCATCCCAAACAAAAGGAACATTCTTCCGTAATAGTTTAGTCATTGGTAGTGCTATCTTTGAGAATCCATTTACAAATCTCCTGTAATACCCAAATAAACCGAGAAAATTGCGCTTCGATACATTCTTTGGCGCCTTCCATCGAACAATTGCTTCAATCTTCTTCGGATCAACTCTAATTCCACAAGAGATACTACATGTCCTAAAATACCACCTCGATAACCAAAATTCACATTTACTCAGTTTCCCATATAACTATTTTTCCCGGAGAATCTGTAGAACTTTTCGAAGATGCTGATCATGTTCTGCCTCTGTCTTTGAATATACCAATATATCATCAATAAAGACCACCACGAACTGATCTAAATACGGCTAGAAAATACGATTCATCAGATCCATGAAAGCAGCTGGAGCGTTGGTCAATCCAAACGGCATCACCAAAAATTCATAATGGCCATAACGGGTACGGAAGGCAGTCTTAGGCACATCACTTTCTTTCACCTTCAGCTAATAATACCCGGATCTCAAATCAATTTTAGAAAATACTAAAGCTCCCTTAAGCTGATCAAACAAGTCGTCTATACGAGGCAATCGATATCGATTCTTGATTGTCACTTTGTTCAACTGTCGATAATTAATGCATAACCGCATAGAACCATCTTTCTTTTTAACAAATAATACTGGAGCTCCCCAAGGTGAAATACTCGGTCGGATAAAGCCTCGATCTAATAAGTCTTGTAACTGCACTTTCAACTCTTTCAACTCAGTAGGCGACATTCGATACGGAGATATAGAAATTGGTGCTGTACCTGGATACACCTCAATAGCAAACTCAACCTCTCTATCAGGTGGTAAGCCCGGTAGTTCTTCTGGAAATACATCTGGGAACTCGCATACAGTCCTAATCTGGCTGCATTGGTTCCCCACTGAATCAGAATTAATAACATATGCCAAATACGCTGAACAACCCTGCTGTAATAATTTAGTAGCCTTCACTGCTGAAATGATACGTGTCGAACCACTAGTACGGATGCCATTCATTTCAATTCTGTCCCCGTTTTTTGTCTAAATACTAAACCTCTTTTTACAGCAATCCAAAACTACCCCATGTTCAGATAACTAATCCATACCCAAAATGATATCGAAATCTCCAAAAGGCATGAACAACAAATCCACAAGAAACATTTTATCATGTATTATTAACGGGGCACCTCCGGCATACTCTATCTACTAACACTATTTGTCCCAAAGGGCTAGACACCTCTATGTAAACTCTAGACATTTCAGATTCTAACTTTCCCGACTCAACTAATTTTGAATTAATATATGAATGTGATGAACCCGGATCAATTAAAGCATAGATAGGCTCAGAATACAATAAAATATACATGTCACCACGTCGTGTGCATCTCCTTCCTCACGGGTCCGAACTACGTACGCTCTGGCTGGTGCTCGGGCCTCTGACTGTTGTGTAACTATATCACTGTTTCTTCTAACACCTCCACTTCTGGACATAGAACCGCCTCTACTAGATCCTCTGCCTCTAGCTGTAGATACCGATCTCTGTGATGTTACTGGTGCAACACTATCAACTTCCGGGCAATCTCTAATAAAATGACCTATAGAACCACATCGAAAACAGCCTCTAGTTAATTTCTAACATTCTCCTCTGTGTTTCTTTCCACAATGTTGACAATTTGGAATTTTTATACTCCGTGATGGTCCTCTCACACTGCTAGTAGGTACTATCGGCTTCCCTTTGCTTCTAGCGCCTCTATCCGATCTAAAATTAGATCTCCATCCACCTTGAGATTCCTTTGATCTTTTTGGTTGCGGATTTGAGCTAGTAATTCCTGCACGTTTTCCTGTTAGTCTATCATTTTCAGTCTTTTTGTCGAGGCCCAACACTTGTTCTACCATTTTGGCTCGTTCAATCAAATCCACAAGCTCAGTAATACGTTGAGATACCAACTGTACTTTTATCTCATCACGTAATCCCCGTAAGAATCTTTTACAACTGTCTGTTTCAGTTGGGATAAACTCAGAAGCATATCTACTGAGTCTCGAGAATTCTCTCTCATAATCTATAACTGACATGTCGCCCTGTTGTAGCATTAAAAATTCTTGTTTCTTGTCTTCGATATACATCTCCCCAATATATTTCTTTTGAAATTCTTTCTGAAATAGATCCCATGTTATCTGATCTTCCGGTAAATGTCGTACCACGAATTCCCACCATAAATAGGCTTTCCCTTGCAATAGAGATACAGCACATATCAAGCACTCTCGGGGGGTACATTCCAATTGCTGAAAAATTCTCTTGGTCGACTCTATCCAATTTTCAGCGGGTGATGGATCGACTCCTTTTAGACCCATAAATTCAGTAGCACCATATTTCCTTAATTCTTTTATTGGGGCCCGTCTTTGAATAGGTGTTGAAGTCATAGCAGGAGCAGTTCCCGCTATTCTTTGTAAGGCATCGGCAATTATTCGTAATATATCAGAATTATCTCTATCATTTCTTCTACCAACTCCAGTAGGTTGATTTCTTACAGGGTTTATACTAGGCGTTATCGACTCGGTTTCATCTATCCTGTATGGCTCTTCATCACCAGTATACATCTCCTCATCTGTATCATTTATTCTTTCATCTGACATCTTTTATCTATAAAACAAAAATAAATAAATAGGTCAGCATCCAAAATTCCCGACTCAATTTCAATTCAAAAGTGGCATGTACTATTAGACTCACTTCCGAGCTCGATTTAGCTCGAGAATCGGCTAAACCTGATAAGCTCTGATACCACTAAATGTAACACCCTCTAACCCTAAACCGTCGCTGAAACAGAGTTACAAGGCATTACCGAACATATTAGTCAATTTCCTAATTACTCATAAATAAATAAAAATTACCTTCATGGTATAATTTAGTAATTTAATTCCTATTTTGGACTCTTGAAGCCCAAATCATATATTTAAAGTAGAATGAAACTTGTTCAAACATTCTACAAAATTAGGCGTAAATATTTTTTTTCTATAAAAATTTCGACAGCATTTCTGCTTATTTTCACATATAACCCCCTGCAATTAAAACCGTATTTATTCCAAATATAACCAATTCAACCAATTCCAAAATCCAACAATTCAACCAATGCAATTTTATATTTAATCATATTTAAATTATACTTATAACATCAAAATACCAAATATCATTCTTTACAACAAAAGTCATGTAGTAATTTAAAGTGACCAAAATAACACCTATGTACATGCCACTTTTATCAAAGAAGAATACATCACCGAGTTTTGTTCTGGAGTCGGGATCGCCTTGGATGCTGAATCAGAACTTTGAACACCTATTAACCTATGCACGGAAACAACCGTACACTGAGTATACATAAACTCAGTGGTATTACCATAATTCAAATTATAAACATAATAATCATATCATTAAATCATATACCTATAAATTTGACTAAACCAACTCAAACATAAGATGGTTATTTTCAATACATTATACAATTCAAATTTAGCTATTTAACAATTGAAATAATACACATTCATGTTGGACCATTATCCATCTCATGAACCTATGGTTCATGCTTTCTATTCACATACTCATATTCAAATCACATTTTTTAATTCATGTTCTATTTTCACATTTCTTCAATGGCTCAACTGATTCATTTCATTTAATTTAGCTTTTTATTTTCTCTTTACCCCTATTAACAGACTCGGCCTTTGGCGGATACGCGGATGCCTCATTGAATCTTCAGGCTCCCACGTTGCCTCTTCAACTCCATGTCGATTCCATAACACTTTCACTAAGGAAATCTTTTTGTTTCTTAGCTCTTTCATTTCCAGAGCTAGAATACGGATCGGCTTTTCCTCATCGTCATATCGATTGTATCTCAATCTCGACAGAGTGATCACATGTGAGCGGATCGATCTGTATCTACGAGCATAGAAACATGAAATACATCGTGTATCTTTTCTAATTCGAGGTAGCTTCAATCTATAAGCAACAGCCCAACGCGTTCAATGATTTCATACGGTCCAATGAACCTCGGGCTCAACTTGCCTTTCCTACCAAAGCGGAGCACTTTCTTCCACGGTGAAACCTTTAAAAAGACTCGATCTCCAATCTGAATTCAATATCTTTACGTTTCAAATCAAGATAAGACTTTTGACGATCCGGCGACTTTCAAATTGTCTCTAATAATAGCTACTTTACTTCGGTTTCTTTAAGCAAATCAACCCGTGTATCTTATTCTCATTGAGCTCACCAAAGATAATGGTGTTCGACACTTTCGCTCATACAAGGCTTCATAAGGTGCCATTTTGATACTAGATTGAAAACTATTATTATAAGCAAATTCAATCAAAGGTAGGTATCGTTCCACATACCTTCAAACTCGAGAACGCAACATCTCAACATGTCCTCAAGTATCCGAATAGTTCGCTTTCGGATTGACCGTCATCATGGATGGAAAGTCAGACTAAAATAAAGTTTAGTACCTAAAGCATCTTGCAATTTTTTCCAAAACCGCGATGTGAATCTCGGTCTCATCTCAAACAATGGAACTCGGTACACTATGCAATCTCACAACTGTGATACATACAATTCAAAGCAAGTTTATCAAGTGAATAGTGCATGCGTCTTGGCACAAAATGAGTGATTTAGTCACCTATCAACTATAACCTAGGCGGCATCTTTCCTACTCGGTGTCATAGGGAGACCGGATACAAAATCCATTGTGATTCTATCCCATTTCCATTCGTGTATCATGATTGGTCAAGTAGTCCGGATGGCACTTGATGTTCAAATTTTTACTTGTCGACAAATTAAACATTTCGAGACAAATTCAGATATATCCCGCTTCATGCCCGGCCACCAATAGAAGCTGTTTCAAATCATTATACATCTTTGTACTACCGGATGTATTGATAATCGACCACTATGGGCCTCACTCGAAATCATCTCATCAAATCGAGTTTTTGAACACACATTCTGCTTTTAAAATTCAAACAGTCATTTGCATCAATCAAAAATCGACTCTGCACCTTTTTACATCGAATTCATCTAGCAATCAACTCCTTGTCAACTTTCTGTGCATCACAAATTTGCTGAATAAACATCGGTCTTGCTTGTAACTCTGCTATGATCGAACCATCACCAGACATAGCTATCCATGCATTCATTGCACGAAGAGCAAACAGTGATTTCTGACTTAACGCATCTGCAACAACATTAGCTTTTCCCGGATGGTAGTCAATCACTAATTCATAGTCTTTCAACAATTCTAACCATCTGCGTTGTCTCAAATTTAGATCCTTCTGAGTCATTAAATACTTTAGACTTTTATGATCCGAATAAATGTGACATTTCTCGCCGAATAAGTAGTGACGCCAAATTTTCAATGCGAAAACAATGGCTGCAAGCTCTAAGTCATGCGTCGGGTAATTTCTTTCATGCGGCTTCAATTGTCTTGAAGCGTAGGCTACAACTTTGCCTTCCTGCATCAAAACGCAGCCCAAACCATTTAAAGAAGCATCAGAATAAACAACAAATTCTTTACCCGATTCAAATTTGAACTAACACCGAGCTTCATCAAAAGGGCTTTCAACCGATCAAAACTTTTACGACACTTTTCGACCACTCGAACTTGACATTTTTCTCGCAATAACTTTGTCAACGGGTAGCTATCATGGAAAACCTTTTACAAATCGTCGATAGCAACCCGCAAGTCCCGAAAACTTTGAATCTCTAAACATTTTTGGTGGCTTCCAATCAAGTATAAATGAGATTTTGTTCGGATCAACTCGAATGCCCGATTTGAAACAACATGTCCCAAAAGTGACCTCTTTCATCCGAACTCACACTTACTAAACTTCGCATACAACCGCCGATTTCGCAAGTTTGTAGCACTAATCTCGATGCTCGGCGTGCTCGATTTCATTATTGGAGTAGATCAATATGTCATCAATAAACACTACCACAAATCGATCCAAAACTGCCTAAAACCAGATTCATCAAATCCATAAAAATAGCAGTGCATTAGTAAGCCCAAAAGGCATAACCAAAAACTCAAAATGTCTCGTACCTCGTCCGGAATGCGTCTTTGGCACATCTCGTATCTCGACTCATAGCGATAATAACCCGATCTCAAATCTATCTTCGAAAATACTGATGCCCCTTTCAACTGATCAAACAAATCATCAATCCGAGGTAACGGGTACTTATTCTTTATAGTTACCTTATTCAGTTGTCGATAATCAATACACATTCGCATCGTTCCATCTTTCTTTTTCATAAAAGAACGGTGCACCCCAAGGAGAAAAACTTGGTCGAGCAAAGCCCTATCTCGTTAACTCTTGTAACTGTGCTTTCAACTCTTTTAGCTCAGTAGGTGCCATCCGATATGGAGCTATTGAGATCGGAGTCGTTCCCAGTGCTAATTCAATGCCAAACTCAACCTCTCTTACTGGGGGTAAACCCGGTAGTTCTTCAGGAAACACATCTGGGTATTCACATACAATCGGTACAGATTCAATCTGTTTCTCAAATAATTTATTATCCAGTACATAAGCCAAATGAGCTTCGCACCCTTTTCTCACATACTTCTGGGCTAACATCGAGGATATCGCTGTAGGAATCCCACTTAGATCACTGGATTCAATTCCAATGATCTCACCGTTCTGATGTCTCAAGTCAATAAGCTTCCTTTTACAATTCACCACTGCGTCATGCGAAGTTAACTAGTCCATTCCCAAAATCATATCAAACTTGTCGAAAGGCAACAGCATTAAATCGACTGGGAAATAAAAATCCCGAATCATCAATGGGCAACCTTTACACACTTTATTAACAAACACACATCTAACCAGAGGGTTGGATACACGAATCACAAATTCAGTAGACTCAACTGGCAAAGTCTTCTCAATACCGAGTTTCACATACATATGAATGGGTCGAACCAGATCAATCAATGCAATCACGGAGTATCATAAAGGGTGAAAGTACCGTAATGACATCCGGAGGAGCAAGATCCTCTCTAGCTCGAGTAACATAAGCTCTAGCTGGAGCTCTAGCTTCAGATCGAACTGCTGTGCTCTTCGTCCTCTCTCGACTACCACCTACATTGCGAAATGCAGAGTGGTCCGCCTGTCTTTGATGCACCGCTTGGTCTAGAATTCACGTCAGTATTACGCTTCGACTAACAACGGGCATTCTCGAATAAAATGATCTGAGGATCCACATTTAAAGCAGGACCGATCACGAACTCTACAACTCCCAGAGTGCCATTTCCCACAATGTTTACATTCAACTCGATTTTGTGGAATGTTACCAACACTGGCCATCGAGGTAGCTCGGGAGCCCACTGGGGGTCGATCACGTCTAGGTGAATCCGAAGTAGCTTTATGTCGGCTGAAATCATCTCTAAACTTCTTAGATGTGGAATGGAAATTCTTACCCGACGGTCTCTTACGGGTATCTCTAGCTTCTGTCTCGGCCTTTCTTTTCTCCTTCCCGAGCTCTTCAGCCTTGCAAGCTCGTTCAACGAGTGTCACAAACTCTTTGATTTCAAGAATGCCAACAAGCAACTTTAAGTCTTCATTCAAGCCATCTTCAAACCTTTTGCACATAATGGCTTCATTGATACACACTCGAGCATATCGGCTCAATCGACAAACTTTCGCTCATATTCGATCCACGGTCATTTGCCCTGCTTTTAATTCAAGAAATTCTTTACGTTTACGGTCGATGAACCTCTGGCTGATATATTTCTTGCGGAACTCATTCTGAAAGAAATCCCATGTCACTTTTTCTGTTGGAACCACTGATACTAGTGTATTCCACCAGTGATAGGCAATGTCCCGAGCAAGGATATAGCACATTTCAAACATTCGTCCTGCAGTGCGGGATAGCTCATCAAGTACCCGAATAGTGTTATCAAGCCACAATTCATTTCGCTCTGCATCATCATTATCATTAGCCTTGAATTCCTCACCCCAAATTTCTGATTTTATCAACAGGGCCTACTAGATCTCATTGGATCTATTATCGAAGTCTTTGAAGGTACCGGAGTTGGATTATTTGGGGTGGAGGTCGTTGTATGCGATTCGGATTATTCGAACAAACTGGGTAAACCATTCATTCATCATTTGGTAGAAGGCTTGTTTAGCCTCTCCTCGTGGTTACCCGTGAATCGGTTGAGAGTCTAATGGTGCGATCCATGTGCGAGACCGTGCACAACACTCTCCACATCATCGCCTACGGCTCTATCGGATCGAATCCATTTACTATATAAAATACAATTGAAATTGTCGAAGTCACCACACTATCGATATATATAACCAAGGCATGTATAGCTAGACTCACACGCTTACGGTAGTCCTAGAATCGACTAAATTGTAAGCTCGATACTAATAAATGTAACACCCTAACCCGTATCCGTCGTCGGAATAGGGTTACGAGGCATTACCTGACAAAACACAGTTCCACACAGGTCATTTATCATTTTTCATACACAAGTTTATATCAATTTCTATACGATATAACTTCTAAATCCAATAGCAATCATCCGCTAAATCATATTAGTTAAATTTGCACATATGAAACACACAACTAGTTAAAATTAATCATGCTTAGTTACTTATAATACATATACAAACTATGCTTCAAATTTCAACCATATTAATATCATTTATATATCCACATATTCAATTAACTAATATGCAACAAAGCCATGTTACATGTACTTAATACATATGACTCTAATATTAATGGCATTTGTATACTTAAAACATTTTGCACCTATATCATTACATTCCATACATCAAATATAAGTTATATATCTATTTCATTAGTTGAATATCAAACATATCATTTCATTTCTTCTACACAGCACATAATAAAACCATCCAAACCATATTACATTAATTATTATGCAAATCATATATGCGACTTTAGTAACATTTCAACATGGCTTAACATACTATTGATGCATATATATATATATATATAGTGCGATTTTACCCTAAAACAAAAGCCATATTTAACATTTAAACACAAATAACATTTCAATGTACACCTAATTCGCATATATATTATTATACCTATCTTCATATTTCATCTTATTAACTAATCATTTACCATTTGGATCCGTACCAAAATAATCAACAAAATAGTCATGAAACATATTCATTACTTATCATTTAGCAACCGAACCTATATAACAAAACATCACAAAATATATACCAAAACATGCTTTCAAAATAAGTTTAGGACCTAGCCACATACACACAAGATTTAACATTATAAACAAGCCATTTTCGCATGGCTATCTATATACAAACTTCAAAACCAAACATATAAAAACCAGCCTATACATGCCATAGGTTCGAAGTTCAAGCTTTTACAATACCAAAATAGCGATCGATAGTATGGTCGATTGCCTTGACGATCCCGTTGAGCGGTAGCCTTTACCTAATCTATAAAAGAGGAGAACATTACACACAAATAAGTTTACTAACTTAGTAAGTCCCAAACAGATTTATGACATATACACACTATATACCATCTTAGCGAATTTCAATATTCATATATAAATAACGAAGCCTTATTCATTGTATACTTGACTTGTAAAACTTATCAAATTATCTTGATCGATAAATAAATTCTTATACAATTTCACACACCATCGAATAACATCTTCAATGCACATCTAAAATGATTTCACATAGTTGAATGTATATATATATATATATGTAAAGCATGGCGAACTATATATATATAACATAATTGCTCTTATAAGGAAATAATCCACATCAACTCAATGTCTTTTATTTTAATCAAATACTTTACATACCAAATGTACCAACACATTCTATCAACTTATTTATTCACGAAGCATCACAAGTATCGTAAACTTGATTCAATACCTAACTTTCAAGAGAATACTATAGTAACAAACCTTGACTTATTCATTACCATCATATATAGACAATTTCTATTCATAAGCATAAGCTCGAATTAACACTCGCTAATATAAAACCCGCTAGACCAAAGGTCCAAGATTTAAGCATCGGATAAAGCACGCTAGGCATTAAAGCCCGAATATATCACCCACGACGAGGCACGCTAGGCATTTAGCCCGAAAGATCACCCAACGACGAGCACGCTAGGCACTAAGCCCGAATATATCACCGACACGAGGCACCTTTAGGCATTTAGCAGAAACAAATCACTCAAGACGAAGCACCGCTAGCACTAAGCTCTGAATATATCACCTAAGATGAGGCACTGCTAGGCATTTAAGCCCGATTATCAAACCAATCAATATTTTTATACACATTGCTTAAAGCTAAAATCACATCCACCTCGTATGCTTTATTTTACAATTTCATGTTAAACCGAACATAATTATTCACATCACACTCAACAAATAAATTTACTAACATTTCATACCCCACATTCGCCTATCTCCATTTTCTTGCATTCAATACCAATTTTTATCATACACTACTTTCGTAAATAATTTCTCAACATAAATTTGTTTAGGACTTACCTCGGTTGTCGATAGGTAGTGCGAATCGGCTATTCGGTAACCTTCGTTTTCCCCGATCTAACTCCGTTTTTCTTTGCTCTTGATCTTAAACACATTAAATTTAGCTCATTCAAGCACAATTCATATCAATTTAGTCCCTAAGCACATAAATGGGCAAATTACTATTTTACCCCTAGTATTTCACAACTTTGTAATTTAGTCCTATTTGCATAACACTCAAAATACATCAAATTTCCCCATACTCTTTAAAGGCCGAATGTGTATAAGGACTATACAAGTCCATTTATTTCATTTATTTTGCAATCAAGCCCCTCTAAAATTTTATTTTTACAAATTGGCCCTAAAACACAAATTCACCAAAACTTCCAACACATAATATACTAATTTTTAACCTACCTTTCATCTAACATCATCAAATATCATAAACCTCAAGAATTCATCCATGGCCGATTCATATATACACACTAATCTTAGAAATTCTAGCATGGGTCGGGTAATATACTAAGCAACGATCTCAAAAACGTAAAAATTAACAAAAACCGAGCTAGATTTCTTACCTAATTAAGCTTGAATAATGCCGAATGTTCTAAGGCTTTTCTCCCCTTTTCTTTTGTGTTTCTTTCGGCCAAAGATGAACAAATGGATGGCTTTTTATTTTATTGTTTTATTAACATATATTTATTAGTTATTTTAACATATAATGTAATAATATATATTATAAAAACTCAAACACTATTACATGCATCAAGGTGGCCGGCCATTAACCTAAAAATGGGCTATTTGCCCTTTTAATACCTCACATTAAAAAGCCATGCTCAATTTAACACATTACACTTTAGTTGGCCACTTTTACTTTTTATGCGATTAAGTCCTTTTATCAAATTCAACACTTAAACGATAAAATTTTTCTCTGAAACTTTCACATATAAATACATACATAATAAACACTAAATATAATATGTAAACATTTCTCGGGCTCGGATTTGTGGTCCCGAAACCACCTTTTCGATTAGGGTCAGATTCGGTCTGTTACAATGCGGATCCAACCAAACACACCAGATTGGCACCCAGTGCCTCATCGGATAGTTCGAAGCAATAGAGTGACACCCGGTGTCTCATCGGCAGAGTCAAGAAAGTTGGTACCAAAGACCTCATCGAAACTATCCAAAGAAATATAGTGACACCCAGTGTCTCATCGACTCGAGGTCGAAGTATCCCTGAACTCTTCCAATCCTATGGTATGCCAATTGTATCCGACTCAGCCCGACTAGTTAATAGGGTATTGGTTCAAACATCAATTTCTCTTTCTCTTTCAAATGATCACAATCAACCAAATTCTATTCATACATATTATCAATTCAATCTCAATCTCAAATCCACAATTCAAATCACTTCCAATTCAAATATCAATACTTACCTAAATTTCATTTTCCATACACATACATTGAAATTAAACATATAATAATAAATAACTTGAATTATGATAATACAAACCGATATTTTCTCGAGCTACTCCTCAATCACTTTTCCTTCCCTTCATATTAGACGTCTCGATTTCCTTGTTTGCTACAAAATAATAACAATTTACATTATTAATTTAAGCATTAAATTACAACAAATAATTTAATTTTATTGAATTCCTACCCTTGCTCTTCATTCCACATTCTTTATACACAATTCTATTATTTACTTATAAGTTCTTTCAAGGCTATCTACCTGAGTCATTGTCACTAAATTATCTATATCTTGAGTTACAGATTTCCAAATTAAGATCCGTAAATTTTATATGAAACTAGACTCATATATCTTCTTGCCAGAAAATTTTCAGAATTTTTGATTTAGCCAATAAGTACAGTTTATTCTTTAAAATCACCCCTGTTCTGTTGTCCACAGTTCCGACCACTCTTTGTTAAAATTTAATTATCTTTTTTACAGAATTCAAATGATGTTCTAGTTTGTTTCTTCTAAAATAGACTCATTAAGGAATCTAACCATATAAATTATGTCCCAAAATTATTTTTTACAATTTTTAATGAATTTTCCAAGTCAAAATAGGGATCTCGAAATCACATTGGACCAGTTTCACAAAAATCTAAATATCCCAAAATACTAATTCCTTTGCTTTCTCTGTTTCTTTCATATAAAATAGACTCAATGCTTTAATTTCATATCTCACTCAACTTCTACTTCCATTTCTACCATTTTTGGTGATTTTTCAAATTTACTCTTCTGCTGCTGTCCCAAATCTATTTTCTTATAGCTTATTTTGCAATTAAATCCTAATTAAGTTTACTTATTTCCTTAACTTAATTCATGCATTGTTTCTACTTAAATTCCTTTCATATTCAACTTGACTATCTAATATTCATAATAAAACCCTAATTTATAATTTCTTCCAAATTAATCTCTATAATACAAAACTTATAGCTTACTTTACAATTCAATCCTTTTACTAATTCTAACTTAAATTTCATTCAATTTAATCCCTAATTCATCTTTTCTTCAACACCAACTATACTTGAAAATCTATAAACTCTCAAAATATCAGCTTATTTTCATCAAAATCTTGCTTTAAGGCTTCTAAAACATCAAAATTAAGAGAATAGGACTTGATTGACTTACCAATTTAAACTCCAAGCTTTAAATCCATAGCTTTTCCTTTTCTTTTCTTTCCTCTGCTTTCGTATGCTCTCTGTTACTTTGTTCTTTGTTTTTGCTTCCTTTTTAGTTTTTATTTACTTTATGTTATAATAATATTATATATAATTATTATTTTAAATTAATTTAATATATAATTTATTACTAATATATATATTTTATAATAAAATCTAAGTAAAATCTTAGATTTTATCTCATATGTCATTTCAACTTATGCTAAATGGCTTAATTGCCATTTTAGCCCTTTTACTTTCTTTTAGTCTATAATTAGACTTTCACTCTTTATTCAATTTGATCCTTTTTTTCTTAATTGCTTTAAATTAAACTAAATTTACTAAATAAAAATCTAATTAAGCACACTATTAGACTCATAATTACTCCTAATGATTATTTAATAACTCGATTTACTAAGACGGAGGCCCTATAACACACTTTTTCTCGGTGCCCACGGATTTTGGGTCATTACAGGTTATGTTTAAAATGTTTGAATGTATTAGACTCAATGGCCAGATGGTTCGGATTCTAGATGTATGAAACATGTATAATTTGGTATTGGTATTTCTAAGTCTTGATTAGCATAAAACAAGAGTATGGATTATGCATGAGCTATTTGTTGGATATTGAGAATCAAATATGTGTATTTGGTTTAATAGAATAAATGAATCATGAATGCATATGAAATTGAAATGTTAGAGAATTATAACCTGTATTATAAATAGTGATGAATAACTTTGATGAACTGAGTCTAGTTCGGTAATGCCTCATAATTCAAATCCGGCGACGGATACGGGTTAGGGGTGTTACAGTATATGAGATGATAAACAGATCAAAAGGTCTTTATTAGGGTTGTAACGGGGCTAGGGTTAAAGATGTGGATAAAGGCTGAATTAGAAGGTTAGAATCGAGATTGAATTAACCAATTACCTAACTAGAAACAATGAACTAATATAAGTACTTACATTAAAAGCTAATAAGAATACTATAATACTTCAATACGAGCTCTTCTTCAATCAATTGGAATTTAGATACATGAGCTCTAAACTTTGATTGATATTTTTTTTAAGAACAAACTAAAATATTACATCATAAATGATAAGCGTAACTCTTGAACTAATATAATTCGGTAATTTAATCAAATCAAACCTCGATTAAAGGGTAGTCAAAAGAATGGTGATAACAAATATAATGGGATTTTGGGTTGATATTAGTGGGTGAGTCAATAAAAAGGTTATTAGGATTCAACGGGGTTCACTAGGGGTTAATTTGTGAAGGTAGGCTTTTTAGTGGAGTAAATGGGTTAAACCTAGGTGCCTTTATCATCTCAGTGTATCAAATCATTAATGTGGTCTCGACATGTATAAACGATGCAAGTTCTAGAATAACAGTTCAAAGTTGATACACTCATAATCAATTAAAGTGAGCATAAAAAAAGGGTATATGCTCTATAAGGCTCAGAATCTCACAAAAAATTATGGGTGTTTTGACATCAATCCTTATGAATTTTGAACTTCAAGGTGATACTCAAATTAGGTTCAACAACCTGTCAAAATTTTTTAGAAAGTAGACTTATCATGCTCGATTCTCTAGTATCCTTCAAATTTAATCATCAATGCACAATTAACTATGATTTAATTAGAGACATATCAATAAAGATCATAAATCATTAGAAATTTCATCCTAATTAATAATATGAGAAAAATACTTAAGATCAAGACTAATTTCAGGGTTTTGAGAATTATGCAAAAGTTAGGCACTATTACCCCATTACTTAAAATGTACATTGCCTCAATGTACAAAGATAGATAATGAAATTTATGTGACAAATCAAAAGATAAGTGGGAAAATAATACTCCCGAAATCTGGATGATCCTCAAGCGTCTTTGGTGGCGGTGATGGTGTTTTCTATGGGCCTAGTGGAGTGGCTATCGAGAAGCAATTTGCTAGATGAAGAAATTGGGTAGCCTGTGAAAATATAGCCAAGAGATCTAGAGAAATAATAATGATATACTAATAATAAATTTAAAGATTAAGAAAATAAAAAAAATGAGACTAAGAAGAGAACTGAAATTGAAAGAGGAGTCCTTATTGTTGGATGGTTTGCGAAGTGGGTGTGACTTCGAAGGTTGTGTTGTGTGATTCCCTAGTAGCCTTTAGAACCTAAAACCAAGAAACAAAAGGTTTCCGAGACTCTTGGCGTGTCAATTAAGTGAAGCTACCAGCATGAACTCATGTTGAGGTTTCTTCTGAGGATACGATGCTTACGTTTCTTGGCATGGTCTTTGTGTTGCTCAAGTGTCTTGGATCTTTTCTATGAGTAGGAAGAAAATTTGAAAGAAAAGAGAAAGAAGGAATAAGAAAGAAGATGGGAAAAGAGGAAGGGTGTGGGGTTTAAATAAAATTTCAACTGCATGTTCCCACGCCTGTACCGAGGGTGTGTTGATTCACACTACCGCATTGCACCACCGTGTTGTGGGGTGTGTTGTCCTTCCACGTCCGCTTTGTTGGTTTGCACGCCGTTCCTAAAAATCATATAGAGCACGGTTGGATCAGCAGGCGTGGTCTTCCTTGCTAAATAAGTCAAGATCTTAGCACGGTTGTGAGGCACGGTCATGCTATTTTTGTCGATGCCCATTCTTCAGGGTGGTTGGACTTGTGACGTCAGGGAGTGGTTGGACTGACTTGCACGGCCCTGCTCTTGTCAGTGTGGTAATTTTCGGTGGTCCACACGGCCACGGACACGGCCGTGTGGTCTGGAAATCTACACTTTTGTGTTAGTTTCCAACTAAATACTAAGGAAAGAAAGATGGAAAGAAAAGCAACTGAAAACAAATTTGAAAATAAATAGTGTTAATATTCGGGTTGCCTCCCGAAAAACGCTCGTTTATAGTCTTAAGCTAGACTGTCCCCATGTTTGAAAATTTCAGGGAGGTTTAAAGGTTTGAATATCTTCCCTCATGCTTGCGATTTTATTTTCATGACAAAGTTGGAGTCGAGAAGCATTTACCTTAAATTTATCGAATTTTGGGTTACTTACCTCGACTGTGTTGTGGGGAAAGATTTCGTGTACCTTGGGAAGATTTTCTCCCTTTGCTCTCAAGTCTGTTGAAGTGATGTGAAGATCGACTTTGTCCAACAGGAGCTGGTCTCCTATTTTAAAGTGATTTGATGTTCCTATGAGCTCTTCTAGTGGTTCCTTAGGTTTTACTTCGTGTGGATCCGACTTTTCTTTGGTGTATATCTTCTGCTCTTCTAAATTGTTGATGGTAGCTTTTGTGTTGGCTCAGTTTTGATGCTTCGTGATGTTTCCTGTGATGGAGGTTGAATAATTTGATTATATACTGAAACGACTTTCTTACCTTCATCTTCTGTGGTTCTGGCTGAGTCGAGAGCTTGAAGATTGACTGATTCATCTCCTACACAAAGTATGAGTTCTCCTGTGGCAACATCTATTTTAGTCTTGGCAGTTGCAAGAAAAGGTCTTCCTAAAATTAAAGGGATTGAATTTTCCTCATCCATGTCTAAAACAACAAAATCTACTTGGAAAACGAATTTATCGATTTTTACTAAAACGTCTTCAATAATGCCCCTAGAAATTCTAATAGTTTTATCAGCTAGTTGGATACTCATCTTAGTTTGTTTGGGCTTCCCTGGACCTAGTCGTTTAAATAGTGTATAAGGCATGACATTTATACTTGCCCCTAAATCAACTAACGCATTATCAATAGTTAAATTACCAATTAAACATGGAATCGTAAAACTCCCTGGATCTTTTAATTTCTGCTGTAGTCGATTTTGTAGCATTGCAGAGCATGTTGCGTTAAGTTCCACATGGTGTTCTTCATCTATTTTGCGTTTGTTCGTTAAGAGCTGTCTTAAAAATCTCCTTGCATCAGACATCTGAAAAAGAGCTTCAAGAAGAGGTAAGTTAATGTGTAATTTCTTTAGAAGTTTTAGAAACTTACCGAATTGTTCTTCTGAATCATTTCCTTTCAATGCTACGGGATAAGGTATTCGAGGGTGGTACTCTTTAATTACCGATTTTTCTTGTGCTACCTCTATTTTACCTGTTTCTTCCTTGGTTTCTTGTACTGGGGTGGGCTTGTCTACCTTTGTATCCTCTTGAGATATGATGGCTTGTATCTATTCTTTTGGGTTTATTTCTATGTTGCTTGGTAGACGTCCTTGTTGACGTTCTGAAATAAGTTTTGTGAGTTGTCCCACTGACCTAGTGATTTCCCCGACTTGTTCTTGATTTCTTTGATTGATATTCCTTGGTTATCAAGCGTTGTATCAGTTCTTTGGAGACGGGCATCTGTGTCTGCGATGAACTTTTTCAACATCACTTCAAGACTCGACTTCTTTTCCGGTGGATAAGGTTGATTTTGGTAATTTGGAAGAGGTTGCTGCCTTTGATTTCCTTGTCCTCCCCACGAAAAATTTGGGTGATTCTTTCAACCTGGATTGTAAGTGTTACTATAAGGATTATTATTAGATCTGAAATTGTTACCTATATAGTTTGTCTGCTCGTTTTCTTCTCCTGGCTGGCAAGGTGGGTACTCAGCATTTGCCACATTCCCGTTTGCTATTATCAAGGTGCGAGGATTGTCACTGCGTCTATGTTGAAAACTCCGGCTGATTTTGTCGAATTTGCCCTTATGATTTGCCATTGATAAGTGTTCAATGACATCTCATCAATAAAATCGTAGGCCGCTTCAGGAGTTTTGTTGTTTAAAGTTCCACCGGCTGATGAATCAATCATTTGCCTAGTTGAAGAATTCATACCATTGTAGAAAGTTTGGACTTGAAGCCACAAAGGTAATCCATGGTGTGGGCATCTTCTTAGGAGATCCTTGTATCTTTCCCATGCATCATATAATGTTTCTGCGTCATTCTGTACAAAAGAAGATATGTCATTCCGAAATTTGGCCGTTTTGGTTGGTGGAAAATACTTTAAAAGAAACTTTTCGGTCATTTGGTCCCATGTGGTGATTGACCCTCATGGTAACGAGTTCAACCACTGCTTTGCTTTATTCCTTAATGAAAAAGGAAATAACCGAAGACGTATGGCATCGTCAGAAACGCCATTTATTTTTAAGGTATCACAGAATTCTAAAAAATTAGATATATGAGTGTTTGGATCTTCATCCTACAAACCATCAAATTGAACAAATTGTTGAATCATTTGTATTGTGTTAGGCTTTAATTCAAAATTATTAGTAGCTATAGCAGGCTTAACAATACTAGATTCTGCTCCTGTCAGATTAGGTTTAGCATAATCATACATAGTACGCAGAGTATTCTGATCTTATGCATCAAAGCGGATTATTTTCGACCATCCCTTCAAAGAAGATTGGATCTGCTTTTGTTGTTCTTCTCTTTGGTAGTCTAGAGCTCGTCTAGTTTCTCTGCGATTTCATGAGCGGTAGCTTCAATATCACTATCGTATTCTAATGGTCCTCTAGGGTTTCTTCTAGTCATAAACCGAGGTACCTTACAAGTTTAATAAAGAAAGAGGATTAGTAAAATTAATAAAATTAGAAATAATGGCTAAAGTAATAAAAATAGAGCTTTCGTAATATTTTAGAAGTTCTAAGAACGGCGCCAAAAACTTGATCATTGAAAAATAGTCTAGTTTTAATATTTATAAAAGAGTGATCGAACTCAGAGATCGATGCGACAACGATAGAGGCAAGCGCACCTATCGAGCAAAGAGTATAGCTCGAGCAAGAATATCTAATCGAACCCAAGGAACCTAAAAGTACTACTACTCACTTTCTTTCTATTATTTAGCCTAAAATATGGAGTGATTGGTTTATTAAACTAAAACAAATGGAATATTTAAACCAAATGCAAAGACAAAAGAAATGAAAATTTGGGAAAAGACGTTGAAGAAAACTCAATTGATAAAGATGATACCTTCGGGAAGAATCCACCTATGACTTCACTTATTATCTACCTTTTCAATTCATATGATTTTTTTACTTAGCTTGATCCGTGAGACTCCCTAACCTATATTAAACCTTCTCTCAAAGTGAATAACGTCTAACCTTAGGTTAATTAGTGGAACTCTCGTTCTCTTATAATAACCCCCTAAGAAAGCGATAAATCGATCAATGGACTCCCATATTAGGTTTCACCCTAATCATAAAATCTCGTAACCCTATCTCTAGGCGCCCGATCAACTCCGCTTAATTATGCTAGATCTACTCTTAGGCGTGGTCTATTCCTCCTCCACCTAAGCACATCGAGATAAAGTTAAGCAACATAATTAAGAACAAACTAAGTATTTATCATAAAAACCGAAAGAATTAAATAACAAAATCCATCATAGGTTTCATCCCCTTCAGGTTTCTGAGGGGTTTAGTTCATAATTAAACAAGAAAACATCTCAAGAGAAAAGATAAAAAAAATATAGGAAATCCTTAAAACCCCCTGAAGGAATTGAAGAGGAGATCCTCCGTCTTGAGTAGAATTTTGACTCTTCGAGATGGATCAATTGGCTACCTTTGAGACAATTCCTAAACGAGTAAAGCTCTGGCAGAAAATTCTGCTAAAACCTAACGCCCTTGAATTGCTGCCGTGGATTGTTTATATAGACCTTTGGGATGCTTTCCTTGGCTCCTAAGTACTCGTAATTCAGGTATAATTCATCTTAGGTGTTTGAGTAGACTTAGTATTACGTTTCTTGGGCTCCAAGCATCCTATTCCGAATGAAATTGCTCTTTTCCGCGGCAGGGGCACGGCTAAGGCATGCCCATGTAAGTCGTGGTCCAGCCCGTGTCTCTATTCTGTTGATTTAGGCACGGCTATGACACGCCCATGTAATATATGGGTAGAGGTCGTGCTTCGGGTCTGCCAATTGGGGCACGGCCGTGTACATCGAGGTCAGGCCATGTTGGGCTTTTTGTCAACGAGGCACGGTCGTGTAAATCAGGGTGTGACTGCGTATAATCTAAATATTGGGGCACGACCGTGTGGCATGAAGTCCAGGCCGTGCCGACTTCTTGGGTTGGCCCAATTTGGTCCGTATTAAGCCTGTTTTACGTTCTTTTTATCCTTAGGTGTTCTCTTGAGTATAAGATATGAAAAGAAGGGATTAAGAGCATCTTTTTACATAAATTGAGGGCTAAATCATCCAAAAGCACACTAAATATGGGGTTAAAATGTGTTACTTTTACGGTTTATTAATAAATGAAATATGAAAATGAATGGAATGGAAATTTCTCGATTGAACCTTCAGAAAATCGAGAGATATGGACAATATGTAGCTAGGTCACACGAGTGATAAGGCACATTCACCGTGTGTACAAGAAAGCTACTAGATGGCAAAATTTGGTATGTAGCTAGGCCACATGGATGATAAGGGACTTTCACCATGTGTGCAAGAAAGCTACAGGATAATAATTTCATATGAAACTAGGTCACATGTGTAATACTGTGTGTATAGCATGTGTACAAGAAAGTTACGGGTTATGAGTAACTAGGTCACATGAGTGGTTCCTAGTGTTGGACACCATGTAGACAAGAAAGCTACGAGATGGAATGGCTAGGCCACATGGGTGATAAGGGACCTTCACCATTTGTACAAGAAAGCTGAATTATGTGTAGGTGGAGCTATGTGATGAGACCACCGAGTATCGGGCATTTTTCGAAGGGGTTCAACGAGATAATTTACTAATGATGATTGGTGCGATCATGTTATGAATAAGTGCAAGTGTGAATGTGACCAATTGAGAAATGTGGCAAATGTAAGTATGAATAATATGTTCGATATGTAATCGAAAATTGGAAAGGTTGGTATAAGCAAGTGATGAACACAACTAAAGTGAAAGAGAGAGCAAAAATTTACAATAAAACTATTTGGACAACAGTAGTGACATGAGTTTGAAAAATCACTAAAAATAGTAGAGATTTAATTATAAGTTGTATGAGATATTTATTTAAATATTATTGAGTCTATTTTCATATAAAAGAAACATAGCAAACAAATGATTTATATATTTTGAGATATTTGAATTTCTGTGAGACTGGTTTAGAATGATTACGTGATCCCATATTCTGCCTTGTAAAAATCATTAAAAATTGTACAAAACAATTGTGGGATATAATTTATATGCCTGAAATGCTGAATGAGTCTATTTTCAAATGAACTAAATAAGAAGGTCATATAAACTCTGTACAAGGAGAAAATTGATTTGAAGTAAAGAGTGGTCAGAATAGTCGAACAGTAAAACAGGGGAATCTTAAATGAATAAACTGTATTGATTGGATAAACCAAAAATTCTGAAAAAAAAAATTATGGTAAGAATATATGTGAGTCTAGTTTCATGAAAATTAACGGATCTTAATTTGGAGTGTCGTAGATCTAGATATAAATAATTTAGTGACCGTGACTCGAGTAGACAGCTTGAGATGAACATGAATAAAAAGTGGAACTATGTTCAATTATGATTGTATTATCTTGAGAACATATTGTGAATATTTATAAAAGCCAGTTAATAAATCACTTATTATTTACATACTTACTTACTAAGCTTTGTAGCTTACTTCCCTTCATTTCTCATATCTTATAGGGTTGTATGCTAACTCAAGTTGGAGATCGCCGGAGATGTAATCACACTATCAAGCTATCATCGTGGGGTAAAAGTGAATACAAAACTCTTAAGTTTATGGTATGTATAGGAGACTTAGTCATTTGTATATGTCATAATTGGTTTGGCCTAAAATGTTGGCTTTAATATTTAGCAGTTCATTTTGTATAATTTGTTTTATGACTCAGTTTAATACGTTTTCAAGTGTATGTGTTTTGGTAATGCCTCGTACCCTATTCCGGCGTTGAATATGGGTAAGGGGTGTTACACAACATACATAAGCATAGAAGTCATTCCAACATGGTATAAACTTATCATGCTATCATATCATCATCAAACAAACGTTAAAACGGCTGTAGTAATAGTCTTAAGCATTGAAAGTAAATCCGAGCAATAATCAATGTAATACGAAATGAATCTCATAGACTTAGGAACAAATAGTCAATGGAAGCATCCAAAATGTCATGGTAAATATCAATAAAAGTCTCCCACATTGCCTTATTCCCAAAACATAAACAAATAACAATAACACCTACAAAAGCACGAAAATGGACTTGTTTGGTACAACCTCCTAGAACCACATCGCTCATACCGGCACTTAACTACTCTACAAGGGTTTAAAAGGAGTGGGTGAGCTTAACAAGCTTAGTGAATGCCTAGAACAACTACCATGCAAACAATACACAAAGCTTTAACGAAACAACCTTATAACACAATCTCAACAGTTCCAACTCTAGCGTCATATTATACTTACTTGTGCATTATTTACTAGTTCATTTACATGGTAATCATATTCACTTTTAAACGTATATCGCATTACACATATAATCACATAAGCATATATCACAATACACATATAATCACGTAACATTTAAGCATATATCACAATACACATACAATCACATAACATTTAAGCATATATCACAATACATATTTAATCACATAACATTCAAGAATATATCACAATACTCAAAACATGTTTATAGATAAATTGGCACTTGAGCTATGAAACATAAAAATGAGCTCTATCATCACTCATAGGATACACGGATCTTCAACACACCAGATAGACTCATAGAGTCAAACATGTACAAAAAGTGAAGTATAAAGCGAACACTCTCATTATTTCCCTTACATGTTCCATTGAATGGAGCTTAGCTCACATTCCCTTATCTCTTCAACATGTCGCAATGCTTATATCCAACAGTTTCAAGATAATAAAGCCAAAATATTTGAAATCAAACAAATATCACTTACCGATTATCCGTGCACTATCACTGCATATTTGCATTTTTAGCAAAACATTGTTGTAACACCCCTAACCCGTATCCATCACCGGAGTAGGGTTACAAGGCTTTATCGATCAATATATATCATAAAACATACATAACTCATACATTTATACATTCATACTCGAATACCATTCAACACAATCACATAGTCCCTTATTAGGGCCTATGAGGCCTTAGACATGCTTTAGAAATGGTTCGGGACTAAATCGATAACAGACAAAAATTTAGAAAACTTACAAAATTTTCATCAATACAGGGGTCACAGGCCCGTGTGAACAGGTTGTGTGCCTCACAAGGCTCGAAACACGCCCGTGTCTCAGGCCATGTGAAAATAGGGCATACATACTGACTTGGGTTATATGGCCAACCACACGCCCGTGTGTCTAGCCCATGTGCCCTTGCCAAAGCTGTAGGGTATCTGGCTTATACACACACTAAGTCACGCCCGTGCCATGTGCCAATTAGGGGGGTATACTGACTTATACCACACGGCCAGTCACACGCCCGTGTGTAAGACCGTGTGAAGCATATTGACTTCATTTAATTTCAACACCAGGGGACACATGGCCATGTAACATGACCATGTGTTGCACACAGCTGAGACACACGTCCGTGTCTCTTCTCGTGTGGACAAAAATAGGTCATTTGCAAGGCCAATTTGCCACCCCAACTCATGCTCACCTAAACAACCAAAATGGTACCATATCATCATATAAATAGGCAGCCAAAAATCATCAACCAATGCACAATTCATACCATATCCATTTCAACCAAAATCAGTATTCAATTTAATGCCATTGACCTAATCAAATACTTATCAACTTAACTTCTAAAATCATACTTCATCAAAGCATTTTCTCAAGCTTTTATACTCCACAAATCAATTAGTCATTTGAGCAACTATAAATCCATAACCATATTCATAACAAACTTGCTATAATAAGCCATCACTCATTGCTATATATATATACCAAAACATATGCATTTACAAGCCATTTCTTATAATCAAACACACATCAATATTTACATCATTTACAAGCCAACTCTCATGGCTATAATCACAATCAAAATACCTTATCTAGCCTATACATGCCATATACCATATTTACACAACTCAAAAGTACCAACTTAGATGTTTGATAGTACGATGATGTTCCCGACGACTCTCGGATCCAAGCTAGCCTTGATTCACTATAAAACATAGTAAAATAACACGAAGTAAGCTTCATAGTTTAGTAAGTTTGTATTAACGTAATGAGCAACTTCACCAATCATTCACAATTCAAATAATATAAATGTAAGATAACAAAATACATTAAATCTCAAGCCATTCAATCATTCATTCACTAACTTATCAAGAATTCATCCATTTCATGGACTTAATGTTTATAAACTTTACGTACATACCTGTACCAACTCGTACTGATCTCATTCTTGTCCATATCTTTCATTTTCCCGTTAAGCCATTCGGAATAAAAGTCGAATATTCAAGGATCTCAATCGATAAGTACCTATACCATGGCCCGTAGCCAAATCAAGGTAACTCATCTATGAAATACCTATACCATTGCCGGAAGTCAAATCAAGGTATAACTCACACCTGAAGTGCCGATATCATAGACTGAAGCCAACACAATTTCCTAATGACATGTCACTAACATCATAGACTATTCCTAAAGTTCAACTAGGAATTTTCCAATACCAAATCGTAGTCGAATAATTTTGAACTACTGTCGAATCGTTCCCGAACTTGTCCGTAATCACAAAATTACAATTCATACTATATCAAAGCATATAAATTACAATTATAAATAAGCTCATTGCATACGAACTTACCTCGTATTCGGAATTGACGGATCGGATCGACTACTCGATAACCTTACTTTTCCCCCGATCTAAATTTGAATTCTTTCTTTCTTGATCTATATGTATTCAAAAAATTAACTCATTTAATCATCTACTCATTCAATTTAATCCAAAACACATATTTGGGCATTTTTGCATATTAGCTCCTAAACTTTCACATTTTTACAATTTAGTCCCTATTTTATAAATACACAAAATTCACATAATTTCAATAAAGCCAAGCTTGGCTGAATTACCATAGTGCCCTTAGAAGCCCAAAACTTTCATTTATTCACACTTTTAACTACTACATTTCACATTTTCTCAATTTAATCCCTTTTTCACATTTTTGTCAAAAATCACTTTACAAAAACTATTAATCTATCAATTAACCTTCATAATCTATCATCAATCATCAAATTACTCAAGTATTCAACAATGACAACATGTTAAATCTTTAACAATTTCGAAATCTAAGGTATGGGCTAGCTAGAATACGAAGCAACGATCTTAAAAACGTAAAAATAATAAAAACCGAGCTCAAAAACTCACCAATTAAGCTATGAAAATGCCGAACCCTAAAACACAACCAATTGCTTTCTTCTTCTTCAATATTCAGCCAAAAAGAGAAGGATGGACACAATTTCATGTTTTGTTGTATTTTAAAGTAACTTATTTATATAATTACTTGTTTACCCTTAATGAATTAAACATAAAAATTTATTATGCATGTCCATTAATGTCTATTAACACTACCAATGGTCTAATATCATCATAAGGACTTTGAATTTAATAAACCATGGCTATTAGACACCTTTAACAAGTAGAATCCAACTTTTTCATTTTACACGATTTAGTACTTTTTATCAAATTAACCAACCAATTGATAAAATTAGCTCACGAAATTTTCACATATATCAAATAACATGCTGTAAACACCAAAAATAATATTAAAATAAATTTTCAATATCAGATTTGTAGTTCCAAAACTACTGTTCTGGTTTAGCTAAAATAGGGTTGTTACAATTGTCACTAGGATTTAACATATATATAACATGTACACATTTGAACTTTCACAACAATTATCATAACCACATATCACATGTTATAGCATCTCATCTCAATTCACATATTCATAAACACTTAAGCACATAGTTCACAAGATAACATAGGTGTGAGAAAGCTTACACTCGAAATTTAGAGTAAGGGTTTAGGCTACTACTAAATTCCCAAATAACGCATTGAATTATGTCCATAAGCAATTATTCCAAACACTCACCAATTACGCTTTCTTTGAAAATTCAAAAGCTTAAACTAGCCTTTCCTAACTCGTAGATGGCCCTAGTGATTCTTGGAAACACTGTCTAGTTTTAATATTTATAAAAGAGTGATCGAACCTGTAGACTGACTGTGACAACGATTGAGGCAAGCACACCTATTGAACAGTAGTATAGCTCAGGCAAGAATATCTTATCGAACCCAAGGAACCTAAAAGTACTACTACTCACTTTCTTTCTATTATTTAGCCTAAAATATGGAGTGATTGGTTTATTAATTAAAACAAATGAAATACTTAAACTTAAATGCAAAGACAAAAGAACGAAACTTTGGGAAAAGACTTTGAAGAAAACTCAATTGATAATGACGATACCTTTGGGAAGAATCCACCTATGACTTCACTTATTATCTACCTTTTCAATTCATATGATTTCTTTACTTAGCTTGATCCGTGAGACTCCCTAACCTATATTAAACCTTCTCTTGAAGCGAATAATGTCTAACCTTAGGTTAATTAGTGGAACTCTCGTTCTCTTATAATAACCCCCTAAGGAAGCAGTAAATCGATCAATGGACTCCGTTTAATTATGCTAGATCTACTCTTAGCCAGGGTCTATTCCTCCTCCACCTAAGCACATCAGATAAATTTAAGCAACATAATTAAGAACAAACTAAGTATTTATCATATAAATCAAAAGAATTAAATAACAAAATCATCATAGGTTTCATCCCTTCGTATCCGAGGGGTTTAGTTCATAACTAAAAAGAAAACATCTCAAGAGAAAAGATAAAACAAAACAAAAGAAATCCTAAAACCCCATGAAGGAATTGAAGAGGATCCTCCGTCTTGAGTAGAACTCGACTCTTGAAATGGATCAATTGGCTATCTTGAGACAATCCACGAACGAGAAAGGCTTGGCAGAAAACTCTGCTCAATGATCGACCCCTTGAATAGCCGCATTGGGGTGTTTTTATAGAATTTTGGGATGCTTTACTTGTCTCCTAAGTACTCATAATTCAGGTACAATTCGTCCGAGGTGTTTGAGTAGACTTAGGATTGCGTTTCTTGGGCTCCAAGCATCCTATTCCGAGTGAACTTGCTCTTTCCCGCGGCAGGGGCACGGCTAAGGCACGCTCGTGTAAATTGAGGCTCAGCCCGTGTCTCTATTCTGTTGATTTAGGCACAGTCGTGGCACGTCCGTGCAAGTCGAGGGACAGGCCGTGCTTCGGGTCTATCGATTGAGGCACAGCCATGCAAATCAGGGATAGGCCGTGTTGGGATTTTTGTCGACGAGACACGATCGTGTAAATTGGTGACAGGCCGTGTTCTAGGTGGATAGCAAGGCACGACCGTGTGGAATAAAGCCCAGGCTGTGTCGACTTCTTGGGTTGGCCCAATTTGATCCGTTTTAAGCTCGTTTTATGTTCTTTTTATCCTTAGGTGTTCTCCTAAGCATAAGACATGAAAATAAAGGATTAAGAGCACTTTTTACATAAATCGAGGATAAATTCATCCAAAAGCATACTAAATGTGGGATTAAAATATGTTACTTTTACGGTTTATCACCTAGCGAATCTAGAGCTTCAACACAACAATCACACAACAATAAAATTCAACCATCAGCTAGGAACTCACTTCAAGCAACCAAAAACATAAGCCTAACCTATGTTCTCATGTAATCAAAACCTTTAACATTGCAAAGTTTAAATTTGAATATCTCGGTCTATACTTAATCTTTTTACCTAAAATCAATTTTGTTCATCTTATAATTCACCTACGACTAATTCCCAACCTTTAAACTATACTAAACTACTAAGTTCATATATCGACTTTTTCGACATGTTTTATGGTTATTTTCTGAAAATTCATTAAAACTCAATAAATATTTAACGAAAATTCAAAGTAAGTTTAGAAACCTCTTAATCATGTCAATACTAATTGAAAAACATTTTGAAACCATGTTTTTATTCAAAATCTCGAAATCCACTATTAATGATCAAATTTTCAACTTTTCTTTAAAACATGTGATTTAATGGCTAAAAATTTTGTTTAAAACACCAGATACTATTTAAAAGTAATTATGAATTGAATCGTTACCTTAGTTGACGAAAATTTGAACATTTGATCGAAAACCCAAAAAACTCACAATCTTAAAAGTGGAGGAATCTATGGTATTTTGGGTGTTTTTCTTGGATTTTATGGAGGTTTAATGTTTGGAGAGTGAAAGAAATCAAGAGTGTGGAGTTTGGGAATCAAAATCAATTGTAAAGTGCTTAGAGAAGCAAGGGATGGCAACAACAATAAAAGGGGAAGAAGGGGGATGATACTAGGGTGATTTTTAAATTTTGGTTTAATTAACTCTTAAAAACTCACAATTTTGACTCTTTTACAAATTAATCCGATTTTCAAAATTGAAGGTCTTTAAAATTCATTTTCAGAAATTGATTTAATTTTCTAAAAGTCATAGTAAAAAATATTATCGATAAACCATGTCGCAAAATTCCAAACACTCTAAGAATAAAATCCCTAAAATATCCCTAAAACTCTTAGGTCATATTTTAGGGTGTTACATGGTGACTACCATTTCAACGTCCCAATGTGATCGACCCATATATGTTCTCGTTGGTGATGAAGTAAACATAATTTATTAACAAATACGTAGTTTGTACAATAATTTTTTTATTATACGTTTTGACTAACATATCGCTTGTATAGGTGGAACAATGGGCCGAGTTACATGGGACTACCAGATGAGTTAGAAGATATTAGGCTGTTGTTAGATCAACACTCGAAAGCTGAGGTTAGTTACTTATTCTTTCGAAAACCTATATTAATTACATAATGATTCGTAAAAAAACATACATAAAGATATTTACAATTTTGCTTTTCAATTTGAATGGATGCCGTACGATGACACCGATGTCATATCTTGCATCCATCGGAAGTGTTGGAAAATCAACAGATATGGGACACCAAGGTGCTATTGGTAGTGTACGCAATAGTGGAAACGCATAAATCAGACCAAGTGTTGCAGCAGTTCGGGGGAGGCAATGAATTTCGCCGCCACCGTGAGACTGAAAGAGCTACACAAGGTGGACGTGTAGGGGAATGACAACAACAACTGGGCAGTGCGGCACGGGGAGCACATTGAAGCGTGGGATCGTAGGATACAATCCTTACCAGTTTACAAGTCATTTTTCTCAATAGACATGGTGGTAGATGATGATTACTTGGCATGGCTTAGAGCTATCGGCAAGCTGTATCTGCTACCACTAGAGGCGAGGAGTCAAAAAATTAGGCTAAAAAGGCAACATCGACTGCCACAGCAGTATAGGAGGGGACACAGCCACACAACGAGTTCATCATCCGCTCTGACAGAAGATGCACCACCTGTGACTACGCAATATTTGTTAGAAAACATGAGTTTCGAAAAAGCAACGGAAAATAAATTTAGGAAAAAACCCAGAGTTTTTAAAAAATTTTCCAAAACAAGATATTGGTTGTGATATTTAAAGTGATAAACACTTAATCAAAATTGTACCTTTTTTTATTCATCTAGGATGAGAGCTTCAACCGAGTAGTCTTTTCCGCTATCCTCAAGCTCACATTTGCCGAGTGTGAGCTCGCTTCGAATCAGAAAATTTTTCACAAAAATTATCATTTAGGTAATTTTGAAATTTTTCTAAAATTTTGGGTCAAGTAATAAATCAAAAAAAAGATCTCTAGAAGTTTTCTAAAATAATCTCTCCAGAAAATTTCTCTCTACAAATTTCTCTTAAATTCAAGTGTGTGTCAAATATTATTAAAATAATATTAAATTAATATAGTATTTATCTTGATATTAGATTAAATTTAATATTAAATCTTATTAAAATAATAGAATTTAACATTAAATTAAATTTAACATTAAGATAATCAATTTAATATTAAATTAATAAAATACTATTAAGATAAGTATTAAATTAGATTTAATATTAAACTATTAAACTATTATTATTATTAGAATAGTTAATCTGAAATCAAATTCTCTGGTAGAGTTTTAGTAGAAATGTAACTCTTCCACTACTCAACCACCGAAGACCAACCACCGTCGGCCACCGGAACGCCGCCGTCAGCACCGCCATGTACGGTGATGCAGGTGCGACACTCTTACAGCACCCCAAGCCAGTTCGATCCAGGTCAGTGACAACCCGATCGGTTCGGTCTAGCCACCAATTGGACCGTCGGTCCGATTTCACATATCGAGCCCAGTTCGACCAATTTTTGGAACTTGGTCTCAATTTTGGGCTTCTGGACCCAATTTACGATCTTAGGTCCAATTTTCAAGTTCAATTACCCATTGGGCGAATTGCCTAACTTAAAAATTAATTTTCAAAAATATCATATTAATTTTAATTTATTTGATTAATTTAATTTTACTTGATCAAAAATAATTTTCCCAAAAATCACTTAGATTTTCCAAATTAATTTTTCAAGAAAATTCTTTAATCAAATTCTCTAGTTAAACAATTTTCATGACCACCTAATTTAATTCCACATCGAATAAATCAACTCAATCAAATTATTTCCAAAGTCGTAGAATTTTCTTTTGATTCAAATGCTGTCTAATCGAGCTTTTGTTGAGCTAGCGAAAGGACCAATAGGACATATACAATTAAGCTCTAGTGATTGCATTTATGTCTAGAAGTATCGTTCCGATAATTTGTAATAACTTAATCATGGAGTCAATCCACAAGAACTATCATGATTGAAAACTCCTTATTGTATATTGTTTATGAAAACAATTCATCCAACTTTTTTGTCCAGTAACCTCATCATGTGTGTGTTACCCTCATATGATATCATTGATTCTTTTGAGTTCAATCCGTTCACTTAATACAATCTTATTTTACCTCATTGTCACCATTATGTCTTCTTAATGATTAATATTATAACTGTCAACAAATGACTGTTATAAATTGCTCGTTCGAGAACGAGCTACCCGTGGCCATGTTCCATATTTATCAATCCACACAATGCTAATGAGATGATACCATTAACTCTTTAATTAAACTATGAATTTCACTGACAGTAAAGTCATGCCATACACAAGTCATGTACCTAACATACCGACTATGGGCTTAATCATCTTTGGAACATAAGCCTCCACTTATATCAAAGCACATGAGTTACATACGCATGTCAGTGACTAACTCAGGATTTAGGTAAATCATACCATGAATGTCACAAGTGAATTAATTCACAAATGGATTTAGAATTAATTCATCTTGGGTCCAATCCAACGTATCATTCTACCAATAAATACATCTATATCTCTATCCGTGGAGTCAACTGCTCCGATAGCCAAGACTAGCCATCTCCCCAATTGGAATTGTAGACGACATAATAATCCTTCTCAGTATTTGAATCAAATGCTCACTTCGATTCTTTTACAGGATTATGGACTTATTTAGATTATCTATTGAAATAAGTTGTCTTTCTCGCAATGTAAACGTTCTTACAATGCCACTTATCTTCAGTTTGAACTTAGACAATCAATAAACTAATATTTGTTTGTAACAATTTAGCCATGCATGCAAAATATGAAAGACAAAAAATACAAAAGACATAATAGTGAAATATGAAATTAACTTTATTTATTTATTAATCGTTCAAATAGATCTAAAACAGTTACATGTTTACTATAATATGGATGCATTTCCCAACAACATATTCAGGCGATGAGGAGGAGGAGGGAGGAAGTCTACAGGCTGCATCTCCAGATGCACCTCTAGTTGAACCTCCATTTGTACGGCCGGTTGTACGCAAAAATCCTCCATGCAATCGTCGTCCACCACCTTGTGGCACACATTCTCCCCGACGACACGATTGAGTTAATTTTTTTTTTTCAATTATTGTGATGTAAATATTGATATATCATAAATAAATAAAAAACCAAGGTTATTCATTCAAAAAAATCATTTGTCTTTATTACTATCTATTATGAGTTATGCATCAGTTAACAATAAATAAAAAATGTCGATTTATCGACATTATTTTGAATATGAAATTTGATTTGGATTTAGCCTGTAATTTGAATAAGAAAGAAAAAAAGATAAACATGAAAAATGTAGAATAAAAAGAAGAAGTAGGTAGACCGTACATCCGAAAGCCATGACATTTCACAACTAAATAAATTGTATATCCTTATAACTAATCAATGTGCAGTGAATACATAGTTGGAGCTACAAACTCATGTTGATGAATAGTAATTGGATCCCACATGTTGCATGCAGTACCGATGATGAGTGCAATCCCAAAGGGATCCTTGACGATCAATTGCTGAAAGTATTTCGGGACCCCTATCCGATATGACACATATGTCGGGCTACGGACAAACGAGGTGTCACAACCGACTGAGGAAGAAATCTCAATCATCTGTCGTTTCTCCAGGAGTTATTGCAAACGCTATAGGTAGAATTTTTCGATATGACACGTGTCTTACCACTATATCTAAAACTTGCTGGTTAATTTTGTAATTTTGTTTATATAATTTTTAATTATATTAGAAAACAAATTATTTAAGGTTAGTATTTGAAAAATTAACAATACACTTTTTTAAATCTAAAAATAAAATTAAAAATGTCACAAGCCTCATTTATTATATATATATATATTTTCACCATATTCTACATCTATTTGTCATTAAATAAACTCTGCTTGTGGATAATGTATCAAGTATTTTTCCGATGATTTATTTTTAATAATAATAATATCCATAACCAAACGTAAAAATCATGTTAGACCCGGATGAAACCAAATCCGGTCCATGGGGCTGGCTAGTCATTTATGGATTAGAAAATTTTGCCTTTAAATTTAACATTATTAAAACACGTGGACTCAAATTTACTGAAAACATTCCATGCCAGCTCAGTATGGCGCCAAGTTTGGGCGCCAAACCAGACGTCTCCCGCTTAATTCACCCGCCACCCTCCGACACCCATGTAATAAAACCCCCCACCAAAACCTTCTCTATTCATTCCCAGTTCTATATTTTCACAAATCTTCCAAATTAAGTCTACTTCTAATATGGTGGTTCCTCTCGGCCCCGGCAAGTTCTACGGCAGCAGCCTTCCTCGGCCCCGTATCTACACCGAAACCAGGTTCAACTCCGAACGCGTAGATCCTCCGGTTCCAGTCCTTGATCCGCTGCTCTCTTGGGCCAATGAAGCGCACTGGTCCATGGGTGGTCTCAGTTTCAAGCGCCTCCGTCTCCAAGGCCGCATCGAAGGCAACGTCCAGAGATTGAAGGCCCAGCGCGACAAGTTCCGTAATAACAAGGATCCTATCCCTAAGAAAAACAATAGGGATGCTTCCTTATCCCCTCCTCCTGCTCCTGTGGCCGTCAAGAGGAAGAGATTCTTGGACCTTAATGATGAGGACGAGGAGAACGTAGAGAGTGAAAATGAAGACAATGAGATTGTGATGAACAGAGAAGAGAAGAGGGTACTGAGGAAAGGCGCAGTGAGGAAGCTGGGAGATGATTTCGAGAGAGTGGCTATGGATAAGGATAGCGGCGTTGCGAGTGGAGGAAAGAGGGGTTTTAGTGATGGGATCGGCATTGACGTGATGAAGATTGTGGAAGAGGTTAATGTTGAGTCAGAGGAGATGAAGAAGAAGAAAAAGAGGATTGTGAAGGGTTTGAAGAAGGGTACAGATGAGGTGCAGAGTGGAACAGGGACAACGACAAGGGCCTCCCCTAGACTGGCAAAAAGAGGTTGCTAGTTTTCTGTAGGATGGATGTAGGATTTTTAATGTTGTGTATTGTTCGAAATTTACAGTGAATACAGGTTAATGATGCTTTTGTTCGTATATCAAAGGATGTCCTGTCAATAATGAAGAAGAGGCTTGAAATCCTACATTTTGACTGATTCAAGTAATCGAGATTAGTTGAAAACAATACAAATCTGAAAAAATTCAGGTAACATTCGCACAAGCTAAGAGAAAAACCTATGCATAGATAGGGACTCGAACAAGAGTACTCGAAATCTGGAGTCTCAACATTTTACCAACATGCAATTTAACTAAAAATGTTAATCCTTTAGTTTGACTTGAAAACCGCATTTGAAGCGCAATGCTTAATGGGATCCATTCAAATTTCTACAATGAATTGAAAATATGTTAATCATTGTTGATGATTCACCCAAGTTTTTGCAGCGAACTTGCAATCTAGTGCTATATATATATATATATGCCTCTCTACTTAATACGTAGTAATTTGTATGGATATTAGAAGAAAAAAATTGATACAATACCAATATATATCTCGCACAAATTACCTCACCAGAAAGAATTGAATTTTCTGATAGCAAGCGCTAGCTTTTACTTTCTCTTGGAACACAGTTGTTTGAGGTTTCCGTTTTCTTGAATAAGTCCTTGGATTCTAGCCAATTTGCACGAGTGTTCTATGGTGAGTTTGTAAATTGGCGGGGACTGCCATGGTACCATCCCGAAATCATCACTATATTCCTGCATTCCTTCTACAAAGAACTGCCAGACTAAAGCACCTGCCCCCGACCCTTTCTTCTTTGCAGATTTATAAATGATGTCCTGAATGGTTCTATACAGCTGCTCTCTTTGGGATAGCTGGAAGTCTTTGTTCTGGTCTGACAGACCGTATTCGGTGAACATAACTGGCTTCTTCAGTTCCTTGTCACAATCTTCAATGTGCGAGTGCATCCACTTGGAAACATAGTTCCGTTTTTCTTCGAACCCGAGACCATGAAACCTACCAAAGAGGGAATGAACAGACATTAGAGAACATGCTTGTCGAAGAAACAACAGAGTGCCTTCGAGACAATGATAAGGCTTCATTCGAAATAATTTCATAAATAGAGGTCAATATGGCTTACCACTGGTCTGGGTATATATGAACAGACGCAAAATCAACGTTTGTAATGTTCGAGTTGCGCATAAAATCAGCTCCAAGGGCCGAGGCCCACTGTTCTGGATTCACAGTTGCCTTCTTGGGGCTTGAAGGACCGTAAAATCCTTCTAAGCCAATGGTCAAGAGATGGTTTTTGTCGATTGATTTTATGAAAGCCGACATCTCTTCTAACCAATCCTGCAATGGGAATGCTGTAAAATTAAACTCAACTCGAATTAAAAGAAAAATCAATAAAGTAAAACACCACTCTTTGTGATGAATGCATATGAAATATAAAACCCATTTTCTAAAATCTGAAGTATTTCTAGTCAATAAATCTTAAGAAAGTCCTTCACATTCAGATTTAGTGGAAGAAAAACATTTCATCCAAATGAAAGTGAGCATGAAAAGGCAACCTTATTCACAATAAGAGACTTGCAATTACTGGTAAGCCTATCATTCAATTATACGAAAATTTTGCTATACACCACCACATTCATCTAAGTTAAGCATCATTGGTCTAAATTATAGAGAAAATTTAGAAACCAATATAGGGTCAAATATTATTAGTATTATTATTATTGCTTAAAATAACTATTCCACGATCCCTTTTTTCTTTTTTGATCTGTCTAAATAGTTCAAAAATCTTATAACTCACTTGAAGAGTATCCCCAGAAGGATCAGTCATGCAACGGGGTTCATTTATCAACTCCCAAGCAAAGATGGTGGGATCATTCCGATATTGAATTCCAGTGATAGTGTTCTTCCTGGTAAGGACAGTCTGAGAAAAAGAAACACATCAGGATAAGGCACTATTGCAGACCAGAAATACTTCAGAATCTATGATATAGCAAATAGAGAAAAAGAACATATACATAAGAAACTATATTTTCCCTCAAGTTTGGGATCGTAGTGTCGGTTGCCCTTGTTCTCAACCTTTTTCACATAAAATCATGTTTATTGAAAGTCTGTAATGAGGTTCATACATATTATTGGCTGGCACTTAACAAGGAGACTTTTCTGAATTTTACCATACATACTCCATTCATATGAAGGCTGATACTCACCACATCTTGGTTTTATATTTGTTTTTGCTTCATATGGATGGATAAGTAAAGATTTAGAAGGATTTCTATTCTGTACTGCATCAAGACATAAAGAATCATAATTATGCCATACTGTCTATAATAAGCTCAATCTTCTGACTTTGCATCGATGGTGAATAACATTTTTGTATTCTTGAAAGGCAAAAATCAGGCTAATGAAACCCCGTGTTTTTAAGAAAAGAAAGATTAATAGAATTATCATATATCCTTCCCCCCTGTCCTAAAATAAGAAAGAAAAAGGAAAGTTTATTTCATGGAGCTTAACAACACGTTGTAAACAATTTCCTTTAACTTATATATTGTTTCAGTTCTCTTTCACAATAAAATTGTTGTTCTAACTTTCTTGTTTCTCGTCTACATTGGTCCTTATTGTTTATTGGGCCCAATCAAGAATAAACTAATAAGCAAGTGACTGAGACGTTTGCAGCATCAAATTCCCCTTTGAACATTAAGATTTATCTATTTCAACAGTGTAATGTCAGCATTCCATGAGCAGTTCACTGAAGAGCATATTATATATACAGTGACTTGCATGCATCATCATGCGGGGGAAGAAAATTCCCATTATTCAAATATAAGGAAAAGAAGAAAAAGATAAGTGAAATGAAACCTAGATTACTAGATAGATGATGAGATACCAGGACATAATTCTTGAAATATTTGCGGATAGATGGATCAAAGAAGAAGGAATCATTAGAAGAGCTCAAACCAACGCCTTCTTGCCATGCCCAGTTGACATACTGCGTCTTTCCGCCATATGGTTGCAAGTTATTTACCAAGCTGAGAAGCAGCCTAATTCCTTGTTGCCTTGCTTCTGCAATGACATAATCCAAGGCCTGCCAAAAACTTAAGGTTGTCATCATAAAGAAGAATAACTGGGAAAATGTACTCTACAGTCACATGAAACGAAATTGGAGAACATGACAGAGTCAAGGATTATGGGATTTTTGACAGGTTCCTAATCAAGCAGCTGAGAAATCAAAGCAATTAACTTATTATGGGGTTATTCTCTTTCATTTCTAGCTTTCTAGATTACATTATTAGTGAGCTCCATCATCTTCATATTCAAGACAAACCAAGATTACACTAGCAAAAAATGTGCAGCAATCTAAACCATCTTCAATATGCAGATTGGAAATCTCTTGAAAGCTTGAAACCGAAAATGTTGAGGTGAACTTAGAACATCATGTAAAACCAAACAACTGGGGACCAAAAACACCTACATCATCTAGGATTGAATCATACAGCTGACAATCATGTTATAGAATGAACTGCAGAATCTTTTCTGTGCAAAACATTAAAATTTACAAAACAAAAGCCCGAAATCTCAAATTAATACCTTGAAAACTCGCTCATCAAATTGGCCAGGGGAAATCTGGAGAGCATTATAACCTCCATCATTAAAGGCCCAAGTTCTACAAATAGTAAGACCCATCTTTGCACCAGCTTGCAACATTGCACTGACCTTAGGTCTACTGCTTTCGTCCACAGAATGGGCCATTAACCAGTAAGAATTCCATCCATTAACGTATAATGGTTTACCATTCAAAAAGAATTGAGTCCCATTCCTTTCCACAAAACTAAACCTCGGTCCCTTGGTGAAATTAGCACTAAGCTTCAAGTCACCAAAAGACATGTAAAGAAAAGCCACACATGATGCAAATCCAAGAATTGGGTATAACATCCCATTTCTAGTCACCATCTTCCTATATATAATAAGGAACCTGAAAAAATCAATCAACAAGCGAAAAATTCCAGAAAGAAAAACAAAAGACAGATTATTTGGGTACCCTTTTGGCTCTATTTCAACACAGTCTAAAAATTGAGGATACCCAAATGGATATTAAAGTACCTTAAAATCCAATGTGAACGCAGATCCTTCTTCATAAGGGTACACACCCCCCCCCCAAAAAAAAGGTATAAAAATGACTCCTTTTGGGATTATAACGAGTTCAATGAGAGACAGATTTGAAAGTGGTGATCTTTCTGTTTAGGATTTGGGGGTTTTTAATAGCAGAAAATGATGCAAGAAATAAGGAAGGTAAAGACCACATGAAGGGAGATATATTCAGAAAAATACTGGAAAAGGGAAGGCAAAGAAAGCACACCCACTGCTAACTTGTGTGCTTGAGAGAGTGACAGTCAAAAACAGAGAAGGGATGGATGGGATGGTGGAATGTTGGTATCAACAATCTGGTTAAAAATCAGATATATGCAACACACCTGATTTCCCCACAGTTTCCTTGAATTTTAATATAGCTACTGAAACATGTCTCTTTATTGATTCAACACCCATGGATTGGATTGGATGGGCCATGTGTACCTCTAATCCTCGATAATCTCCTTTCCTTCCACTCTCTAAACTATACCTAGTCATTAACTGGAAAAATAAAAATATGACATTTTATATATGGGTTATTTTTTAGAAATATTTATTTTTAATATTTTATTATATATTTTATACGATACTTCTCACCCCTTAATTTTTTTTATAGAGTCTAAATCCCTTTATCAAATATTATTTATTTATATATTATATATAAAATTACTCAAAAGAAATCCCAATCCTCATGTGCAAGGGGAACTTAGATTCTCTCGGCCTTTGTAAGCCTTAAGCTTTTCTCTTTCTTTTGTAACTTAAAACAATGGTCAAATTCTATATAAATCCTCAGTATTATGTGTTTATTGTGGATTTAGTCTCTCTATTATAACATTTATTCAGTCTTACAAAAAAAAAATATTAAGGTGCCACTACATGTAAGGATGGACAGTCACGAGGGCAAAGGGGTCTCGGCATTCAAACTTTTTTTAGTATATATTTATATGTTAAATAAATTAAATTGAAATCTTTCAAAATGCATTTTATTATTTATTTTTTAACTTAATTTTTATGCTTAAAAATTAAAATTAGATTCCTAGTTATCATTCATTGTCATAAATTTCAAACAGCCAACTTTCTAAATTGTCTACAATAATTCCATCATAATGTTTATTCTCATCTTTTCCACATTTCTACTTGTCTTTTTTTTATTGAAAATAATATCGATCTGTAACTGATAGAAGGAGTCAAACAAGTTTTCACCACTAATTTTTAAATAGTTAAATAAAAATATATGGTTATAATAATATCTATAAATTCGAAAAGAAATCTAACATTTTATTTTTATTTTTTAATTTACAACCTTAAATTCACAACTTATCGAGTTGGCCTCAAGGAAAAAAATTGGCCTTAACATTAAAAATGTACATTTCAAAAAATAGAGGGACTAAAACTAAAAATATCACATTATAGTATAAAAAGTAAGTCTGCAAGGAAAAAATGCATAATATAGGGACCTTACATCAAATATTACCTAAAATAATTGTGTGGGATTCTATATGTTGAGATCCACAGTCTCATTCGATTAGGTTAAGACAAGCTGTTAATTATAACCGACAAAAGTAATCCCATGTGAAAACTCCGACAAAGTTAAGTGGGTCCCACATTCTCTGTATACACCATCTATACATTAGGCAATATTTTCCCCCCTTGATTGTTGCTTTAATTGATAATTTAATCAACTCTTGACTCTTTGAGTCGTGTAATCAGCGTGTGTACTTTGAAGTATTTGGCAGGAACACCGCGATCTTCTTTTATTAAAAATAGATAAATTAATTTTAAGAATTTAAAAATATCGATCCAAGTACAATTTGTCTAACAATGGGAGAAAACACACAAAGGGGGATTATAGTGATGGGTGAAATTTTAATGAATGAAATTTATGGATTTCATGTACGTACATGGAAATTAAGACAGACAACATGATGGAACACATGTAAATGTCAGGAACTTTTTAATAAGAAAAGAGCTTAATGATACACTTTAATGTGATTAGTATTATTGGGTTTTATATATTTATATAATTTTTATTTATTAGTTTTAAAATAATATGTTTAAATAATTTTATTTTTAAGAAGATACTATTATTTATTTATTTTATTGATACTTTATAAATTTATATGCATTGAATATAAATATAAAAATATAAAGATGAAATAATTGGAAATGAGAATGAAAATTTGATGTTTGGTTGGGTGGTTACACCCAAATGTTTGGTGTCGGCAAACTTTATGCATGTGGTAGTACTCCCTAAGTTATTAATAACTTAATCCATCTTCCTTCAAAAGGCAAAAATGTATTGCTTGAGACATCACCTGCAATGAGGAAATATAATCATACTTCTTCTATCAAGCCATACACAACATCAATGGCATCCGTTGTTTAGTTAAACTTAGAGATGGTAAATGAATGAGGATTTGGTTTCGTTGGTGGTTTTAATTTGTTGGGTGTGGAATTTCGAGATTTATAATGTTTAATTAAAATTTGTGAATTTCTAATTTTACAATTAAATGTTGTTTCGTGTAAGCTTTAGTTTAATTAATTGATTTACAGTCTGGATTGATCCGATTTTTAATTTATGTTGTGATAGTTTAATTCTTTGTTTTTTGTTCTTAGTTCATTTGGGTTGTAACTGTTTGATCTACACCAAATAGTTTACTTATTATTTGATTGTTCCATTTGTTGAACTGTAAAATAATTTACAGAAAATATTTTTTATATTTTCTTATGTTTGTTTCACAGAAAACAGTTTAATCAACGGAAAATAATTTATAGGTCACAGAAAATAAGTTTTTTTTCCTGTAAAATAATTTACCCTTTTGAAAAGCGTAAATCATTTTCCAGAAAATAGCTCTGCCGTATGGCTGACTGGTGATTACTAGCGATTCGGCTTCATGCAGGCGAGTTGAAGCCTGCAATCCGAACTGAGGACGGGTTTTTGGAGTTAGCTCACCCTCGCGGGATCACGACCCTTTGTCCTGTCCATTGTAGCACGTGTGTCTCCCAGGGCATAAGGGGCATGATGACTTGACGTAATCCTCACCTTCCTCCGGCTTATCACCGGCAATCTGCTCAGGGTTCCAAACTCAACAGTGGCAACTAAACACGAGGGTTGCGCTCGTTGCGGGACTTAACTCAACACCTTACGGCACGAGTTGACGACACCCGAAGGCACCCCTCTCTTTCAAGAGGATTCGCGGCATGTCAAGCTCTGGTAAAGTTCTTCGCTTTGCATCGGTAATTTTATTTTTATTAAAAATTAACTTAAATAAAGTTTAATATTATTATATTAATAATAAAATTATTTTTATTTTTAAAATATTATTATAATATAAAATATTATAATTTTAAATATTATTAAAGATGCATATTTAATTGTTTATATTTAATCATATAATAATTTATTAATATAATTAATATAATAAATTATTAATATAATTAATATAATTAATTATTTTAACAAATTATTTAATATTTCAATTTTATTTTAATAATAAATTTTAAAATAATAAAATTTTTAGATATTATTGAAATTCAATATTAATATTTTAACAATATTTATATATTACAATTATAGATATATTAATAATAAATCTTTTGGACTATAAATGTTAAAATATATGATAAGTCCATGTACTCTTCACAAATTTAAAATTTAGTCATTATACTTTTATTTTCAAGAATTTAGTCTCTCTACTTTTCAAATTTGAAAATCAAGTCCAATTGTTAATATTGTTAAATTTTTTAGTCAATTTTGTTGATGTCACATTTTAAATAAAAATACTCACTTAGTAGTCATGTAACTAAAAATGACGTTATAATGAACTTGAATTTAACAAAATAATTTTACTATATGCAAAAACAATGTAAAATATAAATTTATAGATATAAAATAATCTCAATTAAGTAATGAAAAGATAAGAAAATCTCAATTGTTTGTTTGTTTCATTGGAAACAAATTTTATGAAATATTTTCAGAAAATATGCCAAATAACAAAAAAATATTTTATATTGGTTCATATAAACACTAGAAAATATTAGTTTCTAGAAAAGTAAGTCATTTTCTAGAAATCATTTTCCGAAAACCATTTTTAATGAAACAAACGGAACCTTAAAAGAAAAATTGAGATGATATGGTTGAAAGGTAGTAACAAATAACAATGTACACGTTAAATTTTGATTTCATGTTTCAATAGTTTTTTTTTTTTTTAAGTTTAAGTTAACCTCGCTTGCTTACAATTTACTAAAAAAGAAAAACATTTGTCAATTTTAAACGTTATATAAAAAATAAATACTAAGAATCGTGATGTTACTCTAATAAAAAAAAAACTTTTTATGATAATTTATAATTAAGACATAGGTGAAAGGATAATATTTCATTTTTAATATTTTATACAAATTACTCATAACTCTCAATTTTTAAAACATAAAATATTACACTTCATATTTTTTAAATGATTGCCACAATAATGATACCTACTTTGATCATTGATTTTATATATTATAATCTAAGTCAAATCCTCAATAAAAAATGCAGGGTTGTAATTAGCTTTCTCATTTATATACCATTTAAGAAAATTATCATGCACCAATCATGATATAGGCTAGTGAGTTTTCTGACATATATGCCACTCTATATAAAAATTACACTTCATTTAATATTTTTAAGTAGCGTTTAGTAATTTAAGGTATGTTTAATAAATTAAAATTTTAAATTTTATAAGTGTTAAATTTATATTAAAAATTATTTAGTAAATTAGTAAATATAAGTACCGAGTAAAATTATGTGTTTTGATAAAAGTAATAATTGATTTTAAAATATTTTTTAATTTTAATATTATTAATATAAAATTTTATATTATTTGGATAGTTTTAGATAAAATATAATTTATTTTAATTTTTAACAAAATAAAATCAATTTAATATTTTTCATTAAGTGATAAATAGCTAATTTTACCTACTTATCTTAATCAAACATATTTTTGTTAAAATTTATATCAATTAAAAGATTAAAATATTATATGTTAAAAAATGAACACCCTTAAATTAAATATTTGTGATTTTTTAAATTAAGTATATTTTGTGTTGATTTTATAATTTATGGAGATTAATTTTTAATGGTTGGTAGCTATACTTTCCAATAAATTTATCTCTACAGTTAAAAACTAAATTCTTTTCTAAAAGTCAGTATGAAATGTGGAATTTGAGACAAAATAGAAATCAACATGTTATACTAAAGCAGTTTTGGACAGCAGCAGTTGTCTAATTTTGAAAAATCATCAAAAATGGTATAAATTGAATTATAAGTTGAGTGAGATATATAATTAAAGCTTTTTGAGTCTATTTTCATATAAAAGAAACATAGCAAGCAAAGGAAGTCTACATTTTGAGATATTTAAATTTTGGTAAGACTGGTTTAGAATAACTTCGTGAGCCCCTGTTCTTACTTTAGAAATTCACTAAAATTGTAAAAAATAATTATGCGTTATAATTTATATGTATGTATTCCTTAGTGAGCCTATTTTCATTAGAAATAATCGGAAACACTATATGAAAATTGTACTATGAGATAATTGATTTTAGTGAAGAGAGGTCAGAGCAGTAGGACTGTGTAACAGGGAGAACTTAACTAATAAACTGTACTAATTGGCCATACCAAAAATTTTGGAAATATTATGGTAAGAAGATATGTGAGTTTAGTTTCAAATAAAATTTACGGATCTTAATTTGGAGTTCTTCAGCTCAAGATAAAAATAATTTAGTGACTATGACACGGATGGACAGCTTGAATACTCACATAAGTAAATAGTGAAAATTATAGATAATGTTACTTACAAGTGTGTTGTTTATACTAAGGATGTGGATGGAGAGGAGGAGGAGGAAAATAATAAATGAATGACTTGTGTATAAATTGATCACATGCTCGATTATAATTGATAAACGTTGAGGTAGAAATGATATAATGTTTTATTTCAAATATTTATTATGAAACTAAGATTATCGTTATGGTATAAAAATCAATTGTAAGTTCATGTAACTTGAATTATATTCTTAAATACTTGAAATGTATGTTATTGATATGAATATAATTTGAATGTTCATTGTATGAAAGTTGATTGAAACATTGATATATTTGATAAAAAGGGAAGAAATCCGGTTGAATGAAAGGAAAATTGATGGATCTCTAAAAGGAATTGACGGTAAAAGGGTTTAGCCCGGACGGGTGATCCTATCCCGATATAGCCCTCCCGAAGAATATGTGTGAAAAGTATCTAGCCGGACGGGTGATCCTGATATAGCCCTCCCGAAGAATATGTGGAAAATGGATTTAGCTTGGACGGGGTAATCCGAATTAGGTCTAAATTTAGCCTCGATGGTAATTGGATCCAAGCTCATTAGAGTAATTGTCGTTGCATTTAGCCCGACCGGTAATCCCGACAATACTCTATGAGTTTATATTACAGGATTTAGCTCGACTGTAATCCATTGTAAGGATGAGGTTCAGGAGTGTGCTCTCTCTGTGGGATTTAGCTTTGACCGTAATCTCATTGTAAGGATGAGGTTCAAGGAGTGTGCTCTCTGAAATGGAAATGTGCTCACATTAACATGAATTGATTTGGACTGGATTTGTACACTAAAGTGTACCTCTGAAAATCCATCGAAAATTCCAAGAAATTCAACGGGATAATGTGTTCATTCATAATATATTATCAATACATTCAATACTTAGCGGAGATATTTGAATTTTTTATCTCACAATATGTGCATAAATCAAAAGGAAATTCATAATATTATTTCATTAAAAACACTTTAAGAGACGTTTAGTTTGCCAAATCTTAGATTGAGATTATCTTGTTTAGTTTATTTGGTTGGGATGTAAAGTTACCTAGAAGTACATTTTACTCAATTATCGTTATTATAATTTTTTCTCAAAACAAGTTTAGTTCCTTTAATATTATTTTAGTCTTAATTTCCATAAAATTATGATAAATTATTACAATTCTTACTCTTTATTACAATTTATATATTAATAAGTAAATATATTGTTTTGAAATAAATTTATAAAATATAATTATAATAATTTATAAAAAGTGATTGCAACATCAATCATAATTATAGTTATAATCATACTTAATATACTAATAAATAAATTATTTAATAAAATATAATGATTATAATAGTAATGTATGATGTCTACTAGTTCACCATTAAGAAAAAATAATTTTTTGTTTTAAATACTCTTAAACTTTATTTAAGAAAAAGCCTAAATTAAGTAAAATAATAAAAACAAAAGGTATCCAAAAATTAAGACTACGTCTATAATCTAATACTACTTAAGGAATGGGTTATAACAAGAGATTACACCCTATATTACAGGATAGCCGTAATGTGAGATTACGAGATAGTCAAAATATTAAAATCCAAACACCGTCATCTTATTATGAAATATAATATCACGGATCGTAATGTTGCATTCGACAAACGCACTTAATTATTCCATATAAAATAATAAGTATATTGTATAAATAATTAATCCTACTTGTTTTCCTACATTGAGTTAGTAATAATGTAATAATGTTTAGCTTTCCTACATTGAGCTAGTAATAATAATAATAATGTAATAATGTTTGGCTTTTGGCAGTGACATAAACATTCATTTCTTCTTTATTTACTAACTTTTATTTGTTAAGTATATAGTAGATCCTGGAATTGAGGAAATAATAACCCATATGAAAAAAATATATAATTACTTATTTGACTCTCTTTAATAAAAAAAAAGTTATTTTAATTTTCAATTTAATTTTTATATTTTATATTTTAACTTTTAACTTTTTATTTTTTAAAATCACCTCAAAATTGGTGAAAAATTAATTTTTAAATTTTCTTGATATGGCATATACATCAACATTTAATTATTTTTAAAATTTTAAAATTTAATTAAAAGTTAACATGTTATCCACGTGTATGTCACGTCAATAAAATTAAAAAAATATTTCTATCTTTTAGGATGATTTGACAACAAAAAATGCAAGTTTAAGAAGACGAAAAATTAAATAGAAAGCTAAAATGACTTTTTCGTAAAATTAAAAGGCCAAAAGTCATTATTCCAAAAAGAGGAAAATGATTAAAAAATTTCATTAAAAAAAAAGAGAAAAGTTAAGGTGGTAAGTTAGTAATTTTTCGCCTTAAACAATTAACAGTTGTAGTTTGTTTGCTTTAGTTATTTTATAAATAAAATAACAAATTTATTTATTTTATATTGTATCATTAATCATTAATTAATTTTAGTAAAATTTAAATTAAATTTAATCTCACTGACTCATGTTGGTAAAAGAAGTAATAATTGAATAGTGGGTAAATTAGACAAGGATTTGGACCTTGCAACCCACATCCGGATTTTTAGTGGCATTGTTTCAAAGTAATCAAAATTCAAAGTCAAAAACTACAAATGATCCATTCCATCATCATCACACTTAAAGTTTCACCTTAACACTCATTTACTACTCAAAACAAAGTATTCATAGCTTTTTTTAATGAGTATCATCAATTTGTTCGAGGAATTAAAAAATAAAGCTAATTTTTTCCTTATTTTATTTTATTAGTAAAGGTTTCATTAACAGATGTTTTAAGAATGCTTTAAAATTTATGAAATTTAGGGTTTCGAGGATATGGATTGTTTAAAAATTGTATAAAGAATATGAAATTAATTATCACATTTAAATGTATATTTCTATTATAAACAATAATTTAATTTGCCCAAAAATATCTCAAAATCACTCATTAACCAAGTCTTATTATTAAACAAGGACCTCCATAAGACTACAACCAACGGGAATAATTAATTAAATTTTCACTAAATTAAATAATTGCTAAAATTCTCTACGGATAAATATTTTTTACATTAATATTTATATATTTGTAAAATTAAATAAATAAAAATAGTTTTATCTAATAAAGACGAATTATCTTAGTTGAAAGGAACATCTTAATCAAAGCTTAATTATGTCTTTGACCATGTCTAATTGAAGCCATATAGAAGAAGGATGCTTACTAAGTTTTAGAAAAAGACACTTGACTGAAAGAATGAATAGTTGAGAAGAAACAATGGGTATATATATATATATATATATATATGATATTAGAGGGAGATAGAATCAGTCGACCCTTTTAAAATTTAAACGAGTCACATTAATTTAATTTAATAATGTAGTAATTAAGGACAGAGTATAGTTGACTCTTTGCTTAATTTGTCAGTGGATTATGAATACATAAGTCAATGTCAACAGATGTTAAATGAAAATTAAAGAATCTGCTTTGAGTATCTGCTTCCGTTTGAAGTGTGAAGTGTGAAGTGGGTAACCAAACACCTTAATGTTATGTCAGCAACCAAATCAGAGCAAAGATTTATTATTTGGGCCAAGAAAAACTTGGGGTTCTCCTTATTAACCCGCCCCCCCTCCCCAAAAAAAAAAAAATCATTTTACGACACATACATTTTAAGCCCATTCTTAATGTCTGTTTTGCTTGTTTTAAAGTATGAAAAAGAGAATTATCATTTTCAGTTCCACTTCAGAACGAAATTATGGTTCCATATGATAAATGTGTATAATGAAAAATCTAATGAAAAAAAAAAAAAGGTCTTAATTGAGAGGTTAATTACATAATTAGTCCTTTTTCAACAGAATTACTGCCTTATCAGACCTTTTGACAGGAATTTCTTGGAAGATGGTCAGAATGAGACCACTTCCAATAAATACGGTAGCAGACGAGGACTAGAATCCTAGGAAGATGTCGAGTATCTAATGGTAACCTTGCCAAAATTATGAACCCTGTTACCACAAAAAGGTGATGGCTTATTTGTGTTCATATAACAATCTTGATCATGTATTGTGGGGCGATTAACATGGATAGCCCTTAGACCTTGGACCAACCTGCGGCCACAACTCTCTCGACACAAGACCGATTTCATTTGGAGGGTGTTCCAAATACGACAGTTCAAGTCTCAACATAGTGACATTAATGTTGATGCAAGTGCAGCAATCATACTAAGTATGTTCCATATGTTTGTCAACTGCAACACCATAGCAATGTATAGCTCCCATGATGATGCTGTCTCCTGTACTTGGCTTGCCTGTGTTGTCCATGCTTGCACCGATCTTTGCTCCACCGTGTTTGCACATCTAACTGCTACATCTCGTGTTGCATTTCTTACTATCCCTTCCATTCGATGTAGTACACGTTGGGAAACCACATGGACGATGAGTCAGAGGATAATAGCTTTCAGCCATCTTTAACAACATCAATGTTGATGAGCAGAAAGAAACAATCTATTTTACTAGACGGATATATACTCGTCACAAGTATGCTGAACTTTTTCTATGTTTTTCCATATATTCAAAGGATCATACCCTATACTTGTATTCTAATATTTATCGGGCTAATTCGGTTTTTATCGAGAAGGCAATAAAAGCATTGTCTATTCTACAAGTGGCTTAGGGTTGGGGTAGCTATCTGTCACACAAAATATACAGAATCACTAAGATAGTTTTCTCCAAGAACATGATAAATGGCAAAATGATGCAGTTGAAGGGGGACCAAACTCACATTTCCACACCCTGACACGGCTTTAATAAAGCATGGGTATTGGGAAACGCAAGGGACCCTGGCCAATTCCAAATACTCGCAATCATTCCAAAGATTGCAGTTAACTTCACTAATGTTTCCAAAAACTCAAGTATGTTAATAAATTAATGAAAGTGGTAAGATTTAACATAGATACGATTTTTAGCAATTCAAGAACCAATGCATGTTGTAGGATTTGAATTGAAAATAATCGCATGCCATACCACCAATATGTATTGCATAATGCAAACACTGGAAAAATATCTACCCTGTAAACAAATAAAATTTGAAAGGGTGAAAACAACAGGTCGTCATTCTTTTTATACAGAGAACAAACAAAAACAGGAATAAGTGTTTTCACAGGCTTGTCTTTGCTTTGGTAACTTCTAATCCAAGTCAAATTAACAGAAAAACAAACAATGTCTCAAGATGGAAAAAAGAGAGGACAAGTTCCCAAAATCTACATTTTCTTCAAATATCCACAAAACCAAAACCTGATCTCCAGCTAAATAAGGATTCAATTCAGCTTAATCACTCACCAGAATTCTTCCTGATAAGTGCAAAGTAACCCAAAACGGCACAAACAGCAGCTACAAGGTTCCCTTCCTTTAACAAAATCTTGAACACAAACCCAACGATCTCTCTAGTAATTTTCCTTCCTTCCAGCACCAAGGTCCTCTTTGGTTTCCCAAAGAAAGCAAGCAAAACCACAACGGTGATCCAGGTGACCAAAGTGGCTGGCACAGCTACAGCCAGAGCTGCAACCATGGAGAGCAGCCCAAAAACTGCACCGAGAAGAACAGATGCATAGAGGGCAGGCCAACCAGAAGAAGAGGGTTGGGCTTGGTGTTTGTACCAAGAAAGTATCGATTTGAGGGAATTCCACAAAGAAGCTAAAAGGATGGCGTAAACTAGCACAAACAGAAATACCCATGTTCTCCTTTTGCTCATAATCGTTATAAATAACGTGTATGATGATGATGATGATGACGATGACGACGATGACGGAGGAGGAAGAAGAGGTGGTGGCGATGTTGGAGAAGTGGACGGTGGCGCTTCCATGTCTTTTCTTTCTATTCGAAGTGGCTTTGCTTAGGCTTTAATCTTTTTCTATGACTGTTCTATTTTGGTTTTAAGTTATTTTGGGGGTTTGGGATTGTTTTGTTGGAGAGTTTTGGTAGCTCTCTGTGTCCGAGACTCTGAGATGAGATGATGAAAAAGTGGATACTACCAGATTTGAGCGACCCAGTTAACAGGAAATACCAAGCGCGACTGGCATCGAAGGTACTTAACTTTAGCACCTTGGCAGCGTATCATTGGGTCGTGTAGGGTACGTGCTTAGCAGATGCTGTCATGGTTTGTAATGCTTTGAGTAAACCTATGTACCCTGTAAGAGACTAAAGGGCTACCTTTACAAACATATGGAAAATGTATTTATAAGTGATATTTTAATATTATTCAAAAGAAAATTGTTACCAAAAAATATCTTATTCAAAACATATATGGAAATATATACTGATTCAAAAATATAGAGATTCAACGGCAGTCTCAAAACAATCCAGCGTCCATTCCAAATTTCCATAATCGGACGATGCCTATTGTTTCAACTTGAAATTTCATCATTGACTTTATTTTGTTTTCAGAAACATATATATAAAATTGTTTATATAAGGATGAGTAGATGATGAAGATAGGTGGTTTACTCTGTTTAAAATATAGAGTAGTTAAGAGTAATAGAAAGGAGGAAAGGAGATGTGGGTAATTGCCATCTTCCATCTTAAGATATCACTGAGTTAAATTGTTACACGTAGATAAGAGGGAATTAATTTGGTGTCATAATTTATATTAAATCATCCGTGATGATTGAGATTTAATGTAGTAGTTAATAAATAAAATTGTTTAACAGATAAATTGTAACTTAAGAGCTTTCACGATAGATTTTCTCAAAAAATTTATTTGTAGCATTTTAAGATTCGACTATTCGAATGATCATAACAAAGTGTAGCAAAAGTTAAAGCGACTAAAAAATCACCCATTTTAGAGTTTAGGCTTTTAGTGTTCTAAAAATTTAGAATTTTCACTCTATTTTTTTTAAAATTTGTTGTTTTCAATTAAAAGAGAATGATTTAATCTAATAGGTGAGAGAAATCTAATAATTATATTAAATTTTGATTAAACTTAAATCTAAATCGACACTATTTTTTGTATTTACAAAAGTCAATACTAAAACTTTATTTAAAAAAGATCTAAATTTTTAAACATTGGATCACTTGTGCATAACCTCTTTCATTCTTTTATTAGGCTAAGCTTGCAAAAATCAGTTCTTTGATGGGGTTGCACTTTTGGCCCCTTTATTTTAAGTTTATTTTCTTAAAATTATTTTTTTTTTTTGTAAGAAAAACGTTGAAAAGCAATAAAGTGGGATCCAACAAGACACTTAGGCCCTACTCCATACACCATTTATAGCCGATGTCGGTGAGAGTTTAGTAGGATGAATAATTTAGAGATGCTTTGCTTTGGTCCCCCATTAATGGATGAACCAGCGCCACCACATTCTTGAATAATGCCTGCCTTTTTTTGTGTATCGCAGTTACTAAAAATAAAGAAAGAAAGAAAGGATTTAGCTCACAATTAGTTCAACCACTAAAATTCACGTATATGTACATATAAATAAATGCTCGGTTTGACATTTCAAATGGCAGTATTTTCTACGATTCATTTCCATACCCACGATTCTACATTACACACTGCTCATGTCAGAGCATAGTGAGAGTGCAACATGGCTATAATTGGGATGCTAAAAGGGGAAGGGATTGGCATGGCAGCAAAGCAGTCCTTTGATGCTAGTCATACTTCTCCCTCCATGTGTAGAGTAAAAAAAAGACCCAAGAAAGAGCTAGCAAAATATCACCAACCACTTGTCTTGGCCAATCCCAAGCCAAATCCTCTAACCTTCTCTCAAAATGAACCCTCCAAAGAGCCATTGATAAATGAATGAGTATACACCCTTTGGCGAAGAAGCTCTGGAACTCTTTATCCTTCACAAAGGCTACCATGAAAACCAAGAACCCAATCACGAAAAGAAGCAAACCAACAAAAGAATTGGATGTCTGAATCAAGAGTTGACCATGTGGGGTTGACCCTAAAAGCTTTTCAGCCGTTTCAACACCATGAGCAAAGATGTTGATCTCGTTGAGACAGAACATGATCAAGGACCCACTCGTTATTGCGATCGCGGAGTGAAGAATGCAGATCACGAAGAACATTGACAAGCCCATTGTATTGTACCGATTTAAAACAACATCACTTACGTCGGCTCTTATGTTACTTGCCTAGATCTTCTTCCCATCTGTCTTCACAACTCTAAATCACAATGCGGATTAAAGGGAAAAATAGTGGTGGCATTGGTGGGAGTTTCAGTGTAGCATAGCATATGGGAAGGGAATGTGAGAAGCAAATGAGATTGAGAAATTCAATGAAGAGAATCTGATCTGGTATTGGGATTAAATGACTAAAGACTGAGCTGTGATGTTGGTTGGGAAGTGTGCTATTTTTTTTTTCTTCACTTTTCAGGCTGTTTTGTGTTCGACGGGTTTTTTGAATTTTCTTTTGTCGGTAAAACTTTGGGTTCTTTATAATCTATGAACCCCGTTGCTGGGTTTTTCCTCCTAGGATGACATCTCCTATCTAGTTGTGCCTTAAACCATTTTTGTTATTCTACCATCAATTTATTTGAAAATTATTTAAACTCTTTAACTTTGGGGAATTCTCTATAGATTAGAAGTTGTTCGGCTCAAGAAGTCTACTAAAATTATTATTGAAAGTGATCCTAGAATAGCTATTGAAATGTTGTCATACTTTTCATCCACGAAACTGTTGCTCGAAAGGTTAAAATGATGTGTAGTTATTTTCAAGTAGTTAAATTCTAGTATATCCCCACAGAAAGTAACATGGTAGTTGATTGGTTGGCGGTAAGATTGAACTTGAAATCATTGATTTTCCTGTGTTTTCTTTTAGGAAGTTGTTTCTTTTTAGAATATAAATTAAGAATTTTCACATCTAATATGTTGATTTAAGGCTATTTGTGATTTCTCTTTTCTATTTAAAATAAAAAAATTTAAGTAGAATTCTTGTACCATTATAATTATAAACGAAATTAATTATCGAATAAATAATTAAAAATTATTAATAATAAGAAAACATTATGATAACAATTTTAAAATATAGTTAATAAGTGTGTTTATAGAACATAAAGTAATTGTAAAAATGTAATTATTAATATAGTGATTACACTTCAGCGTAATAATATATTAAAATAAATAAACAATCTAATAAAATCAAGGTCATAATGTTTAATTACCTATGTAAAATTTCAATTTTCATTTTGTTTTGGATAAATAAGATTTTATTCATAAAAGGAAGAAGAAGCAAAGTTCGCTATAAAGAAAAACAAAATGCAACAAAAGGAGCAGCACAAAAGATATGCTCTCTAGTTTCCATTTCCTCATCATTACACAGCACACAAAAAGAGTTAACTAGCAAACCCCAAGAAACCATTCTACTTTTGATTGTTAATCTATCCAGGCAATGAAGGAATGCCTAGGAATAGTAAGGTTACCCCAAACACTCTTATGCCAAGGGATTTTGCATTGTTTATGCCTTAAAAGTTCCCATCACTTCTCTGCTTTATAAACATCATGAAATCCCCCAATCAAAGGAACAAGACTTGGAAGCTTGAGTAATTTTTTCCATTCCCAACTATGACTTGGTTGAGCTTGGACTTGCAGCACACTATGACCCTTGAGAATGTAAAGATGAACCCAAGCAACCCAAAGAGACCCTCCTTTCACCCACACTGACCACAGATTTTGCATCATACAAACTTTGTTCTAAAGAATTTAACTCCAAGCCCTCCTTCAGCCTTGAGATGACATATCTATTCCCAATTCATTTTTGCTCCGCTTGCTGAACCTTCAGAACCTTTCCAAAGAACTGCACATCTGTGTAACTCTTTTAATAAACCTGGTAGGAAGAAACATAACCCTGCACTAGAAATTTGGAATACTCTTTTAATATCATTCCCAACTCACTTTTCAACCTGCCAAATGTTTCATTTCACTTATGTCAATGAAATCCACTACTATATCACATATTGATATGCATAGTTATAAATAATTACACTAAAATCTAATCATTAAGTGATGTTTTAAATATACTTTGAATATTAATGTAATATTTTTCAAGAATTAAATGTCTAATATTATCAAATGAATTTAACATTTTCTCGAAATTAAATGTCTAATATTATCAAATGAATCAATTAGATAAAAGTACAGGCTAAAACTTAAAAAAAAAAAAAAGGAACATTAATTATTACAATTACATGAATTTTCATATCATATATATTTTTATAATTTCTAGATTATGCCATTCTAGACTTGAGGGTGGGGGTGGGGATGAAAAGATGAGAAAGAAAGAGAAAAAGAAAATTTCTTATAAAATTTTGAATTTATATAACTTTTGATTCATTTGTGTACTCCTATCATGTTAGAAATTATTTATATCATGTTTTAGTAAGTTTTTAAATTTTTATTTTGTACGATTGTCATAATATTTAAAATTTTTTATACAATATTTAAAATTACCTATAATACTTCCTCAATCTTCAAATAAGAAAGATAAACGTGTTTGAGCATATCTAAACTCATATCCTCCTACATTGAGGACAATATAAATATTAATCGGATTAAGATTCAATTCATATCACTATATTTCAATTTTAATGAAAATTGGTTAAGGTTTGATATTAAAATATGAATAATTTGTTATCACAATTCAATTTAGAGAAAAATTATTACGTAATTATTTATATATATATTTAAAATTATGTATTTAAAAATCGGTTTATGTGTTTACCCAAATGCTCATTTAGGAATTGCTTATTATTAATTAGAGAAACTTTTAAACAGAAAATTATTTAAATAATTATAACTTTAAGTTTAAATGATATATTAGAGGACTCTGATTTGTAAATCTATTCACAGGTTAAGTTAGGATTTGTAGTTGATTCGCTGAATGACATGTATTTATTTACAGATGAATTTAGTATTTATATTTGTTCACTTAAAGAGGATAGAAGGTTTTTTATTATTATTATAAATTTAGGGTTAATATATTATTTAAGATCTAAGTATGACTGAGTTTGTATTTTAGCACTTTCGAATTTTTTATCCAATTAAATACTTCTATTTGACCAATTTTATAAATTTTGAGGGCTAATTTTTTTAAATTTTTAAAATTTAAATTAAAATGAAAAATTTTATAAATATTGAGGACTGAATTTGTTGAATATCTAAAATCGTTATTAGATAAATAAAAAAAGCTCACATCAACTTTGTCACTCATCTAAGAGAATAACTAAATGTTAAGTTTAGTGACTAAATAAAAAAAATAGTTCGGTTTGAATGATAAATAACTAGTTCAATATTTAAAAATTGTATGAATAAAATAGAAACAAGACCAGATATAATTTGAAATCTTCCCTCTTTGCCTTCAATTACATCTTCCCTCTTTGCCTTCAATTACATCTGAAAACGACTTGTAAACCTTATAATGACTGTTCATCATTGGTTGTCTGCGGATTCCATTATCAAGAAGTGTATCCACGGTTTCTTGTACCAATTTTTCCTGACACATTACTAATTCTCTTGGCGTAGATCTACTTATTGTTAATAGATCGGTAAGAGTATTTGTAATACCCCTAACTCGTATCCGTCACCGGGACAGGGTTACGAAGCATTACCGAATTTTCAAAACATTTATAGATAATTCGTATCATTACTGTTCATTTTCGATATTAACCATAATGTCCCTAAGATGGACCCTCGAGGCCTAAAATATACATTAGAATTGAGTTGGGACTAAATCGGGAACATAGAAAAAATTTTCGCGAAATTTAAAATTTTTCTCATGTACAGGGGTTATAAGCCCGTGTGTGTAGGCTATGTGGCTCACACGGCCAGGGACACACTTGTGTGTCCAGGCCGTATAACTTTTTATTTTAAAATTTTAAAGGTGCAGGGAACACTTGGCCAGGCCACACGCCCATGTGCTAGGTCGTGTGTCACCACAGCTGAGACACACGCCCGTGTCTCTGCCCTTGTGGACAAAAATAGGCTATTCCATGACAATTAATTCATACCAAAATCAAGTCTTATACATGACAATTAACCACATACAACCAATGTACCCATAGATACCTCAAATGACAATTTATTTTCGAATAAATCTTAAACTCATATTTGCCTAGATACCAATTTCACATTTATGCATATTATATCAAATATGCTAACTAACTTCAATCATCAATATGCCACTACGATTTTTATCAATCAACCATTTCAAACACATACCATGATATGGACTTTTATACATAAACACCAAAACATATTCATCACTAGCTGTTCCAATGACTAGTCATAACCAATCATTTACATGTCATCATTGGCCAAATTAACCTATACATGCCATTATAGTCAGAATCAACTAATCCAAAATTACCGATAAAACCAATGGATAGTATGATATATCTCTGACAAGCTTCCAACCTAATCGAGCTTCTGATAATCACAATACTCATGAAGCTATATTCATCAATTCACAAGGTGAATAAATCCACAACACTATTTATACATATTATCCCAAGCTTAGTAAAATTTTAAATATCTTTAATTCTTCCAAGTTTCTTTATTTTCATTTGTATTTCTTTACTTTCCACACTTATTCCAATGCATGACACACAAGACATAAACATATCATTCAACTATGGTAACAAGCTAGTGCATTTAGCCAAAGTCTTTTTCGAATTGATCACATGATAAGTCGTTTCATAAGAAATTGAATAATTTAAACCTTACCACTCTTTCATGAGCACTAACGTATTTTCACTTAAATACTTACCATTCCAATGCATCATATAAATAAACATATCACCATTCGACCAATAGCTTGGCATTTGTCTAAGTATCAAGCAACAACACTGGTTAGCGTACTTGTACACATTACATATAATTTCAACATTGATAAACTTATTTTCCCGACAGGTTACACTTGAGTTTGTTACTCATCACAACATACATAATTTCCTTGTATCAACATAATAAAGATAATCACAAATAAACATGTCATAATACATATCATTCTTTTTTCATTTCTTCATAAACATATATCATTCATTTCATTATATCAATATTTCATGTACCATCATTTCCATTTATTTTAGGTATATACCGATAATAATTCATTTCAAACTCATGTTATCTCATATCAGAACTTTGCCCGTTGGATCATTTAAATATCAATGGGTACACTTATTTTAGATCAATATCAATAATAACCATAAGTATTTCAATATTAATTTCATATGTCACTTACCAATTTTTGTCAAATTAGAGAACGTCTTACGGATTTGAGTACATCGTTTTCTTTGTGCCATAGTCCAACTATGGTCTTACACTTGTAGTGCCATGGCCCAGCCATGGTCTTACTCACGTAGTGCCATATCCCAGATATGGTCTTATCATCTTCATGATGCCATAGCGCAGCTATGGTCTTACATATGCACATATACCGCCATGGTCCAACCACGGTCTTACGTTCACGATGCCATAACCCAATTATGGTCTTTTCACTGAAATGCCATAGCCCAGCTATGATCTTACATTTACACACTTACCATGGTCCAACCATGGTCTTATCCGTCAATCCATCACTTATCATTTCACTTGTCACTAAACGATCGTACTCAATCCAGCGTTCTACTCAATTTGAACATTCAAATCACTTTTCTTATACTTTCAATAGTCACAATTCAATGACAAACACATGAAATAATACATTATATCATTTCTAAGTTAACAAATACTCATAAAAGTTCAACCATATAAACTTACCTGGCTAAATTGCAAAAATACCACCATTCAGGGGCATTTTAGAAATTTCTATTTTCCTCGATTTTTCACCCAATCTTGATCTAAATTAATAATTTCATTCAATTTATTAATTTAGACAATAAAACAATTCATTTCCTTCAATTTGGTCATTTTTTACATTTTTACAAAATTGTCCCTAAAGTTGTACTTTTATTCAATTTAGCCCTTGAGTCTAAAACAAGCAAATTAGCCATTTTTAATGTAAACCAAAACTAGCTGAATATTCATATATTTTCCTCTTCCTCCTCTCCATTTCACATCCTTAATGTATATATATAATTCCACTATTACTTATATGTTCATATCAAGCTGTCCACTTGAGTCATAGTCACTAAATTATTTATATCTTGAGCTATAGGGTTCTAAATTAAGATCCGCTTGATGTTTTAGAAACTAGATTCAAATATATTTCTACCATAAAATTTTAGAATTTATAGTTTAGCCAATAAAACAGTAAAATTTCAAATTTATCCCTATTCTCATTGCTTGATGACTTTGACCTTTCTTCACTAAATGATGTTTAAATGATGTTTCTGTTTATTTCTATTGAAAATAGACTCATTAATAATTTAAAATATAAATTTAAACCCCTAATTATTTTTTTAAATTTTTTTATGATTTTCCAAAGTCAAAATAGAGGAACCCAAAATCATTCTGACATTGTCTCATTAAAATTATTATAACTCATAATTTACAATTCCATTGCTTACACCGTTTCTTCTATGAGAAACTAGACTCAATAAAATTTAATTTCATATTTTATTCAACCTCTAATTCGATTTTTACAATTTTGGATGATTTTTCAAAGTTAGATTATTGCTGCTGTCCAAAACTGTTTTAATGCAAAATGTTGATTACCAAGTTTATAACACCCTTATTTCCTTTCTCTACAATATTTCCCATCACTTTCTCTTATTTTCCTTCATTAACATATCAAGAACATAGAACCTTACATAATAAAACTCTACTTTAATATCATTTCCATACTTTTTCAATAATGTCAAACTTAAAAATATATTGAAATCTTGATGTTCTTACCTTGTCATATTGATTTCAATCTTTAACTCAATTTTCTCTCTCCTTCAGCTTCTATTTCTTGACTCTAACTTGATATTCTAGCTCCCCATGGTCTCCTTATTATTTTTATCTCTTGGTAACCATGGAAATTCTTTTAATTTCTAGGTGAAAATGGTGAATTTTTGGTGGAAGGATCAAATTGTAAAGAAAATAAAACTTTCTTTCTTTCTCTCTTCATAGCCGTTGGAAGCCTTTAATGAAGATGAAGAAACTTTTTCATCTTCCTTTCTTTTTATATTAGCCTTAATTAAATAAAATATTCAAAAATATCTTATTAAAATATTAATAAAATAATATTTATCTAATTAATTAATTTAAAATATCATCAACATAATCATTACATTCTAGAATTCTCTCTCTTACTAATTGACCATTTTGCCCTTTATGATCTTTTAAAATTCTATCCTTGAGTCATTAGTTAATTTGGTAAAATTGCAATTAGTCTCTCATAATTCTTCACCTATTCAATTTGGTCCTAATTCATCCATTTTCCTTAGTTTTTGATAAACCATAAAAGTAACATATTTTAAACCCATTTTAGCATGCTTTTGGATGACTTAGCCCTTGATTTATGTAAAAATGCGCTCTTAATCCTTTCTTTTCATGTTTTATACTTAGGAAAGCACCCGAGGATGAAAAGAACAAGAAACGGACTTAAAACGGGCCAATTTGGGCCAAAGTGGAAATTGACACAGCCTGGACTTCAAGTCACACGGCCGTGCCTCGTCAATTTACTTTACACGGTCTGACCACGATTTACATGGCCATGCCTCAAACAACAGAATCGAAACACGGCCTAAAGTCAATCTACACGGGCGTGTACCATGGCCGTGCCCCTGTCGTGGAAAAGAGGAATTGCACTTAGATTTGGATACTTTGAGGCAAAAAACACATTCCAAAGCCTATTCAAACACCGAGTAGGAAGTATGCTTGAATTAGGGCACTTAGAGGCCAAGTAAAAGCATCTCAAAAGCCTATATAAAGAACCTAGAGGCCAACCGTCAAGGGGAGGCCGAGACATTCGAAATTCGGCAGAAGCCAAAACTTTTGTGAGAATCACTCGAAGATAGCTAGTTGATCCATCTCAAGAAGCCAGAATTCTACTCAAGATGGCGGATCTCTCATTCAATTCCTTCAGGGGGTTTTAGGGATTTCTTATGTTTTGTTTTATCTTTTCTCTTGAGATGTTTTCTTTATTTGTTATGAACTAAACCCTTCAGATACCTGAAGGGGATGAAAGCTAGATGAATCTTGTTATTGTCTTCTGAATTATATGATAATATGTGTGCTTAATTCTTGTGTTAATGTTTTCGGGATATTAATTCAAGTCAGATGTTCTTAGGTGGAGGAGGAATAAACCCTGTCTAAGAATAGATCTAGCATAATTTAGCAGAGTCGTTCGCGTGGCTAAAGATAGGGTGACGAGATTTTGCCGGATTAGGGTGAAACCTAATATGGGAGTCCATAGTTCGATTTACTGCTATTCTAGGGGGTTATTAAGTGAGAAAGAGATTTCCGTTAATTAACCTAGGGTTAGACGTTATTTGCCTCGAGAGAGGGTTTAATATACATTAGGGAGTCTTAAGGATCAAGTCAAGTGAATAAATCATATGGTTTAGTGTTAGATAATAAGTGAAGTCTAGGTAGATTCTTCTTGATGGTATCATCGTGATCAACTGAGTTTCTCTTCAAGATATTTCCCAATTCATTCCTTTTGTCTTTGCATCTTAGTTTAGTAATTAATTAGTTAATCAACCAAATCATTTAATATTTAGGCTAAATAATAGAAAGAAAGTGAGTATTAGTACTTTTAGTTCCTTTGGGTTCGATAATCCGGTATTGCCTAAGCTATACTACTGTTCGATAAGTACACTTGCCTTAAGTCGTTGTCAGAGTTAGTTTCCAGGTTCGATCACTCTCTTTATAAATTTTAAAACTCGACAACTTTAGACTGATTAGTTTCTGAATCATTCCACCCTTAAAATATTTGCACTATTGGTCCTTCAACTTTTTTATATTTACACTTTAACCCTCAAATTTTGAGTATTTACTTTTTAGCAACAAAACTTTTCTCACTTTTACGATTTAGTCCTTTCTTGAATTAATATATCATAATATACTTTCCAATGTTGACATAACTCAAAATTTCCCTTTTTTTCACTTTATTTCCTTGTTTTACTATATCAAGGATAATATCTTACTTTCTTACTGTAAAAATTTTCGAGGTATTACAGTATTATTTCGATAGATAACTCTTTTATAGAGTTTATTAATATCCGAACTCATTAGTTTACCCCCATCTATCTGAATGATCGGTCTTAACTCGGGAGAAAGAACCGGTAATAGACATAAAACCATCCATTCGGTTCTATATTTGTTTGAATAAAATGCTTAGCCAATTTCATGTGTCTAACCAAAAAATCCTTTCTTCTTCCAATTTAATGACCATTCTTGTAGTTTACCCTAAATAATTACAGTATCATCATAAACTAAAGGCTTAGTAAAAAAAGCCTTCGATAAAAAATAAAAAAAAAAATCAATTGAGCCCTTATGAAGATAGTACCCTCAATTGAGCACTTAGTGACAAAAAAATCAATAGACTTTTTCCGTTAAAACTATCAATTGACCGGTTTACCTCGCTAACATGGCTGACCAGATTATTACCACATGGCAACATGTAGACGTGACATGCCACTTTAGCAAAAAATAAAATATTTTGAATATTTTTAAAAAATGATTTTTTAAAATAATTAAAATGTACATATAGAATAAATATGAACATATGAGTATACAAATTAATTTTGAATGAGTGCAAAACTATAAAAACTTAGAAAAATATATAAAAAATTAAAAAATTCTAATAAATATATAAAACTATATATTGAATATAGGTATTCTCAATCAAACTAATAGTGCAATAATAAACAACTTTTCTTAAAATGAAGTATTGACTGAAACAACTTAAGCTAATTCACATTAAACAACTTCGGTTGCATTATTTGAACAAAAGTTATTTTAACCTTAAGTTAATAAATTAAGAGTGCAAAATAATGCAAGATGCCTGCCTCTCTGCACTTCTTGTCCAACAAACTCCCTTTAGAATATGAACATATAAGCAGTTAAAATGGAACTTTGATTTAAATTGGAAAATTAAATTTGCACATACCGATGAAAGCAGATATTCCACTCCAATTGCAGAATAAAGTAGCCTAAGTTCGTATCGTAAATCAGACGAGGCAGGGTTGTTAACAAGTATAAGATTTAAGATTGTTTTAAGTGCTTATTGTGTATACCTTGTGGACTATTTGATTGGCGAAGGATTGATGAGAGGATCCATAATCGTTCAGCGCACCACAGAGTATGTACATGTTAATTAGGGACATCAGTACATCTCCAATGCTACCCACGTTAAGAACAAGGAAGAATAATTAAAAACAAAAAAAAAATGACGGAGAATGATTTTCTGCATTGAGTAAAACTGGAAATATTGGGCTATTATATAGCCTTACATAGCAACTAAAAAAAAAAAGAAAATAAAGGAGCCATTACTAACAACCAAATAAACTTAAACGACTAACATATCCCATAAAAATAGGGATTTATTGGACAAACTTTGACCAAAAAAATCTATCATTTCCTCCCTTAAACTGAAATGTCTAGAACACTCGGTTTATATTAGTAAAAACACAAACTCCCAAAAGCTTTCATAACTTTAATAACCGATTCAGCTTGAGAGGTTTAGTCATCACATTTGCCAATTGATCTTGCGAACCACAATGAACCAGCTCCACGCTTCCATCCTTTGTCAACTCTCGAAGAAAATGAAAACGCAAGTCTATATGTTTAGTACGACCATGCATTACTGGATTCTTTGAGAGTTTAATTGTTGAGCTACTGTCACATAAAACAGTGCTTGCTTCTTGATTCTGACCCAAATTTTCTAATACTCTTCTCAACCATATTGTCTGACATGTGCATGATGCAGCATCAATGAATTTAGCCTTTGTAGAAGATAAACTCACAACTGGTTGCTTCTTAGAAGCCCATGATACTACCCCTGAACATAGAAGAAATACATATCCTGAAGTGCTCTTCCTATCTTCTATGTCTCCAGCATAGTCACTATCTATGTAAGCAACAAGTTTTTCATCTCCTAGCTAGGAGGAGTTAGCTATGAAATTTCGAGTGACCGTTGTAATGTGTGGACACGTATATAGGAAAAGGAGCATATCCGGTAATTCCCACTGCAGCGCCAAATAAACTTGTGTTTTTGGGATGAATGAAAGCAAGTATGACTGAAAAGGGCGAGAGACTTGGATCGGGCGTGTATTCCGATACATGTCGCCTGCTATCTCCAATATCGGTGTGAGTAGGAATGTTGCGCAAGTGAATTAAAACCTGGTACTGTTGATGGTAAATTTGTACATTTCATGGCACTACCGTAAGATTTGGTGGGTGGTTGGAGAAACAGACCTGGTTCCTGTGTTTCCAAAGTTTCCAACGAATTAGGATCTATTCGTTGTACATGACTTGGTGTCTGATTTCTGTCTTGGAATATTGTTGAATCCACTGACTAATCCATTCTCAAATGTCTGTTACAACCAAGTTGCCCCGAACGAACAGAGTACTGAGATCCAAATTATGTGGCTTTAGCGAAGGGGCATTGGTTGACGTGATAATTTCTACTGATCAATTAACGTTTAAGAAAAGAGAAATTGATTATTTTTATCACTAACCATGAATTAGATGTAAATTTTTTTAACGGCTCAGTTTTTAAATGCGCCTTTTTTAGTAAATAAATAAAATAAATAATGGGAAAGAATTTGAAACCCCCGCGAAGCGGGGTTGTTGATACAGTTCATAATAAAATCTCATCAAAGGTTGAACTGAACAGAAACAAGCAATGCAGCTTTATAATGTGGAGGTTTCTTCAACCAACCATGCTTCCATACATTAACCTCCACGCTATCCCTCCACGCCTTCATCAATTACCTTCCTTCTAATAAGCAATCAAGGGCAGTGTAACTATCTGCTGCCATAGGGGGCATATATTGGGGATGTAAATGGGAAATTATCTCGCCTCCAGCACTCTAAAACTCGATCAGTCTTCGTTTTGATTCACCTACCACCATTGTTTAGGTAAGAACCCTTAGTTCAAAGCGTCAGAAACCTTGAATCCTCAACTCCCATCAAGTTTTAGAGCAACATTGAAGCTCTCCAAGCTCACCAACCAAAACCCAACTACGAACATATTCAATTCTTGAAGAAAACTTATACGGAGAATCATTGGTAATGGTTCGAAACTCCATGCATTTTGCTCTGCCTGTTCATCATTGGGTAGGCCAAAACAACAGTCTCTGTAGTCAGTTTTGGAATTGTAAACAATTTTGTGGTTAAAGCCCTAACCAGACAGAAGAATGTAGCAGTCAAAAATAAAAGGCGTTAAATGCAACATTCAAACACCCCAAACAAAGGAAAAGTCTGCTTACCTCTTTTTTCAATCTAAAATTCGCTTTTTAACTGCTTCCAGTCTCTGTATTTATCTTTTTAAATAAATAAAGAAAAACAAAAGATAAAGATAAAGAGAGAATGGTTTTTTGTTGACTTGACTGAGCCAGAGCCGGCAAAAACCGTCTCTGTTTTATATTTTTATAGATAGTACAGTATAAAGTATTAGAACAAGTCATTATTATATGACTATTATTTTTTATATTATATAAATAAATGTTTATGCATTTCTCAAAAATCAAAGACGGCCCTAGTTTCCTTGGCGGTTAATTAAAGCTTCCTCTTTCTATTTGTTTCTCATTTCAAAGTACTATGTTGTTCCCCACAGTTGTAGTCTTCTGAAATATTTCTGGGTTTTGATTGTTTCTTGGATTGGAGTTATTTTCATCAGCTTCTGAGGTCCAGTATTCATGTTAGTTGTAGCATATTCTAATTTGGAAACTTGGTCATGGGGGTGGTAACTTTGAAATGGTCAAACGAGTTTAGGATGAAGCTTGGATTTCAATCCGTCGTGTAGTTCTAATTCTTCAACTTTAATATAGAGTTAGCTAGTATTAGTGTAGATGGCGAATTACGGTTGTTGAAGGAGGTTATTTATTATTGTTGATTGTAATTGTGTATATAACATTGAAACATGGGTTGCATGAGTTCCAAGTCTGCGGCTGTTCAAGATAGCCGTGAGAACCAAAAAAAGAAGCTGACGCGAAAAGGGTCATTAGATAAGCTTGTTCAACGAGCTAATTCATCGGGAAGAGAGGAGGTTGTTCGATCAAAGGATAAAAAAGGTGGTGGTGATGTGAAAGTCTTGTTGGTCAATAAGAAATCCAATGGTTCCAGTCGTTTTTCTTATAATGATCAAGTTGAGAATAAGAGGATCCTTGATAACTTTGAGGTGGTAGTGAAAAATGAGGTAGAAAAGTGTCGGGTTACGATTGCTGGTCATCACCATCCTGGTTCAGAAAGGGTGCTGAATAGCATAGAAGGAGAGCTGGTTGCAGCAGGATGGCCTTCTTGGCTTGTTGCTGTGGCAGGTGAAGCTATCAATGGATGGATACCACGACGGGCCAGTACCTTTGAGAAGTTGAATAAAGTAAGTTCTCTTACTTGGCTTGGTCTATTACATTTATTTTGAAGCATGGTCAATGCTCATTATACACAGCTATGCTAATGAACTGAGTACAACTCTGGAAGATGATCATATTCAGAAATTACGCTTTAGAATTGATCATTAATTTAACTAATTGAATATTTAAGCTGACATCACTTCACTTTGCCAGTTGACACTTTATAACTGGACTACGTTTATTTGTTCCATAATTTCACTAGTATAGTAACTAATTTGGGATGTCAATTGGATACGGAACCTTTATCTGATCAGAGTAATTAGTTCTAACAAGCAGATCTCTCTCTCTTTTTCTATACACACATACACATACATCTTATTAGTTGAAATACTTTTCTAACATCAAGTCTATGGTTTGCCCCTTTCTTGGTAATCTAAGCACACATCTTTGAAGATCCTGTATTCTTGTAGTAGGGTTCATAGTGGTTTAGTTTGACACTGAAACTCAGCCAATTATGCATCTATATCAAGTCTATTTTCCATGATGAAATTCTCATTTTCCTTCATTTGGTTTTTGCATGATAGTATTTCATTCTTGCAGATTGGCCAAGGAACCTATAGTAGTGTGTATAAGGCTCGTGACCTCATTCATAATAAACTGGTGGCTCTGAAAAGAGTGCAATTTGATAATCATGATCCTGAAAGCGCAAAGTTTATGGCGAGGGAGATTATTCTCTTGCGAAGACTTGATCATCCTAATGTTATGAAACTGGAAGGCTTGATCACATCCCCAACAGGGTGCAGCTTATACCTTGTTTTTGAATATATGGAACATGATCTTTTGGGACTTGCATCACTTCCCAGGATCAAGTTTTCAGAACCTCAGGTAACCTTATAATGGCTTTCATTGTTATCTCTGGCTGCTGTTCAACATTGTCTCTTAATAAACCGGTGTTTAGATGCAATGTGGGTGTAGCAGTCACCTACCTACATTCATTTTACAATATATTCAGATGTTAATGGATATTTCTTTTAATTTCAGTATTTGTTTGTTAATGACTTTCTTTCGGTTTTGGGTCAGATTAAATGCTACATGCAGCAACTTCTAAGTGGACTTGATCATTGTCACAGTCATGGTGTCCTTCATCGTGACATAAAGAGTTCAAATCTTCTCATTGACAGAAATGGAATCTTGAAGATTGCAGATTTTGGATTAGCGTGTCATTTTGATCCTCACGATAGTGTTCCAATGACTAATCGTGTAGTGACTCTTTGGTATCGACCGCCAGAACTTTTGTTAGGAGCTTCTCACTACGGGGTTGCTGTAGATTTATGGAGTGCTGGTTGCATACTTGGGGAACTGTATTCAGGCAAACCTATTTTGCCTGGGAAAACAGAGGTACCACATTCAAGAGCCTAATTTTAATGAGTAGCCGTTTTGTTCTTCACTGTTAATATAACTACTGTCATTATAATTCCAAGAGAGTATTTGAGAGAAAAGTATTGACTAGAAGTTCCTGGCCTTAACTCAGGGTTTTGATGGTAAAGAGAAATAATATGGAACTTGGTACGGTCATTATAACAGTTCATGCTTGCTTATACTGATATTCAAGTTTTCTTGGAGTTCGGATCTCGTGTGAATAAAAGAATATTCAAATGTATGCCTTAGATTTTGATTGTAATTGGTTTTGTGTTATTAGGTTGTCTTTACTTTGAACTTGATTAAACTTGCCTGTTGATCTTTGTGTTTAGACCATGCAAACGTGCAAAAGCTGATGTTTGCAAACAAAAATGGCAGTTCAGAATCCTTCAGATATATTCTAATAAATGGTTTTGGTGTATGATATGATGCATGTTTTTGTACTGTGCTTTCACCCCATTCTTCCATGAAGAAGCAATATGATTTATAAATCCAAATTTCTCTTTAGGTGATTTCATCTCCTATCCATGTGCGAATGAGCACATACGTATAAACTTCCTTGCTAGTTTTAAATTTTAATATTCTCAAAAAAAAAAAAAAAAAAAAAACATACTAGGGCAGGCTTTTTTTGTTTTCTCCTTTGTATTTTAAAGTAAATGCAGGTATGAGTTAAGTTCTTTGGACCTTGTAGGTTGAGCAATTACATAAGATCTTTAAGCTATGTGGCTCGCCAACTGATGAATACTGGAGAAGAGCAAAACTACCTCATTCAACTGTGTTCAAGCCTCTACACCCATATAGACGATGTGTTGCTGAAACATTTAAAGACTTTCCGTCTCCTACTGTAACTCTCTTGGAGACCTTGCTTTCAATTGACCCTGTTAGTCGAAGAACTGCAGCTTTTGCTTTGAAGAGTGAGGTATTCACAATATGATCAATCATCTCCAATGAATTTATTAAATAGAGGAATGTTGTGTGCTCCTTTTTGGCATGGATTTATTATTGCAAAGTAAATTAAGGATCATATACTGACCTCTTTCTAAATAGTGGAGTTAAAAACATTTTTCTTTGTAGTCTTTGAATCAGAACTAAGATGATTGTGTTGCAACCATGAAAATACATGTTTTAGCTTGTTGAATTATTAAATTCTTGATGGTCTTAGTTGTTACGAATTTTCACAGGTTATTTTCTTCTCTTCCTCTTTTGTCAGTTCTTTACAACACAACCCCTTGCGTGTGATCCTTCAAGTTTACCGAGGTATCCTCCTAGCAAGGAGATTGATGCTAAGTTGAGGGATGAAGAAGCTAGAAGGTACATGTTAAATTTGATTCATATCAACTTAAAAGATCAGCATGGTTATATTCTATTTCTGGTATAAATTACTTGTCAGCCTTATTGTCTACTTTCTTACCTATTTCTGATAATGGCAAACATTAATAACTGCTCTTCTTCAAAAGAATAAGTGTTTCTTTGATATATATGTATACACACACACACTCACACACACACACATTTTCTGTGGAGTTGTAAGGAGAGGCTTACTTACTACTAAGAAGTGTCCTTCAGATTAATCTATTCTTATATTTCCCTTAGGCAAAGAGCAGTTGAGAGTAGGGGTTTAAGGGTTGACATGGAAAGGAGGGGACAAAAGGAACCACTTGCAGTACCAGCATCCAAGTCTAATACCGAGTTCGCCACATCAACGCAGGTAATTGTTTTTAAAAGAAAATAATTCTGATTGCTGTTCATTCAAGTACTAGTCATACGAAACAAGGTCATATTGTGTTCTGAAATTTCTTTTGTAGTAAAGGATATAAATTTGAGTTGTTCAAGAAAACATTTCTCAAGAATGTAAACATTGTGTGCAGTCACTTAAGTGCTTTTTGGTGAGAATAGGAGGAACTATTTTTATATTCAAATATTTCTCAAGCATTTTTCATATTTTCTTCCTCAGTGCCCTCGGCTCATGCTTCTGTATAGCTAACCATATTCGATTCTACCCCATTAATTACAGAGAAGACAACCCCATCCTAATTTGAAGAGCAGGAGTCAGATGTTCAACACTAGTATTTTGATGGAGCCTCCACCCCCTAAACAGACACCTGCTGCAAAAGAAGAAAGCAGAGATTTCCTGGAGCACAATAGAAAGAAAATTTCATATTCGGGTCCCTTGGTTGGTGGCTCCGTGTTTAGAAAGTCTGGCAAGGAACATGATGATCTTCCTATGGTCTCATCCAAAGCTAACTTATCGAAATTATCTGGCTTAGTAGCGACTAGAACTTGGGCTTCTGATGATCACAGACAGAAACCTGGACCCTTGACTCTACAAGCAGTAAACCATGGAGGCAAGCCTCGAAGATCTTTTAATGATTTTGAGTCTGGCAGAAGACATGATGTCAAGCAACATATGCCGAAGACTGCAGCATCCCCGGTAACAGGAGGTGGAGGAGCCTGCAGTATGGAAACAAGCCCGGTTAGTTACAAAATTGATCAAGCATACAAAACTAACATTTATCATTGACCACATTCTTTATTTTGCAATCATATTTAATCAACGTTACTGATATAGTTACCCCATTTTCCCGATAGTAGTAGTATTTGGTTTTATCTTCTTCTTTAGGCTTTTATTAGACCGGTATGGTTTCTTATGAAATACTGGTGCAGCATGGTGGAGGTCCCAGGGGAAACAAAATATACGTATCGGGTCCATTACTTGCTCCATCCGACAATGTTGATCAAATGCTTAAAGAGCATGACCGTAAGATCCAAGAGTTTGCTCGAAGAAGAGCACGGCTTCACAAGACAAAACTCTAAAGTTGTCAAACTACAGTTGAGTTGACAGCAAATTCATATTGCTTCTCTGCTGGTGGTGAAGCTGGACAATATCAGCTAACATCTGATGCCCCATACAGATCATAATTAATTAGCTTACACTTTACAGCTACTATTTTGTATAGCAAACCCATCTTTTAATACCATTATGATTTGTTAAGAATATTATATATTTATTTTATAGGTGGAATTTCTCTCACACAAAGTTCATATGGAATGTACAAAAAGAAAAAATCGTATAAATTCGAGATGAATATAACCTGATGATTTATGTTTTAATTTCTCTTATAAAATTTAGTAATTTTATTAAAGATGATTGAAATAATTTTATTTAAATTACATAATCATACTAAGATTAAACAATCATGGACGTAAGAGTAGAGTAAAATTAATTCCTGAGCTCACTTTGCATACTTTGGGAAACAAAAAAAAAATGGTCTATTTTATTATCATAAATATATAGTTTTTAATTATTATTTTATTAAAATATAATTTTAATTTATGTTTCATTATTTGATATAAAAATAACTTTGATTATTTATTGTATTATAATCAAATTGTAAATTAATATTCATAATGGTCTTTCTATTTTAATCACAAATTAATCCAAATATGTATTTTATCATTATTTTTAATTTTATTGTTGCAATACCTACATTCACCGTTATGATAACCAATCTCACTTGTACTACTCCTTCCAACTTTAATTAGTTACAATCTTCGCCCATTCTAAAGCTATACGCCAAATTTGAACTTAAGGATAAAACACGAAAATTTTGTTAAGTTTAGAAAACAAAGGTTCATTAAAATTCTTAAGTAAGATGTGGTGTTTATAAAATATCAAAACTTTAGTATATATAGATTTAAATAAAAATCGCTTGCAAATAATTCCTTCCATAATAAAACACAATAATAAACTTAATGAGAAACACTTAAATGTTTAAATACTTTTAGGGCCTTATTACAATAATTGAATAATCAAAGCATCAAGATATTAAATACTCACTTTCACATGACTTGTTGGCCCATATCCACACAAATTGATACATAAATATGCAATTATGAAGCCCATCCCAACCTAGGGTCCATCCATTACACCTACCTTGGCAGTGTGGCTAATCCACCACCGCTCACATAATGATATTTTGTTGCTGGTCCCATAATCCCACATATCAATCACCCACGGTGATGCACACTCAACCGCCGAGATGGGCAAGTTTTGATGAAGCACATAGCTAACATCAAGCGCTAATGTAGCATGAGGCTAGCATTAGACCAATGTACATAATGATGTACACCCTTTCCTTCAATTTTCACATCCCAAGTCCCATGCATATATGTGTATCATGTCAGATTAACAACCAGAGTAAATATTTATCACATGCTCACCACAAATATCACACATATATCATAGGCAAAATAGAGCACTAACCTGATTAGTCGATTACCCACTACGGGTATCCACCATCTTAGCCATTATTTCCGCTAACATATACATCATAATCAAACATACTTAACAACATACAATAATAGGAGAATAGTGCGATAACTACGCACTGATTAGCACAATTGACTAAACTCAAACCCACGCCTAACGATTTGCACCTTTGCGATTGTAGAACTCCTTCCTACACCACCTAAGTCGAATCGGCTAACATTATATACCAAAATGGCCTATGGTCGAAAATCACTACGCTTTACCTTACGGATCTAAATCCTAAACCGCTCCTTGTAGTCGACAACTACTAGATCCCGAAGAAAACCTTCCAAATTTCGGCCATGGAATTCTAAAGGAGTTAGATTCCTATATTTCGGCTAAAGAGAGATTGAAAATCAAATAATAGTTGATCTTACCTTTTTGGATGAAATCGGCAACACCTTTCTGTCACAACAAAGATTCGGCTTTGGCAGAATTTCGGCTTTTGGTGCTATGAAGAATTCGGCTAGGTTGGATTGTGTTTTTGGTTTTGAATAAAAGAGAGAGGAGGCTAGGGAATTCGGCTAGACAAAAGAAAAGAGAAGAGAAGAGAAGAGAAGAAAACCCTAAGAATTTCGGCAGAGAGAGAAGAGAAGGAAGAAAATTAATGAGTAGCCCTCCTTCCTTCCTTTTATAGACGAAATTATCATCTAAGGAATCCTTTACTTGGCCACCACTCTTCTATTTGATAGCTTTATCCTTTAATTATCATAAAATAAAAGAGTTTAATCCAACCTTTATCGCATGGGAATAATGATAAATAAATCCTTTATTTATCTCTTTAAAAATACTTAAGTAAATCATCATTTATCCCTATTTAAGGATAAAACTCCCTTTCTAAGAGTTAAAACTTGTGACTCGAACTCGTGCCCAAGTTTGAAACACGTGACACTTTAAAACACTTGTACTCCAAACATGATGAAGTTTTTTCCAATAATAACCTCGTAATAAGATAATCATTTGAATTTTTTAAAGTGTATAAAAATTCTTTAAAATAAAATAAAATAAAATATTACTTTTAAAAATTGTTCTCAAATATGAACTTACTAAAAGGATACAACCTTGTGATGCAACCTTTATCTACAACATTAGGTTTGAGGATGTTGATCTCTAATCATTAAATTGGCAATTACCTAAAGCAATTTGGGATTGAGCATAGATGATCTTAAGAGCAGTATGAAATGTTGGAACATTTTCAAATATTTATAGTTTTTAATAACTATAAATGAATGGGTATAATTAATTAAAAGATTATATCTTTTGATTTTGAAAAGAATTATAACTATTTAAATAATATTATTTGAATAGTTATAATTAAATAAATAATAATATTTTATTCTAAAAACACTATTATTCGAAAGGTACCTATTAATTAAAGATGTCTCTATGACAGACATGAAAATTCCTATAAATAGGAATCAGATTTCATTTGGAGATATACCAACAAAATTATAATATTCTCTCTTTCTTCCTTCATTTTCTAATATTGTTAGATTGTTCTATAAAGTATTACTGCAGAAATCCTTTATAGAAATTAGTTTTCTTGTCATACATTGCTCAGTGTGTAGTGGGCTATTCTCGTTAGTTCAAAACGCAAATAGCCATTGGCTTCATTGTATCCTCGAGGTTAATTTGCCTGGAACTCGTTTGCACACCGAAGATAGGTGGGGGCAATATAACCTTAAAGATAGTGATTTGATACACGCCTTGGAGCCTTGTCCTATTTCTTCTTCTGTTCGAGTTTCGTTCGTGTGTTCGAGATTTTCCTCACCGGAGTTTTGTACTAACATGAAATATTTCATTCTTCACGATCCTTTTTGTAGGGATGAGAACTCAAAAATGCTAATCACAATCAAATTTGTTGCTATCTTATGGAATATTTGGTTGAAGAGAAAAAAGGTTTATTTTGAATATAGGTTGGTTAATCCAATTCAAACACTCTATATTGAAAAGAATATGATCATGTTATGGGTTAATAATTTAGCTAAGAATCACAATATATGGCGGAGCCAAGTAGAGGCCCAGGGGCCATCGCCCCCTAAAGTTTAATTTTTTTACAATTTAGTCCTTTGCAAATATACTGTGGCCTTCTCAAAAATATAAGTAGCTCCCCAAGGTTTAAGATTTTTTACAATTTTCCCTTCTGTATTATAACCCTCCTAAAAATATAAGTAGGCCCCTCTAATATTCTTATAGTATTAAAAATAATATTAAAAATTTATTCTTGATAAAAACAAAGGGAAAATCTTATTGAAGAAGCTAAATTACTCATGATGACTTTTGAATGATATTTTGTTAAATAAAAATAATTTAATATTTATTTAATATTTTACTTAAAATAATATTATTTTATAAGTAATATAATAATATATATAAAAGAAAAGAAAAGATGAACAAACTTTTATCATCTTTCTTCTTTATATTGGTGCCTAGCAGGATATTGATGGAAGCTTATAAAATTAAGTGAAATCTGTATGTTTTTGGATGGAAAATGATTAGGAGATGTTTTCGAACTTGTTAGAAGTGTAAAAACGAAACAAAAATAGCTAGATAATATTATAGTAAGTTTTGGCCAAAGTGAAGGGGAGAAAGAAAACCTTGGTCACTTTGTTTAAAATTAGGTGAAATGATACTTTGCGAAGCAGTGACTATTTTGGTGAAAACGGAATAAAAAATGGTTAACTAAGTTGAAAATTATGTGAATTTCGGATTAGAAAACTTAGGTTGTCAACTTGATAAACCATGTATATTCTAGCTTGTCATTAGTAGTTGATTTACTATATCTAACTATATTAACTTTATTTTTATGAATTTTGAATGATTTAATTAATATTTAAAAGATTATATTTCAGATTGAAAACTAAAGATTTCATTTACAAAAACATAAAATTTTAAAATATTAAGTTTGTTAAATAGTAAATAATATTTTTTAAACAGTAAATATTAATTCTATTCTAATTAGTATTATTTGATTATTTTTAATAATATAAATATTAAATTAGTCCATTTAATAATAGAGAGAGTAATTTAATCAAGTCCCTGTAATATACATATTAAACTATAAAAATAATATTTAAAATTTTATTCTTTACAAAAATGGTGAAAATATGGTTTGGACCATCACTTAGTAATGTGCGAATAAGTTGCAGATTGGTTATTATGAATAGTAAATAACAGTAGTGATATAATTAAAATGAGTGGCCAATAATATGAAATACCAAGTAGTTAAAATTTTTATGTTAACACTTTACAGTTCGATGCTTAGATATTACGTCTCTCCGACCCCTCCTTCGAGTAGTTAAAGTTTTTAGAATTGGATTAGTAGTCGAATTAGTTAGTTTATTAATTTATTGGTTCGATCGAATAAATCATTAGAAAATTTTAAAAATATTAAAAATTCAATTCAATTGGTTTTTTGTTCAACCCGTATCAATTCTTAAGTCAATTGGTTCAATATCCTTTTTTGAATTGATATCCGAATTGATTTCTGATCCAACCGACTGGTCCGATTCAAACAATCTTACTTGAAACGTGCCAAAAGAAAAAAAAAAAAAAAGAGTGAAGAGGGGTTTAGATTTTGGGAGCAAAGGTTTTGTTTTGTTTTGTAATTTCTCATCTTCAAAACTAGACCATTAAACAACAATTTAAGGGAGTTGAAAATGAAACAAAATACTATCAAGAGTTAAGAAATAAATAAACTCCTAAAAATACAATACAATTATGGGGATAGCTCAATTGGAAGAGCATTAGATTGAATATTTGAAGGTTACATGTTTGATCTATGTTTATAGTAAGACTTCTTAAAAAAATTTAAAATTTTTAGATAACATTATTGGAATAGACGATCATGGATAGAGGTGATAAATGGGTGGGCACGGATTAGATTATTTTAAATTCAGATTAGCTCGGACTTGAATAAGCTTAAGATTTTTCGAACTCGGATTTTTCTTGGGCTCATAATTTTTCGTGCTAAGGTTTTCTCAGACTTGGGCCTTTTTGGATTTGTTTATGCTCAAATATTTTAGAATTTGAATCAAGTTGAGTTAAGTAGGCTTAAATATATTCAAATAGATTTAATGTTCTATGAAATATATTTCAAACGTAATAATTAATTTTATTTTTGCATGAATACAAGTTTGCTTCATATAAAACATAAATTTTATATAAATGTTTTATTTTAATAGAAAAATCATATATAACATAACTAAGAAGTGTTTATTATATATAAAGTTATGGTTATATAATATATAAGAATTTTATAAACATAATTAACATTATTATATGAATTTGTATGTAATATTTACGGTTATATATATGCATATAAATTTTATATATTTGAATTATTATCTAGAATATATAGAAGGCATGAGTTTGGAAAGATTTTAAATTTTATAAAAAATTTATTATATATTATATTATTAATTTGACATTTGAATAATTTTATTTTATTATTAAATTTTGAATATTGAAACATATTTATTATATTTAGGCTTAAGGTAAAAAATATAATAAAATAATTCAATTAAGCTCTTAAAAATACATTTAGTTGACCCTTAATGAGAAAAAAAAAATTATTAGGCCCTTTCGATAATAGAAACCATCATTAACTGATTTGGTTGTTAACAAATACTTACGCAATTGACAAAATCAATAAGAAGTTAACACGTGACATACCACCTAGACAAGTATGCTGACATGGGATGCCAAATACCATAGATTAAAAAAAAAAAAACTAAAATCCTAAAAAGTATAACAAAAAATATTAAAAGTGCACATCTAGAATAAAATTGGACAAATGTACGTCCAAGTTTATTTGAATTTGGACACTTATTTGATTATTTCATTCTAGATGTGTGTTCAAAATATTATAAAAAATATTAAATAACTGTAAAAAATATAAAATAATAAAATTATCGATAATTAATAAAATTCTAACAAACTTCAAAACTATAAAATTTTAAAATATACACAAATTTGTAAGGTTTATTATTTGATATAGTAACAGATATAGTAACATAAAAGTCTTAAAATAACAAGTAGTCTTAAAATATACACAAATTTATAAAAGTCTTAAAATAACAAGTAGTCTTAAAATATACACAAATTTATAAGGATTATTATCGAGCATGGATCAAACACGTGACTTTAGATCTTCAATCTAATGCTCTCCCACTAAGCTATCCCCACAATTGTGACACATTTTAAAAAACAAAGTAATTACTCTAAAATCCAAATAGTGTTTGGTTTCAAAAGGCAGCCATTATTGTTTAACAGTCAAGATTAGGAGAAGAGAGATTACAATAACAAAATATTTCGTATATTTTAAGACTTTTATTTTACCATACCAAATAATAATCCTTATAAATTTGTGTATATTTTAAAATTTTATAGTTTTGAAGTTTGTTAGAATTTTTATTAATTATCAATAATTTTATAATTTTTACAACTATTTAATAATTTTTTATAATATTCTAAGCTACATATAAAATGAAATAGACAAATAGTCATTCAAATTCAAATAAGCTTGGGTGTTCATTTGTCCAATTTCATTTTAGATGTGCATTTTTAGTATTTTTTGTTATACTTTTTATGATTTTAGTTTTTTTAATATATGTTAGCATGTTTGTCTAGGTGGCATTCACGTGTTTGCTTCTCATTGATTTTGTCAACTACTGCATAAGCATTTGTTAGTAGTCAAATTAGTTGATGATAGTTTCTATTATAGAAAAGGTCTAGTGAATTTTTTTTCTCATTGAGGGCTCAATTGAATGCATTTTTTAAGGGTTTAATTGAATTTTTTTCACTAAAGACTTTTTTTTTACGTTAAGCTTAAATATAATGAATATTTTCAATATTCAAAATTTAATAATAAAATAAATTATTCAAATGTCAAATTAATAATATAATAAATAATAATTTTTTATCAAATTTAAAAATCTTCCCAATCTCATGTCTTATATATATTCTAGATAATAATTCAAACAAATAAAATTTATATGCATATCATATAACCAAAAATATTGCATACAAATAAAGAAAAAATGTTATTATAAAATTCTTATATATATTATATAACCTTAACTTTATATATAATAAACAAATCTTAGTTATGTTATACACACTTTTTCTAATAAAAAAACATTTATATAAAATTTATGCTTTATATGAAGTAAACTTGAATTGTACCTCCCAATTCACCAACGATTAGGCTCAATTGTGAGATTACATCAACCATCAAGATGGTCCAGTATGATCGGAATTTATAAAATAGTCAAATTAAAACATTTATTTACTTTAGAAGAAAATTTTGTCTATTTTTTTAAAAAAAAGTCAAGAGTTATAAAAACATTTTAATTTAACTTTTCGTATAAGAGTAACTTCTTTAAGAAAAACTTAGTTAATTTTCTATTTATTTATTACTCACAATTTTAATTTTAATCAAAAATGTAAAAGTGATTTTTACTTAGTTTTAATAAATCTATATGTCATGCCTTAATTAAATAAAAACCATAATATATAATTAAGTTAAATGTTATGCATGCTAAATAAACTTTAAATATGAGTTTCATGGCACAAAATAAATAAAACAATATAGTTTCGAAATAACCAAAATTATAAATAAAAAAAACCTAAGGATACTCTCATTAAAATAAAATGTTTCGAGCCCTTCGTATGTTGTGTCTGTATACTAACCTTGTGGGTTATTTGTAAAGATGGAAATAAAAGGGGAGTAAGCTATAAAGCTCAGTGTGAGTTCAATCACAATAAAACTGGTGTAAGCAGTAAACAAAATATACAAAATATTAATTCGTAGAATAAATCACAATTAATTGACAATACAAAATATCGCTAAATCAAATCAATTCAGTAACATATTATCTCAATGTTCAAAGCCATGTATGTCTTATGAATGCAATTTTAATTAATCAGAATAGGCCCTACCCAACTCCACTACACACCATAGTAGAAGTTCCCCGAAACTCCTCTACCTTTACACCACAGTGTGGATGAACCACTAACGTTGCAGATGAGCTGTTAGTACGGTGTGGATAAAACACTAATAATAAAATGGGTGGATGAACCACCAGTTTTTTTTTTCTTTTATAAAAAGTTTTTGCAGACAAGTTGCCAGTAGATTGTGGATGCACAACACATTTGCAAATTAAAGCTGCCAATACAGTGTGGATAAACTACTAAACGGTGTAGACAAGCTGCTAACACTTCCTCTGTACATATAGTTCCACTCCATTCAATGCAATTAGGCAAGCTCAAATAGATTAATACTGTAACATCCTAAATTTATGGGCTTGTGCATTTTGGGTAGTGTATGCTTAAAAATATTAATTTAAGGATTTGAGGTGCAAATGGGGCTCAGGTTTGGGCTAAGGCTTTGATTAAATATTTTGTTTAGACACTCTAGGGGCTTAAATTGAAGTTTTAGTAGTTTAATTGGCATATTGGGCTTGTGGCCCAGAGGGAAATGGTGCCACTAGGAGGAAGAGGAGTTGGCGTCACTAGTGCATGAGACGGGCCCAAATTTCGGTTGCTTAAAGCCCAAGAAATTAGGTCAAAATTCGGCAGCCAAGGAGGGCTATAGGGGACGGCAACAAGGCAAAATTTTAGGGATTTTAATGTGGATAATTAACGCTGATAATGGAGGGAAGAGTTAGAGTCAGTTAAGTCTTTTCAGGATAGGTGTTGTGATAAGGATACGGGAAAGAAGGAGAGGCTATCTAAGAGACTAAGTGATGGCCGAAATTCCATCATCTAGAGGGGTGAAGAATTCGGCTACTACATGGGAAAAGAGGTGCCGAATTTTCCCTATTATTTGTTTAAGCTTTAGATATTAGGAAGGGCACTTTCGGTTTTTAATAGGTAGGTGCCGAAAATCCTATAAATAGGAGAGTATCTCTTCAAATTTTGGCATTTGAACCCTAACTTCTTTCTCTCCCATTGTGCCAAAATTTCTGCTAAAGCTCTCATCTTTTCTCTTTTCTCTGCCGAAATTTCTACTCTATTCTTTCACTCTTCTCTTTTTTTTTTTTTCAGTTAGCCGAATCTTCAAGCCTCTCCTTGCTCTCTTTTCACTTTTCTTTTTAGCCGAAACCATATCAATTCATCCTTCCGGGATTTTCATAAAAAGCCAAAATCACTAAGATCTCACATTTTGAAGTTGTCAAATTTTCTTCAGTGGAGTTTGCTTGTGCTGAATCTTGAAGAAAACAATAGGTAAGTGTCGATTTCGAGATTCCAATATTTCTCCGGCTTTTAGAAACCTTAGCCGAATGTCTATTTGGAAACTAATCCAGGTTCTTTTCTTTCATGACACATCGGATTTAAAGGGATCTCAATCGTCAAGGTTTTTCACCCAGGTAGCGTTCAAACCATCCTACTTCGGGATCTAATCGGTTTAGGTGAGGAGAATTGTTTATTTTAAATACATAAAATCGGGTAGAACACTAACCATGGCCGAATATAGGAGAGGCCCTATTTTCACATCTTTCTGGCTTTTTGAGCAAAGTTGTAGATCGGTTTAGCAAGGGTATCGACAATAATCAGGTGTGTAACCTTTCACACTATTAGATTGAGGTCTAATATATATAAATATGTATAAATCTGCTAAACTCATTAAATGCCGAAACCCCGGCATTATGATTGAAAACCCGATGAGGTAAAGGCTAATCATTAGGTTAGTGATTTCATCCTTCTTCAAGAATATGCTCGTATGTCGATTTCTCTGTATGCTTGGGGTTGGGTAATTGATGAAAAGGGAAGTACTGCTTTACGGTGGCTTATGCCATTTCACTGTGACTATGTCACAACTTGACGATGATGCCATTTCACTGATGACTAATTGCGATGATGATTGCCATCGATGGTGTGTAGTGGTGTGGGTTGATTGTAGAAATCCCCAATGGTGTGGTCGGCAGGTAAGGGTGGCGTGTAGCGGATGGAAACCTAGGATTGGATTGGGTTTTATGTATGTTATCTGCTATATTGTGTTTTATATTTTGATCTGTGGGCTAAGGCCCAATCTAATGGTGCACGAGGGTTGCACACTGAGTTTCGTGACTCACCCTGTTATTTTAACAATTTCAGGTAGCACCTAGTGCAACATACATTAAACTAAGGCATGGGTTTTTATATTAACATACGTTTGGGTTCAGTAAAAAGACTCTAATATATTATTTTATATTTTTATTTAATGGGTTTTAAATCTCGTTGTAATAAGGCCATGGGCCACTAGACTATTATACTCTGTTTTGGGTTTTATTTTGGGCTTTCATTACTGCCAGGCACTTGAACTTTAATTAAACTAAGGCATATATTAAGACTTTGGTTTTTAATTCATAAAACAACAAAAGCAATTTATAACTTAGTTAAACTTATCACGTTATTAAGTTCTTCCGAACAAAAGATTGAATACAAAGAAAAAAAATATTTCCCGAAAATTTTGACACTTTTTACAGAATCTTTTTAGGGACATGCCAGATTCGGCTATAGTATTTGGGCCGGGTTTGGGGTGTTACAAATACGATAGTATTTAATTAATGCTTTTAATAAAACAATACAGTAGCAATCAATATGCTTATAACAATTCAATACAATAGCAATTAATATGTTTATAACAATTCAACTCAGTGGCAACAGTCATGCTTATTAAGTGTTTGATTTAACGGTGTTATAAAGCATGCTATACGTACAATCACAAACACCAAAGCAATAGCAAAATGTATTGTTCACAATTCATGTAATTATATAATCATCATATTAATACGATCAATCAATTCATGGATTTTAACATAATTCATAGTATCAAGGACTTAATTGTATAATATTATGTACTAAAACAGTTCAAAAATCAATTAGGGACTAAACTGAGTAGATCATAAAATTCTGGGCAAAACTTTAAAATTTGTAAAGCAGGGGACAAAATTGTAAAATCTAAAAAATAGGGGCAAAACTATAAAATCTAAAAAATAGGGGACACAAGGTCATGTGACCGAACCATGGAGGGGGTACATGACCATGTGGTTGGGTCGTGTAACAAATTGAGGCCATGTGAAAATTGCAAAATCAACCTACAAGGGAGACACGATCGTGTAGCAAGCCGTGTGGAGGGTCCTAGGCATTGTGAGAATCACAAAACCTAGGGTTTTAGAGGGAGCATGGTCCTGTGAGGGCTTGTGTGACAGACTGTATGGCCCTAACCTAGGCTCGGTTTTGTCTTGATTCACCTGTAAAAGAACACACACCTTTCACCGGGATTCCAAGCGACGTCTCTCACGTTCAAATATAGTTCAATGCACCTGTAACGGTCCTTCAAACGATATTTGTACACGATTTAGGGTTTGTTTTCTAAAATTTATCAAGATTCAACGATATTCACGAAAGATTTGTCAAGAACTGTGAAGGATCCAATAATTGATTTGAAATATCAATATCGAAAAGAAATTTTATGAAATTTTAAACATTTTTATACATTAAATGTTAATTTTGTTTGTAAGTACCTAATTTTGCCAGCCCAGAAAACAGAATAAAAAAACCAAAATAATAATAATGTCCATTTTTTACAATCCATGTTACAAGCCCAATTACACTCTAATCCAATAGCCCAATTAGCCTTAAACTCAAACAGACCAAAACCGAGGCCCGTTATCCTTAGCCCAATACCTAAACAGCCCACTATCAGAACAGACCCTAATCAGATTCAAAGTCTACAAGGCCCAAAGGAGCCCAAATACCAAATAGTCTCAGCCTAGGGTTTCTGAAACCCTAGGCGCCGCAATAGCACCCTAGCTCCTTATGCGCCGCAATGGAAGGAGACCAACAGTCGCGCCGCAAGAACCTCGTGCCCACCATCAGTCACGCCGCAGATCACGCAAGCCACTCCCAGCCTTGGTCACGCCGTCATCGACGCGCACGAACCCCGCCTCAGCCATCACCAGAATCCTCACCACCTGCAAAAGAAAGGAAACAAAATCGCAACAAAAATGGCCAAACAATAGCGAATTCCTTTTTGATTTTTCCATTTTCAAGGCTATAAAAGCCCGATTTTTGTAAACAAAAAGGGGGACAGGAAATACACACAGAGATTATTTTTAGAGAAAAACAGAGATAGGCAAATACACAGAGAGATTCAGAAAATAAAAAAGGAAAAGGTTTTGTTTATTTTTATCCTTATTTTAGTATCTTGTTTTTATTTTTTTATATTTTATATTTATTTTTATCATATATATAGCATATATATAAAATACTAAAAGAAAAGGGAAAAAACTTACATCTTTGGGATTCCAACCATGCCATGACGGTGGCATGGGACGGTGGTCTGAGTCTCATGGGAGAAGGGCCAAAATCGCCTGGAAAGCTCTCAAAAATTTTTTTTTGTGCTGAGGAAAGAAATGAAGATTTTAAGAAAAAGGGTAGCTTTTATAGGGCATCAAAGCGGTCTGCTTTTGCACCAAATTTTTTTGCGCCAAAACGACATTGTTTCACCTATGGCCGAATCCGACCGACCCAAATTTACTGAGATCCGCTTGTTTTTCAAAAAATGGGCTATTTAGCATTAAGCCCTTCCGCATTTTAGTTTTTTTTTAATTCAGTTCTTTTGTATTTTAAATTTACCACGAACTTTCATTTGCGATTCAATTTCATCCTTTATTTTCATTTCCTTTATAATTTTCATTACTTTATTATTAATTTTATTATCATTATTGTTTATTTTATTTTATTATCATATTATTATTATTTTTACTATTATTATATTATTTTATTACTAATATTTTTATTTTACTATTATCAATATTAGTATTATCATTACTTTTAACATTAGTATTTCTATTATTATTATTATTATTATTATTATTATTATTATTATTATTATTATTATTATTATTATTACTATTACTTATATTATATAAATCAGCATATTATTTATTATATTATATATTTCTAATAATTATTATATTATTATTTATTTTAGTTTAATTATTTTTATTTACAAAACTATTTTAGTATTTATATATATATATATATATATATTAGTTATTATATCATATTTTAAAATTTTATATATTATATAATATTATATCGTATATTATTTTTAAACTAAAATTATTTATAATATATTTTATTTGCAATATTTTTATATTTTTAAAAAATCATTATATACTATTTTTTAACACATTGATTATATTGTTGTCCTTTTATCTATTTAAATTTGCATGAAAAATGTTCATAGTTAATTTTATTTTTATCATATTTGTCTATACTTCATCATATATGTGTAATTGCTTTAGTATAGGAATTATTATTTTCGTATTTTGTATTATTATCTTAAATGTTAGTATGTTATAATTGTTTTTATTATTATTTATGTTTGATAGTGTATAAGTGCAATGTTGTCACATGGATTATCATAAAAAAAATACATTTTTGCAAAAGTACTATATTTTATCTAAATGTTTTTTAAAACAAGGCAATGTTTTGGTATTTAGAAATTCCAAAAATAGTGCCCTAACGTGCTGGGTTGCGATTTTCCATTTGGCTAAATGACTAAATATCCTTTTACAAGTTTTATAAATCATGAGGTGATTTTGATTACGAAAGTTTTAAAATATCGTGTCCTAACGTGCTGGATGTGATGTTTATATTCCTTCGGAACAAAGGATTCTCAAGTTTTAACTTAAAATAAGGCAATGTTTTGGTATTTAGAAATTCGAAAAATAGTGCCCTAACGTGCTGGGTTGCGATTTTCAGTTTGGCTAAATAACTAAATGCCCTTTTGACAAGTTCTGTAAATCGTAAGATGATCTTGATTACGAAGGTTTTAAAATGCCATGTCCTAACGTGCTGGGTGTGATGTTTATATTCCCTCGGAACAAAAGAATCTTAAGTTTTAACTTAAATGGTTCGAAGTTTTCAAAATTATATACTTTTAAATTTCAAACATTTGGACATGATTTTATCGATTAGGTACCAATTTTTGGGCGATATGAGGGTGCTAACCCTTCCTCATACATAACCGAGTTTTCGAACCCGTTTTCTTGTTTTTGTGGACCGAAAATATTTTACAATGTGATCCAATCACACCTAAATAAAAAGGATTGGTGGCGACTCCCGTTTTCATTTTTAAAATCGATCCCCGTTTTTAAAACCCGAGTTTAAAAATGGTTTCGACATTGTTATAATTTTGATTTATTTTATTCTTTTAATTTTTCCATTTATTTATGGTTGGAATTAAATGTTAATTTTGACCATTTATTTTTTTATTTACTTTTTTTATACCTTATGATTGGGGCACATGGGATTAACATAGTTAGTTTGAAGTATCACATTGATAAACAACATAAAAGTGCAGGTATCAAAATAGACATTGTGAAAGTGTATAAGTACCACATTAGATGATTTGATAAAGCTCAGGTACCAAATATGGCATTATCCCCAAAAAAATTATTGAAGTTGGAGAGAAAAGAGAGATTGAAAGAATTGCGGTGAACGATAGAGGGTAGTCATGTATGCTTTGATCAATTTTGGTGGTACTGTCTGGAAAACCCATTAAAAGAGAACCTAGAATGAAGCAACACAAAAAGCCTATCAAAAGAGAGCCCAGAATGAAGTAATACAAAAATTTTAAAATCTTTGTGGTGAGTATGGGTCAAACACGCAACCTTTAAATCTTCAATATGACGCTTTCCCAACTAAGCTATCCCCACAACTATGATGCATTTTCATCAAAGCAAAGTAATTATTCTAAAATCCAATTAGTGTTTGGTTTCAAAACGCAGCCATTGTTGTTTACTAGCCGAGATTAGGAGAAGAGAAATTACAATAACAAAATATTTCGTACTTTTTGTAACCGCGCTGACGATTAGGTAGCACAAAAAAAATGTGTACTTTTCTTTTTCTTGTGTAATTGGTTTATTCAACCTCTTAGGGAATTGTTACCATTGCTGCAATTTTGTTTTTATGATAATGAATGAATGTTCCAATTCCCCCGAAAAAAAAAGAGCATACTCCGTTCACTAAGTTTTCTTTATATAACCATTCGCTACTGGTATTCACTATTCAATGAATTTTTATGGTGATTTTCATTAGAGCTCTAGTAGGATTAGAGTTCGTAGTTAACACTATAGTTAAGGTGCACATTTAGGGTTGAAGTGAGAAATTTTATTTAATGGAGTTAAGATAAAATTCTAAAATTTTGTAGGGGTCAAAGCTAAAAACTTACTTTAAAATTGCTTAGATTATGTAATTAATTTTTAGTAGAGGTAAAAATTACAAAATTTTTGTTACTTTTCTGATTAAATGACTTAAAATGAAATATTAATACTTTGTGAGGGACTACTAATGATATTTTCTCATTTGGCCCAAGCCCCTACATTTATTTTATTTTATAATGCTTGAACTACATATAACCTCCTCATCTATGGCTTGTATCTCCAGTACCAATATTTTGTTTCTTTCTGCACCTAACTCTAGAAGTTTTCTTTCTTGTCCCTTGCATAAATTAACATGAACATTAGGCTTCCTTGAGGAAATAATGTTTAAAGTTGATTATGTCCATAACCTATGATGTATTGCAATATTGCGTAGTACATCTACCCATGCCAATCGACCAAGAGAAAAGCAACGCCAAATCCTACCATTCCTTTTCTCCAACCCCGGTAACTAAGCTATAGACCACAACTTTGAGGTAAATACGACAAACTTCCTTTTTTGATCTTTGGTGAAGTTGTTAACCCATAAAAAGATCATATTCTTTGCGCTATGAAGTGTCTATTTTGGGTCAACCAACCTATCTTCAAAATGGACCTGATTTCTTTACAACTAAATATTTATAAGATAGCAACAATTTTGGCAGCCCATTGCATTTTTGAGTTCTTATCCTTACAAATAAAGAACAAAGTGTTTCATACTTCTACTTTTAATATAATTTGATAATACTCTAGAACGTCATATTTTTATGTGCTAATTGTATATTTATTTTGAGTATGATTCTACTAATTTGGACTATTTATGGTCTTCTATCTTGTAGGGACTAAATTGGAGGCAAGAACGAAATTAAGGGCCAAAAGCGTGAAATTAAAGATAAAATGGGCCAATATGCGACAAAGGGAAAAGTTGGTGCCAAAAGTGCAAGCATGGAGGACACAAGGGTTGAAATGCAAAAAGAAGAGTTTTTATTCTATTAGACTCTATTTTGTTTATATTAGGATAATTAATATTAAGATAATTATTAATGATTATTTAATTTAGGATTTATTTTATTTATCTTTGATTATTTGTAATTATCTTTAGGAATTTAAGTAGGACTAGTCTATCTATCTTAGCACTATAAATAGGGATAAAGTGACTCAGTTTGGTTGTTCATTTTTTTCTGTAAACTCTCTCCCTAAAAGTCTTTTGTTCTTTCCATATTTTTTTTAATAAAATCTCAATTTATATATTTATTTTCATTTCCACCACAACCATGAGCTATTAAAATCCATCTAGCCAAAAGTTAGGCTCGAATCTGGCGTGTCACAGTGAAGGAAGTTGAAAAGCTAAGCAATTGTTTAGAAAAGTTTTATCAGATTTTTGAACTCCGAGTTCGTTGTTTGATTGAGAAAAACATGATATACTAAATGACTGTTTAAAAGTTGTTATTATTTTGAAAAATTGTTTTGTTATGAAAGTTGAACTTGCATCGTTATGTAAACATGATATTTTAGAAAATGATTGCTAATGTTTTAAGAAAACCCGTATTTATAAGTTTAATGTTATAAATGAAAACTTAGAAAAATAAACCAATGGCCTTATTACAAAATATTAACCCAAAATAAATAATCTAAAAGAAAAGGCAAAATCAAAAGTTACTAAAGTTCACGAGTAGTATCTTTGATGTATAGCCACCCCGAGTCCTCCACGGCTTCCAATCCTCAATCACTGAAATTACCCAAACATTTAATAAAAAGAGGGTGAGTTTATTTAAAACTCGGTGTGTACAACCTCTCATCCAGAAGAACATGCATCACAACAATCCCAAATGAGGCCCATTACAAGAATGTGGCAATTGGGTCTTAGCCCAAAATAGCCTCGGTTGAGCCTTAACCCATATCATATGTCACAGCAGATAATGTATGCAATGCAACCCAGCCAACCTAATAGCATATCCACCGTATCTCCTATATCTGCCCAACATTTGTGGCACCTAGCCACTGGTGGTTCCAAACCACTGGTGACAAAAGTCACAAATAATAATATGTGGGGCCAACCCACTTGTGGTACCTAACCACTGGTGACAATCCCTAATATCCGTACGTGGGGCCAACCCACTGTGGTACCAAACCACTAGGACGAGTCACAGAAATAAGATATATGTGGTACCTAACCACTAGTGGTTCCAAACCACTGAGACTTAGTCACAGAATAATAATATGTGGGGCCAACCCACTTGTGGTACCTAACCACTGGTGACAGTCTGAAAGAGTTCATATTTCCTCCCTCTTCACATCATACCTCATCATCATGTTCATACTTTACAATATGGTATGATCATGCTATCAATGTACAACAACAATCAATTCACTCATACATGCATCCATCAATAACATCACATAATAGAACTTACTTGAAGTCCCCGCTTTTACCCACAAGGGTAACATAGTGATCTATACCATCACTCCGGCATTTGGCAATACACAGAAAATAACATAATTAATGTAATGCCCTGAATTTAGGCCTAGAATAAGTGGGTTCGTGTGTCGAGAGAATGGATTTTTTCGTTAAAAAAATTATTATTGCATGTTTAGTTTAATTTTTAGGAGGTTTAGGAAGGGTTGGTAGTGTTGGAAAAGTCCTAGGCTCGATCTAGGGCTTTAGCAAAAATGTTGTTTTTTTTTTTAGGGAGGTTGGTGGTAGTCATAAGGCTTTTAAAATATTATTGGGTTAAAACATATCACAAAGAAGTAGGTTGTCTGGTGGCTTGGGGTGCTTGAATAAGCTGGTGGTCAAAGGTTCAAGTCTTGGACTTGGCAAAAAACTTTTTATTGCGCATAAGTGGTATGAAGGCCAGAGTTTAGGCCTTATAAATAGTTGGGACTGTTTTATGACACAAGGAAACGCCTGGCCCAGTGGTTAGGAGTTGTAGGGGGAGCATGGTTCTAGTCGCGGCGTGTGCATGTTATGTTTTTTTTAAGTAAACCTGGAGTACGACAGAAGGTTTATAATTAAATAGGTAGGAAATATAACACAAATAAAATACGCGGCGTAGTGGTAAGGGGCGTGGACCATCGTGAAAAGGTCGGAGGTTCGAATCTGGATGTTGGCTAATATTTTTAGATTCCTTTAGATGATTCGGTCGCTGGAAAATATACTTTAAAAGAAGTCGACAATGGGACATGTCACAAGCAAAGTTGTGGTGCAGTGGCAAGAAGCGTGTTGTGGCTCTTCCAGGTCGCGGGTTTGAGTTGCCTTGTCCACATTAACTTGTTATTTTGCTACAGGCGTGTGTAAATTGGTCACTGGAAAGTATACCTTAAAATAAGTTAAGAATGGAATATATCACAAGAACAATTGTGGTACAATGGCAGGGGGCGTGTGTTGGTGCTTGGAGGGCTTGGGTTCGAGTTGCCTTGTGCACATTAACTTGTTATTTTGTCAAGTGGCGTGGGAAGGTATTTGAATGTAATTCAAATTGAATTTTAGCTAAATAAAGGAATTTAATTGGTGATAAGTTTGAATCGATTAGGGAGTGTAGATTTATTTATTTATTTATTTATTTTAGTATAAATATGGGTGCCAAAATTCTCTTTAAATAGAGAGGAGATATCTCTTCAATTTCGGTATTTGAACCCCATTCTCTCAATCTTTTCTCTCCGTCTCTTCTACAAGCCAAAACCCTAGTTGCTTTCTGTAATTTTTTTCTTTTGAATTCTTCAGAAGCCGAAACCTTTTATTTCATTCTCTTCTCCATTCTTTTTCTCTTGTGCTGATTTCTCCATTAAGTCGAAAGATGGGATCTAATCCCATTAGTATTGTTTGGCCGAAACTTTGAAGGGGGAATTCAAGATTTGGTTGTGTCGACTACAAGTAGGAGATCACTCGGGATTCCAAAATCTAAGGTAAGCAAAGTGTGGATTAGGTCAAGGCCATTTATTCAAATGTTAGGATTGGATCTAACATAGTCCGTGTAGGATTTCGACAAAGACCAAGGACAAGTGATAATTCGAATTTAGATCCACAAGGTAAGTGCTTAAAATATTCGCCAAGGCCCTATTTAGTGACTTAGATCTATTTACTATTTATTCAAAAGTCGAAAACTAACCAAATCAAGTGATCTAGTGTTAGCCGATTCCAAGGAGAAAGACTACGAATTTCGAATTTGATTAGTAGTGAAATCGGCACCAAGGTAAGATTTAAGTTGTGATAAATCCTTCGGGATTTGATTAATTAGCCAATGGCTTTTTGCTAAAGTACTTAAGGTTGGCCAAATGTAGGAATTAAGGATCTAAAGCATTAGATCGGGTTTTAAATTTCAAAAGCGTTAAGTGAACGGTGTGTACCCACACTAACTCTTAATAGATTTATGGCATCAATTAATATATGTGTTTATAATAATGTGAAATATGGCTAACCATGCAATGGTACAAAGTACCAGTGCACGCTTACCTACTCCTACTATGAGTATAATATGATCCGTTATAGCATATATGTGAAACTATAAGAATGTGAATAAGGAATATGACATGGCTAATGCATATTTGTATGACATGGGGCATTTGGGTTATATGTAAAGGGGAAGTGATTTGGTGGTTTTATACCACAATATCTGAATGTGGTGACTTATGTCACGAAATCTGAATGTGATGACTTATGTCACGAAATCTGAATGTGGTGATTTATGTCACAAAATATTATCTGGTGGCTATGCCACGAAATTATAAGGGCGATAAGCATGTCGTCTGCAGCGACTGCCTTCGATGGTGTGTAGCGGATGGAGGGTCGACTTAGTAGTCCCCACGGTGTGATGGTAGGTACGGGTGATGTGTAGCAGATGGTTATCTAGGTTTGGGTCCGGGATTGCATCATTACTTATATTTGCTATCTGTACATGTTTGAACTGATGTGCCTAAATTTGTTGGGACTTAGTGTTGGCTGTTACACACTGAGTCTATTTGACTCACCCCATTGTGGGATTATTTTTTTAGGTGACACACAAGAATAGACCAAGATTGACAAGAGCTCAAGGGTGGCCACGCTTAGCTCAGAGACTACTTTATTTCTATTAGTTTTATTATTTAAGTTTTGGATTTATTTGGGTTTCCTTTGATGTAATAAGGCCATAAGTATTAAACAATTTATGCATGCATTTTAATTATTTTAGTATGATACGATTTTATTAATTTAAAGTTAAAGTCAATTTTTCTTAAATATAAATATTGAATGTTTTGGCACCTAATCAACACTGTTTTTTAATTTTGAATCCAACCCTTCAAAAACACACAAGATTTTAGCAAAGTCCAAATAGTATTTTGAATGGTTTTCCTCTAGAAGCATACCAGATCCGGTCAGGGCTTGTGGGTCGGGTTTGGGGTGTTTCAATTAACATATAAAGTGTGTAAGAGTTACACACAATCATGCTAATCAACCCCTAAGGGTATAACGGTAATTTTACCTACCGAGGGTATTTCAATAATTTACCTACCAAGGGTAATTCGGTAATTTCACAAACCAGGGGTATTTCGATAATTTTACAACCCAAGGGTATTTCGATAATTTTGCAAACCAGGGGTATTTCGATAATTTTGCAAACCAGGAGTATTTCGTAATTTGCAAACCAGGGGTATTTCAGTAATTTTACAAATTAAGGGTATTTCGGTAATTTACAAACCAGGGGTATTTCGGTAATTTCACAAACTAGGGGTATTTCGGTAATTTCACAAACCAGGGGTATTTCGATAATTTTACAAACCCAGGGTATTTCGGTAATTTTGTAAACCAGAGGTATTTCGATAATTTTACAACCCAGGGATATTTCAGTAATTTCACAAATTAGGGTATTTCGATAATTATATAAACCAGGATATTTTGGTCATTTTACAAATCAGGGTATTAACAAACCAACAGAAGGTCCACTGTCGCCTCGAACGACTCAAGTATTCTAAACAGAGATAATGAATCAAATGGGCCTAAGGCCCATTATCGGCCCAAGTGGGCCTACACACTCATGTGGCCCATTTTGCCCAAACCTAGCCACATATATAAGATTCACATAGTCTAGTTCACTGTCTATTACCCAATCATACAATTTATTCCTATGGGCCCTCGGGCCCATTGGGCCCACTTGGCCCCCTTTCGGGCCATCGTAGCCCAACAGCCGACATCTACAAGAATACTCATGGTGGCCTCGACTATCACGTCGAAGCTGTAACACCCCCTACCCATATCCATTGCTGGAATAAAGTATGAGGCATTACCGAGGAGTACGGAATACTCACAGACAATTTAAGCCATTTATCGCTCAAATACCGAAATTGACTATAAAAATTTCTTTACACATATAGTGCACTTGAGGTGCACCATTCCATAATTATGAATGAACACATTTATCAAACATATGTCATGTTTTTATATATATCATAGTCTCATATTTCCATGTATCAATTACCATCATTTCCTCGTATTTCGACAAATACGTGTAACAATTCATAAACATGCAATTCACTAACCCTTCCTGCCAATCACAATTTAAAGTGACAAATCACTTATTGAGCCCAATTTCAATGTTCACTACAATCTATCATATAAATTTGGATGTACGTATCCACCAATAAATTTCATGTACAGGTATCATCATCTCATATTTCCACATACATTGCTTTGCACATTATGAACTCAAATAACATATACAAGACATACCAATGTATTTCAAATACGTTTTCATAATATTTCATTTAGAATTAAGATTATTTCATATTAGAACTCTTCTCATTAACTCATTTGGAATACCAATTCATACAGATAATAGACTCAAGGATGTACAAATATATAATCACAAATGAACTCATTCGTCAACTAAGTTCTACGTTCATGTCTCATCAACTCGTATTTCCTTATATCTCATAATATATACCATTATTTCCATTCCCTTGATATTTTTCCATATTTATCCCGTTGAATTTCTTGGAAATTTCGATGGATTTTCAGAGGTACACTTTAGTGTACAAATCCAGGTCCGTCAATTCATGTTCATGTGCGCACATTTTCATTTCAGAGAGCACACTCCTGCGAACCTCATCCTTACAAATGGATTACCACCCAGCTAAATCCCAGAAGAGAGCACACTCCCATGAACCTCATCCTTACAATGGATTACCACCAAAGCTAAATCCTTGTAATATAAACTCATAGAGTATTGTCGGGATTACGGTCCGTGCTAAATCCCTACAACGACAATTACTCTAATGAGCTTGGATCCAATTACCAGTCAAAGCTAAATTCAGATCCTAATTCGGATTACCGTCCGGCTAAATCCATTTTCCACATATTCTTCGGGAGGGCTATATCAAGATCACCCGTCCGGGCTAGATCCTTTTCACACATTTTCTTCGGGAGGGCTATATCGGGATAGGATCACCCGTCCGGGCTAGATCCTTTTTACCGTCAATTCCTTTTAAAAGATCCATCGAATTTTCCTTTCATTCAACCGGGATTTCTTCCCCTTTTTATCAAATATATCAATGTTTCATCAATTTTCATGCAATGAACATTCAAATTATGTTCATATCAATAACATAAATTTCAAGCATTTAAGAAGATAATTCAAGTTACATGAACTTACAATTCGATTTTTATACCATAACGATAATATTAGTTTCATAATAAATATTTGAAATAAAACATTATATCATTTCTACCTCAACGTTTATCAATTATAATCGAGCATGTGATCAATTTATACACAAGTCATTCATTTATTATTTTTCCTCCTCCTCCTCTCCATCCACATCCTTAGTATAAACAACACACTTGTAAGTAACATTATCTATAATTTTCACTATTTACTTATGTGAATATTCAAGCTGTCCATCCGTGTCATAGTCACTAAATTATTTTTATCTTGAGCTACAGAACTCAAAATTAAGTTCCGTAAATTTTATTTGAAACTAGACTCACATATCTTCTTACCATAATATTTCCAGAATTTTTGGTGTGGCCAATTAGTACAGTTTATTAGTTAAGTTCTCCCCTGTTACACAGTCCTACTGCTCTGACCTCTCTTCACTAAAAATAAATTATCTCATAGTACAATTTTCATATAATGTTTCCGATTACTTCTAATGAAAATAGGCTCACTAAGGAATACAGACATATAAATTATAACTCATGATTCTTTTTGTACAATATTTAGTGAATTTATAAAATAAGAATAGGGTCTCACGAAGTTATTCTAAACCAGTCTTACCAAAATTTAAATATCTCAAAATGTAGACTTCTTTTGCTTACTCTGTTTCTTTTATATGAAAATAGACTCAAAAAGCTTTAATTCTATATCTCACTCAACTTCTAATTCAATTTATACAATTTTTTTATGATTTTTCAAAGTTAGACAACTGCTGCTGTCTAAAACTGCTTTAGTATAACATGTTGATTTCTATTTTGTCTCAAATTCCACATTTCATACAATTCAATCCTTACTCAATTAACCCATCAATTTAAGCTAATTTTCTCATTTAATACTTTTCTCTATCATTTTAAACTACTTCATAACCTTTGAAAATCAGAATTTTAACACTAGGCCTTGATTTCAACTCTTTCACAATTAGGTCCTAAAACTAATTTTCATCAATTTTACTTGATAAAATCATCATATAACAAAATTAAAGCTTCAATTCAATATTCATCCATAATATTATTCCAGAACTAATCCACATCAACTTTAAAAATTAGCCATAGAATCAAAAACTAATGACATAGTAAGTTGGACGCAATCGTAAAAGTCTAAAAATATAGAAATTTCAAGGAGAAAGCAAGAATTAGACTTACATGAAGCTTGAGTATGAAAACCAGCTTGAAACTCTCTCCCATGGCTGTTTTTCAGCTGAATAAAATGAAGAGAAATGAAGAGAATTCTAGATATTCCAATTTGGTCCCATATTTATTTAACTAATTTTGGCAATTTTCCAATTTTGCCCTTATTTCACTCATTTCCTGATTTTTCTCAGCTATTGCCGCCCAAAATATCTCCTTTGGCTTATTTTCACTTTAGGTCCTTCCTCATTTGACAATTAATCTATTTAATCCTTCTAGCAACTTTTACACCTTTTTCAATTTAGTCCTTTTTATTTAATTAACCACCCAAACGTCAAAATTTTCTAACGAAATTTTAAAACTAACTTATTGACATTCCGTAAATATTCATAAAAATACTTATGACTCGGTTTATAACACCGAGATCTCGATACCTCTTTTTCTCGATTTCTTGACCAAATAAATCTTTATAAAACATAATTTACTATTTTAAAAATATTTTAAAAGCTACATTTGACTTGTAAATATTAAATAATATGGTCTACGAGTTCATTTTTCAGATTTGGTGGTCTCGAATCACTATTTCTGACACCACTAAAATTTGGGCTATTACAACTCTCCCCCTCTTTAAGAATTTTCGTCCTCGAAAATTCCTTCAGTGGAGAGATTAAAATATTTTTCACTACTTATACCTTTTCCGATATCAATTCCTTACACGAAAATTAGAGAAATCTAGATACCAGAATCACCACGTTTCTATGATCAAACCAAAAGCATAATCATAACAGACATAGTTATCACAAGCTGAAGAACACACTTTAAAGATAAGCCATGATTAATAATTTACAAAGTATGAATTATAGGAAAATCAAGATAAGGAAATTCAAGATACAATACCATACCAGAAATCCGAGAACATAACAAAAAAAATAAAGATACTAATGATTCCTCAGAGAAAGCCAGAAGAAAAACACTGCTTACCGACTCTGGACTTCCATCATAACAGAGTTGATATATTTCCAAATATTTATATATATGACAGAATAATATCCAATAAAAACGGAAGAATAGTCCAACATAATTTTTTAATTTTTTACCATCAACTTTATTCCAACATAATAAAATAGAATTCCGAAGAGATAAAGAAATACCGATCATAAACCGAATTCGACCAATGTGGCTTTTGCATAACATCATAGTTAACAGTATCATAACATAAGAACTCCATCAGAGCTGAACAATCACACACATATCTCTGAGGATAAAAGAATATATATAGAATACTCAGAAAGATCATCATATTCATCTCAACTATAACTATCACACACAAACATCTTTACTACTCAATTATTATTTCTCTAACTAATTCTGTCTTCATGTACCCCGTATCATTCCATTCACTAGCGAAAACCAATTCAGGAAGAATCTTAGCAAACACATACTTTAGATTTCATACTCAATTGAGGCGAATAGTCGAGACTAACTTCTTCTTTATTCGTGACATTGCATAACCTGTGTAATCATTAAAATAATATGATATTTCTTCTAAAACTGAGTTCATTTGTCACATTATACTCAACTCTTTTTGCATTACTAATTATTCACCACTGAACTCTTTAGTTTCCCACTTATGAACTTATTCCACATAACTCTCGTAAACTTTCATCATAAAACAACACTGGTAAATAGGTGAGGTCGTAAAGCCTCTAACTTGACTCTCATAAATACACACATATGACGTAGCATTCATCATCAACATAATATCATCATAATCACATAATTCACTCTAAGCGAATTTTCATACTTAGTCATGTTACACAAACTTTTCGATTATCTTATTTAAACAAGTGTACTTAAACATACATTCCATGAAATTTGAGTAAATTTACTCATAACACTCACTTAATCAAGCATGTTAGGCACATAATATCATATGAATACCAACATACATGGATGAGTTTATCACAACATAGACTTCCGTTTCATTTCACTTTTCCACATTTCTCAACTTATGGTTATCTCATTAAGAACATTAACAGATGCATATCATGAACTTATATTCATACCTTTCTATATTTCAACATATCATAAGCACATTTCAATCATCTCAATATCATTTTTAGCATTATCGACAATAGCTCGGTTAGAAGTCATTTCTATCTTAACAAAACAATTTCGTTAGAGCCGGGAGATATCACACTATCACAGTTCACATATGGCATGTATAGCTAGACTCATGCACATGCTATGTTAGTCCGAGAATCGACTAAACCATAGCTCTGATACCACTAAATGTAACACCCCCTACCCGTATCCATTGCTGGAATAAAGTATGAGGCATTACCGAGGAGTACGGAATACTCACGCATAATTTAAGCCATTTATTGCTCAAATACCGAAATTGACTATAAAAGTTTCTTTACACATATAGTGCACTTGAGGTGCACCATTCCATAATTATGAATGAACACATTTATCAAACATATGTCATGTTTTTATATATATCATAGTCTCATATTTCCATGTATCAATTACCATCATTTCCTCGTATTTCGACAAATACGTGTAACAATTCATAAACATGCAATTCACTAACCCTTCTTGCCAATCACAATTTAAAGTGACAAATCACTTATTGAGCCCAATTTTAATGTTCACTACAATCTATCATATAAATTTGGATGTACGTATCCACCAATAAATTTCATGTACAGGTATCATCATCTCATATTTCCACATACATTACTTTGCACATTATGAACTCAAATAACATATACAAGACATACCAATATATTTCAAATACGTTTTCATAATATTTCATTTAGAATTAAGATTATTTCATATTAGAACTCTTCTCATTAACTCATTTGGAATACCAATTCATACAGATAATAGACTCAAGGATGTACAAATATATAATCACAAATGAACTCATTCGTCAACTAAGTTCTACGTTCATGTCTCATCAACTCGTATTTCCTTATATCTCATAATATATACCATTATTTCCATTCCCTTGATATTTTTCCATATTTATCCCGTTGAATTTCTTAGAATTTTCGATGGATTTTCAGAGGTACACTTTAGTGTACAAATCCAGGTCCGTCAATTCATGTTCATGTGAGCACATTTTCATTTCAGAGAGCACACTCCCTCGAACCTCATCCTTACAATGGGATTACCGGTCAAAGCTAAATCCCAAAGAGAGCACACTCCATGAACCTCATCCTTACAATGGGATTACCACCAAGCTAAATCCTCAGAATATAAACTCATAGAGTATTGTCGGGATTACCGGTCAGGCTAAATCCTCGCAACGACAATTACTCTAATGAGCTTGGATCCAATTACCACCAAAGCTAAATTCAGATCCTAATTCGGATTACCCGTCCAAGCTAAATCCATTTTCCATATATTCTTCGGAGGGCTATATCAGGATCACCCATCCGGCTAGATCCTTTTCACACATATTCTTCGGAGGGCTATATCGGGATAGGATCGCCCGTCCGGCTAGATCCTTTTACATCAATTCCTTTTAAAAGATCCATCGAATTTTCCTTTCATTCAACCGGATTTCTTCCCTTTTATCAAATATATCAATGTTTCATCAATTTTCATACAATGAACATTCAAATTATATTCATATCAATAACATACATTTCAAGCATTTAAGAAGATAATTCAAGTTACATGAACTTACAATTCGATTTTTACACCATAACGATAATATTAGTTTCATAATAAATATTTGAAATAAAACATTATATCATTTCTACCTCAACGTTTATCAATTATAATCGAGCATGTGATCAATTTATACACAAGTCATTCATTTATTATTTTTCCTCCTCCTCCTCTCCATCCACATCCTTAGTATAAACAACACACTTGTAAGTAACATTATCTATAATTTTCACTATTTACTTATGTGAATATTCAAGCTGTCCATCAGTGTCATAGTCACTAAATTATTTTTATCTTGAGCTACAGAACTCAAAATTAAGTTCCGTAAATTTTATTTGAAACTAGACTCACATATCTTCTTACCATAATATTTCCAGAATTTTTGGTGTGGCCAATTAGTATAGTTTATTAGTTAAGTTCTCCCCTGTTACACAGTCCTACTACTCTGACCTCTCTTCACTAAAAATCAATTATCTCATAGTACAATTTTCATATAATGTTTCCGATTACTTCTAATGAAAATAGGCTCACTAAGGAATACAGACATATAAATTATAACTCATAATTCTTTTTATACAATTTTTAGTGAATTTATAAAGTAAGAATAGGGGCTCACGAAGTTATTCTAAACCAGTCTTACCAAAATTTAAATATCTCAAAATGTAGACTTCATTTGCTTACTCTGTTTCTTTTATATGAAAATAGACTCAACAAGCTTTAATTCTATATCTCACTCAACTTCTAATTCAATTTATACAATTTTTTTATGATTTTTCAAAGTTAGACAACTGCTGCTGTCTAAAACTGCTTTAGTATAACATGTTGATTTCTATTTTGTCTCAAATTCCACATTTCATACAATTCAATCCTTGCTCAATTAACCCCTCAATTTAAGCTAATTTTCTCATTTAATACTTTTCTTTATCATTTTAAACTACTTCATAACCTTTGAAAATCAGAATTTTAACACTAGGCCTTGATTTCAACTCTTTCACAATTAGGTCCTAAAACTAATTTTCATCAATTTTACTTGATAAAATCATCATATAACAAAATTAAAGCTTCAATTCAATATTTATCCATCATATTCTTCCAGCACTAATCCACATCAACTTTAAAAATTAGCCATAGAATCAAAAACTAATGACATAGTAAGTTGGACCCAATTGTAAAAGTCTAAAAACATAGAAATTTCAAGGAGAAAGCAAGAATTAGACTTACATGAAGCTTGAGTATGAAAACCAGCTTGAAACTCTCCCATGGCTGTTTTTCAGCTGAATAAAATGAAGAGAAATGAAGAGAATTATAGATATTCCAATTTGGTCCCATTTTTATTTAACTAATTTTGGCAATTTTCCAATTTTGCCCTTATTTCACTCATTTCCTGATTTTTCTCAGCTATTGCCGCCCAAAATATCTCCTTTGGCTTATTTTCACTTTAGGTCCTTCCTCATTTGACAATTAATCTATTTAATCCTTCTAGCAACTTTTACACCTTTTTCAATTTAGTCCTTTTTATTTAATTAACCACCCAAACGTCAAAAATTTCTAACGAAATTTTAAAACTAACTTATTGACATTCCGTAAATATTCATAAAATACTTATGACTATAACACCGAGATCTCGATACCTTTTTTCTCGATTTCTTGACCAAATAAATCTTTATAAAACATAATTTACTTTTTATTTTAAAAGCTACATTTGACTTGTAAATATTAAATAATATGGTCTACGAGTTCATTTTTCAGATTTGGTGGTCTCAATCACTATTTCGACACCACTAAAATTTGGGCTATTACAGATCTCGATACCTCTTTTTTCGATTTCACACCGATAGGAATCAAGACCAAACTTCTATGCCCAAATCTTTATAAAACATAATTTACAACTCAAACTCTTCCCGTCTAATCCACAAAATAAATACTCCACTGCTTTCCATGAGATTCAAACCCAGGCTCCCTTGTAGCACAATCCACGCCGCTAACCACTTTACCAACTAGCTCCTTGTTTCTAAAACCATGCGTAACTAAATATAACCCTATGACAAAATTCTAGAGTCCCTTTAAAAAGAAAACCAAAATGCAAGAGCCAAGACTTGAACCTTGGACCTCCTTCCTTCCTTGTGGCGTCACTCCCTTGTCTCTTATGTGGCGTCACTTTGCCACTACACCACACACTCCACTTGTGTCATTCTCTCCACATTTTATTCTTAAAGCCTACCTACTATCTCCCAGGGTTTTATTCACCTAAAACCAAAATTTCCCTAAAGCCAAAGTTTGAACCCGGGACTTCATAGAATCCCCCTAACCTTCCAAAATCACTCACCTAATAGATCCAACTTGCACTAATGTCGTTCTCTTATTCCCAAAAATTTTAAACTCTCCTACGCCTAAGGCCCAATGGGCCCAATCCTACTAGGCCCAACTTTCGGATGTTACAATCCATGTCCCTTAAGAAGTGATCTTTTCAACATGTGCAAGGAAAGACCGCTTTGTATATTTTGAGAAGGTTGCACAGTCGGTTCGTTAGCTTACTGCGTCAGAGGTTGGCGAGCCCAAGAGACAAAATGGCGTGGGATTCGCCATTGAGAAACATTGATCTAGCATAGATGATCCCACAAGAGTGATTGTTGGCTAGAGTCAGGTTCCACCAAATTGAAGTCTAAATCCTTGGAGCTGGTGGTCGTAGGGTCCTCTTCCACTATAACTGGCTTATTCGGTCTAGAAGGATCATTTAAAAGCCAAGGATTGAACCCAAGTTTGATCGAGGCAACTAGAGGTTGGAATCTCTCCACATAAGAAACTTTCTCTAAACTTTTTTTATTTTCCTCATTTTAATTTTCGTAATTTATTCTCGTAATTTCAATTCACTTTAAATTTTTTTTTTCCAGATCGAAACTATTAATTCTATTTTTTTATTTTTCCAGGAATGCAAGTTTTCTTGGTTAAGAAATTGTCCAGGATTTCGAGAAACAAGCATTCGTATAATCCGGTCTCTAAGGATTCGACCCTCCTTCCCCTTTATTATTATTTTTACTATTTTACAGAGAATAGGATATATTTGGTGCTTTCAACGACGCATCAAATTTTGGCACCGTTGCCAGGGATCAGTAACGTACTAATCTTGTTTTTTGTTTCTTATGACCAGATCTGCTCCAGGAACTCTTGCGTTTGATTCGGAGACTGAAAAAACTGCTAGAGCTAATCGCAAGGAAACAAAGCTAAGAAAAAAGTAGTCAATGGTGGTTGGGACTCAAAGTAATCCATCGCCAGAAATCAGAATCGACGATGAAGCAGAGTCTAGGGTTAACAAAATCCTACTCAAACTTTTGAAGGCGAAAAAGTAGAAGTCGATTCCTCAGAAGAAGTGCTTAACGCTAGGGTTGATGGAAACCCTAATTTAGCACCTCAACCAATGGCTCAAACAATTCGGCAACTAGCCGAAGCTCCAACAGAACAACCGCCATTGTGCATCACATTTCCTACTATGGATACCGATTTTAAACTGAAGTCAGGGTTAATTCAGTTGCTGCCAACTTTTCGAGGGTTATAAAATGAAAACCCCCATAAACATTTGAAGGAGTTTCATATGGTTTGTCTGAGTATGAAACCTGAAGGCGTAACTGAGGATCAAATTAAATTACGCGCTTTCCCTTTTTCCCTAGCGGATTCAGCTAGGGAATGGTTATTTTATTTACCTCCTGGATCTATTACTACTTGGGCTGATTTATCTTATTTATTTCTCAATAGGTTTTTTCCAGCATCTAGAGCAACTGAGCTAAGAAGGGAGATCATTGGAATAAGGTAAAAAGAAGCAGAGACTCTTTACGATTATTGGGAGCGGTTTAAGAAGTTGTGTGCGAGCTACCCACAACACGGTATAACAGAGCGATCTCTCCTCCAGTACTTTTATGAAGGTTTGAAACCAATGGAGATGAATATGGTAGACACCGCTAGTGGAGGAGCATTGGTCAACATGACTCTCCAACAAGCAAGGGACTTAATCTCCACAATGGCTGCAAATTCTTAGCAATTTCGAGCCAATACTGACCCCCTAAAAGGGTTCACCAGCTAAGTAATTCAACCTTAGAGGATAAAGTTGATAGATTTACTAATATGATGAATTCTCTTATTGTAGAAAAAGCTAAACCAGCTCGGTTATGTGGAATATGTGCTACACCTGAACACACAACTGATGCATGTCCCAGTTTGTATGATGACTCTATAACTCATTTAGATGCAGTGGGAAATTTTCCTGGCCTACCACAGAGGCGATACAACCCTTACGCTGACACCTACATCCCAGGATGGAGGGATCACCCTAACTTAAGTTATGGGGCCAACCCACGATATAACCAGCCATACCAGAATCGAGTTCCACAGCAGCCACAAGATTTAGGTAATTTCTGAGAAACCATGGTTAATAAATTAGCAGCTAATGTCCTTGATTTTCAATAGCAAACTCTTAATTTCCAAAGAGAAATGAAGGATTTTCAACAGAAAATTGAGGCGTCTATAAGAGAATTGACCATATCAGTTGAGAAATTGAACTCTTAAGCGAAGCTGCCGTCATAAACAGAATCGAATCCAATACAACAGTAAATACAGTGACGTTGTGAAGTGGAAAGGTACTGGAACCAATTCCTGATAGGAATCTTAGCCAAGAATAGCCTAGGAAAAACACGAGAAAGATGAACAGGTCCGATCGAAACCCTAAAATTCAACCTCCATCTCCAGAATGATTCAACCAGTGTCAAAGAGGTGAAGAGGGCAAGAAAATCCTTGAAACATTTAGGAATGTCGAGATCAACATTTCGCTGTTGGATGCCATCAAGCAAATACCGATGTATGCTAAATTTTTAAAGAGCTTTGCACCAACAAGTAGAAATTAACAGGTAATGAAAGGGTGAATGTTGGTGAAAATGTGTCCGCAGTGTTACAGCGAAAAATGCCGGCAAAATGTAACGATAGGGGCATGTTTGCAATACCATGCAAAATAGGTTATTTGAGAATTAAAAAGGCTATGTGTGATCTAGAAGCCTCTATAAATGTAATGTCATATTCTATTTATGAATCACTTAACGCAAGTTTTTTGACAAAAACAGATGTTATTATTCAATTGGCAGACAGGTTTGTTGTGCATCCCGAAGGAGTCCTCGAGGACATATTAGTCAAAGTCAATGGACTTATCTTCCTTGCAAACTTTTATGTGATAAAAATGGAGGAGGATAATGCTCCTCGGTATTCAGACATCTTGTTGGGGTGACCTTTCCTTAGTACCGCAAATACTAAGATTGACGTATGAAGCGAAACCCTCACGATGGAGTTTGATGGGGAGATCGTGAAGTTTAACGTTTATGGCACAATTAGCCACCCAAGTGAAGTCTTGGACGTAAACCGTGTCGACATAATTAACTCATCAGCAGAAAAAACTTTTGAGTCATCTTATGGAGATAAATCTAAAATGATGTTTGATGATTTTGAATCTGTTAATAAACTATTGGCTCTTATAGATACTAAACTTCTACCTTCTATTGTGCAAGCATCAGATCCGAAATTAAAACCACTTCTCGAGCATCTCAAATTCACATTTTTGGAGAATGATGAGACCATTGTCGACTTAAAAGGGATTAACCCCTTGGAGGAAAATATGAAACCAATGAAAGAGGCGCAAGGACGATTAAACCCAAATATGGTGGATGTGATAAAAAATGAGAATTTCCAAGCTCACACGATTAAAAAGATTTATTTTGAGCCACCGTAGAACCATTTAAGTCGTTGAGCTAATGACGTTAAACAAGCGCTTGTTGGGAGGCAACCCAATCTTTATTTTTCTTTTATGATTTATTTTTATTTATTATTATTATTTATTGTTTATTGTTTTCTTTTCTTTTCTTTTTAATTTATTTTATTTAAATATTAATAAATTTCTCTTCTTTGCTAAGGTAAAACGGAGCGCATTGAGGCTCGACTCGACACTTTTGGCTAGCAACTCACCGAACTCATTGCTATCCTCCGTAATCAACAGTAGCTACACGGGGAGTTTTTCTAAACTTTTCTACCTATTTATTTCTTTAATTTGCGTCCACATTGAGGACAATGTGTTTTAAGTAGGGAGAGGTATTCTTCGTATTACTATCGTCTTCTGATGTGGTTTGTGTTTGCTGCTTGAGGTTCCATTTTGTCCATTTTTTTAAGAATATTCTGTCGCTTTTCATGCCCAAGAATTTGACCACGACTTGCGTTTAACCTATATGCATGATTCTTGGCTACTGAGTTAGTTATGATTCTATCTGTTTGATTTTATCTCCACTGTTTTATTTTTATTAGGCTAAAAATAATTATGATTAATAAGTTAATTCTATCTTACTTTTCGTAAAATTGATCAAGTTTAATATCAAGTGGACACTTAATACATTTGCATGCCTAAATTATGTTCATGTCTATTAGGTGGTTACTAAAACTTATTTTCGACACTTGATTATTTCTCTTAGATCCTCTTAAAATTAAAATTTCATGTAAATTTTGTTTAATAAATGATTCCAATGTTATGAGTGCAGCTTAGAACGTGACTGACTGAGTAATCGGGGTAGGGTGCTTGGGTTGTCCTTCTACTTCGCGTCAAAAGGTTGTGTGACATGATAGGTAAAACTCCGCTAACTAAGGTTATGAGTACGGCTCAGAACGTGACTGACTGATTAACCGGGGTAGCTCAAAAAATATCCTATTCCCTGTAAAATAGTATCCTATTCCCTGTAAAATAGTACCTCAACTAATGGCTCAAACAATGCATCGTTGAAAGCACCAAATATATCCTATTCCCTGTAAAATAGTAAAAATAACAGTAAAGGGGAAGTAGGGTCGAATCCTCAGGGACCGGATTACGAATGCTTGTTTCTCGAAATCCTAGACAATTTCTTGACCAAGAAAACTTGATTTTCTAGAAAATAAAAAAAGAAATTAATAGTTTCGATCTGGAAAAAAAATCAGAATTTAAAGTGAATTGAAATTACGAGAATAAATTGAGAAAATTAAAATGAGGAAAATAAAAAAAAAAACCTTAGAGCTTATGTGGAGAGATTCCAGTCTCCAGTTGCCTCAATCCACCTTGGGTTCAATCCTTGGCTTTTAGATGATCCTTCTCAGCCCGAATAAGCTAGTTATAGTGGAAGAGGGCGCCTACGACCACCAGCTCCAAAGATTTAGACTTCAATTTGGTGGAACCTGACTCTAGCCAACAATCACTCTTGTGGGATCATCTATCCTAGATCAACGTTTCTCAATGGCGAATTCCACGCCATTTTGTCTCTTGGGCTCTCCAACCTCTGACGCAGTAAGCTAACGAACCGACTGTGCAACCTTCTCAAAATATACAAAGCAGCCGTTCTTTGCACACATTGAAAAGATCACTTTTTAAGGGACATGGACGGAAGCATCAGCCCCGTAATGCAGAGAAACGATGAATACCCTGTTGAGAAGGCTAAGTACGGATTCTAAACCTCAAGAACCCTTTTTGGTGATTTTCGGCAACCTTGGGCTAGATGGGTTTTAATAGCTCATGGTTGTGGTGGAAAAGAAAATAAATATATAAATAGAGATTTTATTAAAAAGAAATATGGAAAGAACAAAAGACTTTTGGGGAGAGAGTTCACAGAAAAAAAATGAACAACCAAACTGAGTCACTTCATCCCCTACTTATAGTGCTAAGATAGATAGACTAGTCCTACTTAAATTCCAAAAGAAAATTAGAAATAATCAAAGATAAATAAAGATAAATAAAATAAATCTTAAATTAAATAATCCTTAATAATTATCTTAATATTAATTATCCTAATATAAACAAAATAGAGTCTAATAGAATAAAAACTCTTCTTTTTGCATTTCAACCCTTGTGTCCTCCATGCTTGCACTTTTGGCACCAACTTTTCCCTTTTTCGCATATTGGCCCATTTTATCTTTAATTTTACGCTTTTGGCCCTTAATTTTGCTCTTGCCTCCAATTTAGTCCCTACAAGATAAAAGACCATAAATAGCCTAAATTAGTAGAATCATACTTAAAATAAATATGCAATTAGAGCATAAAAATATGACGTTCTAGAGTATTATCATAATTTATGCTCAATCTCAGATCACCACCAAACCAAATTGCTTTAGCTAATGATCAATCTAATGATACGTGATCAACATCCTCAATCCTAATGTTGCAGATCATACAGGTTGCATCGCAAGGTTGTATCCTTTTAGTAAGCTCGTATTTGCAAGGTAGTCTTGCAAAAAATAAAACACTTTTGAAAAGTAAAATATTATTTTTTAAAAGGTCTTTTATATACTTTAAAATTTTCATATACGATGATGCATTATAATGTCATTGTTTTCATGTGTCATAATATTATAATTCCACGTGTTCCAAATTTAGCAAGCATAAGTGGTAAGTTGAAAATAGATTCAAAGTTATCTTAACGTACGCCCTTGGTTTCAAACGTTGGTGGTTAATGTTGTGATATATACACACATATATTTTGGAATCACAAACGTATTATTCGATTAGAAAAACCAAATGGAAACCATCTTTATTACTTTGAGTTGAAACCCAAAGCAAAAAAGAGTAGAATCTGATTTACCGATTGATTATAATAGATGGGATCTTAAATATTATTATTTTCATACATTTGAATGGGATAAACAAAAGGTAAACTACATCAAAAATCACTCAACTTTGATAAAATAACAAAACAATCACTAAACTTTCAACTCAGTCTCTAAACTTTAGAAAAATAACAAGCCATTCACTAACGTTATCAAAAGTGTGACAAATCAGTCACCCAAGCCAATTTTCCGTTACAGTCTTAATGGGAAAACTGACGTGGCCTGTTAACTAGCCACATTGGACATGTCCATATCAGATTTAAGAAGGAGAAGAGAAAAATGGAGAAAGGAGGAGGAGGAGTGAAAAACCAAGTAAAACCCCTCAATCCCCAATGCTCAGATTTTTCACTCATTCATATTCTTTCTTTGGTTTTTGAACATCGCCATACAAATCCATAGATACCTCCCATCAACCCCAAATTTTAAAAAATTAAGAAATAAGGAAGATTAATTTATCGAAACCATGAAGAGAGACCACAATTATCTCCAACCCAACCCAGACCTCTCTGCTCTCTGCAGCAGTCCTTCAACCAGAAAGGCCAAAGCTTGGGAAGAAGAAGCCGCCCAACAAGAATGTGGGATGGATAAGCTTTTGACAGTTTTGGGTTACAAGGTCAAAACTTCAGACATGGCTAAAGTGGCTTAAAAGCTTGAGCAGTTGGAAGAGGTTATGTGTAATGTTCAAGATGATGGGATTTCTCACATTGCTTTTGAAATTGTTTATTGTAATCCTTTTGACCTATCGACTTGGCTCGTGGATGCTTTCTAAACATAACTCTCCCTTTAATTTTGATCCTTTTGGCAATGTTGGGACAACGATGACGCTATTGGATGATTTGTTTCTTGGCCCAGCTAAATCCTCAACTTTGACGACGTTGGATTTCGAAAACATTAATTGGAACTATAAAAAAACTGGTCAACAAATCTTTTGAGGAAGCTTCCTGCTCCAATTACGATCTATGAGTTGAGTTTCATCCTCTTTATGATCTGTGTCACTTCCCAAAATTAGGCCTAGAAGAAATAGGAATTAAATTTAGATTTTTATTTCTTTAAAGCATAGGATAAGCGAATTTAGAATGTCTTAAAAATAATTTTGATAAGGAAATTGACAAGAATGAGCCTGTTGGTTTAGTGGTAAAGTCTTAGCTTACCCATAGGTCCTAAGTTTAAAACCCTTTGTGCACCTTTCAACTAAAATATTTTATTTTCTCATTGTCAAAACCATTTATTATCGGGTTTCAAAAAAATGGGAATCGACTTTAAAAATATGGAGTCACCACCAATCCTTTTTGTTTAGGTGTGATCGGGTCACCTATAAAATAAATTTTGGTCTACGAGATTCAAGAAAACGGGTTCAAGAGTCGGTTACGCACGAGGAAGGGTTAGCACCCTCACAACGCCCAAATACTGTACCAAATTGATTAATGTTGTCCTAAAGTTAAAAGTTTGAAAAGTTTTGAAAATGTTTGAGATATAAATTTTCTAAGGGAAATTAATCAATATTGAATTTGAATATTGAGATTAACTCGTTTCGAAGGAAATAAAAAATATCACATCCAGTATGTTAGGACATAACACCTTTATACCCCGACACTGAGATCATCTTTGATCTTCAAAACATGCAATTAAAGAAGGGTATTTGATTATCTGGTCAGATAGAAAATTGACACCCACTAAGTTAGGGCATAATTCTCTGACCTCCCAAACGTACAAGCATTGCCTTATTTTGGAAAAACAAAATTTTATACTTGGCTTAAAATGCATTTAAGTATAACATGTAAATAAAAACTAGAACATATTAGAATTTGGGGTGTAACAGTAATACAATGCATAAACATTAATCACAAAATGTACACATATCAGAGATCATATTAACAACATGCTATAAAATGCAAATTTTCTTAAAGAAAGTTAGTTTATATTGAATCTTGAACTTCAAGATTAGCTTGTTTCGAAAGAATAAAAAACAATATCACATCCAGTACGTTAGGACATAATATCTTTAGATCTCGACACCGAGATCATCTTTGATCCTCAAGATATTTAACTAAAAGGATATTTGGTTATCTCTGTTGAATGTAAAATTACACCCAAAGACGTTGGGCATAATTTTCCATACTCCCAAACATACAAACATTGCATTATCTTAAAAAGAAATTTATGTACGTGAAATTTTAAAATGAACTTAATATATACAAAATATTTGATATAAGGCATACATATATTGGAATTTGAAACATGCTATGGTACAAGATATACATACATTAATCAAGCAATATTCCCAAAATAAACGCTATGTCAACAATAAGCTATGAAATTTAATAATTCTACAAAATTGATAATAGCGAATTAACATAAAATAAAAATTAAAAAAATGAATTTATAAAAAATCTTTACTAATGAAAGTAAAAACTAGAATAATATAAAATTAATATGATAATTCAAAATAAAATATTAAAGCACTTCAAAGACTAAAATGAATATTATACTCAATTGAAATAAAATAAAATTAGAAGAACAATTTTTAGACAAATAGAAAAAAAAACAGGATCAAGGACTAAAATAAAATGCGCTTAAACCAAGAAGGATTAAAACGAAAATAATCCAGGCTCCAAAACGCAACACCTAATCGTGGATTGAATTGAAATGGCGCTTAAAATTCAAGGTGGAAATTGCAATAAATAAAAGAAGCAGCAAAAAGGATACAATCAAAACATCGCGACACAAGGAGGGATCAATCGCATAAATAAACCACTTGTAGTAAAACACGCGGATCTCCGGGTTTTCGGGTAGGATCGAATCGGGGGGACGGGCTAAGCACCAAACAGTGCCGTTTTGGCACCTGAATTGCCAGATCCCAAACGACGCCATTTTTTATAACCATTAAAACCCTAAAAACTAAATGATAATCTGCCATTTCTCAATCGCTGAATCACCATTTTTAAAACAGTTTTTAAAAGCCTTCGGACTCTCCGCCTTCTCAATCGACCCATGGGTTTCCTCGACGCACAGTGCATCTCCACCACCGTCGTGGTTTCAACCAAATCCACAAGGATCCGTCGATCGTTTGGACCGAGATTTGGCTAAATCGACACCAGAAACAGATAAGTAAACTCTTCTTTTTCTTTGTTTTTTTTATTGAAAATGGAAGAAATGGAACCAAAGAAAAAAAATCAAAATAGAAAGTAACCTTTTTTTCCTTCAAATTTGTTATTTTTTTCTATTTCGTATTGATACCCTTGTGTTTATAATCTGTAGAAAAACTAAAGCCCCATTACTGAGATATTTTCTTGGTTTTATAACCAAAAAGAAAAATAAAAAATACAATATTCTCTATTTCTCTCGCTTCATTATTATTTTCATCCGATTTGTAGGTACAAAGGAGGCGTCGGGAGGCGTGGGCGTGGTCGCTTCTTTGAGGCGAGGTGGCCCAAGTGCTCACTGGCGTGGGACAACGAACGTGGGAAAACCGTTCGAATGGCGTTGGACGAGGCTACGCTCGTGCGTAACAGGATGCCGAAGACCCTGGAAGCCTCTAGAATTTGTAACACCCTTTACTCGTATTCGATATTAGAATAGAGTACAAGGCATTACCGAGTTTACAAATTTTTTTACTCAATATAGCCACTTCATAAATATTTAGCCTTCCGCAATTTTAAACCGAGACCAATCCACATCAACCAATCCAGCTTCAACATATTTTCATAATAGATTCTGCATTTTTATAAGATAACATCAACACATACCAAACCAAGGTTTGCTAGCCATACCAATGGTGGACCTTACATTCATTTCATATTAACATTTATTTTATTAGCTTATACATGCCATTCATTTCCAAACTAAAGTTTCTTTAAATACCAAATATTGGGGTTGATAGTGTGATTAGTCTCCCACCGATCCGATCTCCCAGCTCTTAACACTACAAAACAGGGAAAAAAAAGGGTAAGCACTTTGTGCTTAGTAAATCCATGTAACAAGAATTATACTTACCTAACATTTTCAATACAATGCAATAAACATTCATATATCCATTCAATGCATTATTACCCTAACATACACAAGCTCAACATTCAAGTTAGTTCAATAATTTCCATGTATCAATAATATATACCATGATTGATGAGCTCATCAATACCATGATTTCCATTTCTTTGTTGTATTTCTATATTTATCCCGTTGAATTACTCAGAATTTCGATGGATTTTCAGAAGTACACTTTTAGTGTACAATCCAGGTCCGTCAATTCATGTTCATGTGCGCACATTTCCATTTCAAAGAGCACACTCCCTCGAACCTCATCCTTACAGAGGGATTACCACCTAGGCTAAATCTCAGTAATATAAACTCATAGAGTATTGTCGGGATTACCGGTCCAAAGCTAAATCCTCGCAACAACAATTACTAGTCCAGCCAAATTCAGACCCTAATTGGATTACCCGTCCGGCTAAATCCATTTTCCACATATTCTTCGGAGGGCTATATCAGATAGGATCACCCGTCCGGCTAGATCCTTTTTACCGTCAATTCCTTTTCAGAGATCCATCGAATTTTCCTTTCATTCAACCGGGATTTCTTTCCCTTTTTATCAAAAATATCAATATTGCATAAATTTTCATACAATGAACATTCAAATTATATTCACATCAATAACATACATTTCAAGCATTTAAGAGTACAATTCAAGTTACACGAACTTACCTCGATACTAGTTCGTATATAAAATCTACTAATCCGGGACTTTTTCCTTTCCTTGATCTAGCTTCGTATTTGAATTTTCCGGATCTAAATAAATAAATTCAAACATCAATTCAATACATTTCATGTTCACATGTACCATTTTCTATAATTCTATTATTATTTTTAGTTCATTCAAAACTGTCTGCTTGAGTCATAGTCACTAAATTATTTTTATCTTGAGCTACAGAACTTCAAATTTAGATCCATTAATTTTCCCTGAAACTAGACTCATATATCTTCTTCCCATAAAATTTTTAGAATTTTTGGTTTAGCCAATCAGTACAGTTTATTCTTTAAAGTTACCCCTGTTCTGCTGTTTGACAGTTCTGACCCTTCTTCACTAAAAATTAATTATCTCTTCATACAGGATTCAGATGATGTTCCCGTTTATTTATATTGAAAATAGACTCATTAAAAATTCTAAACATATAAATTTAAGCCCCTAATTATTTTTATCCAATTTTTTATGATTTTCTAAAGTTAAAACAGGGAACCTGAATTCATTCTGAACCAGTCTTACAAAATATAAATATCTCAAAATACAGAACTTATTTTCTTTCCTTGTTTCTTTCATATGAAAATAGACTCAATAAGATTTAATTTCATATCTCACTCAACTTCTAATTCCAGTTCTACGATTTTGGTGAATTTTCAAACTTACTCTACTGCTGCTGTCCCAAAACTGTTTTCTTATAGCTTGTTTTACAATTAAGTCCTTTATCCAATTCTAACTTCAAATCCTTTCAATTAAACCACTAATTCATCATTTTATTCATCATATGCTACATTCAAAAACTCTAAAACTTCAAAAACTTCAACTTAAATTCATCAAAACTTTGTTCTAAAACTTATAACGCATCAAAATTAAAAGAAAATGACTAAATTAACTTACCAAATTAAATTTCAAACTTCAAACTTTCTATTTTTCCTTTTCTTCTTTCTTTTCTCTGTTTCGTCTTTACTCTCTGTTTCTTTTCTGTTTCTAACTCTTTTCCTTTAGTTTGTTTACATATATAAAATATAATAATATAATATACAATATAATAATATAATAATATACTTTAAAAAATCTTAGATTTTCATAGTTAAAACCGCCTCAACTTTACAAAATAGTATAATTGCCATTTTGGCCCTTCATAATTTCTTTTAATCTATAATTTAACTTTTAATTTCATTTCAATCTAGTCCTTTTCATTTAATTTCCTACCCAAGCGATAAAATTTTCTAACGAAAATTTAATACCACATTACTAACATTTTATAAATATTTATAAAATATTTCCTATCATATAAATATTCATGCAAATATATTGAAATAAATTTCTATTTAAATCGGATTTATGGTTGCGAAACCATTATTCCCATAACCTTGAATGTAGGCCATTACAGAATTTCTGAAGCTCCCCATTGCGTTGGATCATATCTGTATTCGGGCCGCTAATTTGTTCCGATATTGGGGCACTCGGATCTTGTTAGGCTAGTTTAATAATTCGGTCATAATTTAGGCCATTTTGATTTGAGTTAAGGCTGATGTAAATAGACTATCATTGGACTTATTATTTGGGTTGGTTTCTGTTTGGTTTTACTGCTTATTTTGTTTTTGGTTAAAAATGGGCCCGGGCAAAAATGGGTTTTTACAGCTGCCCCTCTTTGCTCATTGTCGTGTAATGAGAATAGAGCAAAGACTTCAAAAGGATCATTTTTTCCCGGTCTTTGAGTCTTGGACTTCTTTAGGTGCTTTTCGTCTTCGCGTAGCTTCATTCCATCCCACTGCATCTTCAAGGGCTCGGGAACTGACGCTTCAATCCCATTTCGATGTAATTTCCGGGAGAAGTGATTCGTAGTTTCAACCTACTCCACTGGAACTTCAGAGAAATATAGATTGCTCCTCATTGTAAACTCAGGGAGGAGGGATTAGTAACTTCGACCTGCTCTACTAGGACTTCGAGGTGATAAGAATCCAGAGAGAAGAGATTTGTAGTTTTGATCTTCTCACTGAAACTTCTCGAAAATAAAGGTTGGTCCTCAATACACTCAGGGAGGAGGGATTAGCAACTTCGACCTACTTCACTGGGACTTCAAGGTGATAAGAATCCAGAGAAAAGAGATTTGTTTTCAATCTGCTCCTACAACTTCAGGATTGCCAAATCTGTTATCTTCGATTTGCTCTTCTGTAAACTCAGAGAGTCAAGATCTGCTGTCTTCGATCTGCTTCTTGCAACTTCAAGAATGCCAAATATGTTATCTTCGATCTGCTCTACTGCAAACTCAGGGAGTCAAGATCTGCTGTCTTCGATCTGCTTCCTGCAACTTCAGGAATGCCAAATCTGTTAGCTTCGATCTGCTCCATTGCAAACTCAAGGAGTCAAGATCTGCTGTCTTCGATTTGCTTCCTGCAATTTCAGGAATGCCAAATATATTATCTTCGATCTGCTCCATTGCAAACTCAAGGAGTCAAGATCTGCTATCTTCGATCTGCTTCCTACAACTTCAGGAATGCCAAATCTGTTATCTTCGATCTGCTCCATTGGAAACTCAAGAAGTCAAGATCTAATGTCTTCGATCTGCTTCCTATAACTTCAGGAATGCCAAATTGTTATCTTCGATCCGCTTCACTCAGGAAGGCAAGATCTTCGAATTCACCGATGTTGCGACAACGTCCTCTAGGGGATCTGTCTTGTAAAATCAGTTTTTTGTTTATGCCTATGCAAAATGTTTAGGATGTAATGATTAGAATGAATCTAATGTTCCTAATGAAATGTATCATAGACAAAATTTGTATGAATGCAGAATGTCATGAGAATGGTCTTTTTACGAAGATTATGATGCAATGATTAGAATGAATCAAATGCCCCTAAATAGATATGTCTTATGGATGATATTTGTATGAATGCAGAATGTCATGAGAATGATTTCTTACAATGATTAGGATGCAATGATCAGAATGAATCAAATGCTCCTAACTAAATGTGTTTTGCATAAATGCAGGATTTCATGAGAATGAACCATTTTAAAAAGTTTAAGGATGCCATCGCTCATTGTTTATCGTATATATCATCGATGTATTATGTCATGATCTTGCTCTACCGGTATTCTTGATGTAAAACCCGAGAAAATAAATATCTTGCTCAACAGATTTTCCCCACTGTAACTTCAGGGTTCATCTCATTGTGACTTAACGGTATAGGATCTGAATCTCTTCCCATCTATCCCACTGCAGCCTCGAAATATAGGATTTGTTTCTTCTTCAATCCATCACATTGATATTCAAAGGTATATGATCTGTATTATCTTCCATCTATCCCACTATAACTCGGGGGTATAGGGCCTGTAGCTTGTTCCATCAACTGATCACTCCTCAGGTGACCCAACTAGATGTGTATGCATGATGCTCGCGTGAATGCAGAATATCAATTTTTCTCTGGAGAATGATTCCCATTTTACACTTGGGTTAAATGATGCCCATTTTTCGTCAAGATTTATCACTGACGCAATATCTTATCATTTGTTCCACTGACATTTTTGACAAAAAGTCTAAAGAAATGGTAGAGTTTCCTACTCAGATACTCCAACCCTTAAGCTTGGTGAATTCTAAATAAAAGTCCTGTTTCAGGTTCTTATATTATTTAGAAATTTCCAGAATAATATACAAAACTCCTTTTGTAAAAGTGTTATTAGTCTATTAATCATTATTTCAATACAAAATGCTTGAATATGATCATAATGATAGACAAACATAGAATTTATCAGAGACGAAATCTGAAAAGAATAGGTTAATTAAAGGAAGCAAACATTGCTAGAATACGAAATGATGAGGGAAAAGATAGGTGCCCCAGATATCGTAGCCTGAGCTTCTCTATACGGGTTTTCTGAAGATCAATTTAAGTTCAATATCTGTTTAAGAGATCAAGAGTACTCTGTTGATGCCTCAAGACGTAACATCTCTCCCTCCTTTTAATTCAGGTATAGCAAGATCACTGCCTGCCCCATTATACTCTGATCACAATTTGAGCCTCCCTTTTCGGGTTTTTAACTCAAAACCCCTTTAGTCTCAAGACGCCCTTTACGGGTTTTCACATTGGCCTCTCCACTTTTCATATTCATTTTTTCATTACCATTTTTTCATTTTCATTTTTCATTTATTTTTTCATCATTTTTTTAGAGAATCTCAAAGCGCCCTTTGCGGGTTTTCACTTTGGCCTCTTTTCTTTTTTAAGAAAAGTATTTCTTGACTGAATCTGAATTTATGGGATTGGGCAAGTTTTTCCTATCCATTTCGGCTAAGATCAGTGCTCCTCCGGAGAAAGCCTTTTTCACCACATAAGGTCCTTCCCAATTTGGCATCCACTTCCCTCTGAAATCCTTTTGTATGGAGAGGATCTTTTTCAAAACCAGGTCTCTCTCTTGAAATTCTCTTGGGCAAACCTTTTTGTCATAAGCCCGAATCATTCTCTTTTGGTACATCTGACCATGACGGATAACCTTTAGCCTTTTTTCTTCAATCAAGTTCAATTGATTGTATCTAGACTGGATCCAATCTGCTTCATCTAACTTTAACTCTGACAAAACTTGAAGGGAAGGAATTTCAACTTCAATGGGTAACACTGCCTCCATTCTGTAAACTAATGAAAAAGGAGTTGCCCCAATAGATGTCCTGACTGATGTTCGATGAGCATAGAGAGCAAATGGTAACTTCTCATGCCAATCTTTAAAAGTCTTGGTCCCCTTTTTTGTTTGATCTTTTATTTTTATTTTTAGCTGCCTTTACCGTGATGTGGCAACTAATTTTTGAACAAACCGCAAACTTTTAACATTGTGCGGTTAAATATGATCTTTTCGATATATTTTTTGTGTCAATATTCTTTTTTCTTTCTTTCCTTTTTTGTTTTGATGACTATCGACTTTATAATATTGACATATAAAGTGTCTTTTAACATCTTAGTAAAGTAACCGACATCCACGAAAATGAATCGACATTGGCCAGAAGCTTTTGATGAGACTGGCTTGATAACATCCATGCCCCACATATAGGAAATCTTATTTCTGTATTGAGCTAGGCTTTGATCTTCATCTCATTTTTGGCTCACGACGTAGGATCTTTTTTTCATCCATTATTAACAAATTAGAAGATATGTTACAATTTCTGTCATCTTCAAAGTCCTGAGATCCCTTAGACTCATATCTCAAAAAGGGAGTCTGTAACAAAGTCGCTATTGTCGTTAATATATGGGTACCTATTGCGGGTACGAAGGTAAATTCCAAAGAATGAACGATTTTAAGGATGATTATTTATATGATATGATCACAAATAAAGAATGACAGAATATTTGCATATAAATCCAAAGGACAAAAGAATCTATAAATAGAAAAGATATTTGCTCAAAAGGATGCATTTCATTGAAATAAAGATTTTAGACACAAGCCTAGTTCACAAGAGGACCCTTATTGCCCCTAGGCTGAAAGCAATACGTGTGTTCGGAACATTACTCTGAATAAGTTCTAAAAACTACAGGAGTCTCTTCCTCAGTCCAATTATCCAAAACGCTCCCAGGTTCGTACGAGCATATATCCGACAAGGTTTCTCTTTCAGTGATCCCTTCATATATGGCGTATACATCTTCCAGCATTTCATTAATCGCATTTACTCCAACATCAGTGTGATTTGGTAGCGGATTATCGGCATTTAACATATCAGCCACTTTTACAATGCCCTGCTTAATGAGTCTTTCCACGACTTTCTTAAAAGCAAGGCAATTTTCTATTGAATGCCCCGAAACTCCTGCATGATAGTCACATTCGGCATTTTCATCGTACCACTTGGGATACAGGGGCTGCAATGGTGCCAAGTAGAAAGGGGACACTATGTGCTTATCAAACAATTTCTGATATAGCTCTTGGTATGTTATTGGAATAGAGTGAACTCAAGCTTTTCTCAGATTTGCCCTTTGCCTAGATTAATTTTTTGAAGGAGTCTGAAGGTTTGTAGTTGTCATCCTTGGTGATCCCACAGTAACTTGATTTGAATAACCCTTGTTTATGCTCCCATATTATTTACCTCGTCTTCTTTCTTTCTCAGGGCTGACCTTCTAGCACTTCTCCCACATCTATCGTACCACTTCTCACAGGTTTTCGATCATTTCATCGGTCATTACTATGTCTGAGAAACTCTTCGTGGCACTCCCCAACATATGGTTGATAAATGGGGCTTTCAAGGTGTTGATGAAGAGTATAGTAGTTTCTGTCTCTAAGAGGTGGCTGGACCTGTATGGTGATCTCTCTCCTTCTTTGTGCATATTGTCGAAAACTCTCGCTTGGTTTCTTCTCCATATTTTGCAGGGTAATTCTGTCAGGGGTCATTTCTGTTACATGACCGTAATGCTTCATAAATTCCTGGGCTAAATCCTTCAAGAACCAATTTCGGTACGACTCAGCTGATTGTACCATTTAGATGCTGCTCTCACCAAACTGTCTTGGAAGCAATGAATTAGTAGTTGGTCATTGTTAACGTACCCAGTCATTCTCCGACGAAACATAGTTATGTGAGCCTCCGGGTAAGTGGTCCCATTGTATTTTTCAAATTCCGGCACCTTGAATTTGTGAGGAAGTATTAAATCTGGCACCAAACTTAGATCTTTAGTATCGACTCCATATTGCCTATCAGCGCTTTCCATGGCCCTAAATTTGTCTTCCAACTGTTTGTATCGCTCCTCTAACTGTTTTGGCAATTCAGCCCTTGCCTTTCTCTCTCTGCTGCCTCATCAAAGTTGGCAATATCAGTATTAACCAGATGGTCTACCAAATTAGAACCTGATCCAGCTTGGAAATTTGGCGGTACTGAGACACCCTCTTGAAATTATTGAGGTTTAATTATAACGGATGCCCTTCATGGCTGCACTTCATGATGTGTCGGGGTGAAACCCGGGGGATATAGTCGTTCCTCACTATCCTCCACAATGTTAACCATGTGGGCTTTCCCTTTGTTTGCCAATAACTGAGTCAATTGGGACATTATAATTCTTTGCGATTCCATCATCCGATCCATCATATCCTGTTGGATCTTAGCAAGCTGCTCCTGCATTTGTGCTTGCATCCGCTCTTGCATCTCATTCTGTATTTGTTCCAACTTCTCTAGTCTTTTATCTATTGCTTTGGTTTTTCTCCTTGTACCGTAAGGGTACGTGCTTGGTTGATTTTTGTCGGCTTCCAGATTAAGGCTAAAATAACTTCAACCAATTAGGGTCTTTATGTGAAAATGCAATGCAAATGATGTAATGCAAATACATGAAATGCAAATGCATGAAATGAATGCAAGAAGAAAGAGAGACATTGATTCTGAATTCAATTCCATTAGAAGAACTTCTCTAGAAAGTAGATTTCTTTACATAGAATGGATTACGTATGAGGCTTTGTCCTCATAATCCAAGTGAAAACATCGATCTTCTCCTTCATATTCAGACGCTGCAGTTGAATCCTTCAAATCCTCGAAAAGATATCTCTTTTATTTCCACTTGGCTTGATTCGGGTCGTGGTTCGTTGCTCACTTATCCCTTCAATGTTGATTGGCTTCTTTAAGAAAATTGAGGCATGACGGCTCTTGTCAATTTAAATATTTTGGGCAAGGTTTTGCATTCCTTCACGGACTATCAACTTTCTTCTATTGTGTTTACTCAGACTATGTCCAGAAAACCGTATTATAATCCACTTTATCAAGAAATTCGTTTCCTTATGACAAACTCATCTATTTAGCAATAGAATTACTAATCAACATCTCCTTTTTATAATGATGCAGTGCAATGCAATGCAGTGCAATGGAATGCAAACATAAACACAAAACACGGTAGCACAAGAAAAATAAACAATCAAAATATATTACCTAAATGAGTGACCATTAGGGTTTGGCGCGGCTCTCCTTAAGGTGGGCTCCTAGGTCTCTCTATATGTGGTTTGGTTCTAAAGAGGGGGTACCTGAACCAGCAGATTCCTCAATCCTCACCCATTATAGGCTCATATGGATCGAGTTTGGTTCAGGGGAATACATTTCCCTATGCCCATGCGGAGGTGAAAACCTCACGAAGACATAGGTACGGATGTATTTTGGAAGTAGTCCACTAGCCTGTACGGAGGTGAAAACCTCACAAAAGCTTAGTTTCTCACTCCCACTCAGAAGTGCAACCACAACGGTCATGTAATTCAAATACAAGTATTATAAAACTCGACATTATTGCAGTTACAACATGAATAAATGCTTTAAAGGAAACATGATTTTCTAAAACAATTTTTCAAGTTTTCAATCAAAGAACAAGAATTAACCAATCTATGGCCTGACTCTCAACCTTTCCCCAGTGGAGCCGCCAAGCTGTCGAAACCATTTTTTATCGGGTTTCGAAAAAATGGGAATTGACTTTAAAAATATGGAGTCACCACCAATCCTTTTTGTTTAGGTGTGATCGGGTCACCTATAAAATAAATTTTGATCTACGAGATTCAAGAAAACGGGTTCGGGAGTCGGTTACGCATGAGGAAGGGTTAGCACCCTCGCAACGCCCAAAATCGGTACCAAATTGATTAATGTTGTCCTAAAGTTGAAAGTTTGAAAAGTTTTGAAAATGTTTGAGATATAAATTTTCTAAGGGAAATTAATCAATATTGAATTTGAATATTGAGATTAACTCGTTTCGAAGGAAATAAAAAATATCACATCCATTACGTTAGGACATAACACCGTTATACCCCGACACCAAGATCATCTTTGATCTTCAAAACATGCAATTAAAGAAGGGTATTTGATTATCTGGTCGGACAGAAAATTGACACCCAGTACGTTAGGGCATAATTCTCTGACCTCCCAAACGTACAAGCATTGCCTTATTTTGGAAAAATAAAATTTTATACTTGGCTTAAAATGTATTTAAATATAACATGTAAATAAAACTAGAACATATTAGAATTTGGGGCGTAATAAAGAATATAATGCATAAACATTAATCGCAAAATGTACACATATTAGAGATCATATTAACAACAATGCTATAAAATGCAAATTTTCTTAAAGAAAGTTAGTTTATATTGAATATTTAACTTCAAGATTAGCTCGTTTCGAAAGAATAAAAATAATATCACATCCAAGACGTTAGGACATAATATCTTTATATCTCAACACCGAGATCATCCTTGATCCTCAAGATATTTAACTAAAAAGGATATTGGGTTATCTGGTTGAACAGAAAATTACACCCAGTACGTTGGGCATAATTTTCCATACTCCCAAACATACAAACATTGCATTATCTTAAAAAGAAATTTATGTACGTGAAATTTTAAAATGAACTTAATATATACAAAATATTTGATATAAGGCATACATATATTGGAATTTGAAACATGCTATGGTACAAGATATACGTACATTAATCAAGCAATATTCCCAAAATAAACGCTATGTCAACAATAAGATATGAAATTTAATAATTCTACAAAATTGATAATAGCGAATTAACATAAAATAAAAATTAAAAAATGAATTTATAAAAAATCTTTACTAATGAAAGTAAAAACTAGAATAATATAAAATTAATATGATAATTCAAAATAAAATATCAAAGCACTTCAAAGAATAAAACGAATATTATACTCAACTGAAATAAAATAAAATTAGAAGAATAATTTTTAGACAAATAGAAAAAAAAAAGGATCAAAGACTAAAATAAAATGTGCTTAAACCAAAAAGGATTAAAACGAAAATAATCCAGGCTCCAAAACGCAACACTTAATCGTGGACTGAATTGAAATGGCGCTTAAAATTCAAGGTGGAAATTGCAAAAATAAAAGAAACAGCAAAAAGGATACAATCAAAACATCGCGACACAAGGAGGGATCAATCGCATAAATAAACCACTCGTAGTAAAACACGCGAATCTCCTGGTTTTCGGGTCGAATCGAATCGGGGCGACGGGCTAACCACAAAACGGTGCCGTTTTGGCACCTGAATTGCCAGATCCCAAACGACGCCGTTTTTTATAACTATTAAAACCCTAAAAACTATATGGTAATCTGCCATTTCTCAATCGCCGAATCACCATTTTTAAAATAGTTTTCAAAACATTTTTTTAAAAGCCTTCGGACTCTCCGCCTTCTCAATCGACCCATGGGTTTCCTCGGCACGCAGTGCACCTCCACCACCGTCATGGTTTCAACCAAATCCACAAGGATCCGTCGATCGTTTGGACCGAGATTTGGCTAAATCGACACCAGAAACAGATAAGTAAACTCTTCTTTTTCTTTGTTTTTTTTATTGAAAACGGAAACGAAACGAAACCAAAGAAAAAAAATCAAAATAGAAAGCAACCTTTTTTCCTTCAAATTTGTTCTTTTTTTCTATTTCGTATTGATACCCTTGTGTTTATAATCTGTGTAGAAAAACTGAAGCCCTATTACAGATATTTTCTTCGATTTTTATAACCGAAAAGAAAAATAAAAATAAAATACAATATTCTCTATTTCTCTCTGCTTCGCTGTTGTTTTCGTCTGATTTGTAGGTACAAAAGAGGCGTACGGAGGCGCGGACGTGGCCGTTGCTGAGGCGAGGTGGCCCGAGTGCTCTGCTGGCGTGGGACAATGCCCCACATTCGAATGGCAGTGACGAGGCTACGCTCGTGCGAACAGGGATGCCAGAAGACCTTGGAAGCCTCTAGAATTTTTGAAGCTCCCCATTGCGTTGGATCATCTCTATATTCGGGCAGTTGATTTGTTCCGATATTGGGCCACTCGGATCTTGTTAGGCTAGTTTAATAATTGGGTCATAATTTAGACCATTTTGATTTGAGTTAAGACTGATGTAAATGGACTATCATTGGACTTATTATTTGGGTTGGTTTCTGTTTGGTTTTACTGCTTATTTTGTTTTTGGTTAAAAATGGGCCCGAGCAAAAATGGGTTTTTACACTCATTTTTACCCCACGAAAGTACTGAATTTTCAAACTAGCCCAGTCCAAAAAACTATTTTTTAATGTAGTCATTAATTTAAATCAACCCTAATTTTAAAATAATTCCTAAACCTATTTCAATTAGGGAAAGAAAGTTTTATAAATAACTCATTTTTTCAAACCCTAGAATTTTTAATTAGAATTTTTCAAGAGAAAAAAAACTCCCAAAACTCTAACTTTCTCCTCCATTGCCAAACCAATTTTCAATCGAAGATTTTAAAGATTTCAAAATCGTCCCTCTCCTCCTAGTAGATCGTCTATATCCTATTCCAAAATAAGGTTTTTGTGTTTTCAAAACTGGTGTGGGATCTAAACTTAAATCATTGTGTATGACTAACTGAAGTTTTAGAATGAAAGTAATCTGTATGGGGAAACCCCCATAGGTGAGCCCCATATGCAAACCCATATGCAGAACCCTATAGGGTTCAGTATGTGATCCATAAATATATTTATGAGAACCCTAGAAGGAATATACATGCGAATCCTAACTGTTAAATTTGCAAACATATGTGCTTATATATGCGAACCGTACATGTTTATATATGCGAACCAAAAATGTTTATGATGCGAACCTTATATATGTGTATATGCGAACCTTGCATGTTTATCTATGCGAACTCTCTCTATATATGTGTGTGTGTGTGTGTATGCAAACCTTATAAATGTTATTACGCAAACCCTATATATGTGCACATGCGAACCCTTCATATTGTAGTATGCGAACCCTAACTGTTCCATTATGCGAACCTTACATGTTTATTATGCGAACCCCATAATTGTGTATATGTAAACCCTATATGTGTAAATGCAAACCATATGTGTGAACCCCTAGGTACGAACTCATATGTGCGGACCTTGTAGGTGCGAACCCTACTTGTGAACCTGAATGTATGTGTTAGTCAAACTAGGCCTATTAAATTCACATGAATATATTGTAATATGTGAAACTGTTTTTAGTACGCATAAATTAACTATATATGTGAAATTGGTGTGAATGAATGCATGAATACATGTCATTAAATGATAGTATGAAATATTGAATGTAGCATCGATTGATGATAATTAGCATAATATGATAAAGTATATGTGAAAATTACATGAAATTGGGTGTGGAGGACAGAGGAGTTCCACAGAGGAGTTCCACACTGAAAGTCAGTATTGCACGAAGTAGGCGGCAATGTCATCAAGACCGAATATGAAACACCCCAAATTGGGCCCACAAGCCCTGACCGGATCTGGCATTTCTAAGAAAATCCATTCGAATCATATTTGCAACCTTGTTAAAAATTTGCGGGTACTTGAAAATAATTTATTTGGGTTGGGCTCGAGTTGAAAACATGTTTATCTTAAATTGGAAACCCCTTTATTTTAGGTGACAAAACACTTAGAGTTTATTTTAAAATAATTTTACTTAATCATTTAGTTGATAAAAATTTGTAAGCATAATAAATAAAAGTAAAATAAAGTAGTTCTACTATGGCCTTATTACATCAAATAAATCCCAAAATTAAATTCAAGGTACTTAAATTTAAAAGAGTCCAAATAGAATAAATTCCTTGCTGAGCATGGCCACCACTAAGCACTTGCTAGGCTTGGCCCATTATTGTCGTCACCGAAAAATGATCCCACATGGGGTGAGTCAAATGACTCAATGTGTACACAAACACTAAGTCCAAATAGATTCAGGCATATCAAGTCATACACATTCATATCAAAATATACAATTAATGATGCATTCCCAAGGCCAAACCTAGTTACCAACCGCTACACATCACCCGTACCAACCTGCACACCGTGGGGACTACTAAGTCAACCCTCCATCCGCTACACACCATCGAAGGCAGTCGCTGCAGTCGACGTGCTCATCGCCCTTATGATTTTCGTGGCATAGCCACCAGATATTATTTTTGTGCCATGAGACACCACATTCAGATAATGTGACCGAGGTCACCACATTCAGATAATGTGACCGAAGTCACCACATTCTTATATCGTGACATGAGTCACCACATTCACTTCCCCTTTTCATAATATCCCATATGCCCCCATCTATCATATACATTATGCAATATCATGCTTTAATTCTTATTCTTATCATACTCACATTCATGGCATAACAAACCATATCATACTCATAGTAGGAGTAGGAAAACGTACCTTAGTACTTTGTACCATTGTATGGTACTTTAGCCATACTTTTCACGTTCTTAATATAGCATATATATAAATATATTAAACATGCCATAAAACTTATTAAGAAATAGTGTGGGGTACACACCTGATTAACTTAGCAATTCACTCCAAATCCCGAAAATCCAATCTACTGCTTTAGATTTTTAGTGCCTATATTCGGCCAATCCCATTCATATTAGTAAAAGCCATTCGGCTATAAAACCAAATCCCACTAGGATTATAACTCAAAACTTACCTTGGTGCCGATTTGCCTATCACTCAAATCCCGAAACTTTGTAATGCTTTATCCTTGCAATCGGCTAGCACCCAAATCACCTTATAGGTTAGTTTTTGGCTTTTGAACATGTAAGAAATAGATCTGAGTATCAAAGTAGGCCTTGGCCGAATGTTCATATGGACTTACCTTGTGGATCTAAATCCCGGAAACACCACTTGACTATGGAGATGTCGAAATACCTATGGCCATATGTTAGATCCAATTTTCCAATCATTAAATCACAATAGAATGGCCTATGGCCGAACCTTATATTTACTTACTTTAGATCTTAAAATCTAGATAGATCCTTTCCTTGTAGTCGACAATGGCCACTGGTGTATTCGGCTTCAACAAGATTGAAAAGAGAGGGATTATGAGCTTTTAGGAAGATTCAGCTTTTGAGAATATCAATGGTGGTTCGGCACTTATGATCTCAAGAGAAGAAAGGAGAATAAGAAAGCTATAAGATTCGGCTACAAGGGAATTTGGGGTTGGAAGAAAGAAACAAAAGAAGATTAGGAAAATAGTAGAAGAATTTCGGCAATGGTGGATGCTAATGAAGTTTCGGCCTCAAGCAAATAGATGAGAAAAAAGAGAGGATTTTCTTGACTACAAAATTCAGCAAGAGAGAGACTTAGGGGAGTAACAACAAAATTCGGCACTTAGCTCCCATTTCCTATACATGACCGAATGCCTCAACCAAGAGTCCCTTGGCCGGCCATCACATGCTCCCTCATCCCTCATTTTTCTCCTCTTATCACCTCATGTAAAATTAATAAAATAAAAAGAAATAATCCATCACTTATCCCCTACTCTTCTAGCCAAATTTTAGTAAAAATAAAACTCATCTTGTAAGTGTCCCTTTTGCCGTCCACTTCTCTAACTTCTTGTAGCAAAAAAAAAAAAAAAAATTTTTTTGCTTCCCTTGTGGCTCGAACACAAGCCCTTCCCCTAGCTTATGGCGTCATTTGCCCAAGCCTTAAGTGGTGCCTTGCAGCCACTTTACCAAGGTGATTCTTATGTCATAAATCCCTCATGTATTTCCCTTAAAGCCTCCTTAGCCTAGTCCCCCTTTTTGGCGCAAAAATAAAAGTCTAAAATGCTTCCCACGTTGCTCGAACCCTGGCCCAATTGCACATGTAGGTGGCGTCACATGCTAGGCCCTTAAATGGCGCCTTGTTGCCACTTTGCCAAGCCCATTAGCGTGTCAGATTTCCTTTATTAATTTTCTTAAGGCCACCTTGCTTAGCTTCCTATTTTAGACTTAAAATCTAAAAGTTTTCTAAGGCATTTCCCATTATTCTAAAGTTCACAAACGTTCTTAAATACACATTCATACATACAAAGGCATGCTTTCACACTCAATTAATCAATTATGCTTAAGCCCAATTTCAGGATATTACAGAATAAACCGGGATGATATTTTAAAAAGTCATCAAAACCGGACAATAGGATGGTAAGTTATTATAGTAAAAGTCATTGTTACAGATGACAAGCGAACAATCATCTTCACCAGGAAATTCGAGATGGTTAGTTATTTATATGTGTTTTGGAGTGTCGAGTAATGCTCAAGGGCGAATAGGATGGACAGGTGGGAAATTTAAAATTATAATTACATTGCATCATGAGTATAATCTGTACGTGCGTGGATTTACCGAACGATTCTTATGTCATGCTTAAATTGCAATGTCTAATACTTTATTGTTTGCACAATTATTTATGATGATTTATAAATTAGACTCATATTGAACTGTTATAAGCTCACTCCCCTTTTTTTCTTATCTCTTAGGTAACGTTAAAAACTAGGACGCGGAACTAGCATCTCATTTTTACTTATTATTATTCCCATTAAAGTTCCCTTATTCGTTTATTTTTGGGTTGTAATTATTAATTGTTTCTTACTTTTATATCTTAGGTTTGAGATTGTTTAGCTTATTTATGATTAAAACATTATACTTATTAATACTCGATAATTGCATACTATTTGGTTTAAAAACTAATATTTTTATTAAATGTTTTTCCTCTGTTTCTCAAGAGACTCAAAGTTTTGATAAATCTTTTCTTAAAAACCTAAATCCAATTTCAAATCTTCACATCAATATTACTGTAATTGAATTACTAAGTAAAGCTGATTTAATGAATGAATGTTTTGTCCTAAAAATAAAAAAAAAGTGATTTCCATACAAATCAACACTAGCAAAAGAATAACTTTACAGGATCACTTCGATGATCAAATGTAACGCCTTCGACTTAACCGAAACTCTTAGGCGAGTTGAGGGTGTTACAAACTGGGTTTCCAGAGTAGCACACCGAAATCAAAGTAGGTATCTCCATTTCTTCTCTTATTATTCTTTTTCTTCTTCCATTCTGCTTCTTCTTCTTCTAGCAGCTAGGGTTCTTAAATTGGGTGGGTTTCCACCATAGCTAGTTAACGTCCAAGGCGGCTAGTTTATGGGCCACCTTAGCTCTCCGTTACGTTTGTAACAGAAAATGTCTGTTAGTGACTGTTTTATTATTTTAATCAAAGTTGAGTGATTGAGTTGTAACATTTCAATACTTTTCAAAGTTTAGTGATTGAAATGTTATTTTAATCAAAGTTAGGTGACTTCCGGTGTGTTTTACCCATAAACAAAAACTATTATTGGTAAAACTTTGAAAGGCTAAGTCAATGTCCTTCACCGCTGGATCCCAAAGGTAGGAACTCAGAAAGTTGAAGAGGAAGGTGAACCTGAAGCATTAACAAGGTGATTATAATGTTGTTGTGTAGGTTTGGCTCGACCTTTGAGCAGTGTAACAAGTCGACTTCCAACTGATTTAAAAGCGTTAGTGAAGCCATTTTTAATCTGGAAAAGGAGTGATGTCTTTATTGCTTTAAGCTCTTTCACCAACTCTTCAACACCAATTCCCCCACATCTATTGCCATTTTCACTTTTTGCCTCTGCTTCATCACCATCATCATCATCCCTTCGAAAGTTTAACTCCTAAACTTCAGATTGCCAAATAATGACGGGGATGTGAGGCTGAAGATGACTGAAAACGGGATGTCTTGGGTTTAAAAATAATTTTTTTAACTTCAATTATAAAATAACATGGAAATTATTTGGAAAATTTTAATCGTTAAAAAATTCATGGCATTAGGTTAACTGCCTTTATCAGCCAACTATTAGTATTTTAACGGTTTTGGATTAAAAAAAACTACGAGTTGAGTCACCATTTTGTATGTTTTTAAAATTGAGTGAGCTACCAAGAAATTTTCTAATAGTCGAGCTACCATTTATGTAATTTATTTATTTATTTTAAATCGAAAAGCGAAAACCGACTGCTGCTCCAAATATAGCCACTGGTGAGGCGAGAAGTGAAAACTTTGCAAGAGAGAAAAAAATTAAAATTCTCCAAAAATGAATAAAGGTTCATCATCAATGGCGAAAGATCAGGCAATCTCAGTTTCAGAAGCAGTACACAAGATTCAACTCCATCTCCTTGATGGAATACGAGACGAGAAACAACTAATCTCCTCTGGTTCCTTAATTTCTCGGAGCGACTATGAGGATGTCGTAACCGAGAGGTCGATTTCCAACACTTGCGGTTACCCTCTCTGCCGAAACCCTTTACCTTCCGAACCCCGTCGAAGAGGCCGTTATCGAATCTCTTTGAAAGAGCACCGAGTTTACGATTTACAAGAAACCAGCTGCTTTTGCTCCGCCGATTGCCTGATTAATAGCCGAGCCTTCGCTGGGAGTTTACAAGAAGAGAGGTGTTCCGTTTTGAATCATGCGAAACTTAATGCGATTTTGAGTTTGTTTGATGACGTGGATTTGAACGATGAGGATTTGGGGAAGAATGGGGATTTAGGGTTTTCGAATTTGAAGATTAAAGAAAATGAGGAAATAAAAGCTGGGGAAGTTTCTTCGGTGGGTCCTTCCAATGCTATTGAAGGCTATGTTCCACAAAGAGAATTGGTTTCTAAGCCTTCATCTTCTAAGAACAGCAAAAATGGAGGTTAGATTTCCCCCAATTATTTGGAGAGAAACTTGGTTTTGTTTAGTTTAACTAATGCTTTTTTTTATTTGCAGTGTTTGATTCTAGCAGTTCCAAGCTGGGGGATATCAAAGGAGATTATTTTGTCAATAATGAGATTGATTTTACTAGTGCCGTAATTATGAACAATGAATATACCACTTCTAAGAATCCCGGTAGTCTTAGACAGAGTCAAAGAACGAAGCCGAGTAGTATGAAAGATGTGATTAATGAGATGGACTTTACTAGTGAAATAATCATGAATGATGAATATACTGTTTCCAAGACACCCCCGGGGTCAAGACAGGGTTCTTCTGGTTCGAAATTGAAAAAAACAGAAGGGAAAGGAGTTTGTAAAGACTTCGAAGAAAAATGTATGAGATCAGAATCCTCCTCTGCTTTGACGAAAGAGGATTCTGGCATTGTAGAAATGCCTTCAAATAAATGTGTCAATCAGAGTGGTTTGGATACAATTAATGCTGAAGCAGAGAAGGAAACCCATCCTGACAAGGCCGTGGCATCAAGTGGGGTTGTGCTTAAATCCTCTCTTAAATCTGCTGGAGCAAAGAAACTTAATCGCTCAGTTACTTGGGCTGACAAAAAAAATGTTGATAGTGCTCGGAAAGGGAGTCTTTGTGAAGTTAAAGAAATGGATGCACAGAAAGGAGATTCTGAAAATCTTGGCAGAGCAGAAGATGGTGATGATGATGATAATATGTTACGATTTGCATCCGCAGAAGCTTGTGCTATGGCTTTGAGCAAGGCAGCGGCAGCTGTGGCATCTGGAGATTCTGATGTCAATGATGCTGGTATGTTTTTTTTTTTTTTTTTGTGTGTGCGCATTCATTGAATTATACGTGGATTCAAAGTTTTAATAATGTATGCAGAAGCCTAAGTTTGTTCATGACCCTATTTTATGTACAGTTGCTGAAGCTGGGCTGATCATATTGCCACATCCACTTGAGGCGGACAAGGAGGAGAAAGTGGAGAATATTGATACACTTGAAGCAGAACCTGAACCAGAAGGCGGCCCTGTAAAGTGGCCAACAAAACCTGGGATTCCACGCTCTGATTTTTTTGACCCAGAGGACTCGTGGTTTGATGCTCCCCCTGAGGGTTTCAGTTTAACTGTAAGTCTTATAGATGGACAAGAGTGCCATATGATTTCTGCATTTTCTACTTTTGTTGATTGCTTCTCCTATCCTTTTTTATGTCCATCAGATGTCAACTTTTGCAACAATGTGGAATGCGCTTTTTGAATGGATAACATCATCTTCTTTGGCTTATATATATGGGAGAGATGAAACTTTCCATGAAGAGTACCTCTCAGTTAATGGGAGGGAGTATCCGCGAAGATTGTCTTACGAGATGGTCGTTCTTCTGAAATTAAAGAAACTCTTGCTGGTTGTATTTCTCGTGCTTTACCTGCTATTGTTGCTGCTCTCAGACTGCCTATACCGATATCTACTTTGGAGCAGGGAGTGGTACTAATTCTGAACCAATAATTGTGAAATGGTTAATCATATTGAGAAGTTTTATGATAATTCTGTTTAGGACCTTGAGGATGCTGAACTGTTTTATTTCGGAGTTTCATTGTAGTTGTAAAACCAATTTTCTGGCTGTAACTTATTGCTTATGCTTATTCATAAAAGCTCTTGTTACCAAAAGATTCTTTGCATTCCCATAGTCTTGAGTTTGCTTGTGAATGTTCTTTAAATGTACTTCTATACAGGGCCGCCTGCTAGATACAATGTCTTTTGTGGAAGCACTTCCAGCATTCAGAATGAAACAGTGGCAAGTAATTGTTCTTCTATTAATTGACGCCCTTTCAGTTTGTAGAATACCAGCCCTCACTCCACACATGACTAATGGGAGGATGCTTCTTCACAAGGTGAGGTGTTGGGATTGTAAATGCAGCCTATTGATATTTTTCGGTGTAAAATTGTATGTGTAATTCTTGAAAAATTCAGTCTTCTGTTTGCTAAAGCTTAATTTTGTGCTATGTGGCGACACATGAGAAGCAGATTCCAATTACCAGTAGACTTAAAAAGATGGAATCCTTCTTTTGATTCATAATCTTTGTTTACTGTGGTAATCTGTTTTTGGGCTGTTTAGCATCTTCAGCCAGTTGTTTTGCATTTGTATCTGGCATGGTTCACTTTGCTAATTGCTTGTGAATTTATCAACTAGAAATATTTGTGACTTCCCTTTTTTTACTTTATATATATATATATTGCTGGAAAATGGTCTTCTCTTATATTGTGTCTACTTCGATGCTTTGTTCAATAGGTTTAACTAACTGCTGTTGCTGAACATGTTCAAGAAATCACTGACTCAATACTTTGTAAAGCATAAAAAATGAGTTGATTGGTTCTTTTCCCTAGCTAGATACAGTTTTTAGATTTAATTACATAAATATGGTGGTAAAAGCTTCATTTTTGTGATTCTCACTCGGCTATCTTTGTTGGTTGCATAGGTGCTGGATGGTGCCCAGATAAGTATGGAAGAATATGAGGTTATGAAGGATCTAATAATACCACTTGGCCGAGCACCTCACTTCTCTGCACAGAGTGGAGCTTGACGTAGGGTCAAAGTCATTCCTCCTCAATTCTTGCTGATGGTATTTTGGATAACAGACATAGTCATTATTTTCTTTTCCTGGAACTTATCTGAAATTATTTCAGCAAACACCCATTTTTTGGGCACAAGAATTTATATTCTCAAATGATACTGGTGCAGTGGTGTGATTTGTAGTCATTGTGGAAATTCTGTTTCCTTATGATTAGTATCTACTGAAAAGTTGCAAAATCTGATGATCGCCAATGGAATCATCTCAAAGGTGCACATGTACATCCCAAAACAGTAATCAGTTTCATTTGCCAATGTGGAGTGGAATAATACATAATGCTTGCTTGTTTAAGGACTGAATTATATAGTATTTTATTTTAATTTTAATGGGTTTGGTTATGAGTTTTTAAAATATATTTAGATGATTTAGTTACTTGTTATTAATTATTATAACTTATTTTTCTAGGTTTTGCTTGGAGTGAAGGAACTATATGTGCTAACAAATTCGGCTGCATTGTTGATTACGGAGTTGATTGTTCAAATTTAATCGAAGTTCGATGCTTGTAAAGTGAAAGGTATTTCTTGTTCAAAAACAAAAAACTGAATTGCAAATGCAGATACAGTTAAAACCGCAGTTTATATATGTTTGTTGAGGATGTTGTGCATGGTTTAGATGTATCAAGTTACCCATGGTTTTTGGAGATAAATGGACGGCCTTGGGTGATATTATGACTTTACTTTTGTTGAAATAAACTATTTTGGACTTAAAGAGACTATTAAACTACTGCTTTTTATAACCTTGATGAATATATACTTAAATGTTTCAAGTATTTTTTTTTTCATATTTTCTGAAACATCAATGTCAAATAATTGTAAATTGAGAGTAAGGTTTGAAATATCATTTATTATTTTCCTTTCTTTAATCCAAATGGCATTATATGTCATTTATATTGACCGAATGGTACTGTGAATGGAGTCTTATATTTTCATTTTTATGATCCCTATTTCCTAAAATCTTGATTTTATATCAAATTTTGGAAAATATATATATTAACATCACAAAGTTACCATATCTCTTTTCTTTGGGATTAGGTATTCTATGCATTTTAAAGTTTTGTTTTAGAGTTTATACTTAATTACTAATTTTGGTGTCCCTCTATCAAATTCTACATTTTTATTATATAAAATGCTGAAAATTTCAAAATGAACTCTTTTTTTGTTTCTATATATTTAATTTATTTTCACATGATCTTTAAAATTCTAATATCCTTTCATTAAGTTTTAAAATATAAATAAATTTCTCGTTTTATTTTACGTTTACAATATAAATTTACATATATATTTTATATGATATAAATTAGAGTTAAATTATTACAAAATTTATAATTTTTCAAAGGCTATGTGAATTTTTTATTTCCATAAGTGCACCTCGATGTATGAAGAAGTACATTTAGATCTTGATACCTATAGGTAAAACATGAATTTGCCTTACATTACTTTTTTTTAGCTTGAACTTGTCTTACCTTTACTTTGGTATACTCTTTGAATTTTTCCGTTGAACCACTTGGAATACTAAGGATACGCGGGTACCTTTCCTTATGAAACTTAACCATTGCCATGTCTTGACATGGTCTTACGTGTATCCTTGCCTTATGAACTCACCAATGCCATGCCTTGGCATGGTCTTACATGGGACCTTTGCCTTATAGTAACATATCAATGCCATGTCTTGACATGGTCTTACATGATTTCCTTAAACCCTAATGTCATGACATTTGTATCCTACACATTCCTAAGGTTCAACCTAACTTTCTAAGATAACTTTCTAAGATAACTTTCCATCAATTCATACTTGAGTCTTTAAATAATAAATTTACAGAATAAATATGTAAATACTGGAATTTAACAGTATTAAATGTAAAATAATAGAATATTACATTTATTTACCGTAAACTTACCTCGAAATAAAATACGATCAACTATATCAATTTAGTCCTCTATCTTTTTCTTTCCTCGATCTAACTCTGAATTTCATTCTTCTTGATCTATAATAGAAAATTTAGCTTATTTAATACTCACATTCATCAAAACAGTCCTTAACTCTTAACTTTGGCAAAATTATAATTTTGCCCCTAAACTTTACATATTTACGCATTTGCCCCAAAGCTCGAAATTAAAATTTATCCCTTATTCTTATGTTTTATGACATGATGATCATTTTTCCTTCTATGGCAACATCAAATTCTCACTCTAACTTGTACTTATGAACATTAGGTATTTTTACCGATTAAGCCGCTTTTACTCGTTTTCACTTAAAATCACTTAGCAAAAGTTGTTTAACATAATTTCAGACTTCATATTCTATCATAAAACATCAAAATAAACACATTTCACCTATGGGTATTTTTCCAAATATGAACCCTAGCATGAATTATTGATAGAATAAGCTAAATCGAGCTACCGGGGCTTCAAAGATGTAAAGAACATTAAAAACGGGGCTTGGAATCACTTAATATGGAGCTTGGAAGCTTGAAACAAACCCTAGCTATGTTGAACCCTTGTAATTTCGTCCTAATGAAGAAGATGAGCATATTTTGCCATCTTTTTCCCTTTAATTCCTTTTATTACCAAATGACTAAATTACCCTTCATTAAAAACTTTGGTTCTTTCCACCTATATATGTCCATTTTGTCCATGAAAAGATAATGGTCTAATTAGCATTTAAGGACTCCTACTTGAAACCCCCATTTCAATCAAGTACTCTATAAATTAGAACCCCTATTTAGCAACTTTTGCAAACAAGTCCTAATAGGCAATTTAAGCATGAAATTAATAAAATTTCTTATCAATACTCTAACACATGTATTTAATCACTCGATAAATCATAATAATTAATCATAGTAAACTTTTATAGCTTGGATTCATGGTTTCGCAACCACTGTTCCGTTAGGCCCTATTTCGGGATGTTACAGGTAAGGTCTTGCTTGGCATCAATTAGGCTCTCCAAGTACTCGAATCAATGTTTTTTTTTCACTTAACTTTGAAATACATGAATGTCAAAGTCATGTTAAAGATACTGATTCAGACGTTTTATTAACAGTTGACCTAACAAATCTAATTTAATTTAAGGTATCTCGAGATTTATGAATATTGAGGTCCCACCCTATATATATTTATCTTCTCTTCTTTTAGTTTTTACATAAAAACCTATACACTAAATATGCATTTAGTTTAAGGAATGTAATATTTTTTGTGATAATGTGAGATATCTGTCGGAAACTGTAAATAAAATCGTTAGCACTGATAGAAATTAAATTAAGTGTAAATAAATAAAGTAATTACTGTGTCGTGGAAAAATTATTGTCTTAGAAGCACTTTCACCCTGATCGATGTAATCGGAAATAGACGTCGCCCCCCAAGGTTAACACAGTACTTTTAAATTGGTACACCTGAATGAGGAAGATAGAACTCAAAAGGATTACTCTTCTCGTAAAAGGCGGGAAATAAGCTAGAAGAAACTCGGGTAAACCAAACTAGGTTTAATTCTCGGAAAGATTAGATGGGTTACAAACGGTCCCGCTTAAAACCCAATCTCCTAGATAGAATATTGCACTAATGTAATTTAGAACAACACCAGAATTTTTAGAGAGCAATAACAGAATAGAAAAGAGAGAACTAAGTTTTCTTTTTTATGTGTTGTGAAAAATAAATAGAATAGCCTACCATTTATATTGTTTTCAGAATGAGTAAAATGGTAAAATAGCAGTGTCAGAATGGTAAAATAGCAATGTCAGTTTCCATAAATAGTAGAGGATTTTCCTCAACAGAAAATATTCTACAATAGCTAGAGGATTTTTCTTAATTGAAAAATATTCTACAACAGAAAATATTTTGAAAAAAAATATTTCTGATTTTGTATTACTAATATTCCCCCACTAATGCAAAAGAATTGGAAAATTTTGTAAACATGAGAAAAGGTAAAACATGAGAAGAGCAATAGCGAAATTAGTCACTTAAGCACTAGTATCTTGTGGATTTGAACAAGTACGCAGTGACATGACTGATTCTTCTCTTTAAAAAGTGAACGAATCTTAAACTTGTTAAGATAGGGGTAACTAAGGACACACAACTAATCTCATGTCCAATTGAGTTCTGCGGTAGACCAACAATTTAGCCAATATACCTCAAGATGTTGGTAAGTGTTCTAAAAAAATGGTCCAACATCTTTCATAGAAGGTGACTAATCCTTCACACTTACGTAGGTGATTTCATCAAGTCTATCTCAGTATAGACCACCCGAACAATGGCTATGAAATCATTAAGAGCATTTAATAAGCTCAACCTCTCAGTTTTAAAATTCAGTGAATTCATCAAGTCTGTCTCAATAAAACCACCCGACCTATGGGATATGAATTCAGTAAGAGTAAGAAACTCAATCTCACAAGTCGAGAATTCATCAAGTCTGTTTCACTAGGACCATTGAAACTCTAGACTATGAACTCATTAAGAGCAATGAGTTTATCCTTATGCATGTACATTGTGTGCCATAGGAAAGTAAAGATGTACGCTATGAGTCTTTCCATGGTTTTGTTTGACCACATTGAACTTAGAAGACTGAGTTGGGTATCCACCATGAATTCCTCAACTAGTGGACTTAAGACTCATCCCCCTCGACGAATCAAGAACTATTTTCCTACATAACCCTTTGGTTAGTGGATCAGCTAAGTTCCTCTCAGATTTTACGTACTCCATGATGAGTACTCCATTCTTTATTAAGTGTCTCACACATTCATGTATTATTCGTATATGCCTTTTCTTTCCATTGTAAGCCTAATTTTGAGCAACACAAATGGCGGCTTGTGAATCACATAATAAGCAAGCAAATTCTTGAGCCACTTGGCCTTTTACCCGACACAATCAAGAGTTATAAACTCAGATTCCATCGTGGAGTGAGCAATACACGTCTATTTTGCAGACTTCCAAAAAATAGTTGTTTCATCCAAAATAAAGACATACTCACTTACAGAGCTAACTTCATCAGTTACCTAGTTTGCATCACAATATCTCTAGGATTATAGGGTATCCGACAAATTCCAACTTCTAAGTTATTGTACTTTAATTTCACTCAAAACCATTTGGGGAACGTTTAACCTTGATAGCATAGTAACTTGTGAATCATGACACTTTCCCCCACTTACTATGTCGATGCCCTCATTGACATCAAGCCACCTTTTAGTAGCCTTGTTGCGTCGAGTTGACATTTCAGTCTCAAGTCCATCTTGGGCCTTCAAAGGCTAAAGTTATGATTCATTCAATGTGCATCAAACATAGACTTGAATTTGGTCTCATCTCAATCATTGGTGTAGTTTTATCTATGTCCATTCCACCACCAAACACTTGAACTCAATACCACAACTTATAATCATCAAGTTACAACCTTAAGGAACCCTTAATGGTATGAACCTTTGTCAACTGAATATTACCATGCCTTTGATACTTAAAAATGAATAAATCTGGATGTGGCACCAACCGCACTCTTGCAACATCCCCCTAGATGCGTCTCTCTGGACGTGGTTTATGTCAACCACCCCTTGCGGCCCCGACACTAAAGTTTTCAACATGAGATATTCAGACACATTGGTCTTCCTCAACTTAGGCCCTCTTGGTCCCTCCATGGTTACCCTATTGGATGTGGCCATCATGGCCAACCAAAACACATGTAACACCATTGAACTAGGTCAATCTCAATATCAATTTTGGACTTTAATGCTTATTCACGCAAACTCTATCACGTCGCTTCTTTCTCTGCACAATCTTATAGGTTGCCTGGACAAGGCATCCCCCATTTGTTCTCTTGTTCAAGTTCTCGGACTCGATAATCCTCCAATTTTCTTTGGTTAAAAATTTGTTATGCTTGGACTAGCTCCACAAATCTCATGTATTAGTAGCTCATCATGGATAAAGGCTCATAAGCCCTATCCCAAACACAATGATCTAACAATCCACTCATGGTCTTTCGACCAACTCAAACTCAAGCTTGCTAGGCCTTTCAAGCCCATCTTAATCGCAATGGCCCACTAACCAACACAAATGGAGCTTGCAACCGCTCCAATACTACTTAGGCACACTCTTGCACTACCCATGTGCTTTCAAATCGATTGCCTCAATATCATATCAACATATTTATAAATCCAATTTTCCCCTCATTGTTTATTTTTATATCTCTTCTGAGATTCGAACCCTAAGACCTTTTAGGATTTCACAATAGCCAAAGTTTACAATCAAGTCTTATTTGTTCAACTCTGAACTTTGAATGGGCAAGCCAGAGTTAAACCACTCGAGATTTGAATCAACAAATCCAAACCCACATTCTAGCACCTTAAGGCCCCCCACTCAGGTCACAAGCTCGCGTTACCAAGCTCGACTTCTAAATTTCTAGTAGGAGCCTTCATTGGTTCTAGTAGCGGGAAACGAAAATGATTCTCATGTTTAAACAGTAGCAAAGAAATCGCTTCTAAATTGTTGGAAACATACTACTACAAACAAAATTATTAGCATTGACAAGAAACCAAACTAAGTGTAAATAAATAAAGCAATTATTGTACCGTGGAAGACCAACTGCCTTAGAAGCGATTTCGCCTTGATTGGTGTAATCGAAATGGATGTCGCCCCCAATGTTAACAGAGTACTTCCAAATTCGTACACCCGAATAAGAAAGATGGAACTCAAAAGGAAAGGATTGCTTTTCTCGTAAAAGTCAAAAAACAAATTGGAAGAAACTCGGGTAAATCACACTATGTTCAATTCCCAGGAAAGATTGGAGGGGTCACAAACAGTCCCGCTTAAAACCCAATTTCCTAGACAGAATATTGCACTAATGTAATTTAGTAACACCAGGATTTTTAGAAAGCAAGAACGAAAGAGAAAAGAGAAAATTGAGTTTTCTTGTTTTTATGTGTTGTGAAAAATGATAGAATAACCTACTATTTATATTGTTTTCAGAATGGGCAAAATAGTAAAATAGTAGTGTCCATTTCCAAAAATAGTAGAAGATTTTCCTCAACAAAAATATTTTGCAATAGTTAGAGGATTTTCCTCAATCGAAAATATTCTACATTAGAAAATATTTTGAAAAATATTTCTAATTTTACATTACCAACAATTTCAACATGATTCTCACATTTGTATTTCAAACATAACATTGAGTTAGTAATCTTAGATTCCCAACAACGTCAAAATTTTAGAATATAGAGCATAATCTCAATATCACTTCTTAAATAATAATACGTTCCTTGCAATATAATATTTTTAACAATTTTACTCCATGCGTATGAAATAATAATAGCTAGCAAATCACATATTCTTGAAGCAGCATTTCAACTATATTTATTATTATATGTTAGGAACATTAATATTAGTCTATTATATTAATTTTGTCTATTACATTTTGCCCGCAACAGTACTTTAAAATAATTTACTTTTTTAAAAAATATCATATAAACAATAACAAATATCATGTTCTAAAAATAAAAATTTATTTTCTTATTTATTTTATTGTGAATTTAATTAGAAGAGAAGTCCTTAATGCTCTTCCTCAATTCTAATTTATTTATTTCAAAAATAAATAAAATGAACTTACTAGAGAAATGCATTAATTTATCAATAAATTAAATATCATAAGCTTCAACCTTTGTGTAGTAAACAACAACAAAAAAAAAAAAAAAAAAATTTAAGTGGAAGTGTAAGAGCCCAAATCTGCCCGGGCCCATATCAAAAACAAAAAATACAAAATATTAAAAAACCATTAATAAAAGTCTTTTTATAACAGTCCAAATACAAATAAAACTCAATAAAAAATCACTAAACCTAGCAGGCCAATACCATTAAATGCCTAACCATAAACCACAACCCATAACAGATAACAAGAAGAAACCCTAGCCCGACCAGCAACGCGCAAACAACCTCCCGCGATAAGGTGCGCCAAGCCAAGAAGCTCCCACGCCGCTTAACTCCGTGCGATGCCACGTCCGCCTCGAAGACTGCAAGAAGGACGATAACAAAGACAAAGAAACAAATAGGCGAGAAAACAAAAAGAGAGAACGATTGTATTTTTTTTTATTTTTGATTTTTTATTTTTTCGATTTCGGCCATAATAAACCGAAACAAACCATTGTAACAGGGGGGATTTTTTTTTCGAATATAGATATCAAAAAACAGAGATATATTTCAGATTTTTTTGGTAATCTATTCTGCTTCAGATATACTATAACATATACATATAGAAATAGAATAGGGATTAAAGTCTTTTACAACTGGTGACGATCGGAAGCCGAAACCGAAGCGTTTCATGCTTCTTTCGATTGTTTTTTGAGAGGTTTTGGATGCTTGAGGTGTAGTTTTAGGCTTAGGGCACTCAGAGGGTTGTGAAACGACCATTTTTGACCCTCCGACCGCCGTATACGGTGGCAAAAATGGAGGAGTCCAACGGCAGTGTGAGGGGTTTAAAAACCCTAACAGAGAATTTTTCTTTCCCTTTTTTGTTTTTTTTAAAGCTCGGTAGAAATGATTTTTCAAACAAAAATTTTACCCTTTTATAGGCTCTTGGAATGACGTCGTTTTAGGCCTGTTTAAGTGGCCTCAAAATGGCGTCGTATTCTCCTCTGATTCGCGCGTTGACCCAACCCGGGGAGGATCCGCTTTTTTTCTCAATGGCATAATTACTATTTTAGTCCTTCCGTATTTTTATTTTTAAATGCAATTTTCTTTTATTTATGGATTGACCCCTGTAATTGTATTTTAGTTCCATTTTGCCCCCTCGATTTAGACTTTAAACGCCGCGTTTTGGGCCTTGGGAAATTTTCGTGTTTAACCCTTGATTATTTATGCGTTTTTTATTTAAGTCCTTAATTCTGTTTCTATGATTTTATTTGTTCAAAAATTAATCTTTCAATTTTGTTTTATTTCAATTGGGTCTGCTATAATCTTATACCTTTTATTCTCTATAATTTATTCATTCTTTTTAATATAAAAGTATAAAACGGTTTTAATATAATACTTTGAGATATTTTATTAAATTTACTTTGTTTTAATAAGTTATTTTTATTTTCCATTTGTGTATATTCTATTTTAAATTATATATATTTATTTATTTATTTCAAACACTTTCACATGTCACCATTATTTATATATATATATATATATATATTACTTTAAATCAAGTTCTTATCACGTATGTATTATTTAAACATGTTACTATACATACATCATTTTGTTTATTATTTCTAAACTTCTATATGTATAACTTGTATAATACTAGTCACAAGTATTTATTCATTTTTATGTACTTGTTGCATTTGAATTATATTAATTTGTTTGGTCTTCTTTTAAATCGTCTTAAAATTTGTTAATCTTGGATGTTAATGTTGATATTTATAAAGTATATGATATGGTCATTTTATGTGAATTGTCGTTATATAGTTCTTTGACATGTATTATAATTCCATGATTGATACTATGTCTTATTGTCAATAATAATGCAAATTCTAAATTTTTAAGCCAATTTTATTTTTATCCCAAGCAAATCAAATAAAATACATTTTGATTACATAAAATATTTTCAAAATAAGGTAATATTTGTGCATTTGGAAATTCGAAGAAATCATGCCCAATCGTGTTGGGTGTGGTTTTTTTTGTTTAACCAAATAAACGAATACCCTTTTCAAAATTTTGTCCATACTTCCAAAACAAGGTAATATTTGTGCGTTTGGAAATTCAAAGAAATCATGCCCAATCGTGCTGGGTGTGGTGTTTCTTTTGTTTGTGCAAATAATCAAATACCCTTTCAAAATTTCGATACACGTGCTTGGAGAATTTCGGGGATGATCTTGAATTCGAAGACTCAGATTGTCGTATCCAATCATGCTGGATGTGATACTCTATTCCTTCGGAACAAGGGAACCTCAATATTCAATCAAGTTATTTAAAATAAAAAAAGAACAGAATTTCAAAATCATTTCAAACTTTTCAACATTAGGACATCAATTAATCAATTTGGTACCAATTTTGGGCGTTGCGAGGATGCTAATCCATCCTCGCACGTAACCGACTCCCGAACCCATTTCTTCTGGAAATCCGTACACCAAAATTTATTTTATAGGTGACCCGATCACACCTAAACAAAAAGGATTGGTGGCGACTCCATATTTTTAAAAGTCGATTCCCGTCTTTCAAAACTCGATTTAAAAATGGTTTCGATAGCTTGGCAACTCCACTGGGGACTGGTTGAGAGTCAGGCCATAAATTGATTAATTTTTGTCCTTTTGATTGAAATTTAAAAATTTGTTTTGAAGAATCATGTTTCTTTCGATGCATTCTGTTTGTGCTATAATTACAATAATTTCGAATCTAACAAAATACTTTGGCATTGCATTGCATGACCGTTGTGGTCGCACTTTTAAGTGGGAGTGAGAAACTAAGCTTTCGTGAGGTTTCCACCTCCGCACGGGCTAGTGGACTGCTTCCGGAATACATCCGTACCTATGTCTTCGTGAGGTTTTCATCTCCGTATGGCCATAGGAAAATGTATTCCCCTGAACCGAACTCGATCCATATGAGCCTATAATGGGTGAGGATTGAGGAATCTGCTGGTTCAGGTATCCATTCTTTAGAACCAAGCCACATATAGTAGCCTTAGGCGCCTACCCTAGATAGAGCCATGCCAAACCCTAGTGGTCACCGGTCAAGTGTTCTATGATTGTTTATTTCTCTTGCGCTAACGTTTCTTCTTTTATTTTGATCGCATTGCATTAATTCCATGCATTTGCATTGCATACATGTACATTACATCATTCGCGTTACGCTGTTTTCATGACAATACACCATATGCATTAGATTTCATGAGAAGACCCTAATTGGTTGAAGTTATTTCAGTATTAACCTGGACACCGGCAAGCATCCCTACGGTACCCGAACCAAGACAAAAATATGGATTAGAGATTAGAGAAGCTTGAACAACTCCAAAGGGAGATGCAGGATAAAATTCAACTGCAAATGCAATAGCAGCTTGCTAAGATCCAACAGGATATGATAGACAAAATGATGGAATCGCAGAGAAATATGATGACCCAGATGACGCAGCTATTGAAGGGGCATATGGATAAAGGAAAGATCTCCATGGCTAACGTGGATGGGAATACTGAGTATCATCAATACCCCCAATTCTACTCCACCACATGTGCAAACACTACATGGAGGGGCTATACAAAGGCCATCTGTCACGATCAGGCCTCAACAATTCCAAGTTGATGCTTCGGTGAACCTCCAAACTAGCTTAGGTTCTGGAGATAATCCAATCATTACTAATGTCCCTAATTTGGATGAAATAGCTGAAGGAGAGAGGACAAAAGTAGAATTGCCAAAACAGCTAGAGGACAGATATAAACGGTTGGAGGAGAAGTTTAAAGTGATTGAAAGTGTTGATAACTATTACGGAATTGACACCAAAGATTTAAGCTTGGTCCCAGACTCGGTACTCCATACAAGTTCAAAATGCATGAATTTGATAAGTATGACGGGACAAATTACCCAGAGGCTCATATTACTATATTTTGTAGAAGAATGATGGGGTACATTAATAATGACCCACTGCTGATTCATTGTTTCCAAGACAGTCTGGCAGGACCAACATCTAAATGGTACAATCAGTTGAGCCGTACCAAAATTGGTTATTGGAGGGATTTAGCCCAAGCATTCATGAAACAGTACAATCATGTGACAGACATGACTCCGATAGAATTACTCTTCAAAACATGGAGAAAAGGGCAAACAAAAGTTTTAGACAGTATGCGCAGCGGTGGAGAGAGGTTGCCATCCAAGTCCAGCCACTACTTTTGGAGAAAGAGACCACAATGCTCTTTATTAATACGCTGAAGGCCCCGTTTATCACTCATATGCTAGGGACCGCTACAAAGAGCTTCTCAGACATCGTAATGACTGGAGAAATGATTGAAAATGCCATAAAGAGTGGAAGAATAGATACTGAAGAAAGTGCCAAAAGATTAGCCCCGAGAAATAGGGAAAATGAAGTGAACAACTTGAGCAAGCGTCCCAAATTAGTCACTGTAGGTCAACCGAGGGCTGTGACAACTGGTCATCAGGGCTCATCAAGCCGAAAATCCAGTGCAAAGCAACTCTAGTTTACACCGATTCCGATGACATATGGGGAGTTATATCAAAGCCTATTTGATGCACATGAGGTGGGTCCTCACTACCCGAAACTGATGCAACCTTTATATCCAAAATGGTATGACTCAAATGCCAAGTGTGAGTACCACGTGGGGGTCACAGGACATTCGATAGAAAATTGCCTCGCTTTCAAGAAATTGATGGAAAAATTCATCGGCATGGGAATTGTGAAATTAGATGACATGCCAAATGCAGAAATATGAACATGGGAGTGTTTTGAGCAATAGGATTGTGGAAGAGACATGTATTTTTAAGGCTAATCTAGAGTAACATTCGAAACACACTTATTACTTTCAGCCTAGAGGCAATAAGAGTCCTCTTGTGAAATAGGCTTGTGTCCAGAATTCTTATTTCAATGAGATGCATCTTTTAAGAAAATATCTTTTATTCTTTACATTTCATACTATACATTCTTTGGTTTTTGGAATATTATTTCATTTTTTATTCATAACCATACCATACAAATCCTTGGAATCATTTTTCTAGAATTTACCTTCGTACCCAAAATGGGTCCCCAGATATCAATGACATGGGCGACACTGTTACGGACTCCTTTTTGAATGAAATATGGGTCTAAGGGATCTCAGGACTTTGAAGATGCCAGAAATTGCAACATATCTTCTGATTTGTTAATACTGGATAAAAAATAGATCCTACGTCGTGAGCCAAGGAAGGAGATGAAGATTAATGCCTAGCTCAATGCAGAAATAAGATTTCCTACATGTGGGGCATGGATGTTACCAAGCCAGTCTTATCAAAAGTTTCTAGCCAACATCGATTCATTTTCGTGGGTGTCGGTTACTTCACTAAGGTGGTAAAAGTCACTTCATGTGCCAATATTACGAAGTCGATAGTCATCAGAACAAAAGAAAAAAAAGAGAAAGAAAGAATACCAAAAAAAAGAGTAAAAAAGATCACATTTAACCGCACAATGTCAAAAGTTTGCGGTCTGTTCAAAGATCAGGTGCCACAAATCAGTGTAGCAAAAGCAATCAAAAAGAAACACAAGAGATCATAAAAAGACCGAGACTTGTAAAGATTGGCATATAGAAGTTACTATTTACCACCTATGCTTATTAAACGTTAGCCGGGACTGTCATCAAGGCAACATATTTCTAATTGGTTTCGCCCATTGAGATCAAAATTCCTTTTCCAAGTTTTATCAGAACTGAAGTTGGATGAGGCAGAATGGATCCAATTTCGATGCGATCAATCAAATTTGTGAGGAAAAATTAATAGCTATTCGTTACAGTCAGATGACGCGGGTTTGCCATAAAGAGGTTCATCCTAGACAATTTCAAAAAGGACCTGACATCGAAGAAGATCCTTCATATACAAAAAGATTTCAGAGAAAAATAGAGGCCAAACTAGAAAAGATTTTATGTAGTAGAAAAAATTTATTCTGACCAAAATGGATGGTAGGGATATGCCCAATCCAATGAATTCAGTCAAGAAGCATTTCACAAAAAAAAAATCAAGAAAGAAAAATAGAAATTTTCAGCAAAAAAGAAGAAAGAAAAAGGAGAGGCCAAGGTGAAAACCCGTAAAGGGCACTTTGAGACCAAAGGGGGTTTGAGTTGAAAACCCAAAAAGGGCGACTCAAATTTTGATTAAAAGTGAAGCATGCGATGATCTGGCTATACTTGAATTAATAATGAAGAAGTATGTTAAGTCTTGGGGCATCAACGAAGTACTTCAGATCCCTAAACACATATTGAGCTTAAAATGGTCCTCAAGAAGTTTGAACAGAGAAGCTCAGGCTGCGATATCTAGGGCACCTAGTTTCCACTTTATCCATTTTAAATTTGTTATTTGTGATTATATTATTCTTTTCAAAATATGTTCACAATAAATTTCCTTCTTGATTGCGATTGCTATCTTTGCTTAGCTTATTTGTTTTGAACTATGCTCCTAATTAATCTCTTCCTTGTCCATGGTTATGATCTTTTTCAGGCATTTTGCATTGAAATAACGATTAGTGGACTAATAATATTTTCATAAAATGAGTTTCGCATATTACTCTAGAAATTTTTGAATAATACAAGAACTTGAAATAGGACTATTGTTTAAAACTCACCAAGTTTAAGGAAGAGTCTAAATTGAGGCTATCTCATTGGATTTTCTGTTGAAAATAGTTGGCGATACAATCTCGACGAAATTGGGCAATGTTAACCCATGTGTAAAAGGGGAATCATTTGCAAGAAAAATGATATTCTACATCCATGCGAGCATCATGCATACACATTTGATTGGGTCACCTGGGGAGTGATTAGTTGATGGAACAAGCTACAGATCCTATACCCCTGAGTTGTAGTGGGATAAATAGAAGCTGATACAAGTCCTGTACCCTTAAATAGCAATGTGATGGATTTAAGAAGAAACAAATCTTACATTTTGGAGTTGCAGTGGGATAGATTCAGATATTATACCCCTAAGTCACAATGAGATGAACCCTGAAGTTACAATGGGGCAAATCTGTTGAGCAAGATATAATCATTTTCTCGGGTTTTCTGTCAAGAATACCAACCGAACAAGAGGGCAGCATATTACCCTGATGAACAATGAGCGATGACACCTTAAACTTTTAAAAAGGGATCATTCTCATGAAATTCTGCATTCATGCAAAACACATTTAGTTAGGAGCATTAGATTCATTCCGATCATTGCATCCTAATCATTGTAGGAAATCATTCTAATGACATTCTGCATTCATACAAATGTCATCCATAAGACACATTTAGTGAGGAGCATTAGATTCATTTCGATCATTGTATCCTTAAACTTTTAAAAAGGATTATTCTCATGAAATTCTACATTCATGGAAAAAACATTTAGTTAGGAGCATTTGATTCATCCCGATCTTTACATCCTAATCTTTGTAAGAAATCATTCTTATGACATCCTGCATTCAAACAAATGTCATCCATAAGACACATCTATTTAGGGGCATTTGATTCATTTCGATCATTGCATCCTAATCTTTGTAAAAAGATCATTCTCATGACATTCTACATTCATACAAATGTCGTCCATAATACATTTAGTTAGGAGCATTAGATCCATTCTGATCATTGCATCCTAACCATTTTGCATAAGCATAAACACAAACTGATTTTACAGGACAGGTCCCCTAGAGGATGTCATCGCAACATCGTTGAATTCGAAGATCTTGCCTTCTTGAGCGAAGCGAATCGAAGATAGCAGATCTGGCAATCCTGAAGTTGCAGGAGCAGATCGAAGCCATACAAGTCTTATTTTCTCGAAGTTCCAGCGGAGTAGGTTGAAACACCAAATCCCTCTTCCCTGAGTTTACAATGAGGATCAAACTTTATTTCCGAGAAGTTTCAGTAAGAAGATTGAAATTACAAATCTCTTCTATCTAAATTCTTATCACCTCGAAGTTTCAGCAGAGTAGGTTGAAATTACAAATCCCTCCTCCCTGAGTTTACAATGAGGATCAAACTTTATTTCCGAGAAGTTTCAGTAAGAAGATTGAAATTACAAATCTCTTCTATCTAAATTCTTATCACCTCGAAGTTCCAACGAAGTAGGTTGAAATTACAAATCCCTCCTCCCTGAGTTTACAATGAGGATCAAACTTTATTTTCGAGAAGTTTCAGTAAGAAGATTGAAATTACAAATCTCTTCTATCTGAATTCTTATGACCTCAAAGTTCCAGCGGAGTAGGTTGAAATTACAAATCCCTCCTTCCTGAGTTTACAATGAGGATCAAACTTTATTTCCGAGAAGTTTCAGTAAGAAGATTGAAATTACAAATCTCTTCTCTCTGAATTTCTATCTCCTCAAAGTTCCAGTGGAGTAGGATACAAATCCCTCCTCCTTGAGTTTACAATGAGGATCAATCCGTATTTCTTTGAAGTTTTAGCAGAGAAGATTGAAGCTACGAATCTCTTCTCTCTGAATTTCTATCTCCTCGAAGTTCTAGTAGAGTAGGTTGAAATTATAAATCCCTCCTCTTTGAGTTTACAATAAAGATTAATCCGTATTTCTTCGAAGTCTCAGTGGAGCAGGTCGAAGCTACAAATCCCTCCTCCCTGAGTGTATTGAGGATCAACCTTTATCTCTAAGAAGTTTTAGTGAGGAGATCAAAACTACAAATCTCTTCTCTCTAGATTCTTATCACCTCGAAGTCACAGTGAGCAGGTCAAAGCCACAAATCTCTCCTCCCTGAGTGTATTGAGGATCAACTTTCATTTTCAAGAAGTTTCAGTAGGAAGATCGAAGCTACTAATCTCTTCTCTCTGAATTCTCATCTCCTCGAAGTTTTAGTGGAGTAGATCGAAGCTACAAATCTCTTCTCCCTAAAATTACATTGAAGCAGATCGAAGCGCTAGTTCCTATGCCCTTGAAGATGCAGTGGGATAGAATGAAGCTACTTGAAGAAAAAAGTGCCAAGAAGTCAAGATCTTACAAGACCAGGCAAATTTGGGCCCTCTTTAAAGTCTTTGCTCCATTCCCATTACACGATAATGAGCAAAGAGGGGTAGCTGTAAGAGCCCAAATCTGCCCGGGCCCATACCAAAAACAAAAAATAAAAAATATTAAAAACCATTAATAAAAGTCCCTTTTATAACAGTCCAAATACAAATAAAACCCAATCAAAAATCACTAAACCTAGCAGGCCCAATACCAGCCAAATGCCTAACCCAAAACCACAGCCCATAACAGATAATAAGAAGAAACCCTAGCCAACCTAGTAGCACAAGAAACAACCTCCCACGCGTAAATGACGCTAACGTCAAGAAGCTCCCACGTCGCTCAACTCCGACGATGCCACATCGCCTCAATACTGCAAGAAGGACGATAACAAGACAACAAACAAATATGCGTTGAAAAAAAAGAGAGAACAATTGTATTTTTTTTATTTTTTATTTTTTATTTTTTCAATTTCAGCTATAATAAATCGAAACAAACCATTATAACAGGGGAATTTTTTTCGAATATAGATATAAAAAAACAGAGGTATATTTCAGATTTTTTTGGTAGTCTATTCTACTTCTGATATACTATAACACATAAATATAGAAATAGAATAGGATTAAAGTCTTTTACCACTGGTGACGATCGGGTCAAATCAAGCTTTTGAGCCAAAATCAAGTGTTTCATGCTTCTTTCGATTGTTTTTTGAGAGGTTTTGGATGCTTGAGGGGTAGATTTGGGCTTAGGGCACTTAGAGGGTTGTGAAACGACCATTTTTTGACCCTCCAATCGCCATATGTGGTGGAAGAAATGGAGGAGTCCAACGGCAGTGTGAGGGGTTTAAAAACCCTAACAAAGAATTTTTCTTTCCTTTTTTGTTTTTTTAAAGCTTGGTAGAAATGATTTTTTACACAAAAACTTTGCCCTTTTATAAGCTCTTGGAATGACGTCGTTTTAGGCCTATTTAAGTGGCCTCAAAATGACGTCATATTCTCCTTCTGATCCGCACGTTGACCCGACCCGGGGAGGATCCGCGCGTTTTTTCTCAATGGCATAATTACCATTTTAGTCCTTCTGTGTTTTTATTTTTAAATGTAATTTTCTTTTATTTATGGATTGACCCCTGTAATTGTATTTCAGTTCCATTTTGCCCCCCTCAATTTAGACTTTAAACGCCGCGTTTTGGACCCTAGGAAATTTTTGTGTTTAACCCTTGATTATTTATGCATTTTTTATTTAAGTCCTTAATTTTGTTTCTATGATTATATTTGTTCAAAAATTATTCCTTCAATTTTTTTTATTTCAATTGGGTCTGCTATAATTTTATGCCTTTTATTCTCTATAATTTATTCATTCTTTTTAATATAAAAGTATAAAAACAGCTTTTAATATAATACTTTGAGATATTTTATTAAATTTACTTTGTTTTAATAAGTTATTTTATATTTCCATTTGTGTATATTCTATTTTAAATTATATATATTTATTTATTTCAAACACTTTCACATGTCACCATTATTTTTATATATATTACTTTATATCAAGTTCTTATCACGTATGTATTATTTAAACATGTTACTATACATACATCATTTTGTTTATTATTTCTAAACTTCTATATGGATAACTTGTATAATACTAGCTGTAAGGCCCAATTTCTTCCCCGGGCCCAATAAAACAAAATCCAACAGTCCATCACAAAGAACCCATCAGACTCAAACCAAGAACCTTAGCCCAAATTCAAGGAATCGTGCCCAATCGTGTTGGGTTTCGGTTTTTGGTTTGGCCAAATAGTGAAATACCCTTTTAAAATTGCAAGACAAGAATGTTGGAAATCATGAAATGGTCTTGGTATCGATAGTTTGAAACATCGTGTCCTATCGTGCTGGATGTGGTATTTCAACTTTTCAGAACAAGAGAGTTTTGATATCCAATGTGAGTTATCCAAACATTTTTAAGGATTCATATTTTAATATATTTTTTAATTTTCGATATTAAAGACATTAATCAATCAATACGGTACCAATTTCGGGCGTTGCGAGGGTGCTAATCCTTCCTCGTGCGTAACCGACTCTCGGACCCATTTTTTTTAAAATTCGTAGACCAAAACGTTTTCAAAAGTGGCCCAATTGCACTTCAAAAAAGATTGGTGGCGACTTCATTTTCTTTTTTTTAAAGTCGACCCGTTTTCAAACAAAAAATGGTTTTGAAAGCTTGGCGACTCCACTGGGGACATCAATAAGAGAGTCAAGTCGTAGAATTGATTGATTAATGTCCTTTTATCGAAAATAAATTTTGTTCTTTCTTTCTCGTTTTTCCCATTTGCATGAGTTTGTGTCGTCATATATTTGTTTTGGTTTGAGACACATGGGACATGTCTGCATTCATGTTGCATGACTGTTGTGGTCACACCCTCTAAGTGGGAGCGAGAAGCTATGCCTTCATGAGGTTTTCACCTCCGCATGGGCTAGGGGACCGCTTCCGGGATACATGCATACTTATGGTTCCGTGAGGTTTTCACCTCCGCATGGCCATAGGGAAATGTATTCCCCTGAACCGAACTCGATCTATAAGAGCCTATAATGGGTAAGGATCGAGGAATCTGCTGGTTCAGGTACCTTTCCTTTAGAACTAAACCACATATAGTGAACCCTAAGAGCCTACCCTAGGTAGAGCCATGCTAAACCTTAGTGGTTACCCATACCGTGGTTTGACGTTTTTTACTTGCTTTGGTTGCTACTATGCGATACTAACCTATTTTATTTTTACCATGTTTGCATGTCATTTAATACTTAGAAGGTGTCGATTCCTATTTTGATTACTAAGATAGAAGGCTTGTTATGGAGAACGAATTCCTTGATAAAGTAGAGGATAATACGGCCATGCGTATATGGTCAGAGAAGACACAACTTGAGAAGGGAGATAGTCTAGCTGAGGGGTATACATTGGAATTAGGAGACTTCACTCACATCAGTACGACACAGAATGAGCTCTAAGAATTAAGGGATATATGGGATTGTTGGGATGAAGGAACCAAATAGCTTTTTACCCTTAATTATGGTGATCTACCCTACTTATTGGACATCAGAGTGGAAAAACACTTGTTTGGTATGACTCAGTATTGGAATCCCACTTATAGCTGTTTTACATTTGGGAGGTGGATTTGGTGCCTACTGTGGAAGAGTATACGGCTTTGCTTCGTAGCCAAAGGGTTCAGGTTGACAAAGTTTATTTCAGGTAGTTAATGCACCAACATTTGTAAAGAAGCTGATGAGTATCACTAGGATGAGTGAATAGTGGGTCACGACACGAATTCAGCAAAAAGGTGAAGGAAAATGCATTCCTTGGGTGAGCTTGAGGGAACTAATTGTGGTACATCCAGATACCAAGAGGAAAGTTGACATGTTCGCCTTAAGTATCTACGACTTGGTAATTTTCCCCAAAGCTCTAAGACATATAGATGAGGTGGTTACTAACTTGTTCGATCAACTTGACAAGGGGTTACGCCAATACGGTGATTCTTGCCGAAACGTTTAGATCTCTGAACGCATATTGGGGGCAGGTGAAGGTAGATTCATGGGATGCACGCAACTATTGTTGGTTTGGTTCCAAAGCCATTCCTAGCCATTTAGTTTCTTATCGAGTTTTTCGATCGCCGCTTCTGACATATCGAAGAACGTGCTCTAACCTCCAAAAAAGGACGTTGAATGGAGAGCTCATTGGTTCATGCCCAACGAAATTCTCTATCGATGCGGGAGTTATGATTGGGTTCCTCTGCTAGGAATTTGGGGAATCGTCTGGTATGCTCCTTTGCTTGTGCTGAGGCAATACTAATCAAGACAGTTTATACCGTTGACGTTTGAGCTGCTCAGTTTGAGTTCTCATATAGGGAGATCATTATAAGAAGAAGGTCCGAGAGATTTCTTATGCTTGGAAGCAAACTCGCGAGTAAAGAGAGTTGTTGTAGGTCCGATGACAACCCTCGAATATAATACTTGGCGGAGTAGGAGAATCAATGATAATATCCCTAGACCGACACAAGGTGGTGCTGGACCGATAGAGGAATACCTGCAAGTAGTCCCTTTCGAGTTGGAAATCTTAAAACAAGACTTTGAAAGTAAAAGTTCAGAGTTAGGAAAGAAGATAAAGCAACTGGAGGAAGAAAAAATGCACTTAAGGTTAGATATTGATGTCCAGAAATCAGAGGCGAAGAAACTAAGAAAAGAGAAAAGGAAGGCCGAAGAAGATTTGGACAGCTTGAAGACTGACTATAAAAAATTACACTCATCGATAAGGATTACTGGATTGGAAAAAACCTCAGAACAGTGGCGTCAAGAAATTCAAGAAGAGAAGGTCAGGGTCGATCAATGGAAGAGGAGGTTCCAAGAGGCTCAAGCACAAAAGGATACGCTGGGAGAGACTGTGGATGTGAGCCAAAATGAAAATGAGATGTTAAGAGCTCGAGTAGCAGAACTAGAGAGGGCATTGTGTCGAAGTCGCAACTTTACGGTGAAGCTAGAATCAAGCTTAAACCACATTGAAGAGTTGAAAGTAAAGGTGGTAGAGCTCGAAACGGCGCTGCAAAATAGTGAGCTCCGGATCCAACTATTGGAGGCAGATAACCAATAGTGGAAAGAATAGCTTCAAAGATCTCAGAACTAGGTCAGGGACAGAGACTACATTATAGGTGAAGCCGTGGTTCAGATACGAGAGGTGGCCAATCATTTACAAACCTTAGCGGTTCAGGCTGATGTGTTAAGTATATTTTATGAGTCAAAGTCTGACAGGGGTCAAAAGTTAGCTTCACTTTTTGAGAAAGTTAAAACTTTGGGCATAAGGGCTAGGTCATATATGTGACTCTGTTTTATGTAAAGGATTTTGTTTTTTAAATAAGTTTTCTATAAGAAATTGAACCAGAATCGATGCCTCTTATTTTTGCATTCATATCATGTATTTGCATTGCATCACATCATATGCATTTAATATCGCAAAACAACCATATTAACTAGAGATCATATTATAGTTATCCTTAAACACCACTACTACACCCGAAAGAAAAGAAAAGCTATGGATCAAAGGTTAGAGAGGCTAGAGCAGATGCAGAAAGAGATGCAAGACCAACTGCAGGCTCAGATGCAAGAACAGATGGCTAAGATCCAACAGGACATGAAGGATCAAATGCAGGAATCCCAGAGAAGTATGATGAGCCAGTTGGCACATTTGTTGACAGGAGGGCATGATAAGGGAAAGGGCCCAATGGTCGACACTAGAGATGATAATGAAGACTCTACTCATCATCCAAGCTTAGCCCCGTTAAATTCTCAAATTCAACCGCCAAGAGTGTCTGTCAATATCCGACCTCAACATCAATCCAGTATCTCCGCACCGGTAAACCTCCCGACAGGCTCGAGCTCTAACCTAGGAGTCAATTTGGCAAAACCAATGGTCCCTAACTTCGACGACTCGACAGAAGAGGAAAAAATAAGGCGAAACTCCCAAAAGAATTTGAGGACCGATGCAAGTGGTTGGAGGAAAAGTTTCGAGCATTGGAAAGTGCTGATTACCAATGTGAGGTAGATGCCAAAAAGTTGAGTTTGGTCCCTGATCTGGTACTTCCACCAAATTTTAAGATGCCAGAGTTTGAAAAATATAACGGGACCAGCTGCCCTGAGGCTCACATTACAATGTTCTGTCGGAGAATGACGGGATATGTCAACAAGGACCAATTGTTGATTCACTATTTCCAAGATAGTCTAATTGGAGTCGCGGCTAAATAGTACAATCAGCTGAATTGCACCCAACTCAAATCGTGAAAGGATTTAGCACAGGCCTTTATGAAGCATTATGGCCACGTAACTGATATAGCACCTGACAGGATCACGCTACAAAACATGGAGAAGAAGTCAGGCGAAAGTTTTAGGAAATATGCTCAGAGGTGGAGGGAAGTTGCTATATAAGTCCAACCGCCGCTGCTGGAAAAAGAAATAACTATGCTCTTCATTAATACCCTGAAAGTACCTTTCATCAATCACATGTTAGGGAGTGCGACTAAGAGTCTTGCGGACGTGGTGATGTCCGGCGAAATGATAGAGAATGCAATTAGGTGTAGGAAAATAGAGGCTGGAGAGAACACGAGAAGAGCGGCTCCAAAGAAAAGGGAAAGTGAAGTAGGTAATGTAAGATTGGGTTATCCAAAACCCATTACTATCAGTCAACCGAGAGTGGTAGCTGTGGGCCAGGCCTCACCAAGACAAGACCCCAACACGAGGCAAAATATAGAGAAATTCCAGTTTACTCCCATACCCGTGATGTATAGGGAGTTGTATAAAACTCTATTTGATGCACATATCGTGGCCCCTTTCTACTTGAAGTCGTTACAACCTCCATATCCTAAGTGGTATGACACAAATGCTCAGTGTGAATACCATGCAAATGTTGTAGGACACTCGATAGAAAATTGCACCTCATTCAAAAGGCTAGTCGAAAGGCTTATCAAGGCAGGTGTTGTGAAGTTCAACGATGCACTGGTGGAGGAAATCCGTTACCCAGTCATACGGGTAATGTGGTAAATGCAATAGTCAAGTACATGGGGAGGAAAATTAAATAGACGGTTGCTGAGATAAGAACTCCATTGAGGGAGGTTTGGAGAGAGATGCGGAAAAGAGGTCTAGTTTTGCAGGAGTTGAGGAGCAAATCCCGAGAGGCAAGGAACTACTGTGATTTCCATAACAATGAAGGCCATGAGATCCAGCAGACAACGAATTCAGAACCTTAGTACAAGGGTTAATGGATAATAAAGAGCTAGAGTTCTTTGACATTTCCAAGAAGAGGATGTATGCACCATAGAGGGTGAGTCTGTAGAGAGGGTCCTTAAGGTCAATCACCCAGTAGTGATTATCACACGACCAGGGGTCGAAGAAGTAGGAGTGAAAGTGGCACCAAGGGTTGAAGTTCAAAACCCGTGACTTGTCCTTATAAGGATACACCGAGGGTTGTAATTCAAAAGCCCGTGACTTTTCCTTATAAGAATAATCCGAGAGTTATAATTCAAAAGCCCGCGACTTTTCCTTCTAAGGATACACCGAGGGTCATCATTCAAAAACCCATGACTTTTCCTTATAAAGATAATAAGAGGGTATCTTGGAATTACAATTGCACTGTGACAGTTTTCGAGAAAGAGAGTTCGATCAGCTCACCCAACTCAGAAGCCGAATTCTCTATGATCAGAGGGGAAGAAGAGAAAACAAAGTTAATGGTTAATAAACCAGTGGTAGAGAATAAAGCCAAAGAGTTCTTGAGGTTCCTAAAGCACAGTGAGTACAGTGTTGTGGAACAGTTAGAAAAGTAGCCAGCATGCACATCAATACTGGATTTACTTCTAAACTCAGAAGGACACCATAGTGCGCTAATGAAAGCGTTAAACCAGATTTATGTTACTAATGACATTTCGATAAACAAACTAGACCGCCTCGTTAGCAATATAAGCGCAGACAATTTCATATCATTCAGTGATGATGAAATATCGTCAGGGGGCATGAGATCCACCAAGGCTTTGCACATCACTACCCGATACAAAGGATATACATTACCGGGGGTATTGATCGACAACGGGTCAGAACTGAATGTCTTACCCCTATCTACACTAAATAGGTTGCCTAAAGATAGCTCTCATATGAAAGCATGCCAAAATATAGTGAGATCATTCGATGGCACCGAAAGGAAAGTAATGGGAAGAATTGAGATACCCCTCCTAATTGGGCCAAATACATACTAAGTAGATTTCCTCGTGATGGACATCAAGCCCTCTTATAATTGCTTATCGGGAAGGCCTTGGATTCACTCAACATGAGTCATACCATTATCATTGCACCAAAAGTTAAAGTTGGTGACAGAGGGCGATTGATAACCATAAATATAGAGGAGGATATCATCGCGTCTGTTACTTGTAATGCACCAACATAGAGAATAATACGGAGGCTGTAGAGTGCTCCTTCAGGTTGTTGGAGTTTGTAAATACGACTTTTATCAGTGAAAGAGGCAAGATCCCGGTGCCTAAACTCTCTAAAGCAACGAAGATGGGCCTACAGCTGACAATAGGAAGAGGAGCATTGCCGGAGAGGACTCTGAAAATACCTACAAGGGCGGTCAGAGCACCAGGATTGGTTGACAAGCATGATCACTTTGGTTTGGGGCATAGGCCAGATGTCAGACAGAGAAAAGACGAGCTAGAGAGGAAACGTGAAAGACGAAGGGCACGATTGAATGGTGTAGAGATCGAGTGGGGTTCAATGACCTTTCCCATATATCTAATACATTTGTGTCGGGAGGAATCATACATTCAGGACTGAAGAATGTGAATAAGGAAACAGTTGAGGGTATGATGAGAGTTTTGAGTATCAATGTAGTGACTGAAGAGAGTCCGAAGAAAAGAAGCTTGAAAGGTATTCGCCCTTACGAGCCTGGAAGTGTTCTGGACAACTAGATTACGAAAGAAATTCCTGTAGTTTTTAGGACTAAAACAGAGTAATGTTCAAAACACACTTGTTGTTTCAAGCCTAGGAACAATGAGAATCTTTTGTGAAATAGGCTCATGTTCAAGCATCTTTACTTTCAATAAAAGTGCATTTTCTTTCATACCGTGTTGTTATTCTTTTGCTTCTTTTCCATGTCATTCATAACCATAACGCATAAATAAGTCATTCTTAAATTCTTTTTTAATTAAATATTATTTCATACCTACTATAGGTCCCCAGATATCGATGTCATGAACAACGCTATTAAGGACCCAGAATTTCCTGATGAGTAAGACATGTGCCTAGAGGAACCTCGGGACTTTATAGATGACAGAGATTGTAGTGTGTCCCCAGATTTGTTAAGGATGGTAGAGTGGGAAGAGAAGCTGATTCTACCTCAAAAAGAGACAATTAAAATGTGCTTTTGGAAGATGGGAAGGAAGTGAAAATTGGCACCTGCATAACCAATGAAACAAGACAGGACCTCATTAGACTTCTATTAGACGTCTTCGCGTGGTCATATCAGGACATGCCTGGGTTGAGTGCTGACATTACGGTACACCGTATCCCCATAAAAGGAGATTGTAAGCTGGTCCAGCAAAAGCTTCGAAGGATGAGACCTGATGTCACAGTAAAGATAAAGGAAGAAGTCAAGAAGCAATTTGATGCTGGGTTTTTACGGGTGGTGAATTACTCACATGGGTAGCCAACGTTGTCCCTATTCCTAAGAAGGATGGAAAATTATGAATGTGTGTTGACTACAGAGACTTAAACAAGGCCAGCCCGAAAGACAACTTTCTACTTCCTCACATCGATACCTTGGTGGATAACACGGCGAGATATTTATTATTCTCATTCATTGATGGTTTCTGGATACAATCAGATCAAGATGCATCCTAAAGACATGGAAAAGACCACCTTTATAACTTTGTGGGGGACTTTCTGTTATAAGGTGATGCCATTTGGGTTAAAGAATGCGGGAGCAACATACCAAAGAGCCATGGTAACCTTGTTTCACGACATGATACACAAGGAGATCGAGGCCTATGTCGACGACATGATCGCAAAGTTTCGAGTAGAAAAGGAGCATATACAGGTTCTGAGGAAGCTACTCTTGAGGTTGAGAAAATTTCAACTGAAGCTCAATCCAACAAAATGCACCTTTGGGGCTAGGTCAGGAAAACTACTTGGTTTGTTGGCCAGTGAAAAGGGAATTGAAGTAGATCTAGATAAAATCAAGGCCGTACAAAAATTACCTCCACCACACACTTAGAAAGGAAGTCTGAGGTTTTCTAGGAAGATTGAATTACATCGCTCGGTTTATTTCGCAGTTGACTGAGAAGTGTGATTCAATATTCTGTCTTCTTAAGAAACACAATCCAGGCATTTGGGACGATGAATGCCAGAGGGCATTTTATAAGATTAAACAATATTTGTCTAGTACTCCAATGTTAATGCCACCCAATCTTGATAGACCATTGATTCTGTATCTGACGGTATTCGACAATTCAATGGGATATGTACTCGGCCAACACGATGAGACAGGGAAGAAAGAAAGGGCGATATACTACCTCAGCAAGAAATTTACTGAGTGTGAAATGAGATACTCGCCGATTGAGAAGCTATGTTGCACCTTGGTCTGGACAACTCAAAGGTTGAGGCAGTTCATGTTATACCATACAACTTGGTTAATCTTGAAATTAGACCCCCTTAAATACATGATGGAGTCAACAGCTCTAAATGGAAGAATAGTCCGATGGTAAATTTTGCTCTTCGAATTTGACATAGTCTATGTGAGTCAGAAGGCTGTAAAGAGAGTGCAATAGCTGATTTTCTTGCTAGTAGAGCGCGAGACGACTACGAGCCTTGAACTTTGATTTTCTCAATGAGGACTTGATGTTTGTAGCGGCAACCGAGGAAGATACCCTAGAAGATCGTCCTTGGAAAATAAACTTCGACGGAGCGTCAAATGCCGTTGGTAATGGAATTGGGGCAGTCCTAATATCCCCAAATGGAGATTATTATCCATTCACTTGTAAATTAGATTTCGACTGCACGAATAATATGGCAGAATACGAAGCATGTATCATGGGAATTTGAGTAGCCATAGATCGTAAAGTCAAGATGCTAGAGGTATATAGAGATTTCGAGTTGGTAATATATCAGCTCAAAGGAGAATGGAAAATAAGAGATCCTAAGTTGATCACTTACCGAAAGTTAGTTTTGGAGCTAATTAAGGAGTTTAATGATATCACATTCTTTTACCTCCCGTGTGATGAAAACCAGATGGCTGACGCCTTGGCCACTCTAGCTTCTATGATCAAAGTAAGCGAGCAAGAGGGTATGAAGCCCACCCAAATGAGTATTTATAAAACTCTGGCTTATTGCTACAATATCAAAGGAGAGGATGAGAGAGATGATCACCCTTGATATCATAATATTCTGCGATATGTGAAGAGCCGTGAATATCCCGATCTAGCGACTGAAAATGATAAGAGAACATTGAGAAGACTTATCGCTAACTACGTCTTAGATGGAGAGATCTTGTATAAAAGGAGGAGGGATCAAGTGTTGCTAAGATGCGTCGATACTGTGGAGGCTAAGAAAATCTTAGAGGAAGTCCATGAAGGGGTTTGCGGAATGCACGCCAATGGATTTACAATGGCCAGGCAGATAATGAGATTCGGGTATTACTGGTCCACGATGGAAGGAGACTGCATCTGTTATGCCAAGAAGTGCCATAAGTGTCAAATTTATGGAGACAAGATCTATGTGCCTCCTTCACCTCTTCATGTTATGACTTCTCCGTGGCCTTTTTCAATGTGGGGCATGGACGTCATTGGGCCGATTTCACTGAAAGCCTCTAATGGACATCATTTTATTTTTGTGGTTATTGATTACTTCACCAAATGGGTAGAGCCAGCTTCATATGCCAATGTCACGAAGATGGCAGTTAGCAAGTTTTTAAAAAAAGAGATCATCTGTTATTACGGTATATCTCGAAAAGGATCGTATCTGACAATTTTTTAAACTTGAACAACAACACGATAGCGGAAGTCTGCAGTCAGTTCAACATTAAACACCATAACTCGTCGCCATATCGCCCAAAAATGAATAGCGCAATTGAGGAAGCTAATAAAAATATCAAGAAAATTGTGGGAAAAATGGCTGAGACCTACAAGGATTGGCATGAAAAGTTACTACTTGCCCTTTACCCCTATCAAACATCAGTTAGAACCTTCACTGGGGCAACACCTTTCTCATTAGTTTAAGGGATGGAAGCAGTCCTGCCCATCAAAGTTAAAATTCTTTCTCTTCGTGTTTTATCAAAACTGAAGTTAGATGAAGTAGAATGGGTTCAGTCTCAATATGATCAGCTAAATTTAATTGAGGAAAAAAGGTTGAGAGTCATCTGTCATGGGCAAATGTACCAAAAGCGAATGATGCGGGCTTACAACAAAAGGGTCCGCCCCAGAGTGTTCCATGAGGGAGATTTGGTGTTAAAATAGATCCTCCCTATACAAAAAGACTTCAGGGGAAAATGGATGCCTAATTGGGAAGGACCTTATGTTATAAAGAAGGCCTTTTCTAGAGGAGCTTTGATACTAGCCGAGATGGACGGTAAAAATCTACCAAATCTAGTTAACACAGATTCCGTCAAGAAGTACTTTGTTTGAAAGTGGGCCAAGATGAAAACCCGTAAAGGGTGTCTTGAGTTCAAAAAAAAAAGTGGAGAGGCCAATGTGAAAACCCGCAAAGGGCACTTTGAGACCAAAGGGGCTTTGAGTTGAAAACCCAAAAAGGGCGGCTCAAATTATGATCAACTCGTGATGGGGCATACAGTAGTTTTGCTACGCTTGAATTAACAATGAGGAGGTATGTTATGTCTTGGGGCATCGACAAAGTACCACGGATCTCCTAGACACATGTTGAACTCAGAGTGGTCTTCAAGAAGTTCATACAGAAAAGTTCAGGCTGTGATATCTGGGGCACCAATTCTACCCTTACTTGTTTTTGTACCTTAGCAAACTTTGCTGCCTTCGTTTAATTCATTCTTCACGGGTTTTGTCCCGAATAAATTCCAGTTTCATTCATCCCTATAGTCTTTTTCCAAGCATTTCATATTGCAGCAATGATTAATGAACTAATAACACTTTCGCAACAGAAGTTTTGCTTATTACTCTGAAAATCTCTAAATAATACAAGAATCCAAAACAGGACAATTATTTAGAACTCACCAGGCTTAAGGGGCTTGAAACACTTGATATAGGGGTTTAAGCAGTGACGACATCTTCAGATTCTCTGTTAGAAGTACCAGCTGAACAAGGAAGACATACGTCAGGAATCACCTTAATAAATAGCAAGCAATGACAGCCCAAGTGTTAACAATGGATCATTCTCATGACATTTTGCATCCATTCATAACATTCATAATACATAGGGTTAGGAGCATTTTTCATGACATCCTAATCATTTGACATAGCATAGACTCCATGAAATCAATTCTACAGGTAGGTTCCCCAGAGGACAATGTAGCAAAATTGATGGGAGTTACAGAAGATTACAGATCTTATCTCTACTGAGCAGGAGTGGAGCAGATCGAAGATTATAGCCTTATCTCCATTGAGCAGGAGTGGAGTAGGCTAAAGATAGCAGATCTTATCTCTACTGAGTAGGAGTAGAGCATATCGAAAATAGCAGAATATTATCTCCACTGAGCAGGAGTGGAGTAGATCAAAGATTATAGCCTTATCTCCACTAAGTAGGAGTGGAGCACGCTAAAGATAGCAGATCTTATCTCTACTGAGCAGGAGTAGAGCAGATCAAAAATAGCAGATCTTATCTCCACCGAAAGGTGAGTGGAGCATATCGAAGATTATAGCCTTATATCCACCGAAAGGAGGAAAGATAGCTTATCTCTAAGATAGTAGAGATCAAAAATAGCAGATCTTATCTCTCTTGAGTAGGAGTGGAGAAGATTGAAGATTATAGCCTTATCTCCACCGAAAGGGGTGGAGCAAAGCTAAAATAGCAGATCTTATCTCTACTGAGCAAGAGTAGAGCAGATCGAAAACTGCAGATCTTATCTCTACTGAGCAGGAGTGGAGCATATTGAAGATTATAGCCTTATCTCCACTAAGCAAGAGTGGAGTAGGCCGAAGATTACAGATCTTATCTCTACTGAGCAGGAGTAGAGCAGATCGAAGATGATGAGCCTTAATCCTCTAAGCAGTAGGGTAATAGGCTGAAAAAGTAGATCTTATCTCCACTGAGCAGGAGTGGAGCAGATCAAAACAAAATTTCTATACCCCTGGAGATGCAGTGGATGAAATGAAGCTACCTAAAGAAAGGAAACGTCATGTCAAGATTCAACAAGATGGGGCAAAATTGGCCATTTTAAAGTCTTTGCTCTATTCTCGTTACACGACAACGAGCAAAGAGAGGCAGCAGTAAGGCCCAATTTCTTACTCGGGCCCAATAAAACAAAATCCAATAGTCCATCACAAAGAACCCATCAGACTCAAACCAAGAACCTTAGCCCAAATTCAAAAATCCTAAAAAGAGAGAAGAAATTGGAAGGAAGACCTCGCGCCGCCAGTAGCCTCACTAGCCACGTTGTCCACCCCTCCGAGTCGTGCGCGCTTCCAGTGCTCGTGTGAAGAGCCTCACTCCACCACGATGTTTGCTTACAAAACAGAAGTTAGTTGTAAATAATAGGCTATAAAAAACCAAATGAGAATTTGTAACGGGGTTTTTTTTTACGCTTGAGATATAGAAGCAATCTAGACGATTTTTTAGAGAGAAAAAATACACACGAGCAAACAGACAGCATATACAGAAACCAATATTAAGAGCAGTGAAGGTTTATTTTCCTTTTTCCTTTTTGCATTTTCAATCTATTTTCCTGAAACACTTTCATTTTTTTTTTTTTACATCATTATAAGTTATATACCTAGATATTAAAATACAAAAAAGAAGAAAAACTTACCTTTTTTGAGAATTCCGACCACCGCGCGGTGGCCAGCAATGGTGGCCGAGACGGTGAGGGAAGGCCGAAAGTCATCTGGGGAAAACTTGCAGAGAGAACAAAGAAAGTTCTCTATTTTTTTTTTAAGGAAAATGAAGAGGAATATGTTTTTTTTTTAAATTTTGGCTTTTATACCCTAAAGAATACGGCACCGTTTTGGTGCCAAGGTTTAGCCCCAAAACGCACGACCCGACCCGCCTGCGAAGGGGATCCGCGCATTTTGTCAAATGGGGCTATTTTCAGCCTGGACCCTTCTTTTTGTTAATCCGTTTCAATTCAGCCCGTTTTCCATTTTCATGATTTTTAAATTCGGCCCCAAATTTGGTCCCACATTGCAATTTGGTCCGCGCTCAGGACAGTGTTTAGGAGCCTAGAATAATTGTGTTTTTGGTCCCTCCAGTCGCACGCCAATTGCAATTTGGCTTCTTTTTCCTTCTTTGTTTTAAATTTGGCCCAAAAGCCCTGTTTTGATACAATTTTTTCCATTTTCAGTTATTGCTATTTTGGCCATTAAATTAATTGTTTTTAATTTTTTTTACTTTTTGTCATTATTGTCATAATCATATTTTCTATATAATTATATTATTATCAAATATTATTTTTTCTGTATATACCATTGTTTTACTACTATTATTTTATTATTATTATTAATCTTGCTTTTGTTCTATTGTTATTACTAGCATTTTATTATTATTGTCCTTTTTTCATTATTTATATAGGTACTTATATTATTATTATTATTACGTTTGTTATTCTTGTGATCATTCTCCCTTATTATTCCCATGTTTATATTTTAATGTTTTTATCTTTGTTTTTAAAATTTCATAAAAAATAGTTTTCACAAAGGTAATATTTCGTGTTTGGGAGCCCGAGAAATCGTGTCCAATCGTGCTGGGCTTCGATTTTTTGTTCGTCTAGATCACTAAATATCCTTTAAAGACTTTGATCATGTTTTTGAAAATAAGGCAATGTTTCGTGTTTGGAAGTTCGAGGGATTCGTGCCCAATCATGCTAGGCTTCGATTTTCTGTTCATCCAAACAACTAAATATCCTTCAAAAATCCTTTTATCGTGTTTCTTAAATAAAGGCAATATTTCATTATTGAAAATTCAAGGAATCGTGCCCAATCGTGTTGGGTTTCGGTTTTTGATTTGGCCAAATAGTGAAATACCCTTTTAAAATTGCAAGACAAGAATGTTGGAAATCATGAAATGATCTTGGTATCGATAATTTGAAACATCGTGTCCTCTCGTGCTGGATGTGGTATTTCAACTTTTCGGAACAAGAGAGTTTTGATATCCAATGTGAGTTATCCAAACATTTTTAAGGATTCATATTTTAAAATATTTTTTAATTTTTGATATTAAGGACATTAATCAATCAATACAGTACCAATTTTGGGCGTTGCGAGGGTGTTAATCCTTCCTTGTGGGTAACCGACTCCCGGACCCATTTTTTTTTAAATTCGTAGACCAGAACGTTTTCAAAAGTGGCCCAATTGCACTTCAAAAAAGATTGGTGGCGACTCCATTTTCTTTTTTTTAAAGTCGGCCCATTTTCAAACAAAAAAATAGTTTCGACACTAGTCACAAGTATTTATTCATTTTTTATGTTCTTGTTGCATTTGAATTATATTAATTTGTTTGGTCTTCTTTTTAAATTGTCTTAAAATTTGTTAATCTTGGATGTTAATGTTGATATTTATAAAGTATATGATATGGTCATTTTATGTGAGTTGTCGTTATATAGTTCTTTGACATGTATTATAATCCCATGATTGATACTATGTCCTATTGTCAATAATAATGCAAATTCTAAATTTTTAAGCCAATTTTATATTTATCCCAAGCAAATCAAATAAAATACATTTTGATTACATAAAATATTTTCAAAATAAGGTAATATTTGTGCATTTGGAAATTCAAAGAAATCATGCCCAATCGTGGGTGAGGTTTTTTTTTTTAACCAAATAAACGAATACCCTTTTCAAAATTTTGTCCATACTTCCAAAACAATGTAATGTTTGTGCGTTTGGAAATTCAAAGAAATCATGTCCAATCGTGCTGGGTGTGGTTTTTCTTTTGTTTGTCCAAATAATCAAATACCCTTTCGAAATTTCGATACACGTGCTTGGAGAATTTTGGGGATGATCTTAAATTCAAAGATTCAGATTGTTGTATCCAATCGTGCTGGATGTGATACTCTATTCCTTCGGAACAAGGGAATCTCAATATTCAATCAAGTTATTTAAAATAAAAAAGGAACAGAATTTCAAAATCATTTCAAACTTTTCAACATTAGGACATCAATTAATCAATTTGGTACCAATTTTGGGCGTTGAGGTGCTAATCCTTCCTCGCACGTAACCGACTCCCAAACTCATTTTCTTCTGGAAATCCGTAGACCAAAATTTATTTTATAGGTGACCCGATCACACCTAAACAAAAAGGATAGGTGGCGACTCTATATTTGTAAAAGTCGATTCCCGTCTTTCAAAATTCGATTTAAAAATGGTTTCGATAAAAAGATTTAGTAAAATGCATTTTTAGGTGAATTTAACATTCCTCAACCAAATAACAAAATTTTATCTTCCAATTAAATGAATTAAATAAAATAATGAATTAAATAATCTTATATTTTGATGATCCTATTACTAAAAAATATCCCTGAATTAAAATAAATTTATTAAGGTTATAAGATAAACACGTTTATTGAAATTAACTTTATTTTTGAATAACAAGATCATATATACCAATATGCTATTCTAGCTTACTTTTGTGGATGAGAATTTTGATATTAAAAAATGAATCCTCTTTGTATTTTTAAAATTTTATCTTTTCACTAAATTCAATATTAACAGATACGAATCTTTTAAGAAGAATAATATTTTATCAAGTTGACAGCCGGAAAAATAATATGTGATTTTAATTGGCCACTCTTTCAATTTAATCGAATAATTCAATTATTATTGAAATTTATACGAGGGTTTTAACTATAATGTATGGTATGGTGGTTGTTTACATCTTCCTCTTAATCATGTAGTTAAAAGTTTGATCTCCGCTCATGGAAATGAAACATCTTTTTTAGTCAACCATTTACTTTTTCGAAAAACTCCCATGACAAAAAAATTTATAAGAGGGTTTTCCGTTAGCTAAATTAAGGTGGGTAAATTGTCCAAATATGTCAAAAATTTTAATTGCCAAATAGACCCTTTTTTTTTTTTTGAAAATTTAGGGAAATAGGCCAATGTTGGAGGGAGAGAGTGTGAAAACACGTTCAGCTGGGCATGCTTTCCCACTCTCTCCTTGGACACAAATTTTTTAAAGGTTTTTTAAGGTTAGGATTTTGAGGGTGAAACTGTGAAAGTTTATAGGTAGATTTGAGGGGTCAGGGATGCGATAATGCGTCTTAGAACACATACATTTCATATGGCATGCCGGATAGGACTATTACCTAAGAAACTCATCCTATTCGTGCAATGCAATGCTTCGATGTCTTGCAGTGCCGACAGAATATTTTGCCTACAATTCGAACTGCCACATCACTCAATCCGGTTCGTGCATCTCCATTATCGCGTAAACTATCAATGGCACATTTACATCCCACATACTCTGAATGGCCAAAAATTAGGGTGGGATGCATTCTATGATATCCAGATCGACGTATGGTATCCATTCAAATTGTAATGCACAATTATAAATTTTTTTATATACAAAACTTTAATTTATTATAGGTTTGAAAAATTCAATAACTAACCTCGGCTTCTGAGCGTTTATCTAACAACAACCAGATATCTTTGAGCTACTCCAGTAGTCCCACATAACTCAGCCCATGGTTCCACTTACTCAAACAATTTGTTAATTCAAACATATAATAAATAAACAACATTTACTATGGTAACTATATATTATTATCAAATTAATTTTACCTTGTCACCAATGGAATGTGTAACACCCTTAATCCCTGTCCGTCGCCGGATTGGGTAGCAAGGCATTACCGAACAAAACACAAGTAGCCATAAACAATTACTGCTCACATAGTCATATCTGAAAGCAATTTAAAACAACCCAAATATGCATAGATAACAACATACAAAAATTTAATCCCTTTTATGATATTCACAAATAACTCATCAATATAATTAACAATGAACACCGCCCACTTGATATCTTAAAATCACATTAGCCGAATATACACATCTCAAAGAAAGTATGTCTCAATTTATTAATAAGAACATAACCAAATCGCAAATTTCATTATAAAACTATCTTCTCAATTTTTTTCATTTGATCACTTCACAAGAATCCTCCTCAATCTTTAAACCAAACACATTCGAATATGGTACTAACCATTTCCCAACTTCAACCTTTCGGTCAAGTCATATGAATATCTATCACACACGTGATATACAATAAGATATATTTTGAGATAAGCTAAATACATGATCCTATGCCGACATATATAACATAAATCAACCATGCACCACATTATTAATGAAACATAGCAATCATATACTACATATAATTAAGTTATAATCAAATCGATATAACCAAACACATTAAACACTCAATCACGAACTCATAATGCCAAGCCTAATTCTAATGATCCAAGTAAAGCCATTTTGCATGGCTAATATATACAAGGACAAATTCATAGCTCAAACTTAGTCTAGCCTATACATGCCTTTAATTTAAAATCCAAAATCAAAATACCAAAATAAGTTGATAGTGTGGATGACTTTGTTGACGATCCCCTGAGCTCTTAGCTTGATCAAAATCTATAAAACAAAACAATGAATACACACGAGTAAGCTAATTTAGCTTAGTAAGTCTTAAGCAATCATAATATACCAATTGGACATTCAAGCATTTTAAAACAATTAAGTAATAACATTGAATTTAAAAGCGACTTAACTCAAAAGTCCTTCAAAACCGAATGCTTTTACCTCACTTAACATAACACTTATCATTCCCATAACATTAGCATACAAATTACCAACTCAAAGATCAAATTCAAAATATAAAACCTCCTTTCTTTATAATATATTCATAATACACATATATGAAACTCACTAAGTTCACATAAATATTCGAATAAGTAAAGGGCCGTCTACATCCTATTTACCTCATTAATTATAAACACATGTTCATTTAAGCTCTCATATATCCAAGCATCTAATATCAATAGTTCAAAGCTTAGTACTTAAATGATCTACTAATGTCGAATGCTAATGCTCATTCACAACCATCATCACTATTTCACCTTTAAACTTCAATTTATAATCTCATCATATAGATCACATATAGATTAAATAGTCTTTTCCAACTACTCATATTTTCGATACACATAATTCAATAGGATCACATATATATGTATATACAATAAGTATATACTTTGCACTTAATAATTTCACATAAAAGGAAATATATTCACACACACATATATATATATATATATCCATTTGACATTTCATACATTCGTATACATGGCATCAAAGTAATCCCAATATGTCACGTAAACATAAGCATAAGACTGAATATACAGGATCAATTAGTATCATTCATATCAATATATTTATACGGATACCTTTAACCACTTTATGCTTTCATATAACCAATTTCCTCATGGCATAGCTTATACACAATTTGCATCTACCAATTGTACATCACATTTCCTTCACAAATTCGTTTACTTATTATCATCGCATATATATATGTATAATACATGAATATGAATAACACAAACCTTGTAGCCGAATTAACAAACTCATTTTCAAATGCTTAGGCTCACTTGATTTATTTCATGACTTTACTAGTACATAATCTAAACTTGGAATTTCAACTCACCAAGATAAAAGCGCTAGGCATTTGCGAATCTAACATACTAGCACTAGACTTGCTAGACTTAAATTCGGAGTTGAACACCAGTTTAGCCCGCTAGGCAATAAGCCCGATATATTTCATCGGCACGAGGCCTCTAGGCATTAAGCCCGATAAAGATGACCGGCACGAGGCCTACTAGGCATTTAGCCTGAAATAAATCACCCAAGACAAGGCCTACTAGGCATTAAGCTCAAATAAATCACCAAAGACAAGGCACGCTAGGCATTAAGCACGAAATTTCAACATTTTCAACATTCCAACACAATTTACTTAGTGCTAAGATCACAACCATCTCGTATACAACATATTACTTTCACATATTAAACCAAACTTACTCATTCACATCACATTTAACAAAAATAAATTCAATACAATATTATGCCCCATATTCGGCCAACACATATTTTAGTACTTTAAATTTCCAAATTTTATCATATACTATACTCATAATTAATTATTTGGCATACATTTTCTTAAGAACTTACCTCGACTGTCGACGGACCGCGTAGACCGGCTATTCGATAACCTTCGTCTTTCCCCGATCAAAATCTATTTTTCTTTGTTCTTGATCTAAACACATTAAAATTCAGCTCATTCAAGTACATTTCATTTCAATTTAGTCCCTAAACACATAAATGGGAAAATTACCATTTTACCCCTAGGGTTTCACATTTTTACAATTTAGTCCAAAATACTCAAATTCACTAAAATTTCTAATACAAAACATACTAATCTTTAACATAGCTTTAATTTAAAATCATCAAACATCAAAAACCTCATGAACACATCAATGGCAGAATGTCATATACACACTAATCTCAAAAATTTTAGCATCGGTCGGATAGTATACGAAGCAACGATCACAAAAACGTAAAAATTATCAAAAACCGACTAAAAATGCATACCCGATTTAGCTTGAATGTATGCCCTAATGCTCAAAGCCTTTAAAGCCTTATTTCTTAGTTCACATACGGCAATGAAGAAGAAAGAACAAATGTGATGGCTTTTAATTTCATATTATTAAACATATAATAACATTTTTTTTTTATGTTTTACCATTTTAACCTTTAATAAATAATAAAAACAACATATAAATTAAGGTCAATCTTGTCATATGCCACCCACTAACTTAAAAATGGGCTAATTACCCTTTTAATGGCCCTTATTAAAAAGCCATCATCAGTTTAGCACTTTACACTATAGTATGCAACTTTTACGCTTTACGCGATTTAGTCCTTTTTGTTAAATCGAACACCCAAACGATTAAATTTTTCTACGAAACTTTCACACACATTAATTCACATATAATAAACACAAAATATAATATTTAATAATTTCTCAGACTCAGATTCGTGGTCCCGAAACCACCATTCCGACTAGGGTCAATTTGATTCATTACAACTCTCCCCTTGGGATTTTCGTCCCAAAAATCTTACCACCGAATGATTCAGATATTGTTGTCTTAATGAATCTTCAGGCTCCTATATTGCTGTTCTATTCCGTGTCGATTCCATAATACTTTCACTAATGATTTTCTTATTTCTCAATTTCTTCATTTAACGGACTAAGATACGGATCAGTTCTTCTTCATATGTCATATCAGATCGGATCTCTATTTCAGATGGGGCAATCACATGTGACGGATCGGATCAATATCTACGAATAATTGAAACATGAACTACTTTGTCGTCGATCTCAAATTTTATATCTTTTCGTTTCAAATCTACATAGGACTTTTGACGATCAAATACTACTTTCAAAAAAATCTCGATTAATTTCACTTCACATTCAGATCCTTTATCAAATCAACCCCGCTTAACTTATTCTCACCGAGTTCATTCTATTACGGGTATATGATTTTTACGTCCGTCATTTAATCTTCATATGGTGTCATTTTGTTATTCATCTGAAAACCACTATTATACGCAAATTTTAATCAATGGTAGATACTATTCCTATGAACCATAAAACTCTAGTACACAACACTTTAGCATATCTTCAAGAATTTGAATAGTTCGTTCGGATTGAACATCTGTTTGCGAATGAAAGTCTGTACTGAAATGTAATTCCGTGCCCAAAGTTTCTTGCAATTTCTTCCAGAATTGTGATGTGAATCTCGTATCTCTATCTGACACAACAGATAGTGGCACCCCGTGCAATCTCACAATCCTAGTAGTATAAAACTTTGTCAATCTCTCTAGTGAGAAATCAAACCTAACAGAAATAAAATTACGACTCATATTGCATCTTTCTTTTTCGGAGTTAAGGCCAATCAGAAATAAAGTCCATTATTACTCTATTTCATTTCCACTCAGAAACAAGGATCAGATGTAGAATCCATACAGAACTTGATGTTCAGCTTTCACTTGCTGATAACAAAACATTTCAAACCAAAGTCAGAAATGTCTTATTTCATACCAGACCACCGGTAGTGTTGCTTCAAATCATGGTACCTTTTAGTACTTCCCAGATGAACAAATAAACGTCTATTATGTGTTTCATTCAAAATCAATTGAATCAACCACGAATTCTCGAACACGATACTATCTCGATATTTCAAACAATCATCCACAATTAAAAATTTAGATTCAAAATTTAATTTCTCACTGGGCTCATTTCGCTAGCACTTCATTATCAGTCTTCTGAGCTTCATATATCTATTGTAAAAAAACATCGGTTCTGTTCTCAATTCTTCTATTTCAAAAATATCGTCAAAGAAGTCTAACTGAGCATTCAAAGCATGTAATGCAAACAATGACTTTCTGCTCAACCCATTAGCCACAACGTTTATTTTACCCGGATGATAATCTAACACTAACTCATACTCTTTCAATATCTCAAGCCATCTTCTCTGATGCAGGTTCAAATCTTTTTGAATCATCAAATAATTTAAAATTTTATGATCTGAAATTATGTGACATTTCTCACCGTACAGATAATGACACCAAATCTTAAGTGCAAATACAATCACAACTAATTCAAGGTCGTGTGTCAGGTAATTCTTTTATTGAAGCTTCAACTGTCTCAAGGCATGAGCTACAACTTTGCGTTCTTACATCAGGACACATCCCAGACCGTTTAATGAAGTATCACTGTGCACAAAAAATTCTTTACCCGATTCTGGTTGTATTAACACAGGAGCTTGCATTAACAGAGTCTTTAACTGATCGAAACTTTTCTGACATTTATCCGACCATTTAAATCTAACATCTTTCTGAAATAGTCTAGCCAACAAAGTAGCTATTGCTGAAAATTCTTTTACAAATCTACGGTAATAACCGCTAAACACAAAAATTACGAACTATAGACACATTTTCTGAGGCTTCCAACTCAAAATAGCAGAAATCTTACTCGATCTACTCGGATTCCAAAGATCGACACAATAAGTCTCGAAAACTAACTTCATACAATCAAAATTCTCATTCGCTGAATTTCACATATAATTATTTTTCTCTCAAAGTTTGCAACAAAATTCTCAAAGGTTCAGTATGCTCCTTTTCATCACGTGAATAAATCAAAATGTCATCTACAATTACCACAACAAATCAATAACAAATTCAACTTCATGAATCGAGGCAAACTGGTAACTCTTGAGAAACACATTAAAAACTCATAAACAATAGGCACTAATTCAATTTTCTTCTTAGATACTTTCAATCAATTACGTAGGCAAAAATATGTCTCAGAACGAGCTTTCAAAATAGATATTACAACGAGGCAATCCACACAAATCATCGACTCAATCCAGATTTTCTTATCCTTCTGACATCTCAAATTTATAATTTTTCTTTTACAGATTCAACAAAGATCAAGCATAAACAACCAATCCTTCCCAAAATAATATTGAATTCATCAAACAGTAAAAGCATCAACTCAGCGGGAAATAGATATCTCAAAACCTTAACGGACAATTCTTGCATACTTTATCAACCAGAACACTTTTACTAAGGAGTTCATTATTTTTGTAGCAAATTCAGAAGATTTTACAATCAAAGTCTTGCTGAATACTAAATTCATGCATACATATGAATACGTAGAACCAGGGTCTATGAAAAGAATCGCAAAAATATCATAAAGAGTAAATGTACCAGTTATGACATCAGGTGATGAGACATCCTCTAGAGCTCAAATAGCCTACGCTTCGACCGCACTGCTTCAGATATGACAATATTGTCTCCTAAAAAGATATGGCACACTTTAAACATTCATCCGAGTACAAGATAGCTCATTGAATACTCGGATAGGGTTATCAAGCCACAGCTTAATTCGTCCTCCATCATCATCATTAGCTTTAAACTCTTCAGCCCCGTGTTTCCTAATCTTATCTACGGAGACCTGCCAAATCTCATCGGATCTACTATCGAAGGTACCATAGGTATCGGAGATGGATTATTCGGGGGTGGAGGTTGTTGCACAGTCTGATCTGTTAGTCTAGATATATTGAATAAACCATTCGTTCATCATCTGTAGAAGGCTTGCTTAGCCTTCCCCTCATGACTACTCGAGATAGGTCGAGAGTCTACCGGCGCTGACCCATGTGCGGGATCAGGCACTACGCTCTCAACATCATTAGCTACGGCTCTACCGGGATCTATTTACAAAATAAAATCACAATTTAGATGTCAGAAGTCACCACACTATCGTATTGACTCACACGTGCTACGGTAGTCCTAAAATCAACTAAACCGTAAGCTCTGATACCAATCAAATGTAACACCCTTAACCCCTGTCCATCGCCAGATTGGGTAGCAAGGCATTACCGAACAAAACACAAGTAGCCATAAACAATTACTGCTCACATAGTCATATCTGAAAGCAATTTAAAACAACCCAAATATGCTTAGATAACAACATACAAAATTTAATCCCTTTTATGATATTTACAAATAACTCATCAATATAATTAACAATGAACACTGCCCACTTGATATCTTAAAATCACATTAGTCGAATATACACATCTCAAAGAAAGTATGTCTCAATTTATTAATAAGAACATAACCAAATCTGCAAATTTCATTATAAAACTATCTTCTCAATTAGTTTTTCATTTGATCACTTCACAAGAAATCCTCCTCAATCTTTAAACCAAACACATTCGAATATGGTACTAACCATTTCCCAACTTCAACCTTTCGGTCAAGTCATATGAATATCTATCACACACGTGATATACAATAAGATATATTTTGAGATAAGCTAAATACATGATCCTATGCCCGACATATATAACATAAATCAACCATGCACCACATTATTAATGAAACATAGCAATCATATACTACATATAATTAAGTTATAATCAAATCGATATAACCAAACACATTAAACACTCAATCACGAACTCATAATGCCAAGCCTAATTCTAATGATCCAAGTAAAGCCATTTTCGCATGGCTAATATATACAAGGACAAATCCATAGCTCGAAACTTGGTCTAGCCTATACATGCCTCTAATTTAAAATCAAAAATCAAAAATACCAAAATAGGTTGATAGTGTGGATGACTTTGTTGACGATCCCCTGAGCTCTTAGCTTGATCAAAATCTATAAAACAGAACAATGAATACATACAGAGTAAGCTAATTTAGCTTAGTAAGTCTTAAGTAATCATAATATACCAATTAGACATTCAAGCATTTTAAAACAATTAAGTAATAACATTGAATTTAAAACAGCTTAACTCGAAAGTCCTTCAAAACCGAATGCTTTTACCTCACTTAACATAACACTTATCATTCCCATGACATTAGCATACAAATTACCAACTCATCATCAAATTCAAAATATAAAACCTCCTTTCTTTATAATATATTCATAATACACATATATGAAACTCACTAAGTTCACATAAATATTCGAATAAGTAAAGGGCCGTGTACATTCGATTTACCTCTTTAATTATAAACACATGTTCATTTAAGCTCTTATATATCCAAGCATCTAATATCAATAGTTCAAAGCTTAGTACTTAAATGATATACTAATGTCGAATGCTAATGCTCATTCAACTTAACCATCATCACTATTTCACCTTTAAACTTCAATTTATAATCTCATCATATAGATCACATATAAATTAAATACTTTTTCCAACTACTCATATTTTCGATACACATAATTCAATAGGATCACATATATATGTATATACAATAAGTATATACTTTGCACTTAATAATTTCACATAAAAGGAAATATATTCACATATATATATATATATATATATATATATCCATTTGACATTTCATACATTTGTATACATGGCATCAAAGTAATCCCAATATGTCACGTAAACATAAGCATAAGATGAATATACAGGATCAATTAGTATCATTCATATCAATATATTTTTATGGATACCTTTAACCACTTTATGCTTTCATATAACCAATTTCCTCATGGCATAGCTTATACACAATTTGCATCTACCAATTGTACATCACATTTCCTTCACAAATTCGTTTACTTATTATCATAGCATATATATATGTATAATACATGAATATGAATAGCACATACCTTGTAGCCGAATTAACAAACTCATTTTCAAATGCTTAGGCTCACTTGATTTATTTCATGACTTTACTAGTACATAATCTAAACTTGGAATTTCAACTCACCAGTATAAAAACTGCTAGGCATTTGCCCGAATCTCACATATTAGCACTAGACTTGCTAGACTCAAAGTCTGGAGTTCGAACAACGGCATTTAGCCTGCTAGGCAATAAGCCCCATATATTTCACCGGCACGAGGCCTGCTAGGCATTAAGCCCCATAAAGATCACCGGCACGAGGCCTACTAGGCATTAAGCCTGAAATAAATCACCGGCACAAGACCTGCTAGGCATTAAGCCTGAAATAAATCACCGGTACAAGGCCTACTAGGCATTAAGCCTGAAATAAATCACCGGCACAAGGCCTACTAGGCATTAAGCCTGAAATTTCAACATTTTCAACATTCCAACACAATTTACTTAGTGCTAAGATCACAACCATCTCATATACAACATATTACTTTCACATATTAAACCAAACTTGCTCATTCACATCACATTTAACAAAAATAAATTCAATACAATATTATACCCCATATTCGGCCAACACATATTTTAGTACTTTAAATTTCCAAATTTTATCATATACTATACTCATAATTAATTATTTGGCATACATTTTCTTAAGAACTTACCTCATTGTCGACGGACCACGTGATAGGCTATTCGATAACCTTCGTCTTTCCCCGATCAAAATCCGTTTTTCTTTGTTCTTGATCTAAACACATTAAAATTCAGCTCATTCAAGTACATTTCATTTCAATTTAGTCACTAAACACATAAATGGGAAAATTACCATTTTACCCCTAGGGTTTCACATTTTACAATTTAGTCTAAAATACTCAAATTCACTAAAATTTCTAATACAAAACATACTAATCTTTAACATAGCTTTAATTTAAAATCATCAAACATCAAAACCTCATGAACACATCAATGGCGAATGTCATATACACACTAATCTCAAAAATTTTAGCATCGGTCGGATAGTATCTGAAGCAACGATCACAAAACGTAAAATTATCAAAACCCGACTAAAATACATACCGATTTAGCTTGAATGTATGACCGGATGCTCAAAGCCTTTAAACCCTTATTTCTTAGTTCACATACGGCAATGAAGAAGAAAGAACAAATGTGATGACTTTTAATTTCATATTATTAAACATATAATAACATTTTTTATGTTTTACCATTTTAACCTTTAATAAATAATAAAAAAAACATATAAATTAAGGTCAATCTTGTCATATGCCACCCACTAACTTAAAAATGGGCTAATTTCCCTTTTAATGCCCCATATTAAAAAGCCATCATCATTTTAGCACTTTACACTATAGTATGCAACATTTACGCTTTATGCAATTTAGTCCTTTTTATTAAATCGAACACCCAAACGATTAAATTTTTCTACGAAAATTTCACACACATTAATTCACATATAATAAACACAAAATATAGTATTTAAAAATTTCTCGAACTCAGATTCGTGGTCCCGAAACCACCATTCCGACTAGGGTCAAATTCGGTCTGTTACAGAATGTATAAGGGTCGTCCACTCGGGGACGTAAAAATGGTAGCCGCCGCCACACCCATACTACAACAGGAGCAGACAACCACCGATAGGCATCTTATTTGGTTCTTTCACTTGACACAACTCCCTGTACAATGTGGCCAACACGACTGATCTCTAACTCAATTGACCACATTCTTTGAAGTCGACTAGGTATAGTAACTACCTTATGTGTACCAAATTTCAAGATTTATCGGGCATTAATGCCCTTGATTAACCTCAGGATGAATGTTCAGGCGTATTATTCTTTGACGACATCAGCTATTTTCGGGGGAAGTCTTTGAAATTATCTTGCAACCATCTCATCTTTATCCGACCACCCTGAAACTTGTTCAACACCTTCCTTAAAAATGTCTTGGAAAGGTCCTCTTTACTGATAACGATCACTGACCCTGTAATGACTAGCCCATCCACAGGTAAACTGGGTTGTAAAGCTACGTCCTCGACTATGATTATACACTCATCGCATGGAAGATAAAATGTGTGTTGCAGGTCTCCATCTTTCTACCAACGCGCTGATTTACAGCCCTCAAGCATATGAGACGCATGTAAGAATCTCGTATCTTGCAAATAACCACGAATTTCACGAGGTGCTCTCTTCGATAAATTGTGTATGAACCCTTCCAAAACACGATCATCCACCTATTTATATCAACAAAATAAACTAATTTTTAAAATTTAAAAACTTTAAAAATAACTTAATTGATAATAACGAAATTTAAAATTTTTCTTACCATTACCGATTGAGTAATGTAAATGTGCTTGTCATCGAAACAAATAAGAGAACTTGTCATTCATGAAAACTTAAACGAAATGAGTAACCTATGAAATAATAAAATAAAACTATAATATTTTTATACAAATGTATTGGAAAATTTTGAAAAAATCTTAAGAAAATTGAGAGAATTGAAAGTTTAGAGAGAATAGAGAGTTGGATTTAAGTGAAAATATTGAAAAATGACTTGATATTTATAGGAAATTAGAGTTATCGTTGGGCTGTTTAAAAATTTTACCGTTGGAGCGTTTGAATTTGTACCATTGGGGAAATAATCGTTGGAGGTGGACGTGCTTATACACACTCTCTCCAAAATTGACTTATCTCCCCCTAAATCTTCAAAAAAAAGGGGCCTATATGACCAATTGACCCAAAAAAAGACATTTTTCTATTTAGCCATTAGGGCGAGCTAGAGTTTTGGTTTTTTTGGACTCAAAACAAATTAATGCTATTGAAAGCAAAAGTTTGTTGCCTTTAGAAAAAGAGTAAGAGAAATCATCCTCTATACATTGATTACACTTTCTAAACGAAACATCTAGGCCCTTTTTTTTAACTTTTCTTCAAATTGGATCATACAATAAAAGATAACTAAAAAACCCCCAAATTAATTTAAAGGAGAAAAACTTGCCCTACAAAATTATTAACATGAATAATACATATGGACATTTGAATTTACTTCATGTGGACTAGGCTCCCTTTAAATGCACTGGAGCTCCAGTGCGTTGACATTTTTAGGCTAAAAAAAATTGCAACTGAAATGTGAGTAAACCTAAGGTTGTTTAGGAAGCAATCTTCAATGCATTGAAAATTCATTTCACCTCCCTAGAGGCTTAAATCCAAACTAAGCCTTTTGGTCTAATAAAAATTTAGTTACTCCAGTTGCCTTTCTTTTCCTCTTTTACCCATATGATATATTTTTCTTTTCTTTCTTATTTTATAGTTGCTTCATTATTTCATCTTCCAATAATATTTTATTATTCTAATATTTGTTGAATTTTTGCTTATTAAAATTTTTATTATTTTAATAAATAATTAATACAATAAATAAATTTTATAATTACATAATATAAATATTTGATGTATAATTATTATTTATTTATATATATACATAATATTATTTCAAATAAAATTAGTTTCAATAAAATTTAATTTTCATTATATTTATAATAAAATATTTTGATATACTATTATTATTTTTAATTATTTATTAATAAAATACTATTGCATAATTATATTCAAAGACATGCTTGGTCAAATGATGAGGATTTTCGACAATTTAAAAATATACTCGACATGCGAAACCTTGTTTCCCAAAAATAACCAAATCGTAATTAAAATAAACAGTAAGTGTCCTAATCGTGGTCACCACCGAGTCCTCCATTGACTTTCAGTACACACTTGGTTTTGATTGAAGCTAAAATGACTCCCAAGCACTCCACACCAACTTCTTCCAACCCTACACACCATGTGGGAACCTATTTTCGACAAATCAAATCCCCAATTTCCTTTTAGATACTTCTTCCGAATATCATCAATCCCACCCGATGCAATGCAACATAATAAAATGTCATGCTAATATACAGAGATTTAAACAAGATTGAAATGAGGTGTCCATCCCTAATTAACAAAACCTTACCCAATCAATTCCACGCTCATTGAGAACTTGGTTTTGATTAAAGCGATCCCAAGCACTCCAGAACCTATTTTCGACAAATCAAAGCCCCAATTTCAGTAACATAACCGAGATTTAAACAAGATTGAAATGAGGTGTCCATCCCTAATTAACAAAACCTTACCCTCAATCGAAACGAGAATTCCACGCGCTTAACTCGTCGATTGAGAACGATATTCAGTAGCTTGATTGACTCCTAACAATCAAAATAACCACTTTTCTTAAGTCACATATCCACGATCATATTCAAGATAAAACTTAAGCAAAACTTACCAAACAAGCGGAAAGACGGTTGCACACAACAGGACGATTTGAAAAAGAAAACGGAGAGAGTGGGGAAGGGAGAGTAAAATTTGACAGCAAAGAGTCAAAGGAAGGGAAAAAATCGACAGTAAGGCGAGGAGGAGAAGAAGAATGGCGTCAGGAAATTTTTGGAATGAGTGGTAGCCTAGAATTTCGAAAAAAAAATCTGCTAACCGCCTAATCTCTCCCTTTAATTCTCTCCCTACTATCTGATTTTCAGTCCAACACAAACACTCTGGACGTGACAGGCAAAAATAATGCTCACGTAAAGATTCGAACTCAAGACCACCATCATCTCCAACACTCAACTTAACCACCAGACCAGCAAGCCCATTTTGCTAATTACTTACACATTTTAACTTATAAGCCTACCAACCAGAGTTTGGGCTTTATTCATAAAAATACTAAAATTTACCCAAGTTGAAACTTAAACTTGGGACCTCCCACACACGCCGAGAACACATAACCATTGAAGCAGACACCCATTCATGCCAAACTTACAAAAGCCGAAATTAAGCAAAAACCCGGGCGTTACACTTCTAATAGTGAATGTGACCTTGAAATCGCGATGTTAAAGGAAACCATTGCGGCTAGTTTAATGAATTCGTCTTTGTAAAGAAATTTTGTATCATAACCTAATTTCTAATATTAATGAAATTTGTTATATCTTATGTTATTATATTTTTTCTGTATTAAAAATTATACCAGTAGATACTTCAAGATTCGAGCCAAGCATAACCTTATTATTTGTGAAAATAATATTTATCATTGTTATAAAAGAATAACTAACTATAAAAATAATTAAATATAATTATCATTTTATCTAATAAATAATTTAAATTGATTATATAATTAATTAAAATATTTATAATAAAATATCAAAAATAAATTTTAATATTTTATTAAATGAATTTATAAATTTGCATATTTTAATAATTTTGTAAAATTAAAATAATTTTAATGATAGTCATTTTTTATTATAACATCACTCTACAATTTTGTTTGAATCCAAACACAAACCCCACAGCTATTTTTATTCTCATTGCTCCAGTCTCATCATTAGAGTAGCTAAGCTCACTGTTATCGCTATTTTTAACTTCACCAAAGATAAATGCACCGCCCATTTACCTATATGGCACTGCACCCTCTTTTATAAGGGTTAGCTCTCCGAGACAGGGGCGAAGCCAGAATAATTTTTTAGGGGCGGATAAAATTTTAATTTTATATAGTTTATATCTTTATAATTTGTAAAGGATTAAATCAAATTTTTATAATTTTAGGGGGCAAAGTGTAATTTTACCTTTACTAATTTAAAATTTTTAAAAAATTCTAAAGACTTAAATAATAATTTTACATTTTAGAGGGGTCAGACCATGCCAGCCCCTGGCTTCACCCCTTCTCCGAGGGGCGTTACAATTATAGTAAGATTGGCCCTGAATATTGCATTAGATCATAAATTAAAAATTTTACTTGAAAACTTTAAAGTCCTGAGGTGAGTATCGAACCAAGCTTCCACAGCTTATTATAATAGTTAGTAATAATAATCAACAATAAAGATGAAAGCAAGGCACACACACTATATCTATTAATGACGAAAGAAATTATGGAAAACAATAAAGAACAAAATAATATAACAAGCTGAGCTGATTCCCTTCTACTTTTGTTTCCTCCATTTAACCAAACCCCTTAATAATTCAGCACCAAAAACAAACTACATTTTCGAGCCCCAAGGCCATGCTGACCCAAATGCCGAAACCCAACACCAGCCAGGGAGAACATACTAGTTTGAATGAACCCGATCTGTGCTCCGGTGGAGCTGGTTCCACAGCATCAGATGGAGCCTCACTGCTCTTTGGTGACTCTACAGGAGGGTTAGTCTCAGGAATGGGTAATGTTGGTGGAGAAACCGGCGCTGTTGTCACAGCAGATGAGGGAGAAGGTGAAGGGGGTTGTTGCTGGGGTTTGTGTCTTACAGCCATGACCACGACAATGAGCTTTTGCCCTTTCTTGCAATTATCAGTGTTACCGGTGATGAAAAAGAAGGGACCCGACCGATCAAATGTAAAGAGTGAATCACCTTCTGTTAAAGACTGAATTGGGTTCTTGGTGTTGCATGAAAAGTAATCTTCTCTTGTTACCAACAGCACCGAGTCTGACCCTTTCTTGTACTTGAAAACTGCAAAATTTAAGACCAAGATAACCAAAAAGAGTACTGAATCATTTCAATTAGCAAATGCATATGGACATTAATGAGAGATAAATGGATGCTTACAGAGAGTATCATTGACTTGGAATCTATTCCTTTCAGCCCAATGATTGTAGTTCTCAGAAGGACTAACAACCCATCCATCTCTACCACCAACATAGAACTTATAACCCTGTGATGAAGTGATAAAAGACAGCATTATCACTATCAACACACTAGCAAGATACCTTTCGAACCCCATTAGAACTGCAACACTGAAACAACAAAAACAACCCAAATCCCAAAGAACCAAAAACAGCTCTATATGAGAGAATCGAAGTACATTGAAGTAGGGGTTTGGAAGGGGCGATATATAAAGAGGAAGGAGGACGAAGTTACCGTTGTAAAGCATGCAAAGCACAGCAAAGCGTGACACTAAACGGCGATTGGCAATGGTTTTGGCAGGATATATGATTAATTTGAGTAGGTCTTAATGAATTAGCAGAGGCGTTTCTTTGGGTATCTTTTATTTCTTAGCTATTTGAGCTCTTACACGTCGCAACATGCAGGGGATTTAACGGTTATACAAACTTTCTTAGCTAGCCGTAGCCAAGTTAAGACAAAATTAATGCCTTATTTAATTGGTTTAAATATTTTGTTATTTATATCTATATTAAAATAGGAAATATCAATACAATTTATTTTGTATTATTAAAATAGGAAAAAATATTAATCACTTTAAGGTCTTATTTATAAAACGTATCATTGCAAATAAATTTCAATTTAACAACTAAAAATAAATATTTGATAAATAAAATTAATTATTAATAATTTTAAATTCTAAAATTGCAGAAAAATTTAAACTCAAAATTAAATTGGAAAAACTAAAAAATAAATATTTTAAATTGTTGTAAACTCTGCTACTTAGTATAATTTTTAATAAAATAATTTTTACATTTGGAATTTCATTAAAAATATTTTTTTAAACCTTGAACTATTTTAAGTTGTAAAAATGTTTTAGACATGTTTTTTAGGGTGGACATGTTTTCTTTTAATTAAATATTAAACATGAATTTAATTTTATTTAAAGTTAAATTAATAAAAGTGTATTTAAATTAAGGTTTTGAACATAATATATTAATTTTAAAATATTTAACAATTTTTTCAAAATAAACATTTTAAAAGCTTTTCAAAATAAAATGGTAATTTTAAAAAAATCCGTTTTTAATATTTGTAAAAAAAATCCCATTTGTATTTTGAAAAGCTTTTAAAATTTTCATTTTGAAAACGTTTTAAAATAATATATATAATGTTCAAAACCTTAATTTAAAACTTTTCAAGAAAAAAAACAATAATTTCAATGCACTTTTATTAATTTAATTTTAAACAAAATTAAAATCATCCTTAATATTTATTTAAAAGAAAACATTTATTTAAATTCTATTTCTATATTTTATAAAATCATTAATAATTAATTTTATTTATCAAACATTTATTTTAGTTCTTAAATTGAACCAAGTAAAATTTATTTTTTATTACAATTATACATATCAATTTCACTGTAATTATATTTAAACATAGTGGTTTTAGTACATATATGAATCAATATATCAAATAATTATTCATATTTATTTACTTTTATTAATATAAAAAAGCACAAATAATTATACATATAAAATGCATGTTTTGTTTTTTGGTTATTTTCCTCACTTTCACTTTTGTGAAGAGATTAAATTATTATTATTTGTAAGAGTGGTGTTTGTGTTTTATAATTGATTAATCTATATAGAATTTAGTGTTATTTTTAGGATTTTGAAAAATATTATTGAAAATTAATAATATATTTTATAATCCAGAATCAACTAAAAACCCTTAAAATTGATTGATATCTAATGAGTTAAAATTATTTGAAAATGTTTTAAATTTATTTTGGCTCATTTTAGGCATTTTCGTACAGTGTGGATTGGAGAAAGGTCAGATTATCCTCTGTGTTTAACGGATAGTCTTTTTTCAGCACGTCTAAAACATGAGATTTTTACACTTCCAATAGCTATAAACAGTCGAAAACTCATTCCTTAAGATAAATATGCCTCGGGTACACTTTATAAGCAAGATAATTCATTAGTGCTTTATTTTCTACATCATTCTCTTGTACATAGTTTTGTATAAATTTTGTTTTATCTTTTAGTGAGCTTAGACTTTGTAAATGCCCAGAAAAAGAGGTTTCTAGTTTGACATTGGAAGCTAGAGATTTTTAGGTGAGTCAGTGATTCTTTGTCACCATAAAAGTTGAGGAAAGACATTTTTATCTTAACCTAAGTAAAAGATAGGGATTGTGAAGTTTATTTCTTGCCTTTGAAAGATAGTAATTCAAAGTAAGTGGATTGAAAAAATGATTTGCAAAGTTGAGCTAAGGTAAATGACAGTAGGCAGTTGAGGTTGAAGGTTGTGTTGATTTTTTCTATCCTTTCTCACTCTCAACGAATAAATTTTCTATTATCAATTGACTTTTTCTTGGTAAAATCTGGTCCACCAAGATATTTTAGATATGATTCTACCAAAGCAAAAATAATACAAATGATTTATTTTAGAATCCAAAATAAAATTATTATTTATTACGTTTATATTATAACTAATTTATTTACTTTCATTTTCAAATATAAAAAAAACAACAATTAATAAGTGTTGGGTGTAGATGTAAAGCATGTTGTATTTCCGAGGAGAAATGTAGATTTGAACCGTAGAGACTACATTGTTGAGAGAGACAGTCACAAACTCCAAACATTATATTTATCTTTTAATGGTAATTAATTATATAAAATTGAAATATTTTATTAAAAATAATTAAATGTATATAGTCATGTAGAATGTATAGTGTCGAGACCATTTTAAAATTAGTTTAGAAAATATGGGATCGACTTGAAAAACAAAAACGGGAGTCGCCACCAATCTTTGTTACTTAGGTGTGATTGGATCACCTTGTAAAACGTTTTATTTTAAAACATTTTTGGTCCACGAAAACAAAAAAACGAGTTCTGGAGTCGGTTACGTATGAGGAAGGGTTATCACCCTCATAACGCCTAAAATTGGTACCAAATCGATAAAGTAATTCCGAATTTTGAAAATAAAGAAAATTACAAAATATGATCATTTTATTAGAAAGAAAACCAAGACTTACCTATCCCAAAGAAATAAAGTACTTTACCCAGTAAGTTAAGGTATTGCACCTTATGACTTTTGAAATTAGGTTCGTCTTTATTTTAGAAAATTCTTACCCCAAAATACAAAATGTCAAACCCAGTAAGTTAAGGCACAACACTTTGAATTCCCTAGAATAGGTTATTATTTTGAAATTGATAAATCTCAAATTTCTTAAAAAAGGGAAATATGTAATACCTAAAGTTTCGCGAGAAAAATTGAACCCAATAAGTTAGGACAAAATTCTTCTCGAAATTCCCCAAATATCACATATCCCAATATTTTAAAAATCATTTGAAATAAATATTTTTAAAAAGGTATTTATATAAAATGGTTTGTGAATAGGGCATTATAACACAAATATCAATTGCAATTATGCAAATTATATTAACAAATAAAATAATATATAGGAATAAATAAAGCATCATATTAAAACATAATAAACAATACACATACAATATAAAATAAGTAGTAGTTAATGAAACCTTCATAATTAATCAAAAAAAGGAACGATATATTTAAACATTTAAACAAAAATTTAATATATGTGTAAAAATATATATATATATATATAATTGATAATTTAATACTTATAAGATAATTAGGAAACAATAAATAATAATTATATATATATGTACAATATATTAATTATAATAAAATATATCATATAATTTAAATTAATTCTTTTATATACAAAATACATTAAATAATATATGATAAAATATAATATTATATTATCAAAGGTATGTAATAATTAATATGCATATCTATATCTAAATGAAAAATAATAAATATGTATGTATTTTATAATATTAACAAATTAATATATATATAAATAATTATGAAAATAAATATATAATAAATAATTAAATACTAAACTTAAATATATATATAAATAAACAAAAAGTAAATTGTAACAAAATAGTTCTTTTAGGGTTAATTTAAAATAAAAAATGTTAATTTGGACGAAATTAAATATGATAAAAGATTGGAAGGACTGAAATTGCAATTTTCCTTTTTTTTAAAAACAAGGACCACTGTTGGGTTTTGGTCGACGCAGGACCTCGCCTCATCAAACGGCGCTGCTTCATTTGCATTTATAAATTCTAGTTTTTAGAAAAAAAAACATTTAGTTTAGGCTTAAAAAAATCGAAAAGCTCTCTGGAACCTTTGTTCCTCGCCGGTGCTCCTGCTCGTCAGAGGGATGAGCCACGCACCACACGCTCCTCCATGGCCGATGGCTGGAGGCGTTAAAAAATCTGATTTTTCCCCGTCTTTTAAAAGGTATTCTTTTTTATCTTTTTCGCGTTGCTTTTTCTTTTCCCTTTTTTCTTAAAAAAAAATAGTTACACGTACACAGAATATATATATATATGTAAATAGAAAATTATAAAAAAACACACAATCGGAACGAGACTCACATTGTTGAAATCCCCGACGGTATTTCCTCAAACTTCCTAGCAACTCTCGAATTTTGAGTGTAAAAAAATCTATTTTTTATATATCAGTAACCCTTTTTTTCTGTAACAGACTCTGAGTATTTGCTCTTTTTTCTCTCTCCCCCCAAAAAAAAAAATCCCCTTTACAAGTTTTTACAGGGGTTTTATACCCAAAAATAAAATAAAAGGAAAGGAAAAGATATCTTTTCATATCTTTCCATATTTGTGCCTGCGATTTGTTTCCTTTCTATTGCTTGTTTCTTTCCTTTGTAGGTTTGAAGACGGAGGACGGTGGCTAAGCGCGGATCGCGGCGTGACTGGCGGCGCTGCGAAGGTGCGACGGTCCAACTCCAACTGTGACGATTATGCTCCATTCCTTGCGGCGTGACGATTGGGTTTCTAACCCTTGCGGCGCAACTGGAAACCTAGGGTTTCCAGTTTCTGAACAAATTTTTGGGCCATTAGGTTTGGGCTATAGGTTTGTGCTAAAGGTGTAATGTAATTGGGTCTGGGTAACTTGTTTGGTCTTGGACCACTTTATAAAAAAGACTGTTTAATAGACATTTTTATTTTTATTTTTATTTTTAAACTATATATGAGCCGGGCAAAATGGGTTACTACATATAGCATTAATATATGAATTGCGAAAGAATTGAGTTAATGTAATATGTGAGTGAAAGAAAGATGGAGTAAAAAATAAAGTAACTTTCTAGATTTTTAAGTAGTTTTTCTTAATATATATATATATATATATATTTCCTATTCAAAGTTTTTGCAAATGTGTTTTTGGGTATTTTTATCATTTCGTTTAATAGGAATAGTTTCTTTACTTCTATTAATTGTTCTAGAATACTGTTTTTCTTGAATATCATTGAAAAAAGTTTCGTATTGCCTAGTATTCCACTAATTAGAAATCCAACATATTAGTCTTATTTTTATAAATGGTAAAGTATATAAATGGTCACCTAATTATGCCCACGTTCCTATTTTGGTCACTCAACTTAAAAAAAAATTAATTTAGGCACTAACATTTGAATTCATTCTTGTTTTATTCACTCGCCGTTAAATTAATAATAAAAATATTTTTCTAACTGGTATAATAACATGTTTAGTTCTTAATACTTATATATTCTATCAATTTAAATTATAAATTAAAAAATATTGCTTTGAAAAAAATTAGTTATTAATCAATAATTATATAAAAAAACAACAACTCCTCAATCAATGATTAGGAAGTGGCAGAAAAAATCAATGAAAAACCTGAGTTGATAGTTGCCATTATCTTCTTCTTCTTTTTTTAAATTTTCTTAATTTGTCCAAAAAGCTGCCGGTTTTGTTCGAATTATGAGTATTATTAGATTAGTGATGTCCTATGCAAGTAGTATTATTGTCTTTTACTAATTTATGGAAAATTACATATAAAATTATTAACATGAAAAGAACATAAATACCATATAAATATATTATTTTTCTTTGAATTCAATCACTATTAGAAAATTATAAATATAAAATAAACTTAAACATAAAATAATTTGAGCACACGAATAATTCTCTAAATATAACGTCTATGATAACCTATGCAACATGCATTAAAAACGCATCAAAATCTAAATAAAACAAATTATTAACAAGTAACAACATGTTTATAATATTCTAAACCCACAAAAGTAGTACAAACATAAACATGGTAAAAAAACATGAATATAATAACTCTTTTTGTTTTTGTTTTTTTTTTTTTTGCCATGTCTCTTCGTGTTAGCTTTTCTTCGTTTTAGTTTTTTTTTTTCAAATATCATTGTAATATTCATGGAAGCTCTTATACTCGGAGTCACATTGTATTTTATTATCTCTACTAAAAAATAAGTAAATTAGTCTTTGTAAAAGAGCAAATTAATCTTTTTAGTTAAAAATTTCATCCATTTGTATTGTTAAAAATCGATGTAGCTGATGAAATAACCGTACAATAACACGTGGTATAGGAACCAGTTCTTAATAGCAAAAATAAATGGAATTTTTAACATAATGATAAATCTGCTTTTTAATCTAATGTACACGGACTAATTTGTCTATTTTATTCGACTCCTAATATAGAAGCCTTCATGATATTTTTACTAAATTTTGACATATTAATAATTTTTACATAGATTTTAATAAATTTATTCATATATATTATTTTTGTGTCATTTTATATTAAACATTCCCATTTTTTATTCATTTTTTAACCTTTAAGCTAATTACAAATTAGCAATTCAAATATGATAGGATACGTATAGCATATATAGTGCGGACATTTATCTAACAAATATAATATGATAGTCATTTAAAAGGAAGAAATTGGCATAAATATAATTATATATGTATAAAAGAGAGTCAATTAGTAAGAATAAATTGGGTAAGTGCTACAATAGGGCGGGACTCGATGACCTTAAATTTGTAAATGCAATTTAACGAAAAAATAAACGAGGAGGCTTAGGACCTTAAATTTGTTCACGCATAAATTGAGATATTGGAACTTAATTTGGAAAAGATAGAAAGTTGGACTCATGGGACTTGGGTGACAAAATTTTATTTTTTTGCGTGAACAAAAAGAGCTCTCACTTAGGGCGTTTCTAAATTTATTTTAATTTAAATTTCATAATGCCTTAATTCTTGCTAATATATTTTATCTAATTATAATTGTTTTGGATATGTATTGTAATTATCCTTTACAAATTAACTCAATACAAAATATATGTTTACACTCATATTTTTTGAAGGGTGAAATCATGTGTATATATATATCAACGTTATGCATAAATATATATACATAATATTAGAGAGGATAAAGTTATATGATTTGAATTAAGTATTAAATAAGTATTTGATAAAATTTTAATCATTATTTTATACAAATCAAAGCATTGATTAGTGTTGTATTCTCATATACCCGTGGTCATATAGTTATAATGCCTTTTTAAGAGTCATATAATTATAATGTTATTTATTAAAATTACTTATTTTATATTTTAAAAATGATCTATATGGAATGTTTTGGTAAAAACAGCATCTTTCATAGAAAGTTATTTAATCAAATCATAACCTCAGAAGCAAAGGCAAATGCTTCATGAAACGAAACATAGAAAACCCGATGGCGAGGAAAATATTATCTCAATGAAAAATTGAGTCATTTTTAACCTATCTTTGACAAACTTTACATTATATATATAACATAACAAATAATCATACTTGACTAATCTTTGCTCGGTAAAGCGGAAAAAATATTGGAAAAATAAAAATTGAAGGGTAAAATATAAAAGATAGAATATAATTTTATTTACATAGTTGTGCTTTGGTAGGAATGATAGGAAAATTGAATAACTAATACTTCGGTTAGTAAAGCGGAAAAATTAATGGAAAGATGAAAAATCTTAGGAGTAGAAATATAGAAAGAAAATATAATTTTATTTACATAGTTGTGATTTGGTTGGAATGATAAAAAAATTTAAATGATTTTTTTTCATTCATTGTTTGGTAGAATTGAAAAATATGAAGAAAGAAAATGAAATTTAAAAAAATGAATAATTTTGAACTATCATACATCTTTTTCTCATTTTCTCTCGTCCTATCATTCCAGTTTGGAAGGATTAATTTTATGCATTAGATGGAAAATTCATTTTCTTTCTATTTTCCCACTCCTCATTCTATCCTTTTACTTTTTCACTCAACTAAGCACACCTTAAATGACAAGATTCTTGTGCTGTATGGCATGAGAGTGTAAGGTTCAATCCCTACCCATCTCTTCCCCATCCCTCATTTATAAATAAAGAAAAATATCCAAACACATGATAAACAGAAGCGGCAAAATCCACCCCTTCTACTATCATCCTTTCACTCCCTATAGCATCCTCGAAGAAGTCCAAGTGGTTTGGACAACAATGTTACGCAAGCATTTGATTCCATGGAAACTGCATATTTCCTCTTGCCCAAAAACTTAGACTTACTTCTTCTCTCTTAAATCAAAAGAAAAGTGTTGGGACTTAGGATGACTACAAAACTGTCTAGAGCTAAGTCCGGTTACTGAAACGAGTGCTAACTTGCAACTTACAATATTGATGATTATCATTCTTGAGGTTGTGACTAGACCATAAAATTTTGAACACGACTTGAATTTATTTACATGATTGACATAAAAAATGACATGAATAGTTGCATACACGGGTTGCTTGATCTAGTTGCACCATATAAAATCTTAATGCAAGTGCTAGAGTTGTGTGACCCAAATTCTAAGAGATTGCTTGCAAGTCAAGTTAAACAAAATATATCTTCTTTTTAGAAGATTTAGTATTTATGAGTATAATATATTTAGCATTTATTAGCATAATATATTTGACTTTGATTAGAATTAGGTTTTTTCAACCTATAAATAGATGTAGTTGAAACTCCTCTTGAAATCATTCGAATTCGACATAGTAAATTTTCTTCTCCTCTGCGTGTTTTTTTTTCCTTAAAGGGCTTCCACGTAAAATCTGTGTTCTTTATTTTATTTCTCTTTTCTCTGCGATATATTGTCATTACCGACGTTATATTTTTTTTCAAATTGATATTCGAGCTTCCGGGTTTTTCATTTCGATCACAGTAATGGCATCTTTAAAGTATAAAATTCCGCTGTTCGATCGCAACACCAGATTTGCGTTGTTGCAGATAAAGATGCAGGCAGTTCTTGCACAGATGGACTTAGAGGAAGCCCTGCGAGAGGGTAGATAATATGCCTTCGACATTGACAAAGGAAGAGAAGAAGCGCAAGGATCGAAAGGCGTTAACATAGTTACATCTGCATTTGTCTAACGAAATTTTGCAGGATGTGATGAAGGAGAAGATCGCCGCTGCATTATGGAAGAGGCTAGAACAAATATGTATGTCGAAAACTCTAACCAAAGAAGTTGCATATGAAGCAACGTCTTTATGCTCATCGTTTGGAGGAAGGTGCGTCATGCACAAACACTTAATGTTGTTTAAAGAAATTCTCTCAAACTTGGAGGCCATGGAGGTTCAGTATGATAAAAAGATCTAGGGTTGATTCTACTTTGTTCGTTGCCCCCGTCTTATTCAACCTTCAGAGACACGATTTTATATAGCCGCAAGTCTCTCACAGTTGATGAGGTTTATGATTCTTTGACCTCGTATGATAAGATGAAGCATCTTGTGGTTAAAATCGACTCTTAGGGAGAGGGTCTCATTGTTCGTAGGAGACAAGATCGGAATGTTGATGATGATCGTGAAAGGACACAGAAACGGAATCCTCGCGATAAATTTAAGGGTAGATCAAAGTCTTCAAACAGAGATAAAACTTGTAACTTCTGCAAGAAGAAAGGGCACATTAAATCTGAGTGCTATAAGCTACAAAATAATATCAAAATGGAGGCTACGAATCAAAAGGAGGCTACGAATCAAAAGAGAAAACAACCAAAAAATTTCGGTGAAGCTGATGTTGTAGAAGACTACAACGATGATGAACTTCTAGTTGCTTCTGTCAACAATTCAAAAGTGAGCGATGAGTGGATCCTTGATTCGGGTTGCACCTTCCACATGAGTCCCAATCGGGATTGGTTTACAAATTATGAAACAGTGTCTGAAGGTGTTGTTTTGATGGGAAATAATGCTTCGTGTAAAATGATGTTTGATGGAGTTGTCAGGATACTTAATGACGTACGACATGTTCCAGAATTGAAGAGAAATTTAATTTCGTTAAGTACTCTTTATTCAAAAGGGTACAAATACACAGTTGAAAGTGGAATTTTGAAGATTTCCAAAGGTTCCCTCGTTGTGATGAAAGGGTAGAGAAAGACTGCCAAGTTATATGTTTTGCAGGGTTTTACTGTTATTGGTGATGCAGCTGTCGTTTCCTTTTCCTTGTCAGATAATGATATTACTAAACTTTGGTATATACGCCTAGGGCATATGAGTGAGAATGTCATGGCAGAATTAAGCAAAAGAGGTCTTCTTAATGGGCAAAGAATTTAAAAAAATAAAGTTCTATGAGCACTGCGTTTTTGGGAAGTAAGAGAGAGTTCGATTCACTAGAGGAATCCATAACATGAAGGAAATGCTAGAGTATATTCATTCTAATCTGTGGGGGCCATCAAGAGTGCCTTCAAGAGGTAGAGCTAATTATATGCTAACTTTTATTGATGATTTTTCCAGAAAAGTTTGGGCATCCTTCCTAAAGCAGAAAAGCGATGTGTTTTCTGCATTTAAGTCTTAGAAAACTATGATTGAAAAAACAGACAGAAAAATAAATAAAATACCTCCGCATAGATAATGGCTTAGAGTTTTGTTCTGATGAGTTTAATAAACTGTACAAGTCAGAAGGGATCGTGAGAAACTTGACAGTTCGTCATACTCCACAGCAAAACGGCGTTGCAGAACGAATGAATAGAACGATCATGGAGAAGGTTCGATGTATGTTGTCAAATGCCAACTTACCAAAGTCGTTTTGGTAAGGGCGACCTCTCTCGCATGTTTTCTGATCAATCGATCTCTATCCGTTGCCATTGAGAAAAGACTCTACAAGAGGTATGGTCTGGTAATCCTGCTAATTATTCTTATTTAAAGATATTTGGGTGTCCTGTATATGCTCATGTTGATAATGGAAAATTGGAACCGAGATCCATTAAATGTGTTTTTCTTGGTTATAAAGCTGGTGTAAAAGGGTATAAGTTATGGTGTCTTGAAAATAGAAAAGTTGTGATTAGCAAATATGTTGTTTTTGATGAAACTGCTATGTTACCTAACTTATCTCTTAAAGACTCTTCCAATAAAGAAAATCAAAAGCAGGTGGAGCATCAGATTAATACAGAGTTGACTCCTCAAACCAGTACAAAAATTGAGAATAGAGTTGCTTCTTCACCACAATACTCTATCGCCAAAAATAGAACTAGAAGAGAAATTAAACCTCCAAAGAAATATGCCGAGGCTGATCTAGTTGCTTATGCTTTAAATGTGGCCAAAGATATAGATGCAAACCCAGAGTCGTCTAATTATTCTGAGGCGGTTAGCTATGAAGACTGAGAAAAGTGGATGTTTGCTATGCAATAGGAGATGGAATCACTCCACAAAAATAGAACATGGGATCATGTGAAACTTCCTAAAGGTAAAAAGGTTATTCGCTGTAAATGGGTGTTTAAAATGAAAGAAGGGACTCCAGGGGTTGAAGAACCCAAATATAAAGAAAGGCTTGTTGCAAAGTGTTACAGTCAAAGTAGTGGACTTCACAGATGTGTTCTCCCTAGTTGTGAAGCATAGTTCAATTCGAGCTTTGCTTGGTATTGTGGCAATGTATGATTTGGAGCTTGAGCAGTTAGATGTAAAAACTGTATTTTGCATGGAGAACTTGAGGAAGATATTTACATGTAACAACCAGAGGGTTTTATAGTCTCAAAAAAAGAGGACTATGTTTGCTTGCTGAAAAAGTCTCTTTACGGTTTGAAACAGTCACCAAGACAGTGGTACAAGAGGTTTGATTCCTTTACGACTTCTCTTGATTTTAAAAGTAGTTTTGATAGCTGTGTTTACTTTAAGAAAAACAGTGATGGTTCTTTTGTGTATCTACTTCTTTATGTTGATGACATGTTGATAGCAGCAAAAGATAAATGAGAGATAAGAAAGGTCAAAGCCCAACTAAGTGAAGAATTTGAGATGAAAGATTTGGAACCAGCAAAGAAGATACTTGGTATGGAGATTCTCAGAGATAGAAAAGTAAGTAAATTGTACCTAAGTCAGAAGAGGTACATTGAGAAAGTTCTTTGTAGGTTCAATATGCAGAGTGCTAAGCTTGTTAGTACTCCTTTGGTAGCCTATTTCAGACTTTCATCGAATTTGTCTCCACAATCAAATGATGAGATTGAGTACATGTCACATGTTCCATACTCTAGTGCAGTGGGATCTCTCATGTATACTATGGTTTGTTCACATCCAGATTTATCATATGCAGTCAGTGCAATTAGTAGATACATGGAGAATCCCGGTAAAAACATTGGAAAACAGTTCAGTGGATTTTAATATACTTACGAGGTACTACTGATGTTTGCTTACAGTTTGGAAGAACTAGAGATGGAGTCATTGTGTATGTTGATGATGATTTTGCTAGGAGACCCTGATAGAAGAAGATCTCTCACTGGTTATGTCTTTACAATCGGAGGTTGTGCAATCAATTTGAAAGCTACTTTGAAAACTACAGTTGCTTTGTCTACCACTGAAGCTGAGTACATGGCGATTACTGAGGCTTGTAAAGAAGCTATTTGGTTGAAGGGACTCTTTAGTGAGCTCAATGAAAACCTTCAAATCAGCATATTATTTTGTGACAGTCAGAGTGCCATCTTCCTTACAAAAGATCAAATATTTCATGAGAGAACAAAACACATTGATGTTCGATATCATTTTGTTCGTGATATTATTGCTCGTGGTGATATTGTTGTGAGCAAAATTAATACTCATGAAAATCCTACAGATATGATGACTAAGTCACTTCCTATAACTAAGTTTGAGCATTGCTTAAACTTGTTGGTGTTCATTGTTGAAGTTAAACCCTTAAGGGGTTTTATGGAAGAGGTGGGGAACTTGTTCGTTGAGAGTTTGCGGTGAAAAACTTGTTCATTGAGAATTCGTGTCAAGGTGGAGATTGTTAGAGTTGTGTGACCCAAATTTTAAGAGATTGCTTGCAAGTCAAGTTAAACAAAATATATCTTCTTTTTAGAAGATTTAGTATTTATGAGTATAATATATTTAGCATTTATTAGCATAATATATTTGACTTTGATTAGAATTAGGTCTTTTCAACCTATAAATAGATGTAGTCGAAACTCCTCTTGAAATCATTCGAATTTGACATAGTGAATTTTCTTCTCTTCTGCTGTGGTTTTTTCCCGAAAGGGTTTCCACGTAAAATCTGTGTGTTCTTTATTTTATTTCTCTTTTATTTGTGATATATTGTCATTATCGATGTTATATTTTTTTCAGCAAGCTTAGCTATTGCAAAAAGTATATGAAAGGTATAAAGGAGAAAAAAAGACACATTACCTTGCATTTCCTGGTATTCAAGCTATAGTGAAAGCAATTATCCCTGAAAACTATCTAAAAGAAAATTTCATCCCACAGTAATACAATTTGAGAAGACAAATTCAAAATAGATAGTTTATGCCATGTAAAGATCTCTTAGGAAAAAAAAAAAAAAAACTTGGATATTCAAAATAGACACCTAGCACTAGCAGCAATCAAGATAAAAGGATGCATGTAGACAAGCAAAACGAATCCTGGGGGAGCAAGGCTTGAAGAGATGATGCCATAAGAATACTACAGAGTTCAAATACCTCATCTCTTGATGAATGTTCAGCTTCAAATTTCACCTTTTCAAAAGGAACAGATGCATTTATTGAAGGGTATAAAATCCTTATCTCGGTGGCTTGAGGCATACATTGACTATGAGACATTTCACCTTAATAAGATAAAATAAAGGAATCATTTCATATAAACAAAAACTAAAATGATATTTGTATCTAGTGGAAGATGTGAGAAGATATTTACTTTCTCTTCTTTAGTTTACAATCATAAGCCCATACACCACAAATACCAACATTTGATAACAGGTCCCACAGTAAATCCAGTAGACTCCAGTTTGAAACATACAAGAAACAATGGGTAGTACAAATATTCAGGATGCCGGTTATCAGTAAGTAAAAAAGATTCTAAAAGAATAAATGAATACAAGGATTTCACTTCTTACAGCTAACTGATTTAGACATTTTTTCACTTGCTTTGGTTACTTTTATGTGATACTAACTTGTTTTATTTTGGTCATATTTGTATGTCATTTCATACTTAAAAGGCGATTCTGCTTTTAATTACTAAGTTAGAATGCTTGTTATGGAGAACGGATTCCTTGATAAAGTAGAAGATAATGCGACCGTGCCTATATGGTCAGGGAAGACACAGCTTGAGAAGGGAGATAGTCTAGTCGAGGGGCACATATTAGAATTATTGGACTTCACTCGTATCAGTGTGACACAGAATGAGCTCCAAGAACTAAGAGATATATGGGCTTGTTGGGATGAAGCAACTAGGCAACTTTTCTACCTTAATTATGGTGATCTACCCTACTTACTCGACATCAGAGTGGACAAACACTTGTTTCGGGCTATGACTCAATATTGGAATCCCGCTTATAGCTATTTTACGTTTGGAGAAGTGGATTTGGTGCCTACCGTGGAGAAATTGCTTCGCTGTCAAAGGGCTCGAGTCGACAAAATTTACTTGTACGCTTAATGCACCGACTTTTGTAAAGAAGTTGATGAGTATCAACGGATGAGCGAACAATGGGTCATGGCACAGATTCAGCAGAAGGGTGAAGGAAATGCATTCCTTGGGTAAGCTTGAGAGACCTGATGGTGGCACACCCAGATGTTAAGAGGAAAGTTGACATTTTCGCCTTAAGTATCTATGGCTTGGTAATTTTTCCCAAGGTTTTGAGGCATGTAGATGAAGCAATTATTGATTTGTTCGATCGTCTTGAAAGGTGATTATGCCCAGTATTAGCGATTCTCTTCAAACCTTTAGATCTTTAAACTCGCGTCTTAGAGCAGGTGAGGAAGATTCAGGAGTTATAATTGGGTTCCTCTGTTAGGGATCCGGGGCCGTTGGGTATGCTCCTTTGCTCGTGCTAAGGCAATACCAATCGAGACAGTTTATACCGATAACGCATGGGTTAGCGATTTGAATTCTCGTATAGTGGGAATAATTATAAGAAAAGATTTTGAGAAGTTTCTGATGCGTGGAAGCAGATTCACGAATAAAAAGAGTTGTTATGGGTCCAATGGCAACCTTCAATATAATACATGATTTGAGTAGGAGAGTAAACGATAATATCCTCGGCGGCACAAGATGCTTTCGATCGATAGAGGAATACCGCAAGTAGTCCTTCTAAGTTGGAGATCATGAAGCGTGACTTTGAAAGTAAAAATTCGAGTTAGGAAAAAAGATAGAACAACCGAAAGAGGAAAAAATGAATTTGATGTTAGATATTGATATCCAGAAATCAGAGGCTGAGAAGCTGAGGAAAGGAAAAGGAAGGCTGAAGAAGATTTGGATAGCTTGAAGACCGATTACAAGAAGTTGCATCTATCAATGAGGACTGCTGGGCTGGGTAAAACCTCAAAACAATGGCTTCAAGAAGTTCAGGAGGAGAAGACCAAGGTCGACCAGTGGAAGGAGAGATTCCATGGGGTTCAGACACAAAATGATGCCCTAAAAAAGATTGTGGGTGAGAGCCAAAGGTAAAATAAGATGCTAAGAGCTCGAGTAGTAGAATTAGAGAAGGAATTGTGTCAAAGTCACAACTCTACGGTGAAGTTGGAATCAAGCCTAAGCCAGATTGAAGAGTTGAAAGGAAAGGTGGTGGAGCTCAAACGGTGCTCTGAATAAAGAAGCTCGGATCCAACTATTGGAGGCGTATAACCAATGAGGAAAAGAACAACTTCAACGATCCCGTAACTAAGTCGAGAAAGAGACTACCTTATGGTGTTGCTGACTCGACATTTGTGAAGTGGCCGACCATTTACAAACTTTAGTTGCTTCAGTGATGTGTTAAGTATAGTATACGAGTCAACGCTCGGACCGTGGTCGAGAGTTAGCTTCGCTTCTTGAGAAAGTTAAAACTTTGGGCATAAGGGCTAGGTCGATATGTGACTCTGCTTTTATGTAAAGGATTTTGTTTTTTCAATAAGTATTCTAAAAGAAATTGAATCAATCGACTTTTATTTTTGCATTCATTCATTTGCATTACATTTCATGCATTGGCATTGCATCACAACATTTGCATTAAATATCATAAGACAACCCTATTAACTAGAGGTCATACTATAGTTATCCTGGAACACCGCTATTATACTCAAAAAAAGACGAGAGCAATGGATCAAAGGATGGAAAGGTTAGAGCAGATGCAGAAAGAGATACAAAACCAACTGCAGGCTCAGATGCAAGAGCAGTTAGCCAAGATCCAACAGGATATGAGGGATCAAATGCTGGAATCCCAGAGAAGTATGATGAGCCAGCTAACACAGTTGTTGACTGGAGGGCCTGGAAACGGAAAAAGGCATATGGTCGATACTGGAGAAGATAATGAAGATTTTGCTTACCCTCCGGGCCTGGCCCCGACAAGTTCCCAAGTGCAACCACCAAGAGTGTCGGTCAATATCAAACCTCAACACCAATCCGGCCTTCAAGACTAGTAAACTTCCCCGCAGGCTCGAGCTTCAACCCCGAAGTCAATTTGGTAAAACCAATGGTCCCAAACTTCGATGAGGTGGAAGAATGGGAGAAAGTAAAAGCAGAGCTTCCAAAAGAGTTCGAAGATCAATACAAATGGTCGGAGGAGAAGTTTTGAGCATTGAAAGTGTTGATCACCAAGGCGTGGATGCTGTTGTCGAGTCTAGTCTCCTGCATTAGTACTTCCTCCAAGTTCAAGATGCCAGAGTTTAAAAAGTACAACGGGACTAGCTGCCCAGAGGCCCATATTACGATGTTCTATCGAAGAATGACAGATATGTCAACAATGATCGATTGTTGATCCAACGCTTCGGATAGTCTTGGTGCAAGAAAATGGTATAATCACTTGAGTTGTACCCAAATCAAATTGTGGAGAGATTTACGCAGCTTTTATCAAGCATTACGATATGACCGATATAGCACCGGCGTGATCACGTTGCAAAACATGGAGAAAAAGTCAAGTGAAAGCTTGAAGTACACCCAAAGATGGAGGAGTTCGCTACACAAGTCCAAATGCACCACATTAGAAAAGGAAATGACCATGCTTTTCATCAATACCTCAAGGCACCTTTCATTAACCACATGTTGGGGGCACGACTAAGAGTTTCAGACATGGTGATGTCAGATGATAGAACGCGATCGTGTAATATAGAGTGCGAGAGAGTACAAGAAGAAGCGGTGCCAAAGGGAAGGTGAAGTAGGAAATATAAGCTCAAGTTATCCTAAGCCTATTACTATTACCCAACCGAGAGGTAGCTATGGGCCAAGAGGTCCGACCAAGATAAGAGCCTAACACGAGACAAGACCGAGAAATTCCAATTTACTCCTATACCGTGACGTATAAGGAGTTGTATAAGACTTTATTCGACATGCTACAACCTCCATATCCTAAGTGGTATGACACAAACGCCAGCAGAGTACCATGCGAATGTAGTAGGTCACCGACAGAGAAGCGCACTTCATTCAAAAGACTAGTCGAGACTTATCAAGGCGGGGTAGTAGACTTCATGACCCACCGGTGGAGGAAATTACATACATCATGTTGATAATGGGTAAACGCGATAGTTGAAAAACAGGGGAAGGAGGTTCAAACAGAGATTGCCGAGGTCGAACCCCATTGAGAGAGATTTGGAAAGAAATACAAAAATTGGGTTAGTTACGCAAGAGAATGTGAACAGATCTCAAGATACAAGGAACTCTCTGGAGTTCCATGACAAGGAAGGCCATGAAATCTAGCAATGTAGCTAATTGAGCCCTAGTACAAGGGCTAATGGATAACAAAGAGCTGGGGTTCTTTGACTTGGTGAAAAGAGAAGACGTATGTTCCATGTATGAGGGTCAGAGAGGATCCTAAAATTAATCACCCACTGGTGATTATCACACAGCCAGGGGTCGACGAGGTCAGAGTAAAGCTGGCACCGAGGGTCGAAATTAAAAAAAATCGTGACTGCTCCTTATAAGGGCACACCGATAGTTGTAATCAGAAGACTCGTAACTCCTCTTTCGAGGATTATAATTCAAAAACCCGTGACTTTTCCTTATAAAGATGACAAGAGGGTACCTTGGAATTACAATTGTACTGTGATAGTTTTTAGGAAGAGAGTTCACCAAAGACACTCAACCTGTAAGTGGGTTCTCTATGATGAGAGGGGAGATGAGAAGACAGACCAATCGGTTAATGAGCCAAAGAGCGTAGTGATGCTAGAGAGTTTTTAAAGTTCTTGAAGCAGTGAGTACAAGTGTTGTGGAACAATTGCACGTTAGCGGACGCACATCAAGATCGGCTTTGATCCTAAATTCGAGGTACATCGCGGTCGCACTAATGAGAGTGTTGAATGAAATTTATGTTGTCAAGACATTTCAAGAAACAAACTAGACCGCCTCATTAGTAACATAAGCGCAGACAATTTCATTTCTTTTAGTGATAATGAAATCACTTAGGGGCATAAGTCCACCAAAGCTTTACACATTACTACCGATGCAAAGGTACATTAAGGGTATTAATCGACAACGGGTCAAGACTGAATGTCTTGCCCTATCTACACTAAACAAAGTTGCCAAGAGATGACTCTCATATGAAAACATGCCAAAATATAGTGAGAGCATTCGATGGTACCAGAGAAAAGTAATGGGAAGATTGAGATACCTCTCTAATCGGGCCAAACACGCAGGAGGTAGACTTTTCGTAATGGACATCAAACCTTCATATAATCTTTTATTAGGAGGCCTTGGATCCACTTCCAGGATATTCATTACACCAAAAGGTAAAGTTGGTGATAAAGGTAGCTTGATCACCATAAATGCAAAAGAGGATATTATTGTCTACTTACGTGCACCGTATATGAGAATGATATGGAGGCTATAGAGTGTTCCTTTAGGTCGTTAAAGTTTGTAAATTCAACTTTCATCGACAAGATCCCCGGCCTAAACTCTCTCAAGCAACAAGGACGGGCCTACAATTGACAATAGGAAGAGAGCACCGCCTGAGGGGACTTGGAAAATATCTCTAGGGTCCATTTATTAGAGATCTATTCACTCATTGGATCTTTGCCTTTTGACTGCAGAAGTGGTTTCCTGGGCTGATACTCCTATTTCATAAGCAACTAGAAAAATCTTCACTATATGATTGTATATTTGTATTCAGCAGGTACGAAGTAGCAAGTCTCAACAGTAGCCCTTAATATTTAGGACCATGATCAAGAGAACTGTAACCTTCAGCTTCGTTTTTGTGAAAAACAACTTTACTCTGCTCATCTTCTTCGCCATCACTTTCAGCAGCATTAGTATCCCACTTTGCATTCTCTCCATAACTTTTAGCTGCAAGTTTTTCTCAAGTTCTTCCAACCTCGACATTATACGAGCATATTCATCATCCTCAGGTGCACCCATTAATTTGTTTTCTTCAGCAAAAGTAGGACATCCTTTCTCCAAATGACCTGAAAAGGGAAAAATAAATTAATTTCAATCCTCAACTTCAGAAAAGTAATCAAGAACCTTTTTAATTAATCCTAATCAATTAGGAAAAGAAAACTAACATTCATCATATAAGTAGGCTGCATGATGAGGAACACCTTGGCAATAAAAATTTGAACAGTATAGGAACAAGTAATGCAACATGTTGGGCAAGCAACTGGAGCTGCAATTAGGTTAGTATGAAGTATCAATTTAGAATCAAGCAGCTGGCATATCATCTTCGCTAAATTAAACAGACTCCAAAGTTCAATATGATGCAAGTAATGTGAAAAAAAAGGAGAAGGAACCTCTGCCTAATTGAGACAGCGGTTCGGTGGTATTTTCCTCTTCATCCTCTTCTCTGAGCTCCACAAGGCCTTCCTGTAACAATAAAATGAAAGTAATCAGTAAATACTAGGTACAAAAGAAATAAGAGTAATGCTTTTTCAACGAATTAACAAACAAAAAATAAGGCGATTGGGAAACTTAATGCTGCTTCAGAAGCTGTGGAATTAAAAAAAAAAAAGAAAGAAAGCTCAATCTACTTCAGGTTCCGATGACTTTCCCCTTCTCTTTAGAATTTCACTAGTTTGTTTAGCTGTTCTTTCTACATAGTAGCTTTCTCCCAGTAGGACCTACAAATTCACATTCTTTTAATGGAAATTACTTGCTTCTTTGACTTTAAATTGAACTCCTAACTTAGCGTAAACAATAATGACACCAGAAACTCATTCGTGTGAACCAAATGACCAGGAAAAACCGCCGATTTCACAAACGGAACCTAGAAAAGATAGCCAAATAACTATTTTGTTTTTAATATTAACCTAACGAATGGACCATGAATCTTTCTAGTAAAATAGATTAACAATAAATGCTAACCATAGTATCGTGGTGAAGTTCGTCGAGGATTTTTTGAACGAGGTTGATAAGGGCGGTATATCGACAATCAGTTCTATCAATTGGTTCATTTCAACTATGCTTCTCTGAAAGCGTCTCCTACACTCGCTTTGCCATCTTTTGCGCTTCCTACGCTGGCAAAATCTATGACAAAGACGTCACCTTTTGGGCAAAATACCTAAATATACCAAAAAAAAAAAAAACTTTATTTACGGAAACGGGTCGTTTTTTTAAATTTACGGAAAAGGTCATTTCCCACAAAACACATTCACGTCAGCGTGTTTTGTGGGGATGCAGCAGGAAAGCGGGCCCTTGGGGAGCGTTTTTTCTACATCAGCACAAAGCGCAATGACGGGGACGCGCTTTGTTGATGTGGCAAAAGCGCTCCCCCGAGGGCGCGCTTTAACCCTACAACGGTCAAAAAATTCCTTATAAAACCCCTCAACCCTTTTATTTTTTTCACACTTTAGTCTTTACTCAACATTCTCTCAACATTCTCTCAAATTCCTCTTAAATTTCTCTTTAAGTCCTTGAAATTTCCTCTCAAATTTTAAAATAGTCCTTTAATATTTACAAAAAAATCATTTTTAATTTTTTAATATATTTTTTTGGAAAATTTTTAGATTTTCAATCGTATTACCAATGGCCGGGGAATTAATTCGTCTAGACAACAAGCACATCTCCATCGATCAAATACAAATGGTAAGTTTTAATTTTAATTTTTTAATATTATTTAATATTTTTTAGGTTTATGCAATTTTAATTAATTTTTATTTTATAATTTTTTAAATAGTCTGTAGATCGGTGTTGCAATGCTATATTCGCAATATGCATGGTCCCCCATCACCGTTGATCGAGAATTACCTGCGGAAAGCGGTTTTTTGGCATGTGGCCACGATAGGCCGGGGGTTCAAGTTGGAGCCTAACTTGATCAGTGCGTTGATAGAGAGGAGGAGACCCGATACGCACACTTTCCATCTTCCATGCGAAGAGTGTACCATCACTCTGGAAGATGTGCAGTTGCAATTGGGATTGCCGGTGGAAGGGTCGGTATTCACGGGGTCCGCAACTTCTACCAATTGGATGGTCGTATGCTACGAGCTTTTGGGTGCCATTCCGGATAACATTCATGAAGGTCGGATCGAGATGGCCTGGTTACGAGACATATTCCTAGAGCCGAATGATGGTTCGACCAAAATAGAAAGAATACGGTATGCTCGGGCATACATTCTTAAGATAATTGGAGGCTATCTGATGTTGGACTGTCTAGAAACCTCGTACACTTGAGATGGCTGCTGAAACTTGTTGATTTTAGAGCAGCCAGTGAATTGAGTTGAGGTCTGCCGTGCTATCAAAGTTGTATTGGGAGATGTGCGGGGCGACGCAACCAAGTAAAGCGAAAATCGGAGGTTGCCTATCACTACTGCAGTCATGGGCACGGTTTCGATTTCTATTTTTATGTCCTCGACTCGACCACCCATATTTATTCCCACTAATAACGAGGTAAATTTAATGTTATATTTTACAATTATTATGTAGATTTAAAGTATAATTGTATGCTAAAAATTTATTTAATTAGGTGAAACCATTCGGCAAGTTATGTTGGAATACCTACCTGGCTTGAAGATATACGGCTTCTATTGGACCAACGGTCGGAATCACAAGTAAGTTTCGAATTTCATATTTATAATTTAGTATTTCGTACTTAGTGTTTAGTGTTATGTATATAACTAATATTTTGGTCATGTTAATATAGTTTCAATAGACACCGTACGAGGATCCGGCAATTCGGGTAGTAATTCCGGAGGAGTTCTTGCAAAATCAAAACATTTGGAATGTGAGGGTCCCATTGATCAACTATGCGACCATGGAGATGCACCAGTCGATCGGTTTCTGCGACAATTTGGATTCTGACAACCGATTCACGTGCCACCTAAGGTGCTCGATGATGAACATAAAGTCGACTTACGGCAGTTGCACACGTATTGGCTAAGATTTTGGTCAGCACATATCGAGATGTGGGAGAACCGGTATGACTATTTACCTATCCGAGAATCGATCGTCGTTTCTGAGTTAGTGTGCGTGCCAGAATACATGCCATGGTTTAGGATCCATGGTAAGCTGTATTTGTTGTTGGAAGAAGAGAGGCGGCGACAACTTCGTGAACAAAGGGAACGACGATGCCCTTTAAATCCAAGGAGAAGGGGTGATGAGATCGGACCATCAATGGCGCAAACACGATTCTGGACCCATCAACAGCGCCCACACAATCCACCGAGCCCATCACTTCAGCCGACGACACCGACATCACGACCTTTGGCCTTTATGCCAAAAGTGCCTTAGCCCTTATATGTATCCTAACCCATATATGTTTCCTTTTCCCAGTCCCACCCAAGTTGGAATGCATGGCGGGCTCGAGTCCGTTCCAACTACTCCGACCGGCCACCGATCTTGAGGCCGCTGCTGCGTGAGGATCACAGGAGGCGCCATTGGGAGCACTTCTTTTACCGGTTTCTTTCAGACGCGAGATTCGAGACACCCTGCCGTGGTTTATGCAAACACCTCCGCAATCGTTATTTTATCAAGGTGGGTCATCTTTCCAACACCCACAACTGCACTCCATCTTTAGAGGAACCAAAATCCCACTGAGGTTCCACGACCCATGGGAAGCTAGAAGAAGGAGGAATCCGATGCGTGAATCAGAGACCACCCGTGTGGCATGATTAAATTCAAGCATCAACATTGATTCGATGGGCTTTTAATTTAATATATTTAATAAAATAAGAAGTTGTTTTTATTTTTATTTTTGTAATTTAGTTTTAATATATTTAATAAATTAAGAAGTTGTTTTTATTTTTATTTTTGTAATTTAGTTTTAATATATTTAATAAATTAAGAAGTTATTTTTATTTTTTTGTAATTTAGTTTTAATATATTTAATAAATTAAGAATTTGTTTTTATTTTTATTTTTATAATTTAGTTTTAATATATTTAATAAATTAAGAAGTTGTTTTTATTTTTATTTTTGTAATTTAGTTTTAATATATTTAATAAATTAAAAAGTTGTTTTCTATTTTTATTTTTGTAATTTAGTTTTAATATATTTAATAAATTAAGAAGTTGTTTTTTTTTTATTTTTTGTAATTTAGTTTTAATATATTTAATAAATTAAGAAGTTGTTTTTTATTTTTATTTTTTGTAATTTAGTTTTAATATATTTAATAAAATAAGAAGTTGTTTTTTTTTTTATTTTTATTTTTGTAATTTAGTTTTAATATATTTAATAAATTAAAAAGTTGTTTTTTATAGTCTAAGGATTGTCACAGACTACTGTAGCAAAAGAGCGTCCACGTGGGAGCTCTTTTCAGTACTCTTACTGACAGTGCATCCTGCTGGAAGCGTTTTGGCCACTGTTTGTTCAGAAATGTTTTCTTAAAATTATTTTACGGAGACTCATCAGAGCAAAAGAGCATCCACGTAGGAGCTCTTTTCAAGATCTTCTTGACAATGCATTCTGCTGAAGTGTTTTGGCCATCGTTTGTTCGAAACGCCTTCTCAAAATTATTTTATCGGAGACTCATCAGTAGCAAAAGAGCGTCCACGTGGGAGCTCTTTTCAAGATTTTCTTGACAGTGCATCCTGCTTTGAAGCGTTTTGGCCACCGTCTGCTCGTAAACGTCTTCTCAAAATTATTTTACGGAGACTCAGAGTAAAAGAGCGCCCACGTGGGAGCTCTTTTCAAGATTTTCTTCTTGACAATGCATCCTGCTTGAAGCGTTTTGGCCATTGTTTGTTCGAAACGTATTTTCAAAATTATTTTACGGAGACTCATCAGAGCAAAAGAGCGTCCACGTGGGAGCTCTTTTCAGTACTCTTGCTGACAGTGCATCCTGCTTGAAGCGTTTTTGGCCACTATTTGTTCAGAAACGTCTTCTCAAAATTATTTTTCCAGATACAACTGTCAAAAAAATTCAAATAATTTTTTTGGCTAATATATTTTGCCCAAAACCCTAAATATGTTTTTACTAAACCCTAATTAACCCTAATCTACTCCATTAAATTTCCCTTAAAAACCCTAAATCTAACGACCCTAAAAAATCATAAACCCTAGCCCAGAAACCTTAAAATTTCATACCTTAACACTAAAAACAACTGAAAGGGTAGACGGGGAAGGAGGGCAAAAGCGCATCCACGTCAGCGCGTTTTGTGGGATCTGTGAGAGAAAGCGCTTGAGGGAGCACTTTTGCCACATCGAGAGAGCGCGTCCCCGTCGAGCACTTTTTGTCGATGTGGCAAAGCGCCCCTAGGGCGCTTTCCTCGGTATCCCCACAAAACGCTACCGACGTGGACGCGTTTTGTGGGAAAATGACCCTTTTTCCGTAAATTTTAAAAAAATCGGTAAATAAAGTTCTTTTTGGTATATTTGGGTATTTTGCCCTCACCTTTCCTTTCGCATCTGTTTTTCCATTTTTATTTCTGGGATAAACTACGCCCAAGTTACTAAACTATTAGTAATTTACATTTTGGTCACTCAACTTTTAAAAGTTACAAAATGATCACTGAATTATTCGAAAGTTTTCATTCTAAGTCACTGAATTGTTAAAATCGTTGTTATATAGCATTCTCTGTTCGCACTGTCTGCACCAATCAAAGCTCTCATTTGCCTTCTCTTTACAGTTCAGGTTTTTTCATGAAACAACTTTGAACATCCTGAATCTCTGAACCAAAATTCAAATAGTTTTCTTCTTTGATCTTCAACACTGACTGTTAAATAGACATATATCTAAGGTATGTTCTTCTATTTATTGATAGGTACTAATCCACTGTTCCGTTTGTCAAGTCGTCACTTAGAGCTTGCGAGACAAATTTTTTTTACTTTTAAAAAACTTAACAGCCCAACGACTTAAATGAAAACTATCAAATAGTTCAATGACCCTTTTGTAACATTTTGAAGTTAAGTGATCAAAACATAAACTTACTAAAGTTTACCCTTATTTTTAATATATCTATTATTAATCTTTGTGTAAATCTATCATTTGGTAATTGAATTTGTTATTAATGTTTAATTTGGTACATGAGATTTTTGTCTCAATTCGATATCCGAGTTTGATTTCAAGATTCAATTTGGTATCCATACTAAATGAAATCATTCCCAATGAATATTTGACATTTGCTCTAGTAAAAATAACATAGATACTAGGATCAAAAAATAAATTCAAGTATTAAATTGAACATTGAAGTCAAACTCAAGTGCTTACTTGAGACAAAAAAAAAAATTAAGAACCAATTTGAACATTAAAGCCAAATTTAAGTAACAAATTGGGAAAAACTCAAATATCAAATTGAACATTGAAATTGATCTTAAGTACCAAATAGTATATTAGCCTTTAATTTGAACATTAAAATCAAACTTAGTGCTAAATTAGAAAAAAAATCAAATATTAAATTGAACATTGAAATTAATCTCAAGTACCGATTAGTATATTAACCTTAATTTTTTTATTATAAAACATCGTAAAAGTGAGACTTTTTTTTATACAATGTCTAGATACAAGGGTGTAAATGAGACACAGATGCTTGTGAGCTACTCGAGTTTGATTCAAAAGAATTTGAACATGGCTCAGTAATTACTGAGCTTTATCAAGCTTGAACAATTCGAGCTATCGATCAAGCTGAATTCGAGCTTAGTAATAATGACTCGAAAAGCTTTCGAGACTTATTGAGCTTTTCATATTTTTATGTTATTAAATTATGTTATTGCTTTTAAAATATATTATATTAACATTAAGCTTAATTATTGAGTTGAACTCAAATGCAAAAATTAATTTTCAAATATAATTTCAATTACATCCTTAGCTAAAACTAAAGGGTAAATATCCCATATATACCAAAAAATAAGAAAAATTATGGAAATATGCTAGTTTGAAGAATATTTACGGGAAAGTACCGTTTCTCCCAAAAACGCGTCCTCCGGGGCGCGCTTTAGCCCTCCAACGGTCAAATCCCAACGGCCAATTTTTTTTTGACCGTTGGGGGCCCTAACGGTCAAAAAAAAGTATAAAACCCCCCAACCCTTTATTTTTTTCACACTTCAATCCTTTCTCAATATTCTCTCAATTTTATCTCAATTTTCTCTCAATTTTCTCTCAAAGTCCTTGAAATTTACGTTCAAATTTCTAAATAGTCCTTTACTATTTACGAAAAAGCCCTTTATAATTTTTTTAATTTTTTTTGGAAAATTTTAAAATTTTTATCGGATTACAATGGCCGGGGAATTACGTCGCCTAGACAACAAGCACATCTCCGTCGAGCAAATGAAAATGGTAAGTTTTAATTTTAATTTTTCAATATTATTTATTTTTTTTCAATTATGCAATTTTAATTAATTTTTAATTATATAATTTTTTAAACAATCAGAGATCGGGTGTTGGAATGTTATATTCGCAACATGCAATGTCCCCCATCGCCGTTGATCTAGACTTACCTACGGAAGCGAGTTTTGGCGCCGCCACGATAGGTAGGGGTTCAAGTTGGAGCCGCCTTTGATTAGCGCATTGATAGAGAGGTGAAGACCCGAGACGCACACTTTCCATCTCGCCATACGAGAGTGTACCATCACTCTAGAAGATGTGCGATTCAGGTTGGGATTACCGGTGGGCCAGGTTCGGTGATCACCGGGTCCACAACATCTACCGATTGGATGGCCAGTATGCTATGAGCTTCGGGTGCCATTCGGATAGAACTCAAGAAGCTCGGATCGATATGGCACGGTTAAGAGACGCATTCCCAGAGCCGAACGAGGTTCAATCAAGTAGAAAGAATACGATATGCTCGAGCATACATTCTTCGAGATAATTGGAGGCTATCGATGCTGGGACCTCTCTAGAAACCTCGTCCACCGAGATGGCTCCTGAACCTTGTTGATTTCAGAGCAGCCGATGAATTGAGTTGGGGGTCTGCCGTGCTATCGAGGTTGTACCGGAGATGTCTTGGGCGACGCCAAGTAAAGCCAAAATCGAGGTTGCCTATCACTCTCCGTAGTCATGGGCATGGTTTCGATTTCCATTTTACGTCCTCGACTTGACCAGCCATATTCATTCCCACTGATAACGAGGTAAATTTAATATTATATTTTACAATTATTTCTTAGATTTATAGTATAATTGCATGCTAAAAGTTTATTTAATTAGGTGGAACCATTCGGTGAGTCATGTTGGAATACCTAACTCGCTTGAGGATATCTGGCTCTATTGGACCAACAATGGAATCACAAGTAAGTTTCAATTTCGTTATTATAATTTAGTATTTCATATGTAGTCTCTAATATTATGTATATAACTAATATTTTGGTAATGTTAATATAGTTTCAATGGACACCTTACGAGGATCCAGAAATTCGGGCGATAATTCCGGAGGAGTTCTTCTAAAATCCGAACAGTTGGCACGTTAAGGTCCCATTGATCACCTACACGACCGTGGAGATGCACCAGCCAGATCGGGTTCTACGGCAATTTGGATTCCGATAACCAATCCCCGTGCCACCGGAAGTGCTCGATGATGAGCACAAAGTGGACTTATGGCAGCCGCACACGGATTGGCCAAGATTTTGGTCAGGTCATATCGAGACGTGGGAGAACCGGTATGACTTTTTACCTATCCGGGAATCGATCATCGTTTCTGAGTTAGCGTGCGTGCCAGAGTACATGCCATGGTTTAGGATCTATGGCAAGCCGTATCTATTGTCGGAAGAAAAGAGGCGACGGCAAATTCGTGAGCGAAGGGAACGTCGAGCCCCTTTAAATCCAAGGAGAATGGGTGATGAGACAGGGCCATCAATAGCGCCTACACATCCGCCAAAGAATACCGTGATAGTCACCGGCCCATCGGTTCACCGACATCACAGCGTCCACCGCTTATGCCAAAAGTGCATACCTACCCCTATATGTATCCTCCTAACTCAGATATGTTTCCTTTTCCCATCCCACCCAAAGTTGGAATGCATGGCGGTTTGAGTCCGTTTCCGACTACTCCTTGGCTAGCCAATCGAGAGGCCGACGCATGTGGGATTAGAGGAGGTGCCGCCGGGAGCAGCTTCTTTCTACTAGGCTCCTTCGCCGACGGATGATCACCCCACCGTAGTTTATGCAAACACCTCGGTCATTATTTTATCAAGGTGGGTCATCATCGCAACACCTGAACTGCACCCACCGCTTGAGGAACCCGATTTCACTTTGAGGTTCCACGACCCTTAAGCTAGAAGAAGGAGGAATCCAAATACAGAATCACGAATCGCCTGTGGCATTGGTTTCCACCCAAGATCGACTCTAAACCCTAATTTAGTTTTGTAATTTTTTTTGTAATTTAATTTTAATATATTTAATAAAATTTGAGTTTAATTTTTTTATTTTTGTAATTTAATTTTAATATCTTTAATAAGATAGAAATGATTTAATTTTTTGTAATTTAATTTTTTATATTTAATAAAATTTGAGTTTAATTTTATTTCTTTTGTAATTTAATTTTTTAATTTAATTTTAATATCTTTGATAAGATAGAAATGGTTTAATTTTTTATATTTAATAAAATTTGAGTTTAATTTTATTTCTTTTGTAATTTAATTTTTAATTTAATTTTAATATCTTTGATGAGATAGAAATGGTTTAATTTTGTTTTGTAATTTAATTTTTTATATTTAATAAAATTTAAGTTTAATTTTATTTCTTTTGTAATTTAATTTTGTTAATTTAATTTTATTATCTTTGATAAGATAGAAATGATTTAATTTTTTTGTAATTTAATTTTTTATATTTAATAAAATTTGAGTTTAATTTTATTTCTTTTGTAATTTAATTTTTTAATTTAATTTTAATATCTTTGATAAGATTGAAATGATTTAATTTTTTTGTAATTTAATTTTTTTTATATTTAATAAAATTTGAGTTTAATTTTATTTCTTTTGTAATTTAATTTTTAATTTAATTTTAATATCTTTGATAAGATAGAAATGGTTTAATTTTTTTGTAATTTAATTTTTTATATTTAATAAAATTTGAGTTTAATTTTATTTCTTTTGTAATTTAATTTTTCAATTTAATTTTAATATATTTGATAAAATAGAAATGGTTTAATTTTTTTTGTAATTTTGTAATTTAATTTTAATAACTTGAATAAAATAAAAGTTCTTGTACAAAAGTTCACCGCTTTTCCTCCAAAAAATAGAAATTACATAGCCACTAGGAGACAAAAAGCTAAGAACACGGTCAACTATTCCGATTTGGACACGAGCGAGATGTATGGCTCGAGTTCCTACACCATCCATGACAATGACTTTAGTTGCTCGTTTCTGATATCCATATTGTTGCGTATTCTAGTCGAGTAAGGTCGACCTTTTGGTTTCGCCTCAATTGTCTATCCCAAACAATGACTTATACTGATGCAAGCGATACCGACTACCACTTACGTTTATCTCGGATCGGTAGGAATACGTGTCTCCACACGTTGTACATGTTTTCTAATTTGTACACTTCGTCAACACATTTCATGGAATTAAGACGGAGATTCGACAAGCCGCAAGTACATGAGCACATGGGTAACGGCGCATCAAATATCCCACGATCGTGAGGTCCTATTTGTCAAGTGTACACGATAATGCCCGCCAACAATACCTTGGTTCGGTCTGTTAAACTCCGTGACACGAAACCATAGTGTCAAGGTGTTCGCAAGGTGTTCTTCCTTCCCACGGTTTATTTCTTGCAAGACCTTCGGTCCATACATGGCCTCCTTGCATCGCCTCTATAACTCATTGCTCTCTTGAAAATAGTGCTTAAACTAAAATATGTCTCCCACATAACCGATATAATCGGCGGATGATGAGTTCCTTTTAGAATGTAATTTATGCATTCACCAGTTTGTGGTCATATGACCATATCGTAGGTCGCCATCATATGCTTGTGTCCACTGCTTTAAAGGAATATTGCACGGAGTAGTTTGCGCCTTGACATTATCTCGGCGCAAATCGGCAAAGATCTCGTTAAAACGGTCTTTATTGATCTCGTACCCTACCAACATACGTTGATAGCGAATATTACATACCGCTCTTCAATTGAGAATAAATTGAATATTACAAATGAAATTATATTAATAGATATTTCATACCCATATTGGTCACTTGTTGTTTCTGTCTTTTAGATCGATGTTGCCCATAGTAGTTGAATGAAACATGCCTCAGGCAATATCGATGGTGTGTGCGATGCCACATTCTTCCCTGGCGTTCTATTGCCGTAAGTATTCCAGGGCCTCGATCCGATATAGCGCATATGTCAGGTTGAGGACAGACATGCCTCATTAACCTAGATAGGAAGAAGTCCGGTCATCACCGACTCCCGATGTTATTGCGAATGCAATCGGAAGGATTCTCCACAAATCTTGTGCCACAGCCTAGCAATAGCCGATCGTATATCTACCATACATAAAGGTACCATCAATTTGTACCAATGGCTTGCAATATGTAAAAGCATCTCGGCATTGCTTAAATGTCCGTAATGTACGCTTGAACACTGCGCATCCATGGAGCAGACGATCGTTGTAGTACGTCGGTTCCGTTTCAAGGTCTGTCGTGCTTCCTGGGACATATCTCTCCAGCATCTGACACCACTGCCACACTTCATTATATGAAGTGTCCCACCGACCATGCAACTTTTTTAACGCCTTTTGCTTGGCTATCTAAGCCTTTCTGTAAGAGGGCGTGTACCCTAATTGGCTACGAATATTGCCAATTATGGCCGGCACCGTAGTCTTGGGATCGACCTTCACCGTTGAGATTATTAAGTCAGCCAACATGTCTGAATCCATCCTCGGATGATCTTATTTTACACCTGCCATCAAGTCGTTAAATAATACAACATTACATAATATTAGTGTTATTCAAATCATTGAACACATAGTGGTCTTTGTCTCAACAAGACATGTATGTGGACCTTTGTACTTTTGACCTCCCACAACCCCGCCTTTTCCTCAACGACGCCATGATTTTCCATGAACATGTGTCATCTTGCACTGTACACTTCGCCTCGTACTTATCGAGCTTAGATTTAACCACATTGTAGTTAACCTCGTTCCTGATGCTGTATTATTTCAATGCAACAAGAAAAGTATTCTTGTTGGAAAATTGGTTACCAACTTCTAATTGGTCCGAATCCAACGAAGAATTTGTACGGTCACGCGTCCGGTATGGTAGTTTAGGAATCTCCAATGCATCATCTTGAGATAGATCAACATTATGCATGTGGGCTGGAGGTGAGTACGCCCTGAATAGCGGATCTTCTTCTTCTTCGTCTGAATCGCCCTCAACGTCTTCAGGTACAATTGGAACGGACTCCGGTTCAGAAAATAATCCAACTTCTGCACCGTCGGGCCCTGGCTCCCGAGGTAGATCCACATCGGATTCATCGTCCGACCCTCCATAACCTACAACAAACGAGGGCCCCTCGCCGGTGGATATCGTCGGGAGTACATCATCCCTCCTTAAACATCTTTCGTAAAGATTCCAATCATATGTGTATTGCCAACCACTAGAAGTTGATGACGTCCCCCAATACGTATTTCTATCATTAGAAGTCGAATGACATATATGCATGTCCCATCCACCAACCGAGTGTCGTGTAGGGGGTTATGTTTTCCATACTACCACCGCACACGGGCACTTTTGTGTTTTGTCTCCCACTTACAGAGTGTCGGCTTAGGGTCGTGTATTCCCCTCGAACGGCGAGAGATGTTGAGGTTGCGAAAAGATCACTTGGAGATGAAAATTCTACATATAACTCGAGATAGGCGATCCATCGGCAAGATGTGTCTCCACCATTGCCTCAAGGCTCAAGACCTTTGATGTCGAATGAGTCATATCTCATTGGATCAACCAAGCTCAAAATCTATACTTAATAGATCGAACTTTCATTGGCATTGTTCAATATTTTACGCCTAATTCTTTTGCGGTTCTACCAAATCGACGTTCGATTAAAACTCGATCCTACTGTGTTCTCGATAAGAAAACAATACCATTTTCGTGTCACGAACTTCACCATTGTAGTAAATAACAACATTAATCGTTCACTCATTTTCAATGTTTTTTCTTTTGCCTGAATTTGCCTTCTGCCACGAGAATGAAATTTGGTGATTTATAGCCTAAGTTTGCGGAGACTCATCAGAGCAAAAGAGCGTCCATGTGGGAGCTCTTTTCGGTACTCTGCGATAATGCACCTCGCTAGAAGCGTTTTAGGCCACTGTTTGTTCAGAAACGTCTCCTCAAATTAATTTTGCTGGAGACCACTTTGTAAAAGAGCATCTATGTGGGAGCTCTTTTCGATACTCTAGCGATAGTGCACCTGTTGGAAGCATTTTCGCCACTTTGTTTGTTCGTAAACGTCTCTCAAATTAATTTTCTTTGGAGACCATCAGAGTAAAAGCGTCCACGTGGAGCTCTTTTCGGACTCTTGCCGACAGATGCACCTCTTTGGAAGCATTTTTAGCCATCGTTTGTTCGAAACGTCTCCTCAAAATTATTTTGCCGGAGACTCATCGCCCAAAAATTTAATTAATTTTTCATCTTGCAAGTGGGCGGGAAGGGAGGCAAAACGCGTCCCACGTCGGTAGCGTTTTTGGGATATTCGAGCTAAAGCGCACCAGAGGACGCGCTTTTGTCCACCTCAAAAAAAGCGCCGCTTACGTGGGCGCGCTTTTGTTAAGGTGGACAAAAGCGCCTCGCGCGCTTTAGCTCAGATCCCCAAAACGCTACCGACGTGGACGCGTTTTTGAGGAAAACGGTACTTTCCCGTAAATATTCTTTAAACTAGCATATTTTCATAATTTTTCTTTATTTTTGATATATATGGGATATTTACCCAAAACTAGAAATACTCTTTCTTAACTTTTAAATAAAAAATGAATAGTATATTGAGAACATCACCAACACCAACCATCAGAGTTAAAACAGTAAAAATTGAGAGTTGAAAATTGAAGTTGGGTTGCGTGCCTGTGATTTTTTTTTTCTATTTTTCTACGTATACGTTTGGGGCTAAGGACTTTCTACAAATAAAATAATTATAAGAAAACCTACAAAGAAAATCGATTATTATGATTGATAATAAAAATATTTTAAAATATATATTTTGAAATATCAATTTAAGACTTCAAAATTTCTTCTTTCATTAAATTAAAATTTAATTGATTTTATCACCACTCAATTTCTTAATTTTGTTAATGATATTAAAGTTTGGTAAAAACAATTAAATAGATAGGATACTAATCTAAATTACCTTTCCAATCTTTTTAACGTTGACTGCCTTTTTCTTTTAATTTTTTGGTGAATTAACACACAATTTTCTAATTTTTCGATGTGAACCAACGGTTAGAAGAGTATTAGTTGGCGGCTAAAACTATTATTAATTAATAATACATTAAATATGTTTGATATTAGAATTAAAAATTAAATTAAAGTATAAATAAAATAAAATTTAAATACATAAATATATTATATTAAAAATATTAAATAAATATAATTATTATTATAGTGTTGTTATCAATTTCAAGTTAATGTTGAGTTAATTTGTGATACTATATCAATTAACAACATTATTGATGTATAAAATTGATTAAGGTAATAAAATATACATGGCGAAATTAAAATGTATAAAAAAATTAAAAAATACTTGGTTGAGTGTTAAGCTTAGAGTTATTGAAATGTAATTCATATGAGTTCAAATCCCAACATATATCTATTTTTTATTTTAAAATTAAAAAGATTAAAATATTATTGAATAATATAAGTTGTTTTAAATATGCAAAATTATTTTTTAATTTTTAATTTGATTAGTGTTCAATTGATTCGTAACACCAAACTCAAGAAATTTATTAGTAATATAGATTAAATTATTATTTTAATTTAAATGATAAAATTAAATTAATAAAAAATTGATGATTTAGTTTAAATTCTATCATGTTTATCTAATTTTTAAAATTATCAACATATAAAAATATAAATATTCTCACAATAGTAATTTTACTTTGTTGAAGAAAGGGTTTTTCTGATAATTTCCTAATTATATAATACCAACTTAATATTAAGTAAATGATATATTCCTTTGTTTTGGTACATAGAAAATATTATAATAATAGAAACGAATCATATAATTTAGCTGTTCTCATGTCTAAGCCTCTAACTAATAAAGATTAAGAAAACTTTAATACACCAAAGATGGTAAGGACCAAACATCAGTTGACTCTCCCTAATTGGTACGTGATTCTAACTCGCTCAAGGAGCGCGTATTGTTATAAACTAAACCTAGAGGGCCGAAACTCTTTTTCTCGACTTATAATCACCAAAACTCGAGCAAACATGTCAACAACAACAAACAACCACTTTGCCAAACCCTTTTAGATTAAAAATTTGTTCATGTATACTTCACGTATTTTCTGAATATATATTTTGTATTAAGTGTGCTGCTTTTTTTTCTGAAAGTTCTCTTTGGGGTATCTTTTTTGTTGTTTGTTTATATTAAAACCAATATAAGAATTAAATTTATATATACAACACAAGGGAGGGGAGAGAGAGAGAGAGAGAGAGAGAGAGAGTTAGTTTGTTGAGCTCTCATTTTCTACTGTTTGATCTTTGGGTGTTGTTTGTTGGTTCACATAACTCTACTTGAAGCAATCTCTTATTATCTTTCTCCTTAATGGGCAGTGGGTTTGTATCGTTTTCTTGTATTTATCATCTAAATCAGTCTGTAAACATATTTGCTTCCTTCCTGGGAAATTGAAGTTGCATATTTTTATTTTATATTAAGACAAAGCAAATTAATATTGTTTTTGAAATGGGATGTCGGGGTTTTGATATGATCACCAGGGAATATTTGGATTTTTTGTGGAATTCGAGGAGAAGATTAGGGTTTGTGTTTAGGGTTGTTTTTGGATTGTGGTTTGGTTTTGTTATGTTAAAGCCAGTGGCGGGATTGAGACCGATAAGAGAAAGGGCTCGGTCATGGGGCGATGAGGTTGGTACTTGTTAATTCCCTATGCTTTTTCTTTATTGATGTTAATTATTGTTAAATTTTATTTTATTTTTCTCTTAAGCAAAGATGAAAATCTGGGTTTTGATTCTGGATGCCTAATTCATAGTTGTATAATTAGTTATTGTGCTTCTGGTGTTGTCAAATTTAGAATTTTATTTCAAATTTCCTGAGTTAGTGCTTTAGTCATTGCTATTTGATAGGTTTTGACTGGTTATTCTTTTGCTGTTGTATAATTAAATGCTGCAAAATGGAAGTGGGCAATGTCAAGTTTGATGTGCAATTTTAACAATCTTGTCCAGAGAACACATGTGGTTGAAACCTGAAATTAGATTATCTTGATAGGTAGATTTTCAAAATGGAGAGCTAAATAGCAATCCGGCTCGAAGTTTCCTTGACAGACACTAATTTGTTAATCTCTCAATTTATGCTGAGAAATTCAGGGTCAATTAAATCAGAATAGACAGATAAAGAACCATCTTTTTATGTTTTGAAAAATGTCGTCAACTTGATATGAAGTCCCCCCTTTCTTAGAAAAAAAAAAAAGGTTGTTTACTTTAGCTATATCACTTAGTTATTTAAGAAAACGTAGATTGGCTCTATATTTTTTTGTGTTTTTCACCCCTTGCGTTCTTCAGTTTGGGTACTATAAATTTATTGATATTCTTAATGCATCCTGTAGTGGCTATTTGTTAGAAAAGATGAAAGCGAATTGGGTCCATTTCATGCATGGAACATAACAGGAACTTATCGAGGTAAGTAAATTTTGTTGAATTCCATCATATGCATATTAGAGTTGATGCATTAGGAGTAATTTTCTGGATCTTGTTACTTATAGCCGAAGTATCATGCGTTTTTTGGTTGATTGCTTTATGTTGTTCTGCCAGTATCTTCTCTTGGTTTCCCTACACTTTTGTAATTTTTTCACTTCGATTGTCCATGATTAGGTGATGAATTTCCTAGAAAATATTGGTAAAAATATATTTTTTTCAGGGGCTCAAAACCCGCACTCCATGAACTCTAAAAATAAAACAGCGATGGAACTTTATTTACTAAAACAGATGCTTGCTTCAGGTCAACTTGTTTTGGATGCAAAGACAGATTGTATTTGGATGGCACATGGATCAGTGATTGTTCTAACCTAGAACAGGTCCTGATATTTAAAAAAAAAAAAAAAAACTATTTAGGAAGGAAACTAATGAATTGGCTGGCTTCTAAAAGTACTTCTCTGAGATTTTTAGTTTATTAAGCTAACCACTGTTATTGAATGGATTAAATTCAATCATTTAGATCATCATGTACATTTATTTGTGCTGACAATTTTATTAATTTGACTGGGAAACTGCAGGCTCTTGGAAGTTCCTGGAGTCTTTGAATAGCTCTTCAAAATTTCCCGATTTCAGGAAATCAGCTGGTGATTCTGTCATTGAATTAGTTAGCACACCAACAAAAATAACCGGTGTACATTATGTTCAGGTGAGGGGGTCTTGATCATATTAGAAATTTGCTCTTATGATTAGTTAATATACCTTTCCAGTTTTTGGCTCGTTTTGTGGCCTTGTTAGGAAAATTGAACTATGTTTCTAAATGCAATATGTACACACAAATATGTTTTTTTCTATTTTGCCTGAAGACATGATAGACTGGTTATGTCATTAAGTTTGATTTTCATACATCCTCTTTAGTTGTTTGCCTAATCATATTTGTTGCATTTTTGTTGTAAGAACTCTCTTTATAAAGAGAATGGCTTCTAGCTACTGTAGGCTGTATCTTACCATTGTTAATTATTTTCTGACTTTGTTTCTTATTTGTGGTGGTATAACAGGGTGTAATTATTTTCCATGATGTGTTTGATAACAAACACAATGTTGGTGGTGCTCAAATAAGGGTAGAGGGTGTATATATATGGCCTTTTAGACAGCTTCGAATGGTAGCTAACAGGTAAATCTGGACAGTATTGATTGCTAATTAAAAGTTCTTTCAGCTTGATTGGGCATTGTTTGACTAAGAAATGCATACTAGTTGAATGCCTGCAACTAAAGGGTGCAGATAAAAGGGCATTTGCAATATAGTTGTTAACTCTCTCACTTCCATTTATGTGCTCTTTTAAGATGACATTTTGTGAATCCGGTTTGCTGATTGCATTTCAACTCTGACATATTCTACTGGCATACTATTGCAGTGGAAAGGAAGGAGAGCTGAGTCAGGAAGAAGATTATATTTTGTCTAACCCATACCATTTGGTAATACTTCGTATCTTACTCATTCGTGGTTCACTAGCATTTGATGTCGATTCTATATCATATTGGACTTTGAGAATGGGGTCCCTTTCATAATGCCACATATAATGCTGCTAGTTTCTTGCCTGTTTCCAGAAGTCTTTCTTTAGAGTAATGGTATTATCTGAATGTCTGGCCAATAGCACAAAACTGTCTACTGCTTACCTTATCTACATAGTTTCAGTCTTAGGTTGGAGCTGTTAAGCTTATGTATTGGATTTTGGCTTTTTAACTTGAGCAAAGTTGATACCTGGTTAAAAGAGATAATTTCCTTCCGTGTTTCACTTCTGCCTGAGTTTTCTTTGGTGTTGCAAGATTTTGAATTTGTATTTGTGCATTATGGGCTTTTATTTATGGCAATGTATCTGCAACAGGCTATGATGGATGGCTACGTCCATGAGTTGCTTTTTAGATAATGTTTGAGTTGGTGTTGTGTTTTGCAGACACAGTTTTAGTTGTCCGATTCTGATTACTAGCTTGCAATGTCTTTGAACAGCTTGGAGTTTTCTCCTCTCAAGTGTTCCAAGAATCTCCACGTGACAAAATATGGAGAAGAAAAAATTGTAAGTTATAACTATGTCACTTGGCTTAAGCTCAAGTTTGCAATATAGTGAATGTTGTTTTCTCTTATTGCAGCACCAATTTATGAGATGGAGAAACATTGCAATATAGAAATTGCAGCCCAAATTTCACGCATCTCATCCAGCCAAAATGGTACTCGAGTTATCTCAACTTCTTAGACTCATCTTCTTGTACCATTGCATTCTTCTCTGGTCTATTTATTACGAGCATTTGTTTGGAAAGATATTCTTTTACTAAAATCTATTGAATTAAGAATTGCGGAAGAAATATTGATTTATTTCTTCATAGACTTAATCGCTAATTTGGCATTGCGAACAATTGGGCTCTCTTGCTGTCTGGATCAAGTCTGGGTATAAGGGCCAGTTATGATATAATTTAAGACAGGTCCATCAGTTTCAGAAAATGGTCTTTTATTTATCCAGCCACTCCCATGAGTCTTCTTTTTTAACAAAAAAAGAATCTTAAAATGTCATTAGAATGTACATTAACTGGAAGCAGCTTAAAAGAAAGTTCTTGCTGCTGAAAGACCAAGTTAACTTGGCGAGTTTAGTATGGGTCACCTCTCACAGCTACAATTTTTTATGCTGATCTGAAACATCTACTGGGAACAGATTGTACTATCCACTATGACATTTTAAGTATTCAAATTTGGAAGTTTTTTGATATTTTATAGATGGAGATCATGATCGTTATCACATTGAAGGATTGATGGAGAGTCCGACGGTGGATGATGATGGAGATTGCTTCTCACCTTTGCTATTAAATGCAACTGCTGTCAACATTGAAGTCTATTACAACAAAGCAGTCAACTACACCTTAATGGTCACCTTTGTATCCTTTATATGTCATCCCTTTTCATTGTTAATGCAGTCTTGCAGGCCTGTTTTGGCTGGATTCCTTAATTGTTTATTGTTAGGTCTCCTTCCTTCAAGTCCTTCTGTTAATCAGACAAATGGAACATAGCAACACACAATCGGTAAGAATCTAAAGCATATATGTAAAAGGCAACAAGCTTATTTTGTATGAATGCTATATTTTGATATAGCATTAATGAGTGGCTTACTTCTTTGTGATTAATAAAGGTAATTTTGTCTCTTATCTATCAGGGAGCTGCAAAAGTTTCAATTTTAACGATTGGTCAACAGGCTATCATGGATGCTTATCTTTGCCTCTTACATCTCACTGCAGGAATACTGGTTGGTGAGTATTAATTAACTGTGCCAAAGAAATGCTAATGTTACCTAAGTTATCTGCCATATCTTTGCAGTAATATAAATCTATAAAGAACATAAGGCCTCTCTTACCTTTTCCTTTTCAATTATATCTGCTTCCACAAGCGGTGGTACTCTATTTAGAACCGTAATGGTGATCCAAAACTAGAACTGATAAATTATCTTTGCATTGGCATCGGTTGAGACTATGAGCACTATCTCAATTTGAAAAATAATTAGTAGGAATTTCAGAGATTATTTTTTCTATTTGTGGGCAAGTCTTTTCCAGTATTACATGTGAGTAGTTTGATTTGAAAATGCACTTTGAATCTGCCCTGCTCCTGATAGTAGGTTGATGGCTTAACATAGAACAGTGGATCTCTCCTATTAGCTGCTCCTTTTGAAGGTCTATTTCTACTAAGTTCATTTTCTTTTGCTTTATACAGAGTCCTTGTTTAATGCTTTTGCAACTGCGGCATTCTTCAAGTTTGTAGTCTTCTCCATTTTTGAGATGAGGTACCTTCTTGCAATATGGAAGGCAAGTAGACCGATGAATAACGGTGAAGGTTGGGAGACAATGAGGCGTGAGCTATCAGTTCTATATAGCCGTTTCTGTAAGTGCCAGAAAAGTTTTTACAGTTGCGGATAGAAATTTAATATCTATGGTTTGCCGAAAGTGATGCATAGAGTATACACAAATACTAACTGTCTCTCTCTTGCATAAACTTGCTTGGCCACCATTCACATTCCATAGTTTTGTCTCTATTGACTGCTGGTAAAGATCAAGTCTAATTAGCAAAGCTTTAAATTTATGATTTGATTTTCCTAAATATTGCTTCTTTGCCTTGTTACCTAGTCTAATCCTGATGGTGTACCCAGTTAGTTGAAGCTCCTATAGAATCCTCTATTCAGACACCATATTCTATCAATAGGATATGCCCAGAAAAAAGATTATGTGTCCATCTTGCTCTCCTTTGCATCTTTGTTTAAAAACAAAACACCGTAAATCAATAGGAAGCTGAGTGATAGCAAAAGCCAAAAGATGGTTTCACTAAAAAACTAATATCCATATAAATCATCTTTACTATAATAGAGCGAATTATAGCTCAGTCTCTCCACAAGAATAGCTTGACACATTTGATTCCTATGTGGAAAGCTGTAAGTTTCTGAGAGGAACTAAAAAAGTGTTGTGGAAGTCATAAGGACTGCTTTTCTGACATAGAAAATGATGCTAGAAAGCTAAAGTGGATTTTTGGTGTCATACTTGTTGGAGATGTAGCGTAAGAAATGATCAAGTGAGTGTAAATGTTCCCTGTTTGTTCTAAACAGCCTTTGTTGTTAGCTGCTCAATGTGCTTCTTCCTTTTTCAATGATGCTATAGCCTTTTGATTGCTTTTGGAATCAAATATTTTCTTAGATTATGAACTTTATGTCAAGTTGATGGCTTAATATGATCTGACTAGTACAAATATTTGCAGATGGGATCCTTTTAGGAGGCATTTTGGTCATGTACGAGTTTCATAATTTTTTGCGGCCTATACTTCTCCTTTTGTACTCATTTTGGATACCTCAAATAATCACCAACGTCATTCGTGATTCAAGAAAACCTTTGCATCCTCATTACATCTTGGGCATGACTATTACTCGGCTGGCAATCCCATTATATATATTTGGATGCCCTCACAATTTTATGCGAATTGAGCCTGACAAGAGCTGGTGCATCTGTTTGGTTGTATTCATTGGACTTCAAGCATCCATTCTTCTTCTTCAGCACTATCTTGGATCTCGATGGTTTATTCCTCGTCAGGTCAGATGTGGTTCTGTTATTCTCTTCATGTATTGCCTTTTTATTTTCATTTCTCTCACTCTGTGATTGTTAAACTGATTTAAATGCATGTATGTTGCCTCTAATACTACTCGACTGAAAACACCTTGGCGAATTTCATAGGCCGGGGCTTGTTGCAGTTAATTAGGACTGTTATAATGGAAGTCTTCTTGTGGTTAGGGGTGAACGTTCAGTTTTTTTTCGATTGGTTCAGTAGCTTTTTTCACACTTAACTGACAATCCCCAACATTAACATAACTGACCGGCCAACTTAGGCGTAACCAACTTAACCAACCCAACTTATTTTTTATTTATATAAAAAATATATTTAGATTAGATATTACATATTGTTATTATATATTATAAGTATATTTAAAAATAAATAAAAAATAATATGTACCAAATCAGTTAATTCGGTCAAATTTTAATAACCAATATACAGTCGACTTAACTGAGACCATGACCGACTAAACAAATAAAACCGACTTAACCGACATGACTTATCCGAATGGGTCCGTTAAGTCTGTTATAACCGAATTTTGCTGACCCCTTGTGGTTATCAGATTCATTTTTTTGTCCTCCCTTTGTCCAATAGGGGAACTTTTTTCTTACTCCTTATTTGTGGAACTCTTATTACTGCCAGACTGTTCCTTTCTAATTCAGTGAATTGTGTTTTGTTTGTTTTCTACAATTTGCTTGTTTAAGTGAAATGTGCTTTGATCTGCCGGCAAATTTAGATGTTCATTATCGTAAGTGCAATAGGATTTAGCCAAAGCTTCCAAAGACATGTTATGATGATGCTACTTTGAAATTTCTGTTTGCAGATACTACCCGAGAAATATAGCTACTATAGAAGATTTGATCCAGAAACAAATCATGCCATAGACTGTGTCATTTGTATGACTTCCATTGATCTCACACAACGTTCAAGAGATTGCATGGTATACTGTTGAGATTTTTTATCTTTAATTGGTGGGGCTTTTCAAGGTCATTTTCTTGAATTGTGAACTTGATTTTAAACTGCATTTCTCTAACAGGTAACACCATGCGATCATTTCTTTCATTCGGGTTGTTTGCAAAGATGGATGGACATAAAGATGGAATGCCCAACTTGCCGCCGGTCGTTACCAACAGCTTAAAGAAAATTTTCCACTTTATCGTTGAGGTAATGACTGAATTCCAAACTTGAATGACATATTTTCAACCTGAGCAGTTTTATATATTTTATTTCAGGATATCTTTCCAAGATATCTTTACATGTGCTTTTTTTGTAAGTTTTACATTTGTTTATCCCTTGATTGTTTCAAGCTGAGCGGTTTTATATATTTTATTTCAGGTCGAGAAGAGATTCCAGTGCCAACTTTTTGCCTGGTTCCATTTTCAGAGATACAGCATAAACAAAATTAAAACTGTCACTACTGACACTGTAACAGCCTTGTAGGCAACATTCTTGTGTATTCATTGTATAATTGTATAAATTTCAATACACTCGATATTTCACACCAATTACCAAGTACTAATTGTCTTATCAAAAAGGAGGGAAAAAAGTGCAAATTGTTTTAGATTACATCCATGGCTCCAATGTTTTTTACTAACTTTTGTCAAAGATAAATAGGAAGTCCATTGCAGAAACATCCCAAAGTATTGATTTCCTAGCTGCCAATTGCTGAGGCTTCCTTGTGTTAGTATTTCTTCTGCTTGAATCAAGGTATTAATTCTTTCCAATAGACTCCGCCGCCCCCTCATCCCTTGCTAGCAACAATCAATTGACTGAAACCATGTTTTACTCCATTAAATAAAAAGTATATTTATGCAGTGGATCACTCGTCCTTTTTATATTTGAAATATTGGAAGTAAAAGTTGGTAAACTCAAAGAAAAAGAGAAAAATATTTTATTTTCTCTTTTCGATTGAGAGTTAATCTATGGGTCATTTGAGCTGATTTTGGGCAGTGGTCCAGGGATTTGACAATGGGATTTTTGATTTGAGTATTATAATTTTGGAATTTTAATTATAAATTCAACTCTGTTTATGGGTGGTATTTTCAACTTTTCAAAGTTACATGCTCTTTGCAATGACTTTATATATCATGATCTTATAGCAAGAACTTGGAATAGAATACAACTTTTAAGTGAACTCTATGGTCTGATTTTTATTTTAAAAGATTTTTCCACATCATTTAATTTCGTATTTATAGTTATTGTGCTTTTGGTATTGGTTGTTTGTGTTTATTGAGTAATAAAGAACACAGATGGTTCCTCCATTTCCCATAAAATTGGTTTCTTCCCATCAATATACACCTTCTGATAAGAAAAACGTATTTGAAGAGCATAGGATTGTTTCATTACGGTAATCAAAAGAACAAGCAGACATTTGGTCAAGGAAATCATATTTCAACTAGCGTTTTCCTTATTAACTTTTTCCATACTAAATTCCTAAATAATCGAAAATGGCGTAATTCATTTTTTATTTACCGATGGTGATGGTTGGGGAGGACACCTGCTGCTGTTGTTGTTCAAGCTGATCACTTGGAGAACCGCCGCCGCCGCCGTTATTGTTGATAGTTGTCATAGATCTATTGTTGAGAAAATGGTGAAGGGTTTTGAGATGGCCTTGAATAGGGAGTAGGCGTTCTTGTTTTTCCATTTCGAGGTAAAGATAGGAAAAAATTTTTTGGATGGTTTTAAACCTTAGTGTAACAGGTTCATTTTGTTCAGCTCACATAACAAATAAAAAAAAAAAAAACAAAACCAAAGCAATTTAAAAAAAAAAACTGTCCAGTTATGTAACACTCTAAACCCGGTCCAAACGCTATCACCGAATCTGGTATGTCACTAAGAAAATTTTATAAAACATGCCGTATTTTCAGAAAATATTTGTCTTATGTTTAACCCTTTATTCGGGAAAAATTAATAGTTAATAGTTTAAATAAAATATGCTTTTATGAATTAAAATCTAAATTTAAATACATGCCTTAGTTCAATTAAAATAAAAATTTAAATAACTAAAGATACTAAAATCCCATAATAAAACAAAATATAAACTAGTGGCCCATGGCCTTATTACAACGAGATTTAAAACCCATTTAATATATATATATATATATATATATATATTAAATAATAAACTAGAGTCTTTTTGCTGAATCCAAATGTTCTTTTGCATGGCCACCTTGCACTCCTCTCCAGCCCGGTCCGATGCACTAAATGCTACCTAAAATGTTAATTAATTGGTTGAGTCGCGAGACTCAGTGTGCAACTCTCACGCACCATTAGATTTGGGCCTTAGCCCCAAAAAACAGAATAAACAGATTAATATATATATATATATATATATATATAACAAAAATTATGCAAGCCCAACCCAAATCCTAGGTTTCCATCCGCTACACGCCCCCGTACCAGCCATTCACACCATTGGAGATTTCTACAATCAACCCACATCGCTACACGCCTTGATGGCAGTCGTGCTGCTCATCATCAAATCATGGCCGTAGCCACTACAACAGATCACGGCAAAAGCGGCTACAACAGATCACAGTAAGAACCGCTACAACATATCACGGTAAGAACCGCTACAACAGATCACGGTCAGAACCGCTACAACAAATCACGGTAAAAACCGCTACAACATATAACTTCCTCTTTTCATCAAACCCAACCCATGCAATCACAGAAAATCGGCATACACATATCATTTAATTAGAACATTCACTTAAAATGACAGGGATCACTAACCTGGTGATTTGCTTTACCCTCTTTGGTTTTCAATCGTTATGCCGGAATTTCGGCATTTATTAGAACATATAAAACTTATAAACATGTATTAACAAATAGATCTAGATGGTGTGGAAGTGTTACACACCTGATATCGCGAAATCCAATATTCTTAGTCGATATCCTTGTTATCTCGATCTACAACTTTGCTCAAAAAGCCGGAAAGATGTGAAAATAGGGCCTCTCCTATATTCAGCCACGGTTAGTGTTCTACCCGATTTCATATATTTATAGATAAACCAATCTCCTTACCTTGAAATCCCGAAAATAACATGACTTGAGTGTTACTGATCTTTGACTTAGAGATCTAAGCGTTGGACTCCTCTTCAGATCCGGAAATGCCGAAAATAAGAAAAACCCTTGATTAGTGACTAAATAGCCATTCATTAGGGACTTTGAAAAGCCGGAGAAATATTGGAAACTCAAAATCGATACATACCTATTGTTTTCTTGATTCGACACAAGCAGACTTTCTTGAAGAAAATTCGGCAACTTCAAGAGGTGAGATCTAAGAATTTCGATTTTTAGAAGATTTAAGAATTGAAAAGATGGTTAAGAGAGATTTGGCCAATGAGTATTAAGGAGAAGAATAGAATAATAGAGATGTGATTTTGGCTTTTAGGGATTAGAAGAAAAATAACAATAGAGGTTAAAAGATTAACCAACCAGGAAATTTTAGAGAGGAAGAAAGGGTGAAGAAAATGGTGGTTTTCGGCTTTTGAGAGGAAGAAGATGAGAAAAGAAAATAAAAGAAAGGCTTCCAAAATTTTGGCACACCCCCTCTTTATATAGAAAACCGATTCCTCCCTTTAGCCGAGATTGACTTTCAACCAACACTGCCACACATGATAGCTCCTATTCCTTTTCCCTTATCTTAATCTATTATCTCCTCAAAAATAGTCTTTATCTGCTTATTATCCTTAAAGAATAAATCCCTAAATAATAGCTTTTATTTGCTTATTATCCACATAGAATAAATATAATAAAATTCCCCCCCAAAAAATAGCCTTGTGTCGTCCACTTCCCTAATCCCTAATGCCAAATTTAACTAACTTAAATTAGAAGATTTGGGCTCCTTAAAACTTAAAATTTGGGCCCCTAACACTTAAATTAACTCATTCCACATATTCACCCATTAAACGCATAAACCCAAAAATTTAGGATGTTACAGTTCTACCCTCCTTAAAGAAATTTCGTCCTTGAAATTTCCAAGTAACTAGAAATCATACTACCTAAGTCTCACCACTATGCTTTCGCTGCGCACTCTAATTCTAAAGCCAAAATAAACACTTAGTATACTATGGTAGGGTACGCACCATTATTCACATTTGAAGCGTCTTCGTCCCCTTGTACTCATTCTTTCAATCGACGTTTATCTGATTAAGAATTTTATGAGTTATTACTTCTTTCCACTGATTATCCACGAACAATCTTATGAAGAATAGTTTTAAGAGTGATTCTTTCGAATTCGAGCCTATCTACAGTTTTAGTTTCAGACTTACCTTCTAGAAACCACATACATTCAACATTCATCAAACAAACAACGTTCATGAACCTACATTCAACGTATAGGGGTATTTTTGTCATTTCACTATCCAGGGGTATTTTCATAATTTTAACTTATAGGGGTATTTTTGTAATTTTTTACAAAATAAGGTTCCGGGTGATTTGGCGAAATAAGGGTATTTTGGTAATTTTTCAACTCAGGGGTATTTCAGTAATTTCACAAATCTGGGGTATTTCGATAATTTTGTAAATCAAGGTATTTTGGTAATTTATAAATTCGGGTATTTGATAATTTTGAAATCTAGGGTATTTTGATAATTTTGAAATTTAGGGTATTTCGATAATTTTAAAATTTTGAAATCTGGGATATACCAATAATTTTGCCAATCGAGGTATTTTGGTCATTTACAAATCAAGGGTAATTTGGTAATTTTACAAATCAAGGATATTTTAATGTTGTTGTTGTTGTTTTTGTTTTCTATGGAAAATCTTTGTTGACTTTGTAAATCGGGTATATTTGCAAATCATGGGTATTTTTTTCAAAATAAGGATATTTTAGCAATTTTGTGAGAAAAAGCAGATGGTTTGGTCCTTTCGGGTTTTAATTATAAGTTTTGGCACATCAACACGTCCTCATGGTTAGGGTGAGCAGTCCTACGCACTGTAGGATTCGGGAGGAGGTGAGTCACTAGGATTTGCTTAAATACCAAGCTCTCCTGTATCTACTCCTGACATGCGTATGCTGTTGCCACACCCTAACTTCGTGACTAGTTCACGAGTTTGTTTGATGAAATTAAGTCTTACGGAATTTAAGAAGTTGTTTAAGTTAAGCCTATAGTCCATCAAAGTCTAATTAAACTAGCCTCGTCCCATAAAGCCCATCAAGCCCATATATATATCACACAATGGTTTAGAGTACTTACAGCGGACTTGGTAGGAGGCGTAGTGCCATGTCGAGCTAACAAACTGTTATCATTTATAAACATGCATGTTTCAAAACCCATCTTTAGAAAACGTTTTGAGCCCAAAAACCCCAAAGTCGAGTTTTAAACCGGGCTCTGATACCAATTTATAACACCCCAAACCCAACCCAAACGTTACCACCGGATCGGTATGTCACTAAGAAAATTTTGTAAAACATGTCATATTTTCGAAAATATTTTCTTATGTTTAACCCTTTATTCGGAAAAATTAATAGTTAATAGTTTAAATAAAATATGCCTTTATGAATTAAAACCCAAATTTAAATACACGCCTTAGTTCAATTAAAATAAAATTTAAATAACTAAATATACTAAAAGCCCATAAAAAATAAAATATAAACTAGTGGCCCATGGCCTTATTACAATGAGATTTAAAACCCATTAAATATATATATATATATATAATAATAATAATAAACTAGAGTCTTTTTGCTGAATCTAAATGTTCTTTTACATGGCCACCTTGCGCTCCTCTCCAGCCCGGTCCGATGCACTAGATGCTACCTGAAATGTTAATTAATTGGTTGAGTCGCGAGACTCAGTGTGTAACCCTCACGCACTATTAGATTTGGGCCTCAGCCCATAAAAGCAGAATAAGCAGTTAATATATATATATATATATATATATATATATATATATAAAAATTATGCAAGCCCAACCCAAATCTTAGGTTTCCATCCGCTACACTACCCGTCACCATTCACACCATTGGGATTTCTACAATCAACCCACACTTCTGCGCCTTGATGGCGGTCGTCTTGCTCATCATCGAGATCATGGCCGTAGCCACTACAATGAATCACGGCAAAAGCGGCTACAACAGATCACGGTAAGAACCGCTACGACATATCACTGTAAGAACCGCTACAACAGATCACGGTAAAAATCGCTACAACATATAACTTCCTCCTTTCATGAAACCCAACCCATGCAATCACAGAAAATCGGCATACACATATCATTTAATCAGAACATTCACTTAGAATGACAGGGATCACTAACCTGGTGATTTGCTTTACCCTCTTTGGTTTTCAATCGTTATGCAGGAATTTTGGCATTTATCAGAACATATAAAACTTATAAACATGTATTAACAAACAGATCTAGATGGTGTGGAAGTGTTACACACTTGATATCGCGAAATCTAATATTCTTAGTCGATATCCTTGTTATCCCGATCTACAACTTTGCTCAAAAAGCGGAAAGATGTGAAAATAGGGCCTCTCCTATATTCGGCCACGGTTAGTGTTCTACCCGATTTCATATATTTATAGATAGACCAATCTCCTTACCTTGAAATCCCAAAAATAACACGACTTGAGTGTTACTGATCTTTGACTTAGAGATCTAAGCGTTGGACTCCTCTTCATATCCCGAAATGTGAAAATAAGAAAAACCCTTGATTAGTCACTAAATAGCCATTCTTTAGGGACTTTGAAAAGTCAAGAAATATTGGAAACTCAAAATCGACACATACCTATTGTTTTCTTCAGATTCGGCACAAGCAGACTTTACTGAAGAAAATTCGGCAACTTCAAGAGGTGAGATCTAAGAATTTCGATTTTTAGAAGATTTAAGAATTGAAGAGATGGCTAAGAGAGATTTGGCCAATGAGTATTAAGGAGAAGAATAGAATAATAGAGATGTGATTTCGACTTTTAGGGATTAGAAGAAAAATAACAATAGAGGTTAAAAGATTCGGCCAACCAGGAAATTTTAGAGAGGAAGAAAGGGTGAAGAAAATGGTGGTTTTCGGCTTTTGAGAGGAAGAAGATGAGAAAATAAAATAAAAGAAAGGCTTCCAAAATTTTGGCACACCCCCTCTTTATATAGAAAACCGATTCCTCCCTTTAGCAGAGATTGATTTTCAGCCAACACTGCCACACATGATAGCTCCTATCCCTTTTCCCTTATCTTAATCTATTATCTCCTCAAAAATAGTCTTTATCTGCTTATTATCCTTAAAGACTAAATCTCTAAATAATAGCTTTTATCTGCTTATTATCCACATAGAATAAATATAATAAAATTCCCCAAAAAAAAAATAGCCTTGTGCCGTCGACTTCCCTAATCTCTAATGCCAAATTTAACTAACTTAAATTAGAAGATTCGGGCTCCTTAAAACTTAAAATTTGGGCCCTTAACACTTAAATTAACTCATTCCACATATTCACCCATTAAATGCATAAGCCCAAAAATTTAGGATGTTACAAGTTATCTCTCATCAGCCCAAACTCAAATAGCCCAATAAGACCTAAAATAGATCTAAACAATTAACAACTCAAGTAGGCCCAAATTTTAATGGCCCAATAGGGGCCCAGAACCTAAACTTTTTCAGACACTAGGGTTTCTGAAACCTTAGATGCCGCAGCCTCCCTCGGCGCGCTGCCTGCACCTTGTCCCGAGACCTTCCCCTCAGTTGCCTTGCACGGAAACGGAAAAAATGCCTTTCCCCACCTCCGTCAACGCTTGCAACGGACCAAGGAAAGGGAAACAGTAGCATAGGATGTGCGAATGGCTATAAAAAAGATCAATCCATGTAATTTTTTTTACGAACGATATCAAATACAAAAAGAAACAGACAGAGATTAATCGAAAAGAACAGAAATCACCAAGAGGTGATTTTTCATATTGTTTTACTTTTATTTTTTTTAAGCATAAAATAAATAACCTTACCATTCCGTCACCGCCGGAATGAGGAAGAGGACGCCGTCCCCTATGATGGATGGCCTTCGCCTATATACCGACAGGGAAGCCGAAGGGTTTCCTTCGAACTTTGACATTTAGGCCGAGTTTCGACGGAAAATACCCCCAGATCGGGGTTCGGGGCGCCAAGAAGATGAAAAGGCCATTTTTGGAGTTTTGGTCATCGTATCTGTCGACGATGCGATGCTAACGACCGTGATTGGTATGACGGTGATGGCCGAAATTTAGGCTAAAGAGAGAGAGGAGAGAAAATTATCGATTTTTGAAGAAGAAAGGAGGAAAATGAATTTTTTTAAATTTTTTTTGACTTATATAGGATTAGTGAAACGGCGTTGTTTCACCTTGGGCAATTTAACGCCAAAACGACGCCGTTTTGAGCTGGATCGGACAGGCCGGACTCCAACCGCTTAGGATCTGCGTGTTTTTTGTTTTAGGGGTTATTTACCCTTTTGATCCTTCCGCATTTTTATGTTGTTTCAATCTAGCCTTTTTCTCCTTTCAAATTTACCCTGCGAATTTTATTTAGATTTCAATTTGGTCCTCATTTATTTAATTTTCACCATTTTTAGATTTATTTTCTATATGTTATTTTGTTTATTATTTATTTATTATTTTTTATATATTACCTTATTTATTATTTAGCTTATTTATTTATTGTTCTTAATTTTAAATTGATTTATTTCCATTTATTGGGCATTGTTATTTTATTGCATTTTCATTTTTTCTTATTTTATTGCTTTTTATTTTTTATTATTATTATTATTATTATTATTGCTTGCTTTTTATTTTTATTTTTATGCCTTTATTATTACTAGCTTATCATCTATTATTATTTTTTAATATTTACTTGCTTGTTACTCTTTTATATTATTTATGTTTTACATACACATATAGTATTGATATTTTTATTATCGCTATTATCATTATGATTTTTTTCATTTATTATTTAATTAATATTAGTAGTCATAATTATTGCCATTGTTTTTATATTATCATTATCACAATTATATCATCGTCATTTTAGTATGGTATTATTATTATTATTATATTTTTCTTTTGCATATCATTGTTTCATATTTAACGCTATCGGTTTATCGTGTTTTACTATAATCATATCGTGAGTTGTTTTCAAATACATTTGTCCGTTTTATACCACGCTCGAATAAATTAAATGTATACCATTTTGAATATTATGTTAACTTTTGTTCGATGCATAAAAAGAAAGTTTCAAAAATATTCAATGTTTCGTATTCGAAAGATTTGATAAAATCGTGCCCTAACTTACGAGGTTTCGATTCTTTTTGTTGAATTCAAATAATCGAATATCCTTTTAAAAATTAAAACACTTGAGATTTCAAACAAAAAAGGCCAAATTATTCTCAAAGGTTCGAAGTGTCATGTCTTAACTTACGAGATATGACATTTAGTTGCCTCGAGATAAGAAGGTCTTCAATATTTTTCAACTCATTCAAGCAAATTGTTAAATAAAATAATATAATGCAAAGAAGGATCGTAGTTTACTTTCTTTCCGAGTTTTCAACTTTCGACATAAAGACATCAAATAATCAATTAGGTACCAATTTTGGGCGTAACGAGGGTGCTAACCCTTCCTCGTGCGTAACCGACTCCCAAACCCATTTTTCGGATTTTCGTAGACCGAAAAACATTGTTTTAATAAATCAAACCTTTTAATAAAATGATCAAATCATAAGGTGATCCGATCACACCTCATAAAAAAAGATTGGTGGCGACTCCCATGTTCGCTTTCGTTTTCAAAATCAAAGTCGACCCTGACCTTTTCAAAAAAATGGTTTCAACAGCTTGGCGACTCCATTGGGGAAAAATAAGAAAGTTAAGCCACAATTTGATTATTTCTTGTCTTTTTTCGAAAATTGATAACTTGACTTAAATTTACGATCCTTTTGTTGCATTCCATTCGCTTTGTTACGATCTTCATCATTTTGGTTTATAATTGCTTTGCTGGTTCGAGTTTTTTGATGTCTTTCTGCACATTGCATTGCATAATCGATCAATTTTACCTTTTACGTGGGAATGAGAAACTATTCCTTCGTGAGGTTTTCACCTCCGTATAGGATAGTGGATTGCTTTCGGGATACATTCGTAATTATGTCTTCGTGAGATTTTCATCTCTTTATAGCCATAGGGAAATGTATTCCCCTGAACTGAACTCGGTCTATATGAGCCTATAATGGGTGAGGATCGAGGAATCTGTCAGTTCAGGTACCCTTACTTTAGAACCGAACCACATATAATGAGCCCTAAGAACTTACTCTAGGTAGAATCGCACCAAATCCTAGTGGTTACCCGAATAGGCGCTTTATTATTTCTTGCTTGCTTTAAATTCTTACTTCGTATACTGACTTGTTTGTTCTGCTTTGATTATGATTGCATGACATTTTCATCATGAAAAAAGGTGTTGATTCTCGTTCGATTCCTAAATAGAGAGCTTGCCATGGAGAACGGGTTTCTTGATAAAGTGGAAGATAATGGGGCTGTCTGAATATGGTCCGAGAGAACGCAACTAGAGAAAGGTGATAGTTTGATGGAAGAGTACGTATCAGAATTATGGGATTTCACTCATATCAGTGTGACCCAAAACGATCTCCAGGAATTGAAAGAGATATGGGTCCATTTGGGATGAAGAGATTTGCCCTATCTACTCGATGTCAAAGTAGACAAACACCTGTTTCGAGCTCTAGCTCAATTTTGGAACCCTGCCTATAGTTGTTTTACTTTTGGAAATGTGGATTTGGTACCTACTGTAGAAGAGTACACGACCTTGCTTCGTTGCCCAAAGATTCAAACTGATAAGGCCTATTCTAGAGCTACCAATGTCCTAACGTTCTTAAAAAAGTTGATGAACATCATGGGGATGAGTGAGCTGTGGGTTGCAGCTGAATCAAGCAGAAAGGTGATAGTAAGTGCATTCCTTAGAGAAATTTAAGAGGTTTGATCCTAGCACACCCTGATGTGAAGAAAAGGGTTGATGTCTTCATATTAAGCATTTACGGATTGGTTATCTTCCCTAAGGCTTTAGGGCATATAGACGATGCAGTCTCTGATTTGTTTGACCGACTTGATAAAAGGGTCACACCCATTCTCGCAATTCGGCGAAACTTTCAGATCCTTGAATGCATGCCGAAGAGCAGGCGAAGGGAGATTCATCGGTGCGCACAACTCTTACTAGCATGGTTCCACAACTATTTTTGGAAAATAGAAAAGGTCTCATATCGAATCTTCTCTGAAAACTATTCTCCACTAAAAGAGTTAGTGACTACACTGAGACGGGATGATATTACGAAGGAGAAATGGATGATGATTCTTCAAAATTTGCAAGATAAGGATGTCAAATAGAGAGCCCATTGGATGATCCCCGATGAGATTCTATACCGATGTGGAGATCTCGACTGGGTTCCTTTACTTGAGATTTGAGGAGCTGTTGGATATACTCCTTTACTCGTGTTGAGGAAATATAGATCGAGGCAGTTCATACCAGCAACACAAAGGCTGGCTCAATGCGAGTTTTTATACAAAGGCGATAACTACAAGAAAAAATTCGAGAAATGTCTAACGTATGGAACCAAACCCACCGAATGAAGAGATTTGCTGCAGGTCTGATGACAACCCCCGAATATTATGGATGGCGGGGTAAAAGAGTCAATGATAACATCCTTGGGCCAAGTCAAGAAGGCATTTGACCAATGGAGGAATACCTGCGAGTGGTCCCATCTGAGCTAGAGATCATAAAGTAAGATTTTGAAAGAAGGAATTTAGAACTAGGAAAGAGTATAAAACAATTAGAAGAAGAAAAGATGCAATTAAGACTAGATATTGATGTCTACAAGCTAGAATCCGATAAACTAAAAAAAGGAAAAAAATAAGGCTGGGGAAGATTTGGATAGTCTGAAAGCAGATTACAAGAAGTTACGCTTATCAATGAGGACTGCCAGGTTGGGAAAGACATCAGAACAATGGCGGTAAGAGATCAACGAAGAAAAGAACAAAGCCGAGCATGGGAAAAGAAATGCCAAGACGCCCAGGTTCGAAGAAACCCTTAAAAAGGACCTATTAGAATTCCAAAATGAAAAGATCAGATTAAAAGCCAGTGTTACAGAACTAGAAAAGTCACTTCATCAGTATTGTAATCGTAACTCCACAATTGAGCTAAAAGTGAGCTTAAGCAAGATTGAAGAGTTAAAAAGGAAAATAGAAGAGCTCGAGATCACATTACAAAATTGTGAACTCTGAGTTAAACTCCTTGAAGCAAGCAACGAGTAGTAGAAAGAGCAACTTCACCGTTCTCAAGGTCAAGTCAGGGATAGGGACTATCTCATGGGTGAAGTTGTGGCTCAAATACGAGAAGTGGCCGATTATTTGCAAAGCCTAGTAGTTCAGGCTGACGTGCTAAGGTTGAAGTATGAATCAGAATCAAATCGGGGTCAAGAGTTAGCTTGACTTCTTAGGAAGGTTAAGGCTTTGAGCATTAAGGCAAAGCCATATATGTAATCTATTTTATGTAAAGAAATTTGTTTTCTAGTAAAGTTGTTCTAATGGAATTGAATTAGAGTCAATGCCTCTTTTTGTATTCATGCATTTACATTACATTACATCATATGCATTAAACTAAGGAAATGGACCAAAGATTGGAAAGGCTAGAGCAAGTTTAGAAAGAGATGCAAGACTAGTTGCAAGCGCAACTATAAGAATAGTTAGCGAAGGTGCAATAGGAGATGAAGGATTAGATATTAGAATCCCAAAGAAGCATGATAAATCAATTGGCACAGTTGCTGGCTAGAGAACGCGAAAAAGGGAAAGGCACTACGGTCAACTCAGGGGATGATAATGAGGATCCTATTTACCCCCCGGTTTTACCCGATAAACGTTCAGGCACAACCAGATGCATACCCACAAAGGGCATTCGTTACAATCAGACCCCAACAGTATCAAGTCGATACCTCGGCGCCAATGAACTACCAAACAGGTTTAGGCTCTAATCCTGGGGATAACCCAACCAATCCCATTGTCCCTGATCTAGATAATGTGGCAGAAATGAAAAAAGAAAGAGTAGAACTGCCAAAGCAACTCGAAGATAGGTGTAGATGGTTAGAAGAAAAATTCAGAGCAATGGAAAATGCTAGTTACCATTGCGAAATTGATGCCAAGGACCTGAGTTTAGTCCTAGATTTAGTGTTCCCTCCGAAGTTCAAGACTCCGGAGTTTGACAAATATAATGGGACAAGTTGTCTTGAAACTCACATTACCATGTTTTGTCTAAGGATGACAGGATATGTCAATAATGATTAACTGTTAATCCACTATTTTCAAGACAGTTTGATCGGATTAGCAGCCAAATGATACAATCAACTGAGTCGTGCCAAAGTCAATTCATGGAAAGACTTAGCACAACATTTTATTAAGCAATATAGTAATGTGACGGACATGACACCGACAGAAGCACACTGCAAAATATGGAGAAGAAGTAGAATGAGAGCTTCAGGCAATATGTCCAAAGATGGAGAGAGTTGACAACGCAAGTCCAGTCACCTCTTTTGGAGAAAGAAACCACGATGCTTTTCATCAACACCTTGAAAGCCAAGTTTATCAACCACATGTTGGGGAGCGCTATGAAGAGCTTCTCAGACATAATAATGTCCGGTGAAATGAATGAAAATACGGTGAGAAGCGGTAAGATAGATGCGGGAAAGCACCAAAAGATCAGCCCTGAAGAAGAAGGAAAATAAGGTAAATAATGTGGGTGCATACAACAAGGGCTACTCAAAGCCAATTACTGTTGGCCCGCCAAGGAAGATAGCCACTAGTCTTCAGGCCCCTCCAAGGCAAGAATCCAACCAAAGGCCGAATACAGAAAGGCTCTAGTTCACACCTATCCGATGTTGTATAAGGAGCTATATTAGAACCTATTCGATGCACATGTGGTATCCCCTTCTACTTAAAGCCCATGCAACCTCCATTCTTCAAATGGTATGACACAAATGCTCAATGTGAGTACCATATGGGAATCACAGGACATTCAATCGAAAACTACACCGCATTTAAAAAGTTGGTCGAAAGGTTCATTAAAATGAGAATGTAAAGTTTGACGACCCATCAGGACCTAATGTGGCAGCAAATCCGTTACCTAGTCATTCTGATAAAGGGGTAAATGCGATAATCGAGAATGGAGAAAAAGAACCAAGATGGATATAACAGAAATAAAAACTCCACTAAGATGGGTTTGGAAGAAAATGGTAGAAGGAGGATTAATCAAACAGAATTTAGAAGAGAAATCTGAAGAGATGAAGAACTACTATGAGTTCCATGCTAAGGTGTAACACCCCTAACCCATATCTATCGTCGAATTAGGATTACGAGGCATTTCCTAACTTACAAACAAAATCAAGCATTCATTTCTCTTCGAGATTTCTAAAATTAACTACGTCAATATACTTAGCCTGTTCAAACTCAACTTTTCTTCATTGATTATAAAGAATAAAAATTTCATAAGTTAACAATAGGCCTAACATGAACAACTAAGGCGCATACTAAATCAAGTGACTCATATTAGACAAGATTATCAAATCATTCAAATGAACAAATAATCAACTTTTCCCACTTTTAAAAACATTGACCGCATCATGACAAAATCAATTTAACCATAATAATGATGATATAATAGCTAAACATTTTATTCTATACATTACCAACAATTTATAATTATCAACTAAAGTTCATTCATCAACCTAGCCGAAACTATTTGAATCGATACATATATATATCCCCTCAATTCACAATTCATATCAACTTTCAAGAATATTACCTCGTACATATATTAAATATATCACTCATATATATATCAATACCATGAAATGAGTTTCCATATAAATTTTATAATAAAACCGAACCCACATAGTAATTAACAACATGATCAAACATAATCAAATCAAACCCATGCATAGAAACATAGCCATGTTCGCATGGCATTTGTATATACATTCACCAAAAATAACATTTGAGTCTATTCTAGGAAAGTTAGCCTATACATGCCATAGTATTAAGTTCATTTACAAAAAGGGGTACCCAAAGTTGATAGTGTGCTTGGCTTCGACAAGGATCCCCGAGCTTGAACTTTGACTTTAAAGATCTATAAAACAATGCAACAACTACACCATGTAAGCTCAAATAGGTTAGTAAGTTATAAACAATAAAGTAAAACATACAACCAAAGAATTCACTAATTTCTTTAAGTATTATAATCAATATAACTATTGATTAAGTCATATTATCGAAACACATAGAAGGTTATCATTCATCCATAATTGACCTATTCACTCTCAATCATACAACCCAAATATTCATAAGCTCCATAACCATATCGAAATGTTTTACCTAATCTTTATTTCACCGAGATAATGAAATATTATTTAATAAATACTTACTTGACACTTTCATTTACCTTTATTTGGTATTTCGAACCTTGAAGAGATGAAAAACGATAACTCGCTCACACAGTGCTTAGTAACAAATCCGCACACACAGTGCCATTCAACCGATCCCGTACACACAGTGCTCGGTGAATAATTTCCGCACACACAGTGCCATTCTACCGATCTCGCACACACAGTGCTCAGTGAATAATTTTCGCACATACAGTGCTCGGTGAATAAATCCGCACACAAAGTGCCTTTAGCCAATCCTTTCCTCAACCACATAAAACATATATATATATATATATATATTCACTGTCCATATTATCTATGTCTCATTAAAACATCTATTAATCGTAACTCATGCTCCCATCTTAACCCACCATATTCGGCAACCATCAATACACATACCATTATATATATCAAAGTTAACTCTTGTTCATTATGGATTTCTATCACATTCGGCTAACATATAATATACAAACCAAATCACCAATTTCAATACAACCATGATCCCTCTCTATTTATTTCTATATGTATATACAAATCCCGACTATAATTATACACATATGCTCATACTTATATCAATCCCAAAATAAATTAAGCTTATTATCTATGTCTCATTAAAACATCTATAATAACTCATATCTTAACCCACCATATTAAGCATCAATACACATACCATTATATATATCAAAGTTAACTCTTGTTCATTATGGATTTCTATCACATTAAGCAACATATAATATACAAACCAAATCACCAATTTCAATACAACCATGATCCCTCTCTATTTATTTACTCATCCAGACTATAATTATACACATCTCATACTTATATCAATCCCAAAATAAATTACATATTCATATATAAATATATATATATATATCATTAGCTCATTAGCCAACAAAGTTTCTACACTCATTTTCTCTCATTCATAATTAAATACATATGTAAAAGAAAATTTAATTTTTCCAATTGCTTATAACTTACTTCGGAAGTCGATAAATTTTGGATTTCCCCAGCTATTCTTCCACCTTTGTTTTTCCACGATCTAAGACTTTCTCATTTTGTCCTTGATCTAAATGATTCAAATTGAAATAGTTCAACCACATATTTATTCAATTAAAAGTAAAATCACATACGTATACTATTTGCCAATTTACCCCTCCCAAACATTTACAATATTTATAATGAAATCCTTAGGATTTAAAACTCAAATTATCAAAAATGTAATTACCCCTTTTTCAATTGTCGAATGCTCAACATCTCCCTACAAGTTTTTTTTAAATCATTTATGTTATAATTTAACACAATTAAATTCAATAAGGTCGAATTCACAAAATAAATTTCTTCTTCTCTTATGGCCAAATATGCTATCTCAATGTACACCTTCATATTTTATTATTTTCAATACATAACCTAACATTAAGGGATTTGATATGTTCCTCGAATCTAACTTTAGCAAAATTCTCATTTTGTTTAAGAAAAACTTGATGATTTTGTAGAAAGCAGTTAACTTAATATTTTAGGTTGAAATCAAATTGTATAGTAAATTTATGTCCTTTAAAACATTATTTTTAGAAGGAATTAATAAATTAAAAGAAAACCAAATTTAAGGAAATTACTTTAAAACATATATATATATTAGTGACAAAAAACATTTTAAATTATTTATCGAAAAATCATTTAGTTATTTAATAGATATTTGTCCATGGCAAAATAAAAGTCCAAACACAAAAATTTAAAAGCAGTTTATAGTGGCCTTATTACAAAATAGCAAACCCATAATAAAGTCTAAGTAATAAAATTTAATAAGTTTAAATTGGAAAATCTTCAAAATACTTGATGAGAGCATTGGCCACCACAGGTCCTTGCGACCGATCCATCACACTCTGAATCATTTGAAAAGTTATCCCACAAAAATGGGTGAGTCATAAACTCAATGTGTAACACATACATTAAAATCCCATTAATCATATGCCTTAAAGCCCAAAATTACACATATGGCCATAGGCCCATTTAGCTCATATTTAGCTTAAAAGCCCATTTTCATAGTAGATTAAATAATAATCATTTAACTTAACATGGATATGTACATATAATGAAAGCATAAACCGGCCCACCTAAATATCCATCCGCTACACACCACCGTACCAACCAACACAAGTGGGATTACTAAATCGACCCTCCATCCGCTACACACCATCGAAGGCGATTCTTTGCAGTCAACATGCACATCGCCCTTATAATTTTGTGGCAAGGCCACGGACAAAATTGTGACCGAAGTCACGAATTCAAATATGTGACCGAAGTCACAGATTTCAAATATGTGGCCAAAGTCACCAGATTCACGTATGTGACCGAAGTCACCGGATTTCAAATATGTGACCCAAGTCACGAAAATGTGGTAAAACCACGAAATACTTCCCTTCATCAAATATACCCATATGCCCATGCACATACATATCATTTAGTTTTCATGCTATTTACCCCAAAATCATAATATAATCATACTTATTTCACATTTTATGCATATAGCAAAATTAACGAAATATTGGGGTAAACATACACGAATATCATATACCATTGAATGGTATCCAAAAATCATTATTGAACACATTGTCATAAAATCACATATAAAAATAGATCTATGAGTTTTTATATTGTAAGTTACACACCTTATGGCGGTGAGAATGATACTCTCTCGCTCGTCAACACCTAGTTAATCATCACACTTGGTTAGTATACACTATTACTAATAAAATTATACTTATTGATGAGAGATCTAAATCCTTACCTCGATTCTCGAACAACGTTATTTGTGGTTTTCTCCGCTAGATGGATCAAAACCGATATCCCACCAATGTAAAGTGGTTCGGTTTATGCGCACTACTTCAAATAATCGCTCTTCGTTAACGGAGGGTCCACAACCGGTGGAAAGTCTCTTCTGCCGTCTGACCCTTCGTTTGAAGTTCGATGGTAAAGCAGTGCCTCCTCTCTTCCAAACACTCCATCTTGCTCTTTTCTTACCTATCTTGTTAGTCTCAAATCGCCCAAAAATAAAGTTAATTAGTGATCCATTCTAAAGAATTTATCGATCGAAATTAATAATCCTTACCTTGGATGATTTGAAGATCACTTCTTAAAAGTTGGCTTCAACAAAGATCCTTAAAATCCTTTCCAAGGATTGGCCTAGAGAGAAAATAAGAGAATCATGATTCTAGATTGGCCAAAGTAAAAAGAAATAATGAAAGCGATTAACGAAAAGTCTTACTTACCCACTTGAAGATTGGCCTAAAACAAAAGAAGAGAATAAAAATGGATTTGGTGGTTTGGTTTGCACAAAAAAGAAAAGAAAAAGATGGTGATTTATGGCTAAAATGGTTTGGTTTTCAAAGAAAGAAAAGGAGAAAGGAAATCGAAATAGTATATGATTCATTGGCAAAAGAAGATGAAAATAGATGTTGATTGTTGGTGTTGATAGGAAAATAGTTTGACTATGAGAGGAAAGAGAAGAGAAATAGAATGAAAAGAAAAAGAAAATGAGAGAAATGCTTTTGGTGAAAGATGAATTGACACTAGAGATGAAGAAAAGGATAAGTGTCCTCAAAAGTGACAATATTTTGGAATCAAAAGAAGATAAAAATTAGAGAGGAAAAGAAGAAATAAAAGTACCTATTTGGTCAAAAATGCAAAGGCCAAAACAAAGCAAACTTTTTACCAAATGCCAATAGACAAATTCGACTAAGAGAAAAAATATTGGACAAAGGAAAAATGCACAAATGACAACCTTTTGGTCAACTTAAACCTCCCTAATCCCATACCAAAATTCGGCCAACACAATAGCCTACACAATCCCTTTTTCCTCCTTAATTCTTCCCCATCAACCCTAAGATTGCTATCACCATTAACCACCCTCTTTAGCCCCTAAAACCGACTAGGTTCATGGTCAAATGACCATGAACAAGTTTCCAAAACATTGCCCATATATCAAGCCTTTTGTCCCCCTATCTTATCATCCTATCTTGATTCCATGCCATAAGTCTTTAGCTTGCCTTTTCATATGGTCAAATAGCCAAAATTAAAAGAATGCTCATCCATTCTAGAAGGGTCTTGGCAGACACTATAGGAAGGAAACAAAAATAAAATCCTCCCATTTGCTAGCTAGGGATTGAACCTCTCCCCTCAAGCACTAATCCATGCATCCTAACCACCTTGCCAATTACTCATCTTATGCTTAAAACTCTTTGTCATTATTTCTTAAAGCCTAACATGCTTAGCTCCATCTTAATTATTAGAAATTAAAAGTTCCACTAAAAATTCACTTAATTAATGAAGTTCAAAATAAACTTCAGAACATACTCAATCATAATTAAGCATGCAACATTATTTAATTAAGTAAGATGCATAACCCACAATTATCGATTAAGCAAAAATAAATAGTATATAAACTCATCCCATAACTTAGCGAATACAAAGAGTACTCCTATGCTCAAATCCAAGATAATTTCATAACATCCCTACACTTTAATCCACTACTCTCCATTTTATCTAAGAATTTTCAATCAAACACAACATTTCAAGGGAACTCATCCATGGCCGATTCTTAACTTGTTTAACTCCCAAAATTCTAACATGATTTTAATAGCATGCAAGCAACTAACTTAAATATGTAAGGATTTTACCAAATCAAAGCTCAAGCACCTACCTTACTACCACATGCAAAGCGGAATGATGGAGGTTTAAGCTTCCTTCATCTCTTAGGAAGAAAATCGGTGAAGAAGAAGATAGAAAATAAAAGATGGAAGAAAAAAATGTTTTTCTTTGTTTAATAATATCTAAACCTTTTTTTTTTAACATTCCACTAACCAAATAAATTATAAAATAAACAAACATTAATGCTTATCATCATACTTGCCATCCACTCACAATGATTTAGGGAAATTTGACATGCAAGTCCCTTGATACAAGAAGCAATTCAATTTAATCACTCATTTATAAAGATTAGCTATTTCACTAATTATGCACTTTAATCCTTTCAACTAAATTAATCACCCAAACACAACAATTAATACATAGTAATTTAACACATGCTTGACCTCATAACATAAATATCAAATAAATAATTAAAATACTTTTCTAATTTGGATTCGTGGTCCCGAAACCACTATTTCGACTAGGGTCGTAATTGAGGCTGTTACATAAGGAGGGTCATAGGATCCAAGAATATGTTGAATTCAGGGCATTAGTGCAAAACCTGATAGACAATAAGGATCTAGAATTCTTTGAATATGCTAAGGGCTCCAAAAGAGAAGAAGTGTGCGCTTCGGAAGAGGGCCAACAAAAAAGGTCTATAAAGTCAACCATCTAGTGGTTATCATTTCACAACCAAGAAGCAATGAAGTTGGAGTGCAAATGGCACCAAGGGTCATAATCTAGAAACTTGTAGCTTTTTCTTACAAGGATAGCAAAAGGTTCCTGGAATTATGACTGCAACGTGATGATTCCGGGAGAAGAGAACCCGATTAGTGATTCAGAAGAAAGTCAAGAGGTGGGTTTCTACACACGCAGTGGGGGGCGTTATGATCCATCAAATGCAGGAGCTGAGCCTATTAAAGGAAAGACCCAAATGGCTGAACAAAAGAAAGAAAAGACGGCCAGGCTCAAATCTCCAGTTAACGAGCCAGTAACTGAGAATGAGGCTAGGGAATTTCTAAAATTCTTGAAACATAGTGAGTATAGCATTGTAGAACAACTACATAAGTAACCGGCTCGCATCTCATTACTAGCTTTACTTTTAAGTTTGGAGACACATCGTGATGTGTTAATGAAAGTGCTAAACAAAACTTATGTCGCTAACGTTATCTCTATGAACAAGCTAGACCGCCTAGTTAACAATATAAGTGCCGACAACTTTATCTTCTTTAATGATGATGAGATACTGCTAGGGGGCATGGGATCTACAAAGGCTTTGCATATCACCACCCACTGCAAAGGGTATACATTACCAGATGTGTTGATTGATAACAGATCTGCACTAAATGTCCTACCCCTGTCCATCCTAAATATGTTACCTGTGGATAGTTCTCATATGAAAACATGTCAGAACATAGTGAGAGCATTCGATGGTACCAAAAAGAGAGTGATGAGAAGGATCGAGATACCCCTCTTGATTGGTCCAAACACCTACGAAGTAGATTTCTTGGTGATGGACATTAAACCTTCTCATAATTGTTTGTTGGGGAGGCCTTGGATTCACACGATTCGGGCAGTGTCGTCGTCACTACACCAGAAGCTAAAGTTGGTAACTGAAGGCCGACTAGTAATGATAAATGTGGAAGAAGACATTATTGCATCCATAACTAGCGATGCGCCATACGTAGAGACGAACGATGAAGTGATAGAATGTTCATTCCGATTGTTGGAATTTGTGAATGCAACCTTCATCGTCAAAGGGAGCAAGATCCCGATGCCTAAAATATCCAAAACTATAAGGATGAGCCTACAACTGACAGTCGGTAAATGAGCCTTGCTTGGGAGAGGACTTGGAAAATGCCTACAAGGAAAGGTCGAGGCACCTATGCTGAAAGACAAACGAGACCGCTTTGATTTAGGATCTAAGCCAGATGTGAGGCAAAGAAAGAAGGAGATGGAGAAGAAACAAGAAAGGAGAAGAGCGCGATTGAGTGGAGAAGAGGTTAAGTGGGAATCGATGACCTTTCCCCATATATCCAAGACGTTCATATCTGGAGAAACTATTCATCCGGAAAGAAAGATGCCAATGGAAGAGACTGCGGAAGAAATGTTAATAAACCTGAACATCAACGCCATATCTGAAGAAAGAATCGGGGGAGAAAAATTATCAGACATTTGCCCTTATGTACTTGGAAGTATTTTGAACAACTGGATTGCGGAAGAGATCCCTGTAGTTTTTAGGGCCAATACAGAGTAATGTTCAAAACACGCTTATTACTCTAAGCCTAGGAGCAATGAGAATCCTTTGTGAAATAGGCTTATGTCCAAAATCTTTATTTCAATAAAAAATTCATTTTAGCGTATCATTTTGAGCAAATATTCTTTTATTATTTTTATTCATAATCATACCATACAAATACTTATTTTTAGATTCTTTTGTTCTTTATATTTTTTTCATCATCCTTATAATAGGTCTCTAGATATCAATGATATGAGTGACATCACTACTAACTCAGAATCTCCTTTTGAGCAAGATATGTGCACAGAAGATTCTCAAGATTTTGAAGATGATCGAAACTGTAATCTATCTCCTGATTTTTTTAGGATGGTAGAACAAGAGAAACAAATCTTGCCTTGTAAAGAGTCAGTGGAAATTGTGAGCCTATGAGAAGAAAAAGAAGTGAAGATAGGAGCTTGCATTATCACAGAGATGAAGCAAGACCTCATTGAATTACTCTAAGAATTTAAGGATGTCTTTTCTTGGTTATATCAAGACATGCCCGGCTTAAGTACTGATGTCGTGGTACACTAGCTCTCCATAAAAGAAGAGTGTAAGTCGGTTCAACAGAAGCTCCGAAGGATGAGGCCCGATGTTTTACTAAAGATAAAAGAGGAAGTTAAGAAACAATTCGATGTTGGTTTCTTATGGGTGGTTAAATACTCAGAATAGGTAGCCAATATCGCGCCTTTCCCTAAAAAAGATGTGAAAGTATGAATGTGTGTAGACTACAGGGACTTGAACAAAGCCAGCAAAAGATAATTTTCTAGTACCACATATCGACACATTAGTGGACAACACGACAGGTTATTCACTGTTTTCCTTCATGGATGGTTTCTCGGGATACAACAAGATAAAGATGCATCCTGAAAACATGGGTAAGACCACATTTGCAACCATGTGGGCAACTTTTTGCTATAAGGTGATGCCATTTGGATTGAAAAATACGAGAGCAATGAATCAAAGAGCTATGGTAACTTTGTTTCATGATATGATTCACAAAGAAATCGAGGTTTATGTAGAAGATATGATCGCAAAATCTCGAACAGAGAAAGAGCATGTACAAGTCTTGAGGAAATTTTTTTGAGATTGAGGAAATTCCAACTGAAGCTCAATCCAGCAAAATGTACTTTTGAGGCTAGGTCGGGAAAACTACTAGGATTTATAGTCTGTGAAAAGGGGATTGAGATCAAGCTAGACAAAGTAAAGGCTATACAACAATTGCTTCTACCACGCACTCAAAAAGAAGTTCGAGGTTTCCTAGAAAGACTAAATTACGTTGCCTAGTTCATTTCACAGCTAACTGAGAAATGTGACACCATATTCCGTCTCCTTAAGAAACACAATCCAGGAGTTTGGGATGAAGAGTGCTAGAAGACTTTCGATAAGGTCAAATATTACCTGTCTAATTCCCCAATACTGATGCCACCTAACCTGGATAGGCCACTGATATTGTACTTGGTAGTATTCAAAAATTTCATGGGATGCATGCTTGGTGAACATGATGAGTCGAGAAGAAAAGAAAGAGCGATATACTATCTCAATAAGAAATTCACTGAATGTGAGATAAGATATTAGCCAATCGAGAAGTTATGTTGCGCTTTGATTTGGACAACTGAAGATTGAGACAGTACATGCTGCACCACACGACATGGCTTATCTCAAAGCTAGACCCTCTAAAGTACATATGGGGTCGACTGCTTTAAATGAAAAAATGGCCCGATGGCAAATTCGCTTTTCGAATTTGACATAGTCTATATGAATCAAAAGGCAGTCAAAGGAAGTGCAATAGCGGATTTTTTGGTCAGTAAAGCTCTAGAGGATTACTAGCCTTTGAACTTTGATTTCCCTAATGAAGACTTAATGTATGTTGCAACCATTGAAGAAGACTCGCAAGAAGGTCATTCTTGGAAGCTAAACTTCGATGGAGCCTCAAAGCTGTAGGTAACGAAATTGGGGCAGTCATGATATCCCCAAACGAAGATCATTATCCCTTCACTAGCAAATTAGATTTTAATTGCACGAACAATATGGCAGAATATGAAACATGCATCTTGGGTATCCGTGCAACCATAGAATGTGAGATCAAAGTGCTAGAGGTATATAGAGATTCCATACTCGTGATCTACCAACTCAAGGGAGAATGGGAGGCAAGAGATCCCAAATTAATCAAGTATCAAAATTAGTTCTTGAGTTAATCAAGGAGTTTGATGACATCACCTTCTACTATCTCCTACGAGATGAAAATCAGATGGCTGATGCATTGGCTACCTTAGCTTCAATGGCCAAAGCGAACAAACAAGAGGATGTAAAACCTATCCAGATGAGTATTTATGAGACTCTGGCTCATTGTTACAACATCAAAGAAAAAGAAGAAAAGGATGATCACCTTTGGTATAACGACATATTACGGTATGTGAAGAATCGTGAATACACTGACCAAGAAACTAAGAATGATAAAAGAGTGCTGAGAAGGCTGGCCAAGGGCTATGTCTTAGATGGGGAGATCTTATATAAAAGGAGAAAGGATCAGGTACTACTAATATGTGTAGACGCTGTCGAGGCTAAGCAAATTTTGAAAGAAGTCCACGAGGGTGTTTGCGGAACACATGCCAATAGTTTTACAATGGCCAGGAAAATCATGAGATTCGGTATTATTGGTCCACCATGGAAGGAGATTGCATCAGTTACACCAAGAAATGCCACAAGTGTCAAATTTACGGAGATAAAATTCATGTACCTCCCTCACCTCTTCATGTTATGACTTTTTCTTGGGCTTTTTCTATGTGGGGCATGGACTTAATTGGGCCAGTTTCACCTAAAGCTTCTATTGATTCATCTTCGTGGTCATCGATTACTTTACCAACTGGGTAAAAGCTGCTTCATATGCCAATGTCACGAAATCGACAGTCAGCAAGTTCTTAAAGAAGGAAATCATATGTCGATATGGAATGCCAAAAAGGATCATATCTGACAACGTACTAAATTTGAACAACAGCACGATATCAAAAGTTTGCAGTTAGTTCAAGATCAAACACCACAACTCATCACCATATCGCCCAAAAATGAATGGCGCAGTGGAGGCAGCCAATAAGAATATCAAAAAGATCTTCGGGAAAATGACTGAGACTTATAAAGATTGGCATGAGAAGTTACCATTTGCCCTCTATGCCTATCGCACATCTGTCAGGACCTGAACAGGGGCAATGCCTTTCTCTTTGGTTTATGGAATGGAGGTAGTTTTACCCATTGAGGTTGAGATTCCTTCTCTCCAAGTTTTGGTAGAGTTGAAGTTAGATGAAGAAGAATGGGTCCAATCTCGATATGATCAACTAAACTTGATTGAGGAGAAAGGGTTGAAAGCCATCCGTCATGGTCAGATGTACCAAAAGTGAATGATACGAGCTTATAACAAGAAGGTTCCTTTAAGAGAATTCCATGAGGGGGACCTAGTATTGAAAAATATCTTACCCATACAAAAAGATTTCAGGGGGAAATGAATACCAAATTGGGAAGGACCTTATGTGGTAAAGAAGGCCTTTTCTGGAGGAGCGTTGATTTTGACTGAGATAGATGGCAAAAGCTTGTCCAATCTTGTGAATTAAGACTCAGTCAAGAAATACTTCAGCTAAGAAAAAAAAAAAAGGAAGAGGCCAATGTGAAAACTCGCAAAGGGCAACTTGAGACCAAAGGATTTTGAATTGAAAACCCTACAAAAAAGGTAATTCAAATCTTGATCAAAAGTAGAGCATGTGGTAGTTCCCGAATGAACAAGGAGAAGAGATGCTACATCTTGGGGCATCAATAAAGTATTTTGGATCTCCGAAACACATATCAAGTTCAAAAATGTCCTCGGAAAGTTAGTGCAAAGAAACTCATGCTATGATATGCGGGGCACCTATTTTCATCTTATTCACTTTTTATTTAAGCAAATTTGCTATGTTGATTACTCTATTCATTTCGAGCCTTGCCCCTAATAAACTTTTATCTTGTCCATTACTACAATATTTTTCAAGCATTTTTACATTGAAATAACGATTAATGGACTAATGTTATTCAAGTAAAGGGAGTTCTGCATATTGCTCTGAAAGGTTTTCTAAAATAGTACAAGGATCTGAAAACAGGACCACTATTCAAGAACTAACCAAACTTAGGGGTTGGAAATATTTGAGAATAAATAGTCTAAATGATGACTATTTCTTTGGAAGATACCAGCTGGACAAGAAGGCATGGTAACACATCAGTAATGGAACCTTCATAAACATCGAGCAATGACAACCTAAACATTAAAAATGGACCATTATCGAAAAATGACATTCTGCATTCATGTAAATATCATTCATAGACATCTAGTTAGGAGCATTTGATTCATTCCGATCATGACATCCTAATCACTAGGCATAAATAGGCCCATGAAATGGATTTTACAGGTCATGTTCCCCAAAAAACGGTGTAACAGATTAATGAAACCATAAATTTTATACCTCAAAGTTACAGTGAAATGGATTATAGTCATCATGACGAATCTTATCTCCCTGGAGTCGCAATGGAACGATTAAAGCCACAAATATTATCTCCACGAAGTTGCGATGAAGCGTTAAATCGTGTGAATCTTATTTCCACGAAGTTGCGATGGGCCGATTAAAGCTACAAATTTACAAATCTTATCTCCTTAAAGTTGTAGTGGAGCAGATTGAAAATAGGTTAAGGATCTTATCTCCCTGAAGTGGAAGTGGAGTAAATTAAAACCACAAATCCTATACCCCTAAAGTTGCAATAGGACGGATTATAGGTATCATGGCGAATCTTATCTCCCTAAAGTCGCAGTGGAGCAGATTAAAGCCACAAATATTATCTTCCTAAAGTTGCAGTGGAACAGTCGTCATAGCAAATCTTATCCCCCTGAAATTGCGGAGGAACTGATTAAAGCTACAAATTTACAAATCTTATCTCCCTGAAGTTGCAGTGGAGCAGGTTGAAGTTATAAATCTTATCCCCCGGGAGTGGCAGTGGAGTGAAGCTTGAAATCTTATCTCCCTGAAGTTGTTGTGGAGCAGATTAAAGATAGCAAATCTTATACCTCTGAAGTTGCAGTGGGATAGATTGAGGCTACCCGAAGAAGAGAAACACTAAAGAAATCGAGATTCAAAAATCGAGCAAATTTGGTCCTTCTTAAAGGTCTTTGCTCCATCATCATCACACGACAACGAGCAAAGAGGGGCAACTGTAAAAGGCCCATTTTGCCCGGCCCACATAATAAATAAATAAATAACCAAACAAAACCAAAGCAATTAAAAATAAACAGTCCAGTTATCTCTTACATTAGCCCAAACCCGAATAGCCCAATAAGACCCAAAACAGATCTAAACAATTAACAACCCAAGTAGGCCCAAATTTTAATGGCCCAATAGGGCCCAGAACCTAAAGTTATTCAGACACTAGGGTTTCTGAAACCCTAAGCGCCACAGTCTCCCTCGGGCACGCTGCCCGCGCCTCGTCTTGAGGCACCTTGTCCCGAGATCTTCGCCTCGTTGCCTTGCACGAAACGATAAAAACACCTTTCCCCCACTTTCGTCAATGCCTGCAACGGACCAAAGAAAGGGAAACAGTAGCAAAACAAAAATGACAGCAAAATAGTAGCATAGGATGTGCGAATGGCTATAAAATGATCAATCCATGTAATTTTTTTTTACAAACAATATCAAATACAAAAAGAAATAGACAGAGATTAATCGAAAAAGAATAGAAATCACCTAGAGGTGATTTTTCATATTGTTTTACTTTTATTTTTGTTTAAGCATAAAATAAATAACCTTACCGTTCCGTCACTATCGGAATGAGGAAGAAGATGCAGTCCCCAATGATGGACGGCCTTCGCTGATATACTGATAGGGAAGCCGAAGGGTTTCCTTCGAACTTTGCCATTTTGGCTGAGTTTCAACAGAAAATACCCCCAGATCGGGGTTCGGGGCACCAAAAAGATGAAAATGCCTTTTTTGGAGTTTGACGCCAGTATCTGGCGACGTCCGACGCCAATGACCGGCAATCGGGCGACGACTAATGGCCGAACATGGCTAGAATTCGACCAGAGAGAGAGGAATGAGAGAAAATTTTCGATTTTTGAAGAAGAAAGGAGGAAAATGAATTTTTTTAAAATTTTTTTTGACTTATATAAGATTAGTAAAATGGCGTCGTCTCACCTTGGGCAATTTAATGCCAAAACGACGCCGTTTTGAGCTGGATTGGACAGACCAGACCCGAACCGCCTAGGATCCGCGTGTTTTTTGTTTTAGGGGTTATTTACCCTTTTGATCATTCCGCATTTTTATGTTGTTTCAATCTAGCCTTTTTCTCCATTTAAATTTACCTTGCAAATTTTATTTAGATTTCAATTTGGTCCTCATTTATTTAATTTCCACCATTTTTAGATTTATTTTTTATATGTTATTTTGTTTATTATTTATTTATTTATTGGTTTTTTATATATTACCTTATTTATTTTTTAGCTTATTTATTTATTGTTCTTAATTTTATATTGATTTATTTCCATTTATGTGCATTGTTCTTTTATTGCATTTTCATTTTATTATTATTATTTTCTTATTTTATTGCATTTTTATTTTTATTATTACTTATTTATTTATTTTTATTATTTTATTATTTTATTATTATTTTATTATTATTTTCATGCCTTTATTATTACTAGCTTATCATCTATTATTATTTTATTAATATTTACTTGCTTTGCTCTTTTTATATTATTTATGTTTTACATGCACATCTACTATTGATATTTTTATTATCGTTATTATCATTATGATTTATTTTTTCATTTATTATTTAATTAGTATTAGTAGTCATAATTATTGCCATTGTTTTTTATATTGTCATTTATCACAATTATATCATCATTATTTTAGTATGGTATTATTATTATATTTTCTTTTGCAAATCATTGTTTCATATTTAACGCTATCATTTTATTGTGTTTTACTATAATCATATCGTGAATTGTTTTTAAACACATTTGTCCGTTTTATATCACGCCCGAATAAATTAAATGTATACCATTTTGAATATTACGTTAACTTTTATTCGATGCATAAAAAGAAAGTTTCAAAAAATAGGCAATGTTCCGTATTCGAAAGATTTGATAAAATCGTGCCCTAACTTACGGGGTTTCGATTCTTTTTGTTGAAATCGAATAATCGAATATCCTTTTAAAAATTAAAACACGTGAGATTTCAAACAAAAAAGGCCAAATTATTCTCTAAAGTTCGAAGTGTCATGTCCTAACTTACGGGATATGACATTTAGTTGCCTCGAGATAAGAAGGTCTTCAATATTTTTCAACTCATTCAAGCAAATTGTTAAATAAAAATAATATAATGCAAAGAAGGATCATAGTTTAATTTCTTTCTGAGTTTTCAACTTTTGACATAAAGACATCAAATAATTAATTAGGTATCAATTTTCGGAAAAAGAGGGTGCTAACCCTTCCTCGTGCATAACCGACTTCCGAACCCATTTTTCGGATTTTTGTAAACCGAAAAATATTGTTTTAATAAATCAAACATTTTACTAAACGATCAAATCACGAGGTGATCCGATCACACCTCATAAAAAAAGGAATGGTGGCGACTCCAATGTTCGTTTTCGTTTTCAAAATCAAAGTCGACCCCGACCTTTTCAATAAAATGGTTTCGACACTTAGTTAAAAGTAAAAAAAAATAAAATTCACGTATTGTCATTCAATTGGCTAATGTGTCACATTAGAAATTTGTTAGTGGATTAATAAATTTTTTAATGGTGGTGATTAATTCAAACAATTATCTTAATTAGAGTGATGAAATCGAAAAAAAATTAGAGTGACAAATAGGACAAACCCTATTTTAGAGTAATCTTGGGTGTAGTTTACACAAATTTATTTTGTGATTTTTATTTATAATATTATTATCTTAAGGTTATTTTTATTTTCAATTATTTGTACATATAAATATTTAAGTTCATAATGTTACAAGAAATAAGAGAGTAAAAGGGAATGTATTTTTATTGATCAATAGAGATATTTACAAAGCTTCTCCAAAGTCTATATTTATAAACATAAGAAGTATACATGATATAAAATTCTACTTCTACTTCTAATTCATATTAGAGTCTCAATGTACATTAAACATATTTTAATTTAGATGAACATCCGATTAATAATAAAATATTTATAATACTTCTCGTTGGATATCCATTAGTAGATAATATGCCTCACTTAAACCACCTAAGTTAAAAATCATATGGCAAAAATTGAAAGAATTTTTGGGAAATATTTTTGATCTCTTCAAGAGTTCTAATAACAAATTTTGATCATGATCCTTCTATAATTATAAATGTGTTTAAATTAAATCTATAAATATTTACACAAAATATTAAACAATTTCTCTGAAATTTCTATATACTTCTAATATTTTAAATCTTTAAGAGTTCAATATAAAAATTGTAACAATAATAATTAGTTTTGGCTCAACTATTATTTCATACGACATTATAAGTATTTTCTTCTTTTCTAAATCATTCTCACGAACTTGGAAAAAAGATTCAACACTTTGTGGAAATCAGACTTGTGTAAACTGATTTCCACCGAAGCCAAAACTTGTTCTATTTCAGTTTTTTTTTTTAATTTGATTAAAAAAAAACTGAGGTGAGAGGAAGGGGTAATTTACAAAAAAAATACTCATTTTTTTCAAAATTTACGGAAAAAGACCTACTAATTAATTATTTATTGAAAAGGGTCATTTCTCCTGAAAACGCGTCCACGTCAGCGTTTTCATGGGATGCAACAGGAAAAAGCGTCCACGAGAGAGCGTTTTCTGCCACATCAGCGAAAATCGCGTCCTTGAGGGCGCGCTTTGCTGATGTAGCAAAAACGCTCCCTCGGGGACACGCGTTTTGCCTGCTTCAATGTTCATATTTTTTTGACCGTTGGGCCTCCAACGGTCAAAAAAAAAAAAACTATAAACCCCCCACCCTTTCATTTTTTTCACACAAAGGTCCTTACTCAATTTTCTCTCAACTTTCTCTCAAATTCCTCTCAAATTCTCTCAAATTCCTTTAAAGTTCCTCTCATATTTCACAATAGTCCTTTAATTTTTACAAAAAAGCCCTGTTTAAAAGTTTTTTTAAATATTTTTTTGTTACATTTAAAAATATTCGATCGTATTAGCAATGGCCGGGAGAATTAATTCGTCTCGACAATAAACACATCTCCGTCGATCAAATGACAATGGTAAGTTTTAATTTTAATTTTTCAATACTATTTAATATTTTTTAGGTTTATGCAATTTTAATAAATTTTTATTTTATAATTTTTTAAACAGTCTGTAGATAGGGTGTTGCAATGCTATATTCGTAATATGTCTGGTCCGCCATCGCCGTTGATCGAGAATTACCTGCGCGAAGCGGGTTTTTGGCACGTGGCCACGATAGGCCGGGGTGCAAGTTGGACCCGAAGCTAATCAGTGCATTGATAGAGAGGTGGAGACCCGAGACGCACACTTTCCATCTTCCATGCGGAGAGTGTACTATCAATCTGGAAGACGTGCATTTGCAATTGGGATTGCTGGTTGATGAGTACGTAGTCACCGGGTCCGCAACTTCTAATGATTGGGGAACCGTATGCTACGAGCTTTTTGGTGCTATTCCGAATAACATTTACAGAGGTCGGATCGAGATGGGCTGGTTACGAGACACGTTTCCAGAGCCAGATAATGATTCGACCGAAATAGAAAGAATACAATATGATTGGGCATACATTCTTGAGATGATTGGAGGCTATCTGATGCCAGACTTGTCACGAAACCTCGTACATCTGAGATGGCTGTTGAAACTCGTTAATTTTAGAGCATCCGGTGAATTGAGTTGGGGGTTTGTAGTGCTAGCAAAATTGTATCGAGAGATTTGCGGGCGACGCGGCCGAATAAAGCGAAAATCGGAGGTTGCCTATCACTACTGCAATCATGGGCATGATTTCGCTTTCCATTTTTACGTCCTTAAGTGGACCACCCATATACATTCCCACTCATAAGGAGGTAAATTTAATATTATATTTTATAATTATTACGTAGGTTTGAAGTATAATTGTATGCTAAAAATTTATTTAATTAGGTGGAACCATTCGGTGAGTTATGTTGGAATACCTACCTCGCTTGAAGATATACGACATCTATTACAGCAACGGTCGGAAGCACAAGTAAGTATTAAATAAAATATATTTTCGTAATAAAATAGTCGTTTCGTATTTAGTATTTAGTATTTAGTATTTAGTATATAACTAATATTTTTTATCATGTTAATATAATTTGAATGGACACCATACAAGGATCCGTCAATTCGGGCAGTAATTCCGAAAGAGTTTTTTCAAAATCCAAACATTTGGCATGTGAAGGTGCCATTGGTCAATTATGCCACTATGGAGATGCACCAGTCAGATCGGGTTCTGCGTCAATTTGGATTTCGACAACCGATTCTTGTGGCAACTGAGGTGCTCGATGATGAGCACAAAGTCGACTTACAGTAGTTGCATACGGATTGGCCAAGATTTTGGTTAGTGTATATCGAATTGTGGGAAAACTAGTATGATTATATACCTACTCGGGAACCGATCATTGTTCCTGAGTTAACGTGCATGCTGGAATACATGCCATGGTTTAGGATTCATGGCAAGCCGTATTTATTGTCAGAAGAGGAGAGGCGACGGCAACTTCGTGCACAAAGGGAAAGACGGGGCCCTTTAAATCCAAGGAGAAGGGATGATGGGACGGACCCATCAATAGCGTCGACACAATCACCGGGCCTATCAACAGCGCCCTACACAGTCACTGGGCCCAACACTTCATCCGACGATACCCACATCACAGCCCTTTCCGATTATGCCAGGTGCGTATCCTAGGCCTTATATGTATCCTAACCCTTATATGTTTCCTTTTTCCAGTCCAATGGCAGGTTGGAATGCATGGCCCGGTTCGAGTCCGTTCCCGACTACTCCGACTGGCCAGCTGATTTGTAGGCCGCCGTCGCATGAGGGATCGTACGAGGCGCCGTCGGGGAGTTCTTCTTTTTACCAATCTCCTTCGCCTTATGGGATTCAGACACCTCCGCCATGGGTGATGCAAACACCTCATGATCAATATTTTATCAAGGTCGTCATCCTCCCAACACCCACAACTGGACCCTATCGGAAGAACCGAATCCCACCGAGCAACCACAACCCCACTGGAAGCTAGAACAAGGAGGAATCCGGTAGCGTGGCAGTCGACCACCCCATGTGGCACTTGATTACGATGACACCAACATTGATGTTTTAATATATTTGTATAAACTTTTTATATATTATTTGTTTTAATATTTCAATTGTAATTTAATTTTTAAATTTTAAAAAATAAAAGTTATTTTTATTTTTTATTGTAATTCATTTTTTGTTTCATTTAATAAAATAAATGTTGTTTTAATATTTCAATTGTAATTTAATTTTTATATTTTTAAAAATAAAAGTTATTTTTATTTTTTATTTTTTATAAAAATAAATGTTGTTTTAATATTTCAATTGTAATTTAATTTTATATTTTAAAAAATAAAAGTAGTTTTTTTTTTTTATTGTAATTAATTTTTCCTTTCATTTAATAAAATAAATGTTATTTTTTATTTCAATTGTAATTTATTTTTGCATTTTTAAAAAATAAAAGTTGTTTTTATTTTTAATTGTAATTTATTTTTTATAAAATAAATGTTGTTTTTAATATCCTAATTGTATTGGTTCAAGTAAGGATTAAATCGAAAATGTGAGAAAAGTTTTCCGAGATCAATAATAAATATTCAAAATTTGACGAGTTAAAATGTATATATGAAAAAAAATGTTGAAGGGCTAATGGTGTAAATATTTTAAGGGTGAACCGATCTAGAAACTAATAAGAAATGGATGAATTAGGACTAAATTGAATAAGTGAAAAGTATGAGGGTTAATTTGTAATTTTATCAAGATGGATGTTGATCCTGTAACATCCCGAAATAGGGCCTAAATTAATTATTATGATTTATCGGTGATTAAATACATGTGTTAGAGTATTGATAAGAAATTTTATTAATTTCATGCTTAAATTGCCTATTAGGACTTGTTTGCAAAAGTTGCTAAATAGGGTTCTAATTTATAGAGTACTTGATTGAAATGGGGTTTGAAGTAGGAGTCCTTAAATGGTAATTAGACCATTATATTTTCATGGACAAAATGGACATATATAGGTGGAAAGAACCAAAGTTTTAATGAAGGGTAATTTAGTCATTTGGTAATAAAAGGAATTAAAGGGAAAAAGATGGCAAAATATGCTCATCTTCTTCATTAGGCCAAATTTTCAAGTGGTCACCATAGTTAGGGTTTGTTTCAAGCTTCCAAGCTCCATAGTAAGTGATTCCAAGCCCCGTTTTTAATGTTCTTTATATTTTTGAAGCCCCGGTAGCTCTATTTAGCTTATTCTATCAATAATTCATGCTAGGGTTCATATTTGGAAAAATACCCATAGGTGAAATGTGTTTATTTTGATGTTTTATGATATAATATGAAGTCTTAAATTATGTTAAACAACTTTTGCTAAGTGATTTTAAGTGAAAACAGGTAAAAGCGGCTTAATCGGTAAAAATACCTAATGTTCATAAGTACAAGTTAGAGTGAGAATTTGATGTTGCCATAGAAGGGAAAAATGATCATCATGTCATAAAACATAAGAATAAGGGATAAAGTTTAATTTCCGAGCTTTGGGGCAAATGTGTAAATATTTAAAAGTTTAGGGGCAAAATTGTAATTTTCCAAAAGTTAGGAGTTAAGGACTGTTTTGATGAATGTGAGTATTAAATAAGCTAAATTTTCTATTATAGATCAAGAAGAACGAAATCTAGAGTTAGATCGAGGAAAGAAAAAGATAGAAGACTAAATCAATATAGTTGATCGTATTTTGTTTGAGGTAAGTTTGCGATAAATAAATGTAATATTTTATTATTTTATATTTAATACTGTTAAATTCTAGCATTTACATATTTATTCTGTAAATGTATTATTTAAAGACTCAAGTATGAATTGACGGAAAAGTTATCTTAGAAAGTTATCTAAGAAAGTTTCGGTTGAACCTTAGGAATGTGTAGGATACAAATGTCATGACATTAGGGTTTAAGGAAATCATGTAAGACCATGTCAAGACATGGCATTGATATGTTACTATAAGACAAAGGTCCCATGTAAGACCATGCCAAGGTATGGCATTGGTGAGTTCATAAGGCAAGGATACCACGTAAGACCATGTCAAGACATGGCAATGGTTAAGTTTCATAAGGAAAGGTACCCGCGTATCCTTGGTATTCCAAGTGGTTCAACGGGAAAATTCAAAGAGTATACCAAAGTAAAGGTAAGACAAGTTCAAGCTAAAAAGGTAAGGTAAGGCAAATTCATGTTTAAAGGTACAGGTAAGAATACAAGTTTAAGTATAATGAGTTAAAAGCTTAAGTGATCTTGATAAGAAAAGAATAAGATAATTGATTAAGAATGTTGTTATTTATTTACATGTAAACTTACTAAGATTTATGCTTACTCCCATTCTTTAATTTTATTTATAGTATTACAAGCCAACTCGGGAATCGCAAAGACATCGGAGATAGTTACGCACTATCAAAGGATTGTATTGGTATTTTGTGACTCGAACGTTTTAAGTTATGGCATGTATAGGGACTTAGCCATTTTGTGTGTATGTCCTTATGATATGGCTTAAGATTGGCTTGTAAATGTTTGGTAATGATTAGCCATTAAAATCGTTAATTAAGAACATGTTTTGGATGCTATGAAATGCCTAGTTGATAGTTATTTTAAAGAAATTATGTAATTATATGCAGGGGAACAGTTTGGACAGCAGCAGTGACGTGATTTTGAAAAATTACAAAAACTAGTAGAAATGGAATTATGTTGGCCATGAGATATAGAATTAAAGCTTATTGAGTCTATTTTTATAAAAAAAAACGGTGTAGTAAAAGAGTTGTATATTATGAGAAATGTATGAATTTTGAAGGATCGTAAGAGGAAAAATAATCATTTAGCAAGAAAGATAATTTTGAAGAATAATGATGATGGTGATATTTTAGATTAATTTAATAACTTTTTTTTTATTTTGCAACTTAGTCCTTTTACAAAAGTTTACCATTTTCATCAAGAAATTAAAAGAATTTTCATAGACACCAAGAGACAAAAATGATAAGGAGACTATCAACTATTCCGATTTGGACACGAGCGAGATGTATGGCCTAGGTTCCTACACCATACGCATAACTTCTGCTGGTTGGCCGTTTCTCAGATATCCACATTGTTGTGTATTCTAGTCGAGTAAGGTCGACCCTTTGGTTTGCGACGCAGTTCTCTATCCGTAACACTTATCTGAGTAAGCGTCTGATGACCACTTACGTTTATTTGGGACTGGTGGGAACACGTGTCTCCACATGTTGTACATGTATTCTATTTTATACACTTCGTCGACATAGCTCATGGGATCCAGACGGAGATTCTGACAAGTCGCAATTACATGAGCGCATGGATAACGAAGTGCATCAAATATCCCACAGTCCCAGATCCTATTTCTCAAGTGTACACAATATTGCCCGCCAACAATACCTTGATTCGGTCTGTCAAACTCCGTCACACGAAACCATAGGTTGTCATGATCGTGACACACTGTGTGCATAGTGTTGGCCCGTACCTTCACCTTGTTAATTTCTCGCAATACCTTCGCGGACCATACATGGCCTTCCTACATTTGGCCTTTATAAAATTACAACACTAAATAAATCATTATGCTAAATATAATTGAATTGATTTTATAGATGAGAATTTCATTAAATTTCTGGTTGGGCTTTAGAATTGATATGTGTGATAATAGGTAGACTCAAAAGTCTTGAACGGTCAAGGAAATCAACAGAGGGAAAATGCAATTAATTTTTTCCAGATTCGCACGCAAAGGGAATGGAGTATCGTAAGCCTTGTTAAGGCCTTTTCGGTAATTTCATGTTTGTTGTTCTATAAAATCTTTAGCATATACAAAAGTGTAGAGACGTTTCAATTGAAAACTGTGTAAAAGTTAAGTTTCCAAAAAACTTAGTTAAAATTTTCCTTCATATTCCCTCATTTTCTCGGGTAGAAAAAAAAATAACGCTTGCTCGCATTTGGTAATCAAAGATTGTTTTATTAGGAAACATAACTGAGCTTTGAAATAAAAAGGTAATCGAATTTTAAACGGGAAAAAAAATTTATTCATCGGATTTGCATGAAGGTAACTCTATACTTAAGTATGGAAATCACGATACTGTCATGAGTCATTTTTTTCTTTTTTACTTTTTATCAAGTTAGCTAGGGTTTTAGTTTGAACCGTATGCGATTATATTGAAATAACTGAACTTGTGTATAACTGGTGGTAACAATGTTTATTGACTGTATTGGTGGCTTAAGTTAGGTTTTTTAGGGTTTGGAGCTGTGGCATTGTGCAGGTTGTGATGTTATTTGACACTGTTTGCATATATGGTTGCTTTCTTGTTCATGAGAATTTATGCAGATATTATTGAATCATAATTTATAGTAATAAATTATCTCTTTATTTTGTCCACAACTAGGCTTTTTTAGATGTGAATTAATTGCGTTCTCTATGCATTGTTTTAAGATTCTTTTTGTTCATTTTAAAGGCACGACGCTTGCTATTAGGTCAAACAAAGCTAAAGGTGGTGAAGATGGTGATTCCAAAGTCAAACTAGTGGAAAAACATCAGAGAATTGTAGTTCTCGAAAGGCAAAGCGATTTGAGAAGTAGATAAAAAATTTCAATTCAATGACTTCCCCAGTTAAGAGGAAATCTGAGCAAATTGAAAAGCAGAAGAATTTGAGTCCTCTGAGGAGGTCTGAGAGGGAAAATATGCTCTCCTCATCTGGTTCTTTGGGATCAAAGAAGTCTGATATGAGTCTTGGGTCTTTGGATAGAAAAAGGAAGAAAGAGAAAGAAGAGAATAGTGTGAAACCATTGACTACGCGAAATGTAGAAGTTAAACACAATTAGCAAGAAGATGGGCAAGGTAAGGCATAGAAGAAGACGATGGATGCTCGTGCCTTCAGAGCATTGTTAAGGAAAACACCTCAGCAAGTTGTTAGAGTTGGTAGCTTCTTTTCATTCTTCCTCCCTCATTTTTTCAGATTATAATTGCTCATAAGTGTAACTCGACGGTCTATCGTGTACCTCTGATTTGCTTCTTTCATCTGTATATGAACCTCCTTTTCTAGGACATATTATGTTAATCTAAAATATGTGTTACTCTTCTTTCAGTAGTTTTATTTGATTAAATATATTATCGTTATGCTTGCCTGCTTGTGTTGTAGATCATTATGGTGATCTGAACAGAATTGATTGTGGAAACAAGGAGGTGGAACTTTTAAAAAAACTCACCGAGAGAACTCGTGAAAGTTCTGTGGTGGCAAGTACAAATCAATCTGTAAAGGAAGCATTTGAAAAAAATGACGAGCATAAATCATTTTCTACTTGCTAAAAGGATAGTTGCAAGGATATGTCTTCAACGAAGGATGTTCCAAAAATTGTTAAGAATCGTTTGGTAGATGGAGAAGTTAATGATGATACTGGAAAGGCCATGCAGGAAAATCTGCGAAGTCCAAAGTTGGTAACTTCCATCCTGCTTGGGCTGGTCTTTGATCGTGATATTATATATTTTTTAAATTCCTCTAAAGGCCTACCAAATTAGATCTTTTTGCTAGTCATTCTAGTTTTTTTCTTCTTTTTTTTTAATATGTAGGTTGAGGTCCTTAAGCTTGAGATTAATTTTGAATGTGATGGCATGATGTACATCTTGGAGAGGATATAAGCTAGAGTTTTTGTCATTGCGAGGCTTATTTCTGAGCAAGAGGGAAATGATTGCATCTGTTTCTATGTTTAGTTTATAAGATAAAGAGGAATATTTGGTGATGAAATATGATATATGTAAATGCCTAGTTCAGTGCTGTTGGTGTTTATGATGGGTGCAGGTAGACATACTAAGAATAATAGTGCTAGGATGCTTATTTAGGTTCTAATTGGTCACGGTGCATTTTTGGCCTTTGTTAAATACAAAAATAGGAGAGTAAACTAGATTATGATGTATGTTGTTTTATGATGTTAGCATTTCAATAGATATCGTGACTCACCAGATACTACTTTAAAAAAAATTATATTGCTGATATATTTTTTTCAAAACTCTAAATCTAAAATTATTTTAATTAATTAACCCTAAAATCTAGTTCATTATTTTTTCCCTAATAACTCTAAACCTTAAAACCCTAAAAATCATAAATCGTAACACTAAAACCCTAAAACCCATACTTAACCCTAAAAATAGCTGAAAATCCTACCAAGGGAAAGGGCAAAAACACGTCCCTGAGGGAGCGTTTTTGCCACATCAACAAAGCGCCCTCAAGGATACAAATTTGGCTAATGTGGCAGAAAACGCTCCCTCGAGAACACGTTTTCCTACTGCATCCCCTGAAAACGCGCTGGCGTGACGCGTTTTCGGGGGACATGGCCCTCTCCAGTAACTAATTGCAAAGCAAATCATTTTCCGTAAATTTTATAAAAAAATAGTATTTTTGATAATATTTGCCCGAGGGTGGGGTGGGGTGAAACACCCCAAACCCGGCCCACAAGCCCTGACCGAATCTGGCATGCTCCTTGAGTAAAACGTAACAAATCCTCGTTTTGTCATGTTGGAAAACTAGAGGTTTTGAAGAAAAATCAGTTTGTGTTAAGATCAATTTGAAAACCGTGTTGTTTTTGAAGTTTGTATTGAAACGATATTATCATGTTTCAAAAGTTACAAGTTAATAGAATTGCCGAATTTTAGAGCTTTTTATTATTAACTTGAAAACCGTAAGTGTTTGGGTGTCAAAAAAATTGAAGTTGTTTTACGAAAAATGTTTAATCGTTTGTTTGTGTGTTCGTATCATAATAAAAATTAAAACGTAAACTCAAAACAGCTAAATGATAATGGCCTTATTACATCAAAATATAACACAAAATAAATCAAATAAAACTTAATAAGAAAAATCTGAAAATGCTGAGCTGAGCATGGCCACCCCTAAGTCCTTGCCAACCCGGTCCATTTACTGGGTATCACCTGCAAAATGTTAGCCCACGAAGGGTGAGTCAACAGACTCAGTGTGTAACAGCCATCATAGATTCCCAATCGATAAAACATATTATATCACATATATTAATCATATGCAATGATGCAACCCAAACCCACCTAGATATCCATCCTCTACACATCACCCGTACCTACCAATCACACAGTGGGATTACTAAATCAACCCTCCATCCGCTACACACCATCGAAGGCGATCATTGCGATCAATTGCTCATCGCCCTTATAATTGTGGCATAGCCACGGATAACGTGATGAGTCACCGGATTCATTACGTGACATATGTCACCAGATAATGTGGTAAAAACCACCAGAACACTTCCCCTTTATCATTATCACCCATATGCCCATGCAACATACAAGTCATACAGATATCATGCAATCTACCTTACCCCATGGCCATAACAAACTTTCTCATATTTTCATAGCAATGTTCACAAACATTATTAACGAGTAATATGGGGTACATACCTTATTACATTACGCCATTAAATGGTACTCTTAGCCGTATTCATTCATTGCCTTATTAACATATACATAATCATTATTATTAAACGGGAATTTAGGGTGGGTTACACACCTGGTTACTAACACGATTATCGAATCTCGAAAACCCCGATCTCACGCACTAGATCCCCTTTCCTATATTCGGCCAACACTAAGAACATTAGCAAAGAGGCCATTCGGCTATATGGCAAATCCCGAAGGGTTAACGCAACCATAATCCTTACCTTGATACCGATTTGGCCAATCTGAATCCCGAAACTATGTGATAAGCCTTCCTTGAAATCGGCCAAACACTAATATACTCAAACGGTTAGCTTTCAGCTTTTCAGATAACTAAGAGACGAATTGAATCACTACGAAACCTTACCACTGACTTACCGAAAGCTATTGATTAGGAAAAAGATGATTTCGATCTCTCGCTTCAAAATCCCGAGATCCTAAAAGAAACCAATTGCATGGTTGATTAAAAGTCAAGACAAATGCCAAAATTCACTTTTGTCCTACACATGTCGATAGAGAAGAAATAAGGGAGAATAGTGGAGATTCGGTCATGACAGACTTACCTACTCCAAACCGATTAGAGAAAAAGCAAAGGAGATCTCTGCTTGCTTGAGATTCGGCCAAAACTGAGAAGAAAAGAGATTAAGAGATTTCGGCAATGGTTTAAGAAAAAGGCACTTGAGATTCGGCCAAAGAGGAATGGGAGAAAAATGAATGGTATTCGACTTTGGTTTTCAGAAAAGAGATTAAGCGAGTTTCGGCTTTTGATGACAGAAGAGGCTGTGAGAAGAAGAAAAAGAATGTTGGTGAGGCTCAAGTTATGGTTCGGCTGAGGTGAGAAAGAAGAAGAAAATAAAATAAAACCTTAAGGATGCCAAAAGAATTTCGGCACTAACTCCCCTACAAGACCGAAATTGACATCCTAGAAGTCCCTTAGCCGGCCAACTCTCCCTTTCTCATCCCAATCCCCCTTTTCACTCCTACTTAGCCGAATCTTTAAGCTGTCAGACCCAATCTACACTTCATACTTTCAGAGTCCCTGTGTCGTCCACCACTGCACTTCCTTGCCAAAAATAAAAGCTCCAAAATGCTTCCTTGCATTTGCTCGAACCTAGGCCCTTTACACTTCTGTGCGTCACCTTACAAGGCCCTAAGTGGCGCCTCTTTGCCACCTTACCAACTTAATTATTGTGTCCTAAGCCACACAATAAACTCCTTAAGGCCTAGCTCCTTAGTTCCCTTTTAGGCTTAAAATCAGATATTTTTCTAAGGCTTCTACCTACAACCCAAGGTTCCTAAAGCCCCAAAACACATTCAAAACACACTCAAGCATGCAATCACATTCATTCAAGTGAAAATGCAAAACCCCTAAATCCTAGATATTATAGTTCTACCCCTTTAAAATAATTTCGACCTCAAAATCACCTGGCTAAAATAAGTGAGGGTATTGCTATCGCATTGCTTCTTCCGGCTCCCATGAAGCTTCTTCCGATCCATGGTTACGCCATAACACTTTGACTAGAGGAACTGATTTCCTCCGTAGCACCTTCGCATCCCGTTCTAGAATCTGAATCGGCTCTTCCTTATAAGACAGATCTGATCTCAGCTCTACCTCCTCAACCGATATTACATGAGATGGATCCGATCGGTAACGACGTAGCATCAAAATGTGAAACACATTGTGTATCTGCTTCAATTCCAAAGGCAACTCCAACTGGTACGTCACTGGTCCAACCCGCTTCAAAACCCGATAAGGTCCTATAAACCTAGGACTGAACTATCCCTTGCGGCCAAATCTCATCACCTTCTTTTACGGTGAAACTTTAAGAAACACCTGATCCCCCACGGCAAACTCTATCTCCTTCCGCTTAAGATCTGCATATGACTTTTGCCTGTCAGATGCCTCCTTCAACCGTGCCCGAATTACCTTAACCTCTTCTTCCGATTCTGCCACAATATCTGGGCCTAAAACTTAACGTTCCCCCAATTCTATCCAACACGTAGGAGTGCGACACCTCCTTCTATATAGCGCTTCGTACGGTGCCATCTGAATACTTGCTTGATAGCTGTTATTGTACGCAAATTCTGCTAAAGGCAAGAACTCCTCCCAGCTTCCTCTGAAGTCTATCACGCAACCTCTCAACATATCCTCTAGCACTTGAATTACCCTTTTAGATTGGCCGTTCGACTGCGGATGAAATGCCGTACTGAAGTCCAACCTGGTGCCCAATGCTTGATGTAATGCTTTCCAAAATTGAGATGTAAACCTCGGATCCCTATCTGAGATAATCGACATCGGCACTCCGTGCAGCCTCATGATTTTTGCTACATACAACTTTGCCAATCTCTGCAAGGAATAGTCAACCTGCACTGGTATGAAATGTGTCGACTTCGTCAACCGATCTACTATCACCCATACCGAGTCCTTCTTAGTAGGCGTAAAAGGAAGCCCATTAACGAAGTCCATGGTAATTCTTTCCCACTTCCATTGTGGAATCTTTATCGGTTGAAGCAATCCTGATGATACTTGGTGTTCAGCCTTGACTTGCTGACACGTTAAGCACTTTCCTACAAATTCTGTAACTTTCCGCTTAAGACCAGGCCACCAAAACTGATCCCGTAGATCCCTGTATAACTTACTTTCTCCAGGATGCATAGCATAAGGGATACTATGCGATTCCTGAAGAATTTTCTACCTTAATTCCTCATCCTTTGGGATACAGACCTTGCCCGGAAAACACAACACTCCATCACCATTTACACCATAGTCCTCCAACTCCCCGTTTCGTACTTGTAGCAGCTTAGCACTGAGTTCACCATCTACCAATTGTTTCTCCTTCACATAACTTAGCCACGTCGGCTTCACTTGTAACTCTGCTAACAAACTTCCATCATCATAAAGGCTAAGATGTGCAAACATCGCCCTTAGATCCGACACCACTTTTCGACTTAGGGCATCTGCCACCACATTTGCCTTGCCCAGGTGATACTCTGTTGAACAGTCGTAGTCTTTCAACAACCCCACCCACCTTCGCTGTCTCAAATTCAGCTCCTTCTGAGTCAACAGATACTTCAGACTCTTATGATCCGTGTAAATCACCGACTTTTCTCCATATAAATAGTGCCTCCACACTTTTAGAGCGAATACCACCGCCGCCAACTCCAGATCATGCGTCGGATAGTTAACCTTATATGGCCTCAACTGCCGAGACGCATAAGCGACCACTTTCCCGTCTTGCATAAGGACACATCCCAATCCTGTATGGGAAGCATCACAATACACCATGAAGTCTTTCCCTACTTTCGGCTGAATCAAAACTGGAGCCTCTGTCAATACTCTCTTAAGCTTCTCAAAGCTCTCCTGCTGCTTATCCGCCCATACAAAAGATACCTCATTTCTTAACAACTTCGTCAGAGGTGCTGCTATTGACGAGAACCCTTCAACAAATCTCCTGTAGTAGCCTACTAACCCCAAGAAACTACGAACCTCAGCCACAGACTTAGGTGGTTTCCAATCTACTACTGCCTCAATCTTCCGAGGATCCACCCTTATTCCTTCCACAGACACCACATGCCATAAGAACGTAACTTCCTTCAGCCAAAATTCGCACTTACTGAACTTGGCATGTAGCTTCTTTTCCCTTAGCACTTGCAACACCACCCGGAGATGCTCATCATATTCTTCCTCAGACTTGGAATACACTAAGATGTCGTCTATAAACACAACGACAAATCGATCTAAGTAGGGTTGGAAAATCTAGTTCATCATATCCATGAACGCAGCTGGGGCGTTCGTCAATCTGAATGGCATTACTAAGAATTCATAATACCCGTACCTTGTCCGGAAAGCTGTCTTATGGATATCTACTTCTTTCACCTTAAGCTGATGATATCCCGACCGTAGATCTATCTTCGAAAATATCGCGACCCCCTTAAGCTGATCGAACAAGTCATCTATCCTTGGCAATGGATACTTGTTCTTGATGGTTAGCTTATTCAACTACCGATAATCTATGCACATGCGCATAGTCCCGTCCTTCTTCTTCACAAATAGGACCGGTGCTCCCATACCTCCACTGCTCCCACCACCCTCTCAAGAACTCGCAACATCGCTGTGATATCGCATCATCCCCGTCGATCCTCGATATTCAAGACCAGGCCGGTGGTGGTGGTGGCATCTCATTCTCGGACCCTTGACCGCACCTAACGGGTTCCGACATGATCATTCGCCTCTACCACGCCTCGCACATTACGACCACGTCCCCTAGAACTCATTCTTTCGAGTTGCGTTTATCCGGTTAAGAATTTTATGAATCATTATTTCTTTCCACCGATTTATCGCGAATGATCTTATGATTAATAGTTCTAAACAAGAGTTCTTTCGAGTTCATACACACACTGATCCTCAAGTTCATTCATTCAATCATCAACATTCATGAACTCGCGTTCATTACGAGAAAAGTGTTGTGGTTGTCTTTGTTGTTGTTTTCCACTACCCAGGGGTATTTTTGTAATTTTATCCTACAAGGGTATTTTCGTAATTTTTCAAAATAGGGTCCTTGGTGATTTTGTGAAATAGGGGTGTTTTGGTAATTTTGTAATCCCGGGGGTACTTCGATAATTTTTGGAAATTTGAGGGTATTTCGGTAATTTTAGAAATCTGAGGTATTTCGATAATTTTTCAAATCAGGGTATCTTGAAATTTTACAAAATAGGGGTTTTTGGTATTTTTACAAAAATAGGAATATTTTGATAAAATTTGAGGGTAGTATGGCAATTTTATAAACTGAGGGTATTGTAGTAATTTTTTTACAAACCAGGGGCATTTCATAATTTTTTTTAAAAAAATCTAAAATAGTTTTTACGAATCAAAGGGGTAATTCGGTGATTTTAAAACTAAGGTTTTTGTAAAACTGTGTAGCTAGTCCCTTTCGGGTTTTAATTACTGAATTTAGCCTGTGGGTAAGTCCTCTTGGTTAGGGTGAGCCATCACTACGCACCAGGTATTCGAGTAGAGAGGAGGTGAGTCACTAGGACTGCTTAAATACCAAGCTCCCCCTGAATCCAATCCTAGACATGCGCACAACGGTTGCCACACCCTTAACTCAGCGACTCACTCAAAGGTTTGTTGGATTAGACTTTAAATTTTATGAAATTCTGTGTTGGAGTAAGCTAATCCTAGGGTTCAATAGCTCCTAATCCACTAATCTACGTCCTCGTAATACCCACATACAAATCACACAGTAGTTAGGGGTACTTACTTGGTGGACTTCGGGCCGGAGACTCAGGTGCCATGCCAGAAAACCTGCTCAACCTTTAGTAAAACTCGATTTCAAAATAAAAGTGTTTTTGGGCCTAAAAGCCCTCAAGGCCGAGTTTTGAACCTGGCTCTGATACCAAACTGAAACACCCCAAACCCGACCCACAAGCCCTGACCGGATCTGGCATGCTCCTTGAGTAAAACGTAGCAAATCCTCGTTTTGTCATGTTGGAAAACTGGAGGTTTTGAAGAAAAATCGGTTTGTGTTATGATCAATTTGAAAACCGTGTTGTTTTTGAAGTTTGTATTGAAACGATATTATCATGTTTCAAAAGTTACAAGTTAATAGAATTGCCGAATTTTAGAGCTTTTTATTATTAACTTGAAAACCGTAGGTGTTTGGGTGTCAAAACAATTGAAGTTGTTTTACGAAAAATGTTTAATCATTTGTTTGTGTGTTCGTATCATAATAAAAATTAAAACGTGAACTCAAAACAGCTAAATGATAATGGCCTTATTACATCAAAATATAACCCAAAATAAATCAAATAAAACTTAATAAGAAAAATTTAAAAATGCTGAGCTGAGCATGGCCACCCCTAAGTCCCTGCCGACCCTGTCCATTTACTGGGTATCACCTGCAAAATGTTAGCCCACGAAGGGTGAGTCAACAGACTCAAGTGTAATGACCATCATAGATTCCCAATCGATAAAACATATTATATCACATATATTAATCATATGCAATGATGCAACCCAAACCCACCTAGATATCCATCCTCCACACATCACCCGTACCTACCAATCACACCATGGGATTACTAAATCAACCCTCCATCCGCTACACACCATCGAAGGCGTCACGCAATCAATCGCTTCATCGCCTTATAATTGTGGCATAGCCACGGATAACGTGATGAGTCACGGATTCATTTATGTGACATAGGTCACCGATAATGTGGTAAAACCACGAACACTTCCCTTTATCATTATCACCCATATGCCCATGCAACATACAAGTCATACAGATATCATGCAATCTACCTTACCCCATGGCCATAACAAACTTTCTCATATTTTCATAGCAATGTTCACAAACATTATTAACGAGTAATATGGGGTACATACCTGATTACACTGTACCATTAAATGGTACTCTTAGCCGTATTCATTCATTGCCTTATTAACATATACATAATCATTATTATTATTAAACGGGAATTTAGGGTGGGTTACATACCTGGTTACTAACACGATTACTGAATCCCGAAAATCCCGATCTCACGCACTAGATCCCCTTTCCTATATTCGGCCAACACTAAGAACATTAGCAAAGAGGCCTTTCGGTTATATAGCAATCCCGAAGGGTTAACGCAACTATAATCCTTACCTTGATGCCGATTTGGTTACCAATTCGAATCCCGAAACTATGTGATAAGCCTTCCTTGAAATTGGCCAAACACTAATATACTCAAACGGTTAACTTTCGGCTTTTCAGATAACTAATAGACGAATTGAATCGATCGAAACCTTACCACGACTTCACCGAAAACTATTGATTAGGAAAAGATGATTCCGATCTACTGCTTCAAAATCCCAGAGATCCTAAAAGAAACCAATTGCATGGTTGATTAAAAGTCAAGACAAATGCCGAAATTCGGCTTTTGTCCTACACATGTCGACAGAGAAGAAATAAGGGAGAATAGTGGAGATTCGGTTATGACAGACTTACCTACTCCAAACCGATTAGAGAAGAAAGCAAAGGAGATCTCTGCTTGTTTGAGATTCGGCCAAAACTGAGAAGAAAAGAGATTAAGAGATTTCGGCAATGGCTTAAGAAAAAGGCACTTGAGATTCGGCTAAAGAGGAATGGGAGAAAAATGAATGGTATTCGGCTTTGGTTTTCAGAAAAGAGATTAAGAGAGTTTTGGCTTTTGATGACAGAAGAGGTTGTGAGAAGAAGCAAAAGAATGTTGGTGAGGCTCAAGTTATGGTTCGGCTGAGGTGAGAAAGAGGAAGAAAAGAAAATAAAACCTTAAGGATGCCAAAAGAATTTCGGCACTAACTCCCCTACAAGACCGAAATTGTCATCCTAGAAGTCCTGGCCTACCAACTCTCCTCTCTCATCCCAATCCCCTTTTCACTCCTACTTAGCCAATCTTTAAGTTCGTCGGACCCAATCTACACTTCATCTTTTCATAGTCCCCTGTGCCCACCACCGCACCTCCTCAGAAAAATAAAAGCTCCAAAATGCTTCCTCACGCTCGAACCTAGGCCCTTTACACTCCCCGTGGCGTCACCTTACAAGGCCCTAAGTGGCGCCTCTTTGCCACCTTACCAACTTAATTCTTGTGTCCTAAGCCACACAATAAACTCCTTAAGGCCTAGCTCCTTAGTTCCCTTTTAAGCTTAAAATCGATATTTTTCTAAGGCTTCTACCTACAACCCAAGGTTCCCAAGCCCCAAAACACATTCAAAACACACTCAAGCATGCAATCACATTCATTCAAGTGAAAATGCATAACCCCTAAATCCCGAATATTACATGGGATTGTAAAATATTGGCGGATTTTATGAGTTTGGAAATAGACAACGAGGGCGTGAGGGAAATCAGACCAAAGTGTGGTCCAATTAAGCAAACAATGCTGTATTACCGTCACATTTGATGTTTGACTATTCATAAACTTTAATCATTCAAACTTGACCTAAATTTATAATGATAAAAGTTTGTGTTTTTATTTTTATTTTTATGCATCAACAGAAAAGTTCTACTTGGGAATGAAAATGAGAAATGAAGTTGATTAGAGGGTGAAAAATGACAAAACCGATTTTGCTTTCGACTTCCATAATAAAATCCATAAATAATTTCATGCCAAGTAGAATTACATATTTCGGGGTCTAGTAAAATTAATGGTACAAAGAATTTCCTTTTTTTTTTTTTTTACAATTTGAGCCAACCTAGGGGTTCCTCAAAAGTTCTTGAACAACCCCAGCGGCCTGCCTTCCTCAAACCAAAATCACCTCATACTAGTGGCGGGACTGGAAGTTGCAGCAGACAGAGTACTCATCATTTTCCTCCTTTCTTTCCTCTGTTCAACCCGAAGATGTGGTGATCTGGGTTTTGTTGTTTCCTTGGAAGACCTAATGCAACGACAAAATAATAATTCATTCATTCACAATCTAATTGGGGGCATTGTGGCCAAAACAAAATAACGATTCACTATTTCTCTCACTTTTGTGGGCAAAATGGATTGTTAAACTTTGGAACAGGCCTAGCATGGGGAACCATTGTCCTTCTCAAATGCTTCACTGCCTTCTCTTCCTCTATCTGTTGGTCAATAGATCATATTTATATTTGTAATTCTCATCACAAGTATAGGACACAGAATATTTATATTTATATTTCTATTTGATTCTCATCACATACCATTCTAGCAGCTTCACTCTCCTCCCTGTATCTCTTGTACATCATTTCTTTCTCTTTGATCTGTGTAAAAAGAACACTCATTATTGAGAAGAATGTATATGAACCGGAAATATCACAAGATAATGAAACTAGGATTTTACTTTTTGATCGAATTCTGCTCTTTCCACCGCCCTGTGATTAACATGGAGACTGAATTCTTGCACTTGAGTCAGGGGCTTGCGTACTTTCTCTGGAGCAGGAATTGGGTCCCTACATAGATGACAAGAAAAAGGATTTAATATATTTCTTTCAACCCTTTCTAAATAAAAATCACGAATTTTGGATCCACTTACTCTTTTAGAATTGGTTGGGCTTTGAAGATCCTCATCTGTGCCTCTTCTTTCTCCTTTCTCAGTCTTTCTTCCATCTCCCTTTGCATCTCCTCCTCATGCCGCACCAGACTCACCAATTGGAAGGGTTCTGGTTTTGTACAGTGCTTGGGTTCTGGTTTTGGAGGAACCTGCATAAGACTTATCACCATTAAACCAATATTCACTACAATCATGTGTTAGTCATCAAAATGAAAGGGAAAAAAAATTTACCACAGGGTAGTCAGTGGTGTAAGGATATGGATTAGCCTTGGGAACCCTGGCTCTTTCCTCTTGAAACTGCTTCTCTATAATTTCCATCACAAACTTCCTTTCCTTCTCAACTCCTCTTTCCTGAAATAAGATCATTAGCTATACCGAACTATATATCTTTTCTGGTCTTTCACCAGTCATGGACAACATGAGAAAATACGTATACCTCTGTTTTCAGATGGAATGGATTGGGAATGGTGTTTCTTGGAATTGGATCATGGCTAGATTCTGATTTCAGAGAAAGCTGCAAAAGAAAACAAACATGTAGTGAGTATTTTGCTTTTATGGTCAGATCAATAGCAGAATAATGACTTGGTGAATTTGAACAACCTTGTCAAATAAATCAACAACGGATGCTGCTGGAGGTATCCTATCATTTGTTGCAAAATGGAATTCTTGAGGTATTGTCGCTTGTTTCTTTGCATTACAGAAGATTCCCAATTCTCCTTTGCTCTCAAATATCTAAACAAGCCAAAAAACTTGAATCAGTTCTTTTCAACTATCAAGTAAACATGGTTGCTACATACCAAGCATAATTTAAATGATAAGAATACCTTTTTGTTCAATGGCCTTGCCTTAAATTTTGGTGCTTTTTGAAGTTCTTCCTCCTCAATTTCAACAGAACTTTTGACCTTTGAAGGCCGTGCCCTCAGTGATGTTTGAAGTGCAGGGGTTTTAGGTTCTGTGAGATGAGGTCTCCACTGATTATTATTCTGTTACAGCAAACAAGGAGAGAGACGATGAGCAAGCTGTTCAAGGTTCCAAAAGCATATCCTATGAATCAAATATAGGATACGGTTCTCCAACCTGACGAGAAACTTCTGTTGAAGCTATTGAAGACGTCTCTGCGTTCTTATTGGCTCTAGTCATTGTCTCTAAATGAAATTCCTAAAAATCGGGGAAAAATTTTTAGTCTGATTGCAAGGAATATCTTCCGTTTCATCTTCCACCGGTATCCCAAGGATAATTTACCTGAAATTCTGGAGGCTTTGGAGTACTTCTTGGTAATTCAGGTACCGTTTGAGCTTCAAAAATCTGCTCCAGTGAAAGCAAACGGGATACAAATTCAATTAGAAACTTACTGGGGGGAAACATCTTAAACAGTAAGAACAATGGAAGATCAGTTTGGTGCAAAAAACCAGATAAAAGCTGGAACTCATAGATGGTATAACTTATAAGCATTAGTAAGACACCTTCTTATTTAGTGGTCTAGCTTTGAATTTTGGAATTTTAGCCATCATTTCTTCCTCAAGCTCTGCGGTGCTCTTTACTTTAAAAGAGCGCACTCTCTGAGCTGTTTCAAATGCAGGTTCTTTTGGCCTTGTCAATTTGAGCGTAGGCTTAATCTGCACAGGAGTAGCATGATCTTGATGAATTGGAAGCAATTTTGTGAAAGAACAAAGAACACAAGAAATTATGTGATTCGATTATTTACATTTGAAGGAAAACTGTTAGGAAGTGATAAATCTCTGGTACTCGATTGGAATTTCTTCATCATTTCGGCCATTGAGACGAATGGTGCTGCTGGTTCTCGAACATAAACCTTCAAGGGAAACAAACTTTTAATATTGGTTCACAGTTTTTAGTGAAAATATGCAAGGAAGGATGCTCAGATTAACATCAAACCTTTCTTTCCAATTTGTTAGAAGTTTTAGCCGTAGAAGAGCACAAGTTGGAACTACCACTGATAAGACCGAGTTTCGACTTGTGGGGCAAGTGGTGGGATTTTACGTTTAGGATCTAGAGTATAGAGGGAAGCAACGAAGAGACAACGTCAGATAAAAGTTACAAAATAACAGTAGCTAAAAACTTAACATGCCAAAAGCAAGAGAACATAAGCACCTGTCTAGACCTCCCTCCATCTAGTTTCTGACGTTTAATGGCTTGGTTCTCTAGAGCCAAATTAGGAGTTCCAGCACTGCCTTTTTTCGGCTTCAACACTGATGATGGATTCCTCATCATACTAGCTATCTTTTTAGCTGTCTGGTGCTTCTTGTCACTCACCAATTTTTTCTGAGAATTCATCAATGGTTTAGGAGTGCAAGCTTCGGTTTCTACTTGCACAGAAGATTGGGCTTTCTCCTTGTCACCAGTTACATTTGAACGTCCTTTTTCAGTCAGGACACTGAACATTTAACACAAAGGAAGCAAATATACAAGGATAAGAACCAAAGTATTCATAATAGAACTCAGATACTATTTACAAAATTTTCAAAACCCAAAGAACAAACCTTTCTTTCTCTTGAGCACATAGAATCTCTCCTTGCTCCTTACCTTTATGATTAGGACTCTGCAATTCAGTTTAAAATCATGAGAAAACAGAAGAATTAATCAATAACAAGAACGGATGAAAATAAGTCCACTAATCACCTCATTGACAATTTGATTGTTTTCAACATTTGCCTCAGAGGGCTTGACTTCTTCTTCCTTTACTTTATCAGGCACGAGCACAGTTTGAGGCTTGTCCTCTGAGCCATTAGGATTAGGAGCAGCTTCCTTTACTTTATCAGCCAAGGTTTGAGGCTTGTCTTCTGCGCCATTACGATTAGGAACTGCTTCATCTGAAGCTTCCGAGGCCTGCAGCAAAATTATATTCACAATGACCAAATTCAAAATGAGAGAAATTGCTTTAGAAGATATTTAAAGAAATTCCCACCTTTTGAATTTGATCTTCTTCACTGAAATTGCAGAGACTCTCAACATGAACGGATCGATTACCGGCCTTAATTTTAACCATACAAGCTGCATTATGGGGAAAAACCAAAAAGAAATGAAATCTCCATAAAATAAAAGCAAAAGGTTGGCTTGATTACAGAAAATATGGGACCAAAATGTAACTTGATTTGATTTACAGTTCAAATGAGAATTAACCAATTCAGTTATCCTAAATTCATTGCAATAATTTTGAGAAGAACAAAGGCAGTTTTAAGGATAATTAATGTATATTCCTCTTCCTATCAAATCTAAGTAAACAGAGACACAAAGCATTAGTGGATCAAACCTAGGAGTCCATTAACAATTAAAATCTAGCTAGACAAAATTCCAAGAAAATTAAGAGCCATCTACCAAAATGAATCAGTTACAGAGAAAATAATGATTCAAAGAACACAATATTTAAAGAGTGAGGATCAGTTGATTCACAAAATAAGAAAGAAACAGGAAGGAGAAAGAGAAAGCACATACGAGAAGGGGCGTAGCTTAAGGCGGTTTCAAACCAGAGCTCGGCTTCACGCGTTTCTTCTTCCGACTCTCCTTTGATGAAATCAAAGAAACGCGGCGCTGAGAACTCGTATATCTCGTCGATCATCCTTGCCGTTGCCCCACTCGAGTCATCCATCAGATGCAAAACAGAGAGATTCAATCTTCCAGGGTTTAAGGGGGTCGGAGAGAGAGTTATTATCGGAAAGTCTCTAGATATTTCGCTTCCTTCTTAGATTCTTAGAAGATCCGCATTACTGGCAATAAGTGGGGATGATTGCAGATTGGAGTTAAACATGAGAAACTGCAACGGTCGATTTTTTTATTTTTATTTTTATTTTTGAATTTGGGGAAGGTGTTGTAACGGTCAAATTTGTGTCAATTTGGTGAGTAAGAGATCAGGTGTCTTTCTAACGGCAATTTTCCCACGCTCTACTGAGTCCTGACCTGTATAAAGCGTGCCGCTTTGGTTCCGTATGTTCCTACACTTGTACGAGGCTCAGTTAAAAATAGAGGTGAGCAAAACTCGATTCGAATCGAAAAAATCGAAAAAAAATTTAAATTTCGAGTTAAACGAATCGAGTTATTCGAGTTAATCGAGTTATTCGAGTCAACTCCATATGTTTTTTCGAATTTCGAGTTCGAATCGAGTTGAGTTTTCGAATTCGAATAACTCGAATAATTCGAATATCAAACTATAATATTTTACATTTTTACCTCAAACTCTCAAACCTTTTTACTTTTCCCTCAAAACTTTTACTCCTTCCCACTTCCCCCAAAACTTTTACTCCTCCAATCCCAACCCCCCAATCTACCTAAAATCCATATCCCACCAAAATTTTACTCTCCATTTACTTTTTCTCAAAATTTTACTCCCAAAACCCTTAAAATTTTTATTTTCCCCCAAAATTTTTACTCCCTCCCACTTTTCCCCTAAAACTTTACTCCATTCCCATCTCACCTCCCATCTACCCCAAACCCATCCCCCCTCCAATTTTTTTTTAATATTTTCCCTTCAAAATTTTACTCCCCTATTTATTTCCCTCAAACTTTTATTCTCCAAAACTTTTATTTTCCTCCAAAACTTTTTATTTTCCTCCTAAACTTTTACTTTCACCTTTACTCTCAAATAAAAATCAAAATTATCCAAAAATTCACTAAACATAAATAGTAATAATTTTATTTATATCTACTATTATATTATTAAATTAAATTTCACATTTTATATTATTTATATTATTAAATTGTTTAGTCATATTTAATATTTATATTAAAATTAAATTATTAATTATGCCATAAAATATTTGTGTTAAAATTTTATATTGGTACCAATTTCACATTTTATCTTTAAAATAACTTTTATTAAAAATCACATTTTACATTTAATATATTTTTAATTCTAAAATATATAGTGACAAGAATCAAGATAATTGAAAGAACTAAACAAGCAAAAGAAGCTAACCCAGTATATAAAAGATTAATAAATAAATTATTTGGTGTGAAAGTTAATAAAAATTTTGGTTAAGGTGGACAAATTTTATTACGATATGTGACAATGATTACAAGGACCCAAAATTATTTTTTAAATTTAACTCGAACAAATATATTCGATTCGATTCGATTCGAATTCCATCTCACTCGACTTGATTCGAGAAAATTTCAAATCAAATTAGGATGATAAAATATGATTCGTCAACTCGATTAACTCTAAATTTTTTCATTCGATTCGATTCGATTCGATCGAACGCTCACCCCTAGTTAAAAGTATATTGACTCCTTCAATCAAAATTTATAAATACTTAATCTAAATCCATTTAGTATTTTATATTTAATAATTATATATACTTTTATTAAAATTTTAAAATAAAATATTTAATATTTATATTATAGCGTTATATATTTAATTATTATATTATTAAAAAAAATAATATATATTTTGAAAAAAAAATTATAAAGTTCAAAATGAGTTTCCTTGGAAAAAAAATTCAAATGGGTCAAGTTAAGTTAAATTTGGGGTTTGAAAGTTACAAGGTTAGTGTTTGTCCAAGTCCATTAAACCTTTCCAAAAATAAGTCTTAATTAATTTAGTGGAGGAAAGATTTTCTTTTGTTTAATTAACTAGTGTTTTAAGCCTTGCAATGGATTTTCTATTATACATATATTTTTAATATATTCATACTATTACGGAACTCTTTTTTTCTTTTTTGAATTACAATAATAGGGTAAAGCCCAAACAACTAATGCGACTAATGTGATTCGAACTCAAGTCACACTTAAAACGATAAACACGCTTAATCATCAAGTCATCAAATAAGAGTCTATTATTTAACTTTTTTAATTGAATTGATATCACTAATAATTTCATTGAAAAATTACCAAATCATCCAACTTCTAAAACAAAATTCATATATTAAAAAGTTAAAAATAAAATAATAGGATTTGAATTTGGGAGGAGGAGGTTCTAAATCTGAAGCTTGCTAACACAACAAAATTATTTACATTTTATTACTTCATCAATAATTATTTCTTAAAAGAGATTATTTCTTAAATATTTTTATATTAATTGATTTGTTTTGCCTAGAGGTGTGCATGGGCTGGGCGGCCTGACCGCCCAAGGCCCTTAGAAATGTGGGAGGGTTTGGGCAAAAATATAGGCCCGAAAAATGGGCTTAGACAAAAAAATAAGGCCCGTTTAAAAATGGGCGGGCTTGAAGTAAGGATTTTTGGCCCGGGCACTGCCTGCCCTGCCCAATTCATTAAATGCAAAAAATTATTTTTAAATATTATTTTCTTATTGTTTTTCTCTTTATTTTGCTACAATTTTACTATTATGTTTCTATTATTTTGTTGTTATTGTTTAGATATTATATAAAACTTATTTTATTGTTAATTTTGTTATTATTTTAAAGACATTTGTTAATTTTGTTATTATTTTAGAGGCATTTGGTTGTTAAGTTCATCTATTTTAGTGTTATTTAAGTCTACATATTTTTAAAATTTATTTTCAATTTGTTGAAAAATATTTATTTTGATTTTTTTAATATTTTTGATGTATTATATATATTTAAAAATTATATAAAATAATATAAAAATTAATACGGGTGATGGGCCGGGCTCGAGTTTTAGTATTTTTATATGGGTCGGGCTTGGGCAAAATTTTAGGCCCATTTTTTGGCCAGCCCACCCGAGCGCAATGAACGGGCCTAAATTTTTAGTTGGGCCCGACTCGAACTTGGCCCGGCCCGGCCCATGCACACCTCTAGTTTTGCCCACTAGTGGGTGTATTATAAGACTAGTAATAAAAATTAGGGTAACCTATAAAAATAATCGTTCAATTATTAATTTTTTATTTTGTCACGCAATATTTCGAAATTAAATATTTTAGTCACTTTTTCGTTAGTTATCCTTAGACGAGTAACAAAAATCTTATGTGAGCTTTTTTTGATTGGCCTAATAATAAATTTAGTTCTCCAATATTTACACATTCTATCAATTTGATCCTAAATCTAAAAATTCAACAAATTTAGTCCTTGATATTTATAAAATTAGTCATTTTAATTCTAATTTGAAAAATTAGCCATTAACATTTAGAATAATTTGTTATTTTAATTCTAATTCTAAAAGTTTAAAAAGGAAAAATATTTTAAATTTTTATTTTTTGATGAAATTTATAAAATGATTTAAAAATCTAAAAATCATAAAGAAATTATAAATAAAAACCAAAATATATGTATTATATAGCTAAATTTGAAGAATATGCTATTTTTTTAATTAGGCCTTTAGGATGTTTTGGCCTAATTAAAAAAATTAGCATATTCTTCAAATTTAGTCGTATTATAAATAAAAATACAAATATATATATATATATATATATATATATATATCAAATGATTCAAAAAGAAATGAGCACGGAATAGATGATTAGAGAGATGAAGTTGGACATCTCTATGGGACATAGAACCAACAAAGGTATGTCTCTTGATTCAGTTTAGCTTATATTTTCAATTTTTGAGCTAGATTTTCCAAGACTTTAGTCGTTAGACTACCTAAGTTTAGAAGTTATTGATAACATGTCCAAGTCGAAAAGAAATAAGGTGAAGAAAAACTTTTCAAGGTTTTTATTATTTCATGAAAGATTTGACATTACATAGTTTTCTCTACTCGAAGATCGATTAGGTCTTTATATATTTTTAAGATAAGAAAAAATTCAAAACAATTTTTTAATAGTTCAAAAGTTGTTAATTTTTTAGAGGAATTTAATTAAATAATATGTTATTAATTTAAAATATGGCACTTAGTTGGATTTAAGCCAACTTGATTTTTTTTACCTTACTCACGAAGATGGCATTAGTTTAAAAGGAGCAAAATTCGAATGGTGTTAAATACTCTTCTTATTCAGTGGGTTTTGGAGGTACATCAAGGAATATTTTAAAAATGAAAATATTTTAAATATTTTTCCTCTCTTTTTAAAGAAAAATAAATTTATAATTAAACTGATAAATTTTGTAAATGTTGAGGGTTAAATTTATTGAACTTTTAGAATTTAAACTAAAATGAAAAAAATTTAAACATTAAGGGCTAAATTTGTTGAATTTTTAAATTTAAGATCAAATTAATAAAATGTGTAACCATTGAAGGGCTAAATTTGTTATTAAGTCAATAAAAAAAAGACTCATGTCACTTTCCGATATTCATCTAATGGTAACTAACAAAAGAGTGACTAAAATATTTGATTTTGAAAAGTTGAGTGACTAAATAAATAATAATAACAATAATTGAGTGACCAAAATAAAACTAAAAGCGTAGTTGGGTGACTATTTTTGTAGTTTACCTTAAAAAGTAACATGAGTAAAAATTATCACAATAATCTAGAAATACATATTCAATTTAAAAAAAATATTAGTAATCAAATTAAGAGGTATTTTGACTTTAACATAGTGAAAATATTGCCAATAAGTAATTAGGAGTGAAGGTGGACTTCTTCCCTATGCATTTGAACTAAGTTTAAGTCTTAAAATTGTCATTATTGGAAGGACTTTACCTAAATACCATCCTCGACTCAAGTAGGATTCCTTTTAGACTGTAAGACGAGTCAAAACACATGTGATTATACAAAAAAAAAAAAAACTTATTGGTTCGAGTTGAAGGATTTTTCTTTCTTGAACTCTAATTAAGTTAACGAGGATGGAAGATGAATGTTGAATGAAAAAGTCTATTTTGATGTGCCGATCTTCGAGCCCCAACAAAAACCTCTAGAGATCTCTAATTATCCTTTCAAACTTAAGAAAACTAGACAAGTTAAAAGTGTGCTTGAAGAATTGAAAAAAGTACAATCAAAATACCTTTCAAGAAACTATTCTTGAAGGTAAAAGAAAACTCCCTTAGAGTAATTTTATTAATCAAAGAAATAAATAGTAACTTACAACCTAATGGTGGCTATGCCCTCTTTAAATAGGCACATTTAAAGCATGCAAATAGAAAATAAACTCAAGAAATCCTAAGTTGAATGAAAGTCCCAACAAAATTGGTTTGTATATGTACAAGAACTAATTTAAAATTATTAAAAAATTTGAAATAAATAAATCTATAAATATAAGACTTAATATGTTATTGGGCTTATAAATAATAAAAATTAAGCCTTAAAATTGAATCCAATAGGATGTAAGTACTAATTCAAAGTTCAAAACTCATAATGCCCATTTTAATCACGTCCAAAATTTTTGTTTATGTAGTTTTCACTAAAATGACTATAACTTGAGTTTCAAAACTTGAAATAAGATATTTCAAAGTGTGTTGAGAAGCTAATAGACATCTCTTCGATCTATAAGAAGACATCTCAAACAAGAAATATCTAATCTTATCCAAAAGTGTATCTCAAGTTGATTGGTCTTTCAAACTTGAAAAACATATGCTTTGGTGAACTTAATTTAATAAATTTTACCACATCCATGCATGCATCATTCCCACCTTTCTCAAAAAGATTTTTCTTCAAACCTTGTCTTTGGTCGAACAAGTAAGAATTTTTATCATAGGTGAAGTAGTTTAATTAAGCACATCTCAATGATCCACAAAATCCTGAAATAAATAAACAATACTAAACAAATTCGAGTTATGATTAGTTAAAATTAAAGCATTCCTCTCATTTATATAAGTTTTCTCTTTCTTTTCATTTTCTTTTGCATTTGAGAATAATTCACAAATTTTATCTCATGTGAATTTTCACAAACCAAAATTGGATCATCGATTAGACTTTTATCATTCAAGGTCTTTCTTCTCTCAATCTTTTCACAAAAAATATATCATCACTTCCCATGTCCCCTTCACAAAAATAGAATGTTTAATTCATCACAATACAACACTTAGAAGGACATGATTATTCTAATTCCTCTAAACTCATTGACTCTATCGATTTTTTTCATTAACAACTTCTTATTGCTCACTAAGTGTATTATCACTATCATCACAACTCTAATTAAGTGCATAATCTCTGCCATCTATTTCAACATCAACTTTACAATAAGATACAAAGCTAGATCTAGAGTTAACTATGGCACAAAATTTCACTTAAGTTCTTTGGATGGACATTTAATTGAACATTAAAAACTTAGGCAAACTTTGTTACCACACCACTAATATTCAATTTCTTGAATACTAGAAGATTGTGAAAAATATGAACCTTGTTCGTAGCTCTTATAATGGTGAACCTTCAACACGAATTGTAACATCCCGTACCCGTATCCGTCGCCGGAATAAGGTACGAGGCATTACCGAGTTTACGAAACCATTTTTCATTAAACCAAGTCAATTTACTAGTCATATTCCGAACGTGATTATAATGTCCCTCTATTGTGCTCTCGAAGCCCAAAACATACATTAGAAACTATTCGGGACTAAATCGGGATCAAAGGGAATTTTTTGCATAATCCCAATTTTTTTTCTCTATTACAGGGTTCACATGCCCATGTGCTATAGGGACACGCCTATGTGGTTTAGGCCGTGTGACCAACACATCCATGTGACTTACCTCGCTCCAGGCCATGTGGCTTTACACGCCCGTATCTCTAGGCCGTGTAACTCTCTGACTTGCAACTCATGAACAAATTGATCTCACACAGCCAAGGCACAAGCCCATATTTCTAGGCCGTGTGGTTAATTTTTATATTCGAATTAGGTGCAGGACTCACACTGTCGTATCACACGCCCGTGTATCCAGGCCGTGTACCTCACACGGGTAAGGCACACGCCCTTGTGGGTGCCCGTGTGCTCGATCCTGGGCATTCTGTTTTGCAATTTCTAAATACAGGGGACACACGGCCTTGACACACTCCCATGTACTAGACCGTGTGTAACACCCTAAATTAGGGGTTGTTAGAAATTTAAATAAACTCCATGTGGGCTTCAAGAAATAAATATTATGATTTTATTAAGCATGTTTAAGGCCTAAAAATAACTCGAGCTAGGCTCGACCCAAGATAAAAATTTATTATTAAGTGTAAAAGAAAGGAGCTAGGTTAGTTAGGGCTTAAATAAAAAATTTTGGTAATTATGGCAAAACAAATGGGCTTGGTATAAGTGGTGTGGTGCGCCTAAGAGGGTGCTAGGAGAAGGTTCGAGTCTCTACTGTAGCAAGGAGAAATGTCTTTTTTTCCTTGTGGGCTTTTGGGCGTTAGGGCTAGGAAGGCTTTAAATAAAAACTCGGGTAAGAATCGGACATGAAAGGCAGGTGGGCGGAGTGGCTGAGGCGCTACTTAAGAGGGGCTTTGGCAAAGGGACTCGGGTTCGAGTCAAGACGAGCGCATCTGGGGATTTTATTTTGGGCTTTGGCGCTAAAAGGGTAAAGGGCTCAGGTAAGGTTTATAATTAAAAAGTGGGGGCTTAATGTCATGAAAGTCCAGAGGGAAAAGTAGTAAGGCGTGAATGAAAGGGGAGGGGCCGCTGCTCCAGGTCGCAGGTTCGAGCCCCAGGCCTTGCTCCTTGATTTTTATTTTTCTTCTCCCCTCTGCTGCTGGCGTGAAGATAGTAGAATTGGCAGCAGCTAGGACTCTTAAATTGATAAGAGATAAGGCATTTTTTTTCATAATCAGCTGGAAGGGGGGGTTATTAGTAGTTTAATTACAATTAAATTGTTGAGGGGATTAGGAGATTAAAGCTAGATGTATTTTGTGATAATTCAAGGCTGGAAATTATCACAAAATAAAGGGAATTGGCCAGCATTGGGACTCCTTGGGGGGTTGTTCAAAATTGATTTTTGTACAGCAAGAAATACCCAAAATTTCAAGCAACTTTTTCTTCTTCCTCTTCACTCATCATGCCAAATTCCCGAGAAATTGCTCAATTTTCCAGCTTCTTTTCTTCTTCTTTGCAAGAAAACCCCTTGAACCCTACTTCTTTTCCTTCATCTTTTCTTCCTCCATTAGTCGACCTCCTACCACCTTGCTGCCAAAATTTCCTTAAACAAACCGCCTAAAATTACTCAAAATTCCAGCATCTCTTGTTTTCCTTAGCCGAATCTACTCCTCCCTATTTGGTGTAATTTTGGCCAAATATCAAAGCAAAGGTGCTCTTCTTCCCCAATCGGTTTGAGAGGAAGGTAAGTGATTTTGGTAAGCAATAAAGTGGTGAGATTTGTTATTTAGTTTATGATTTGGAGGTTTAACCGTTTATCGATTAAGTGTTTCGATGGAGGCCAATACCGGTCAAGGAGGGCAAGGAAAGTCCCTATCCTGAAGTTTAAGAAAAGAGTCGTCTCGTGAGCTCGAGATTGGCCACCGGTGTGGACCAAATCGAAAGCAAAGAAGATAGGCGAGATAATAGTAGTTTCGATTAACGATAGCGTTGGGATCGAGAGTGTAGAACTACAAGTAATTAGGTGCGTAATTATCGCACTGTTTCTCCTGTTTTGTGTATTGATATATATATACATATACTTGGTGTATGATGTGTGATAGTCAACAATAAAGGCAAAAGTGGTGGATACCCACGTTTGGGGTTTTCGGTTAACAGGTCAGTAATATGTGATATTAAATTATTTATGGTGCTTGTGTGATATGATAATGAGCATGTGATGTATATTCATTCTACGTGTTGATTTGATAAGATACATTGACATATATGCTTGGGGCTTGGATTTGATCAAGGAAGGATGGGTGTACATATTTATGTACGTGGTCTAATGCTAGCCTCGTACTACATTAGCGCTTGATGATTAGTCGTGCTTCATCAAGGAGATGTTGGCTAGGTGCCCATCTCGGGTTCGTTCGTGTGCATCACCGTAGTCGATTAATGAGAGGATCACCGATGTGATCGGTGGCTCAACCACGACCTTGTGCAGCAGGTCCGCCGAGGTAAGATATGTGGGATCACCTTGCCAGTGATCGGTGGATTAGCCACGGCCTTGAGCAGGAGTCTGCTAAGGTTGGTGTAACGATGGACCTAGGTTATGGGTTTCAGAATTGCATATTTAATTGTATGATTCAGGTGGATATGGGCCAAGCCCATGTGTGGAGGCATGTGTGATGATTATGCATCGAGTCCGTGGACTCACCCAATTTTTCTCAACCATTTCAGTGATCGTAAACCTTGGACCGGGTTGGAGTGGATACAAGGTGGCCCATGCAGAAAGAAGATATTTTAATTATTTTAAGCTTTTTTTATTAAGTATTTTGGTTAAATAACTATTGTAATAAGGGCCTTATTATTATTTTTGGTATTATTTAAATTGTGGTTAGATTAAAATTAAATTACTATATAAAGATGATTTTATTTTATTTTTAGCAATCTATTTATTCAAGATATATATATTTATATACTAAAGTTTTAATATGGACATTTTATAATAACAAAGTTTTACTTATAATTTTAAACGGACATGGTTTTCAAAAGTCTACCAAATTTCCATGTTTTATCCTAAAGTTAAAAAGATTTTAACTATCTTCCACATGATGACATAACCAGATCCGGCTGTGGCTCGTGGGCGGGTTTGGGGCATTCATAGCTTAGTATCGAGTCTGGTTCAAAACTCACTTTGAGGGTTTTGGGCCCAAAAATTTTTTTATGGCCTTTCATAAAATTTCTAGGTTTATTCGGCATGGCACTGCATTCTCCTACCAAGTCCACTGTAAGTACTTCTAGCTCTTGAAGTGATTTGTTTGTGTGATTTGTTATGGGCTTAATTGGGCTCGTAGATTAGAATATTAAGGCTTTTGAACCCTAAGACTAGTCCACTCAAACATATGCATAAGACTTAAGGCTATTACACAAACTTGTGAAGTAAGTCACCGAGTTAAGGTGTGGCAACCATCAGACGCATGTCTAGGAGTGGTATTCAGTAAGAGCTTGGTATTTAAGCAGTCCTAGAGACTCACCTCCTCTCTACTCGAATCCTACCTGGTGCGTAGCTATGGTTCACCTTAACCAAGGGGACTTGTTCACTGCTAAACCCAAGAATTAAAACCCAAGGACTAGCCATACAGCTTTATAAAATTCCTAGTTTTAAAGTTCCTAAATTACCCTTTTAATATTAGTAAAAGATTATTGTGGAAATTTTTCCAAAACATCTCCGATTTACAAAATTACAAAAATGCCCCTATATTGTAAAATTACTAAAATACCCTTCGAGGTAAAATTTTGAAAACGCCCTTGATTTACGATATGCCCAAAATACCCATAATTACCATCAAAATTTTCATTATATACAAAGTGCCCAAAAACCATACTTTGTAAGATATCAAAAACATCATGATTTCATAAAATTACAAAATTGCCCCTAACCGACAAAATTACCATAATGACCCTGATTTTCAAAATTTTTACAATGCCATCCACTCGAAAAATAAACTCTTAAAAAAATAACTCCCAAAGTTTTACAACTTTTTGAAACATCCCTGATTTATCGAATTTTACAAATTTACCCTAATTTGTGGAAAATTACCAAAATGCCCCTGAGTTTCAAAATCACCGAAAGACCCCCGAATTTTAAAATTTTTCAAAATACCCCAAAAGTTAAGAGTTTTAAAATAATTTTTGACAAAATCATCCGAGAACTTGTATTTTTGAAAAATTACGAAAATACCCCTGTAGGACAAATTACGAAAATACCCCTGGGTAGTGGAAAAACAATCACCATGAAATCAACAACGTCTCTTTGAATGAATGAATGAAAGACTGTGTGTTTGTTTGATTACGAAGAACCACTTCTAAAAACTCTGCCATAAAATTTCTTCATGGATAACCAAGTGAAACTAAGGTCCGATACATAAAATTCTTAAGCAGATAAACGCGATCGTTAGAATGAGTTCAAGAGGTCGTGGACGCCCGCCGTGGCGTGTCAGTAGAGGTAGGATGACCCTATCGAACCTCGTTAGATCGGGTCAAGGGTCCGAAAATGAAGCACCCTCTACCACCAAATTTGGTAATGAGCAAGCAGAAAGAGCGACGGGATGATACGATATCGCAAGTCGTCTTGCGAAGTTTTGGAGATAGTACGGAGCGGTGGAAATATGAGAGCAAGGAAATCAGACTGAGCGACTCGAGCTAATGGAGTGAGGTGTTTGGAGGCGCGTGGCACCCAAAGACGGCCGCATATTGGTTGGAAGCAACCGAGCGAATTATGGATGAGCTCCATCCAGCCCGAGGAGAAAGTAAAAGGAATGGTGGCGTTGTTTAGCGATGAGGCATATCAATGGTGGCTAACGTTCGGGATGGTGCCACACCGAGGATCTCACCGGGAGTATGTAAAGGCGGCGACGTAAGAAGTATGCCAGACTCACTACATTGATGCACGAGGAAGGCGTTTCTGTGGTCGGTTCAAGGAACAAGTCCGTAATGTAATACGAGGCAAAATTCATAAGGTAAGCCGATATGCTCGAGGAGTAGTTGCTACGAACATGAACGATGTGTCCGGTTTGAGGACGGATTAAGGACGACTCGAGATCGCTGATAGCTCCTCACCAAGAACGGAGTTCATTTGTGTTAGTCGAAAAAGCTAAGGTAGCCGAGGAATTAAGAACTCGTGAGGCGTAATGAGATAAGGATAGGAACCGGATAGGAGGAATTTTGGATCATCTGAATCGTCTGAGAACTTTCAGAAGAGACCGAGGGTTGAAAACTCTGTTCGTGTTGCTAAGCCAGTCATTGGAAATCCGGACCGTCCGTGTGCTCAGTGTGGAAGGTATCATGTTGGCGAGTGCTGGAATCGGAATCGAGAATGCTTTAGATGTAAGTCTAAGTCCCATTTGATTAAAGACTGTCTTCAGGATCCGAGTAGGGCTCGGACAGTAGGCCAAGGTTATGTACAGCTGGGTAGAGATGGTCAGCAAGCGACAAGAGGTCGTGGTCCGAACCAGGGAGGAAATGGTTCAGGCCGAGGTCATGGAGCACCAAACAGAGAGGATGAAGGTGCAGATACGAGGCAGCCAAGATTGGTTTATGCAGTCGGCCGTCGCGAGGAGGAAGATGTGCCAACGGGTAAGTTCTTAATTTTGGAATTCCTTCAATTGTCTTGTTGTGGTTAAGTTAGTTCGTTCTTATGTTGCTAGTGAAGTGTATAGAACTTTGAGTATAAACTTAGAGAATGTGTCTAGAAAGCATGATAGTTCTTTAAGATCAGAGTGCGCAGCAATAGCGTAGTATGATGAGTTAAGAATGCACGATCGAAGCGATAGTAAGTAATTTCGAGGACGAAATTATTTTAAGGGGTAGAATTGTAACACCCTAAATTAGGGTCATTAGAAATTTAAATAAACTCTATGTGGCTTCAAGAAATAAATATTATGATTTTATTAAGCATGTTTAAGGGCCTAAAATAACTCGAGCTAGGCTCGCCCAAGATTAAAATTTATTATTAAGTGTGTAAAAGGAAGGAGCTAGGTTAGTTAGGGCTTAAATAAAAAATTTTGGGCTAATTATGGCAAAATAAATGGGCTTGGTATAAGTGGTGTGGTGCGCCTAAGAGGGTCGCTAGGGAGAAGGTTCGAGTCTCTACCAGAGTAAGGAGAAATGTCTTTTTTCCTTGTGGGCTTTTGGGCGTTAGGGCTAGGAAGGCTTTAAATAAAACTGGTAAGAATCGACATGAAAGGCGTGGACTGAGTGGTGAGGCGCTACTTAAGAGGGGCTTTGGCAAAGGGAGTCGGGTTCGAGTCAAGACGAGCGATCTGGGATTTTATTTGGGCTTTGGCTTAAAAGGAAAAGGGCTCGTAAGGTTTATAATTAAAAAGTGGGGCTTAATGTCATGAAAGTCCAGAGGAAAAGTGGTAGGCGTGAATGAAAGGGAGGGCTACTCCGTGTCGCAGGTTCGAGCCCTGTGCCTTGCGCTTGATTTTATTTTTCTTCTCTCCTCTCTGGGCGTGAAGATAGTAGAATTGGCGCACTAGGACTCTTGTGACCAACACATCCATGTGACTTACCTCGCCAAATACGAGCGAAGAAGATAGGCGAGCCATGTGGCTTTACGTAATTATCGCCCCTGTATCTCTGTATGGTGTGATAGTCAACAATAAAGGCAAAAGTGATGTAACTCTCTTGTGTGATATGACTTGCAACTCATGAACAAATTGATCTCACATTAGCGCTTGATGATTAGTGTGGTGCAAGGCACAAGCCCATATTTCTAGGCCGTGTGGTTAATTTTTATTTTGGGATCAATTAGGTGAGTCTGCAAGGTTGGTGTAACGGATGGACCTAGGTTGGGTTGGGTTCACAATTGCATATTTAATTGTATCACACGCCTGTGTATCCATGCATCAGTGGACTCACCACCTCAACCATTTCAGGCACCTTGCCTGTTGGAGTGGAGCCCATGTGCTCGATCTTTTTTTATTAAGGGCATTCTATTTTGCAATTTCTAAATTAAATTACTATATAAAGATGACACATTTATTCAAGATATATATATTTATATACTTGACACACAAAGCTCCCATGTACTAGATCCTTAAGTTAAAAAGTGTTTTCTGCAGTGACACACACGCTGCCTGACACACGCATGTATGTGTAATAACCCAAATTCTATTGGCACCGAAAAAGTGAGTTTAGGGCCTCCGTCTTAGGAAAACGAGTTCGTAAATATTTTTAATAAATATTTACGAAGTTAGTATGTGTTGAATTAGATTTTTGATAAGTGAATTTAGTTTAATTAGAAGTAATTATTAGAAAGGACTAAATTGAATAGAGCATAAAAGTTTAATTATAGAATAGAGAAAGGTTAAAAGACTAAATTAGTAATTACACCAAATTAGTGACATGTGTAAGTTAGAGAATAAATACATGTGTAACTAAAATATTAGTACAAATGTATATTATATATATGTATTTACTTATAAGTTAAGTAAAAGATTATTATTAGTAGTATTTATTTATTATGTTTATTATATTATTTTGTTAAATAAATATGATAGTGCCAAATGTGTGGTGATAATTTATACATGTGTATTTATATGTATTAATACACATGTAATATATATATTGGTTATTATATAGATATTTTATATTTAATAATTAAATAAAACAAATAAATAAATAAAAAGAGAGAAAAGGAATAGAAAAGTTATAGAGAAATAAACGAAATTGGGGAAAGAAAGAAAGGAAAGAAAAGAAAAAAAGGAAAAACTAGGGTTTTGAAGCTTGAAGATTATTTGGTAAGTTTAATTAAGTCATTTTCATGTAATTTTAATGTTTTTGAAGTCCTAGAGTAAAAGACTCTTGAATTTATGTGGAAATTTTGAAAAAATGATAGATTTGTTTGGTAGGGTTTATGTTGAACAAATAATGGAATTAGGGATTAATTTGATAGAATTTGTGATTAGAATTGATTGGAGGACTAAATTGTAAACTAGGCTATAAGTTTTGAGTTTTATGGGCTAAATTGAAAGAAACTTGAAAATATGGTTAAATGATGAAAATTTGATGGTTATATTGAAGTTTTGATGGAAATTGAATAAGGAAAGGATATGAATTGTAAAAAGGGAAAAGGTGAAAATGGTTAGGACAAATTTGGGATTTAGGTAAAAGTTGTATGGAAAGTTATTATTTTATATAAAATATGTGTGTTATTAATTAATTATAATTATGTTAATTTTCGTAGCAAACAAGGAAACCGAGACGTCTACGAAGGGGAAGGAAAAAGTGATCGAGGAGTAGCTCGAGAAAATATCGGTTTGTATTATCATAATTCAAGTTATTTATTATTACATGTTTAATTTCAATGTATGTGTATGGAAAATGAAATTGAGGTAAGTATTGATATTTAAATTGAATGTGATTTGGATTTAATTGATGACTATATATATATATATATATGTGTGTGTGAAATTAAATAGTATAATTGTAGTGAATTTGAAATGAAATTGAGTAGTGAATTTGAATTGAGGTTCGGAAACACTAGTAACTAGTCGAGCTAAGTCGGATATAGATGACATGCCATAGGATTGGAAGAGTTCAGGGATTCTTCGACCTTGAGTCGATGAGACATTGGGTGTCATTATTTACTTCGGATAGATTCAATGAGGTATTGTGTACCACTTTACTTCGGCTAGGCCGATGAGACACTGGGTGTCACTATATTGCTTCGAACTATCCGATGAGCCACTGGGTGCCAGTATGTTGTGTTTGGTTGGATCCGTGTATCCGCCAAAGTCCGAGTCATGTTAATAGGGGTAATTACGTGAAATGAGAAAATCATCTGAATTTGATTATTTGAACCATTGAATGAATAGTGAAAGAGATATTGTGAAATGAAATAAGAAATGAAATTATGCTATGAGATTGAAGGCATGAATCAAAGGTTCATGAATGGTTCCTATTGAAATGTGAATTGAATATTTATATGTGATTGAGAGATGAACCAACGGTTCATGAACAGTTGGAATTCTATGGATGAGATATTAATTCAAATATTGAAAATGTCACATTGGAAATATAATAACTTAGTATGAAATTATATGTATGATGTGTTATTTATCTAAGTATGTTTATGATATTTGATCATTGCTGTAAATTGAATTATGATAATACCACTGAGTAGGTCCAATACTCAGCGTACAGTTTGTTTTCTGTGCGCAGATTAGGTCAAGATAAGTTTGACTCAGCATCTGATTCAATCCCGGCTTCAGCTCAATTTTGGTGATGCATCAATCTTTTGGTAAATGTGGCATGTACTAGGGTTAGTGTTTGTCATTTGTAAATGTTTTATATTTTGATTGTAAATATGGTATAAAATCCTTAAGAAGTTTTAGGTATGATGAATGTTATTTAATCAAGATTTATAAGTAAATGATTGTGTATGAATTAGGTGTGTTTAGTATGTAAAAATAACCTAAAAATGGTGAAAATGAAGTTTTCACATAGCCAAGTCACATGGGTTTGTGCCCAGGCCGTGTGGAAAAATCAGAATTGCCCACAGACTAGTCCCACGGCTGTGTGTAACAAGTCAGATCTGCACACGGGCTGGCCCCACGGCTATGTGAGCCCCACTGTAGCCACACGGGCATGTGCCCACAATTCATGTGCAAGAAAAAGTTTCCAAAGTTCCTGGTTTAGTCCCAAATCACTTCTTAATCATATTTTGGGTCTCGTAGGTCCATATTAGGGACTTAAAGATGAAATTTTAAAAGTTTTAAATTGAAACACGAAATTATGTTTCAATTTACTCGTTTACTAGTGTTTAACTCCAGTAATACCTTGTAACCCTTTTTCGATGATGGTTTAGGGTTAAAGGGTGTTACATTTTAGTGGTATCAGAGCTATCAGGTTTAGCCAATTATCGGACTAAATCGAGCTCGAAAGTAAGTCTAGAAGTACATGCCACAGGTCAAGTCAAAACTGAGTCGGGATTTTGGATGCTGACCTATTTAATTATTTTTGTTTTATAGATTAGAGATGTCTGATGAACACCTTGATGATATAAATGAAGAAATGTTCATTGGGGATGAAGAATCATATAATTTGGATGAAACCGAGTTAGCTACACCCAGTGTAAACCCAATCAGAAATTAGCCTCCCAATGTAGAAAGAGAGAACATTAGGGAGAGAGATGAAAAGGTAGAAATGATTATGATGTATTAAAGGTTTTAACTGATGCTCTTCAGCGAGTAGCGGAGTCTGTACCTGCTACCATGTTTGTACCTGTTCCTAGACGAGCCCCTATTAAGGAACTAAGAAAATACGGTGCCACAGAATTTTCAAGTCTGAAACAAGTTGATCTGTCCATAGCTGAAAACTAGATGGAGGCAACAAAAAGAATTTTACAGCAGTTAGAATGTACGTCACGAGAAAGCTCTGTTATGTGTTGTATCTTTATTACAAGGTGAGGCATATCTATGGTGGGAATCTGTGATCCGACATTTACCGACTGATCGGTAACATTGGATCTATTCCAAAAAGAATTTCAAAAGAAGTATATTTGGGATATGTATATAGAAGACAAGAAACAAGAATTTTTTGCACTAAAACAAGTTGAAATGACAGTAGTGGACTATGAACGGGAGTTCTCAAGACTTGGTAGATATGCATTACAGTTCGTACCAACTGAAGCCGATAGCTGTAAAAGATTCTTACGGGGATTAAGAGATGAAATAAAACTACAATTAGTGTCCCAGTGAATCACTGAATTTGTTGATTAGATCGAGCGGACCAAGATGGTAGAGCAAGTCTTGGGACTAGACAAAAAATCTAAAAGTTTTAAATCAATTAGGAAACGTACAGAAATATGAGTTCGAATCCTCTATCTAAAAGATCTCGAGATTCTAGAGGTGGATGGAGACCTAGTTTTCAAATAGATAGAGGAGACACAAACCGGGAAAAACAAACTACAATGTCCACCGGTAGTGTAAGAGGTCCATCTTAAGAAATAGAAATTCCAGATTGTCAGCACTGTGGGAAGAAACATAGAGGGAATGTTGGAAATTAGCTAGAGGCTATTTTCGATGTGGTTCTAAAGACCATTTCATCAGAGACTGTCTGAAAACTAATAGTGCTACACCTGTGATATCACAGAGATCGGTATCTACAGCTAGAGGTAGGGGATCGACCAGAGGTGGACCATTATCTAGAGGAGGAGGTACAAGAAGAGGGAGTGACATAGTGACCCAGCAGTTTGAAGCTAGAGTGTAACACCCCAAACCTGGCCCATGCGTTTATTTGGATCTCATGTGTTACGGCTTGTACATTGAAAACTTTTGCCTTGTTGGTTTTGGAAGTCATAAGTTAATTAGACATTATTAGAGTAAATAAGTGACATTTTAAAAATAAAATCTTATATTAGTATTATTAAGTATAAATAAACCTTGACATAAAATTTATAAGTTGCATAACATTGGAAACTTCTTAGTTGAATAAAAACTAGGGGCCTTAAAAAATCCCAAATAAAAATAAAATAAACTTAAAGAAATCCAAAACAATTTGTAGAAATAAAACTTGATGTCCCTTCGAGTCCGCTTCTGCTCCCATGTTCACGATCTATCGCTCACTTGAAATGTTGGGAAAATAAAGGTTGAGTCACCAAGACTCATGTGCAAATCCGAGAACACATAAAAGGCTTGAGGCCCACAAACACATTATGAGCCTTGGCCCATATACAAGGGTAACAAAATATGCAACATGGCCCATCCCAAACCTATGAGTCCATCCTCTACACACCCCGTACCAACCATCACACCGTGGGATTTCTACAATCAACCTCCATCCACTACACACCATATTGACAATTGTCTTTGTCATTATAAAGATCGATCACTATGTGACCTATGTGGCAAAGCTACCGATCACTATCGACCTTAATAATATATCGGTAATTTGTCTTTATGTCATAAAGATCGATCAATATGTGACCTATGTGGCAAAGCCACCGATCGCCTCATGACCGCTCCCTTCAAATCAATCAATCCCATCCCATGCATACATGCAAGAATCGAACATTAAACTATCTAAACAGATCACATATTTTTACATACTTGATACACATAGAAGTTTCTATGATTACGCACTGCATCCCTTGCCTACCTTTTTCGGGTAATACTGAATGCTCATACAAACCTCATTTTCTGGCTTTTAGCCCATAACATACATATAATTTAGATTAACTAGTGTGATAGAGATCTACACACCTTTTTCGGCTTTTAGCCCATAACATACATATAATATAACAAAGCTTATGTGTCAAGAATCTACACACCTGATTACCGATAAAATGAGGCTTTCTATATCGACGCTATCCTTAGTCGACACAACTGCTATCTGCCTAAGTTGTTGTTCAGAAGCCGGTCCACAACGAATTGGCCAATCTCGAACAGCAGATACTGCTCGTTCCTTAAACTTAGGGATTCTTTCTTTTGCCTGATCCATATTAATTCCATCATAAATCCTTATTAGAGTTACTATAATAATATTTAATCGTTAATCCTCCTTATAAAGTTAAAATCTTGTATATAATGATGAAATCTAATAGAAATCTAGGAAAATCTTCTTACCTTAAAAATCCCGAAATTAGAGACTTATGAATTTCGACTTTTAGATCTAGTCGACTAGGCTTCCTTCAAATCCCGACTTGTCGCCCATCATAAACCATTCAACTATTAGCTTTGATTTTGCCTTTTCAAAAATCGAGAATAGATTATGAGAACTAATAAAAATCTACTCTTACCTTAACTTAGGAGATTCCTAGTACTAGAGAGAATTGACAATGTCAATGGAGGATTTAAATGCCTAAGTATAGAACAATTTCTCAAATAGGATGAATAAAATAAAACTATAGAGATTTCGACTTTTTAGAGAAGGAAGAGAATAATGGAGTTTTCACTTTTAGAAGAAAGAAGAGAATAATGGAGTTTTCACTTTTAGGAGAAAGAAGAGAATAATAGAGTTTTTGGCTTTTAAAGAAAGAAGAGAATAATGGAGTTTTCGCTTTTAGAGAAATTGGAGAAAATAATTTGGAGAAAAGAAGCTAAGGAATTTCGGCACAAAAGAGAGAGGATTTAATGTCGAAACAAGGAGCTAGCCCCTATTTATAGGAAATTTGGCAACCCTTTGCCATGCAGTAGCTGGTTTCTTTACTCCTCTCGATGATGGATTCTTGGCCATCACTCTCTTTGTAGATAAATCCCTAACTTTTCTCCTTTATCTTAATCTACTAGCTCATCTAAAAGAGACTTAATTATCTCTAACTCCTCCCTCATTTATCAGTATATTATCCACATATTTTAATCATAAAAATCCTTAGATCTTAGCCTTTATCTGCTTATTATCCACATAAAATAAATTCCTAAATAATAGCCTTTATCTGCTTATTATCCACATATTTTAAACATTAAAACCCCTAAATTTTAGCCTTGTTGCCATCCACTCCACCTAATCCTAATGTCCAAAATTTAGCTAACTTAAATTAAAAGAATTGGGCTCCATGAAACTTAAATTTGGGCCCCTTGCTCCTTGTGTGGCGTCACCTCCTAAGATTGGGCCACAAGGCCACTTTGGTATTTTAAACATAGATACTACCTTTTAAACCCTATAATGCCCAAACAGATAATTTTAATCAAGGCCTCTGCCTAAGCCTGAGCCCAATTTGGACCCCTAACACTTAAATTAACTCATTCCACATATTCACCCATTAAACGCATAGGCCCAAAAATTTAGGATGTTACATAGAGTGTCGGCCAGAGCTTATGTAGTTAGAACTCGGGAAGATAGCGATGCACATGATGTTGTAACAGGTATATTTTTATTATATTCTGAGCCTGTTTATGTTTTGATTGACCCTGGATATTCACATTCATATATAAATTTGAAGTTGGTTGAATTGGGAAATTTGAATCTGAAATGTCTAGTGTAACAATAGAAGTGTCAAGTCTGTTAGGGCAAACAATAATAATAAATCAAGTATGTCCGAGATGTCCGTTGAAAATTCAGAATGAAACTTTTCCAGTTCATTTGTTGATTATGCCATTTGGAGATTTTGATATAGTATTGGGTATGGATTGGTTGTCTGAACATGGTGTGATTTTGGACTGCTATAAGAAGAAGTTTAGTATTCAGACTAATGATGGTAACAATATTGAGATAAAGGGGATTCGGAATAGTGGACCAACACGTGTTATTTCATCAATGAAGGTTAATAAGTTATTACAGCAGGGTTGTACAACATACTTAACTTATGTTATTAATTTAGATTCAGTTAGTAGCCAATGCAGTAAAATTAGAACAGTTTGCGAGTTTCCAGACGTATTTCCTGAAGAGTTACCAGGCTTGCCGCCAGATAGAGAAGTTGAATTTGCTATTGAAGTGTATCCGGATACGATTTCAATTTCTATGCCTCCATACCGTATGTCGCCCATTGAACTGAAAGAGTTAAAGATACAGTTACAAGATTTGTTAGGCGTGGATTTATTAGACCGAGTATTTCACCGTGAGGAGCTCCAGTGTTACTTGTTAAAAATAAAGATGGCTCGATGCGACTCTGTATTGATTATAGACAGTTAAATAAGGTGACAATCAAGAATAAGTATCCACTTCCCTGCATTGACGATTTATTTGATCAGTTGAGAGGAGCTTCTATGTTTTCGAAGATTGACTTAAGGTCAGGTTACTATTAGTTGAAAGTAAAAGAATGTGATGTACCAAAGACAACTTTCCGCACGAGATATGGTCACTATGAATTTCTAGTAATGCCATTCGGGTTGACTAATGCCCCAGCTGCTTTCATAGATTTGATAAACCGTATTTTTCAGCCATATTTGGATCAGTTTGTGGTAGTTTTCATTAATGATATACTAGTCTATTCTAAATCAGAGTCAGAACATGATCAGCATCTCAGAATTGTACTACAAATACTACTAGAGAAGCAGTTGTATGGAAAGCTTAGTAAATGTGAGTTCTGGTTACCAGAGGTTGTATTTCTAGGACATGTGGTATCAGCAGATGGAATTAGAGTTGATCCAAAAAAATTGAAGCAATTGTTCAATGGAAAGCACCAAAAAATGTATCTGAGGTACGCAGTTTTCTTGGTTTAGCCGGGTATTACAGAAGATTTGTGAATGGATTTTCGAAGATAGCTTTGTCGATGACTAAGTTACTACAGAAGAATGTTTCTTTTATCTGGGATGATCAGTGTTAGAAGAGTTTTGGCACGTTGAAGCAAATGTTAACCGAGGCACCAGTTCTAACATTACCAGAATCGGGTAAGGATTTTGTATTATATAGTGATGCTTCTTTGAATGGTCTAGGTTGTGTTTTGATGCAGGACAGAAAGGTAATAGCCTATGCATCTCGACAGTTGAAACCACACGAGTGTAATTATCCGACTCATGACTTGGAGCTAGCCGCTATAATTTTTGCATTAAAGATTTAGAGGCATTATCTTTTTGGTGATAAATGTTATATATATATCGATCATAAAAGTCTCAAATACTTTCTGTCGCAAAAGGAGTTGAATTTGAGACAGAGATGGTGGATCGAGCTTCTGAAAGATTATGATTGTGTCATAGATTATCATCGAGAAAGGCAAACGTAGTAGCTGATGCACTAAGTAGAAAAGCTGTAATAGAATTAAGAGCAATGTTTGCACGGCTTAGTATCAGTGATGATGGGAGTCTTTTGGCTGAGTTGAGAATAAAGCCGGTAATGTTTGATCAGATCAAATCAGCACAGTTGAAAGATGATAGGTTGTTGAAAAAGAGAGAGATGGTATGGAGTGGCCCAGTAGAAAATTTTAGTATTGATGATCAAGGTTGTTTGAGATTCCGTAATCGAATTTATATGCCAATTACTTCAGAACTTAAAGAGTTGATTCTTCAAGAAGCTCATAATAGTCCATTTGCTTTGCACCATGGAGGTACGAAGATATATCGGGATTTATGAGAACTATACTGGTGGCCTGGAATGAAAAGAGATATAGTCAAGTATGTTGGTAAATGTTTGACATGTCAGCGGGTATAAGAGGAACATCAGGTACCAACAGGTTTACTTCAGCCTATTAATATTCTAGAATGGAAATGGGATCGAATCACAATGGATTTTGTTACGAGATTATCGTTGTCAGCAAGAAAAAAGAATACCATTTGGGTGATAGTTGATCGGCTTACTAAGTTTACTCACTTTATAGCGATCGAATGCAGTTGGTCTTTACTGTAGTGGTGAGATATATATTCACAAAATAGTGAGACTGCATGGTATTCCTGTATCTATTATTTCAGACCGGGATCCACGGTTTACATCAAGATTTTAGAGGCAATTACATGATTCTCTAGGTACTAGGCTCAATTTCAGCACTGCATTTCATCCGCAAACTGACGGAGAGTCTAAACGAGCAATTCAAATGTTAGAAGATATGCTTCGGGCTTGCATTATTGATTTTGAATTAGGTTGGGAACGTTATCTACCCTTAGCTGAATTTGTGTATAATAATACTTTTCAATCAAGTATTCAGATGGCTCGTATGAAGCATTGTATGGGCGGAGATGTAGATCACCTGTGTGTTGGACCGAATTAAATGAAAAAAAAGTAATCGGGCTTGAGTTGATCCAAGAAATAGAAGAAATAGTAAAAAAGATACAAGAGAGATTAAAAGTAGCCTTTGATAGACAGAAGTCTTATGCTGATTTGAAACGGCGAGATATTGAATATTCAGTTGGTGACAAGGTATTTCTTAAGGTCTCTCCTTGGAAAAAAAGTATTGAGATTTGGCCGGAAAGGAAAGTTAAGTCCTCGTTATATCGGGCCATATGAAATAGTAGACCGAATTGGACTAGTAGCTTATCGTTTGGCCTTACCTCCAGAATTACAGAAGATTCACGATGTTTTTCATGTTTCGATGCATCAAAGATATAGATCAGATCCTTCTCATGTTATCTCTACTAAAAATATTGAGATTCGATCGGATTTGTCTTATGAAGAAGAACCAGTTGAGATTCTAGCACGAGGAATAAAAGAATTAAGAAATAAAAAGGTTCCTCTAGTGAAAGTGTTGTGGAGAAGTCATAGTGTGGAAAAAGCAACATGGGAACCCAAGAAACTATTAGAGCATAGTAGCCGCATCTATTCTCAGGTAAATTTCGAGGACGAAATTTATTAAGGGGGAGAAATGTAATACCCTAAATTTCACGGGCACCGAAAAAGTGAGTTTAGGGCCTCCGTATTAGAAAAACGAGTCCGTAAATATTTATTAAAAATATTTACAAAGTTAGCATAGGTTGAATTAGATTTTTGATAAGTGAATTTATTTTAATTAGAAGTAATTATTAGAAAGCACTAAATTGAATAGAGCATAAAAGTTTAATTATAGAATAGAGAAAGGTTAAAAGACTAAATTAGTAATTAAACCAAATTAGTGACATGTGTAAGTTAGAGAATAAATACATGTGTAACTAAAATATTAGTACAAATGTATATTATATATATGTATTTACTTATAAGTTAAGTAAAAGATTATTATTAGTAGTATTTATTTATTATGTTTATTATATTATTTTTGTTAAATAAATATGATAGTGCCAAATGTGTAGTGATAATTTATACATGTGTATTTATATGTATTAATCCACATGTAATATATGTATTGGTTATTATATAGATATTTTATATTTAATAATTAAATAAAACAAATAAATAAATAAAAAGAGAGAAAAGGAATTGAAAAGTTACAGAGAAACAAACAAAATTGGGGAAAGAAAGAAAGGAAAGAAAAGAAAAATGAAAAAACTAGGGTTTTGAAGCTTGGAGATTATTTGGTAAGTTTAATTAAGTCCTTTTCATGTGATTTTAATGTTTTTGAAGTCTTAGAGTAAAAGACTCTTGAATTTATGTGGAAATTTTAAAAAATGATAGATTTTTTTACTAGGGTTTATGTTGAACAAATAATGGAATTAGGAATTAATTTGATAGAATTTGTGATTAGAATTGATTGGAGGACTAAATTGTAAACTAGGCTATAAGTTTTGAGTTTTATGGGCTAAATTGAAAGAAAACTAAAATTATGGTTAAATGATGAAAATTTGATGGTTATATTGAAGTTTTGATGGAAATTGAATAAGGAAAGGATATGAATTGTAAATAAGAAGAAGGTGAAAATCGTTAGGACAAATTTGGGATTTAGGTAAAAGTTGCATGGAAAGTTATTATTTTATATAAAATATGTGTGTTATTAATTAATTATAATTATGTTAATTTTAAGTAACAAACAAGGAAACCGAGGGCGATATATCTGAAGGGAAGGAAAAAGTGATCGAGGAGTAGCTCGAGAAAATATCGGTTTGTATTATCATAATTCAAGTTATTTATTATTACATGTTTAATTTCAATGTATGTGTATGGAAAATGAAATTGAGGTAAGTATTGATATTTAAATTGAATGTGATTTGGATTTAATTGATAAATATATATATGTGTGTGTGTGTATGCGTGCGTGCGTACGTGCGTACGTGCGTGAGTGCGTGCGTGTGCGTGTGCGTGTGGGGGGTGTGTGTGTGTGTGTGTGTGTGTGCGTGCGTGCGTGCGTGCGTGCGTGCGTGCGTGTGGGTGCGTGTGTGCGTGTGGGTGCGCGTGTGCGTGCGCGTGTGCGTGTGCGTGCACGTGTGCGCATGTGCCCGTGTGCGCGTGTGCACGTGTGCGTGTACGTGTGCGTGTGCTTGTGCGTGTGCGTGTGCGTGTGCGTGTGCGTGTGCGTGTGTGGGGGGTGTGTGTGTGGGTGTGAGTGTGTGTGTATGTGCGCTTGCGCGCGCGCGTGCGTCGCGTGCGTACGTGCGTGTGCGTGTGCGCGTGCGTGTGTGTAAATGCGTGTGCATGCGTGCGTGTGCGTGCGCGTGGGTGCGTCGCGCGCGCGCATGCGTTCGCGCGTCGCGTGCGTGCGCGTGCGTGCGTGTGTGTGTGCGTGCGTGTGCGCAGTGCGTGTGTGCGTGCGTGCACGTGCGTGTCGTAGCGTGCGCGCGTGCGTGCTGCAGCGTCGCGTAGCGTGCGTCGCGTCTTGTGGCGTGTGCGGCGTCTTGTGGCGTGTCGCAGCGTGCGCGCGTGTGCTGGCGGCGCGTGCGTGCAGCGCGTGCGCGTGTGCGGCGTGTGCGTGTGCGTGTGTGTGTGTGTGTGTGTGTGTGTGTGCGTGTGTGTGTGCGTGTGCGTGTGTGCGTGTGTGTGCGTGTGTGCGGGTGTGCGTGTATTACGATGTGCGGGTATGCGCGTGTGCGTGTGCGTGTGCATGTGCGCATGCGTGCGTGCGTACGTGCGTACGTGGGTGCGTGCGTGCGTGGTGGCGTGGGTGCGTGGGTACGTGGGTGCGTGGGTGCGTGTGTACGTGCGTGCGTGCGTGTGTGTGCGTGTGTGTGTGTGTGTGTGTGTGTGTGTGTGTGTTTGTGAAATTAAATAGTATAATTGTAGTGAATTTGAATTGAGGTTCAAAATTGTGTGTGTGTGTGTGTGTGTGTGTGTGTGTGTGTGTGTGTGTGTGTGAAATTAAATAGTATAATTGTAGTGAATTTGAATTGAGGTTCAGAAACCCTATTAACTAGTCGGGCTAAGTCGGATATAGATGGCATGCCATAGGATTGGAAGAGTTCAGGGATTCTTCGACTTGAGTCGATGAGACACTGGGTGTCATTATTTACTTCGGATAGATTCAATGAGGTACTGGGTACCACTTTACTTGACTAGGCCGATGAGACACTGGGTGTCACTATATTGCTTCGAACTATCCGATGAGGCACTAGGTGCCAGTATGGTGTGTTTGGTTGGATCCGTGTATCCACCAAAGTCCGAGTCATGTTCATAGGGGTAATTACGTGAAATGAGAAAATCATCTGAATTTGATTATTTGAACCATTGAATGAATAGTGAAAGAGATATTATGAAATGAAATAAGAAATGAAATTATGCTATGAGATTGAAGGCATGAATCAAAGGTTCATGAATGGTTCCTATTGAAATGTGAATTGAATATTTATATGTGATTGAGAGATGAACCAAAGGTTTATGAACAGTTGGAATTCTATGGATGAGATATTAATTCAAATATTGAAAATGTCACATTGGAAATATAAAAACTTAGTATGAAATTATATGTATGATGTGTTATTTATCTAAGTATGTTTATGATATTTGATCATTGCTATAAATTGAATTATGATAATACCAATTGAGTAGTTCAATACTCATTGTCGGTTTGTTTTCCGTGCGCAGATTAGGTCAAGATAAGTTTGACTTAGCATCTGATTCAATCCCGGCTTCAGCTCAATTTTGGTGATGCATCAATATTTTGGTAAATGTGGCATGTACTAGGGTTAGTGTTTGTCATTTGTAAATGTTTTATATTTTAATTGTAAATGTGGTATAAAATCCTTAAGAAGTTTTAGGTATGATGAATGTTATTTGATCAAGATTTATAAGTAAATGATTGTGTATGAATTAGGTGTGTTTAGTATGTAAAAATAACCTAAAAATGGTGAAAAATGAAGTTTTCACACAGCCAATTCACATGGGCATGTGCCCAGGCCGTGTGGAAAAATCAAAATTTCCCAAGCTAGTCCCACGGCTATGTGTAGCAAGTCAAATCTGCCCACGGGTTGGCCCCACGACCATGTGAGCCCCACGGGCAAGCCACACGAGCATTTCTCAGGCCACACAGACATGTGCCCCTATTCTCAATAAAAAGTTTCCAAAGTTCCTAGTTTAGTCCTAAATCACTTCTTAATTATATTTTGGGTCTCGTAGGTCCATATTAGGGACTTAAAGATGAAATTTGAAAAGTTTTAAATTGAAACACGAAATTATGTCTCAATTTACTTGTTTACTAGTGTTTAACACCGGTAATACCTCGTAACCCTTTTCCGGCGATGGTTTAGGGTTAAGGGGTGTTACAGTGTGTCTACCCGTGTGGACAAAAACAATGCTATATCCAAGCCTCATTTCTCACCCAATTGGTCTTTTACTTACATCAACATTTAAATATGTTCAATATTCAATTTATATGGTTAAATATCTAAATTTATCAATCAACTATTCATATATATATATATATATAGACATATTCATATACTTATACCATCTCATCATTTGTTCATTTCAAACCCATATCAAACATGATAAAATCATAATTATATGTAAGTCAAAACTTACTAAATACAAGCCATACCAATGGCTAGTTACAGTTAGATCATTTATAAGCCAACATTAACTAATTAACCTATACATGCCATTATAACAATAATTCATTTACCATACATACCAAAATAGGCCGCTGGATAGTGTGAGTGATCTTCATCGAGCTTCCTAACCAATGAGCTTCCGAAAACTCACTCATTTAAATTTAATATAAACATACAAGGCATATTCAATTATCTTGATCATGAGCCCTAACACATAACCTCATCACCCTTGTTAGTCGTACACTTCATATAAATGCCAAGAAACATGTATGGGCTTAATTCTCATTAAATTTCTCATATATATAGACAATTTCACATTATGTAATCATATAACATATAGCAACCATATCTCTATATTTTAAATACATTTTCATAACAACTTGTCTTGATTTCATACTATTTTATATTTGAGTTTTACTCATCAAAGTATTTGAAATATCATCTGTGAAAAATATAACGTTTGTAATGACAATATATCGCAAAGAAAAGAGAAATAAAAATTTAAAGAACACACATATTTTAATTGGAAACCCTTTCGGGAAAAAAACACGGTTAGAGGAGAAGAAAATTCACTATGTCGAATTCGACTCAATTACAAGAGGAATAGATTATGTCTATTTATAGGCTTGTAAAGCCATATTCTAATAGGAATGTAGTAAGATTAAAATACCTTATTCTAATCAATATCAAATAGATGGAGTTTAATAAGGTTTAAAAAACCTTATTTAAAATAAAATAAAAGAAGTATAGTTTTATAGGGATTCTTCTTTTATTTTATTTTACCATTTCATTTTATTTAAATAAGGATTCGGGTCACTTAATTCTAACAATATCCACCTTGACACGAATTCTCAATAAACAAGTTCTTCATCGCGAACTCTTAATGAACAAGTTCTCCACCTCTTCCATAAAACCCTTTAAGGGTTTAACTTCAACAATGAACACCAACCAAGTCTAAGCAATGCTCAAACTTGGTTATAGGAAGTGACTTAGTCATCATATCTGCAGGATTTTCATGAGTACTAATTTTGCTTACAACAATATCACCATGAGCAATAATATCACGAACAAAATGATACCAAACATCAATATGTTTTGTTCTCTCATGAAACATTTGATCTTTTGTAAGGAAGATGTCACTCTGACTGTCACAAAATAATGTGCTGATTTGAAGGTCTTCATTAAGCTCACTAAAGAGTCCCTTCAACCAAATAGCTTCTTTACAAGTCTCAGTAATCGCCATGTACTCAACTTCAGTGGTAGACAAAGCAACTGTAGTTTGCAATGTAGCTTTCCAACTGATCGCACAACCTCCGATTGTAAAGACATAACCAGTGAGAGATCTTTTTCTATCAAGGTCTCCAGCAAAATCAGCATCAACATACCCAGTGACTCTATCTTTAGTTCTTCCAAACTATAAGCAAATATCAGTAGTACGTTGTAAGTATCTTAAAATCCACCGAACTGCTTTCCAATGATCTTTATCGGGATTTTCCATGTATCTGCTAACTACACTGATTGCATATGATAAATCTGGACTTGAACAAACCATAGCATATATGAGAGATCCCACTACACTAGAATATGGAACATGTGACATGTTCTCAATCTCATCATCTGATTGTGGAGACAAAGCTAATGAAAGTCTAAAATGGGCTGCTAAAGGAGTACTAACAAGCTTAGCATTCTGCATATTGAACCTGCAAAGAACTTTCTCAATGTACCCCTTCTGACTTAGGTACAATTTGCTTGCTTTTCTATCTCTGAGAATCTCCATACCAAGTATCTTCTTTACTGGTCCCAAATCTTTCATCTCAAATTCTTCACTTAGTTGGGCTTTGACCTTTCTTATCTCTCATTTATCTTTTGCTGCTATCAACATGACATCAACATAAAGAAGTAGATACACAAAAGAACCATCACTATTTTTCTTAAAGTAAACACAGCTATCAAAACTACATCTTTTAAAATCATGAGAAGTTATAAATGAATCAAACCTCTTGTACCACAGTCTTGGTGACTGTTTCAAACCATAAAGGGAATTTTTCAGCAACCAAACATAGTCCTCTTTTTCTAAGACTGTAAAACCCTCTGGTTGTTGCATGTAAATATCTTCCTCAAGTTTTCCATGCAAAAATGCAGTTTTTACGTCTAACTGCTCAAGCTCCAAATCATGCATGTAAATAACCCTGCAAAACATATAACTTGGCAGTCTTTCTCTGCCCTTTCATCACAACGAGGGAACCTTTGGAAATATTCAAAATTCCACTTTCAGCTGTGTATTTGTTCCAACATCAAACATCTTAACTTTAATTGTTCCAACACTTGCGATTTTACATGAAGCATTATTTTCCCTCAAAATAACACCTTCGCTCACTTTTTGTAAACCAATCCCGTTGGGACACATGTGGAAGGTGCAATCCGAATCAAGTATCCACTCTTCGCTAGAATTGTTGAGTGACTAGAAGTTCACAATCGCTATAGTCTTCTACAACATCAGCTTCATCGAAATTTTCTAGTTGTTTTCCCTTTTGATTCACAGCCTCCCTTTTAATCTTATTCTGTAGATTATAGCACTCAGATTTAATGTGCCATTTCTTCTTGTAGAAGTTACAAGCTTTACCTATGTTTGAAGACTTCGATCTACCCTTAGATTTACCGCGAGGATTCCATTCCTGTGTCCTTCCATGATCATCATTAGCATTCCAATATTGTCTCTCACGAGCAATGAGACCCTCTCCCTGAGAGTCGGGTTTAATCACAAGATGCTTCATCTTATCATATGAGGTCAAAGAATCATAAACCTCATCAACTGTGAGAGACTCGCGGCTATATAAAATCGTGTCTTTGAAGGTTGAATAAGACGGGGGCAACGAACAAAGTAGAATCAACCATAGATCTTCCTTATCATATTAAACCTTCATGGCCTCCAAGTTTGAGAGAATTTCTTTAAACACTGTTAAATGTTCGTGTATAGACGCACTTTCCTCCAAACGATGAGCACAAAGACGTTGCTTCATATGCAACTTGCTGGTTAGAGTTTTCGACATACATATTTGTTCTAGCCTCTTCCATAATGCAACGGCGGTCTTCTCCTTCATCACATTCTGCAAAATTTTGTTAGACAAATGCAGATGTAACTGTGTTAAAACATTTTGATCCTTGCTCTTTTTCTTTTCTTCCATCAATGTCGAAGACATCTTATCTACCCCTAGTAGGGCTTCTTCTAAATCCATCTGTGCAAGAACTACCTGCATCTTTATCTGCCACAACGCAAATCTGGTGTTGTGATCCAACAGCGAAATTTTATATTTTAAAGACGCCATTACCGTGACCGAGATGAAAAACTCGAAAGCTTTGATACCAATTTGTGAAAAATATAAAGTCGATAATGACAATATATCGCAAAGAATAGAGAAATAAAAATTTAAAGAACACACAGATTTTACGTGGAAACCCTTTCGGAAAAAAAACCACAGCAGAGGAGAAAAAATTCACTATGTCGAATTCGAATCAATTACAAAAGGAATAGACTATGTCTATTTATAGGCTTGTAAAGCCATATGCTAATAGAAGTGTAGTAAGATTGAAACACCTTATTCTAATCAATATCAAATAGATGGAGTTTAATAAGGTTTAAAAAAACCTTATTTAAAATAAAATAAAAGAAGTGTAGTTCTATAAGGATTCTTCTTTTATTTTATTTTATTTAAATAAGGATTCGGTCACTTAATTCTAACATCATCTTTATGCAAATAGTACACAAGAGGTACATAATTCCATAATTATGAATGAGCATATTTATCAAACATATTCCATGTTTATATATCATAGTCTCATATCTCCATATATCAATAACCATCATGTTCTTGTATTTCGGATAAATACTTGTAACCATACATAAGTATGCAATTCGCTATTTCTTCCTGTCAATCACAATTTCAAATGACAAATTCTTGTGAATACGCTCACCAATTTCATAATTCCATGTATTTACCGTTTTCCATATTTATCCCTTTGAATTTCTCGAAATTTCGATGGATTTCTGTAGTACACTCATGGTGTACAATCTCATTAACTGTAAATTCATACACATATATACATAAGTCCTTTTCAGAGAGCACACTTTCGCGAACCTTATTTCTTACAGCAGGATTACCAGTCTAGGCTAAATCCCCTGTAAGAGAGCACACTCCCTGAACCTCATTTTTTACAATGGGATTACCAGTCCAGGCAAAATCCCCTGTAACATATGCTCAAAGAGTATTGTCGGGATTACCAGTCCAGGCTAAATCCAGACTCACATTTACTTTAGATTACCCATCCGGGATAAATCCATTTCACACATATTCTTAGGGAGGGCTTATATTAGGATCACCCGTTCGGGCTAGATCCTTTTCACACATATTCTTCGGGAGGGCTTATATCAGGATCACCTGTTCGGGCTAGATCCTTTTTACCGTCAAATCCTTTTCAGTGATCCATCGAATTCCATTCCATTCAACCGAGATTTATTTCCCTTTTTATTGAATATTATCAACACTTCATCAATAATCATACATTAAGCATTCAAATCACATTTTCATCACATAAACATACATTTCAAACATTCAAGAATACAATTCAAGTTATACAAACTTACAATTCGATTTTTATACCAAAACGATAATCTTAATTTCATAATAAATATTTGAAATATAACATTATATCATTTCTAATTCAACGTTTATCGATTATAATCGGGCATGTGATCAATTTATACACAATTCATTCATATATTTTCCTCCTCCTCCTCTCCATTCCACATCCTTATTGTATATATCACACTTATAAGTAACATTATCTATAATTTCACTATTTACTTCTATGTATATTCAAAGTTGTCCATCCGTATCATAGTCACTAAATTATTTTTATCTTGAGCTACAGAACTCCAAATTAAGATCCGCTTGATGTTTTTGAAACTAGATTCATATATCCTTCTACCATAAAAATTTCAAAATTTATAGTTTAGCCAATTAGTATAGTAAGATCTTCAAATTAATCCTTGTTCTGCTGTTTGACAGCTTTGACCTTTTCTTACTAAAAATTAATTCTCTCTTAACACAGAATTTGGATGATATTCCCGTTTATTTCTCTTGAAAATAGACTCATTAAGAATTTAAACATATAAATTTAAGCCCCTAATTATTTTTCTTTAATTTTTTATGATTTTACAAAGTTAGAACAGGGGAACCCGAAATCATTCTGACCTTTCTCACAAAATTTATTATATCTCATGATTTACAATTTCATTGTTTACACCGTTTCTTCTATGAGAAACTAGACTCAATAAGTTTTAATTTCATATTTTATTCATCCTCTAATTTGATTCCCAAAATTTTGGTGATTTTTTAAAGTTAGAATACTACTATTGTCCAAAACTATTTTAGTGCAAAATGTTGATTACCAATTTTCCCCTAAACTTTTAATACATGACAATTTCATCCCTAGGCTCGAAAAATGAAATTCTTGCAATTTAATCCTTATTCCAAGTCTAATTATTCTCATACATACCAATCAAAGCCCATGAATTCCATGAAATTTTAGAATTTTCCATAAATTCAACACTTTTCAATTTAACCCCTAAAACATGTTTTCATCCAAAATTCTTTAATAAAACACCTTTAAACATCCATTAACATCTCAATTTCATCATAAAATAAAAAAATCATATGAACTTATCAATGATAACTTCCAAAATTTTCAACAAAATCAAAAACTAATAGAATACTAAGTTGGACCTAATTGTAAAAGTCCAAAAAAAAAATTTCAAGGAAAAGGTAAGAATTGAACTTACTTGAACCTAAAATATGAAATAACAGCTCAAAACCATCTTTCATGGCTGTTTTTGACAGAAAGTTGAAGAAGAAATGGCCTAGAAATCATTAAAATCAACTTTGGCCATGTAACTTTTGTTAAAATTTCAATTTTGTCCTTTTCACATGAAAATCTTTGATTTTTTTCACGCAATGCGGCCTCAGCAATTTTAAAATGGTCCATTTTCCCTTTTAGTCCTTCCTTATTTAATGGTTAAGCTATTTAATCACTTTAGCAAGTTTTGCACCTTTCCAATTTAGTCATTTTTATCTAGTTGACTACCGAAACGTTAAAATTTTATGGTGAAATTTTAATACTACTTTATTGACACTCCATAAATATTCATAAAAGTATTTATGGCTCGGTTTATAATACTGAGATCTCAATACCTCTTTTTCTCAATTTCTTAACCAAATAAATCTGTATAAAACACAGTTTACTATTTCAAAAATATTTTAAAAGCTACATTTGGCTCATAAATATTAAATAATATAATTTACGAGTTCATTTTCCGAATTTGGTGATCTTGAACCACCATTTCCTACATCGCTAAAATTTGGGCTATTACACGAATTGCCTATGAACGATTTCGATCATTTGATTAAGTCTAACATCCATCTCAACCAATAGCCTAAAAAATTCAACTTGATGATCTTCTTGACGTTTGAATGATTCATTCAAATCTTATCAAAGCTATCAATTACCTAAATAAATAAAAAAAAACACTCATAAACAAAGAAAATAGGGTTATAGTAAAACAAATCTTCACCCTTAATTGTAAAAGAGAAAATAAAACTAACCTAAGCACTCAACAAGGGAGTAAGACTTCCTAACTTACCTATTGGGGAAATAAATTTATGTATCTTTAGGGAAATAATAAATATCTAATTAAAAGCTCGATTTTAGGGAGATAACAATATTTATGTATTTTTAAAAATATTTTAGATTATTTAAGTAATCTGTTCTTCAACTTCTCTTCTTTAAGCTCAGTTTTGTATTTATATTTCCTTCAAAACTCATTTCTTATTTTCAATAAAATTTCAATCTTTAATCCCTTTCATTCTCCCAAACTAAACTTTAGGTTTTCTTTTGCTTTCTTTCTTTAACCATTTGTTGTTAAAAAGGAAGAAAAAATTGGCTTGTAGTAAAATATACAAAAGAGGAAAAAAAAAAAAAAAGAGTACAAATTTTATCATATTTTTGCTTATTTTTCAGTCTTCCCTACATTTGGTTAAAAAAAAAAAAACTTCAATAGAAGAAGAAACTCCATTGGGACAATTAAAAAAAAGAACCAACCAAATAGCATAATATTCATTGTTTGTTTTCCCCTTCATGGACCAAATTCCACAAGTCAAGCATAATTCATAACCAACAAAAAATAAGATTAAAATAGATGGTATTTCTTTAATTCAATCTGAATCTTTTATAAAAAATAAAAATAAAAAAGAGTTGGAGAGAACCCAAAACTTCAATTACAAATTTCCCATATGTTTTTTTAAAGGCAAAACAAAAATTGATGGAAAAAATGGGCTTTTTCAAAAGAAGAAAATTCAACAAAAATTGAAGGAAAAAATTTGAATGTTTCTGTTGGCCTTATCTAATTTCAGCAAAGTTTATTGCTGATGAAGGTGTGTTTGAGGTGGTTATTGATTTATCATATCATCCTTTCTGATTTGAGTATGGAGTTATCGTTCTTTATATTGTATATTTCTTTCATGTATTAATAAATCTAATATCCTATTCCCTAAAATAATAAAAATAACAGTAAAGGGGAAGTAGGGTCGAGTCCACAGGGATCGGATTATATAAATGCCTATTTTTCGAAATCCTGGGCAGAATCGTGCCCAAGAAAACATGCATTCCTAGAAAAATAAAAAAAAAGAATTAATAATTTTAATCTGGGATAAAAACAGAATATAAAGGGAATTGAAATCGTGAAAGTAAATTGCGAAAATTAAAAGGAAAAATAAAAGAGTTTAAAGAAGAGGGAGTTTCTTATTTGGCGAGATTCTAGCCTCCGGTTGTCTCGTTCCACCTTGGGTTCAATCTTCGGCTTTTAGATGACCTTCCTCTATCCAAGTAAGTCAGTTATAGTGGAAGAGGACGCCTACGACCACCAGCTCCAAGAATTTAGACTTACAAATTTAAGGAACCTGACTCTAGCTTACAACGGCTTCCGTGGAGTCATCTATGCTAGATCAACGCTTCTCATGGCGAATCCCACGCCATTTTGTCTCTTGGGCACGCCAACCTCTGACGCAGTAAGCTAACGAACCGACTGTGCGACCTCCTCAAAATATACAAAGCGGCCGTTCGTTGCACACGTTGAAAAGATCACTTCTTAAGGGACATGGACGGAAGCGTCAGCCCCGTAATGCGAAAAAGCGATGAATACTTGGTGAGGAAGTTAAGTGCGGATTTTAATCCTCAAGAACCTTTTAGGGGAATTCGACAATCTTCAGCTAGATGGATTTTTAGTGGCTCATGGATGGGATGTGAAAGAAAATAAATATAAGGGAATGGAGAAAAGAATTTTTATTGAAATAAATATAAAAAGCACAAAAGGCTATAGGGAGAGAGTTTTCAGAAAAAGAATGAACACCCAAAATGAGTCACTTCATCCCCTATTTATAGTGCTCAAGTAGATGGACTAGTTCTACTCAAACTCCCAAAGATAATTACAATTTAATTGAAGATAAATAGAGATAAATAAATAAATTAAATAATCTTAAAGAATTATCCTAATATTAATTAAAATAGAGTTTGATAAAGCAAAATCTCTTCTTTTTGCATTTCAACCCCTCTGCCCTCCATGTTTGCACTTTTGGCACCATCTTTTCCCTTTTTTTGCGCATTGGTCCATTTTGTCTCCAATTTCACAGTTTTGGCCCTCAATTTTGCTTTGGTCTCCAATTAAGTCCCTACGAGATAAAAGTTCATAAATAGCCCAAATTAGTAGAATCACACTCAAAATTAATATGTAATTAGCACATAAAAACATGACATTCTAGAGTATTATCATGTATATTTCTTTCATGTATTAATAAATCTAATATTATTTTTCAAAAGATGAAGATAGAAAATAACAATAATTTTTTCAAATTCCTAAGTTAAAATTTGAGAAGAGGATGAGTTTAAATTTAACGAGAATGACTAAAATGAACAAATTATTCAATATGAGTGCTTAAATTATAATTTTTAATAATTAATGACATCCTCATTTTCTCCTTTAAGCCCCAACATGAGTAATGTTGAAAAGCAGAAAACACGAACCATATAATGCATAAAACGAAAAAGAGAATTCCTCAACCAAGATTTAAAATTAAATGTAGGTGACTTTTCATCTTTAATCCTTGCATCGTGGTCCGTCCTCCTTATCAAATCCAGCTATCTTTCACCCTTCACTTTTCTACTAACCTCGATTTTGTTGATAACAACTTTACAGTATATATGTCGGCTCTAAAGATTCACATCATTCCTCAATTTCATATCACTTAATGATTTCTTCTATTATACCCAAATTTAAGCTTCTCAAAACTGTCCCTATACCCAAATTAAATATAATTACAATTTTAATTTTATTATTTTAATAATTACAATCATAATTAATCATTATTGAAATAATAACTAAATATACCTAAACTTATATTAAAATAAATCTAAAAATTTTCCACAAATATCAAACCTTAATATTAAATCTTTCTTAATCCATATTTGTAAAGACAGGGTTTTTTTTTTTTTGACTCTTAACATCTTTCATCCTCAGCTTTTATCAATAATGCTAAACATTTATTTGAATTAATAAACTTTTTCTTACAAAAATCCATTTATAAATTAAGAGAGGAGAAATTACATTTGAGCCTGTTAATTGGGATGAGCGTTAATAAATACTTGAGTAATTCACACTCAAGATCACTAAATTATTAGTAAATTTATATTTTGCCTGTTTAATTTAAAAAAATTACAAAATGATCATTATATTATTCGAAGATTTTTATTTAAGTCACTAGATTATTAAGTTTTTTTCTAAAAGCCCAGCTAGCGAGTTCTAAGTCACGATTTAACAACTAGTATGTTAGATCAGTATCCATCCACAAGTAAAAGAACATACCTTAAATCCAAGTCAACTGTTGGTCAATATCGATGATGGGAGAAAAAAGCTCTTTAGATTTTGGTTCAGAAATATGTGACGTTCAAACTTATTTCATGAAAAAAAACTAAAGAGTAGAAAAAAAGGGGAAGGAGAGCTTTCAATTCGTGAATGCAGTTCGAATAACTATAACGATTTTAACATCCCAGTGGCTTAAATGAAAAACTTCCGAATAGTTTAATGATTATTTTGTAACTTTTTAAAATTGAGTGATTAAAACGTAAACTTATTAATTATTTTTATAACATTGGGTGTAATTTACCTTAAAATTTTTACATACACTTAACTATCTTTATCTGTAACATCATTTCGTTATAATATTCAAATTTATTGTAGAATTGATTTCTCATAATTTATTTTTTCTTACAATAGCTTTTCATCCATCACTTCAACCACCACAAAATTGAAATTAAATTAGTTTTTATGACAACTTCATGTCTTAAATTTTCAAAATTAATCGTGTTGTAGTGAAATAAAATGATAAATAATAAATTTTAATTAAGATTATATGTCAATAAAATATTAAATTTCATATTAAAATATAATAATCATATTTTATTAAATAAAATTACATTTACATTGTAGTGGACTAATTTAGCCCGAGGCCCAAACAAAACGAAATAAAAAAATTAAACCCCAAACCTAACCAAATCAGGCAGCACAACAAAATTACCCCAGCCCATACTAATCAGGAAAAAAAAACAAAAAAAAAAAATCTTAGGTGCGCTGCACCTAGGTCATTTGACCACTGCCAGGCGCCCTCTGCGCACCTATCCTCTACTCTCCACCGCGCTCTGACCACCTGCAAAAGGGAAGAAAACACGCAACAGCGACAACACAAAGCCAACAAGCATTAAAAACAACAGAGAAAAAGACAAAAAATAGAAACAAACAACCTTGTAGTTTGGCTATAAAAGCCACAAACAGTATCTTTGTATTTTTTCGGAAGATTGAATATAAAAAAAAAAAATCAAAGATTTGAACTTATAATTTTTTAGAAGGTGACATTCGTTTGATATTTTCTATTTATTTTTATTTTAAGTTTTATTATATTTTATTTGTTATTTTTACCTACGAAAATAAAAAGGAAAGGAAAAGAAAATACCTGAATCGACCCGCCGCCCCGTCGTCGGAGGTCTCCTCTCCCTCGTCGGAATCGGGCTTAAAACGCAGGCTAGGGACCCTTTTCTTTCGGCCTCTCGGGTTAGGAAGGCTTAACCTTTAAATAGGTTTTAAAGCGGGATTAAAAGGTCGTCTTCATGCGCCGCCACCACCATGCCAGCGATGGCATGACCAATCGTCGATCGAACCCGCGACGGCGTCTGCTTGGGCTAAACCCTAGCAAAAAAAAAGACCCCCTTCCTTTTGTTTTTTTTCTAATGAAGCTCCAAAATGAAATTTTTTTTTTAAAAAAAAATAAGGCTTTTATAAGCAATCAAAAACGGCGCCGTTTTGAGCCCTCAGACCGTGTGCCAAAACGACGCCGTATGGCCATGACCTGCACGTGACCTGACCCGCTTCAGGGGATCCGCGCGTTTTTAATTGAAGGGTTATTTACCCTTTCAGCCCCTCTGCCTTTTTGGACTGTTCTATTTTAGTCCTTTTACTGTTTTTTAATTTGGCCACGCATTTTTTATTTTGCCTCAATTTGGTCCTTGGGTATGTTTAAAGCAAGAACGCGAAACGGTGCATTTTAGGAACATGATTAAATTGCTCAGTCAGTCCCTCCTATGTGGTGCGCATTATATTTCAGTCCCTGTTCCCACTTTCTATTTTAATTTATTACAATTTTAGCCCTTGATTTTTATTCTAATTACACTATAGTCCTCAGGTTACTTTATTTTATTATTTGCTCATTAATTTGTGTAATTATTTTCCTTTTGAATTAATATTAGGTATTATTTATTTTAAATTGCTGTAGTTATTATTTATTCCAAATTATTTCACATGTTATTATTTTGAATTGCTTTATGTAATTTGTTATTTAGGCTGCTATTTTGAATTGTTTGTGATATTATTCATTTTAAAATTGTATTGTATATTATGTTTTCAAATTTCCTTTATACATATTATTTATTTATTTTTCATGTATTATTTATCTAAAATTGTCTTAATATTTATTTTTACACCCACTGTCGTTTTACAATTCTTTATATACATTATTTGATTTTAAATTTATAGATATTATTTATTACTTTTAAACTTTTGGACATATTATCTGTTTAAATTTTATATAAATTACTTAGTTTAAACTTTTTCATACATTATTTATTATCTTATTTTTATATTTTTATTATTTTTATTATTTTGGTTATTTTAAATTCTTTTATTATCATCTTATCTTAATTCCTTTTTATAAACTATTTACCTCAAATTGTCATTCACTTTAAATTGTTTTGTATCATTGTTTATTTCATTCTCCTTTAATTATTAATACTAGCATTTAAATGATGTATGTCGCGATATTTTTTCGAAATACTCCTTCTAGTATTCGTATCTTGTAATTTATCGGTGTAACGATTTTATTCATAAATTATTGTTTTTAAAAATGCGTTTCATTTTTATGCTATATCCCGGTTCAAGATGTTTTCACCATGAGGCAATGCTCGGAATTTAAAAACTTCGAGAAATCGTGCCCTAACTTACAAGATTTCGATTTTCCTCGTCGAATTCGAATAATCGAATATCCTTTCAAAAATTTAAACGCTTAATATTTCAAATAAAAATCAAAGGCCAAATTGTTCTCAAGGACTTGAAACGTCGTGTCCTAACTTACGGGATGTGACATTTTGTCTCGAGATAAGAAAGTCTTCACGGTATTTTCAACTTATTTAAACATTTCAAAACAAAATATACATAATGCAAATAAGGATCGTATTTTAAATTCTTTTCGAGTTTTTGATTTTCGACACTAAGACACTAATTAATCAACTAGGTACCAATTTTGGGCATTACGAGGGAGCTAACCCTTCCTCGTGCGTAACCGACTCCCGAACCCATTTTCTTGATTTTCGTAAACCAAAAATCGTCGTTTTAGTAAATTAAAAATCTTATTAAAATGACCAAATTACATGATAACCCGATCACACCTCATCAAAAAAGATTGGTGGCTACTCCCGTTTTTTATTTTTTGTTTTTAAAACCAAAATCGACCCTTTCTAAAAAAAAAATAGTTTCGACATACATATTTATTAAAATGCAGTAATTAATATATATTATAAATTTTCATTTAATAATATAATCAAAATTTCAAAGGTTAAAATAATTGTCCCAAATACTATTATATCATATATAATTTAAAATTGATATGAGAGCCAACTTTTATATCATCTAAAAAATGGGGCTTTTTACTAAAATAATACAAAAAAAATTAAAAAAGCGAAAATAGGGTCCACTTTTTAAAATTTATGAAAATGGTATAAGCGAGGGTGGTCGCGCCTCAGCGAGGCGGCACCACCCTCCCCTACACCGCCTGACAAAAAAAAAAACAAAGTGAAATAAAAAAATATCGAAAAGCGAAAAAAAAAGGAAATGGCGGGAAAATGACAGGAGACTAGTGATGCCTCACGCCACAGTGGCACCGGTGGTGCCTCCGCACGAGCATCACCAATCGGAAATTTGCCCATTCGGTCCTCTCTATTTCAGCAAGACTTCAGTTTAATCCTTCTATCATTTATTTTTATAATTTGTCCCAAAACTTCCGCTTTTAATGCAATTTAACTCATTTTAAGTATTTTGCAATTTTATTATTATTACCATCATCTAATATTTTTTATTACTATTAATTATTTACTATCATTATATTTTTATTATTACTATAGCATACTATTATTAGCATTACTACTCTTATTTTATTATTGATACCATTATTCATTTTATTTCTTTTAATTTTTATTATTTAATTATTGTCACTTCTATTATTTTGTTTTCATTATTATTATTATTACCATTATCGATATTATTATTACTATTACTATTATTATATCACTATTTTTATATACCTATATATATATATATATATATTTTATTATTACTATTTATTAGTATTATTATCATTATTTTATTATCATTATTATCACTATTTATTAGTATTTTTATTATACGATAATGATAATAAAATAATGATAATAATACTAAAAATGGGTGTAAAATAATATTTTTTGTCTCTAAACACCATTTCATTTCATTCCATCCCCATGCAGCTTTGCGTTTCGTTATTCGTTTTTTTTTTATTTTCCATTTCCGAAGTTCCGTTCTTTCTTCCGTTCGTTCTTTTTCTCTTTCTACTCGTCCCGTTCATGGTTTGTCTTCCCTTTTCCTTTCTAATTTTTTTTCCATTAACTTTTTTTTCCGAAATCTAAATCGTAATTACATTTTGAAAATTTTAATGTTTACCATTTTTTGTTAGTTCTAATTAATTTTTTTCTTGTTTACAAGATTGAAATCGAACAGCGTTTGCGAGCTTTTACACAACTTCATTTTACTTTTATATATAGGTATATAAAAATAGTGATATAATAATAGTAATAATAATAATAATATCGATAATGGTAATAATAATAATAATGAAAACAAAATAATAGAAGTGACAATAATTAAATAATAAAAAATAAAAGAAATAAAATGAATAATGGTATCAATAATAAAATAAGAGTAGTAATGCTAATAATAGTATGCTATAGTAATAATAAAAATATAATGATAGTAAATAATTAATAGTAATAAAAAAAAATATTAGATGATGGTAATAATAATAAAAATTGCAAAATACTTAAAAATGAGTTAAATTGCATTAAAAACGGAAGTTTTGAGACAAATTATAAAAAATAAATGATAGAAGGATTAAACTGAAGTGCGCGCGAAATAGAGAGGACCGAATGGACAAATTTCTCAGTTGGTGATGCTCATGCGGAGGCACCACCGGTCTTTGCTGTGGCGAGGCATCACCATCATCATTTTCCCGCCATTTCCTTTTTTTTTTCGTTTTCAGTGTTTTTTTTTTATTTCAGCTTTGTTTTTTTTTTTTGTAGAGGCGGTGTAGGGGAGGTGGTGCCGCCTCTGCCAGAGGCGCGATCACCCTCGTTTATACCATTTTCGTAAATTTTAAAAAGTGAACCCTATTTTCATTTTTTAATTTTTTTTTTGTATTATTTTAGTAAAAAAGCCAAAAAATGGATAGATGATATAGAAGTGGACTGTAGTTTGTAGATTTCAAAGTTCATCAGCGATTGAACATTGGTGTGGTATCTTCAAACCAAATTTCAAAATCAAGGCACAACTAACACTGTTATAGTTTAGCCAAAAAATTCCGTGAGCCACAAAACGGGTTTTTTACCCACATAGATTAAAAAAAAAAATACGAAAATGGTATGGCAAATAGATTATTTACCGAAGTGGTATGGCTAGGGTGGTCACGCCACTCCCATAGGCGGCACCACCCTGGCACCTGTCATGAACAGTAAAAGCTGAATGCACAAACAGTGTCATGAACAGTGTCATGAACAGTGAAAGCTGAAAACGGCAGAGAACATGGAACAATGCTATGCCATAGGCGGCACCAGGCCTGGACAATGGCACGCCACAGTGACACCAGGCACAGTCAATCGCGATCCATAAGGCGGCACTGCATGCTTCGGACCTTAAAATGGTCCCTCTCCCCTCCTCTCTCACCCGAAACTTGAAGCAATGACAAATTTGGAGAAGAAGCGATGGCGAAAAAGAAGAAGAAGAGGAAGAAGAAAAGAGAAAGAGAAAGAAGAAAGGAATAAGAAATAAGGAGGAAGAAAGAAGAAAGGAGGAGATCACGGGGAGGAAAAAAAATTAGTGAAATTTAGGTATTAATTTTTTTAAATTGTTTGTGTTATTTTTGATGTTATTATTTTATTTTATTATATATTAATTTTTTATTACTTATTATATTGTTGTTAGTTATTTTAAGTTTAGTTTAATTTATATCCTAAATATTGTTAGTTAGGATTAGTAAGTTAAGTGGTAATTAATTTAGTTAGTTAGTAACTAATTAGTTATATTATGGTAGGTAGTTAGAAACCCTAAAAAATTATTTTGGTTAGTTAGTAAACTATATATATATTAATATGTTAGTTTTAACTCTAACATTATTTTAGTTAGTATATTATTATTAGTTAATCCTTAATGATTAATTTATAGTTATTATATATATATAAAATCATTACTATTATTGTTAGGTTAGTATTATTGATTATTTTATTTAGTAATATAATATTATTATTTTTAGTAAAAATATTATAATTATTGTTAGTATAAAAGAACATAAAAATAATACATGAAACATTATGTATTAAAATAAATAATATAAAATATGAAAATGTAAATAATATAGATTATAATTATTGTTAGTAATGTAATTTGAGAAAAGGAAAATACAAGTAAATAGTCAAAATAAATGGTTAGTATGTATATTAATGTATTAGTATATTAATATGTTAGTTAAAAACCCTATAATAGTAATATATTGGTAGTAGTATAATTAAAATATCATAATGCTGTTAATATTTTATTAAATATGTAACTAGTTAGTATATTATTGTTAGTATGTTGATATGTTAGTTAAAACCCAAAAATCATATATTGACTATGTTAGTATATTAATATTTTAGTTAGTATTAGTAAATATTGTTAGTAAGGAACCCTAGATATTAAAATAATGAAAAATGATAAAGTGATTAGATGTAAAGATAAATGTTGTTCATGTACAAAATGATAATTCAATAGTGTGAGCTTAAGAATGAAAAAATAGCATATTCAAACATTAAGTTTATTATTTAAGAATAGTATATCTTGATAAAAATTTTACGAGCAATTTTGTTTATTTTTATGATTAAATATTGAAGATGGATGATCGGTTTTTAGATGCGTTTATTTCGATGGAATCATCTTGACAACAACCGTTGGATGCATATTTGAATGTCGGCAACAAATAGCAATGAGATTTAATAAAATGTCTCATTGGATGATATGAAGCGAAGGATAAGCGCAAAATTGTTAGACGGTGTGAGAGAACGATCTCGAGAATTTTCTACAAGTTTCCGGTTCCATGAGATCCGATCAAATTCACGAAATGGAACTTGTAGATGGCGAAGATGTGGAGACAATGATTAGTCTTTATTGTGGGAGCAGTGTATGAAATGCACCGATCCACTTATTTGCTGAGTTAGCCGGTATTGAGCCAAATGAAGACAGCAATGTATATGGAGAAGAACATGGAACTCAAGAACCGTCCATGGTGCGTCCAATATCGTATGTTGATGCCGAATCGAATATACGTGGGATCGATATCGATCTGAATATTACACCCGATATTGATGTGGTTGGTGATGATGGACATGATAGTAGTGATCATTGCGGGGATGAGGTCGATAGTGATAGTGATCCGGATATGGATGATATACCTGATGATATTGACGATGAAGACGTGAATGACGATGTAAACATTAGCGCGTCTCCGATCGAGAACCAGCTGGGATGTATTGCGATACACAATAATCCTGGGCCACACATGTCGCTCATAGACCCGATGTCGCAGTACAGATGGTGAGTTCGGAGTACCACGAAATATATCCTCTCACCGACCGCCGTAAATTCGATCATGAGGAGTTATTCGAGGCTTAGATTTAGAAGTAAAGAAGAGTGCGTGTCTGCTATTAAGCGGTATAGCATGGATATATCGATCGATTACAAAGTCGCAGCGTCTAAATCGACGGTTTATATTCTTGAGTGTTGGAAGGTAGCGGAAGGTTGTAATTGGCGGATCGAGCGCATTCATACAAAATTCGCAGATGTGGGAGATAAGAAAATTGGTTGGGCCTCACACATGCAGTTGATGTATGATGAAATCATCGAAAACTTGATTCCAAAACTATATGTATGTGTATTATGCCAATGGTGAAGGACGCGCCAACTATTAAAGTTTCGTATTGATTCTTTGAAATAGAAGCACGATTCGATATAGAGTATCATATCGAAAGGCGTGGATAGCTAAACAGATGGCAATGGAACAATTGTATGGGGACTACGATTCTTCGTACAACGAGCTACAGGGATGGATAGCTGCAATGCGTGAGTATATACCGGGAACTGTGATTGAGTTACAGACACGACCTTTTTACGGCCCAAATAACCAATTACAGCCGGGGAAAAGAATTTTTCATCGGATGTTCTGGATGTTTGATCCATGTGTACGGGCATTTCCACACTGCAAGCCGTTTGTGCAGGTGGATGGGACATGGCTATACGGAAAATATACACAGATCTTACTTATTGCGGTTGCTCAAGATGGCAATAGGAACGTGCTCCCAATAGCGTTTGCAATAGTAGATAAGGAGAATATGGAATCTTGGGAATTCTTCCTTACCAATCATGAGGTATGTTATTAGCAGCGATAATATTTGCATCATCTCCGATAGAGGAAAGGACTAATTGCCGCAATTAGGCATTCCGTTGTGCCATGGAGATCCGTTCTTGCATCCGTCACATTGCGGCTAACTTTCTTCGAGTATAAGAATCCAAACTGGAAAAGAAGTGGTGAAAATAGGTAAATGATAACCTTATATTTTCAATATAAGTTTAATATTTTTAGTTATTCATTACCCTAACTTACATTTTTAAAACATGTACAGTAGTCGAGTTAGAAACCACATATTTTTCACCAAATGATGACTCAACTTGAGAGTGACATGAAGGTCAAACGAACAAATCTTTTCGGGAGTGGTTGGGTACAATGGAGCCGTGGCAATGGGCTCAAAGTTTTGACGAGGGCTTTCGTTATGGTCAAATGACCACAAACTTGGTGGAGGGGGTCAACGCTGTGTTGTTGAAAACACGACATCTACCGATTTCATCATCTTCTCGGCTACATTCTGGGTTGGCAACCTTGATGCCAAGAATGGGTGAACAACAAGTCAACCAGATGGATGCGGGACACGTGTTTGTGGAAGATGTCAGGGATGCATTGATTGCAAACCGCCGGATTGCGAGGTCGATGGCTGTAGAAATATATTCAAGACAAATGGAAACTTTTCGAGTTATGGAGTCTATCGGTCGTCGACCCGGTTTGCCACCTAGGTCTTATGGAGTCAATCTTGGAGTGAGCGGTCGAATGCAGGAGGTTCCAAACACTTCATTATCCGTGTGCACATGTTATGGCAGCGTGTGCTAAAGCGAACCTTAGTGTTGAACATTTTGTCGATGATGTGTACACGCTAGAGCGTACATTGCGTGTCTGGGAAAATGAATTCCCTGTCCTGCCCGACCTGTCTACATGGGAGGTGCCTCGAACGACTTTTGAGCTTGTCCCTGACAGAGCACTACGCAGGAATCCGAGAGGCCGTCCGCAATCATCCAGAATCTGTAATGAAATGGACTTTAGGAGAAATCGTGATGGCGCATGGAATATGCAGTTAGGTGGTCATAATCGAGTAAATGCCCGCAATGAAACTATCATGTTGGACAATCGTCATGACGACGGGAATTGAGCTCATTCAGAGTAACATGTTTTGTATTCTAATTTTTGGTGATTTTTGTGGAAGATTAACATGTAAGTATTTTTTTGAATATAGTAATCTATGGATTTGTATGCAAAATAAATTTCATTCGTACCACAAACGGACAATTAATATAACATACATTGCCAATTCAAATCTAATCAATATAACCAATACACATCTTTAATTTTAAACAACCTAATCGAACTCACTTAAATACCAATTCGTACCATTTAACATTTTTGAATAGCAAAATTAACTAATCATAGTGACCATATACATGACCAAAAATCAAAATGAAATATTCCATCGCGTGGTCAAGTCTTGTTACGAAATGTTGCAGCTCCAAATAATCAATTTAAATGTATACAAATAAATTACAAACATTATAATAATTGCAAATACAAAATACAATAAAATCAAAACCACAAGAAACACCTAAAACTGATGGTTCGATGGTGTAGTCCTTGGTGTGTACTTCTGCGATGCTCGACGTTCACGTCGTGGGTGCCCGCGACGTCCATCATCATCTTCAGTCTCCGGTGGGGGTCCGGGTGAAGGTGTGCTAAACATGGCGAGAAAATCATATGGCTCGAAGGGTGTAGATGAACTCGAGCGAAGCGGTTCTACGATGCGGTGGATCTGCGGTGTGTCGATCCAAATATATCAACCCGTCTTGGTATCCACCTTCCGACGAGCCAGCACATATGGATGATATGAATGTGACTCGAATGTGAATGTGATTCCTCGGCTCGGGATTAGGATCCGCACTACCTCCGCCTCCATATCGGGCCCCACTGGCTCGAGATTAGGATCCGACTACCTCGCCTCCATATCGCCCATCGGCTCGTATGCCCCATCTCATTTGCTCAGACGGGGACTACGATCATCGCCCTCCCATAAATATGGCTTCCCCATACTAGAGTACCATTGTATGTACTCTAATGGAGGTTGAAGATCGGAAGCCATATCCATCCGGTATTCGAGAAGCGAGCATTCCACACCGAATAAATTCACGGTGCCTAACCCCCAATCGCGATCTGTCTCCTCTCTTATTTTTGCCATGAACCTTTCCCACTTTGCATGGCGGATCCGGATATATTGGATGCAACCAAATTGGCGCGACTTTCGGTCCCCGTGATACCACTCGACTACATTGAAACAGAGAATTGGTGCGTTAGTGCACCACATATACGAGGCCGGTGGTATAACGGCTGCAATTTCCGGCCTACGGTATGGCATCCATATAAACTGCATGATTAAAAATATTGTTAAAATTAAACACGGTGTGCGTAAAATATAAAAAACTACTACATAACCAATATTGGAATCGCTTACCCCTTCCCCGGCATGTTGTTCAATCATAAGTCGGTATATCGGGACACTGTATGACCTCTCGATACCCGGATAAATACTCCACCTACAAAAATAAATTTCAAGTCAATAATATCAATATTAAGAAATTTTAATTAATGACAAGTTATATTTTATCACTGTTTACGGCGGATATACGTATGGTTGGTGGGTAATCGATGCCAAAAATGGCATCCGATCTGAGCCCATGATCGCAATAGTGTTAGACATCCGCCTATATCTCCGTAGTTGGATCGTCGTCCGAACAAAGCTCACGGTACAACATCGCAAGGATGCGGAACCCCAACTATCTGACGAGTATTCCTCATATCGACTAATAGGGTAGGTCTTGAATATGAACCTATTATTATTTGAATTGGGCATCGATACACCCCTATGACGTGCATAATGTACGCTCGACTAGCGCACATCAACTCGACTGCAGTGGGATCAGCTGATAACTGTTCATATCTCCCTCTCAGCCATGTCAATTTCAACTCTGTAAAATTTTTTCCATCATCGCCGTACGAGTTCCCTAGTAGGCTCTGACAAAGCGTATGTGGGTCATCTATCGCACTGAAGCCCGTAACGGGTCTCCCGTCAATTGGGAGCCCAAGTTGCAACGCAACATCCTCCAGAGTGACTGTGCACTCTCCACACGGGAAATGGAAAGTATGGGTCTCCGGGCGCCAACGCTCGACTAGTGCGGATATGATATCATACCGCAAGTCAAACGTCCGGATAAGTGCTGCTGACCCAAATCCAGCTTGCTCAATATACGGCATCAATCGTTCATCCGGGGGATTCCTTAAGCCATTCACCCGGCCCCTTAATACACGGTACGAGTCCTGACAGTGTTAAATCATAAAAAAATTAGATATGATTAATAACATAATTTATTATGTTCTTGTTTTATTAATACAACTGCGATAAATAAATAACAATACATTACCATTTTATTAGCGTGTACGGATATGTGAGGATTTTCACTAATCAATGAAGCCATTTACATCTCAAATAAATTTTTACCTACATAAAAAGAATAATTCTTTATTAAATTAGTGACAAATAATATACCTCAAATAATCATATTCACACATAATAATAATATTAACTAAAATAATATTTACGGTTTCATAAAAATAATATTATATTAACATAGCTAAAGTAATAATAATAATAATAATTTTAGAATTCCTTAATAATAATATTACGTATATCGTATACCTCTTTCTAATAAAATCGGTTATTATCACGTAATAATTTAGTACATAATTATTATATAATACGAGCATTTGTTCGTTTTATTTTATATATTACGACCCTGTTCATTTTATTATAATAATTATATATTACAAGCATTTGTTCGTGTTAATTTATATTATTTCATACATAATGATTCAAATATAGGGTTTTACTATTTATTTTATATAAATTTAGTAAAACCTCTTATTTTGGCACTATGTTAGTTCGTATTTCCTAAGTGTTCAAATTCTATAACTTTCAATAAAATATTATTAGATTTAGTAAAACCACTTATTTTCACTATTTACTTGTATTTTCCTTTTCTCATAATACTAACAATAATTATAATATATATTATTTTCATCTTTCATTATTTTATATTATTTATTTTAATACATAATGTTTCAAACATGTATTATTTTAATGTTATTTTATACTAACAATAATTATAATATTTTTACTAAAAATAATAATATAATACTAAATAAAATAACATTTACCATTTTTACTAACAATAATACTACACTAACAATAATAGTAATGATTTTATATATATATACTAACTATAAATTAATCATTAAGGATTAACTAATAATCATATACTACCTAAAATTATGTTAGAGTTAAAACTAACATATTAATATATATATATATATTTATATATACATACTTTACTAACTAGTTAAATTTTTTATTATATTACGCGGTTATATTATGTTTTAAAAAGTTAACATAAATTTTATTATATTAGTTAAAAATATTGTTTAAATAATAAAGCGTGTGTTTTGCCATTTTGACTTTTGACCATACTTTTCATATTAAAATATATTTTCTTAAAATCACATGTTAAGTTAAATAAATATTGTAATAGTATGATTACCCTTTTAAAGAATATTTAATGTTGTTTTTTAAAATTATTTTTAAAATAGTATTTAAAAATGAGTATGTTTAAAAATTAAAATACTTGGGATTATTTTATCTTTTTAAATTTTATATTCTAATATTAGAAAAAGCTAAACTACATCTTGGCCATGCATAACGTTTAATTTAATTCAAAAACAATAAATTAACAAAATTATTAAAAATAACTTGTAAGAAAAACTATTTTGAAATATTATGTTTAAATTTTTGTTTATTTAAAATTTCTAACTATAACTTGCTAACTAACTAACTAAATTAATTAACCTACTAATCCTAACTAACATACTTATTCTTATAATATAAACTATTAAACTAAACTATACTTAAATTAACTAACAACAAATAAATAATAAAATAATTAATATATAATAAAATAAAAAATAATAACATCAAAACACAACATAAACAATTTTAAAATAATAATACCTAATTTGCACTAAAAATTTTTTCTCCCGTTATCTCCTCCCTTTCTTCTTCTTCCTCCCTATTTCTTCTTCCTTTCCTTTCTTTTTTCTTTCTTGTGGCCCTTTCTTCTTCTTCTTCCTCTTTTTTCTTCTTCCTTTTCTTCTTCTTCTTCTTCTCGCTTCTTCTTCTCCAAATTCTTCTTTTCTTTGCTTCAATTTTCGGTGGGGTGGGGGGAGGGACCATTTTAAGGTCCCCAAGAGCCATGCAGGTCTGCTTATGGGATTGCATTGTCGAGGCTGGTGTCACTTTGTGGCGAGCCATTGTCCAAGCTCAGGTCTTGCCTATGGCATAGCATTGTTCAGGCTCTCTCTCTGCTTGGTTGCTTTCATTCGCCTTTCCTTCACCGCTTTCCTTGACTTTTCTTGTTCATGAGCGATTCTTGTGTCACAGTCTTTAGGGTGGTACACTTTATGGGAGTGGCGTGACCACCCTGGCCATACCACTTCGATAAATAATCTATTTGTCATACTATTTTCGTATTTTTTTTTTAATCTATATGTGTAAAAAACCCGCCACAAAACCCACGGCACGTCACTGTGATAGGGCCACGAGTTCCCCCACAACGAGTCCAGAAAAGGGCGGTGATGTTAGCATTTAGCAATTAGGAATAGCCGCCCAAACCCCCACTCACCTATTTCTGCCTTTGCCTTGTCCCCTTTCCTTATTATTATTGACGGTTGCATTGCATTGACGTGCCCAAGACACTTGGCTCGCAATCATCCAACACCCAAATAAAAGGGTCGACCCCACTCAACAACTACCCCATAGACAATGACCCCAAAAAACCTACAGCGGCGGCAATGCTTTATGACCCCTCTCTCTCCTCTGCCTTTTCACACTTCCACACGTCACACTTTTTCTGCGGCTTCTATGCGCCGTACTCAACACCTCCGTTCACGTGCCGCTCATCGTCCTTTCTCCCCCCTACATTTAACTTTTGCATTCCACGCGCCAAAACAGTGAACGGTGTAATTGTTTAATCATTTTGATTTGAGCGCGTGTAATTACGGTACATCATTAAAGAAGAGCGCACAATCCACTCCACAGATTTCGCCGACGAATAGCGGGACCCATTGGGGATAGGGGCAGCGGTTTGAAATAGAAAGCGTCCCGGGTCTAACTGACGTGATGCTTTTTGGTTTGAGGCGTGGGTCCCTTTCTTCCTTTACCCCTACTGCCGCCACATACAAATTTTAATAAATACTAAATGATAATTAATTAGGTGGCAAATATATCATACAGACACGTGCCTGCCGGCTATCACCATAATCACGACCCATCTGTCGAGCAAAAACACGGTATTATTATTATATACATTACTCTTGAAAATCCGCATGCCACCTTTCGTACTTATAAATAATTTTTTATTTCGTCACTATTGGTATGGATTGGTGCGGAAAAGGAAGTACATGAGAATAGAAAAATATACTATTAACTGTTTCAGTTCTTACGATTAGTTCCCCAGTCATTTTCTCATTATTTTAATCCACTCAGAGAGAAGGGATCCAATTTCAAAACTAACAGGATTAAGTTCATAAAGTAGGATTGAAAATAGGAACAACTGCCTAAAGAAGAAAGATTCTCATTAAAAGTAAAAAAGAATGGTTAATTTTGAACGAGAGGTTATAAACAAAATCATCTAAGATAATGGATCATAGTTTTCCCCTCAGTTTGCAAACACGGATTACTATCGTAAAACTATTTACATCGGATTTTAAGGATAAAACCGTGTCTAAAATGATACAAAACACGGATTACTATCACCTCTTGTTTATCACAGCTTCCTACCTCTCAGATGTCTAAAATTAAGATGATGAAAGGGCGTTTTCCGTAATAATAATAATAATAAAAGATGCAAAACATCAAGCATCGACTGGAGGAGGAAGGTTAAGATCGAGGGCAAGGCCAGCTCTCCTTGCCTTGCAATGAATGGCCGATGATGAGTCCGGTTCACTTCGGACAACACTTGCAAATCCCACACCCAACTGTACTCCCACCGGATCGAACCGAACCGGATAAACCTGACCAACAACGCCAGCTCCCCCCAACCCTTCGAAAAATAGAACCGGCCGCGACTGGGTCACCCCGTTAATCCCACCATTAGCGACTCCACCACCCAGAGCCAGCTGCTGGTGGCACGCGAAAGGGAATCTCCCTACTGCCCCGGTCACAGTGTTGACTCCACGCTCCACCGTTGGGCTTCCAGATTCCTCGACCGTGCTGCTTTGGCTAGGGCTCTGCTGGTTCTGGCCCTTGTAACAGTTGGTTTCATCCGTTAAAGGGAAGTTGGTCTTAGCCTTAGGTCCACGAAACTCACGCGCCGCCGCGTCGTAGGCTCTGGCAGCTTCCTCGGCCGTATCGAAAGTACCAAGCCAAACACGGCTTTTCTTGCCGGGATCTCTGATTTCGGCAGCGTACCTACCCCATGGCCTCTTCCTTACTCCCCTGAAATGCACCTCTTGGCTGCTCGAACATCCAGTAACGTTAGCTTTCTTCAAGATTTTGCTTGCATTTTTGTCTTGTGGAGCCATAAAAACTTGCTTTCCCTTTTTTTTTTTTTCTCAGAGTCGTAAATATTTTGGTTTGAGTCAAATGCGTATGGATTAGTTTTAATATATAGAGTTAGGAAGCTGTGCAGTCAATTAGTTGTTTGACTGAGGCGCCGCCCAAGTTAGGAGACAATGTGATACGTTGTACGAGTGTACGTGTCACGCGGAAATTTCGAGACAAGCGGCGAGGTTGTTGATGTTGTGCCGGCTTTTGCATTCACCGCTTTGCATTCCCCTTCACGCTTTTACTTTTTTGAGTGGATTCCACTCTCCACTAATTTAAATTTAATAAATTATAGATCACGATGCTAATTTTAAGGGTTTGGAAATTGAAGTACAATATAAGACAAGATCCTAAATAAGTGTAGAGCGTGCAGAGCACGATGGTTTTGCAGAAGTGGGGGAAAAAGGAGATGTTGTTCGGTGCTTTTAAGTGATGACTGAAGACCAATTCTTGCAACTGACAGTATCGGCTAGTATTCGGAATCACTTTATAACACCGACAGTTAAGAGAGAGAAAGGAGTAAAAGGAAAGGCAGGGACAAAGCGACGCGTGTTCATAGCGCTTCCCTTTAGGAGCTTCTGTCATCCGCCTCCCCTACTCCTATTTCTGAATTTTGAAATTTTCCGTCCTAGGATTTTTTGTCGCGCCTCATACAAAACCCTGTGCGTTGAAATTTATTAGCTCCAAATTTAAACATCGGGACAAATATCTTAAAAATATTAAAAAAATTAAAAATTACTGAAAATGACAGGTTTTAAAAATATTGACCGGAAAGGGTAATTTCTCCAAAAATCGCGTCCATGCAGGTCGTTTTTTGGGAAAGCGGCTAAAAGACGTCCACAGGGGGCGCTTTAGGCCACCTCAAAAAAACGCTCCCACGAGGCGCGCTTTTCTTGAGGTGGCTAAGCGCTCCCTGGGACGCGCTTTAAGCCGCTTTCAAAAACGCTGCCGACGTGACGTTTTCAGATTCTTTCCGCCCACTTGCAATGTGAAAAATGAAATAAGTTTTTAGGCGTGATCTCCGCAAAAAAATTTTGAAGAGACATTTCGAACAAACAGTGGCAAAAACGCTTCCACGTGGGCGCGCTTTTGCTACTGATGGTCTCGAGCACAATTATTTTGAGAGGCGGTGCGAGAACAAACCGTGGTAAAAAACGCCCCCGTGGACTCTCTTTTGCTACAATGGTCTCCGGCAAAATTATTTTGAGAGCGTTTACGAACAAACAGATGGCAAAACGCTTCAAAGAGGTGCACTATTAGCATGAGTCTTGAAAAGCACTCCCGTGGGCGCCTTTTTTGCTACTGATGCTATCCGCAAAATTAAGCTATCATCGACCAAATTTCATTCTCAATTGGCGAAAAGCAAATTCAAGCAAAAGGAAAAAAATTGAAAATGAGTGAGCGTATTAATCTTTGTTATTTACTACGATGGTGAAGTCGTGACAGAAGATGGTGTTGCTTTCTTATCGGAGAACACAGTAGCGATTGAGTTTAATCGAACGTCGATTTGGTAGAACTTCGCAAAAGAATTAGGCGTAAAATATTGAACAACGCTAATGAAAGTTCGATCTATTAAGTATAGATTTTGCGCTTGGTTGATCCGGTGAGATATGACGATTCGACATCAAAGGTCCTCGAGCCTTGAGGCAATGGTGGAGACTCATCTTGCCGATGGTTCACCCTATATCGAGGTATATGTAAATTTTCATCTCCAAGTGATCATTGCGACCTCGACATCTAGTATCGTTCGAGGGAATACACGACCCCAAGTCGACACTCGTAAGTGGGAGACAAAACACGAAGTGCCCGTGTGCGGTGGTAGTATGGAAAACATAACCCCACGACACTTTCGGTTGGTGGATGGGACATGCATATTCGTCAATCGGCGTCGGATGGCGAAATACGTATTAAGGGGCGTCATCAACTTCTAGTGGATGGCAATCCACATCGATTGGAATCTTTATGAAAGATGTTTAAGGAGGGATGATGTATTACAAACAACATCCACCGTGAAGGGCCCTCGTTTGTTGCGGGTTATGGAGGATCGGACGATGAATCCGATGTGGATCCACCTCGGGAGCCGAGGCTGACGGTGCGAAGTTGGACTATTTTTGAGCCGGGCCCGTTCAATTGTACTGAAGATGTTGAGGCGGTTCGAGACGAAGAAGAAGAAGATTCGCTATTCATGGCATACTCGCCTCCAGCGCACATGCATAATGTCGATCTATCTCAAGATGATGCATTGGAGTTTCTGAACTACCACACCGGACGCGTGACAGTACAAATTCTTCGTTGGATTCGGACCAATTAGAAGTTGGTAACCGTTTTCCAACAAGAACACTTTTCTTGGTGCATTGAAACAATACAACATCGAGGCAGGGTTAACTACACTATGGTCAAATCAAAGCTCGATAGGTGCGAGGTGAAGTGTCTTTGTGCAAGGCGGCACATGTGCATGAAAAATCATGGCGTCGTTGAGGAAAAGGGCGGGGATGTGGGAGGTGAAGAAGTACAAAGGTCCGCATATATGTCTTACCGTGCAGTACCACTATGTGTTCAATGATTTGAATAACACTAATATTATGTAATGTTGCATTATTTAACGTGCTTCGTTGTGGTGTAACACAAGATCATCCGAGGATGAATTCGGACATGTTGGTGATTTAATAATCCGACGGTGAAGGCCGATCCCAAAACTACGATCTGCGGCCTTAATTGGCAATATTCGTAGCCAAATGGGTACACGCCCTCTTCTGAAAAGGCTTGGATAGCCAAGCGAAGCGTTGGAAAAGTTGCCTGATCGGTGGGGCGCTTCATATAATAAAGTGTGGCGGTGGTGTCGGTCTTTGGAGAGATATGTCCCAGCGGCAACAGACATTGAAACGGGCAAGGCGTACTACAACGATCGTCTGCTCCGTGGATCGCGCGATGTTCAAGCGCTGTTACGGACATTTAAGCAATCCGATATGCTTTTACATCTGCAAGCCATTGGTACAAATTGACGGTACCTTCATGTATGGTAGATATCGCATCGGCTATTGCTAGGCTGTGGCACAAGGCGGTGTGGGAGAATCCTTCCGATTAGTTCGCATAATAACACCGAAGTCGGTGATGGTGGGACTTCTTCCCATCTAGGTTAAGGAGGCATGTCGCCTCAACCCGACATATCGTTATATCGGATCGGGGCCTGGAATACTTGCGACAATAGAACGACAGGGAAGCATGTGGCATCGCACACACCATCGATATTGCCTGAGGCATGTTTCATCCAACTACTATGGGCAACACCGATCTAAAAGATAGAAACGGCAAGTGACCGATATGGGTATAAAATATCTATTAATATAATTTCTTTTGAAATTTTCAATTTATTCGCAATTGAATAGTGGTATGTAATATTCGCTATCAACATATATTGGCAGGGTACGAGATCAATAAAGACCGTTTTCACGAGATGTTGGCGGTTTATGCAGAGATAACGCAGAAAGCGCAGAGTACTATGCAATATTCCTTTTGAGCAGTGGACACAAGCATATGACGGCTGACTACGATATGGTCATATGACCACAAACTGGCCGAATGCATAAATTACGTGCTAAAAGGAACCCGTCATCTGCCGATTACGGCAGTTTTGTGGGAGACATATTTTAGTTTAGCGGCACTATTTCCTAAGAGAGCAGCGAGTTATCGAGGCGATGCAAGGAAGCCATGTATGGAGCCCAAAGGTCTTGCAAGAAATTAACGTGGGAAGGCAGGCGAACACCATGCACACAAGATGTCACGACCATGACGACTATAGTTTCGTGTCACGGAGTTTGTGAGACCAAACCAAGGTATTGTTGGCGGGCATTATCGTGTACACTTGACAAATAGGACATGCGATCGTGGGATATTTGATGCACCGTTACCCATGTGCTCATGTACTTGCGGCTTGTCATAATCTTCGTCTTGACCCCATGAGCTATGTCGTGAAGTCTACAAATTAGAAAACATGTACAACGTGTGGAGACACGTATTCCCACCATCCCGGATGAGCGTAAGTGGCCATCGGTATCGCTTGCAAGTATAAGTTGCATTGCGGGATAGAGAATTGAGGCAAACCAAAAGGTCGACCTTCCTCGACTAGAATACGCAACAATATGGATATCAGAAACCGACCAACCAAAGTCGGTGGTGCGGGTGGTGTAGGAACCCGGCCATACATCTCGCTCGTGTCCAAATCGGACTAGTTGACCGTGTTCTTAGCTTGTTTGTCTCTTCTTGGCTATGTAATTTTGTTTTTTGGAGGAAAAGCGGTGAACTTTTGTACAATAACTCAAATTTATTAAATATAAGATAATTAAAATTAAATTACAAACACAAATAAAAAACAACTTTTTTATTCAAAAATAAAAAATTATTACAATTTAAAAATAAAACATTATCCTAATCAACGTTGATGCCAAAATAAACCACTTTTATTTTATTCAAGTTATTAAAATTAAATTAAAAATTAAATTAAAAAAATTAAATCATTTCTATCTTATCAAAGATATTAAAATTAAAATAAAAAATTAAAATACAAAAGAAATAAAATTAAACTCAATTTTTATTATATAAAAATTAAATTAAAAAATTAAACCATTTCTATCTTATCAAAGATATTAAAATTAAAATAAAAAATTAAAATACAAAAGAAATAAAATTAAACTCAATTTTTATTATATAAAAAATTAAATTAAAAAATTAAACCATTTCTATCTTATCAAATATATTAAAATTTAAATAAAAAATTAAATTACAAAAGAAATAAAATTAAACTCAAATTTTATTACATATAAAAAAATTAAATTACAAAAAAATTAAACCATTTCTATCTTATCAAATATATTAAAATTAAAATAAAAATTAAATTACAAAAGAAATAAAATTAAACTCAAATTTGATTACATATAAAAAATTAAATTACAAAAAGTATTAAACCATTTCTATCTTATCAAATATATTAAAATTAAAATAAAAAATTAAATTACAAAAGAAATAAAATTAAACTCAAATTTTATTACATATAAAAAATTAAATTACAAAAAAAATAAACCATTTCTATCTTATCAAATATACTAAAATTAAAATTAAAAATTAAATTACAAAAGAAATAAAATTAAACTCAAATTTTATTACATATAAAAAATTAAATTACAAAAAAAATAAACCATTTCTATCTTATCAAAGATATTAAAATTGAATTAAAAATTTAAATTACAAAAATTAAAAAATTAAACTCAAATTTTTCTACTCATATTAAAACTAAATTACAAAAAATAAAATAACAAAACTAAATTAGGGTTTAGAGGCGTCTTGGGTGGGAACCAGTGCCACATGGGGGCGATCGTGATTCTGTATGGATTCCTCCTTCTTCTAGCTTCCGTGGGCGTGGAACCTCGAGGCGGGAATCGGGTTCTCCGGCGGTGGGTGCAGTTACAGGTGTTGCGATGATGACCCACCTTGATAAAATAATGACCCGGAGGTGTTTGCATAAACCATGGCGGGGTGGCGCATCCGTCGATGAAGGAGCACAGTAGAAAGAACTGCTCCCGGGCGTCTCTCTAATCCCACACCGGCGTCGGCCTCACGATCGGTGGCTAAAAAGAGTTGTCGGGAATGGACTCGAATCCGGCCATGCATTCCAACACAGGGGACTAGGAAAAGGAAACATATATGGGTTAGGAGGATACATATAAGGCGGTGGTGCGACCGGCATAAAGCTGTGGATATTTGTGTTGTCGGTGTTGTCACCGAATCGAGCGGGCCGGTGATTGTGTAGGCGCTGTTGATGGGCCCGTGATTGTAGGCGCCTGTCTTTGGGCCCGTCTCATCCCCTTCTCCTTGAATGTAAAGGGGCCGACGTTCACTTCGCCACGAATTTGCCGTCGCTTCTCTTCATCCGACAACAGAATCGCTTGCCATGGATTCTAAACGGGCATGTACTCGCACGCACGCTAACTCGGGATCTCGATCGGTTCCGGTTAGGTAAAAAGTCATACCGGTTCTCCACGTCTCGATATGTTCGACCAAAATATTGGCCAATCCGTGTCTTTGTTAGTAAGTCCACATCATGCTCATCATCGAGCACCTCAAGAGCCACAGAATCGATTCCGACATCCAAATTGCCGCAGAACCCGATCGATGGTGCATCTCCACGGTCGCATAGGTGATTAGCGGGACCTTAACGTACTAACTGTTCGGATTTTGGAGGAACTCCCGGAATTCTTGCCGAATTTGGGATCCTCGTCGTGTCCATTGAAACTATATTAACATTACCAAAATATTAGTTATATACATAAATACTAAATTATAATAACGAAATTTGACACTTACTTGTGATTCCGACCGTTGTTCCAATAGGAGCCGTATATCCTCAAGCGAGTCAGGTATTCCAACATGACTCGTCGGATGGTTCCACCTAATTAAATAAACTTTTAGCATGCAATTATACTTTAAATCTACGACATTATTGTAAAATATAATATTAAATTTACCTCGTTATCAGTAGGAATGAATATGGCTGGTCGAGTCGAGGACGTAAAAATGGAAATCGAAACCATGCCCATGACTGCAGTAGTGATAGGCAACCTCCGATTTTTGCTTTACTCGGCACCGTCGCCCTGCACATCTCCCGGTACAACCTTGATAGCACGGCGGACCCCAACTCAATTCACCTACGGCTCTCAAATCAACAAGTTTGAGAGCCATCTCGGTGGACGAGGTTTCTAGAGTTCGGCATCGATAACCTCCAATTATCTGAAGCATGTATGCCCGCGCATACCGTATTCTTTCTTCTTCAGTCGAACCTTCATTCGGCTGCGGGAATGCGTCTCGTAACCAACCCATTTCGATCCGACCTCCTTGCAATTTATCCGGAATGGCACCGGAGCTCGTAGCATCGGCTATCAATCGAGAGATGTTACGGACCGGTGACTACCGACCCGATCCACCGGTAATCCCAATCATGCGCACATCTTCTAAGGTGATGGTACACTCTCGCATGGCGATGGAAAGTGTCGTCTCGGGTCTCCACCTCTCATCAACGCTACCGATCAAAGCGAGTCCAACTTGAACCCCTACCTATCGTGGCCACGTGCAAAAACCCGCTTCCGCAGTAATTCTCTATCAATGGCGATGGAGGACCGGGCATGTTGCGAATATAACATTGCAACACCGATCTACTGATGTTTAAAAATTATAAAATTCAAAATTAATTAAAATTGCATAATTAAAAAATTTAATAATATTGAAAAATTAACATTCAAACTTACCATTTTCATTTGCTTGACGGCAATGTGATTCTTTGTCTAAGCGACGTAATTCCCGACCATTGTACTCAGATAAAAAATTTTAAATTTTCCAAAAATAAATATATTAAAAAATTATAAATGGCTTTTTCAGTAAATAGTAGAAGACTATTTTGAAATTTAAGCGTAAATTTCAAGGACTTTGAGAGAAACTTGAGAGAAAATTCAGAGCAAATTGAGAGAAAATTGAGAGAAAATTGAGAGAAAAATGAGAAAGGATTGAAGTGTGAAAAAAATGAAGGGTTGGGGGGTATTTATAGTTTTTTTTTTTACCGTTGATTTTGACCGTTGGGGGTCCAACGGTCAAAAAAATTTGACCGTTGCACGGCCTAAAGCGCGTCCACAGGGAGAGCTTTAGGCCACCTCAAAGAAAAGCGCCCTCGTGGGGCGTTTTCTTTGAGGTAACTAAAGCTCCCCCAGACGCTTTTAGGCTTTTCCCCAAAAACGCTACCGACGTGGACGCGATTTTTGGGAAAATTGCCCTTTCCGGTCAATATTTTTAAAACCTGTCTTTTCCGGTAATTTTTAATTTTTTTTGGTATTTTTGAGATATTTGCCCAATATCATTGCTCTGGACTAGGCACATGAAATAAAAATGAAAATGGCTTTTATTTCCTCAAACCAAACACATTCCCTTTCTAGTTTTTCATTCGTTGTGCCATGTATTGGTTGATTCTAAGCTATAGTTACCTAAATATATATTCTATTTATAATAGTAAAACTTAAATAAAAAATGCATATTTTTTTCCTCAAAACATGGATGTTTCAAATTAGTCGATGTGAGAAATGTTTTTGTTAAGACTTTTGCTAGACGAAATCTAGTTCACATCATAGGTGTCTGAAATGAGAATTCTTTTTCAATGATTCTTGATAGAATCTTGTATCTTGACCTCGATACAAGAAAATCGAGTTTTTCATTAAGTTTAAATTTGTTTAACAAAAATTTAACCTCTTCATTATGTTTTGGTTTTTTTTTAAATATAAATTTCTTATTGTTTAGGGTTTTTATAATTTTTATAATTTCTTAATTATTGTTAATTTATATTTAAAATTTTTAATATAGGTGCATCAACCCAAATCGATTAAATTAAAAATCAAAAGTATGTGCCTTAAAGTCCTTAGTAAAAACTAAGGCCTTGGATCTTAAGTGCCCAAATTTTGGTAATCGCGTATATGTGGGTTCTAGTTGAACCATTTTTGGTATATAGTTTGTTATGTGTTGTTATAGTTTAATTCTACTTTTTAATTGTTCATACATGTACTTATGCTGACATTATATTTATACTTGTAGCTAAAGTTTTAAAAAAAAATCAAAAATCCAACCGACTGTGTTGAGGGGGAATCGACTCTCTTATTAGGTGAACTATTTGAAATATTGTCTTTTGGAACACCGACTTAAACCCCAAACAGTTGGTATTGTTCTCAATGTGTTTATGCTTGATTTTAGTCCTGAGTTTTGTCTCTTTACTCCGAGTAAAGCCGAATGGGTTCACGGAGTTTCAGGAGAGCATCTAGATCCACCAAGGAAATGTTATTATTATTTGGCTAGTCAAGTGGTAGTGTTCTTACCCACTAAGATCCTTTAAGAGCTTGAGTTTGAATCCTACCAACACCAAAATAATAAAACATTTTTATGGTGGATCTTAGGCGTTTCTGATAAACTCTGTGAATTCTTCTAAGCTCTCCTTGAAGTTAGGAGGCAAAATCCTAAATTTAAAGCTGAGCATGAACATCTCAAAAACAATAATACCATCGTTGTGGGTACAATACCCAACTTCCTCTATAAATTGAAATTTCAATCACGTCTGTTTCAACAATGTAAACTCATTAAATGATTGAACATCATATTTTGAAGGAGTCATGGATTATGGTAAGCCATACTAATAGCTAGCAATAGCATAAGCCTAAGCAAAAGCAAAAGCCTATATAATAGAGTTGAACTTGGTTGCCATGTAGGTGGAGACAGCCAAGTATAGTAATTTAAGCTGCACCTTTCAATGAGTTCCGCAAAGGGCAAATTGGTAATGGGATTGGAAAGTGAAGCATGGCGTGATGTTAGGAGCCGTATATTCATATAACACATATTGCGATGGTGGGTCCTTGAGCTGGTTACAAAGAATTAGGCAGTCGGAGTATCCATCATTTATAATAGATAATAAAGGTTGAAATTGGTTGCACTAACTTGCCTTCATTGAAAATTTGCAAGTTTTAGGGGTGTGGAAAATATCTTCATTCTTTAGAACATAATAATATGGTCGAGTTTGGTCAACTTAAAAAAGCTGTTAAATTTTGAAAAAAAATATTTATATAATTAAATCATACCTTTTCTTTTGTCAAATAATCTTCAATTAATGACAAAATTGAATTCTTGAAAACTTTGAAATATTATATCCGGATCTTAAATTATGTTTGAGTTTTAATTTAGATCTATTTTAATTAAGTTTTATCATATGTGGATCTTGTTCTGATTTATTCTTATATAAATCTAGATATATTTTGATCATTATTTCAAAGGTATGCTTTGTAATGTTAGTTTTAGTAGTAGTTATTTGGACATATTACTATAATTACAATTATAATTGTTTTTTTATAAAAACAAAATGCACATCTATTTGATGAGCAGAAAAAGGGTTTATCCCAAATGGTCATTCATTCAGTCATTAATAAAGCAAAATACAAAGAGGTGGACAAAACCACCTAGTAGACTCATTAGCTCCATCTAACAAAGCAGGTTATGGTAAATAATGCGTTGGGTAATTACCAGCTCGCAATAAATGTCTAAAACAAATGACATAAAATTCCAAAAAAAAAAAAAGAGAGAGAGAGACCGAACATCAGTAATCAAGTTCCCTAAGCTCAATACTACCTAGACGCTAGAAGACAAACCACTTTCATCCTCCGCTCTTCTAAAATTTAGGTCATAAAGCCATTGCAACCCCATCAATCCTGCCTTGGCCTCAAGAATTGCAACATCCTCACTCCCAGTACACCCTCCAGGCAGCAGTGCATAGTATCGAAGTCCAAATTGGAACATAGAAAAGAAGGCTGCAAATTAGAATAGTAGAACTTGATTTCTAACATACCAAACCTTTCAATGAGTCATAAAAAAAGAAAAGAAAAAGTAAATGATGCAATGTACCTTATCATTATATACAATATTTGTTGATCATTAGACTTTATTTTTCTAATTGAAATTAAGATATCAATTCTTGGCAATAATGGTTAATCCTCTCGACATTAAAGCTCTCCAAAGAGATAAACGATCGGTCGCGAAATATGTTCCATTCATATGAACGCAGTGGCGGAGCATAGTGGAGAGCCAGGAGGCCATGGCCCCCATAAAATAATTGTAATGGGTCATTTTTGCTCGGGCCCAAAACCAAATAAATAAACACAAAATAAAAAATAAAAGAGTCCAAGTCCAAATTATTACAAACCCAAAATAAAAACCCTAAGCTCAATCAAAAGGCCCACAACCTAATCTAATTCAGAAACTCTAGGGATTCCAGCTCCCATGTGCGCCGCTCTTCTTCAGGCGCACCGCCCGCGCCTTGTCCCGAGACCTGACCCCCTCTACTCAGCCTTGCACCGGAATAGCTTTCCAACTCTGTTGACCTTTCCAGCACCTGCAAAAGAAGAAAGAAACAAAGACAACAGAGCATGAAACAGAGCAGAAACAGTAGAAAGCAAACAGTGACAAAAACTTTTTGTAATTGGCTATAAAGCCATGAAAAAAACAGATTGTAAGATACACACAGAAGATTAATAAAAAAAACTCGAAGCAAAATGTGGTATTTTGTTGCTTCATTTCAAAATAATAATAAAAATAAAAAATGGTGTTTTATTTTTTTATTTTTTGAAACCCTAAAAAAAGGAGAAAATAGTTATTCGAGAACCGTCGCCATCGCCGCCGTCGTAGCCTCTTTCCCTTCGACTCGCGAAGCCTAGGAACCCATCAGGGTTTCGTCGAAGGCCTCGTCGGAAAAGGGTGAAACCTTTCGGTTTCTTTGCCCACGGCCGAGCATCTATTAGATTTTAGGGATTTAAACCCAAATTTGGGTTCTTTTTGAAAAGGGGGTTAAAAAATGGGCTTTTGAGTTTTTGGCGCCATGGACCAGCCAATGGCCGAGCGATAACAATGGTCGGACACGGCGGTCGATGGTCGAGTCAAGGCTGGATAGGACTCTTTGCGAGAAAGAAGAGAGAGCTTTTGGATCTTTTTTTTTTTAAAACAAGGTTTAAATGAAAATTTTGGAAAAAAAAATCTGTTTTAAATAGCAATTGTGAAACGGTGCTGTTTCACTTAGGCCCTTTAACGCCGAAACGGCATCGTTTAGGAGGTCAACCCAAGACCTGACTCGCTCCAACCTCAGAATCTGCGTGTTTTTGCGGAAGGGTCTAATTGCACTTTTAGCCCTTCCGTTTTTTAATTAGTTTGCAATCCAGTATTTTATCATTTTTAAAAATTTACCTTATAATTTTATTTTTGTTTCATTTTAGTCCCTACTGGAACTGTGCGTTTTGGAGGATAGGGATATTTCCCCATTTGGTCCCTCCCTATTATTCGTGCGTTACAACTTGGTCCTTCACCTTATTTTCATTCTCGATTTTTACCTAGATTTTTGATTAAACTTCAATTTAGTCCTTTTGCGTTCATTTTATTATAATTTTAGCCCCTCTTATATTCATAAACTTATTTTATTAGGATTTGGACTCTTAATTTTATTTCAATGTCAATTTAATCCCCTTTTAGCTCCGTCTAGATTTTATTTCCTTTTTTTGTTGTGTTTTATTTATTTTATTTATTTACTTACCATTTCTTTTTTTAATTTTCGTATTTAATGATGCTTTTATTTTATTTTACTTTATTTTATTCTTGACCTTCATTATTATTATTATTATTATTATTATTATTATTATTACTCTTTTCATGTTCTTGATCTTTGTTATTATTATCATTATTATCATTTTCATTATTAATATTGTTCTATTACGCATATTATTGTTATAATTTTATTATCATTTTATACTTTATTAGTTCATTATAAATTTATGTCAACATTATCATTCGGAAATAAGATATTTTTACGTTTTAGCCATACTCGAATAAACTAAATGTATATTATTTTAAATATTACATCAATTTTTATCCAAATTCGTGGAAAAAGAAAAATTTTGAAAATAAAGGCAATATTCCATATTTGGAGCTTCGAGAAAGTCGTACCCTAACTTACGGGGTGTTGATTTCCTCATTAAACCTAAAAAGCGGAATATCCTTTAAAATTAGAATATACAACTTTTTTTAAAAAAAAATTTTTAAAAGGCAAGCTTGTTCTCAAGGGTTCAAAATGTCGTGTCCTAACTTACGGGATGTGACATTTTGTTATTTCAAGGCGAGAGAGTCTTTAACGTTCGTCTCAATTTATTCAAGCATTTTTTTTAGTAAAATTAACATTAAAAAAGAGGGATCGTATTGTAACACCCCCAAACCCGGTCCATGCGTTTCGACTAGATCTGGTATGCTACGAGTAGTACATTGAAAACTTTTTGCTTTGTTCGCTATGGAAATCGTAAGTCAATTGGACATTATTTGGATAAATAAGTGACATTTTAAAATTTAAAATCCCTTGTATTACTATTATTAAGTATAAATAAACCTTACCATGAATTCATAAGTTGCATAAAATTGAAAACTTCTTAGTTGAATAAAAATAGGGGCCTTATTACATAAATATTCCCAAATAAAATAAAATAAAATTTACAGAAATCCCAAAAATAATTTGTAGAAATAAAATTTGATGGCCCCTCGAGTCCGTCTCGGCTCCCATGTTCACGATCTACTGCTCATCTGGAAGAGTAGAGAAAAGGAAAGCATGAGTCACCAAGACTCAGTGTATAAATCTCAAAACATACAACGACCCGAGCCCACAAACACATTATGGGCCCTGGCCCATTCATGAAGGTAACAATCATAATCACATGGTAAACGATAAATAATGAATAACCCAACCCATCCTAGGTTTCCATCCTCTACACACCAACCCGTACCAACCATCACACCTTTGGGATTTCTACAATCAACCCTCCATTCGCTACACACCAAAACGACAGCCGTACTGCCTATTCCTATTAATTAGGAATCATTGGATGTGGCATAGCCACCGATCACTATGTGACCTAACATTTGTATATGTGGGATTTCCACCACCGATCACCAAGTGACCTATCATGCACTTCCCCTTCAATATCATATTCCCACCCCATGCATACACATAAAGAAAACATCATGCAGTCATATATATTTTCCCATACACATAGGGAGTTCTACGTTTACGTACCTGGCATCATTGCCTAACCCTTTTAGGGTTCCATTCATTGTCTATCTGACCTCATTCAAGCTTTTAAGCCCATAACATATATATATAGTCATACATACGGGTTTATTAGTGTGTTAGAGATCTACACACGATTCACGATAAGGCGATGCTTTCTATGTCGACGCTATCCTTAGTCGACACTACTACTATCTGCCTAAGGTGTTGTTGAAGCGATCCACAACCAAGTGGCCAATCTCGAATGGCGAGTCTTTCTCTTTTCTTAAACTTAGGTATTTTCTCCTTTGCACGATCCATATTTAATTCCATCACAAGTTCTTATCAGAACTACTATCACAATATTTAATCGTTAATTTTCATTATAACTTTAAGATCTTGCATATAATGATCAAATCTAATAGAAATCTAGGGAAATTTTCTTACCTTAAAAATCCCGAAAGTGGAGACTAGCTATTTTCGGCTTTTAGATCTAATTGACCAAGCTTCCTTCAAATCCCGAATTGCCGCCCATCATAAAACCATTAAAATGTTAGCTTTCGGCTTTTACCTTTCAAAACCAGGAATAGATCATGAGAACTAATCAAAAATCGACACTTACCTTAGCATAGGAGATTCGGCTAGCACTAGAAAGAGGATTCGGCAATGCCAATGAAAGACTTAAATGCCGGAAGTATAGAACTAATTCTCAAATAAGATGAATAAAAGAGAAGACTATGGATGCTTTGGCTTTTTAGAGAAAACGGCACAAGGAGGAAAAAGTGGAGAAGAGTTTCGGCTTTTGAATAAATTGGAGAAAAGAAATTGGAGAAGGAGAAGCTAGGGAAATTCGGCACAATGGGAGAGGAATTTAGAGTTTTCAGTGTCAGAAACAAGGAGCTAGCCCCTCCTATTTATAGATATTTTGGCACCTACTGCTAAAAACTAAAAACGCCCTTAAATTCAAGCAAAAAGAGGAGAAATTCGACACCCTCTTTGCCATGCAGTAGCCGAATTTTACGCTCCTCTAGGCAATGGATTTTCGGCCAACACTTCCCTTGAAGATAAGCTCCTAACTTTTCTCATTTTTATCTATGATATTATCACTTATAAAATCCACATAATTTCTCCTATTTTTGAGCCTTGTAGCCGTCCACCTCTACTAACCCTAATGCCGAAATTTAACTTACTTAAATTAAAAGATTTGGGCCATATTAAACTTAATATTTTGGGCCCCTAACTCCTTGTGTGTGGCATCACTCCTTGCTTCATTTTAGGTGCTGAAAATGGCCCTAAAAATATGGGCTCCTTCCGGTAAAAATTTGGGCCTCTTTTATTGTTAATGACGCCACCATAAAATAATTCAATCAAGGCCTTTGCCTAATCCTAAGCCCAATTTTGAACCCCTATCACTTAAATTAACAAATTAAACATATCCCCACACTAAATGCAAAGGCCCATAAATTTAGGATGTTACAGTTCTACCCCCTTAAAGAAATTTCGTCCTCGAAATTTTCAATTAACTAGTAATCAAACTACCTAAGTCTCACTACTATGCTTTCGCTGCGCACTCTTATTCTAAAGCCAAAATAAACACTTAGTATACTATGGTAGGGTACGCACCGATATTCACATCTAGAGCGTCCTCGTCCCTTTGTACTCATTCTACTGCTTCACGTTTATCTGAGTAGAAATTTTATGAACTATTAGTTTTCTTCCACTGATTAACCACGAACAGTCTTATGAATAATAGTTTTAAAAGTAGTTCTTTCAATTCAGTATTCACAATACGCCTCAAGTTCATATCCTCTAGGAAACACATACATTCAATCATCAACATCCATGAACTTACGTTCATCACAGAAAAGTGGTGTTGTTGTTGTTGTTGTTTTACTACCCAGGGGTATTTTTGTAATTTTTCAAAATAAGGTTCCTTGGTATTTTAGTAATTTTGCAATCCGGGGGTATTTCGGTAATTTTTGAGATCCAGGGGTATTTCGATAATTTTTTCAAATCAGGGATATTTTGATGATGTTGTTGCGTTTTATTATTTTTTTTTCTGAAGGGGTATTTCGAAAAAAAATCTAGTTACTCTTGTAAACATACGGTTTTTGGGTAAATTTTCAAAACTAGGCATTTTACAAATTCACTGTTGGTTGGAAATTTTCACAAATCAAGTGTATTTCTTTGGAAATTTACAAAACTTAGGGCTTTTTGTTTGCAAAATAGGGTGGCTGGTCCCTTTCAGGTTTAAATTATAGGTTTGGCCCATCAACAAGTCCTCATAATTAGAGTGAACAGCCACTACGCACCAGGTAAGATTCTAGCGAAGAGGAGGTGAGTCACTAGGACTGCTTAAAAATCAAGCTCTTCCGGATCTATTCCTAGACATGCGTATGCCTATTGCCACACCCTAGTCTTGCGACTCGTTTATGGGTTTTGTTTAGTGAGGTTAAGTCTTATGAAATTTAAGGAGTTGTTTCAGCTAAGCCTAGAGTCCATCAAGTTCTAGATCTAATTAGTCTACGTCCCATAAAGCCCATCAAGCCCACATAGATATATAACACACAGAGAGTTCAGAATACTTACCTGCGTGGATCGGGTGCCGGTAGACTCAAAAACCATATCCTCAAACCAGACATTTTTCTAAAAAAAAAAAAATTCCAAAACACCTCTAGGCCCATTTCACAGTCTGAGTTTTGAACTGGACTCTGATTCCAAAATGTAACACCCCTAAACCCGGCCCATGCGTTTCGACCAGATCTGGTATGCTACGAGTTGTACATTGAAAACTTTTGCTTTGTTCGCTATGGAAATCGTAAGTCAATTGGACATTATTTGGATAAATAAGTGACATTTTAAAATTTAAAATCCCTTGTATTACTATTATTAAGTATAAGTAAACCTTATCATGAATTCATAAGTTGCATAACATTGAAAACTTCTTAGTTGAATAAAAATAGGGGCCTTATTACATAAATATTCCCAAATAAAATAAAATAAAATTTAAAGAAATCCCAAAAATAATTTGTAGAAATAAAACTTGATGGCCCCTCGAGTCCGTCTCGGCTCCCATGTCCACGATCTACTGCTCATCTGGAAGAGTAGGGAAAAGGAAAGCGTGAGTCACCAAGACTCAGTGTATAAATCTCAAAACACACAATGACCCGAGCCTACAAACACATTATGGGCCCTGGCCCATTCATGAAGGTAACAATCATAATCACATGGTAATCGATAAATAATGAATAACCCAACCCATCCTAGGTTTCCATCATCTACACACCAACCCGTACCAACCATCACACCTTGGGGATTTCTACAATCAACCCTCCATCCGCTACACACCAAAACGACAGTTGCACTGCCTATTCCTATTAATTAGGAATCATTGGATGTGGCATAGCCACCGATCACTATGTGACCTAACATTTGTATATGTGGGATTTCCACCACCGATCACCAAGTGACCTATCATGCACTTCCCCTTCAATATCATATTCCCACCCCATGCATACACATAAAGAAAACATCATGCAGTCATATATATTTTTCGATACACATAGGGAGTTCTACGTTTACGTACCTGGCATCCTTGCCTAACCCTTTTAGGGTTCCATTCGACTGTCTATACAGCCTCATTCCTGCTTTTAAGCCCATAACATATATATATAGTCATACATACAGGTTTATTAGTGTGTTAGAGATCTACACACCTGATTACCGATAAGACGATGCTTTCTACGTCGACGCTATCCTTAGTCAACACTATTGCTATCTGCCTAAGGTGTTGTTCAGAAGCCGGTCCACAACCAAGTGGCCAATCTCGAATGGCAGATACTGCTCTTTTCTTAAACTTAGGTATTTTTTCCTTTGCCCGATCCATATTTAATTCCATCACAAGTCCTTATCAGAACTACTATCACAATATTTAATCGTTAATTCTCATTATAACCTTAAGATCTTGCATATAATGATCAAATCTAATAGAAATCTAGGGAAATCTTCTTACCTAAAAATCCTGAAAGTAAAGACTAGCTATTTTTGGTTTTTAGATCTAATTGACAAGCTTCCTTCAAATCCCGAATTACCGTCCATCATAAAACCATTAAAATATTAGCTTTCGACTTTTGCCTTTCAAAACCGGGAATAGATCATGATAACTAATCAAAAATCGACACTTACCTTAGCATAGGAGATTCGGCTAGCACTAGAAAGAGGATTCGGCAATGCCAATGGAAGATTTAAATGCCGAAAGTATAGAACTAATTCTCAAATAAGATGAATAAAAGAGAAGACTATGGATGCTTCGGCTTTTTAGAGAAATCGGCACAAGGAGGAAAAAGTGGAGAAGAGTTTTGGCTTTTGAAAAAATTGGAGAAAAGAAATTGGAGAAGGAGAAGTTAGGGAGATTCGGCACAATGGGAGAGGAATTTAAGGTTTTCAGTGTCAGAAACAAGGAGCTAGCCCCTCCTATGTATAGATATTTCGGCACCTACTGCTAAAAATTGAAAACGCCCTTAAATTCAAGCTAAAAGAAAGGGGAAATTCGGCACCCTCTTTGCCATGCGATGGCAATTTTACACTCCTCTAAGCGATGATTTTCTACCAACACTTCCCTTGAAGATAAGCTCTAACTTTTCTCATTTTTATCTATGATATTATCACTTATAAAATCCACATAATTTCTCCTATTTTTGAGCCTTGTAGCCGTCCACCTCTACTAACCCTAATGCCGAAATTTAACTTACTTAAATTAAAAGATTTGGGCCGCATTAAACTTAATATTTTGGGCCCCTAACTCCTTGTGTGTGGCGTCACTCCTTGCTTCATTTTAGGTGCCGAAAATGGCCCTAAAAACATGGGCTCCTTGTGGCCAAAACTTGGGCCTCGTTTATTGTTAATGACGTCACCTTAAAATAATTCAATCAAGGCCTTTGCCTAATCCTAAGCCCAATTTTGAACCCCTATCACTTAAATTAACAAAGTAAACATATCCCCACACTAAATGCATAGGCCCATAAATTTAGGATGTTACACGTATTTTAATTTTTTCATGTTTTCAACTTTTCGACATTAAGATATTAATTAATCAATTAGATACCAATTTTGGGCGTTACGAGGGTACTAATCCTTCCTCGTACGTAATCGAATCCCGAACCCGTTTTCTTGAATTTCGTAGACCGAAAAACAAATATCGTTTTAGTAAATTTAGACTTTTATTAAAACAATCAAATCACGAAGTGATCCGATCACACCTCATAAAAAAGGATTGGTGGCGACTCCCTATTTTTTTGTTTTTTAAATAAAATTCTGACCTTTCAAAAGAATGGTTTCGACAATAATAAAATTTCAATTTAAGCTTTTTATAATTTATAAAATTTTAAATTAGTAATGATAAAATTGTATTTTGGCCTCTCAAACATGATAAAATTTGATTTAACCCTTTAAAATTATAAAGATATAAACTATTAAAATGATGAAATTGCATTTTTACTATTGTAAAAATATATAATTTAATTCTGCCCCCAAAAAAATTTTTAGGCTCTACCGCTGTTTGAGCGGGAATTGAACCTCTGGCAACATGTTTAAGGGACGAGGTGAACTAATACCATTCCACACCTTGTGACTATTAAACTTTATTTTTAATGATATGACATCATCTGGTTCACTAATCATGCATAGAATTATATACTCTCATTGACATCATTTGACACACTGATTGATACTGTTGTTTGCATTTAATAAATCATGAAATATAGGAATGATCTACTTATGCTAGTGTAAATCACAAAAAAAAAAAGATTTAGACATTAAAAAAAAATATATGATTAATTTTTAACAATTACACTATCATATTTTATGCTCCATTCATGTCAAGCTTTGAGTAAATTAAAAGTGTCTAGAGATAAAGCAATATTTGTCCCCCTAAACTTGACAACTTTTCCCAAGTTAGTAGTTGAAATTTTTTGTTGTTGTCTTGATTAGTACTTGAATTCCATTACACATTTTGTCATTTTAATATATTCCTCATCTATTCCGTAATGTTATTCATGTCAACCAAACAATGTAATATTGTAACAAGTTTATTCCATTCAACTAATCGAATTATGTAAAATATAGTATCTATTTATTCCATTCTCACTTTGTAACTATCCAATCCCTGCTTTTTTCTAGTATAGGGAACCAAACAGGCCATTGCCTATCCTTGTTTGTGTAGGTAATAAATCATAAATTAATATAAAATAATATTAAAATTATGAAAATATAACAATGCAGGAATTATAAAACTTGTATATAAATGCTAATTGTAGACTAGTTAGGGCAACACTAAGCGACAATTGTAGAATCCTTCGAGACAATAGCAGAATGGAATTATTATCCTTGTTTATGAATTTTAAAATTGTTTTGCGGTCTTGATTATAATACTCGTTTGCAACACCACATGGTTGTATTGTAGTATAGGCCTTAATCCTTCGTTTAAGAGAACATTTTTTTCACTGCTAGTGCAACTGGCCTTTGTGTCGACTACTGCAGTTGGGCTTTTTCTCTCACGTCCTGGCACAATAACACCGCTCTTATCTTTTTCTTTGGCCTCCAGCCGTCGTGTTTTGGGCAGGTAGATCCCCTTCCACCAAATGGGTTTCTTCACAGTTTTGCTTCTAGAATGGCTCCTCTATCTAGCTTGCTACTTGTTTCTTCTCTTTTGGTTCTCTCTCAGGCTTAGCTTCATGCGCAGGGTAAGACGCTTTCCTTGCTTGGTTTCCTACCTGTTGAATCGGGCTAGGCTTTGGACCCACCACACCAGCTCTGCTTTGTTTGGTGGTTGAGGCCTTAGTCGCTTTTGATGGTCATGGCTCCTTGCGAGGCCTAAGTCGCTTTTGATGGTCATGGCTCCTTGCCCTTCAATGAGGAATGGTCATGGTCTCTTGGTAGGAGCATGCATGCAGGTGATGGTAGATTTTGGGCATAATCATCTTGGCCGCCCTTTCACTCTTCTCCTCCATTCCTCATTTGTTGTTTTTTTCTTGGGGGGGTCTAAATCTTTTTCAGCTTATCCTTTATGGAACGAAATGTTTGCCAACCAAAAAAGAAGGGATTAAATATTATAGTAGATTGAGTGAAGGAATGATGGGAAAACGCAGGTGGAGAAGGAACATAAAAGATGGATGCATTTCGATTATAATGGATCATTATATTAATTTTGTTTAACCAATTTGATTTACTCGATGTTATACATGGCCTCCTAAGATAATCCAAGCTCAAAGAAGCACACCATAAGCCTAAATAATTGCTTAACCCATAAATTAGCTTACATAATATTATTTTTACTATCTTAATATTTAATTTTTTAGTCACACGTGATATTTAAGTTATTTTGAAATTAGTTAAATTGTTTTATATATATATATATATATATATATTAAGAAAACTTTATTTATAAATTAGTATCTAAATTATCTTTTTTAGTACCCACAAGTTGTTTTAAAACTATTTTTTGTTACAAAAGGTTTCTAAACTATTTTTCTCCAAATTAATATATGTGGCAGTTCAACCATTAATCAATCTATTAAGTTTATTTTAAAAAAAATACACAATTAAAAATTACCATGTTACAAAAGACAAAAAAAAAATCTTATTTTCTCTTTATATATCCTCTTTTTACTTTATAAGTTTTTTATTTCTTCTTTCTCTCATCTTAGATTTCTTCTACAAGTGTGAACAATTTGGGATATTAAAAGTTCATAAAAATTTAAAAAACAGAGAAAACTAGCTCAACTGATTTTTAGTTGATTCAATTAGTCTTTATCGATTAAAGGGCAATTGATTCAACCATTAACTTTGCATTGGTTTTTCGATCGATTTTTAATCCAACCGATCTGGATCAATTCTAAAAACACCGATTTTGATTGATAAAAAAACTTTTTTGATTTCGTCAAGTTAAGTAAGCAGGCGGTGAAGTTTAAAAACAAAACTAATTGATAGCGTCTTAACCTTAATTGAGAGCGTGACTTGCTAAACATTATAAAGAAAAATGAAAAAGAAAAGAAAAGATAAAAATAAAAACAAAAGAGAGAAATAGTGTAAAAGAAAGAAAGGAAAAAATTTTAAAAATTTCTAAAGCGGTAATCTATAATTGGGTGGAGTTTTTTAAATAAATTTAACATTTCAGTGTAAAATGGATAAAAAATTAATTTAAGTACTAATTTGAAAAATGGTATAGTTTAAAAATTAATTCATGGGTTAATTTAAAAAAAAAAAAACTAAAACAAAAGTATCAATGTCAAATATCACTCATGAAACACCAACTTTTTATACTATATATATATATATATATATATATAAATGGGGTTAGTTTAAATATCAATGCGTTACTTAAAGCCTTGAATGGTTACAAAGGTATGAAGATAAAAATCATTTGTCCCTTCAACTTCAAACCTCCGTTGTTGCGTAGTTGATTCCTACTTTGATGAAAAATAAGAAAACTTGAGAAAGTAGGAGATGGAATTTAATACTAAACAGAGAAAGCAAGGGATTGTGACATGTCGACATCAATGGCTAAAACACCACACTAATCTAATTATTACAAATAAAATTGTGCTAATGTTTTTTATTGAAAAAAGGATACTCTTAATAGTTGCCATATACATTTTTTTTTTGTTATTATTCCACCATTTTAATATTTTATCAATAAAATTTGAGATTTAATTTATATATTTTAATTTTTTATTTAATTTAGTTTCTCTATTTTTATAATATCTTTAATTTGTCTAAATAATTAATATTGTTAACTATTTCAATCAAAACATTGACGTTAATTTTACTTAAGAGCACTACAAAAAATTATCATAATGAGTTCAAACTAATGCTTTTAAGAAAAAAATTTCTTAATTAGTATTTTCAACATTATTTCGGTGTATTTACACTAAGGTTATAAAAACAATGCAGGTTAAGAATATAATGATGCAGTGTACTGCAACCGAGCATGTCAAATTATAATATAGTTTTATTTGCAACGAAATATTGGAGTATCCTGAGGATCGTACCCAAATGATTGCTAAAGTTGTTGAAAATTGTTACTAAATTAACTATCCGAAAACAAGTACTAGTCTAATCGAATTACATATTAGCAGTGCAAATCCAAGATTGAATTGAACTAAATCTAACTAAACTAAAACTAAAATTAATTCTAACTTACTAATTACTAATGAATTCCTACTTCCCAATTACACAATGCATAGGTCAATTAATTAATTACATATTAAGCTACATCCTAACCCGATTGAATTGTTACTAACATTATCCAGAAATACCTTTTCTGCAACAACCCGATTTTCAATGGTGACGGAACAGTGGTTTCGGGACCACAAATTTCTATCGTGTCGACTCGTAAATATTATTTTTAGAATATTTATGGATTCGTTAGAGTCTTATTAAAATTTGGTTGAGAAATATTAACGTTTAGATCGCTAATTAAAGAAAAGGGTCTAATTTATAAAATGTGCAGAATTTGCTAATCAAAACAATTAGGTAATCAAATGGCTAATTAGTAATTGAGGGAGGATCTATGTAATAATTAAGACATAATGAATGTGTGAGGCGGAAATTAGAATTAAAAATGATAGAAAATTTCATGTTAATGGCATAATTGTGAATAAATTAAAATTAAACAAAAAAAAAAAACAAATTGGAAAGATAGAAAATTTCCTATTCATTATCTTCAACCTTGCCGAAACCACCTTTGGAGAGAACTTCAAGCTTCGGTTTCTTCATCCTTGTTGCATGTGTGCTTAATTCTTATCTATTTCTTGTAATTTTTATGTTTTTGAGACCCTTGCAATTAGGTCCAGCTAGTTCGTACCTTCATTTTTTATTCTGTTAAAATTTTTTGAAATTTCCATTGATGAATATTGAATTTTTTTTTTTGATGAATAGCATGTATTTGGAGCTTTGATTGTGTTGTTTGATGATTTTGTAAAGTGATTTTTGTCATATTTTGATTTTAGGATTAAATTGTGAAAATGTCAAAATTTTAGGGTTTGATAGTGAATTTAATGTTCATTAGGGACTTTTTAAGGGCCTAGTATATTTGGATGGAATATTTACTTGGGAATAATGATTAATTTGATGAATTTCGGGTTAATGGACTAAATTGAAAAAATTGTAAAAGTTTGGGGTAATTGTGTGAATTAAAAATAAAAGGGTATTAATTGTAAAATGGTTTGGAATGAAATGTAAGCTGATAATTGAGAAATTTTACATATTAGATCAAGATCTCATAGATACTGGTAGAAAAAAATTACAGAATAGTCCCTAAACTTCTACAACTACTACAATTCAGTCCAGGTAGGTTTGTACGGTTTAAAATTTAACATCTATATGAATTGTTGAATAATATAACTGTAACACCCTGAAAAATATATTTTTGCTTCTATTAATATCTGATACAAATATTTGCCTACTTTGTAAATACATTTTAAAAGCTACTATTTAATATTTACGAGCCAAATGTAGCTTTTAAAAGATTTTTGAAATAGTAAATTGTGTTTTATAAAGATTTATTTGGTCAAGAAATTGAGAAAAAAGAGGTATCGAGATCTTGGTGTTATAAACCGAGTCATAAATATTTTTATAAATATTTACAGAATGTCAATAAGATTGTGTTAAAATTTTGTTAGAAAATTTTGACGTTTGGATGGTTAATTAAATAAAAATGACTAAATTAAAAAAAAATATGTAAAAGTTGCTAGAAGGATTAAATAGCTTAATTGTCAAATGAGGAAGGACCTAAAGTGAAAATAAGCCCAAAGGAGATATTTTGGCAGCACTGGCTGAGAAAAATCAAGAAATGAGTGAAATAAGGACAAAATTGGAAAATTGCCAAAATTAGCTAAATAAAAATGGGACCAAATTGGAATATCTAGAAATCTCTTCATTTCTCTTCATTTTCATCAGCTGAAAAATAGCCATGGAAGAGGGTTCAAGTTGGTTTTCATACTCTAGCTTCATGTAAGTTTAATTCTTGCTTTCTCCTTGAAATTTCTATGTTTTTGAACTTTTACAATTGAGTCCAACTTACCATGTCATTAGTTTTTGATTCTATGGCTGATTTTTAAAGTTGATATGGATGAGTTCTGTAAGAATATGATGAATAAATATAGAATTGAAGCTTTAATTTTGATATATGATGATTTTATCAAGTAAATTTGATGGAAATTGGTTTAGCACCTAATTGTAAAAGCGTTTGAAATTAAAGTATAATGCTAAATTTATGATTTTCAAGGGTTATAAAGTATTTTAAAATGATATAATAAAATATTAATTGATAAAAATTAGCTCAATTGAGGGATTAATCAGATAAGGACTGAATTATATGAACTGTAAAATTTGGGGCAAAATGGAAATCAAAATTTTGCACTAAAATAGTTTTGGACAGCAGCAGTAGTCTAACTTTGAAAAATCATCAAAAATTGTATAAATCTAATTAGAGGATGAATAAAATATGGAATTAAAGCTTATTAAGTCTAGTTTCTTATAGAAGAAACGATGTAAGCAATGGAATTGTAAACCATGAGATATAATAGGTTTTATAAGACAAGGTCAGAATGATTTCGGGTTCCCCTGTTCTAACTTTAGAAAATCATAAAAAATTAGAGAAAAATAACTAGGGGCTTAAATTTATATGTTTAAAATCCTGAATGAGTCTATTTTCAAGAGAAATAAATGGGAACATCATCCGAATCACGTATGAGGAGATAATTAATTTTTAGTGAATGAGGGTCGGAACTATTAGACAGCAGAACGAGGGTTACTTTAAAGAATAAACTGTACTTATTGGATGAACCAAAAATTCTAAAAATTTTATGATAAGAAGATATGTGAGTCTAATTTCAGGGAAAATTAGCGGATCTTAATTTGAAGTTTTGTAGCTCAAGATAAAAATAATTTAGTAACTATGACACGGATAAAAATAATTTGGGTAAGCGTTTTGCAGAAGCCTTACTGATGAATGATTTGACGAATGAAGGATTTTCGAGTGGGTAGATATAGAGATCGAAAGTAGCAGAAGAGGGAGGGGCAAACTGACCGAAGGAAAAGAGATGGAAATGATGAAGGGGTGGCTTCAGGCAATGAAAAGGACAGCAGAAGCATTAAACCTCACTGGAAATGAAAATCGCCTTAATTATTGAAATGACAGAAATAAAAAGCCTGACAGGCGATGTGGAGTCTGATTGGACAAATGAATGGTGGCTTTTTGAATTTTAAATTTTTATAGGATATTTCTGTTTAGTTGTTTTTGGACCATGGTTTTTTGGAGGAGTATTTCGTTTTATTTTGTTTCATTTATTGGGCCATGAACTCATGGGCCAATGCTTTATTTTAGTTTGTAAGTAATTTATTAATTAATATAGCCCAATCTGATTGATGATTCAAAAAAAAAAATTAGTAACTATGACACGGATGAACAGCTTGAATATTCAAATAAATAAATAGTAAAAAATTATAGATAATGTTACTTACAAATGTGTTATTTATACTAAGGATGTGGAATGGAGAGGAGGAGGAGGAGGAAAATATATGAATGACTTATGAATAAATTGATCACATGCTGATTATAATAGATAAACGTTGAAATAGAAATAATATAATATTTTATTTCAAATATTTATTATGAAATTAAGATTATCGTTATGGTATAAAAATTGAATTGTAAGTTTGTGTAACTTGAATTATATTATTAAATGTTTAAAACATATTTTTATTGATGTGAATATGATTTGAATGTTTATTGTATGATAATTGATGAAGTATTGATATTCTTGATGAAAATGAAAAATAAATCCCGATTGAATGAAAGAAAAATTCGATGAATCTCTGAAAAAGAATTAACGGTAAAAAAAATCTAATCCGAACGGGTGATCCTATTATTATAAATTTGTATTATTTTGCCATAAATTTTTTTTAATTTTGTTGCTTTCTGACAGAATCTTGTTTGCACATGCAGAGATGCTTTAAAGCCCAAAGCTGTCTGCAACCATAAAAAAAATCCGGAAAAGAAATGTGGAAAATACTTTAAAGCTCGCATGGAAAATATACTTAAATCAATAAAATTAACTCCATGGTAAAAGAAACTATCAATAAAAAAAAAAAAATGCTTAAATCAATCTCTATTATAAATATAGATTTTTAAATAAATTTTTTATTCACCCAATGATATCGACAATAATTATTTTTATATTTGACCTGAATACCTTTCATGGATCAATATGTCACATGGTGACTGGTGAGGGACGATACCACATCGCTATGTCTATCACTTGCTCCGTACATGAACTTTCGTATCTTCTGTTGGGTTAATTCTTCAATTAATCCTTGTAAATTAATTTCTCTTGATTAGTAGGTAGAATATAAACTAAAATTACTGAAAATTTAAAAAAAAATCTAATTTTTAAAGTAAAAAATGAAATACACTAAAGGGGAAAAAAAAAAAACTTGTAGGCTGTTTGACCATCTAAAATCTTATCGGAAGATAAAAATATCAAAACGCAAAAAGGACCAAATGTGAATTCCTGTTTCTTTTGGGTAAAAATAAAATGGTTGGTGCACGAGTTTGTTGAAGCCTCACAGCTTGCATTAATCTATTTTAACTCCAGACTCCATTGCATTTGCATTTGCATCTGCATTTGCATTTGCATTTGCATGGAAACAAGAAGAAGAGAGAAGATGGAGATTGAAGCAAAGAGATGGGGTTTCCGTGGAAAGCAAGAGATGAACGCAGCATCAGCCTCCACTGTGCGAGGATATCTCAACCAAATAATAGCCCGCATCAACAAAGATAATAGCTCTTCAGTCATTCGTCTTGGTCATGGCGACCCCTCTCACTTTCCAAGCTTCAAGACTACCCCTGCAGCTGAAGATGCCATTGTTGATGCTCTACGTTCGGCTAAGCATAATTGTTATGCTCCTTCTGCTGGTCTTCTTCCGGCAAGGAGGTTAGTTAGATTGAAAACTTTAAAAAGGTGTTATTGAAGTTTGTTTATGAGTGAATGGTCATCGACTTTGTTCGGTTTGAATTCCAACAGGGCAATTGCAGATTACCTCAACCGTGACCTTCCTTGCAAGTTATCACCGGATGATGTTTATCTCACAAGTGGGTGTATTCAAGCAATAGAAGTAGCAATAAATGTTCTTTCCCGTCCTGGTGCCAATATTTTGCTTCCTAGACCGGGCTTCCCATACTATGAATCTTGTTCTGCTTATAATCATCTGGAAGTACGTCATTATGATCTTCTTCCTGAAAAAGGTTGGGAGGTTGATCTTGATGCTGTAGAGACTATTGCGGATGAGAATACTGTCGCTTTGGTTATTATAAACCCAGGCAACCCTTGTGGAAATGTCTTCAGCTATGAACAGTTGCACAAGGTTAAAAAAGCTTTTAGAGTAATTTGTTGACTCTTCCCAAAACAAGATGTTGATTAGTATTTTCTTATTGAATCTTAGGTTGCAGAGACAGCAAGAAAGCTTGGGATTTTGGTTATTTCTGATGAAGCTTACGACAATCTGGCATTTGGAAGCACTCGTTATGTGCCAATGCGAGTATTGGGGTCAACCGTGCCTGTTCTCACCCTGGGGTCTATATCAAAGAGATGGATTGTTCCAGGATGGCGCCTGGGGTGGATTGTCACAAGCGATCCCAATGGCATTCTTAAAAAATCTGGGGTTGTCCCTTGTTTCTGTTATATTTCTTTGGTTTAAGATATGTGGTGCTCTATTTAAAAGTTGGGATCATGTGAAGTTAATGATCTAATTTGGCTCTTATCAGGTAATTGATTCGATCGCAGAATTCCTCAATATCTCTTCTGATCCGGCTACCTTTATCCAGGTTTGGTAATCAAAGATACTTTTGTTAAGACACACATTTACACTGGAAAATTAGAATTCCCGTCATTTTTCATGAAACAGGCAGCGATTCCTCAAATCCTGGAGAATACAAAGGAGGATTTTTTCTCAAAGATTATCAGCACCCTGAGGGAATGTGCTGATATATGCTAGAATAGAATTGAAGAGATACCTTCCTTAACTTGTCCAAAGAAACCGGAAGGATCAATGTTTGTGATGGTAAGGGAGTTGTTTGATGTTCATGATGTATGCTGAAGAAATTAGATTAGTATTTATATTAGTAAGCTTTAAACGCAGGTGAAGTTGAACCTATCAATGTTGGAAGACATTAATGATGATATGGATTTCTGCCTCAAGTTAGCTGAAGAAGAATCAGTCATTGTTCTTCCAGGTAATGTAATGTAGTTTTCATAGGAAATGATAGTGTTGAGGGAGAATCCGTATTGTCTTTTCAGCAATCGATTTGGAGCTCAAACAATGGAAGTATGATAAGTCAAGTGGTAGTGTTTTTACTAAATAGGACTTTTTAAGGGTATGGGTTCAATGTATCAAAATGATAAAAATATTTTTTTGGTGGAATTAAACACTCTCCTCAGAGTTTGAAGATAAAATCTCGGAGCTAAAATTGAACATAGATATCCTAAGTAAAATACTTCTTTCGAGATTCGGCTCAATTGCTCAAAAAAGGGCACATCAAAAATTTCTCCCCCAAAGAAAAGGGATTCACCCTCAACAGATAGTGTTTTACTGAAAAACAAAGAATGAATGGATGCAGGGATAGCAGTGAGATTGAAGAACTGGCTTCGCATTACTTTTGCTATTGAACCTTCTCTTCTCCAAGAAGGGCTGGGAAGGATAAAAGGCTTTTGCCAAAGGCATGCCAAGAAGCAATAAAATAATGGGAGTAGATTGGTGCTTGTGTTGGATTTCATAACCCAAATAAATTTGCTGGTTACCGATAAATTATTGGCTGGCCTTAAATGATCTCGTCTGTATCTGTTATTTTGCCCATCAACTGCTTTGTGGTTTATAAAGTTTAAGATTTTATTTTTAATATTATTATCAAAAAATAATATTACTTAACATATTATTTTGTATGTTATATTATTTTACTAGATTTTTTTATTAGGCAATGCATGGTTTTGATGATTGTCACTGTTTTAGTGTCATCTGCAAGATCTATTATTTTAATTGAAGATGTTGAGAATTTTTTATCTTTTGAGTCGGAATTTATTGAGCTGAGCATTTCAGCAATAAGGTTTATGTATTCTTTTTGGTTTTGGCTTGAGCCAACAACATGCTGACAGTCGATTTGGCTTAAAGAAATTTGGCAGTAGTTTAATCCGGGCATCATCCAAATACTTGAACTCATATTTTTCGTCATTGAATTTGTTCCACTATTTTTTTTTTTTGAAATTTTGAATTAGCAATGCGATTCTCATGTATTGTTCGTGTTTGTAAGCATAATTCTATGATATAATCCAAGAAATACTCAATTTTGAAAAGAAATGGTTTGTTTTGTATATGTGTTTTTGTATGGTTTTGGCTAAAATTTGTCATAAAATTTAGGGCATATATTTTGAATTTTTTCTAGTAAGATATCAAAAGAAGATGATATGTACCAATTCCACTATTTTTAAAATCAATTTGGGAATCGTAATGGATAAATAAAGGCACTTGGTTGCCTTTTGTATGATAAAAAAAAATTAATTTGAGAATTTGTATTGGGTGCCATTCTTGAAATATATGAGCCAAGACTATCTCATATGTTGGTTGTTGATAAGGAAGACATTATACTAGACTGTTTGATAGCCCCAATATGTAAAATATGAGTGATGGTCTATTTTGGTGGTGAATTTTGTTGGAATTGTTTGGGTTTTCACCCAAATCTCTTGGTCTAAGAATTTTAATTATTTAGGTTGTTGAATGGGTAATAAAGTTAGGGTCTTTTGAATCTATGTAGTTTTTGAACAAATACGAATTCAGTTTGAACCAGTACATTTTCATAATATTGTTGGGTTTTTTTGTAAGTTTGATGGCTTAAAATGTCATCCTTTAATAAATATTTTGATAACAATATGTGAAGGTTTTTCAAAAAATTCTTCCTCCATAATGAATTTTTTTTCAAAATATTTATTTGTAAAATATTGTAAGGATTTTTATCTAGCAGTAAGTGAAGATGCTACTTCTTTTGGAAAAACCTCTTGAAGAGATTTTCTTTTGAAATATTTTTGAGAGATTATAATTTATATAAAACAATCTCTCTATTCTTTTTTAAAATTTTGGTTGCTTCAACAATAATGTATTTGAGAGGAGTTTTCTTTTTGAATTGGGCTATGACTAATGTCATTTATGGGGATTGAGAGAGATTCGATCCATTTTTTTATTTAAGAATTGATTTCATTTAGGTTTTGTGCATTCTAAAAGGGATGCATCATTTGAGGTTATTGATGAGGATGATTCTTCATTTTCTTCTTGCAAATAAATTTTATAGCATGATTTGATGATTTGGGGATATGTTTGTTTTGTAGGAGGATTCTTTTATTTTTCCTTTTCCTTTGTTGTTTTTTTTTTTGGGGGGGCATTTTTGAATGAATTCTCCAGTGAGAAAATTAGGCAAAAAATTAGTTTCTCCTTTAGTATATTCAATTTTAAAATCAAATATACTCAAAATTACTTGTTATCTTGCAAAAATTTGTTTTGAAGTAATATTTTAAGCATCCTTATATAAAACTTCTTTTACAGTTTTGCAACCAATTCATTAAAGAAATTTTTTATTTAATAAATCACTCTAAAATTTTGTAATACACAAAATAATTGATAAAATTTCTTTTTTGATTGTACTATAGTTTTTTCGAGCTAGATTTCAGTGTCTAGATGTAAATTGGACTATTTGTTCTTTTCCACTATTGATCTTTTTTAATATCCCACCATACCTTATCTTAGAAGAATATGTTTCTACTATTTTGAGGGTGGTTGCATCAGCTTTATTCCGGTGCCTTAGAGAATTTCCCTTGAGAATTCTCACTTTCGAGAGATAGGTCGACTTATGTAACTTTGAAGCAAAGAAATCGCCTAAGGCCACACAGTTTGCTAGACTAAAGTTCTAATCTCGTGACACAAGCATGAGGCTTGAGCCCAAAAGCTTAATTTAGTTCAAACAAGTCGATTCTTTCCTCTTGCGCATGGTATTAGACCCAGTTTGGTTTTGCTTTTTACATTTTTTATTTTATTTTATTTATTTATTGTTTTACTCAAACTAAGTTACTTGATTTCTTCAATCTCTTAACCTTAGAATCAAATCAAATTTTCTTAATATTTTCAGTAAATATGTTTTTTATTTTCGGCATGCATAGTGCCTATAAATATCAAGCATGACAGCCTTCAAAATGACTCAAACTGTAATAGCTCAATTTTTAGTGGTGCCAAAAAATATAGTTTCAAAACCCCAATTTTCGTAAGCTAGGCTCGTAAATATTAAATATAAATATTTACTGAGTTGGTATAATAGAATATTAAAGTTTAGTCATTCAATTTTTGCCTATTAATTGCTTAATTAAGGTATATGAACTAAATTATAAAAGTCTTATCGCTCTAGATTTTTAAATAGCTAAAGGTTCCAAATGGTAAATAAACCATTTTATTTTATGAGATAGTGGAAAATGATGTTGTCATCCACTAATTTCAGTTAATTATAATTAAGGTTAATTAATTAAAATTAATTAACTTTTAATTAAAGTATATAAGACAAAATAAAGAAACAAAAGATAGCATCTTTTCTTCATCTTATTCTTTTGGTTGAAACTTGAAGGAAAGAAAAACTTAGAAAGTTTTCACCATTTGGTCTTCAATTGTTAATGTAATTCAAGTTTTTTTCTTGTAATTTTTATGTTTTTGAGGTCATAAGAGCTTGATTTAGCTAGCCCATGTATCAATTTGCAAAACTATTAAAGTTTTTGAAAGTTGCCATTGTTGATTTCTTGAAGAAATTAGTGTTAAATTGATAGATTTTAAGTTTAGATGTGAAAAAAAGAGTAGATTGTAATGTTTAATTGTTAGTTTCTGTACAAAAGGACTAAGGTGTATAAATTGTGAAATTGATGTGAAATTTCTATAATAATAGATAGCAGGGAGTCCCTAAGGGATGTTATTGAGATCATTTTTGAAATCGAAGCTCAAAATTGAAAGATATTGTTACTTCGGTTTTAGGGACTAAATTGAATAAAATTCAAAACTTAAGAGGAATTCAAAAAATGAAATTAAATAGGTTCATGCATATCATGGAAGAATATGAAAATGTTTGGTATTGATGAATTGTCTAAAATAATTTTTTAGATTAAGAATTGAATCAAATCGAATATAATTGGGGAAAAGCCAAAATTATCGAATAGTCCTTGAGGATTCAATTTGCTTGTTGTTTTGACCAGGTAAGTTCATATAGGTTGTTGTGTACTTGATTTGTAAATTATATACATGCTTAATTGTGAATTGATGAAAAATGTGAGAATTGGACTAAATTGTAAAATGTTGATTATAATTGAAAAAGAGGCCTGTGTGAACTTAATAAAGGTTAGGATATGATTGGCATGCCAATAAGGTTTTGTGAGCACTTGTATGAGATTGGCTACAGATGTTACCATGATCCAGCATTTGTTGTGGACTCGAAGATACATGTGATATATGTTTAGCTTAGATTGGTAACCTGGTGTTATTTTAAAGGTTTAGCTCGAATGGGTAACCTACATGTATATTTTCAGCTTAGACAAACAATCAGATGTGTCGTTATAAAGGTTTAGCCTAGATTAGTAACCTAACACAATTTTAAATTTAGCTCGTACGAGCAACTGGTGTATCAGAGATACCTATGTATCCGAGTCCATTTACTAGAGTTCATTAGGCAAAATAAATTACATGAATTGAAAAATTGAAATGAGACATAGAGATCTTGATATTCACTTGTGAAATTTTGAATTTGAACTTGAACAAAGTATTGAAGAAATGAAATTAGTATGTATATAATTGTTTCAATCCATGATTGAATAAGTTTTGATCTAGTTAATCAAAATGAAATGAATTGGCATGATATGTGATTGTGGCATTATATGTTTTATTTACAAGTTAAAACTCACCTTATTGATATGTGGTTTTTCATGTCTAGCCAACTATGCCAAGCTTAGTAACTTATTGTGTTTAATTAAATGCCAACTAAAATGTCCAATTCTTGGGATGAAAATAGGTTTTTAATTAAATAAATTTAATTTGGACTGCCACAAAGGATCGTCATTAGGGAGGTAATAAAGCTTAAAGGTAGAGTGAACACTTTGTAACACAATAATAACGTAAGTGACTAAAACATAACATTTCAATTATAAGTGACTAAAATGTAATCTAAAGCAAACAAAAGTGACTATTTTTATAGTTTACCCAAAATTAAATTGTAATGAAGTAGAGTGGGCGGGGATGGATGCTGCCAACATCTATGGAGGTGGTAATGGTTTTCAAAATTATACATCCATAGTGAAATGGGGTAGTTGATGGAGCAGAGTGTGCCAATTGTGGAGTGGTGATGACTTTGGCAACACTTGCCCCTACCTCATTCCATTCATCCTTAAGTGGTGACTTAGAAATCTTAGGTAGTGATCTATTTATTCATATGAATATTATTTAAATTATATATGTTGATATCAAGAATAAAAAGGGGGAGGAACTAGTAGAGGTGAAAGTCAAAAAGCCATAAAAAGGGATGGTGAAAGAGAAGAGAGATAGGTTGATTGGATGGTAAAAAGAGAGTAAGGGTTGTGTATATATCTTCACTGTTCAAGTGAGAGAGCTTATATATGAGACACATGAGATGCCACCTATAAGCATCTTGTTCGTGGTTGGGGCACTTTTTGTCTCCTTGTAGAGGCGATGATGTGACATTGTAGACCAGTGATGCAACAATATAAAGTGGTTTAGCAATCAATGGTTGTCTCATTACAATTGAAGGGCACTAGGCATTCTTGGTGAAGGTAGCTCACGGCGAAGGTATGTTCAATGATGTGACGCTCAAGGGTGACACGTGGAGATACACGAAGGTGTTGCAGAGGTGGTATAACAATTACCCCAAATTGAAGGAGAGCTTAGAAAGTGACATTTACAAATATTATAGAGGAGTCTAAAAGGGAAGTTGGTGAATTTTATGTTTAATGAGTTAGATTTTAGATTTTCAAAATTTGATATTTGATATTTGAATTTCAAAATGTGAATTATTACACTTATCAGCGAATTTTAAGTTTGGGCACCAAAATGAATGTGTTGAGATGTGCGTTAAATGGTGGCGCATATTTTGGTAACGGAGGTGATCAATCATTAATGATAACGATATGGTTGTGCCACATGGGTGCTCAAGAGAAAGTTTCGTTGCATATTTTTAGGAAGTGTGTGCAAGTGTCAAGTGTGGTTGCTTAGTTGTTACACAATGTAACACCCCTTACCCATATCCGTCACCGAAACAGGGTTATAGAGTATTACGAGTTTATAGAATATATACAATTAATTCATGTCATTTACTATTCATATCTGAAATAAATCATATTGTCTCTTAAATGGGTCCCCGAGGCCCAAAATACATGTTAGAATCAAATCGGGACTAAACCGAAAACTCAGAGAATTTTTCGCGAAATTTCAAATTTTTTCTTAGGTGCAGGGAACACACGCCCGTGTGGCTAGGCCGTGTGGCTCACACGGCCAAGTGACATGCCTATGTCTTAGGCCGTGTAGGCATTCGATGTGAGGCACACGGCTATGTCCCAGCCCGTGTTCAAATTAGGGTAACTACTAACTTGGGTCACACGGCCAAGCCACACGCCCGTGTGGTAGGTCGTGTGAAGAATTTATTTTACATTAATTAGGTGCAGGGGTCACACGGCCAAGACACACGCCCGTGTGCTAGGCCGTGTGCCACACACAGTTGAGACACACGCCCGTGTCTCTGCCCGTGTGAAAATAACTGGGCATTCTGTTTCTCAAATTTAAGGATGCAAGGGACACACGACCAAACCACACGCCCATATGTCTACCCGTGTGGACGAAAATAGGCCATTTTCAAGGCCACTTTTCTCACCCATTTGGTCTTCCACCAACAACCACATTTAAGCACATTCACCAACCAATTTAAGACATTTAACCAAGTCAAAAAAATTCTTATGCATGATATATCATGACATTGATTCAAATATCCAACTTACTCAGTTGAACATATTCTTCCTTAAGCATGTTTAAACCTATAATACCAATCATGAACACTTACATATCAAACATAGTATAATCTCATACATATACATTAACCATACTATCACTAGCCATTCCAACGGCTAATTACATCCAAAACATTTCATTATTTGATCTAACTTAGCCTATACATGTCATTATACCAAAATAGTTTTACTAATTATACCAAATTGAGTTGAAGGATAGTATGATGATGCTCCGACTGATTCCCAACCTTTTTGAGCTTCCGAGCACTATAAATTAGAGCAAAATAAACAGAGTAAGCATATAATGCTTAGTAAGTTCGTATAACAGGAAATTAACTTACCAATCATGTTCATTTAAATAAAACTCATAGTACATCCAAATCAATAAAATCAATAGCCTAACCACACATAAATCCTCATCAAGCATGTTAGTTATGTAAATTCATATAATTACCAAGGAATATAGATGAGCTCATCAATATACCATTTCCACATACATGTGCTTATCATTTCAAGTTTCCAAGGAACATGTACATACCATATTTTGCATATCAAGTATTCTCATAATATTTCATCTTGAATTCATATTATCCCTTATCGGAAAGATACCCGTTGAATCATTTAAAATCTCGATGGATACATGGGCAGCACACACAAAGTGTAATATATAGTAAATCCGTCAACTCATGCTCAAGAGTGCTTATAAATCACATAAACAGGAAGCTTATCCGGGCTAAAATAGGAAACTCATAAGAGTCATATTCAGGAAACTCATGCAAGCTTATAACGAGTAGCTCCGAAGAGCCATTAATCGAGGAGCTCCGGATAACTATATATCAAGAAGTTCAAGTGAGCCATATCAGGAAGCTCATAAAGAGCCAAATAACGGAAACTCACGAAGAGTCATATAATCAGGAAGCTCATAAGAGCTAAGGTGTGTCCAGAATACATGTAGGATCACAACCTATCGGGACGCTCCGAAAAACTATAACAGGAAGCTCGCAAGAACCATCATACGGGAAGCTCAGGAGAGCTAATAACGGGACGTTCTTTCCAGCTATGGTGTATCTGCAACATATGCAAGACCACAACCAATACAGGAACCCTATATCCAATCGAATTTCATGTATCCAAACGAGATTTTATATTTATCGGGCATTATCAGATTTATGATTAATCTCATAAACATAACAATTACACAATTCAACATTCACATATACGATATTTGATTCAAACATATAAATGTAAATACACAATTTAGTTACACGAACTTACCTCGACACTTGTTCGTACACGAAAATCTACTAATCTGATACTTTTTATTTTCCTCGATCCAATTTCGTACTAGGTCTATCAGGATCTTTATGAGTATACTTAACTCAATTTAATACAATTAATATTAATTTCAATCCAATTCACGTCCTAGGAAAAATTACCATTTTGCCCCTAAACTTTTAATTAATGACAATTTCATCCTTAGGCTCGAAAAATGAAATTTATGCAATTTAATCCTTATTCCAAGCCTAACCGAATTTTTCATATAAAAATAACAGTCCATGCGATTCAAAAAAATCAAAATTTTCCATGAATTTTACATCTTTACAATTCAATCCCTAAATCACAATTTCATCAAAAATTCACTTTACAAAAGTTGTTTATCTATCAACAACCTTTCATTTTCTACCATAAATTTCAAAATTTCAACATACTAATCCATGGTAAAATTTTAATACTTTGATAACTTTGCAAATTAATCCCCAAAATAGATAGATTAGGTTATTACGATATCAGAAATGTAAAAATTACTAAAAACGGGACATGATTACTTACCCAATTAAGCTTATTTGAATTTTTATCCCTTAGCTAGGGTTTCCATAGAAAAATTTTGGGGATGAAAATGAAATAAGATGATATTAGCTTATTTTCATCTTTAATTAATTCAATTTCCAATTTAGTCATTTTTTTTTTCTAATTTTCCATGGATGAATCATCATAAATATCTACTAACTCCATTTAATGGTCTAGTTGCCGTATAAGGACCTCAAATTTTGAATTCCATAGCTATTTATACTTATAGCTACTAGAACTCCACTTTTACATTTTATGCAATTTGGTCCTTTCCACAATCAAGCATATAATCCGTAAAAATTTTCTTAACGAAATTTTCATATGTTAATCCTATCATAATGCATACCATGCAATAATATTAAAATAAATTTTCTTTTTGACTTAGATTTGTAGTCTCGAAACCACTATTTCGATTTCACTGAAAACGGGTTGTTACACGCAACCTGGGTATGGAAAAAGTTGTCTATGTTTAATAAATAGAGAGACTTTCACTTTGGTTCTCACTTTATCAATTGATCCAACTTTTATTTTCTAACTTTTCTTCCTTTTCCTTTTCTCTATTTTGTCTGCTTTCAGTGGGGATGGAGAGTTTAAGGCTTGTTTTCTGATCTAGTAGGTTTTTGTTCTTCTTTTGTCTTTTTTTTTTTTTCACATTTTGTCTTAATTTTTACTTTTATCATGGTTGGAGGGAATATCCCCAAACATTAAATAGCATCGAAGAGGCTTAAGGATGCAACCACCGAAAGTGACTTGTTTGAGTGTACTACCATAGCGGAGGAGATGAGAAGATTACTAGAGTATAGAGTTGGAAGTTAACATGAATTATATTAATTCAATATGAAAAAAAAAATATGTATTTATTTCTTTAAATGTTTATAATTAAATCAAAATAAAAGTTTTATGCATTAAATTATATATTAAACTAAAATTTATGTATAAATTTAATATTTATTCCTTATAAAAATTAAAAATTAAAAAGAAAACATTAGAGAGTGGAGTGCTGAAGACATAACATGAGTATATCACTATCACTTGGCCTACTAAGCATATATTAAACTCCCCAGTACAGTATACCTGATATCCTGTGTTCTTTCAACATATGTTGTGTGGACCTGATTGGCGTAGGATTAAAGACAATTTCAAGTTTTTAGGTTATCGCAATAAGGAAAAAAAGAAAAGCACCCTATTGGGCAAATGATTGGTACATGAAGGGTTGTCGAAGCCGCACAACCCCCACTTCCGAACTCCATAACAACAAGAAGAAGAGAGAAGATGGAGAATGGAGCAAAGAAATGGGGTTTCCAAGGGAAACAGGGCCTGGACGCAGCCTCAGCCACCACCGTACGAGGATATTTCAACATATTAATGGGCAACATCAACCAAGATAATAGCTCTGTAGTCGTTCCTCTCGGTCATGGCGACCCCTCTCATTTTCCAAGCTTCAGGACTACCCCTGCTGCTGAAGATGTCATTGTTGATGCTCTACGATCGGCTAAGCATAATCGTTATGCTACCACTGTTGGTATTCTTCCCGCAAGGAGGTTACATTGAATTGAGAACTGTCTCTTTAATCATGTTTCAAAACAAACTGCAAAAAATTCTAATGGTAATAAACTTTGTTCGGTTTGAATTCCAACAGGTGAATTGCAGATTACCTCAACCGTGACCTTTCCTACAAAATAACGCCCGATGATGTTTATCTAACAATTGGATGTAATCGAGCAATAGAAGTCGTTACAGCAGTTCTTTCCCGCCCTGGTGCCAATATCTTGCTTCCTAGACCAGGCTATCCACACAATGAAGCTTGGTGTGCTTATAAACATCTTGAAATGCGTCATTATGATCTTCTTCCTGAAAAAGGCTGGGAGGTTGATGTTGATGCTGTAGAGACTCTAGCAGATGAGAATACTGCCGCTATGGTTATTATAAATCCAGGCAACCCTTGTGGGAATGTCTTCAGCCATGAACATTTGAACAAGGTTAAACATGCTTGTTTTACTTTCAGAATATAACTTTATTGACTCTTCTCAAAACAAGAAGCTGATCAGTGTTATCGTTTTGGAAGTTAGGTTGCAGAGACAACAAGAAAGCTTGGGATTTTGGTCATTGCTGATGAAGCTTACGACAATCTCACATTTGGAAGCACTCCATACGTGCTAATGCGAGTGTTTGGGTTAACCGTGCCTATTCTCACCATGGGGTCTATATCAAAGAGATGGATTGTTCCTGGTTGGCGCCAATGGTGGCTTGTCACAAATGATCCCAATGGCATTCTTCAAAAATCTGGGGTTGGCTCCTAATTTATTTTTCTCTTGTTTAAGATATGTGGTGCTAATTAAAGAAGCTACATGCAATGCATATTTAAAAGTAGAAATATATGATTATGTTGAGTTAATTATCTCATGGACTCTTATGAGGTAATCGATTCGATCACAGGATTCCTCAATATCTAATCTGATCCCGCTACATTTATCCAGGTCTGGTAATCAACATACTTTTGCTAAGACACATGCTCAAATTGGAAAAATGCAATTGCCACTTTCTTGCCAAAAGCCAGTTGATGTACTATAGACAATGAAGTGTATTATAATTTTTCCCATAAAGCTCTGTAAAGTTTTACTTTGAATCATTCTCCTATCCTATCCTCCGGATGAATTGGTGTAATTTGGTTTTATGAAACAGGCAGCGATTCCTCAAATCCTTGAGAATACAAAGGAGGATTTTTCTGAAAGATCATCTGCAACCTAACGGAATGTGCTGATATATGCTACAACAGAATTCAGGAGATACCTTCCTTAACTTGTCCAAGGAAACCGGAAGGATCGATGTTTATAATGGTAAGGGAGTTGTTTGATGTTTAGGATGAATGCTGGAGAAATTGGAAAAGTATTTACATTAGTAAGCTTTCAATGCAGGTGAAGCTGAACCTGGCAATGTTGGAAGACATTAATGATGATATGGATTTCTGCCTCAAGTTAGCTAAAGAAGAATCAGTCATTATTCTACCAGGTAAGATTGACGTTTCTATATCATTTTCACCAATAGAATTAATCTAACGTCCTTATTTCCCACGGGGGAAAGAAGGAAAAAAAAAAAATTTCAGTTATGAGTAAGTGAAAAAAAAATAGATACTCGTCAATAAACCAGAAGTATGCTCCATCAACTGCTACAAGTCTGATATGATAAACTGAAAGGTTTTTGTTGTCGATATTCTTTCTTGAGAATTTGAGATTTGAGTGTTCAGTTATGAGTAGGTTTCATGGAGTAATGTGAGTCCCTAAACAATCGTAAGTACTTTTTTTCCAAGGAATTCATAGTGTTTTAACACATTCAAAAGGCCTGTTGCTGATTTACACTCTGAGACTAACAAGCGAAAAATGAATGGATGAAGGAATAGCAATGAGGTTGAAGAACTGGCTCCGCGTTATGTTTGCTATCGAGTCTTGTCTTCTCCAAGAAGGGTTGGGAAGGGTAAAAGCCTTTTGCCAAAGGCGTGCCAAGAAGCAATAAAATAACGGTAGTAGGTGGTGTGATCAACAAGAATGCCTTGTATTTCATACCCAGTTCAATTTGCTGGTAAACTTAGGTGTTTACCAATAAACTATTCCCTTGATAGTAACATGATCCCCTGTTTCTGTGACCATGCAACTCTTTCTAAGATGCTAGTACTGAGTTTTGGTGGTCAACTGCTTTACTTTGATATTGTGATTATGGTTTAAACAAGGAAGCTCCACAAGTAGTATTAAACCCCGGAAATTATTTTTCTGTGTAATGAAATATGTGACTGTATCATTCAAGATCTTCAAGTTGCTTTTCTTTTGACATATCCACTGCTCTTCTGATATATATAGTTATACACACACAAGGCCAAATTCTGAACTGTGCAGAACCACCAGGTTATGTGAGAGTGACAAGAGAGTGATGGTTAAAGATTTCAGGCAAATGGAGTTCAACCTGATCAAGGTAAGAACAACATTGTTTTTGAGATCTGATCTAATGCTTTTTTTTTTTTATGCAAAGATATGATATAATGCTTCAATTCAACTTCTATTGGGAGAAATTTTAAATAAATAATTTCTTTTAGTTTGACAGGAATTGATTCCTGTAATAGTTCCATGCTGATTATAGTGTCATCTAGCATGCATATGAATAATTTCTGCAGAGGGTACATTGGAAAGTCTTTTAATTAAGATTTTCATTAGTTTGTAAACTTTTTGTTTTCTCTCCTTTATTTATTTTATTTTCTTTAGTTAATTTTTGTATTGCATTTAATGTTGAATAGTTAATTAGTTGTCAGGTTAAAATATGATTCGTTTGAATAATTTCAATTTAGTATTGGTGTTCCCAATTCGATTTTGGAGTTGGGCGTTAAAGCTACATTTGTGTGGGATATTACCTAGGGTCCTCAACTGTTGTCTCATCTAGATGCAGAGAAATTTCGCACTTTGTTGAAGCCACACAATGAGCTTCCTTTTTCTTTAAACAAGGAGCAAGGTGATAAGCTCTAATTTTCCCATTCGGATTGTGTTATTTAGGTTTTTTTTAATTATTTTATTTTGTCACATGTATCAGGTGAAATAGTGGGAGAAAGTGGGTTAAAGATTAGTTTTAGTAAGTTTTTCACATCAAACTTCCAAACAAGTTTTAGAAAATTACTATCCCTTCAACCCCATCACCAACTTTTACTGTGTTGAAATTATAATTGGGTAAGGGAACCGAAGGGGAAACAAAACTCCAATTTGGGTATCATGTGTTTGAACCTTTCGGTGGTGAAATCATATTTAAAAACGTCTAACCAAGTACGTTAAACGAAGACACTTATGGATAACAACTATGTGATACTGTTTTTTTCATTTTTCATTTTCACCTACCTTGCATTTATTGCTTTCTTTTGTTTCTATCCATTTTGTATTTTAAATTTTCTTTATGAAACACAAAATCGAAAGAGCAAAAATTGGCATTAAACAAAGTCTTCTTAGAATTAAACGGCGAAAACTGGATCTTATACTTTATATATATATATATATACTATAATTTGTTTTTAATTTAAAAAAGAGTTAATTACATTACTTCGACTTCAATGATAAAATAATTATTTAACTTTTAAAATTAACAAATCAATTATTAGAATAATTAAAAAGTGACAAATCAGTAATTCAATAATCTTTTGGTTGCAGGCCTAATGGAACAGATAATGTACTAATAGAAACCCAATTTAAGAACCAAACAAAACAACAAAAGAACAAGAACAAGAAATGCAGATGCCAAAATAAAATAAAATAAAAAAACCCATCAAAGATCCAAACTTTTCCTTTCCTAACGACGCATTTTGAAAGGAATCTATTTTTATGATGGCCAGAAGTGGTCACACCACAAAGTCCCATCTTCATTCTTTGCTAATCTATCCCATTTTATTTTATTTTTCTTCTCCTTTCTAAGATCTGTTAATAAGATTAATTTCTCTTTATCGATCTGTAAATTTCAATTATGTCTTTTCTAGGATTGGAGATTTTTGGATCTGGATTCCTATTTGATTAAAAATTAGTTTTCAAATGCCATACTTTCTTCATCTGAAGAAAACTCATTCTAGAAAGAGCTTGAAGGAGAAGGGAAAGCTCAACTCATTATCATCATGGAAGATTTGATAGGCACGATATATTCGAATGATCGGTTTTTTTAGTAAAAATTTAGTGTTTTTTTTTATCTTTATTTTTTATGTTAATTGGTGAAAGAGACGAAATTTTAATTTTTATTGGATTTCTATTTTATTTTTTATAATCTTACATTCTTCATTAAAAAAAATACTCAAATTTATAAGTATGTTTTATAACCATCTCAAGTTCTGCCCTTCTATTCATCAATTCCCACACAAAAACTTTGGTGGGATTTGAACTAATCCCATTTCAACCAAAAGTACTTAGATCTCCAAAAGTTCTAAGCTTTTTTGGGGAAATTTTGGGTTTTTTCTTTTCTTTTCTTTCAGGTTAACTGTAGAAGAAAATGATATTTGTACACTGGTTGACAGGAAGACCATTCCCCGTTAACTTGTGCTATTACATGATCTGGGTTTTCTTATCTATAAGAAGAGATGAAATCAGAGACAGGAATATGAAGAAATTTAATTTTTGGGTTAATGATTTCATGGCTTTTTTTTTTTTCCTGTATTAGAGAGATGAATTAAATTTCTGCGTTAATGATGATTTTATTTGTTTTAGTTTCTGGGTTAATGGAAGTTTTTAAAATTTTCGGTAATGAATTTTATTCTTCTCCTATTTTACGTATATAACGGAAAATGGTCAATAGAATTGGTTTATTATTTTTATTAAAAGTTGAATAATTATTTTACTTTTGACATTAAAATTAAATGATTTTGGTGAAATTTACTCTTTTCTTTTTAAACTAAACAGATATAAAGAGAGATTATAGTTAAAAAATACGACCCAGTCGACACTACGTAAGTGGGAGGCAAAACACGAAGTGCCGTGTGCGGTGGTAGTATGGAAAACATAACCCCGCACGACACTCGATTGGTGGATGAGACATGCATATTCGTCAATCGACGTCGAATGACGTAAATACGTATTGGGGGCGTCATCAACTTCTAGTGGATGGCAATCCACATCGATTGGAATCTTCTGAAAGATGTTTAAGGAGGATGATGTATTACCGAGCGGCATCCACCAATGAGGGCCCTCGTTTGTTGCGAGTTATGGAGGATCGGACGATGAATCCGATGTGAATCCATCTCGGGAGCCAGGGCTGACGGCAAGTGCGAAGTTGGACTATTTTCGAACCGGAGCCGTTTCAATTGTACTGAAGATGTTGAGGCGGTTCGACGAAAAGAAGAAGATCCGCTATTCGGGGCATACTCGCCTCCGGTAGACATGCATAATGTCGATCTATCTCAAGATGATGCATTGGAGTTTCTGAACTACCACACGGACGCGTGACCGTACAAATTCTTCGTTGGATTCGGACCAATTAGAAGTTGGTAACCGTTTCCAACAAGAACACTTTTCTTGGTGCATTGAAACAATACTGACGATCGAGCGGGGTTAACTACACTATGGTTAAATCAAAGCTCGATAGGTACGAGGCGAAGTGTTTGTGCAAGGCGGCATGTGCATGGAAAATCATGGCGTCGTTGAGGAAAAGGACGGGGATGTGGGAGGTGAAGAAGTACAAAGGTCCGCATACATGTCTTACTTAAGACAGTACCACTATGTGTTCAATGATTTGAATAACACTAATATTATGTAATGTTGCATTATTTAACGTGCTTCGTTGTGTGTGTAACACAAGATCATCCGAGGATGGATTCGGACATGTTGGCTAATTTAATAATCCGACGGTGAAGGCCGATCCCAAAACTACAGTGCCGGCCTTAATTGGCAATATTCGTAGCCAAATGGGGTACACGCCCTCTTACAGAAAGGCTTGGATAGCCAAGCAGAAGGCGTTGGAAAAGTTGCACGGTCGGTGGGACGCTTCATATAATGAAGTGTGGCAGTGGTGTAAGGTGCTGGAGAGATATGTCGAGCAAAGACTATGAGACATTGAAACGGAACCGGCGTACTACAATGATCGTCTGCTCCGTGGATGCGCAGTGTTCAAGCGCCTGTTCTGGACATTTAAGCAATGCCGAGATGCTTTTACATACTGCAAGCCATTGGTACAAATTGATTGTACCTATTTTGTCAAAGTTATTAAAATTAAATAATTTAAAAAATTAAATTACAAAAAAAACAAACTCAAATTGTATTAAATATATTACAACTTAATTACAAAAAAAAAAGCAAACCTATTTTGTCAAAGTTATTAAAATTAAATAAATTAAAAAATTATATTACAAAAAAACAAACTCAATTTTTATTAAATATATTACAACTTAATTACAAAAAAAAAATAAACCAAACCTATTTTGTCAAAGTTATTAAAATTAAATAATTTAAAAAATTAAATTACAAAAAAACAAACTCAAATTGTATTAAATATATTACAACTTAATTACAAAAAAAAACCAAACCTATTTTGTCAAAGTTATTAAAATTAAATAAATTAAAAAAATTATATTACAAAAAAAACAAACTCAATTTTTATTAAATATATTACAACTTAATTACAAAAAATTAAACCTTAATTACAAAAAAAATTAAACTCAAATTATAAATTAATTTACAATTACTCAAATTAGGGGGTTTAGGGTTTAGTGCGGATGCCGGTGGGAACCAGTGCCACACGAGGGCGGTCGACGGTTACGCGCTGGATTCCTCCTTCTTCTAGCTTCCGGCGGGGGTTGTGGAACCTCGGTGGGAATCCGTCCTCTCCGGCGGTGGAGTGCAGTTCAGGTGTTGCGATGATGACCCACCTTGATAAAATAATGACCCCGGAGGTGTTTGCATAAACCACGGCGGGGGTGACTGCATCCCGTCGGTGAAGGAGCTCGGTAGAAGAAGCGCTTCCGACGGTACCTCCTCTAATCCCACACCCGATGTCGGCCTCACGATCGGTGGCTAAAAGGAGTTGTCGGAATGGACTCGAACCCGCCATGGATTCCAACACAGGGGGACTAGAAAAGGAAACATATATGGGTTAGGAGGATACATGTAAGGGTGGTACGATCCGCATAAATCGTGAATGACTGTGTTATCGGTGTTGTCACCGAACCGATGGGCCCGGTGATTGTATAGGCGCCATTGATGGGCCCGGTGTTGTATATAGGCGCCGTTTATGGGCCCGTGGATCGTGTGTAAACCTTGTTCTTGGGCCCGTCTCATCACCCTTCTCCTTGAATGTAAAGGGCCCGACGTTCCTTCGCCGCGAATTTGTCGTCGCCTCTCTTCACCGACAACAGATACTGACTTGCCATGGATTCTAAACCATGGCATGTACTCACGACGCATGCTAACTCAGGAACTACGATCGGTTCCGGTTAGGTAAAAAGTCATACTGGTTCTCCCACGTCTCGATATGTTCGACCAAAATATTGGCCAATCCGTGTCTTGCCAGAAGTCCACCTGTGCTCATCATCGAGCACCTCAGAACCACGGGAATCGGTAGCGGAATCAAATTGTCGCAGAACCCGATCCGACCGGTGCATCTCCACGATCGCGTAGGTGATTAGCGGGACCTTAATGTGCCAACTGCTCGGATTTTGGAGGAACTCCCAATTCTTGCCTCAATTTCGGATCCTCGTCAGTGTCCATTGAAACTATATTAACATTACCAAAATATTAGTTATATACATAAATACAAAATTATAATAACGAAATTGACACTTACTTGTGATTCCGATTTGTTCCAATAGGAGCCAGTATATCCTCAAGCGAGTCGTATTCCAACATGACTTCTGGATGGTTCCACCTAATTAAATAAACTTTTAGCATGCAATTACACTATAAATCTCGACATAATTGTAAAATATAATATTAAATTTACCTCGTTATCAATGGGAATGAATATGGTTGGTCGAGTCGGGGCGTAAAAATGGAAATCGAAACCATGCCCATGATTGCAGTAGTGATAGGCAACCTTCAATTTTGCTTTATTAAGACCGTCGCCCAAGACATCTCCCGTACAACCTCGATAGCACGCGGACCCCAACTCAATTCACCGTTTTGCTCAAATCAACAAGTTTGAGGAGCCATCTCGTGGACGAGGTTTCTAGAGGCGTCCGGCATCGGATAGCCTCCAATTATCGAAGTATGTATGCCGTGCATACCGTATTCTTTCATCTTCATCGAATCTTCATTCGGTTTGCGGAATGTCTCTCGTAACCAAACCATATCGATCCGACCTCCTTGCAATTTATCCGGAATGGCACCGGAGGCTCAGTAGCATACTGCCATCAATCGAGAGATGTTACGGACCGGTGACTCCGACCAAATCCACCGATAATCCCAACCAGAATCGCACATCTTCTAAGGTGATGGTACACTCTCGCATGGCTTTCACTCAATAGCACAAAGATAAACACTGCTGTACGTCACTAGCGCGGCTATAGTATACTTTATACCAAATATTTTGTCCTTAAATATTGCGTGAACCAAGTGATCGGCGTAGGATATAGGACAATTTCAAGTTTTTAGGCGTAAACTTTTTATTTTTTTGTTCGAAGTTAGAAGTTAAGTTTTAAACTTATAATTGTTTTTATATTCGACTTTAATTTTTTTCAAATTAATCTTTAAAAATTTAGTATGAAAATAATTATTAAATTCAGCTTTTAATACGAAAATAATTGTTAAATTTAAAGATTAATTTAAACAATGTAAAAATAGTTTCCTAGTATTCATAATACGAAAGTAATATCAAAGTTTAAAATTTAATTTTCGACTAACATTGTTAGTTAACTTATAAGAATATAAATAAAATTTGGAAAAAATCATTTCTAAACAAAAATTGAAACAAATTGAAATATATTATTACTGTCATTGATGAAAATTTTTCACATGGTGAGAAATTAACTAATGGTGTTAGTTGAATTCCAAATTGTAATTTGTTGAGTATCCATAAAATTATAATAGAGACTTTTATATTAAGAGTTAATTTATATTTTGCTTCATCTATTAAAAAAATAATTTAATTTTTATACATTAGATTAAATAATAAATTAATCATTTTATTAAAAATTTTATGCAAATCATTCTATTATTTGATTATTTTATTAATCGTGCTAATTTTTAATAGAAAAACTATTTTAATCTTTGATATTATATACTCATTTTTTTAATAAAAAAAAGGAAAATGCAATTAGCGTTGAGTACCGAATTGCCAATTTTTATTCTGTTGGATAAATGGTCGGTAGATAATGGGTTGTTGAAGACGCACAGCCCCGCTAACCCTTAACTCCAAAGTCCAAACTCCATTAGCAACAAGAAGATGGAGAGTGGAGCAAAGAAATGGGGTTTCCAAGGGAAACAGGGCCTGGAGGCAGCGTCCACCACCACCGTCCGAGGATATCTCAACCTATTAATGGGCAACATCAACCAAGATAATTGCCTTACAGTCGTTCCTCTCGGTCATGGCGACCCCTCTCATTTTCCAAGCTTCAGGACTACCCCTGCTGCTGAAGAAGCCATCGTTGATGCTTTACGTTCGGCTAAGCATAATTGTTATGCGACCACTGTTGGTGTTCTTCCCGCAAGAAGGTTAGATTGTAAACTCTCTCTTTTAATCATGTTTCAAAAGAAACTGCAAAATAATTTTAAAGGTGTGACTGAAGTTTGCTTATGAATGAATGAGTCGTCATGAACTTTGTTTGGTTCGAATTCCAACAGGGCACTTGCAGATTACCTCAACCGTGACCTTCCCTACAAGTTATCGCCCGATGATGTTTATCTAACAGTTGGATGTACTCAAGGAATAGAAGTTGTTATATCAATTCTTTCCCGCCCCGGTGTCAATATTTTGCTTCCTAGACCGGGCTTCCCACTCTATGAAGCTTGGTGTGCTTATAACCATCTTGAAATGCGTCATTATGATCTTCTTCCTGAAAAAGGTTGGGAGGTTGATCTTGATGCTGTAGAGACTCTTGCAGATGAGAATACTGTTGCTATGGTTATTATAAATCCAGGCAACCCTTGTGGGAATGTCTTCAGCTATGAACATTTGAACAAGGTTAAACAAGCTTGTTTTATTTTCAGTATAACTTCTTGTCTCTTCTCAAAACAAGATGTTGATCACTGTTATCTTTTTGGAAGTTAGATTGCAGAGACGGCAAGAAAGCTTGGGATTTTGGTCATTGCTGATGAAGCTTACGACAATCTCGCATTTGGAAGCACTCCATACGTGCCGATGCGAGTGTTTGGATCAACCGTGCCTATTCTCACCATGGGGTCTATATCAAAGAGATGGGTTGTTCCTGGTTGGCGCCTAGGGTGGCTTGTCACAAGTGATCCCGATGGCATTCTTCAAAAATCTGGGGTTGGCCCCTAATTTATTTTTCTCTTGTTTAAGATACATGGTGCTACATTTTCCTAATTAAAGAGGCTACAGGCAATGCATATTTAAAAGTAGAAATATATGAAGTTCATATCATGTTGTGTTAATGATCTCATTGGCTCTTATCAGGTAATTGATTCGATCAAAGGATTCCTCAATATCTCTTCTGATCCCGCTACATTTATCCAGGTTTGTTAATCAAGATACTTTTGCTAAGACACATACTTGCATTGGAAAAATGCAATTGCCACTTTCTTGCCAAAAGCCAGAAGATGTACTGTAGGCAGTGAAGTGTGCTATAATTTTTCCCATAATGCTCAGTAAAGTTTCACTCTAAATCATTCTCCTAACCTATCCTTCGGATAAATTGGTGTAATTTGGTTTTATGAAACAGGCAGCGATTCCTCAAATCCTTGAGAATACAAAGGAGGATTTTTTCTCAAAGATTATCAGCACCCTGAGGGAATGTGCTGATATATGCTACAATAGAATTGAAGAGATACCTTCCTTAACTTGTCCAAAGAAACCGGAAGGATCAATGTTTGTAATGGTAAAGGAGTGGTTTGATGTTTATGATGTATGCTGAAGAATTTGAAAAAGTATTTATATTTGTAAGCTTTAAATGCAGGTGAAGCTGAACCTATCAATGTTGGAAGACATTAATGATGATGTTGATTTCTGTCTCAAGTTAGCTAAAGAAGAATCAGTCATTGTTCTACCAGGTAAGATTGAAGTTTCTTTATCATTTTTCACCAATAGAATTAAGCTAAACGTCCTTATTTCCTATGGGGGAAAGAAGGAAAACCAACAATGAATCTTCAATTGTGATTAAGTGAAAAATATACTCTTCAATGAACCGGAAGTATGCTCCAACAACTGCAACAATTCTGATACAAAAATTTGAATGGTTTATGTTGTCAATATTCTTTATTGAGAATGTGAGATTAAGTATTTGGTTATGAGTAGGTTTAATGGACTAGTGTGAGTCAATGAACACCTATAAGTACCTTTTTTTCCCAAGGAATTGTTGGTGATTTACTTTGCGAGACTAACAAGCAAAGAATGAATGATGCAGGGAGAGCAGTGGAATTGAAGAACTGGCTTCGCGTTACGTTTGCTATCGAGCCTTCTCTTCTCCAGGAAGGATTGGCAAGGGTAAAAGCCTTTTGCCAAAGGCATGCCAAGAAGCAATAAAATAACGGTAGTAGGTGGTGTGATCAACAAGAATGCCTTGTATTTCATACCCAGTTCAATTTGCTGGTAAACTTAGGTGTTTACCAATAAACTATTCCATTAATAGTAACATGATCCGCTGTTTCTGTGATCATGCAACTCTTTCTAAGATGCTAGTACTGGGTTTTGGTGGTCAACTGCTTTACTTTGATAGTGTGATTATGGTTTAAACAAGGAAGCTCCACTAGTAGTATTAAACCCCGGAAATTATTTTGTGTGTAATGAAATATGTGACTGTATCATTCAAGATCTTCAAGTTGCTTCTCTTTTGACACATCCACTGCTCTTCTGATATATATATATATATTATACACACACAAGGCCAAAATTCTGAACTGTGCAGAACCACCAGGTTATGTGAGAGTGACAAGAGAGTGATGATTAAAGATTTCAGGCAAATGGAGTTCAACCTGATCAAGGTAAGAACAACATTGTTTTTGAGATCTGATCTAATTCTTTTTTCTTTTCTTTTTTTTTTTAATGTAAAGATCTGATATAATGCTTCAATTCAACTTCTATTGGGAGAAATTTAAAATAAATAATTTCTTTTAGGGTGACAGGAATTGATTCCTGTAATAGTTCCATGCTGATTATAATCATCTAGCATGCATATGAATAAAGTAAGAAATGATTCTTACCTATAAATATATAAATAATTCATAACCTACAAGAAACATAAACAGTATAATATTATTAGCCTGTTTTGCACATATGACCAAATTTATTAATCATTAATATTTATTTATGCATTGCCATTATAACCAATTGGAGTATAATTAATAGTTTTAAGAAAAAGACATGCTCCTTAAAAAAACAAAAAAAAAAAAAAAAAAAGACATGCCACCCAATGTATAAATGTCGTTACTAATGTATTTTTGGCAGACGACAGGGAAAGAACAGGGGGCGTGTAGGAATTGAACTCTGCATATTAATCAATATTTTATTTCAACAAAAAAACTTTTTATCATTAATTGCATAAAGCTAGTGTAAGGTCCAATTATTGCTGCTTTTTGTGTTTTCACAGGGAGATAATGTTGCGTGATTTAGACCTCTTTTGGATGGTAAATTAGCTCTGTTTCAGTGCGTTTTTCCTTTTTTTTTTTTTTTTTTTAAGTTCAATCTCACTGCAATGGTTGTTTAGTAGACTGTTCTTCACCATGTTACACCTCCAATTGCTCACCGGTAATTTTTGGTCCAAATGAAATTTTTTGTTTCTTTCAATTTTACCTTTTTCTATTCTTTTTTAACCTTTAAGTCATTTTTTAATAAATATATTTATTTAATATCATAAACAAATACTATTATTTTATGATAAATTAAAAATTATTATAGGATTATAAAGTAAATAATATACATTAATATTTTGATCGAGTAAAATATAATATTGTAACTATATACAAATATTCTCTTGTACCATTATTCATTTGACTTTATTAATATAAATATAATCTACTAAACTTTAATTATTATTTAAGATAAACATAATTTTAATATATATATTATATTAATATAATATGATTTTGTTATTTTATTATGTATAGGCATACAATTTAATTTAATGTACTTAATGACTTTTTAAGTTTTTACCTTTCCAAATTCATATGTGGATAGGAAAGTTTGTAGAAATTGAAGTATAAAATCTTAAGTAGATTGTAAAGAGTATGGGTATATTTAATATTTTTGAGGTATAAAACGATTGTAAAAAGGGATTTAGTTTAGCCACAAAAGTTAAAAGAGTTTTAGTTAAGCTATAAAAATTAGGGAAAGGTTTTATCTTAGTCTTGTGAAAAGATTATACATTTTTCTTAAAAGATAATAATTTAAGTATAGTGAATTAGGAAATCTTTGGTTGAGGTATACCAAAGTAGTAAAGGTAAGCAATTGGGGTTGAACCATTATTGTTGAACTAGCTTTATTTGATAAATTGTTTTGATATAACAAATAAAAATATTTTTGAATAAAATTTATTTTGAACAAAGAAATTATTAAGTTCAAAGCTTAAAAATCATTTCAAGACTTTCGAACATCTTAGAAAATATTTTAAACACTTAGAAAATTTTGGGCAAAGCTCAACAACCATTTTTAACTCTTGAACTCGATTAAAACAATTTAAATCGATTGAAAAACTACTCTCTATAAAAAGTATCGATATTTTCCAAAAAAATATCGGTACCCATATCATTTTTATCGATACTAAAGTTGCTTTCTATCTTGCATCAAAAACTAAACAAAAGCAATAAGTATCGATACTTTTTAAAATATATCGCTACCTATTGAATTTTATCGATACCACTTTTGCATTCTGTTTTTCATGATTTTTCAAACAATGACAAAAAGTATCGATACCCATTAGAATATATCGATACTTTTTACTAGGTATCGATAAATCACCTTTGGTATCATTGTAAACTAATCGATACTTTTTACTAGGTATCGATAAATCACCTTTGGTATCATTGTAAACTAACTTTAACAGTCATTGAATTAGGTATTAAATATTACTAGTATCGATACTCGTAGAAAAAATATCAATACTTTTCGTTGCAAGTGAATTTAATGGTTTGGTATTTTCATCCCCAACGGCTCTATTTATTTTCTCAACAACCACAACGATTAGAAATGAATTAGAGGGTATAAATATCAGCCTCTAAAGGTCCTACAACAAGAAGAAAGAATATTCAAGCAAAAAGATCAATCAAACAACCTGTGTGTCAAACATTTCCATACTTTTCTTTCATCCACTTGTGAGCTTCATTGTTATTTTATTAGCTCAAGTGTTTTTCTTTGTAATTGAGCTTAATTTGCAAACACTTTGATTTTATAAAGATTATTTCTTTGTTTTCTTCTTTGTATATCTTTGAGAGGGTTTGTATCTTAAGATTTGGATAGAAACCTTAAGAAAGTTTGTAAGGTTAAACATTGTCATCAAAAGTTATCAAATTAGTGAATTTGGGAAAATCCTTAGTTGTGAAAAGCTAAGGTAATGGAGTAGGCAATTGGGACTAAACCACTCTAAATTCTTGTGTTCAATTTTCTATCTTTTCTCTCTAGCGTTCACAAAATTTTTAAAAGTCAATTGACCCCCTCTTGGCAATTTCGATTTGATTATTTGAGCTAACAATTGGTATCAGAGCTTGTCTCTTTTAGACGATTTAACAACCAAAGAGGAGATCCTTGACGTAGCTCAACATTCAGCCAATCAATCTACAAAAGATGGTGTTTACATCCAGTTCAGTTTTTCTTGGAGAATCACAATCCATCTTTAAGCCTCATTACTTCAACGGTGCCAACTACTCTTATTGGAAAACAAGAATGATGTTATTCATACAAGCGAATGATCTTACCGTATGGGACATCATCATAGACGGCCCCCTCTATACCTCTCAAGCAAGAAAGAGTAGGATGAGGAAGATAAAAGAAGTATTTAGTTGAATGCCAAGGTTATGCACACCTTATTTTGTGCACTTAGCCCAAAAGAATATGGTAGAGTTTCATCTTCTTTCAATGCCAATAAGATATGGGATAAGCTCGAAGTTAGACATGAAGGTACCAGCGAAGAAAAGAAGTTTAAGGTTGACAGTCTTACATTAAATTATGAAACCTTCAAAATGAAACCCAAGGAAGATATTAAGGCGATGTTCGATCGGTTTACTATCATCACCAATAGATTAAAGTCTTATGGGAAGACATATCCAAATGAAGAGGTGTAAGGAAGATGCTTCGAAACTTGTTTAAATCATTGGAAGCCAATGTGATTACAATTGAAGAAACAAATAATTTAAAAACATTGACTTTGGATGACCTCATCGATTTTTGCTTACACATGAGGTGAGGCTCAATGAAAAGGTTGAATAAGCCAAAATTGAGAAGAAAAAGGTTGGTGTTGCTATTTAATCCACCACAAATGAATATAGTGAATCAAGTGAAGAGGTGGATGAAGACAAAAAGATGATCATGTTTGCTAGGAGATTCAAAAACTTTATGAGGTCCAATAGAGGGAGAAAATTCCAAAAGAATGAAGGACTATTATAGTAAACATGTAACTATTTTCTATTTATTTGAACGATGAATAAATAAATAAAGTTAATTTCACATTTCACTATTATGTCTTTTGCATTTATGTCTTTTATATTTTACATGCATAGCAAAATTGTGACAAGCAAATATTATCTCATTGATTATCTAAAGTTCAAAGTAAAGATAAGTGGCATTGTAAAGAACGTTTACATTGCGAGAAAGACAACTTACTTCAGTAGATAATCTAAATGAGTCCATAATCCCTTAAAAGAATCAAAGTGAGCATTTGATTCAAAGACTGATAAGGATTATTATGTCATCTACAATTCTGATTGGGGAGATGGCTACTTGCTATCGGAATAGTTGACTTCACGAGTAGAGACATAGATGTATTCATTGGTAGAATGATATATTAAACTAGACCCAAGATGAATTAAATCTGAATCCATTTATGATTTAATTCACTTGTGACGTTCATGGTGTGATTTACCTAAATCCTGAGTTAGTCGCTGATCATGCATATACAACTCATGTGTTTTGATATAAGTGGAGGCTTATGCTCTAAAGATGATCGAGCCCATAGTCGGTATGTTGGGTACATGACTTGTGTATGGCATGACTTTACTAGCAAAAATGAAATTCATAACTCAATTAAAAAGTTAATGATATTCTTTCATTGGCATTGTGTGGATTGATAAATATGGAGCGTGGCAACAGGTTGCTCGTTCGAAAACGAGCAATTTATCACAGCCATTTGTTGACAGTGATCATATTAATCATTAAGAAGACACAATGGTAACAATGAGATAAAATAGAATTGTATTGAGTGAATGGATTTAACTCAAAGGAATCAAGGATATTATATGGGGTAATACACACATGACAAGGTCATTGGACAAAATAGTTGGATGAATTACTTTCGTAAAGAGTATACAATAAGGAGTTTTCAATCATGGTACTTCTTGTGGACAAACTCCATGATTAAGTAATTGTGAATTATTGGAACGATGCTTCTGGACATAATTGCAATCACTAAAACCTAATTGTATATTTCTAATTGGTCCCTCCACTAGCTCAACAAAAGCTCGATCGGACTGCATTTGAATCAAAAGAAAATTCTACGACTTTGAGAATAAATTAATTGAGTAAATTTATTTAATGTGGAATTAAATAAGGTGGTCGTGAGAATTGTTCAACTAGAGAATTTGATTAAAGAATTTTCTTAAAAACTTAATTTGGAAAATCTAAATGATTTTTGGAAAATTTTATTTTGATTAAATAAAATTAAATTAATCAAATCAATTAAAATTAATATGATATTTTTGGAAGTTAATTTTCAAGTTAGACAATTGACCCAATGGGTAATTGAACTTGAAAATTAGATCTAAGATAGTAAATAGGAGCCCAAAATCAAAACTAAGACCTAAAAACTGATCAAACCAAGCCCAGCATGTGAAACTGGATCGACAGTCCAACTAGTGGCTAGATCCAACTAGTGTCATTGACCCAAACCGAACCGACTCGAATGTCAGTGAAGGTGTCCTAGACATGGCGGTGCCGTTATGCGACGACAATGTCGCCGTGGCAATGTTGTGGTTGAGCAATGGAAGAGTTACACTCGTCCTGGGACTCTACTAGAGTTTGATTACAGATTAATTATTCCAAAAATAATATTATTTTAATATTATTTTATTAATTTAATATTAAAGTGATTATCTTAATATTAAATTAAATTTAATGTTTATATTGTAGATAAACATTATTCTATTAATTTAATAAGATTTGATATTAAATTTAATTTTAAAGTGATTAAGTTTAATTATAGTTGAACACTCTAAACTTTCCCTATATAAAGAGAGCATTGGGTCATTATTTACACACACTTGAATTCAAGAGAAAGTTGTAGAGGAAAAATTCTCTAAAAGATTATTCCAGAAAATTTCTAGACATAATTTTTATTTATAACTTCACCCAAAAGTTTAGAGAAATTGTAAAATTAGCCCACTAGTAATTTTTGTGAAAAATTTTCTGATTCAAAGCGAGCCCATGCTACGTGAGCTTGAGGATAGCAGAGAAGACTACTCGGTCGAAGCGCTCATCTTAGACGAATCGAAAAGGTATAATTTTGATTAAGTGTTTATTACTTTAGATATCATAACTAAAATCTTTTTTTGGAAAAAAATTTAAAACTCTGGTTTTTCCCAAATTTATTTTCCGCTATGTTTTTCTAACAAAATCTAACAAGGAAAAGGATCCTATTATATGCTATGAATGCAAGAAGCCAGGACACATCAAGTTCGAGTGTCCCTAATGGAAGAAAAAAGGATCAATCAAACAAAAGCTCAAGGCTCATGTTACTACTTGGAATGATGAGGATTCATCCAAAGATAAAGATCAAGAAATAGTCAACCTTTATCTTATTGCCATTGATGATACTAAGTTATCTTCTAACTTGTCTAATTCACTTTCTTATTCATTTGATGCGTTACAAGATGCTTATAATAAATTGAGTTTGGAGTTTGAAATTATGGTTTCAAAATATAAGAAAATTTTTCAAAATTAAAAGATGAAATAGTTCACTCTTCAAAGCCAATCATGAACTTGAATGTAAAATTCATGATATGCAAGCTATCATAAATGATTTTGAGAAAAAGAACCAAGACTTGCATAATTTGCTTTCAAAAGTTCATGATGATCATCAAAAGCAATTTGAGTTTCTTAAGAGAGAAAAAGCTCACTCTAACAAAGTTTTTCCAAAAAGGTTTGAAAAAGGAGAAATTCTAAACAAAACTTCGTTAAAAATAGCTTTAATCACTATAAATATAGAGGTCCCTCAAGGTTTTATAAAGGAAAAATTGCTAAAAGTATATGGGTCCCTAAAGGACTTAGTGTTACTGTAACACCCCTTAGCCCGTCAGGAATAATGGTGTATAATGCTTAGCCAAAGAGACCACCTGACGGACTAGGGTGTTACTAGCAAGTTCAAAATTTTTGACTCAACTTAAATATTTAGAAAACAGTTTGATTATTTCCTTTCTTTGTTGAATTCTATAAATCTTCTTTCATTCCATGACGCATTTTTAGTAAAATCATTAGGGATTATAAAGGAAAACTCTATTATCCATCTGTAGCACCGCTATGTCATATACATATAACTAGTAAAGTTCATAATCAACCATTCTTAGAAGGTAAGCATCCATTATCAGAGTAAAGGGTAATTCCTTTGAAACAGAAATAGTATAGACAAAGAAAATTACAAAATTTGATTGCAAAACAGATTTATGCGCCACCTGCCAAAATTGCCATGCATAATACAAAAATGGACAAATGGCTTACTCGCAGACATAGCTCTAACGTAGCCCCCTTCTACTGATCTTCTTCTACAACAAAATGCCTGAGAAAGAAAAGTAACGGAGTAAGTTTATTTGAACTTAGTGAGTTCCAAATAGACACAAAATGAATACAAGAACACCAATAATCTTCAAGCAAAAATACTCATGAGAAAAATAGAAGTTTTTATAATACTCGATCTTACAGACACAATACATTGATTCATTAACCGCAGTCTCTAATGGCAACACTTCACCAATTTAAACATAACACCCATAGTACCCAAGTGGACACATACCGCCAACTTATACTTACCTTTCACAATCATGTTGGTTCACCTGTGACCTATCCTTATGCTTGCCTCAGACCCACATTTCAGAATCAGAATCACATATCCATCGTTATCATATTTGTATTTACCATAATGTCCTTGTTAAATTGAACATGTGTTCTCCCACAAGGTCAGGCCGTGATCTGTCAGTCCGGTTTGCAACATAGATGCCTTATCGGAAGCATGCAAATAGATTTTTTTTCCATGTTTTCACATATCACAAGTTGATTGCTACTAGGCTCGTGCAACAAAAAGGGTAATTTACATCGATAATAACCGTACTCACTCATACACATTGGTTGACTGCACACACAACCAGACACAATGCATCGACCCATTTACAGAAAAGACAACTTACCATACACAACCCATATATTATAGAATTTTCATAACTCAAAGAAAATAAAAAGGAACTCACCAGCAACTTTAAAACAGAATCTACTCAATTGGTCATTTGCCTCAATTGCTCGGACATTTACTAGCTTCTTGAGCTAAATAAGAAACAATTATAATCATTAGACTATTTTCCTACTATAATTTAATCATGCATGCACTACTACAAAAACGTAAATTCCATCAATGTCATCCTAAGGGTTTTCTAAGAATTACCAATAAGCTGGTACTTATCAATGGTGTTTTACTAGCTACTAGAAACCTTCCTCGTCTTCTCTAGCAAAGAAAACTTAAAAATTTCCAGAGACATAAGGAAGAACTCAGAGAAAATAAAGGTGAAACATGTCGATTATCGACATCCTTATATAGCACAGATAGTGGGGACAAAGCTTAGTGGAGGGGTCAGAAAATCCCACTATAGCCTTGTAACCTGAAAATAGGCTTGCCTAATCATCTACCAATGATAAACCATAATTTATACATATTTTGACCCAATGCTTGGCTTATTTTTGGATGAATTTTCATTAGATTTGATGAATTTGATGCTCCTAATCCTTTAATTTTATGTTTTACACTCAGGAGAGCTTAGGGAGTCGAAAAGAATGAGAAACGGGCCAAAAATGGACAAAATGAGCCTACGTCATAAATCAACATGGCCTGGACTATCGCACACGGGCAGACCACACGATCATGTATGACGAGCAGAATCGAACACCGCCTAAGCTATCGCATACGGGCGTGTCACATGGGCATGTCCCTACCGAACCTAAGTCTAATTCTATTCGAAAAGACTACTTGTGGGCCAAGAAAGGTGCTCCAAAGCCTATATAAACACCCTAGGAGAGGACCTAAAAGGACACACAGGGTAGAAAACAGAAAATACTCGAAGACAGCCATTGGGAGCAGCTTGGAAGAAAGATCCCCATCAAGACTAAAGATCTTCTATCAATTTCTCTTGAAGTTTTTGGGTTTTTTTATGTTTTGTAGTTTTACTTATTTTAAGATGTTTCCCTCTATCATTATGAACTAAACTCCCTAAATACCTAGGGAGGATGAAACCTAAATGAATCTTATTATTCAATAAATCTAAATTACATGATAAATACTTGATCTTGTTCTTAATTATGTGCTTCTAATCCTTGTTTTTAATATTTTCAGGAATATTAATTCAAGTTTAATGTGCTTATTCAGTGGAACAAAAGTCCCTGTTTAAGAGTAGATCCAACATAATAAAGCGGAGTTGATTGCAACCCTAGAAATAAAGCGATATAATAATGCGACGATAGGGGTTTTAATTAGAAAGATATTTCAATTAATCAACCTAGAGTCAGTTGTTTTAGTCTCGAAAGAGATATTAACATAATTTAGGGATTTCTACGGATCAAGTCAAGTGAATAAATCATTTAATTCAGAGTCGAATAATAAGTAAAGTCTAGGTGGATTCTTCCTTGGGTATTGTCTTTATCATTGGTTTATTCAATTACTTTTTCACTCTCTGTCGCTTTCATAATCACTTAGTTAGTCAATTAGTTAGTTAAATTTTAGATTAAAAGAAAAACCCCTTAATTATTAGGCTAGATAATAAAAAGATAGTTATTACTAGTAATTTTAGTCTTTGAGGATACGATATTCTAGACTCACCACAACTATAATACTGTTCGATAGGTGCGCTTACCTTTGTCGAAATATTAGTTAGTTTCGAGCCCATCAACCAAACATAACTACTACCACTAATTAGTTTAGTAAGTAATAAAACGTTACTTGTACACTAAAACAAGTCAACTAAACAAATCATTCAATTACCTAAACACATCAAGTTATCATCAACAGTATTCTAGTTCAATTTTAACTAGGCCTCAACTAAACTTTATTGAGCCATTATTTTCTTGTTAAAATACGAAAAACAATTCTAGTGCCAACAACTTGACCGCCTCCGGATGTACTAACGTCTAGAGTGTAATTCATACAACCAAATATAAGAGTTAGGCTATTTCCACAAGTATACGAGTTAGGTTGTAATATGGTTTATGCAAAAAAAATATAGAAATACTTCAAGGATCATACCCAAGGGAGGCAAATACTAAATTAATTACAACTTCAACGTTAATAAATCTAATTAATATTTTAATTAAATTATATTACGATAAAACATAAAGAGAGAAAATTTGTATTAAAGAAAAATAAGTAAATTAAATTAAAAGAAAAAAAAAGGAAAATTAATTTGTTGAGTCAATCAACTAGTCGTTAACCTAGTAAGATCTTTCGATCTTCTACTAAACTAATGAGTCAGCAAGAACTACTTACCTCTCAACCTCACAACTCAGACCGAATTGAGGTAAGGTGTTTATGGGTAAGCAATGCCAATTTTGGGTTCATTCCTACCTAGATGACTTCCTAAGGTTGTCAAGCCTTATCCCAACCAGTTGATCCACTAAGAACCCTACATAGGAATTAATTACTTCCACGTCCACTCGCTAATCCCCCATAAGAGGATTAGTTCTTCATGGATCTCATAAACAACATAAACTTGATTAAAAAGATAAACATGAAAAGTAGATTAAGAATCTGGGTTTAAGAGAAATCCTAATTTGTATTGAATATTAAAAATGCATAAATCCACAAAGAGTTGATGAATCCACAAGTCAGATTCTCTGAAGAACAATAATGAAAATAAATTTGAATTACAAATAGAAATCCTAACTACAAAAGAAACTAAAAACTAAATAAAAGATTCAACCTAAACTAGAATAAAATATTAAAGGTATAAAAATATGTTTATGAAGTGTTCAGTGAAACCTATTTATAGACTTAGGGTTAATTGACATCTATTGACCTAATTTGGCTGACGTTTCCTCGTTAAAGTTTATTATGCGGACCAAAATGCCCTCAACTCATTAATTTTTTCATGTTAAGGTAGTGTCGTGACATCCATATGTCACGACACTAGTGGCAGTTTACAGGCTCAAGCTTGGATTCAGGGTTGTGTCACACATACATAGAATGTCATCCACTCAAGATTTAGGTATGTCACACTATGAACATCATGAGTGAATAAATCCACAAGCAGATTCAGGATCTATTCTGCTTGGGTCATGTCTGATGTATTGTCAACCACATCTATATCTCTATCTTTTGGAAGTAATCCGCTCTGATACTCAAGACAAGGCATATTTCCAATTGGACTTGATAGACAATGCATCTCAAGTCCAAAAACAACATTAACAGTTCATAAGTCTAATCCTGAAATAATGATAATAATAATTGTAACTATAACCCACATTGTTTTTATTCAAAGTGTCCAAAAATCATAAAACCAACTACTTTAATGTTATACATTGGATGGATCAACGCCTATCCACTTCACACTCCTTGAATGTACTACTAGCCTGTGAATTTTAAAGAACGAGTGTGAGCTTTTCCAAGCTCAATGAATGTTTGGAATTACTGCAAAGCATACACAACAACATAAGTTAAGCAAGAGCATACTAAGGCATATTCACAACCATATACTCATGAAATCAAAATAATGTATTCATGCTTCATTGTCTCACAAGTTTAGCATATACTCTCAAATGCATTTACATACAGCATAACTCATATATATATAATTCAAATAATGATAATTTAGCAGCTTGAAATTATAAAACATAAAAGTAGACTTTATCACCACACGTTGGATAAATAGATCTCCATCACACTAATGACTCAAAGAGTCTAACATGTCCTATCAATGTAGCATAAAGCTAAACACTCTTCAACACACCAACATGTCCCGATGAATGGAGCTTAGCCCGACATTCCCTTATCTCTCTAACCTTTCCCGGGGCCTCAATGCTTAAATCACATAACACAAAGGTGAGTACTCACAATCCTATGATATGCCAACTATATCCAACGATTTCAAGATATCACAATTCCAAAATATTCATCATTACACATATTTAATTATTATTTTAATGTATATAACCTCTATTCATATCATCAATTCACATCACAATCTCATACATAATGCATGCTTATCGGATTCACATTTAATTGCACTTTAAGTACCACAATAATGCTCATTAAGCTATCAAATCTCAAATCTCATATGTGCACGTTAAAAACAATATATCTCATATTAAATTCATATATTTTCACGTATTTCTTGTTGTAATAGCATCACACAACACAATCCAACTTACTGAGGCATAACTTTTCGACACAAGCAACAAGATTAGAAAAGACTTACTTTCAGAACTTAGGATAGGGGTTTAGGCTAATATTAAGCTCTCGATTAATGCTACAAATCGCGCATACCATCAGCGACTCCGGGCACTCACTAATCACATTTCCACTTACTAGCTGAAAGCTTAAACAAGCTTTTCCTTACCTTTAGACTTGCTCATAGTGACTCTCGATTGATCCAACACTTTGCACACATAACAAATACATTCTAAACTCATTAAAACTAGCCTTGAATACAACCAAACAACAAAGAAAACATAATTCAAGCCTCTCATTTCTCACTATCGAAAACTAGCTCGTTTTGCCGAAATTGAAGTTTTGACATTCTAATCTTGTTTCTAATCCTCAATTTTGAATTCAAACATCCTAAATATCATTTAATTTCATATCTAAACCATTAATTTTACCTAAATCCATGGTTCTAAAATTTCTCTGAAATCCATGGTTCTAAAATTTTGGAAAATTGAAGCTATCAAGATAATGTAAAAAGGGAAATGTTTGATTCTTAAATATTCGGTTATGAATTATCAAATTGAAGTGAAAACCTTCTAATTAGGTTATAATGAATCAAAAATCACTTTAAAAACGCGAGTTTACTCAAGATTTCGTGATTTGCCATTTTTGAATCCAAGATTGCTTTAAAAATATTAAATCTAAATAAATCTTCATACAATCTTTTAAAACTTAATTTGAATTAACAAAACTCTTTATTTAATTCTAAAAAGTCATAATATTACCTTAATTCGATGAAAATGAGGATTTACAACTCTAATTCGAGGTTTAAACTTAAGAAGAACAATGACAAAATTGGGGAAGAAAACGTGATTTTCCTTTAAAATTAGGGGTTATTTTGGTGTTTGGGAGGTTAATAAATCTAAAAGGATAAGTGAATTTCGAAGGAACTCTCTAATTTAGGTTTAGGGAAAATTTGAATGAGTTTAGGTTTTAAGAAGGAAGAAGACGGTGGTAGACTCCATGTAGAAATTTAATTTTCAAAAATTGGGCAATTTACCCTTTTGGCCACTCCTTGTTTCTTCCATTTTCCAATCAAGTCCTAACTCAATTAAAATCCACTATTTTCAAATTAGACCTCGTAATTAAATTTCATTTTAAGTCAATTAATAAAATAAAAATCTGATTATACTATTTTGATATCTCAACTAATTATTTACGACCATAATTTTGGTATTCGACTTGAACCCTCGATTTAATAACCCGATTCTACTACCCCGAAACTAATAGGTTGAATTTTGAGATGTGACACTAATATGTTTTTTAGGGTTAAATAATTATTTGAGACCTGAACTTGACAACAACTCCCACATTAAGGCATAGATTTGACCAGGGGTGAAACCAGGGGGCTGGTAGGGCCCGACCCCCTTAAAATGGAAAAAAAATTCATTTAGGTCTTTTGAAATTTTTAAAATTTTAAATTAGTATAAATAAAATTACACTTTGGCCCCCTTAAAATGATAAAATTTTAATTTAATCCTTTAAAAATTATAAAGATAGAGGCTATTAAAATAATAAAATTATATTTTTACTATCATAAAAATTACAATTTAATTTTGATCCTTAAAAAAATTTTCTAACTTCACCCCTGAATTTGACCCGACCCACGAACGCCTCTAAATAGAATCTAATCTAAAATGAATTGAAATTTAATTTTGACCCCTCAAAATTTTTTAACTTTACCCCTGACTCACGAGCTCCTCTAAATAGAATCCAATCTAAAATTGATTGAAATCCAAAATAAGGAGGCCCAACAGATGGAGTTATATGGTTATGGACATTGGCCTTGACCGGTAAAAAGGAAAAGTCGGTTTATTTAACCGTTGCAAAAGTGGAGGTCCCATTTCCTTTTGTTAAATAAAAATACAAAACAGAACTCAGATCCCTCCCTTTTCTCCAACGGCTATTTCCATTTCTTAAATAATTTTGGCCCCAAAGTCTCAATCAAAACCCCCTCTCCAGCACAACCTCCAACATCATCTTCCTCTTTTAATTCTCCTAAATTTTCTCTCACTGACTCCCCCCGGAAATCTTGCTTGCAATTAATTCCAGCTTTGATATCAAAATGGAACCAAGTTCGACCCCACCTTCACACCGTTCAAACCCCATTTCTCACATCAAATCTGCTTCACGTCTAGCAAGAATCGGCTACTCTGTTGTTGAATCCGGAGAACGAGAAAAACCCACCATCCCCCATCTTCCTTTGGACCACATTTCGCCTTCCCCCAAGAAACTAACTACTCCAGCTTCGCCCTCCCCTCTTTCTCTCCGATCATCTACCAACTCTCTGCCTCTCCAAGAACTTTTGCTTCTCTCCCCTGCATCTCCTCTGAGGAGATCAAGAACCCGACTCGCCGATAGGCTCGAAATGGCGGAGGAAGTTGGTGCTGCGGAACTAGGTGGTGGTTCTCGTAGGAAATGCAAAAGCAGGGCTTCTCAGACGGGTGTTTTGGGATGTGGGACCCCTAGGAACAGTAGAAGGTTGAGGAGAAGAATGGAGATGGAGTTAAGAGAAGATAGGGATTTGGTTTTGGGAGAGGAGATGGGGAAACCAAGGAAGAGGCGGCATAGTGGGAAATCAAAGAAGGAGAAACTCAGTTTGGTCCCTGCTCTTCCTTCTTCAAGTATGCATTATGTTTTTTTCTATGTAATCTTGTTTTTGGCTCTCTTTTTTACCTTATTCTTGATCTTTCGTTTATTTTTTTTAATGGTTCTAGAAGCCGGTGATTGTGAAAAATGTAATCTTGATCGAATGGGGGAGATGATTACTGATCTGGTTATGTGGAGGGATGTTGCAAAATCAAGTCTGTGGTTTGGATTTGGATGTTTATGTTTCTTATCCTCTTGCTTTACCAAAGGTGTTACTTTTAGGTAATATGCCAATGGCCACCTGATTTTGATCTTCTATTGATTTTCACTTTGGAGTTCTACACTTTTACCTAACTCTCATATTGTTGTTCATGTCTGTAGCATTTTCTCGGTGATTTCTCATATTGGTCTTTTGTGTTTGGGGGTTTCCTTCTTCTCCAACTCCATATATCAAAATGTTGACAAGATGTATGAGTTCAAGCTAAAGGAAGAAGATTTTCTCAGACTAGCTAAACTGATTCTTCCAGCTACAAATTTTGCAATTTCAAAGATGAGAAAACTCTTCTCTGGGGAACCATCCATGACCCTCAAGGTGACCCACTAAGTTCAAATGTCATTCCAAGACTTAGGGTTAGGATGATGATGATAACAAAATGGGAGAAGGTTATATGAGGCATGCTTTTTTTTTTCTGCTTGCAGGTAGCTCCATTGCTCCTCCTTGGAGCTGAGTATGGCCACATTATAACCCTGAGGAGACTATGTGCATTTGGTATATATACCCAAACTATCTCCCAATGCATCTTTATTAATGAAGTTTGTGTTTACCTAAAAATTCTGAAGTGGAATCATTGTTTGCTTTGGAGCAGGATTTTTCATCAGCTTCTCCGTGCCAAAACTGTACTCTCGCTGCTCTGGTCTGATAAACAAAAAGGGTATACAATAATAACCTCTCAAAATACTTGAATATTTGTTTTTTGGTATCTGCAAATTAGTTATGGAAGTGAATTTGTGGGTGTGCAGCTGAGTACATGAAAGAATGGGGCATGGAAACATGGGGAGCTTGCTCTCATAAAAAGCTTGTGGCAGCTTCAGCAGTAACATTCTTTTGGAATCTCTCTAGTATTAAAACCCGTATTTTTACTGGTAAGTTGAATATAACAGTGACATTGGCTACGAATTTTTGAAATCTTTTCTTCACCCTTGCATTGGCTAACTTAAATTATTTGTCTCGCAGCATTCATTACTATGGTGATAATCCAGTATTGCCGTCAACATCTAGTGCAAGACTCGGTTGAAGTGGAGGCCGAAGAAGTGGAACGAGAGCTGTCACAGAAGGCCTTGGTGGTAGCAAGAGAGGAATCAAAGAAAAACTAATTTGGTTTTTTCCCCTTATCCTAACACAGATAAACTACTGTGATAAAGTTGGATTCTTTTTAATAGGCTGATCAGATTTTTAACAGAATAAAAACAACAAACACCAACAAGATGCATTCTTGTTTGAGTTTGACATGTATAATAGAGAAGGAATTTTTGTTCGCCTTTGATCATCTACATGTTCATGCCATTGACACTTGGGCTTGCAAGGTGGTGAGTTTACTTCATTTGGCAGAGATTAGCCTCTAAATGAAAACTGGCATTGAAATGATTAAATAACACTATGCTAATTCATCCAAAACACAATCATTTTTCTCAAAATATATATTTTATGGAACAAACAACAGATCAAAGTCCCATGACCAGGTGGGGTTGCAGTTGTAGTCGAAACAAGATTTTACTAAAATGTTTGAGAACAAAGTTACAAGTAAAATTGACAAGATAACAAGAATATATCCTCTCAGCTGGAATTGTCATACGTTAAGCGGATATTACAGCCCTAAGAAGAAGAAGAAATTGTGTCAGTACTGTCAAAGAAGTCTTTGTTTTTCCTTGAGCAAAAAAGAAAAGTTACATCAGCTTTGACACCATATAGGTCCATAGCATAACACGAATCAACCAAAAAAAAGGTATATACTAGGATTTCAACCCCAACAATAGCAAGCATGTTAGTGGGCCAGCAATGAGCAACCATGCCAATGCATTAAATGTTATTTAATTTATTTCAAAGGGCTGATCCAACCACTCAGGACAAGAGTGAACCCCCCCACAACCCCTGGGGTAAACTGAATCTGGAGGGTTATCAAGTTCAACTAGACAATACCAATGAGGGCAATGCCAGATATATTAAGAACCCAAAATTAAGAAATGTGTCAAATAAACCTTAAGTTAAAACACACTGTTTTGAAACAGGAAAATAACCAAGGTAGGGATATGACATATAAGCACAATGTAACCCAAACAACCACTTCATATTCCTTCAGCTAAATACACCGATGAAAATGAGAAAAAATAACACTTCCAGAATGGCATCGTCTGGTTAGCCCAGTCAATGTGTTTTTGCACCATTTGACATAAAAGATGAGCATGAATGTGATACATTAAAATCATACTATCAATAATCTATGATTCATTTCACATTAATTGTCTATGAGCTACAAAAGGCAACACAAATAACTGACAGAAAGTATTAGCACATTTTAGGAACTAAAGCCCAATGCCATCTACTGGTCCATCTAGGTTTGAAAGACTAGGAAATTCAACTTGGCTCCTCATCAGTTCAGTGAAAACTTCTATGTTACCGCAAACACTCTTAGAAGGGAGAATTGAGTGTATTAAACTTGCTCCAATCCTCTGAATATTAGTCACACATCATCATTGCAAGCTGATTGAACAGAAATTATCAGTAAGCTCCTTATTGATTGCATTGGATTTATTCTTATATCAATTCCAATCAACTGAAATGCTTACGTCAAACATTTGGACTATATATCTGAAACTTTACAATAACAAAAAGATGTAATCTGGGCTAATGCATGAGTTTACAATTATATTTAGATAAAGAGTGAGTTTTTTTAGCTGTTTGACCAAGGCTACTTATGCAAAAAGAAGCAAGTTTTTCTAAGATGGAGCACATTAAGCAAGTGAAGAACTACATGAATAGCATTCATGAATATTTAGGGCTACAAAATATAAGAGATGCATACAGTTATTATTGTCATCTTAAAACAAAATAAAAGGTCCATGTGGTAAAGAACCAAGGAGCTTCTTATCAAAAAAGTTAAACTGAAACTTCTTATTGAAACAGATAAAGCAGGTAGAGGAAAGCAGAATGTCTTTATGAGGAAGCATTCAACTGAAAGCCTTAAAAGACTAGAGAAAAACCACAAAACAAATATTAACCCTCAATTTATGTTTTCTTTAATCACTTCTTCGAAATAAAAAGCACAGTAGGTCTAGTCTAAGAATGATGCAATGCCTAACTCAAAAGCTTGAAGTTAATTGAATGTTGACTCACTATTTATGAAATAAAATTCATGACTCAAATCACAGGAAAACTGAATTAAGCATTCGCTAAGACCACTACTGCAAACAAGTTCTTTTAGTTTTACTAGGACAACACTAACAAGTACCTAGGAGATGCTACCTACCAAAAACCAAACCAAAGAAAAGGAGGTAATAATAAACAAAGTGACAAGAACACTTCTCTATTGAACACAAGTACACAACAAAAACAGACAACAGATATATGTTTTTATACTCGGTTTTCAAATCAACCCTTCTTACAAGTATCGACGTGGTTTCAAAAGATTGAGCAAAATACAACGAGGCAAAACAAAAAGATAAAGCAAATCGATTCTCCTTGAAGCTCATAATAAACAAGCCCAGAAAGCAAATAACGCAACAGATTGAAATCTTAATACCTTCCGAGAGCCAAACATAGCTGCGGCGAGAAATGGTGAGCATTGAAGTCATCAAAGCCGAAGCAGTCGCCGAGTGATACGGCAGCATCGATTCCAAGCAGAAACTCGCTTCAACTGGACACCTTTCAACCCCCAAAAACAAGAATCCCTTTTATATACTGTAAAAAGCTTTGATTTTTTTTTTCCTTTTGCTAGTTTAAGATGAAAGGGGTACCTGTAAATGCAGTTGGAAAGAGGAATCCTGGAGGAGACACGAAACTGCGATGGTGCAGCTTTAGATTGTGGGGCGAGCCGAGCCGCAGCGTTGCGAGCAGAACTTGATCGGAGAACTGCTCTTGCGGAGGCGCCAATCGATGCCATTGGCAACTTTGTGGAATGAGATGAAGTCGAGATATTCTAGATAAACAAAAATATTCTAGATGAACTTGATCGGATTCGGAAGCCTTTCCAGAGCGGGCGAAGTAGAGAAGCCAGCTAAGTTGGATAAGTGGGTAAAAAGATAATGGGCCAAAGGCTAAAAACTCCTTTTTCTTTGTAAAAGCTACGGCCCAATAAATGCTTAATTCGCCTGCAGAAGGCATCGTACTGAGCTGTACTGTTTATCAAGGGCAAGGGCAAGGGCAAAAGTTTCGACCTTTATAATTCGTTATATGCAAGCAATACGAATTTTTGGGAGCTTTTCAAGAAGGCAATGGCTTCTCTGTTCAAGGTATTTTATTTGCTTCCCAGCTGGTTTCAATGTGAATATGTTAAATGATAAATTTTCTCTCTTTTTTTTTTTGGGGGGGGGGGGTTGTTAAATTATAGGACCCAGCTAAGCTTTCAGCGTACCGAGACAGAAGATTCAATGGTTCGCAAGAGGAATTCGAGCAAGCACTCCTCACTTCGACAACCGTCTACATCGGAAACATGTCTTTTTACACTACTGAAGAACAAGTTTATGAGCTTTTCTCCAGAGCCGGTGAAATCAAGAAAATTATTATGGGCCTTGACAAGAACTCTAAAACGCCTTGCGGCTTTTGCTTTGTCTTGTAACTCTCTCTTCTTTTGTTTCCCTCCCCTAAATCATGTTAATATTTATTTTAAAGCTCTTAATTGGTTATTGGGTGTTTTTTTTCTTCAGGTATTATTCTAGGGAAGATGCAGAGGATGCTGTTAAATACATTAGTGGGACAATCCTTGATGACCGCCCGATTCGTGTAGATTTTGATTGGGGATTTGTTGAAGGCAGGCAATGGGGCCGTGGTCGAAGTGGTGGCCAAGTGAGCTCCATGCAATTTTCTAAATGCTTGCCCCGATTTCATATTTTAATGAAATTTTGCATTGTTTTGGCTTTTTGAATTGGATGTATGGTTATGGACTTGTGTAATATGGACCTATGATATGTACAATGGGATAGAGAGAGTGTTGCTAAACCTCTGTCTCTCATGTTTTATGCAGGTGCGAGATGAATATCGAACTGATTACGATCCTGATATCCTTTCTGTTGTTGGTTTGGAATTTAATGCTCAGAGTTTCTTATCTTATTCTGAAACTAACCTGCCATGTATAAGTATGTTGATACTGAAAGCCTAAAATCTATTCACAATTTTGGATAAGCACTTGTTTCCCATCTCGTGAGATCTTATGCATAGACAAATATGATTGTTGAAATAAAGCATCAGGATCTCTTTGGAATGTCTTCTTGTCCATATATTGTCTTCTTCCTTAATGTGCTATACGCAGAGGTGGTTATGGAAAATTAGTTCAAAAAGAGTTGGAAGCACAAAGACAGCTTGTAGATTATGGTGCTGGGTCACTGGGCTCATTCCCACCGGTTATAGCCCCTCATTGTGAGTTCCTACAGACTTTTAAATATAGCTCTATAGACTCTCTAGTTTTGGTGGTGTTGGTTAACATTATTCCTTCTTTTGACTCATAAAACCATGATGTTGCTTATCGTTTTCTCCTTGTTTTAAAATGCTTGAGTGGGAAGAAACAGGCTTTCACTGGTTAGTTTGGTTAAATGTTGGAAACCTATTTATTTTAGTTATGATGCTTGAAAGTAAGTTTGGCTGGCATGGGATTTGTCATGCAAGTAGGCTTAATTACCCTCTCCTATAGTAATTTATGAACATATTTGGAAAAGTAGGCTTAATTTCATATTCTTGATAGATAAAACGTTTGCTTTTGGCTGTGAGGTCTTATTTTTTCCCCTTGTTTCTCGGTTTATATAAATCTCATTACTACTTATCATTTGATCCCTGCATAGTTTAATCCTTTGTTCCAAAGCAAATCTCCTGGATGGAACTTCTATGTGTTCATGGGCTTCTCTGTCCATAATGTGCATCTCATGTTGTTTCGGGTGGTAATATGCTCAGAGAAAGGATTTAAACATACTGACATGTTATAATTTCAGATGGTAGGCATGGTGGGGGCCATGGTCATGGTGGTTCTTATCGTCATGGGAGAGGTATTACCTGTGAATTGCACTAATTATTCTTGTTACATTGATATACGCTTGAGCCATTCATAGACTTGATTGATTGTTGGTGAAGCAGATTACCATCGGAAGCGACACCGAGATGATGACCGCTACGCACGTGAGTCCTCAAAGAGAAACTCGGATCATGAATCCAGGAGAGCCTCTGACCTTGACGCTAGACCAGTAATGCTTCACTTTTTATGATAATTTCTACAATCCATCCTTTTTGTTGCATATTTTGAAACCGTAATTTTGACTCAACAGGAGAAGAATCCACGTTTCCGAGAGAGCGGTGATTCTGATGAAGAAGAAGAAGATGATCGTAAACGACGATCTTAATAGATACATTATATTTTAATTAAGTGTAATATGTGAAGTAAGTTTTTGGTGTTTTTATGCATTTGTTAAGAGGTGCTCCAGACACAGAACAATGAGGAGTTTTCTTGGTACAATTGGTAGGACACCAAATGCTGCTTTAGCGCTTCAGTTGTTATGTAGGGCAGTATGTTGCAGCTGTCTTTTAGATTAGATGTTGGTTTTGGGCATTTGTTGCATGTTTAAAGGTGAAGCATTGTATTTCTTTTTTTTAATTTTTTTTTTTTTTTTTGACAACTAATCTGATATCTGTTGTTATATCGTCCTTGATTCTGCTTTTCAATTGAGAGCCATGGCTAGAAATGCTGTTTTTCAACAGATGAAATGGGATGCAAGTGTAAGACAGCGGGCCATTCTTATTTTCTGCATGGAAAGGGAGTTGGTTCACTGGTTTACTATTTGACCGGTGCGAAACTTACTCAGTCTAAGACTCGGGGTCCTACAAAGGACAGGTTAAAGTGTGGATTCTCCTATCCAAGCTTTCTATCTCCTGTCAACTTAACTTTGGAGGAACAATAGAGTATTAGGCATGGCTACCAAGTCTAGTGTATAGATGGTAAGGGAAAATTGCACCGCTTATCCCAAGCAAACTGGTATTTGTATGGAATAGTTCTTGCTACAGAATCACAAATGTTGATAGGAGATGGATGGGGATGATAATGTAGTAGATTAGGCGTGAGCCTGAGGATTGTTTTATCAATCTTCGCCTCCCTTTCTTGCATGGATCTCAAAAACATCCATCTTCATACATATCTAAAACTGCTTCATCGATAGTTTTAAATTGATTATTTTAAAATTTATATATTTAAACATAATTTTAATATATTTTAAATTTTCACGCACGTAGTATTTTGTATGTATCTATATCTATACTATTATTTAAAAGGTTGACTAAGTTGGTGTCACCAAAACTCATTCTTTTTGTTAAATAGGGTAAATTAATCATTTTATATTTTATGTAAAATATAGAAAAATGTATATGATGAAAATTAAAGTTGAACCCAAAACACCATTATATTTAATTATCATTTTAACTAAAACATAATTTATTTGTTATGTTACTTCCTATGGTTTATTTATTATATATATTAGATAATGTTATATTTGCTGCCTGTACTTTCATAAAATATTTAAAGTGGTATTTGTACTTTGAAAATGTCTAATGTGATATTTAAACTATCAATACGTATTTTATTATGGCTTAATGATAAATTTAGCCACTAGCATTTATATGTTTTGTCAAAATGGTCCTAATTGTATTTTTAAACCTTTTTTGGTCATCAACATTTGTTCTTTTTATCAACTTGCTTTTTTAACAGTTTAATGAATAATTTGAAGGTTTCAATTTTTCTTTTCTTTCAAAAAGTTTCAATCTTTCATATATTTGTTTATCGAGAAGTTTTTCTCTGAATTTTTTTTAGATAATTCCGTTTATTTTCTTTAAGTTAATTTATTTTTTAATTTAATGTATTATTTATTTATTTTATTATTTTCACATATGAAATTTCACATCGGTAAATCAGATTGAAAACAACAAAAGTTGATGGTCAAAAAAGGCTCAAAATTACAGTTAGGGCCATTTTAATAAAATATGCAAACTTTAGTGACCAAATTTGTCCTTAAGCCTTTTATTATTATATATGTACTTTCGTAAAATGTCTAATTTTGTACTACTTGTACTTTGAAAATGTCTAACGTGATACTTGAATTATCAATATGTTTTATGATAGTACATGGTATTAACATCGTTAATGAATCGCTAAACTAGTTAATGAAATTTGACATGTAGAATTTTTTCCCAAATTAAATTCACATGAATAATATAATATTATGTGAAAACTAAATAAAATAAAATAAATAAACATAGGGTTAATAAAAAAGTCAATACTAATCTACATGAAAGTACACTTTCATGGATAATAAAATAATATTATTTAAAATCAATTAAAATATTATTTCTAATCGAAAACTCTTTGGAGATGACTGAGAAGATTTTTGCTCATGTAACTTCAGTATTTATTTCTTTTTATTAATGATAAGTTTAGTTATTTGTTTTTTATTTAGTTAGTTTTTAGATAATGTTATATTATTCATGTGGACTCAATGATTTGGAAAAAATTCTACTGTTAAATTTTTATTGATTGATTTAACAATTCATTAAAGTTGTTAACATTAGCTACCATAATAAACGATATTGATAATTCAAGAACCATATTGGACATTTTAAAGTACCGCTACCACATTAGACATGTTATAAAAGTACAAGTACAATAATAAAACACATAATGATAATTCAAGTATCACACTATACATTTTTAAAGTACAAATACTATATTCAACATTTTGTGAAAGTACAAACATCCCATGTGTACCATAATTTAGTGTGTATATGTGCTTTTAGAAGAATATATTAAAAGATGCACTGAATATTTCAGGGTAAAAAATAAGTTTAAAAGGCAAAGTAGAGCACAACCGAAGCAAATATTTACCCAAAAATATCCGTCCCGTTAGAAGAACGCCGGTGCAGAATCCTTATATCTAGTCTTGCCATTCCTGGAGATAGGGACAATGTCCTGAGATGTATCTGAGTTTGCCTTGACTCGTCGTTGTTTACTATAATCTGCACCAGGTAATCATCACTTGTTTTGGTCATTTACTCTTTCCTATTGTTATTTGCCAGTCTTTAAATGCAGCAAGCAATGCCCTGCTCCTTTGGATGGCTGAAATTTTAGTTTATCCGAGAGAACATCGATGGATAACAAAATGCCCAAAAAGGGCCAACTGCAATTGAATGAAGCCCAGTATCCATTTTTCCATTTGTTAATAAGCCTTAAAACCAGATTATAATATTCATTACAATTACAAATACATCTATCAACTTTTTGTGTGACAAAACTGTTAATTGAAACAAAAAGAAGCTGCCTCAGCTTACTACAGCCTACATTTAGTTGAGGGTCGAACTCAAAAAGTCACGAAATTCAGGAATTGCAGTCAACTAACATTCGGCTACAGAGAACTGCAGATATGCAGTGCTGATGCTTGTTCAAGGAAGTTCCTCAGGACAACTCACTCAACCTCTTTGATTATTCTTCTTTTACGAACCGGTTCAGTCACAATGCGTCCAGGGGCACTGTGAGCTTTCCTTCTTTGTTCTTTCCTTCTTTCTGCTTCAATCATAGTGCGTCTGAGGTTGGCTGCCTTATAAACTGGTCTTGGCAAGTGCCTGTGCCTGCATAATCATAACCAATACTGGAGCATTAAGAACTTACTACAAAATCACTACTAATTCTCTTGTGCCTAAGTTCATTTATCTAAGTTGATAAATTAGGGCTTAAAAGATAAATTTCCTAGTGTATAGTTTTAAAATCCTTAAAATGTCCACCCTAGGGGAACTCCCTAAAAAAAGGAAGGGAAATATGGGTATTTTATTGACATTGTCACAAGTTTATAAACGTGAACCAAGTCTCTTCAGTTTCAATTTACCTCACAATACGCTTAACTTCAGGCAGATGCTTGTAACGATTCTTAACAGCTTCAAGATACTCATGTTTCTTTCTTTCCCTTGGAAGTACCTGCATAAGGCAGAAGAAAGGATAAGATATTTAAATGAGAGATACAAAAGAGAAATTACTTTTCAGACAGAAGAATGGTGTTCGTTGGCTAAGTGGAAAAGTAAAATGCTAGAAGGAACCAGTGAAAAGAAAATAATTTTTGAGTGTGCTTGGTAGGAAAGAGAAGTGAGAGGAAAAAGTCAGAGAGATGATCATTTTCCATTCTAATACATAAAACAAACCATGCCAAATTGAAATGATAAGAAAAGAGAAAATAAGGGATGTATGTTAGTTCAGATTTATGCATTTTTCAAAGTTTCTTTTCCTTTTCTCTTATTTTTTAACTCTACCAAGCAATGATGGGAAGAAATTACTTTTTCTTTAGATTTTTACATCTTTCCTACCAAGCACCAAATGAAAAGAAAAATGTATATTGTCTATCTTTCTACTCCGTCAATTTTCCATCTTTCCAATTTTCTTTCCACTCTACGAAGCAAAGCCTAAAGCTACATCTCAGTCTCAGAGCCTAAATAGACCAAATATTCTCTGTTATAAATGTTGATTCCATTGATAAGACAACATCAACAAATTTCTCACTCGCTAGGAAATATGACCTAAATGTAGAAACCCCAATGAATCATGTGAAATGAATAGATTCTTACCACTCCCAATTGTTCTGATGCTTTAGCTTTCCAGAGCCTAAGGTTAGTATCATCACTTCCCGAAATGACATAACTGGCATCACAGCTATACTTCACACAGAATACCCTAAAAGGAGAGGAAAATTGATAAGCAAACAATAACAGATTCAATAAACAAACAGATTATTATTATCTAAATGATTAGAAACTAAACCTTTGCATTCTCTTCGTATGGTAGATTTCTCGACTGTGACCACCATTATACTGGAAAATTCTGACCTGCAGAAAAAAGTTCGTTTAGACACTAACAATGGCCCTGATGAACAAAAACAATGCTTCAATTGAAATAGAAATGAGAAAAGAAAGACTCACTGTTCTATCATAAGATCCAGTTACAAATTCCCGACCAGTTGGTGAGAAATCAATATCCATTCTGGAAGAAAAAGGAGAACTTAATATTTTCAAGAAAATATATTACTTGAACATAAAGTGACAAGACTAAAAATAGGTCATACACTGCAGAAACATGATCTTTGTGCACACACTTGGCCTCCTCCAGCTTTCTGGCATCATAGCTGTAGCAATTGCAATCCTCATTTGCCTGCATTTAAAAGAGCTCTTCAGAACAAATAATTCGTTCCTTTTTCCTTTTCTTTCTTTTTCTCATTTTTGTTCTTTTTCGATGGGTGGAGTAATGCTGCCAAAATGATCAACTAACAGACAAGATTTGGCAGAAATCTTAAAGATCAAAGAAGCTTCTATAAGTAAATGGAAGGACACTTCAACTTGTCACACTTACCGCAGTGAAGTTCATAGGCTCCATTGGGTTCCAAGCAATAGAATTGGTTTTCGTCTGCAACAAAATAAAAGTCAGATTCCCTTTGACGAATCACTGATTTTACAGTATTACTGAAAAGCTATCACTAAAAGCAAAGATACAAATATTAACCACTAAAAGAAAGTATTCTGCTGAGCTCTTCCGAAATCTACATTTAACAAGTTATACATCACTTTTAAGGAAAACTACCACAATTTATCATTAGATAAAAAAGGACCAAAAAATTATCCGACTTTTATCCTCTCAAGCAAGAATACCGGTTCCATGTTTTCATACTCAATAGTGTCGAGAATTACCCTCATAATAACTTTCCTTGCCGGAGATGACATCCGCAGATCATACAATGTTATGCTCCGATCACTAAAAACAGAAAAAATATATGCAAATAATCATATACTCTTTATAATACATACTAGAACATTGAAAAGAAGAAAATATGTTTTCAGGATGCCAAAACATGGAAAACGTTTTCAACACCACACCACTGGCTGGATGCATATTTCAAAAGTTAATGACATACCATCACCCATAAAATCCCTTAGATTAAAGAATACCATAAATCATATCTAAATTAACAAAAAGGTCATACATTTTCAACTACCTATTTTGATGGAAAGCATCAATAATAGCAATAGAGAAAGAAATAAACAAGTACATAGTGTGTCATGGGAACCCCATGGTAGATAAATATGTTATTAGAAGACTACACTACACTGTTTTGGTGTCTCTAAAAGCCAAGCTAGTTGACATTACGGATCTCACCACTACACTGTAGCTCCCTCTAATTTCATCTTTAATTTATACTTAAAGTAAGGAAGGCTGAAACATGAGCTACTAGATTATATTTAGTATAACTTGATTTATCCATATGAGCATCATCATTCTGTTTCAATCGGCTATTTTAACTTTCTTGGGACAGAACATATGAGATTTGAGAACTGAAAGGTTCTAGCATTACATGCATTTTCCATTTTCATCAACCACATAATATTGTAACCAGAAACAAGCATCTACACATACTTAGCTGATGTTGCCAAGATATTTGGCTCTCCTGGATTAAATCGAACAGATATAGTTGTGTCTGCTCCCCAATCAAAAGTGTTCACTGGCTGAGACCTAATTAAAGAAAGGCATATTCTCATAAAATAAATATATAAATCAGCATATTGCAGAAGGAAAAAGATTAAGATAAGTTGAGATCAAAACCTATTGTGATTCCATATATCTACTTGAGCACCAGCTGTGGCAAAGAGATCACCATCCCATTGGTGATCAACAGCCCTGAAGAAAAATAAACGCTACAATTTACACCTAAGAAGGAGAAAAAAAAACGCAAGAAGAAAAGGCTGAAAGAATATTGATAATTTCTGAATGCCATGATCCTTACCGGAATGCATTCTTCCAAACATAAACTGCTACCGGCTGAACAATACAAGTTGTAGATATTTAGAATGATAACAATGGAATTCTTGATCAAAAAAGATAGAAAGTAGAAAGGGGAGAGGTTGGGGTTTAGGAAAGGGATGAAGAGAGGAAGAAATCTTTGCTTTCGTAGAAATATGAGAATATTGTAAAAAAGACTTACCTTAGCTGAATTATCGGAAAGATTATCTGAATCTGCAAGATTAGCATCAGGAACAATCCAGAGCCTAACACTGAAAAAAGAACAGATATAACAGTGTGAAAATTTAGGTGATACCTAGAGATAGTACATGTGTTCAAGTTCCAGGTTAATCAACTGTCACTACAGATCAAAAATCAACTTCAGCTATCAAAATTTGTCTTACGTGCAATCACTTCCACATGATACAAGAATGCTTCCATCTGTTGATACTGTCAAACCTTGTACAGCACCTTGGTGACCAGGAAATTGACAAACTGTTCGCCTTCAAATCAAAATTTCAAAAATAAATGCAAATTGCAATGCATTTTAAGTGATAATGTAACAATATAAAACCTACCAAAAATCCATCAAAGGAGAAGAATAAGATAATAAAAATGATATTTGAAACCACTACAGCAACCAATCATTATAATACGACATTAAATTGTAAAGAAAAATGTACTACGAATACCTGGAAGCTAAATCCCAAAGTCGGATATCTGCAAAAAGATGGCCGATGAGAAGTTAGAATCTTTTGCAATAACTTAGTCTTACGATGGCATTAAAATTTGGTACTAAAGAGATGAAAATAATATATATATATATATATATAAATTACCTCCGTCGTCAGAACCAGAAAAAATAGCTTTCAAGTAATTTGGGTTCTTTGCCATACACTTAATGGAATCTCTATGCCCATCCATAGCTCCAATAAAGGGTCTTGCAAATATCTAAACTAAGAAATCAAACATAGTGAAACTTGAAATTTTAAAATATCAAACTAATTCAATCCGAAATTGATAATTTACCTTGTCCAATTTGGCAGCGTTAAGAGCTCGGACGTACTCGACAGCTTTCTCTTGGGATCGTAGGCTAGGGTCGAAATTACGAAACACCCTCTGCAGATCTTGGCTTCGTTCTCGAGTGAACTCATCTGTAGAACGTGATATTACTTTCACCTTCATTTTCTTCCCCTTCCTATTTCTCTCTCTCTCTTTCTTCGGAGAATCTCGGTCCTCAGAAAGCAAAACCCTTACTGAATGGAGAATCAAACTAAAACCCTAGAACTAGAAGACAGAGAAAAGCAGGGCCAAACAGTGAGAAGATTTCACTTTAACTAGATAGGCAGGGTTCACTTAGATAAAAGCCCAATACGAGCAAATCAGTTTTATAGACAGCAGAGTAATTAAACAAAAATTATAATTAATAGGTTAATAATTAATAAATATTCACTTTTAATTATAAATAATTATAATTATCACGTTGGCATAACAAGTATAATTACATTATAATTTTTATATCATGTTTAGTACTACAAATTATAATTACATAATTTATACTTTTAAAAATATTAATGACTAAAAAATTATTAGCACAATAAAAATTTTTAAACAAGTAACAAAATTAAAATCAAATCATTAGATACATCATGTTTGTCAAAAAAATGGTTAATAATACAATTACTAATAAAATAATAAGAAAATAAATAGCATATACACTTTTATCTAATTGTTCTAGTGTTACATATTTATTGGGTTATTCCTCTTTAACATTTAACATAAGCTTATTTTTATCAAATGTTGATCTTTAACTGAATTCCCCATCATCTGAAATTGAATTTGTATTATTAAGATTATCAAAATCTTTTTCTTCAATGTACTATTTGAAATACGAATCATCCCAAATCCACTTATAAATGAAGCTTTAAAGTATGAAACATTCTAGTAGCATCCAACCTTGTTTTTTATGCTATAACAAGGTGACGTTGCAAGAATGGAAAATATTTTTTAGAATAGCAAATGTTCTCTCAACCATATTTGGAAGCTTTAAATGTCTCATTAAAGAGTTCGAGAGTCACCCCTGATACTTGTGTCTAGCTCTGTTCATCAAATGGTATCATACCTTACGATATGTGCAATAAAACTTTTTGTATTTGTATAATTAACATCTATCGTATAAAATTTGAATTGACGGTGTAAATAGTATATAGCTTTAATCATAAAACCTTATATAAATTTAGTGTCTAATAACTTTCATAACACTTGTAAATAATATTTTTTTGTCATAAAGTATTTTTACAATTAAATTATGATAAACTATAATATGTTTTTTTTTTACGAATAAGCATAATTTTTAATATTATATAGCATGGACATATAAATAAGTTATGTCCATACTTCTAAACAATAACTTCTATTTATAAATAAATATATTATAATACTTTATAAACTACAATAAATTGTTTTTATAGTATATTTTTTTGTATTTATGATATAAGAAATCTTTGGTCATAATCATCCCAAACATTCATACGTATTCATGTTTATAATATAAAAAATTATAACTTAATTTAAAATTAAATGATGTAATTAGTTGCATAATTACTTCAATTCTTATTCTCCCCATAAGAATTAGAGAGTGTCTCCAATTACACCGATCCAAAGGAATTCACTAATATAATAGCTATTCAAACATGTCACATTTGTGTAATTATTCAAATTCGATTTTAGGTGACTTTCTAAACACTTTCGTCTTTTAGATCAATATAAATATAAATCAAAATTAATTAATTAATAACCATAATTGAGAATATTTTAATGAAAATTTGACATATAAAAGAACAAATTATTTTAAAATTAATATTATAATTAAACTAAGTTTCTAAAGTCAGGTTGCTTTACATATTATTTTACACATTTAATTGTTTAATTAGATTTTAAAATATTTTTTAATTATTGTAATTAATTTAAAGTAATAATTATTATTTAAACTTTTAAATATGATTAAAAAATATTAATTTATTTAAAAATCAAATACTTCAATAATAATAAAAAACTTCAAATCATAATTAAAGCATTTTTACCATATTCAATGCAGAATATAATTTACTCCATATAACTAATACAAAGCAACATTATTTAAAATAAGAAATAATAAACATAAACAACATATATATCAATTATTTTATCATTCAAATATATTGCTACAAAAAAAATTCTAATCATTATTAAAATATTTGTACAAACTATAAAAATAATATATAATAAATTAAGCTCTTCCTTATTCAATTATTATTTTTGATAGTGAATAAATTTACCATAATAATTCATAGATAATATATAATTAATAATATTATATTATATTATATATAAATTTTATATGAAATATAAAGTTACCTGTTGTATAAATAATTAAAATTTGTTATTTAAAATTAAAGTAATATTTTTCCTTAGTGGAAATATATTAATTTAAATATAAATTAATTCAATGTAAACTTTAAATTTTTATTATTGTATGATTTTTTTATACAATATTAGGTATGAGATGGGGTCAAACGATTGAAATCATATTTTTAGTTATTTTTAAATTTAATTTGTTTTTTATTTAGTTTCTCACATAACGTTATATTATTCATGTGAATTGTGTTAATTTTTCACTAGCTCGTTTAGTAATCTATTAACGATGTTAACACCCGAAGATCATAATAAAGCATATATTGATAGTTCAAATACTATATTGGACATTTTCAAAGTGCAAATATTACATTTGACATTTTATGAAAGACCAAGTACTATAATAAAACACATATCGATAGTTCAAATACCATATTGGACATTTTCAAAGTGCAGGTATCACATTTAACATTTTATGAAAGTACAGATACCATAATAAAACATATTTTGATAGTTTAGATATCACATTAGATATTTTATGAAAGTACATGTCCCAAATGTGACATTATCTCATTTAATATTATTTTTTATACAATGGACTATATCTTGAAAAATTTTGGTTATGAAAACAGTTTACTGTTATAGCGAAAGTTTAAAAATTTTTAAAACCGAGTTGATTTGTGATATTTATAATAATAAACTTTCTACCAAAAGGTACTTATAGTTTGTGTGAGACAGATCCAAAAGGTTCTTGCTTTCAACCGAACGAACTTCTTCACTCTCCTCATATCGCAAATTGCGTTGAGTATGAGCTTGAACAACAAGAACCAAAAACAATTTGTTAGTTTCAGTAGGAAAGTAGTTTCCTCAATAAAATCAGTAGAAATTATCATTTACTGAAAATAAAATTTATTCTAAGAAAATAAATTTTCATTACTTTCTAGCAAAATAACAATATATGAAACTTATGTGTTAATAGCTCTACTTATGTCGTCTATTCATAAGGAGAGATTAGAGAACCCTAGTAGAATAAGCATAACACAAATAATGTTTATTTAATAGCATAACACTCTTTTAGTCTAACTAGAATAGGGCAGCGGCACACCCTAGATAAAAACACTAGGGTTGTCGCTTTTGACATGTAAAATAAGGGGAATAGGGCCTCTTATGTATTTCGTCTAATTATATGTGTTTCTTGAACTTTTAACTCAATAATTTATAATTTAATTAAACCCAATATTTGTTTTCTATTCATAAAATAAATATTATTAAATTTAAATAATTTCTCAATTAAATAAATTTCTCAACCAAATAGTAATTTCGTTAAAGTCATGACAACTTTAACATAAAAGAATCTATAATTAAATATATTTAATTTCAATATTCAATGAATTCATAATGACTAATTAATTTAATTTCATTTTAAACTTCAATTATTTAATTATAATTAATTAAATAATAAATTGAAAATCTTAAATTAGTTTTCAAGTAATTTCTATACTTAATGAGAAAACACATTTATTTGTAAAAGCAATTCATTTCTCTGACTTCATCATTTTTGTTCATTTAGTTCTATATGTAATTCATTTTTTGTTTCAATGAGCTAGTAGATGGACTGATTGGATATATATCATTAGGGCTCAAATAGTTTCTAATTAAATATCAGTCTTTCGCCTATTAATTATAAACTTATTTATCATGAAGTCATTTTATTATAATATCGTGATTGAGCTCTCCCTAATTTCATATTGTTACGAAAGCTACTCAATAAATGATTGTCCAATGACATTTTCATAAGTTGTTACCCTCATAGGATATCCTCAATCTCTTTGATATAAATTTGTTTTCCTAATATGATCTTATTTTATCTCATGGTAGCTATTACATCTTTCTTCATGAAAAGTCAATTACTATCAAATAGTAATCAAGCCATTTATCACAATGACAAATGAACCATGTGCTAGATTTGTAAAATAAATCTGAAATAAAACTTAATAAACCACGATCTATCATGTCAAATCATCAAGAATAAATGAAGAATAAAACTAAATGCGGAAGCGTACCTGAATCCATGAATTCCTTACAGTTTTACTGGATTTTGGGGATTTGATCTTCCAAATTAGCACATAAGAAATTTAGAGAACATATGCTCTCTCTTTCCTAATGATGGGATATTAAAAAAGATATATTGTGTATAATTTGGGAACCATAACCCTAATATTTATAACCTTGGCATATTAGTTCTAATCAAATTCTAATTAGCACATCATTAATTAGAATTTGATTAGAAGAGTATCTACACATATTTGACCCATACTTTATTTTAATAATTAAAATCCCAATAAAATTCTAACCAAATTAGATCACTTTTAATTTGGGCTAACCTATCATGATAGTAAATAATAACATGTAATTATCATTATTATATATATGATGTCCAAATTTTCCAACAATCTCCCATTTAGACCACATATATACTAATTACTTTATAATTACATGTCATTATATAACCTTATGAGCTCAAAATTTTACTATCATATCCAAAAGGTATTCCGAACAATCTCATTCATTAATTATGTTAACATAGAACCAATGCGACTTTCGTTATATATATCGTAACTAAATCCATCCATGACCATGTATATTAACACAACCAAATGACATAGATCAAGTATGGATGTGTAGCATGGAAATTACATGCAATATGATATAAACATGTCTATTTCCAACTGGTCCTCTTTAGTGAGATCAAACCTTACCAAAATCAGAGTGTGAATAAACCAAATAAACTTTATTTCTGCAGAAAATAAACTTAATAACTAAAAAAGTGTCTATAACATAGAAGCATTTAAAAATACAAACTCCCACTAAAACCAAATATCCTTTAAATGACATTACACCCATATGAGATTGTTAATTCAGGCATAGCAAGACTGCTATATGCCCCCTTTGATCAAAATTTGAGTCGCCCTTTTCGGGTTTTTAACTCAAATCCTCTTTAGTCTCAAAGCGCCTTTGCGGGTTTTCGCATTGGCTTCTCATTTTCTTTCTTTTTTTGCTGAAAATTTCTATTTTTTTCTTTCTTTCTTTCTTTTTTTTTTGAATTCTTTTTATTGAATCTGAATTCTCCGGATTGGGTAGGTCCTTGTCATCTATCTTAGACAATATTCATGCTTCCCTAGAACAGTCCTTCTTTGCTGCCTAAGGTCCTTCCCGATTTGGCATCCTCTTTCTTCTGAAGTCTCTTTTGCATGGGAAAGAATCTTCTTCAATATTAGGTCCTCCTTTGGAAATTTTCTAGGATGAACCTCGTTGTCGCAAACCCGCATCATCTTACTGTAACAGATAGCTATTAACCGCTCCTCACAAATTTTATTGATCAAATCAAGATTGGATCCATTTTGCCTCATCCAACTTCAGTTCTGATAAAACTCGGAAAAAAGAATTTCGGCTTTAATGGGCGAAACCAATGAGAAATGTATTGATCTGGTGACAATCCTAGCCAATGTTTGATGAGCATAGAGGGTAAATAATAACTTCTGTATGCCAATCCTTACAAGTCTTGGTCTTTTTATGATCTTTTATTTTTTTTGGTTGCTTTTGTTGCACTGATATGTGGCACCTGATCTTTGAACATACCGCAGACTTTTGACATTGTGCGGTTAAATGTGATCTTTTTGACATTTTGTTTTGTTTTGTCAGTATTCTTTATTTCTTTTTTTCTTTTCTTTTTTTCTTTTCTCTTTTTTGGTCTAATGACTATCGACTTTGTAAGATTGGCATATGAAGCGACCCTCACCCTCTTAGTGAAGAAATCGACATCTACGAAAATGAATCGATGTTGGCTAGAAACTTTTGATGAGACTGGCATGATAACAACCATGCCTCACATATAAAAAATCTTATTTTTGCATTGAGCTAGGCTTTGATCTTCATCTCCTCCTTTGCTCGCGAAGTAGGATCTATTTTTCATGGGGTGTTAACAAATAAGAAGATGTATTAGAATCTCTTTCATCCTCAAAGTCCTTAGGTCCTTTAAATTCATATCTCATTAAAAAGGGAGTCAGTAGCAGCGTCGCCCATGTCATTGATATCTGGGACCTATTGTAAGTTTAAAAGAATATGAAAAGAACGAATGAATGAATATTTGCATGTATTATCATGAATAAAGAATGAAAGAAAATTTGGATAGTAATCTATAAACAAAAAGATGCATCTCATTGAAATAAGGATTCTGAACACAAGCCTATTTCACAAAATGAATCTTATCACTTCTAGGCTGAAAGCAATAAGCATGTTTCGAATATTACTCTAGATTAGCCTTAAAATACATGTCTCTTCCAGAGTCCTATTGCTCAAAACACTCTCAAGTATATAAAGGTCGATGCTTGAAAAACTTTTATTCCTTGGTTCACTCATTGGATATGCCATTGGTGTTCTGACTTCCCAATTTCTAGGCTTCTGATGACTTCTTTAAGGAATCGCAACTCTCTTGCCCCCTCATTCAATTATCACAAATTACTGCTCCGGTCAACTCATCGAACTTCAAAACCTCTATTTTAATAAGCCTCTCCACCAATTTCTTAAATACAATGCAATTATCGATTGAATGCCCCGTTATCCCTGCGTGATACTCGCATTGAGCATTCGAATCATACCATTTAGGGTATGGGGGTTGTATTGGTTCCATGTAATGAGGAGCCACCATATGTGCATCGAATAGGCCTCGATATAACTTCCTATATGTCATTGGAATTGGTGTAAATTGGAGTTGCTTTGCACTGGATTCTTATCTTGATGAGCCCTAATGACCAGTTGTCATAACCCTTGGTTAACCTGCAGTGACTAATTTGGGACGCTTGCTCAAGTTATTCACTTCATTTTCCCTATTTATCGGGCCGATCTTTTGGCACTTTCTTCAGCATCTATCTTTCCATTCTTTATAGCATTTTCAATCATTTCTCCAGTCATTACAATGTCTGAGAAGCTCTTTGTAGCGCTCCCTAACATATGAGTGATAAACGGGGCTTTCAGTGTATGGATAAAGAGCATTGTGGTCTCTTTCTCCAGAAGTGGTGGCTGGACTTGGATGGCAACCTCCCTCCACCTCTGTGGGTATTGCCTAAAGCTCTCGTTTCCCTTTTTCTCCATGTTTTAAAGAGTGATCCTATCGAGAGTCATGTCTATTATGTGACTGTACTGTTTCATGAATTTTTGAGCCAAATCTCTCTATGAACCAATTCTGGCGTGACTCAACTGGTTATACCATCTGGCTGTAACTCCCTCCAGGCTATCCTGGAAGCAATGAATCAGCAGTGGGTCATTATTAATGTATCCCATCATCCTTCTACAAAACATAGTAATATGAGCCTCGGGGCAACTTGTCCCATTATACTTATCAAATTTAGGCATTTTTGAACTTGTATGGGAGCACCAAGTCAGGGACCAAACTTAAATCTTTGGTATCAACTCCATAATAGTTATCAGCACTTTCTAAAGCCTTAAACTTCTCCTCCAACAATTTATATATGTCTTCTAGCTGTCTTGGCAATTTTATTTTTTTCCTCTCTCTTTCGGCTATTTCATCCAAATCAGGGACATTAGTAATGATTGGATTATCTCCAGAACCTGGGCCAGTTTGGAGGTTCACTGAAGCATCAGCTTGGAATTGTTGAGGCCTGATCATGACAGATGGTTTTTCACGTCGAGTTTGCACATGTGGTGGAGTAAAACCAGGGGAATATTGATGACACTTAGTGTTCCCCTCAACATTGACCATGGGGCTCTTTCATTTATCCATAACCCTCTTCAACAGCTGCGTCATCTGAGTCATCATATTTTTCTGTGATTCCATCATTTTGTCCATCATATCCTGCTGGATCTTAGCAAGCTGCTCTTGTATTTGCAGCTGAAGTTTATCCTGCATCTCCCTTTGGAGTTGTTCAAGCTTCTCTATTCTTTGATCCATATTTCTCTTCTTGGTTCGGGTACCGTAGGGATACTTGTCGGTGTCCAGGTTAATATGAAATAACTTCAACCAATCAGGGTCTTCTCATGAAATCTAATGCATATGGTGTAATGTCATGAAAACGGCGTAACGCAAATGATGTAATGTACATGCATGCAATACAAATGTATGGAATTAATGCAATGCGATCAAAATAAAAGAAAACACGTTAGTGCAAGAGAAATAAATAATCATAGAACACTTGACCGGTGACCACTACGGTTTGGCATGGCTCTATCTAGGGTAGGCGCCTAAGGCTGCTATATGTGGCTTGGTTCTAAAGAATGGATACCTGAACCAGCAGATTCCTCAATCCTCACCCATTATAGGCTCATATGGATCAAGTTCTGTTCAGGGGAATACATTTCCCTATGGCCATGCGGAGATGAAAATCTCACGAAACACATAGGTACAGATGTATCCCTAAGCGTCCACTAGTCCCATGCGAGGTGAAAACCTCACAAAGCTTAGTTTCTCACTCCCACTTAAAGGTGTGATCACAACGGTCATACAATGCAATGCCAAAGTATTTTGTTAGACTCGAAATTATTGTAATTATAGCACAAACGGAATGCATCGAAAGAAACATGATTCTTCAAAATAAATTTTCAAATTTCAATCAAAAGGACAAAAATTAATCAATTCATGGCCTAACTCTCAACCAGTCTCCAGTGGAGTCGCCAAGCTGTCAAAACCATTTTTTATTGGTGTTTGAAAAAACGGGGATCAACTTTTTTAAAAATAGGAGCCGCCACCGATCCTTTTTGTTTAGGTGTGATCAGGTCACCTATAAAATATTATGGTCTGCGAAATTCGAGAAAACGGGTTCGGGAGTCGGTTACGTGCAAGGAAGGGTTAGCACCCTTGCGACGCCCAAAGTTGGTACCAAATTGATTAATGAGTGTCCTTATGTCGAAAATTTGAAAATATTTAATGTACAAAATTTTTGAAGAAGGTTAACTAACCCTGAATTGAATTTCAAGATTAATTCGTTTCAAAGGAACAAAAATGTCATACCCAGCACATTAAGATATAACACGTTTATGCTTTGGCACCGAGGTCGTCTTTGATCTTCAAAACATACAAAAAGGGTATTTGGTTATTTAGTTGAACGAAAAATCGACACCCAACACGTTAGGATGTAATTTTCCGTACCCCTAAACACACAAATATTGCCTTATTTTCTGAATACGCAATCTTAAAATTGATTCAATGTACGCTTTTGACGAAAGAAAATATTTACAAAGAATTTGAATATATTTGAGTTTGAAATATAAAATAATAATTAGTAATACAAGCATTAAGCATGAAATACACACAAATTCAATATCATATTAATAATAAACTACAAAATATAATAATTCTACAAAATCGACAATGGCAAATTAACATAAAATAAAATTTTGGATGCTAACAAATAAAGTAAGTTTATTTTGAAATTAACATTTTATAAAATTATTTAAAATGAAATAATTTATGAATGAACTCATTAGATACATATTTTAAAAAGAAATTATGCATTAAAAAGATATATATACATAAATAATTTTAAAAGAAACTAAATATATAGATAAATTTGAAAGGGCATATATATATATATATAAAATAAGGTAAAAATCAATAATATGTACAAAAATCTTATCATTATATATGTATGTATGTACAAAATAATAACATATAAAAAGATTATATAAATCATCAAAGAAATACATAATATATGATTTGAAATTAAATATTTATACAATAAATACAAACAAAATACATATAAATGGAAAATGAAACAAATTAGAACATTATGGAATCGATTTCAAAACAATTTTATTAAAATAGTTTGAATAATAAATAAGTTTAGTGCTATAAAAGTTACAAGAATTATAAACAAAATTAAAACTTAATCGAAATAAAAATATAATTAGAGGATGATTTATAAATAAATAAAATTATTAAAAGCAACCAAGGACCAAATAAAATACGCATGAATAAATGGGGGTAAAAGTGCAATATTTCCATTTACAAAAACACTGCGTACGGATTGGACCAAACTGCAATGGCATGCAACTTACAGAGCTCAATTTTAAAAAATAAAGAATATGCATAACAGAGCTGGTCGGAAAAGTAGCATCGAAAAGAAGGATCAAACGCGCAAATTAACCATTAAAGACCAAGCGCCATGGATCCTATGGGTAATTGGATCGAATGCAGACGAGGTGGCTTATACGACGTCATTTGAGACTATTAAACTGAGTCCAAACGACGTCGTTTCTATAATATATTATAATAACCTAAACCAATCTTAAAATCGTCAGTAAACCATTCCCTTAAAACAAAACCCTAGCCTTTTTGTTTTGAAACTGAAATCCCCGTTTTCTTTTCCCAACCCCGCCGCATATTGGAACCTTCTCGTTCTATCACTAAAACGCCACTGAGATTGGTGAGCAATGATACACGAGGGTCGATCTGCTGTCATATACTCCCACTCGCTCTGCTTTCCGATGAAGGCCTTCATCTAGCCCCAATTGCAACGGAGTAGACGAAGATTAAACATTCGTCATGGTAAGCTCCTTCCCCCTTTTTTTTCGCATATGTATGTATATAATAAACGAAAATCTATATATGTACGTATATGACTTTGAAGAGAAGAGAAAGAAAAAGAAAGAAATGACGAAGGCAGATAACCTTTTTTTGATTGCTTCGTATTCTCTGTATTCAAAAATCGTGTGTTCGTAAATCGTCCAGAAGAAGCCATTACAGATATCTCCTTGGTTTTATAATCGAAAAGGAAAATAAAAGAAAAATAAAATACAATATTCTCTTTTTTTCTCTCTGCTTTGTTGTTGTTTTCATCTGATTTGTAGGTACGAAGGTACGGAGGCTAGCATAGTACACGAACGTGGCGAGCGCGTGGGGGGCGTACGGAGGATCGTGGATGCTGCGAGGCACGCGTGGGATCTACCCGTGGGGATCTGAAAAGGCGCGAGTGTATAGCACGCGAGAAGCCAAGGGGGCGGGCGTGGGGAGTGGCTGCGGAGAAGGCACCCGAAGATTCTGGAATTCTATCCTGCTTGGGCCATTTGTGCTCTTTGGATTGGGCTTAAACTTTGGTTTAGTCTATTGGGCTATTGGGGTTAATTCGGGTTATCGGGTTCGTTATTATTTGGTTTTAGGTTAAAAGATTGTAATTAATGGACTGTTATAATGTTTTATTGGTTTTTGTTTAAAAATTTTGGCTTTTTATTTTGGTGTTGGGCCCGGGTGAAAATGGGCTTTTACAATGTTCATCGTTGATCATCCTCCAAGGATTTCATCCATAATTCAGAAGTTTCACTTCTCCCTCTCTCTTATGATATCATGCTATTAATCTTTAGATATATACATCTTTGTACATTGAGGGCAATATACATCTTAAGTGTGGAGGGGTGGAATTTATTTAGAAAAGTTCCTAACTTTTTGCATTATTCTCAAATCCCTGAATGATATCTTGTCTTAAGTAATTTTCTCATATCACTAATTAGAATGAAATTTCTGTTAATTTATGATTTTTATTGATATGTTTTGGATTAAGTCCTAGTTAATTGTACATTAATGATTCAAACTTTAGGAGACTAGAGAATCAAGCATGATAAGTCTATTTTTCAGAATTAAAAATCTGCTAGGTTGTTGACCTAAATTTGAATATTACCTTGAAGTTTGAAATTTGCAAGGTTGTCATCAAAAACCATAATTTTTGTGAGATTTTGAGCCCTTTAGATCATATATTCTTTTCGTGCTCACTTTATTGATTATGAGTGTGTCAACATTGATTTGTTATTCTAGAACTTACTTCGATTATACAAGTCAAGACCACATCATTGATTTGATATAAAGAGATGATAAAGGCACTTAGGATTTAACCTACTCACTCCACTAAAAGCCTACCCTCACAATTAACCCCTAGTGAACCCCTTTGATCCTAACAACCCTTTTATTTATTCACTCACTAATATTAACCTAAAACCCATTTTGTATTTGTTATCACCATTTCTCTTTACTACCCTTCTATCGAGACTTGATTTGATTAGTTGCCTAATTATTTTATTTAGTAGCTGAATTCATCTTATATTATGTATTTACTTGATTTGTTCTTAAAAAATAAATAAATAAATAAAAATCAAAGTATATCCATTATTAGTTCTATCATTAAGTGAGCTTATACGTTTAAATTCAACATCTTGAAGAATAAGCTTGTATTATTAGTTTTCAATTGATATAATCATTCAGGACTAGTTCATTTTTCTAGTTAGGTAAATTGTCAATTTAATCTCGATTCTAACCTTTTAATTTAGCCTTTATTCACACATTTAACCAAGCCCCATTACAACCCTTTAAAGACCTTTTGATTTGTGTATCATTTCATTTTATAGTGGTGGAGATTTGATTTTCAGGCAAGCCTATGGGATTAACTTTTCATGTTTGACTGATGAGTGCTTTATTTTGAACCTTAAACACCTTGAGTGATTTGAGTGAATCTTTAGTGAGGATGTCAATCCTTGTCAATTTTGAATCAAAGGTAATTATCCGGATAAGGGGAAACACCTATGTTTTCGTGCTACAAACTTATGACTTTGATTATTTGAATCTTTAAGACTCTTTGAGTTAAATTATCCATGTGTAAATTATCTATGAATTATGATGAGGCATTGTTGATGAGAATTATGAATCGAGGGAAGTTAATTCTAATTATGAGTTGAGATTTTTGCTTGAGGACAAGCAAATGCTTAAGTGTGGGGGTATTTGATAAACCGTAATGTGTTCATATTTTAATCCCACATTTTGCATACTTTTGGATGATTTATTCCTTGAATTGTGGAATTTGGTGCTCCTAATCCATTGTTTTCATGTTTTATACTCAGGAGAGCATAGGAGGATGAAAAGAATGAGAAACGGGCCAAAAACGGAGAAAATGGGCCAAAGTACGAAATGCACAAGATGGGCCCGAGACACACGTCCGTGCCTCTTAAGCAGACTTGAACACGGTCTGGACTCGATTTACTCGGGCGTTCCACAGGCGTGTCCCTGACGTGACCTGTTTTAATTCTACTTAGAATAGGGTACTTAGAGGCAAAGAAAGACATTCCAAAAGCCTATATAAACACCTAGAGGCCAACCTTAAAGGGAGAGTTCAGCTAGGCCAAGGAGCCAAGCTAGAGAGGTGAATTATGTGATTCACTCGAAGAAAGCCAGTTGATCCATCCCAGAAGCCGGAATCACACTCAAGATTGAGAATCTCTCCTTCAATTCTTTCAAGGGTTTTAGGGTTGTAACACCCCTACCCGTATTCGTTGTCGGAATAGGATACGAGGCATTTCCAGAGTTTACGAAATTTTTTTTTACTCAATATAACCCCTTTATAATTATCTAGCCTTCCCTGCAAATTTTTAAACCGAGACCAATTCACATCAACCAATCCAATTCAACATATTTTCAAAATAAATCCGTGTATATTTATAAGATAACCTCATTACATACTAAAACTAAAATTTGTTAGCCATACCAATGACTGACCTTACATTCATTTCATATTAACATCTACTTTATTAGCTTATACATGCCATTGATTTTCAAAATAAAGTTTCTTTATATACCAAAATCTTGGGGTTGATAGTGTGATGTGTCTCCTACCGAATCCGACCTCCGAGCTCCTAACATTACAAAACAGGGAAAAAGGAAATAGGGTAAGCACTTTGTGCTTAGTAAGCCCATGTAACAAGAATTATACTTACCTAATATTTTCAATACAATGCAATAAACATTCATATATTCATTCAATGCACTATTGCCCTAACATACACAAACTCAACATTCAAGTTAATCCAATAATTTCCATATACCAATAATATATACCATGATTGATGAGCTCATCAATACCATGATTTCCATTTCTTTGTTATATTTCCATATTTATCCCGTTGAATTACTCGAAATTTCGATGGATTTTCAGAAGTACACTTTTAGTGTACAATCCAGGTCCATCAATTCATGTTCATGTGCGCACATTCCCATTTCGGAGAGCACACTCCCGAACCTCATCCTTACATGGGATTACGGTCAAAGCTAAATCCCCTTTAATATAAACTCATAGAGTATTGTCGGGATTACCAGTCCAGGCTAAATCCCCTGCAACGACAATTACTCTAATGAGCTTGGATCTGAATTACCAATCCAGGCTAAATTTAGACCCTAATTCAGATTACCCGTCCGGGCTAAATCCATTTTACACATATTCTTCGGGAGGGCTATATTAGGATAGGATCACCCGTCTGGGCTCGATCCTTTTTACCATCAGTTCCTTTTCAAAGATCCATTGAATTTTCCTTTCATTCAACCGGGATTTCTTCCCCTTTTTATCAAATATATCAATGTTTCATCAATTTTCATACAATGAACATTCAAATTATATTCATATCAATAACATACATTTCAAGCATTTAAGAATATAATTCAAGTTACATGAACTTACCTCGATACTAGTTCGTATACAAAATCTACTAATCTGGGACTTTTTCCTTTCCTTGATCTAGCTTTGTATTTGAGTTCTCCGGATCTAAATAAATAAATTCAATCATCAATTCAATACATTTCATGTTCACATGTAGCATTCACTATAATTCTATTATTATTTTTATAGTTCATTCAAAGCTATCTACTTGAGTCATAGTCACTAAATTATTTTTATCTTGAGACAAAGAACTCCAAATTAAGATCCGATAATTTTCCTGAAACTAGACTCACATATCTTCTTACCATAAAATTTTCAGAATTTTTGGTTTAGCCAATAAGTACAGTTTATTCTTTAAAGTCACCCATGTTCTGCTGTTTGACAGTTCTGACCCTTCTTCACTAAAAATTAACTATCTCTTCATATAGGATTCGGATGATATTCTAATTTATTTATATTGAAAATAGACTCATTCAGGATTCTAAACATATAAATTTAAGCCCATAATTATTTTTATCAATTTTTTGATGATTTTCTAAAGTCAGAATAGGGGAACCTGAATTCATTCTAACCTGTCTCACAAAATTCATTATATCTCATGATTTACAAATCTATTTCTTACACCGTTTCTTCTATGAGAAACTAGACTCAATAAGATTTAATTTTATATTTTGTTCATCTTCTAATTCGATTTCTAAAATTTATGGTGATTTTTCAAAGTTAGTATACTGTTGCTGTCCAAAACTATTTTAGTGCAAACTGTTTATTACCATTTTCCCCCTAAGCTTTCAATAAATGATAATTTCGTCCCTGCTCAATTAACTTCTCAATTGAGCTGATTTCTCTCAATTACAACTTTATTCTCACTCTAAACTACTTTATAACCTTTGGAAATCAGAATTTCAGTAATAGACTTTAATTCCAAACATTTTCACAATTTAGATCTAAAAAAAATCAATTTCTATTGGAACACCTAATAAAATCATATCATAAACAAATTAAAGCTTCAATTTCATGTTATTTCATCATAAACTTACAGCAATCAACCATGGTAACTTTCAATTTCATCCATAGAATCAAAAACTAATGAATTTAATAGTAGGACCTAGTTATAAAAGTCTTAAAAACACAAAAATTACAAGAAATAGGCAAGGATTAACTTACTTGGTGCAAAAATTATGAAATACCAGGTTAAAAAACCCTCCTATGGCGTTTTTAGCTGATGAGAATGAAGAAAAATGAAGAGATATCTAGATAATTCCACCTTAGTCCTAGCTTTATTAAGTAAATTTTGTAATATTCCAATTTTTCCCTTAATTTTCTTTATTTTCTTGCTGATTTCATGCCCTTGCCGTCCAGCTCAAATAGACCTTCCTATTAATCCCTCTTTCTTTTATCATTTAAATTATTTAATTATTTCTCATAATTTTGCATTTGTTAAAATTTAGTCCTTTTATTTAATTACCTACCCAAACGTTAAAATTTTCTAACTAAATGTTAATACTACATTACTAACATTTTATAAATATTTATAAAATATTTTCTACTCAATCTTATGAGATCAAGGTCTCGATACCTTGTTTTTTTTACCCAATTCCTTCAATAATTTCTTTTTCTAACTAACCACTAAATCGGTAAAATTTTTCTATCGATATTTTAATATGATTTTCCTATCATATAAATATTCATGCAAAAAATATAAAAATAAACTTCTCTTTAAATCGGATTTATGGTTACGAAACCATTGTTCCGATAACCTTGAATTTAGGCCATTACAAGGGTTTTCTTTATGTTTTGTTATTTTTCTTCTTAGATGTATTATTTTATGATTATGACCTAAACCCCTCAAATACCTGAGGGGGATGAAACCTAAGACGGATCATGTTATTGTTTTCTAAACTATATGATAAATACTTGATTTGTTTTTAACTATGTGTTCTTAATTCTTGCTTTGATATTTCAGGATATTGATTCAAGTATTGATGTGCTTAGGCAGAGGAGGAATATTCCTTGTTTAAGAGTAGATCTAGCATAGTTAAGCGGAGTTGATCTCAACCTTAGAGATAGGATGACGAAAATCTGTCGGATTAGGGTCAAACCTAATATGGGAGTCCACAGATCGAGTTAATGCAATTCTAGGGTTCTAATTAGAAAGATATTTCAATTAATCAACCTAGGGTTAGACATTAGTAGCCTCGAGAGAGGTATTAATATAAATTAGAGAATCCTAAGAATCAAGTCAAGTGAATAAATCGTCTGGTTCAGAGATAGATAACAAGTGAAGTCTAGGTGGATTCTTCCTCAGGTAATCAATTGGTTTTCCCACAAGTATTTCCCCAATTCCTTCTCTATATCTTAGCATCTTTAGCTTAGTAGTTAGTTAATTTTAGATTAAATAACAGTTCCCTTAATTCTTAGGCTAAATAATAAGAAGAAAGTTAGTATTAGTACTTTTGGTTCCCTTGGGTTCGACAATCCGGTCTTGTCACTAAACTATACTACTGTTCGATAGGTGCGCTTGCCTCAATCGTGGTGATAGTTAGTTTCTAGGCTCGATTATTCATTATATAAATTTTTAAGACTTTTTCCACCACCATCACTAATGTATCAACTTTCATTTTTCTTATCTATTTGAACTCAGATTTTTACTTACATTAAAGTATATGAGTCACACATACATAGTCTATCATCTACTCAGGATTAAGGTATGTCACACTATGAATGTCACAAGTGAATAAATCCATAAATAGATTTAATATCTATTCTACTTGGGTCTTGCCCAATGCTCAAGATAAAGCATCTCCCCAATTGTACTTGAGAGATAACATATTAGTTTTTCAATCTATTTGCTCATTTTTAGTTAAACTAATGACGTATTTAGGTTCATCTACTAAGACAAGTCATTTTTCCGTTGTCGAAACCATTTTTTCGTAAAAGGGATCGACTTTGATTTTGAAAACGAACGAACATGGGAGTCACCACCAATCCTTTTTTTATAAGGTGTGATCGGCCACCTCTTAGTTTGATTGTTTTAACTAAATGTTTGATTCATCAAAACAATATTTTTCGGTCTACAAAAATCCAGAAAATGGGTTCGGGAGTAGGTTATGCACAAGGAAGGATTAGCACCCTCGTGACGCCCAAAATTGGTACCTAATTGATTATTTGATGTCTTTATGTCGAAAGTTGAAAACTCGAAAAGAATTTAAAGTACGATCCCTTTTTGCATTAATGTATATCTTGTTTTGGAATGCTTAAATAAGTCGAAAATATATTGAAGACTTTCTTATCTTAAGGCAACAAAACTTCACATCCCGTAAGTTAGGACATGACATTTCGAATCTTAGAGAATAATTTGGCTTTTGATTTTTATTTGAAATCTTACGTGTTTTAATTTTGAAAAGGTATCCGATTATTTAGGTTCAACGAGAAAAGATCAAAACCTCGTAAATTAGGGTATGATTTCTCAAATCTCCAAAATACGGAACATAGCTTCTTTTATTTTTAAAAATTTGGATAAAAATTAATGAAGTATTCAAAAATGATATACGTTTAATTGATTACGTTTTAAAAAGAAATTATTTAAAACGTGAAAAGGGTCGTACTTGACGAATAATGGTAGTATAACATAAATTTGGAGTAAAGATAGCGTAATATACATAATACAATATAATATAGGGGCAATTTACCAGAAAATACCAATTTTTTACAAAATTTATAGAAAAGGACCTACAAAATAATTATTTACCGAAAAGGCCATTTCCCCCGAAAACGCGTCCACGTCAGCGCATTTTCAGGGGATGAATTAAGAAAGCGCGTCCACGAGGGAGCACTTTGTGCCACATCAGATAAAATCGCGTCCTTGAGGGCGCGCTTTGCTAATGTGGCAAAAATGCTCCCTCGGGACGCGTTTTTACCCGTTCAACGGTCATTTTTTTTACCGTTGGTCCTCCAACGGTAAAAAAAAAATATAAAAACCCCCCACCCTTTCATTTTTCACACAAAAGTCCTTACTAAATTTTCTCTCAAATTTCTCTCAACTTTCTTTCAAATTCCTCTCAAATTTCTCTCAAATTCCTTTAAAGTTCCTTTCAAATTTCACAATAGTCCTTTAATATTTACAAAAAAGCCCTTTTTTAAATTTTTTTGAAATATTTTTTTTATAATTTAAAAATATTCGATCGTATTAGCAATGGCCGGAGAATTAATTCGTCTCGACAATAAACACATCTCCGTCGATCAAATGACAATGGTAAGTTATAATTTTAATTTTTCAATACTATTTAATATTTTTTAGGTTTATGCAATTTTAATTAAATTTTATTTTATAATTTTTTAAACAGTCTGTAGATCGGGTGTTGCAATGCTATATTTGCAATATGCCTGCTCCGCCATCACCGTTGATCGAGAATACCCGCGGGAAGAGGGTTTTTGGCACGTGGCCACGATATGCCGGGGGTGCAAGTTGGACCCGAAGTTAATCAGTGCGTTGATAGAGAGGTGGAGACCCAAGACGCACAATTTCCATCTTTCATGCGGAGAATGTATTATCACTCTGAAAGATGTGCATTTGCAATTAAGATTGCCGGTGGATGGGTACATAGTCACCGGGTCCGCAACTTTTGGCGATTAGGGAGCCGTATGCTACGAGCTTTTGGGTGCTATTCCGGATAACATTTACGGAGGTCGGATCGAGATGGGCTGGTTACAAGACACATTCCCAGAGCTGAATAATGATTCAATAAAATAGAAAGAATACGGTATGCTCGGACATACATTCTTGAGATGATTGGAGGCTATTTGATGCTGGACTTGTCACGAAACCTCGTACATTTGAGATGGTCTTTGAAACTCGTTGATTTTAGAGTGAATTGCCGTTGAATTGAAACACCCAAACCCGCCCACAAGCCTAACCGGATCGGCATGCTTCTAGGAAAATCATTCGAATCTTGTTTGAAACTTTGCTAAAGTTTTTCGTGTTTTTGAAAACAGTTGATTTGGGTTGGGCTCGAATTTTAAAACCCGTGTTGATTAGGTGTCAAAATATTTAATTTTAATACTTAAGAAAAATTGACTTTTTACTTTAATTGGATAAAAATCGTACCATACTAAGTAAATTGAAAGCATGCATAAACAATTTTAATACTTTGGCCTTATTACATCAAATAAAAACCCGAAATAATTCAAACTTAAATATAAATGGAACTAATAAAAATGAAACAATCTTTGAGCTTCGCATGGCCACCACTGAGCTCCTACCGACCCGGTCCATTACTGAGTGTCACCTGAAAAAAAAATAGTCCCACAATGGGTGAGTCAAACAGACTCAATGTGTACTATCAACACTAAGTCTCAACAGTTATGGCATATCAAATCATACATATTCATATAGCATTTAAATAAAATGATGCAATCCCGAACCCAAGCCTATATATCCATCCGCTACACATCACCCGTATCAACCGTCACACCGTGGGGACTACTAAGTCAACCCTCCATCCGCTACACACCATCGAAGGCAGTCGTTGCAGTCGACGTGCTCATCGCCCTTATAAAATTCGTGACATAAGTCACCACATTCATATATTGTGACAGAAGTCGCCACATTCTTATATTGTGACATAAGTCACCACATTCTTATATTGTGACATAAGTCACCACATTCTTATATTGGGGTATAAAACCACCAATTCACTTCCCCTTTACATATCACCCATATGCCCATGTCATACAAAACATGCAAATATTATGCCTTATGCTTATTCACATTCTTATATTTGCACTTATGTGCCTTAACAGATATTTTTCACAATATACTCATAGTAGGGGTAGGAAAACGTACATGAGTATTTCGTTCGTACCATTGCATGGTACTTTTAGCCACTTCATATATATATATATTTATTAACGCATATATTAACGCATAACCATAATTTAATTGAAGCTTAGTGTGGGGGTACACACTTGATTCTCCTAGCAAGTTTACTGCAAATCCTGAAAATCCCGATCTAGCGTCCTAGATCCCTAGCCCCTACATTCGGCCAACATATAGTATTTTAGCTAAAGGCCATTCGGCCAAATGATCAAATCCCGAATCCTTAACTTGCTGTCGTTTTGATCCCTAATCAAATCCCGAAACTTTGTGAGTTTCTTCCTTGCAATCGGCTAACACTAGATCAATTGAATGAGTTAGTTTCAGCTTTCGAATAAGTAAAGTATAGATCTACATCATTGTTTATAGCCCTGGCCGAATATCAGATTCACTTACCTTGTGAATCCCGAAAAGTGCTACTTGGTTATGAAGGTGTCAAAATACCTATAAGCATAGGTTAGATTTAATTCTAATCTTTAAGTCACATAAGAATGGCCTATGGCCGAATATCACATAACCTACCTTGGATGTTGAAATCTGAATAATCCTCCTTATGGTTGACCACGCTGAAAATCCCGAAAGATCCTTCCAAATTTTGGCAAACAAGAATATTGATGGGATTAGTTCTAGATTTCGACAAATCTAAAAGAAAAGAATGGAAATCAAACGACATTTGGTCTTTACCCTCTCTATAGAATTCGACAGCACCTTGCCTAACACCTCAGAGGGATTCGGCTTTGGAGAATACTTAGGGAGATTCGGCTTTTGATTGAATTGGAAAAAGAAGAAGAAGAGAAAAGGTTTGATGAGATTCGACCTATGGAGATGAATAGCAAAAAGGAAGAAATAAAAAAACACGAGCTGATTTCTTTGAGAATTTCGGCACAAAAGAAAAGATGAGAAGAGAATGAATTTTTCAGCACAAATCCCCCTTAGTATGGCCGAATGCCTTACTTACTTCCCCTCCTAAATTCGGCTAGCATTCAAACACTAGCTATTCCTTGATTTTCTCCTTATCATTTCATTTAAAATAATAAAAATAATCCACATTTATCTCTTCTTCATCTAAAAATAATTTAAAATAAATCCTTATTTATCTTATGCTTTAGTCGAAATTTCCTAGGAATTTAAGCACATCTTAAACTCATTCCTAAGTCTTCTAATGCCGTCCATTACTACTCTTCTCTGCTGCAAAATAAAACTTTTATTTTGCTTCCCTTATAGCTCGAACACAAGCCCTTTCCCCATGGCATATGGCGTCACACACTAAGGCCCTAAGTGGCGCATTACAACCACTTTACCAAGCCCATTTGTGTGATATATCTCCCCCACATTTTCTCTTAAGGCCACCCTACTTAGCTTCCCCTTTTAGATTTAAAATCTAAAAATTTCTAAGGCACTCTCCTATTTTCTAAAGTTCACAAAATTCATAATACTCATTCACAACATACTCAAGCATGCTATTTCATATAATTAAGCATAAATGCACAAGCCATAATTCGGGATATTACAAAAATTATATCGGAAGATGTACAGGGCGACGCGGCCAAATAAAGCGAAAATTGGAGGTTGCCTATCACTACTGCAATCATGGGCACGGTTTTGATTTTCATTTTTACGTCCTCGAGTCAACCACCCATATACATTCCCACTCATAACGAGGTAAATTTAATATTAGATTTTACAATTATTACGTAGATTTAAAATATAATTATATGCTAAAAATTTATTTAATTAGGTGAAACCATTCGGCGAGTTCTATTGGAATATCTACATCGCTTGAAGATATACAACTTCTATTAGAGCAACGGTTGGAAGCACAAGTAAGTATTAAATAAAATATATTTTTGTAATAAAATAGTCATTTCGTATTTAATATTTAGTATTTAGTATTTAGTATTTAGTATTTTGTATATAACTAATATTTTTATCATGTTAATATAGTTTGAATGGACACCATACGAGGATCCGTCATTTCGGGCAGTAATTTCGGATGAGTTCTTTCAAAATCTGAACATTTGGCATGTGAAGGTCCCATTGATTAACTATGCCACCGTGAAGATGCACCAATCAGATCTGATGAGCACAAAGTCGACTTACGACAATTGCATACGGATTGGCCAAGATATTGGTCAGCATATATCGAATTGTGGGAGAACCGGTATGATTATATACTTACTCGAGAACCGATCATCGTTTTTAAATTAGCGTGCGTGCTGGAATACATGCCATGGTTTATGATCCATGGCAAGCCGTATTTATTGTCAGAAAAGGAGAGGCGACGGCAACTTCGTGAACAAAGGGAACGACAAGGCCCTTTAAATCTAAGAAGAAGGGATGATGAGACGGGACCATCAACAGTGTCGACACAACCACGGGCCCATCAACAGCGCCCACACAGTCGCTAAGCCCAATACTTCAGCCGATGACACCCACATCACAGCCTTTTCAAATTATGTCAGGTGCGTACCCTATCTCTTATATGTATCCTAACCCTTATATGTTTCCTTTTCCTAGTCTCATGGCAGGTTGGAATGCATGGCCCGGTTCAAGTCCGTTCCCGACTACAACGACTAGCCAGCCTATCTATAGGCTGCAGTCGCATGAGGGACAACATGAGGCGCCGTCGGGGAGCTCTTTTTTTTACCAATCTTTTTCGCCTTATGGGATTCAGACACCTCCGCAATGGGCGATGCAAACACCTCCCCAGTCAATATTTTATCAATGTGGGTAATCCTCCCAACACTCACAACTAGACCCCATGCCGGAGGAACCAGAATCCCCGCCTGAGGTTCCACAACCCCCACCGAAAGCTAGAAGAAGGAGGAATCCAACGCGTAACCGTTGACCACCCCCATGTGGCACTAATTCCAACCAGCACCAACATTGATTCCTATCACCATTATTTTATTTTTTATTGTAATTTTTATATATTTAATAAAATAAAAGATGTTTTTTATTTTTTATTGTAATTTAATTTTATTTTTATATCTTTAATAAAATAAAAGTTGTTTATTTTTATTGTAATTTTATTTTATATCTTTAATAAAATAAAAGTTTTTATTTTTTTATAATTTAATTTTATATCTTTAATAAAATAAAAATTATTTTTTATTTTTTATAATTTAATTTTTTTATCTTTAATAAAATAAAAGTTGTTCATTTTTTATTGTAATTTAATTTTTACATCTTTAATAAAATAAAAGTTGTTTTTTTTGTAATTTAATTTTATATCTTTAATAAAAAAAAGTTGTTGTTTATTTTTATTGTAATTTAATTTTATATCTTTGATAAAATAAAAGTTGTTTTTTATTTTTTTTGTAATTTAATTTTATATCTTTAATAAAATAAAAGTTGTTTTTATTTTTTTGTTATTTAATTTTATATCTTTAATATAACAAAAGTTGTTGTTTATTTTTATTGTAATTTAATTTTTATATCTTTAATAAAATAAAAGTTGTTTTTATTTTTGTAATTTAATTTTATATATTTAATAAAATAAAATATGTTTATTTTTATTGTAATTTAATTTTATATCTTTAATAAAATAAAAGTTGTTTTTATTTTTTTGTAATTTAATTTTATATCTTAATAAAATAAAAGTTGTTTTTTAGTTTTTGTAATTTAACTTTTGATATCTTTAATAAAATAAAAGTTGTTGTTTATTTTTTTTTGTAATTTAATTTTATATCTTTAATAAAATAAAAGTTGTTTTTTATAATTTCATTTATTTTTATATCCTAAATAAAATAAAAGTTGTAATTTATTTTTTATTGTAAATTATTTTATTTTTTATATATAGAAATTAATAAGAAATGGATGAATTAGGACTAAATTAAATAAGTGAAAAAGTATGACGGGTTAATTTGTAATTTTATCAAGATGGATGTTAATCCAATGCATGAATTTTGAATGATTGTAAGGGGCAAAATAAGCATTTAGCAAGAAAGATAATTTTGAAGAATAATGATGATGGTGATATTTTAGAATAACCTTTTTTTTTTTTTTGTTTTGCAACTTAGTCCTTCTACAAAATTTCACCATTTTCATCAAGAAATTAAAAGAATTTTCAATGCCACCAATAGACAAAAAATGATAAGGAGACTATCAACTATTCCGATTTGGACACGAGCGAGATGTATGGCCTGGGTTCCTATACCATTCGCATAACTTTCGTTGGTTGGTTGTTTCTCGGATATCCATATTGTTATGTATTTTAGTCGAGCAAGGTCGACCCTTTGGTTTGCGACGTAGTTCTCTATCCGATAACAGCTTATACGGAGCAAGCGATACAGACGACCACTTACGTTCATCTGGGATAGGTGGGAATACGTGTCTCCACACGTTGTTCATGTATTCTATTTTATACACTTCATCGATATAGCTCATGGGATTCAGACGGAGATTCTGACAAGCCACAATTACATGAGCGCATGGATAACGAAGTGTATCAAATATCCCATAGTTGCAGGTCCTATTTCTCAAGTGTACACAACATTGCCCGCCAACAATACCTTGGTTCGGTCTGTCAAACTCCGTCACACGAAACCATAGGTTGTCACAATCGTGACACACTGTGTGCATGGTGTTGGCCCGTGCCTTCCCATTGTTAATTTCTCGCAATACCTTCGCGCACCATGGCCTCCTTGCATTTGGCCTTTATAACTAGCTAATCGTTTCTGAAATAGTGCCGCTAAACGAAAATATATCTCTCGCACAACCGATGTTATTAGCAAATGACGCGTTCCTTTTAGAACAGAATTTATGCATTCGGCCAGGTTTGAGGTCATATGACCATATCGTAGGCCGTCGTTGTATGCTTGTGTCCACTATTCGAAAGGTATGTTGCATAGGTAGTTTGCGCCTTCTTCGTTAACTGAGCGCAAACTCGCCAACATCTCTTGAAAACGGTCCTTATTGATCTCGTACCCTGCCAATATAAGTTTATAGCGAATATTACATACCACTCTTCAATTAAGAATAAATTGAATATTACAAACGAAATTATACTAATAGATATTACATACCCATGTTGGTCACTTACCGTCTTTCACTTGTAGATCGATGTTGCCCATGGTAGTTGGACACAACATGCCTTAGGCAATATCGATGGTGTGTGCGATGCCACAGGCTTCCCTATCGCTCTATTGCGGCTAGTATTCCAGGGCCCCGATCAGATATAATGCATATATTAGGTTAAGGGCAGACATGCCTTCTTAACCTAGATAGAAATAAATCCCAATTATCAACTGACTCCCCCGGTGTTATTGCAAACGCAATTGGAAGAATTCTCTCACTGCCATCCTGTGCCACAGCTAGCAATAGTCGATACTTATGTCTACCATACATAAAGGTACCGTCAATTTGTACAATGGCTTGCAGTATAGAAATGCGTCTCGACATTGCTTAAATGTCCAGAATAGACGCTTGAACACTTGGCATCCACGGACCAATGGATCGTTGTACGTCGGGTTCCATTTCAAGGTCATTATCTTTTGCACGGACATATCTCTCCAGCACCTGACACCACTGCCACACTTCATTATATGAATCGTCCCACCGACCATGCAACTTTTCCAACGCCTTTTGCTTAGCTATCCAAGTCTTCCAATAAAAGGGCGTGTACCCCAATTGGCTACGAATATTGCCAATTAAGGCCGACACTGTAGTCTTGGGATCCTCCTTCACCATCAGTATTATTAAGTCAACCAACATCTCTGAATCTATCTTCGGATGATCTTGTGAAACACCTGTTAACAAAGTACGTTAAATAATGCAACATTACGTAATATCAGTATTATTCAAAAACCTTGAACACCAAGTGATACTGTACCGGCAAGACATGTATGTGGACCTTTGTACTTTTTAATCTCCTACAAGCCTATCATTTTCTCAACGAGGCCATGATTTTCCATGAACATGTACCGTCTTGCACTGCACACTTGGCTCGTACTTATTGAGTTTGGATTTAACCATGTTGTAGTTAACCCCGTTCTTGATGCTATATTGTTTCAATGCACCAAGAAAACTATCCTTGTTGGAAAACTCTTTACCAACTTCTAATTCACCCGAATCCAACGACGAACTTGTACGGTCACGCCTTCTGTGTGGTAGTTCAGGAAACTCTAATGCATTGTCTTGAGATAGATCGACATTATGCATGTGAGCTAGGCAAGTATGCCCTAAATCGCGGATCTTCTTCTTCTTCTTCTTCATCTGAACCACCTTCAACATCTTCAGGTACGGTGGGAACAGGCTCCGGTTTAGAAAATAATGCAACTTCTGCACCATCGGGGTCGGGCTCTCGAGGTGGATCCACATCGAACTCATCATCCGGCCCACCATCATTTGCAATGAACGAGGGCCCCTAGCTGGTAGATGTCGTGGGGAGTATATTATCCATTCTTAAACAACTTTTGTAACGTTCCTAATCATATATAGATTGCCAACCACTAGAAGTTGATGACGTTCCCCAATACGTATTTCTAGCATCGAACGTCGAAGGAAGGATATGCATGTCCCATCCATCAACCGAGTGTCTTGCAGGAGTTTTGTTTTCCAAACTACCACCAAACATGGGCGCTTCCGTATTCTGCCTCCCACTAACAAAGTGTCGGCTTGGAGTCGTGTATTCCCCTCGAACAGCAGTAGTTGTTGAAGTCGAAGGAAAATCACTTGGCGATGAAAATTGTACATATACCTCAAGATAGGGTGATCCATTGGGAAGATGAGTCTCCACCATTGTCTCCAAGCTCTGAAGACCTTTGATATCGAATGAGTCATATCTCACGGGATCAACCGAACAAAATATATACTTAATGGACTGAACTTTCATTGGCGTTGTTCCGAAGATTTTACGCCTAATTCTTTTGCGAAGTTCTGTCAAATCTATGTTCTGGTTAAAAACCAGTCGCGCTGTGTTCTCCGATAAAAAAACACCATTTTCGGTGTCACAAACCTCACCATCATAATAAATAACAGCACTAATACGTTCACTCATCTTCAGTTTCTATTTTACTTTTGCCTTAATTTCTATTATGCAACCTGAGAATGATATTTGCCTCATTTATAGTCTAAAGATGGCAGAGACTACTATAGCAAAAGAGCGTCCACGTGGGAGCTTTTTTCAGTACTCTTACTGATAGTGCATCCTGCTTGAAGCGTTTTGGTCACTATTTGTTCAGAAACGTCTTCTCAAAATTATTTTACCGAGACTCATGTAGCAAGAGGCGTCCACGTGGAGCTTTTTCAAGATTACTCTTCTTGACGATTGCATTCGCTTGAAGCGTTTTGGTCACTATTTGTTCAGAAACGTCTTCTCAAAATTTTTTTGCCAAAGACTACTGTAAAAAAAATCAAATAATTTTTATTTTGTTGATATATTTTTTTCAAAGCCCTAAACCTAAAATTATTTTAATTAATTAATCCTAAAATCTAGTTCATTAATTTTCTCCTAAAAATCTTACAACCCTAATACCCTAAAAAACCCTAAATTGTAGCTCTAAAACCCTAAAAACTCATACCCTAACACTAAAAATAACTAAAAAACCCATCGGGGAGAAGGGCAAAAACGTGTCCTCGAGGGAGCGTTTTTGCCACATCAGGAAAGCGCACCCTCAAGGACGCGATTTTGTCTTATGTGGCACAAAACGCTCCCTCGTCGACGCGCTTTCCTGATTCATCCCTTGAAAACGTGCTGACATGGAAACGTTTTCGGGGAAAATGACCCTTTTTCGGTAAATAATTATTTTGTAGGTCCTTTTCGTAAATTTTATAAAAATTGGTATTTTCTGATAAATTGGCCATAATATAGAGCATTGATATTAATAAACTAAAATGTTAATATTCATGAATAATAATAATGATAATGGAAGCGATAATATAAATAAAAACAATAATCATCATCAATAATAATACTAATAATAATAATAATAATAATAATAATAATAATAATAATAATAATAATAATATAATAATAAGAACAAAAATAAAAATAAGATAAATAACAAAAACAAAAATAAATGAATAAAAATAAAACAAACTAATTATATCAAAAATAATGAGTAAGTAAATAAATGAAAACAAAAAAATACAAAATTAAAAACTTAATAGTGAACAAATAAATAAATAAATGAGTGAACATTAGGTAAAACAGTTTAAAAATGATGATGATAATAATAATAATAATAATAATAATAATAATAATAATAATAATAATAAGAATATAAGAATAGTAAAAATAAAATAATAATAATAATAATAATAATAATAATAATAATAATAATAATAAAGGAAGCATAAATAAAAAATAAAGAAGATAAAAAGAAAGCATGATAAATAAATAAATACGAGGATAAAAAATAAAAAAATGGATAAATAAAGGGTTAAAATAAAAGGACTCAATTAACATTAAAATAAAATTAAGAGGTATAAATTGCAAATAATAAAAAGCTAACAAGGACCAGAATATAATGCACTGAAACTAACGAGGACCTAATGGAAAAATAACCCTGATCCTTATGCGCTGCGTTTCAGCTAGCAAAGGCCACGGATCAAATTAAAAATAAAATAAAATAAAAGGGGCAAATTTTAAAAATTTAGGACCAAACTAGAAGGCGCATAAAGGAGTGAGGACTAAATGAAAAATTATCCCTGTCCTTCAAAACGCACAGCATTATAGGACTAAATTAAAATCAAAATAAAATTCACGGGATAAATTTAAAATAAAATAAAAAACTAGATTGAAACTATAAAAATGCGGAAGAATCAAAAGGGTAAATAACCCCTAAAACAAAAAACACGCAGATCCTCAGCCTGCTGGTCGGGTCGCGCGCGGGCCTGCTCTATACGACGCCGTTTTGAGGCCACTAACGGGCCCTAAACGACGTCGTTTCGGGTTCTATATAAAAAAATATTTAAAGCCATTGTTTCTTAAAAAAAAAAAAACAAAATGCTTCCCCTTTCTCTCTCGCCTCTCCCCTTGGCCGACGGAGGTTCTATCGGCGATTCGCCGCCGTCTACTGCTGTCAGCGCCGCTGTGGGCGGCGATCGGGGCTAAAAAGGCTCCTTTTTCGGGTGATTTAAGGGGTAAGCTCCTTTTTTTCTCCCTTTTTTATATATATATAAATGTATGTAAGAATATAAGATTCAAAAAAATAAAATAAAATAAAAAAGAATGAGAGACAAAACAAAACCTTTTAAACTTCCGATCAGATCATTTTGATTTTTTTTCGTTTTCTTTGCTGTTTTTTGATTAAATCTCTGTTCTCTTTTTCTATTTCCAAAATCGGTCCGTAATACATTGTTTTCTCAAGGCTTTTATAGCCGAAAAAAATTACAAATATCATATATTTTCTTTGCTTTTTCGTTAATGTTTCTTTTGCTTTCTCTACTCTGTTTTTGTTTCCTTTCGCAGGTGCCTTTGAGGGGTCAACGGAGGCGGGTGCTGGGCATTTTTTTGCCGTTTCGGTGCAAGGGAGACCACCTCGGGCGTTGTGCGCGCTGAGGCCGGCACCTGGGAGTCGCGGCGCTAGGCTAGGGTTCCATTTTTTTCTGAAAATGTTAACGTTGTGGGCTAGGGTTTGGTTTGGGCCCATTGTAATTGGACTGTTGGACCTTAATTTTGGGTTGGCATTTGTAAATGGACTTTTTATATTTGGTTCCATTTTTATTTGTTTTGTGGGCCCGAGCTAAAATTGGGCTCTACATCTGTATTACAAGTCGACCATGTAATATCGCTTAATATTAGTTAAACGTTAGATAACCAATGAGTCAATATTTGATTTCATTTTGTTTTATGTGCAAAAACATCAAGGACAATATACATAAGGTATTAATGTAATTAATAAATATTTTATTAAATTAATTTGTTCGACAAATATAAGTATACTTAGACAAAAATACTACATTACTAGCATTAGATCTTAACACTATAACTTTTCATAATACCCCAACCTTTAAATACAAAGATAAATACACTTTAGCGTGTTCAAATCCATGCACTCTTGCCAACAATATCGGTTCCAATCGAAATAAGATTCAGTCAACATCTCATTTAATATTGTTTAATAATACATTTATACCTTTGTGCTTTTTTTTTACTTGTTTTATGTTAATACTTAATCATGATATTTAAGAAAACAACAAAAAAGAAAAAGATCGAAAATTAATGGAATGGATTTTTTTTTTTTGAGAATGTGGAAATAGAACAAATTATCCTTGCATTGTGAAGTTGGCTAAAATATTCATAGGTTTTATACTTGTCGTAAATTTGAAATTTAATTTTTTGAATTTTTTTATTTTTTAGATTTCAAATTTTAGGTCTAATTATTATCATTGTTAATTATTTTTGTTAAATTTATTAATTGAAGTTTTAAAATAGGAAAAAACATTCATTTAATAACCGTGTAACTAAAAATGATATTCTAATGAACTTGAATTTAACAAAATAATAATAACTATATTTTAAACATTCTAGTTTCTACACTTTGAAATCAAGCTAGCTTTCAATAGGAATTGGAGAGTAGATCATGTCCTTTTACATCCTATTAAAATGAGGTGCGACTTTGTCTATTGAGCATTAGTTTGGTAAAAGTATCATGGAAGTCATTATATTAGGAGTTAAATTTCATTTTGTCTCATCTACTCAAAAAAATGAGTAAATTAATCCCTATATATTAGATCAAAGAGCTTTATGTTAAAATTTTCATCTATTTGTACGGTTAAAAATTAACGTGGTTGATAGAATAATCAGATAGTGACATGGTATGCCACGTGTACCTCATGTCGATGTACAAAAACCAGTTTTTAACAACAAAAAATGGATGAAATTTTTAACAGAAGGACCAGTTTGCTCTTTGATCTAATGTACATGGACTAATTTGCTCATTTTTTGAGTAGAGGGGACAAAATGCAATCCAACTTCTAATACATGGGACTCTATGGTACTTTTACCGCATTAGTTTATATGTTTAATAGGTGCACAAATTTTCCTTTTACTTCTTATGAATTATAATATATGTTAACATAATTTTTTCTCCAAACATTTAAATTAAATTTGAATATTGAAATTATCACTTGATAGGATTTTACCACTTAAATAGAATTATTCTTGGATGGTAGCCTAATAGAATATGTGTGATTATACCAATATTCCTTATTCAATTTTACCACATAATAAATTTTGGGGTTATTTGGATTCTGAAATTTTAGCAACACCAATGATTCTTTGATTTGAATCAGACCAAATGAATAATTAAAATTAAGTCCAAAATGTGAAACTGTATAGTCTTGGATCCACTTTGATTTGTAAAGCATGAAATATTGTGCAAACACAAGTGAAGGCTATAAAACAATAAAACACAGGAAAGACTTCATACTCATCTTTAAATATATGAACCACTATATGTGTCAATCTCCTTTTTCCTTTTTCATTCTTGAATCATGATAATCAAATATCTAGGGCACATACTCTTCTTGCCTCTCCATGTACTGATCTTCCTTGTTCTGAAACTCTTCCATGGAGTTGAACTCATTGGAGTTCTCTCTATTCCCATAGTAACCTTCATTTTTAGTAGTTCCCTTGCTTGATGAAAACTCATATCCATTAGGGTTGTAATTCTCATTCCTCATATTGTAATAATACTTACCACCTTCTACAAATCTGGTGTCGCTCATTCCTTGTCTCTCTGTCTCATACCCATTGTTGTTGTAGTTGTCATTGTAGCCATTGGTGTTGTAGTTCCCGCTGTAGCCATTGTTGTTGTAGCTGCTGAGAGTGTAGCCATTGTTGTTGTACTTACTTGTGGTGTAGCCATTGTTGTTGTTGTTGAAATTGTAGTTGTTTTTCTCGTAGCCGCTCTCGTATTTTTCATCCGCAAGTTCCTCGGCGAAAAGATCATTTTCAAAAGCGGTGGGAGTGTTGGTAGTGGTGACGCCCTCTTTTGCAGGGGGAAACATGCCAGAGCCATGACCATAGAGGCCATAATAAGGATCTTGGATACCAATGTTAGCCGGTGCCGTTGCAGGTGCCACTGTCGGTGTTAGTGCCGGCGCCGATGCTGGTGCTGGCGTTGGTGTAGGTACCACTGGAGGAGAAATTTTGGCCCCAAGGTGGAAGATCTTGCTAAAGAACTTGCTCTCCCTAGCTTGAATCTGGACAGAAGAAGAAAGCAGCAGAAAGAAGAATAAAACAATGTGGTTTGCAAAGGAAGCCATAGTAAGAAAATTAGAGGAAATACAAGTGCAAGTTGATGGTGGGAAGCTACCATTAGTGACCAAGTTTGTTTTATAGAGATGGTTGGCGTGGTGATGGGCGGGAAATTATGCGCCGATTGAGGAAAGAAAAAGAAGTGGGGGAAGAAAATAATGATGACAAGTAGGGCACGGAGCATGTGAATGTCCAGCAATTGAGACACCTAAAATCTTTGATTTTCATCGGTCAATAAAGAGAATAAGAGATCATGCTTCGTATAACTTTCTTTTATTTACGCTCCTTTTCCTTTTTACTTTCATCAATGGGTAGTGGGAAAGGAAGATTTGGAATGTTTCAGTTAAATTAGTTAGTTAAACACATTTATGCTACATTTTCAAATATTTGAAGAATCAGTTGATTGAATTTTAATTCAATTGATATTGGCATTGTTGTCAGTACAAGAGAACATGGGTTCGAGTGCATTAAAATTTATTATCTTTCTATTTAAGGGTTGAGAAGGATTATGAATAGTTCTAAGTATTGTATAATAAATAATTGACAAAAAAATATAGATATTTAAAGAATGAAATTTCAATATTTATATTAGAAATTTAGCATGATTGCATGTGGCAAAGGTTAAGAGGTTGATAGAAATGAGATGAGATGATTAGTTAGTTAGGAAGACATGGTAGTGATTACTCCTTTGTTTTAAGTAATGTTGAAGGAAGAATTTAGATGTTTAATGGTCGGAAGCTTGAAATTCAAGCAGGAGCTCAGCTTTTTGACCTTTTAAAACTCCGCTCCATCAGGAAACACATCTTTCAGCACTTTTACCAATTTCACATTCAATCAATTTATTTCTTCCTCAAAACTGCTTCATACAAAATAAATTCAATTATTTTTTATTTTATTCTATTTCACTTAAAATTATATTATTTTTTATCGAACAATTTAATTATAATCAATCTTTTATTTTAAGTAATACATCAAATAGATTTTATAACTTAAATTCAACATTTAATTTTTCAGTAATTATTTTTTTCATTTTATCAAACATAGTCATCAATGATGTTTGAATGGGACTAAACTAATTACTTGAATCGAGAACCAATCCAGAGAATGACATTGAACCAATTAAACTAAGAATCACTACGAATTGATTGAATCAATAATTAAATCGATTAAACTTTGATTTCTTAATCAGACCAATCAAACCGATTAAAAAATTGTTAGAACCATGTCAAAGCTAATTTAAATATTTAATTTTGTTGTTATAATTTATAAAATAATTGTTTATGTTGTTGATTATAATTTGTATTTATTTACAGGGATGATGTCACATTTGGTACTTAATACTTTTATAAAATGCTTAATGTGGTACCTAAACTATAGAGCCGTTCATGGGTTGGGTTGAAACTCGGTTCTAAAAAATATTCATGCACAAGCTTGTGTTTGGATTGGCCCATCCAAAAAGCACATTTCACTATTAAAAATTAAAAATATTTTAATTGATATTTCATAAATAAATTTAAATTTTAAAATGTTTTTATTGTTTAAATTGAATTTGGGTTGGCTCGAGATCTATTGAACTATCAATATATGTTTTATTATGGTACCTGTACTTTTTATAAATATCCAATGTGGTACTTGAACTAATAATATATGTTTTATTATGGTATATAGTGTTAACAATATTACTGAATTGTAAAATCAACCGAAAATTTAACACAGATTTTTTTTTTTTCTCTAAATCATCAAGCCCACATAGATAACACATTTGAAAATTTTATTTTATATTTTTAGTAACTAAGCTCATTTCCATTTATATTTGGGACTGAACTTTGAACAGTTGAAGGTTGATGTAAATGAAACCAAGAAAAGTTGTCAAAAGTTCATAGGAAGAGCATAAAAGTGGTGGTTTTGGGCAGATCAGAGGTAATTGGGTTGTTATTATGGGGTTTTCATGATTGGGTCACAGTTGTGGGTCATTTATGTATTAGGTTGGGGTTTCATATTTTTGGTTTCTAAATTTAACATCAATTTCTAATTTAGTTTATAAAACATAATTTAATCGAAGGTTGTTAGATGCCAATTTTTGCTTAACATTACCATTTCCAACTCATCATGCTAACAGTTTTTTTCATTAACATTTTAATTAAAATATTTAATAATATTAATTATTTAGACTAATATTAATTATTTGTACTAATTAATTAATATTTATATTATAAAAATAAAAGATTAAATCACCTTAAATTAAATTTCAAATTCAAAAATAGTAACCTAAACTTAGAAGCCGCCAATTGTCCAGTTAAATGCCTTAAAAGGCATAATGATAGGTTTAGCCCTAATATTTACATATATAATGATAGATTTAGCCCTAATATTTACATATATAATCAATTTGACTTTTGTTCTTTTTAATTAAATTTGATCTCTAACCTTTTAAAAATGATCAAATTGACCAGAAATATTTTTAAAAGAGCCAAATTGTTTTTGTTAACAAAAATACTAATTACAACGTTCAATTTTTAAGCATGATAGCTCTCATGGTAATCCATGTATAGTCATGCTTTTTTTCTTTTGAATTTTTATGAACTTTTTATCAACTTTTAAATTATTTGCGGAGTTGCATATAAAATAATTAGTGTCATATTAGCATAAAGTATACATAGATTGTCACACAAGTTGTCACATTAATATCATTAAAAATTAATGTTTTAATCAAGATTCTCATAAAAAAAGATGACTTGACTTTTTTTAAAAGATCCAAATATAACTCAAAAAATAAAGATAAATTAACAAAAAAAATATTAATATTAGACTTATTAACCAATAAAAAAGTAGGGTCAAACAAATCAAACTAAATGTAACACCTTAACTCGAATCCGTAGCAAAAACCCCTTAACTCGAATCCGTAGCAGAAACAAGGTTACAAAATATTACCGGAGTTTACAAATCAAACAGATAGAAAATGAAAACATTTCATATCATATAGCATTCATGTCAAAAACTAATCAAAATCATATATATTGTCTTTTATACGAACCTTCGAGGCCTAAATTACGCATTAGAAACAAATGGAGACTAAAAACTCCTTTGGATGCCCCTTTTCCTCCAATGTCATGTAATCAAATCTCACTAAAATACTGTTTGGTTCAGCATCACGTTTCAGCCAAAATTAATCTGAAACTCACTGATCTCTAAAAACTTCACTAAAGGTTTGAGTAGCAATTGAACCCATCTAGTTGAAGTTATTTTTAACGGAAAAAAAACCCTTTACATTTGGTTATCCCTCTCGAGCCCTCTCTTTTCTCTTTCACATTTTCCTCCCAAAAAATTCCATTCCATTCTATTGAGATTTCCTCCCAAAAACCCTTAACCCTTACACTGGTTCAACATCACGTTGAGATTTCGATGCTTGTGTTGAGCAATGATCGAGTGGATTTTGTTTGGATTAAATGGAAGTGAGGAGAAGTTGAGGAAATCGACGAAAAATAAACAAGTTCTACATATCAATAATGGGATAGAGAGAGTAACGATATCGAACACGAGTAAAGGAGGATGGAGCAAAGAAGCGTCGGTGGCAGCAACTAGTTTTGCCTTTCCTTTTCGAGCCGAACACCGTTGCCGTTTGTGTTGTATTGGGGATTGTTTTGCCTTTCCTTTTCGTTAGAATTGCCTTCTTGGTTCTTGAATCTGCTTCTTCCTCTTCTTGTTTGTAATGGCCTAAATTCAAGGTTATCGGAACAATGGTTTCGCAACCATAAATCCGATTTAAAGAGAATTTTATTTTAATATTTTTGCATGAATATTTATATGATAGGAAAATCGTATTAAAATATCGATAGAAAATTTTACCGATTTAGTGGTTAGTTAGAAAAAGGAATTATTGAAGGAATTGGGTAAAAATAAGGTATCGAGACCTTGATCTCATAAAATTGAGTAGGAAATATTTTTATAAATATTTATAAAATGTTAGTAATGTGGTATTAAAAGTTTGTTAGAAAATTTTATCGTTTGGGTAGGTAATTAAATGAAAATGACTAAATTAAAAAAAGTGTAAAAGTTATTAAGGAGTAAATAGCTCAATTGTCAAATGAAAAGGGATCTAAAGAGCAAATAAGCCCAAAGGAGATATTTTAGGCGGCATAAGCTGAGAAAAATCAGGAGAATTACTGAAAGAAGGGTAAAATGGGAAAATAACAAAATTTATTAAATAAAACTAGGACTAATTTGAGATATCTAGAAATATCTTCATTTTCTTTACTCTCATCATCCAAAAACGCCATAGGAGGGTTTTCTAAGCTGTTATATCATAATTTTTGCACCAAGTAAGTTAACACTTGCCTATTTCTTGTAATTTTTGTGTTTTTAAGACTTTTACAACTAGGTCCTATTACTAAATTCATTAGTTTTTTTATCTCATGGATGAAATTGAAAGTTACCATGGCTGAGTGATGTAATTTTATGATGAAATAGCATGAAATTGAAGCTTTAATTTGTTTATGAGATGATTTTATTAGGTAATTTCAATAGAAATTGATTTTTAGGACCTAATTGTGAAAATGTTTGGAATTAAAGTCTATTACTTAAATTATGATTCCCAAAGGTTATAAAGTAGTTTAAAGTGATAGAATAAAGTTTTAATTGAGAGAAATCAGCTCAATTGAGAAGTTAATTGAGCAGGGATGAAATTATCATTATTGAAAGCTTAGGGGGAAAATGGTAATAAACAGTTTGCACTAAAACAGTTTTGGACAACAGCAGTAGACTAACTTTGAAAAATCACCATAAATTGTAGAAATCGAATTAGAAGATGAATAAAATATGAAATTAAATCTTATTGAGTCTAGTTTCTCATAGAAGAAATGTAAGCAATAGATATGTAAATAATTAGATATAATGAATTTTGTGAGACAAGATCAGAATAAATTCGGGTTCCCCTGTTTTTAATTTATAAAATCATAAAAAATTGGATAAAAATAATTATGGGCTTAAATTTATATGTTTAGAATCATGAATGAGTCTATTTTTAATAGAAATAGACTAGAACATCATCCGAATCCTGTATGAAGAGATAATTAATTTTTAGTGAATAAGGGTCAGAACTGTCAAATAGCAGAACAGGGGTGAATTTAAAGAATAAACTGTACTTATTGGTTAAACCAAAAATTCTGAAAATTTTATGGAAAGAAGATATGTGAGTCTAGTTTCAGGGAAAATTAGCGGATCCTAATTTGGAGTTCTGTAGCTCAAGATAAAAATAATTTAGTGACTATGACTCAAGTAGACAGTTTTGAATGAACTAAAAATAATAATAGAATTATTGAAAATGCTACATGTGAACATGAAATGTATTGAATTGATGATTGAATTTATTTATTTAGATCCGGAAAACTCAAATACGAAGCTAGATCAAGGAAAGGAAAAAATCCCGGATTAGTAGATTTTGCATACGAACTAGTATCGAGGTAAGTTCATGTAACTTGAATTATCTTCTTAAATGCTTGAAATGTATGTTATTGATGTGAATATAATTTGAATGTTCATTGTATGAAGATTGATGAAACATTGGTATATTTGATAAAAAGTGGAAGAAATCCCAGTTGAATGAAAGGAAAATTTGATGGATCTCGAAAAGGAATTGACGGTAAAAGGATCTAGCAGGACGGTTGATCCTATCCTGATATAGCCCTCTTGAAGAATATGTGGAAAATGGATTTAGCCGGACGGGTAATCCGAATTAGGGTCTCAATTTAGCTTTGATGGTAATTGGATCCAAGCTCATTAGAGTAATTGTCGTTATGGGATTTAGCTTTGGATTGGTAATCCCGACAATACTCTATGAGTTTATATTACTGAGGATTTAGCTTTGACCGGTAATCCTCTGTAAGGATGAGGTTCAGCAGAGTGTGCTCTCGAAATGGAAATGTCATTATGAATATGAATTGACGGACGGATTTGTACACTAAAGTGTACCTCTGAAAATCCATCGAAATTCGAGTAATTCAACGGGATAAATATGGAAATATAACAAAGAAATAGAAATCATGGTATTGATGAGCTCATCAATCATGGTATATATTATTGATACATGGAAATTATTGAACTAACTTGAATGTTGAGCTTGTGTATGTTAGGGTAATAATGCATTGAATGGATATATGAATGTTTATTGCATTGTATTGAAAATGTTAGGTAAGTATAATTCTTGTTGCATGGATTTACTAAGCACAAAGTGCTTACCCTGTTTCTTTTTCCCCTATTTTATAGTGTGAAGAGCTTGGAGGTCGGATTCGGTAGGAGATACATCACACTATCAGCCTCAAGATTTCGGTATATAAAGAAACTTTATTTTGAAAATCAATGGCATGTATAAGCTAATAAAGTAATGTTAATATGAAATGAATGTAATGTCAGCCATTGGTATGGCTAGCAAACCTTGGTTTGGTATGTGTTGATGTTATCTTATAAATATGCATGAATCTATTATGAAAATATGTTGAATTGGATTGGTTGATGTGGATTGGTCTCGGTTTAAAATTGCGGGAAGGCTAAATATTTATAAAGGGGCTATATTGAGAAAAAATTGTAAACTCCGTAATGCCTTGTACTCTATTCTAATATCGAATACGGGTAAGGGGTGTTACATTTGTTGGTATCAGAGCTACGGTTTAGCCGGTTCTAGGACCGACATAGCGAATACGGATTAGCTATACATTCCATTTAAATTATTTTTGATAGTGTGATATCTCCTGACCATTTAAATTATGTTTTCCTTATAGTAATGTCATCTGACCGAGCTCAATCTGAAGAAGCTGGGAGTCATGCTCTGGCTTCAGTACAAAGAGAAGAAACTAGCAGTAGAAGGCCCGGTATAGAGGGTTAAGGGGAGGAGGCAAAAATACCTTCTTTCAAATGATGAATGAATGGTTTACTCAGTACATAAGAACTAACCCTACAGTGCAGCAAACTCAAGCTCCCCCTCCTGTTCCTCCACCGGTTCCCGAGATTCCATAGGATACAGGTACTGAATCTGTCAGAAAAGGGAAAGCTCCAGTTGATAAAATCTGAAAATATGGGGCTAAAGAATTTCAAGCAGCAGTTGATGATGATCCCGAACGAATTGAATTTTCGTTAGAGAATACTACTCGGGTTTTGGAAGAATTATCTTGCACACGGAAGAATGTTTAAAATGTGCTGATCTCACGCTAAAAGACACAACTTATCATTGGTGGAATACTAAAGCTTCAGTTGTTCGAAAAAATAAATTACATGGGAATTCTTCGGACCAAGTTCAAAAAGAAATATATCGATCGAGATTCCTTGATCGAAAAAGAAAATAATTTCTTGAGTGAAACAGGCAATAGATCGATGTCTGAGTATGAAAGAGAATTTGTTCGGTTGAGTAAATATGCTCGAGAATGGGTGCAATCGAAGTGAAATGTGCAAACGATTCAAGAAGGGTTAAATGAAGAAATTAAGCTACTTATCGAAATTCTTGAAATTGAGAGTTTGCTACATTAGCGAGCGAGCTTATAAAGAATAATGAAACTTGTTATGTCTTATGTTACTATATATTTTTTAATTAAAATTATTCGTTTAGATACTTTAAAATTTGATCCAAGTATAATGTTACTATTTAGGAAAATAATATTTATTATTGTTATAAAAGAATATTTAACTATAAAAATTAAAATAATTTTCATTTTATCTAATAAATAATTTAAATTAATTATATAATTCATTAAAATATTTATAATAAAATATTGGAAGATACATTTTAATATTTTATTAAATGAATTTATAAATTTACATATTTTAATAATTTTATATAAGTAAAAAATTTAAAACTTCTATTATATATCACTTCTAATATGATGTTCTTAATAGTCATTTTATATTCTCACCTCACCGCTACAGCTGTGTTTGAATTCAAACACACACTCCACCATTGTTTTTAATCTCAATTATTAAAGATCTAATCTCACCATTGCATAAGAACTAATCTCACCGCCACTGCTGTTTTTAATCTCACCGGAGGTAAACACACCGCCCATCTAAACTAAGCCTAAATCGAAAACTCATAAATTTTTTTAGAAACATTTAAAACTTTCAACACTGCAGGGGTCACACGACCACGAGACACGCCCGTGTCTTAGGCCGTGTGGGTATACTGACTTGGGTCACACGGGCAAGCCACACGCCCGTGTGCTAGGCCGTGTGAACATACTAACTTGCAAACCTTTACAAGCTACAGGGGACACACGTCCGTGTGGACGAAAAAAGGCTATTTTACAAGCCATTTTTCTCACCCAACAAGGCATGTGCCTACAGTTAACATTGTGCATAAAAACAAACCATATTATGGCATCCAAAAATCAAGCCTTAAACATGTAGTATATTCACATACAACTAATATGCCCTTAGGCACCTCCAATGACAATTATAAACATGTTTAACCACATAATTCATGTAACCAAGTAATCAACCAACTTTTATGTATAATTGCATTAATGCACAACATGTAAATCATTTACCCAAACTTACCATGTGGTACCAATTGTACCACTTATTCAATAGCATTAAATACATATACACTTACTATAACATACTACCAAATCACACCAAGTTATAAAACATATTTCATATGCATATTCAACTAGTATTTTAACTTTCATCATTCAACCACAATTCATTCCACACATCTACATTATAAGCAAATTATGGACATAATAAAATACCAAAACACAAGCCAACTAAGTGGCTAAATCTCAACAAAACACATATAGGCCAACATTTAGCCAAAATAACCTATACATGCCATTATAACCAAAATCAAACCATCTAAAAGTACCGACAGAACCGATCGATAGTGTGATATAGCTCTGATAAGCTTCCAACCCGATCGAGCTTCTGATAATTTGAAAAGTAAAAGAAAACAACTAAATAAGCAATGAATGCTTAGTAAGCTCGTGTAAACTTTAATCATATCAATTCATTTCAAATATGAAATTTATTCATATCAAGGATATTTCAATATCAATACTGCAAGATTTGTGAAGCTATATTCAACAACTCACAAGGTGAACAAATCCACAACATACTCTTTCACAAGCTCAAGTATATTTTCATTTGAGCACTTGTAACACCCCTACCCCGTGTCCGATCACCGGATTAGGGTTAAAGGCATTACCAGACAGATCAGAAACATTTACAGAATTAATCGTTCAACCATTCATCAATATCATTCATAATGTCCCTTAAGTAGGTAATTGAGACCTTAAGCATGCTTATAAACTGAGTCGGGACTAAACCGAAACACATACGAGATTTCATGAAAATTTAAAACTTTTCTAAAATACAGGGACACACGGTAGTGGGGTAGGTAGGCCTCACCCACTTGCCTCTTGGACACTCCGTGTGTCCTTCCCGTGATGGTATCTTGCCAAATTCAACATGGTCACCAAGCACGCCTGTGTGCTAAGGCCGTGTATGTCAGATTCATCTGCATACTTAATGCACATTCAACGTACCTGAATCAGATATTCATTCACTTAATTGATCATAACTCGGATATACCATTCATATTGCGACTTGTCCGTTGAACCCTTAGGAACCTAGTAGGATACTCAAAAAGCTCGGAATAGTAGTACAATGCCAACGTCCCAGACGAGGTCTTATATGCACTCGTATATCAATGCCACTGTCCTAGACAAGGTCTTACACGTACAGATCATAACGATGCCAACGTCCCAGACGTGGTCTTACACGAGTCAATATGATGCCGATGTCCCAAACATGGTCTTACTCATAAAGTTCATATCGATGCCTACGTCCCAGACGAGGTCTTACACGAAATTTCAAATCAACGCCAACGTCCCGGACGTGGTCTTACATGATAAAACAGAACAGATACCTATGTCATGACATGGCTAATCCTATCTATTCCTAGGTTCATACGGGACTTCTCGGCTTTATCACTATATCGAACTTATTTCGGAATTCACGCACTTAGCATCTCATACTCATTCATTTTCATTGAAAGAAATATGAATACATATATTCAATTCAATACAGATAAATTTATTTGCATAGTGACTTACCTAGGGTTCGGTTTAACGAAACGAAAACGGCTACTTTGTTACTTTCGCTTTCCCGCGTTCTAAATCCGTTTTCCTCGGTTCTTGATCTAAACATATTCAGAATTAACTCTTTTTTTCACTATTCCATCCAATTCAATCCATAGACTCATATTTAGGGCTATTTGAAATTTAACCCTCATATTTGCACAGTTTAACAAGTTAGTCCATTTTTCACAAAACATCAAATATACACAATTTGTTCACACATATGCATAGTCGAACCTCCCTAAGGACTATATAAGTCCACATATTTCATAAAATTCACAAATTAGTCCTCCAAAATAACATTTTCACATTTTAGCCCTATTTAGCTAAATTCATCAAAACTTCAAGAACATAACATGTTCATCTAGCTCAAATCTTTCATATATTATCCTCAAACATCACAAAGCTTGTAAAATCATCAATGGTATATTTCACATACATCATCAAAACACAAAATCAAGACATGGGTTTTGTAGCTCTCAAAGCAACGATTGCAGAAACGTAGAAATTATCAAAAACTGAAACCAAAATCATACCTTAATTTTGCTTAAAGCTAGCCGAAACTTCCAAAGCTCAAAACCCTTTCTTTTCTTTCTAATTTCGGTGGAACAAATAGAGATGAACATGGATTTTTCAATTTATTTTGGTTTATTAGCCTTTATTTAATCAAATTACTCATTTAACCCTTTCATAATAATTCAAACAAACATACATTAAGGGCACATTTGTCCTTCTAATGTCCACTATCTTAAAAGTGGTCTATTTGCCACTTAAGGCCACAACTTACAAAGCCACAACACATTGATACTTTAACAATTAGCAAGCAACTTTCACATTTGATACAATTTCATCCTTTCTCTTAATTCGACACACAAACGATCAAATTATCACACAGAATTTTCACACAGACTATGTCACATATCATACACACAGAAAATATCATTAAAATATTTTACAGACTTAGATTTGTGGTCCCGAAACTACTGTTCCGACTAGGTTATAAACCAGACTGTTACAGCACTTACCATTTCAATGCAACTTATAATTAAACATATTACCATTCGACCAACAGCTTGACACTTGCCTAAGCATCAAACAACAACACTTGTTAGCATACTTAAACATATTTCATATAAATTCAACATCGATAACCTTATTATCTCAACATGTCACACTTGAGTTTATTACTTGTCTCAACTTACGTAATTTCGATGTATCAACATATCAAAGATATTCGTATATGTACATGTCATGATACATATCATTCTCTTACTGTTTGTTCATATACATATATCATCCATTTCAATATATCAATATGTCATGTACCATTATTTCCATGTATTTCATGTATATACATGTATTAGTTCGTATCGAACTCATATCGTCTCGTAACAGAACATTGATACACGGGTAGTAAACACGAGGTGTACTAAATTATAATTCGTCAATTCATGTACATGTATGCTCATACGAGCTGTAAGCGGTAAGCTCTTCCGAGCTGTAAACAGTAAGCTCTTCCGAGCTGAATAATGGGAAACTCATGCGAGCTGAATAACGGGAAACTCATGCGAGCTGAGTATCGGTAACCCTAATGACTTGTCATTTGTATCCTACAAATTCTAAGGTTCAAATGGCACTTAGTAATCGTTGTACATCTTTGGATTTACGTCGTTTCATAACACAATAGATTGCATACTGACATATATATATATTGATTTAATCACAATATAGTCACATATTAACATTCAATTTAATCAAAATTATATAGAATACAGTTCATACGAACTTACCTAGCTAAATTGCAGAAATACCAAGATTTAGAGGCATTTTGGTAATTTTCTATTTTCCCGATTTTCCACCTGATCTTAATCTAAATTAATAATTTCATTCAATTTATCAATTTAAACTATAAAACAATTCATTTAATGCAATTTGGTCATTTTTGACAATTTTACAAAATTACCTCTAAAGTTTTAACTTTATTCAATTTAGTCCCTGCCCAAAACATGCAAATTAACCTTTTTAATACAAACTCAAGCTAGTTGAATGTTCATAGTATTCGAAAAATCTCATTTATGCAACAATTTCACATTAAATCCTTGTATTTTTACTATTTCAACAATTTAGTCCCTAATCAGAAAATTCATTAAAAATCACTTAATAAAATACTTTTAAATAATAATTAATATCTCAAATTCAACATTTAACATTAAAAATCACAGGATTCATCGATGACAATATCCAAAATCTTTAACAATTTCAAAATCAAAGGTACATGCTAGCTGGACCTAGTTGCAACGATCTCAAAAACATAAAATTATAAAAAAATAGAATCAATTATACTCACATATAAAGGAATAAAGCCAGAACCGAAACCCCTACCATAGCTATGGCGTTCGTGGAGCGAAGAAGAAGAAAATGAAATTAAAATGTTTTAATTTCACTTTAATTATAAAATTGCCATTGAATATATATTATTTAATTCCTTTTCAACTATTATGCCGACCCGCTCATTATTTAAGCCTTAATTATCACTTAAGCCCTTCCTTATTTATTAATTAAACCATCTAATCACCTATGCATTAATTAACAAGTTTTACCCATTTTTCAATTTGGTCTTTTCTCTTAATTAATTATCGAAATATTAAAATTTTTAACGAAACCTTAATACAACCTTAATGACACTTCGTAAATATTTATAAAAATATTTACGGCTCGGTTTATAGAAACGACGCCTCGATATCTCATTTTTTAAAACCACTCGACTTTAGGATCAAACCATTTAAACTTAATAAATCGTTTATATAACATATATTATCATATCAAAATCCCTTTTAAAAATTATATTTTACTCGTAAATATTATATTTAATATTTACGAATTTATTCGTCGAATTTAGTGACCTAAAATTACTATTTCTAATATTATTAAAAAACGAGCAGTTACACTAAATGAATTGAGTTAAGTTTTTGGATTTCTTTTACACACTCAAACAACGTAGAATTGGGTGGACGTCAAAGCCGATATATTAGAAAGCACCATTATCGCTCTGCTGGCTTCTTTTATGCTTGCCTTAAAATGCCCAACACGATTGATTGGTTATAAAAATCTGAGGCTGTTTTATTGTTTATCCTTCATCATCTTAACCAATTGATTTATAAAAGGGGTAAACTACTAAAATAGTTATTTTTATTTGCTTTAGGTTATATTTTAATTATTTATATTCGAAATATTACGTTTTAGTTACTTATATTCTCATGTTGTAACATTTTAGTCAATAAGCCGGTTATTTCCGTCAATGGTATAATGGTAAGCTGATGTGGCATGTTAAATCATCATTTCAAATGAAAATTTTAGATTAAATTTTACAATTGATCCCTATACTTTTTTATTTGAGCAATTTAATTTTTTTCTTATAAGTTCTTTTAACTTTTATTTTTTTCCATTATTTTCTGCTTCTCCCTTCTTCATTTCTTTTGACGTAGTTTTTCTATATTTTCCATTTATTAAAACTAGTTCACAAGCTTGCCTCACTCGAAAAATTTAAATTGTTCAAAAAATAAAAATGTGTATGGACTAGTTTTAACAAATGAAAAATATAGAAAAATTACGATAAAAGAAATTGAGAAGAGAGGAAAACAGAGAGAGAAGCAGAAGAGAATGGAAAAAAAAAAGAAGTTAAAAGAACATAAAAGAAAAAATTAAATTGCTCAAAATGAAAAATATAAGGACCAATTATATAAATTAACCTAAAATTTTTACTTAAAATGATGATTTAACGTATTATCTTAGCTTATTGTTACATCGTTAACGGTAATTAACGGTTCAATGACTAAAATGTTACAACGCGATAACGTAAATGACGAAAATATAACATTTTAAATATAAGTAACTAAAATGTATAATGAGATAAACAAAAATAACTGTTTTGACAGAGGTAAAAGTCGAACATTTTATTTTTATTAATCGTGTTAAAGTTTTATTATCAAATTATTATAAATATATTTAAGTATTACAAACATTAAAATGGATAATTAACTCAACAAGTAACATGCAGTTGATGCCACCTTTTCTTGGCAAAAGAAGAGACAAAAAGAAACGAAGAGAAGGGCACGTGCAAAATTAGTTATTCTCGGCCGAGAAAATTTGAGTTCTGGCACAAGCCAAAAGCTTGTCTTGTCCAATCTGTTTACACTACTGTATGGTGAAGAAATAGAAGAAATCAAATTAACTTGGTTGGTTGGTTGGTTTTATCACACACATTTTTCAACAGTTGAGGAAAGTTTTGACTATCGACCAATGTTATTTATTTATTTTCCTATTAATAAAAAATAAAAAATTCCTGATTGGAGTTGATTGGTTGCAAGTAGTGTTGGGGATATGCATTGTTTAAAAATAATAAAAGAAAAGGTGTAAAATTCTATTTCAACACTCAAGAGAAAGCTGTAAACTGCCCACAGATCTGGTAGCTGCTGCAACTGTAAACAAGGGTTTGTCTTCTACTTGATGTAACATGTACTGTCATCGTTGTCTGAATTTTGATGTTTTTGTCCATATTCATTTCTAACTATTCAAGTTTGAAATTATGGTTCTTCATTAAAACATAAGTGGAAAGTGTCTTTTCACTTTCTGTGTCTTCTGGATAATGTAAACTTAGAAATCTTATGAGTGGAGAATGACAAAATAAAAATTAAACATTTTTATTTCCATTTTCTAATTTTATTTCTAGAAAAAGCTTTTATTTTTATTTTAAATAAAAATATAAAAAATGCTTTTAATAATTAAAACATGAAATCACGTTTAATCGCTATTATTCTATAATAAAAACATTATAAATAAAATAAAAGTTTTACACTTTATATGGTTTTGAATGACGGTAACAAATTTAATATTTGAAAAACAAAGAAAAAACATTTTTATATTTATATGAGGTTTAAACCAAACTCAATTAAGTTAAGGTTAAATCATTTTATTTTTACAAAATATTTTTAGTAAAAATAATGAAAATGTTTCTTTTATTATTTTATGATTTTCACATATTTTCATTTTCTAAAATTATTTTAAAATTTTCAATAAAGTGTTTTTCATTCTTCTATTTCCTAAAACCAAACAAATAACATATTTCTTACAATATAATATTATATTCAAAGACATGATGTCCTAAGATTTCACTTGAAAAATAAGTTAAAATTTATGTCATTAATGTTGATTCAGTTTGATTTTATTCTTTTAAAAATATTGAAAAAGATTATTGTAAATTAAAATTAAAAGTTTCAAATTATAATTGATGGGTGAGGATTTAATTGAATGAGACGAAAAATTTTAAATTAGTCTAGTTGATGAGTCTTATTTTATCATTTTAATTTAAATTAAAAAATTATAAATCGAACCAAGTGAAATAAAATTCAAATCGAGTAAAATTGAATAAATTTATTTAAGTGAAATTAAAAAAATAAACAAATCAAATTAAAATATTATTGACAATATAAATAAATTTCAAGCTATAACACATAAATATGTTACCATAATATTCTGAAATATTTGGAAAACAAAACAAAATAGAAATAAGAGGTTTTGAATTTATCATTTTGGAAAAGAATTATAATTTAATGTTGTTATAAATGGGTGAATTATCCAAAAATGCTTATTTTTAACCATAATTATTGGATCAGATCAATTTTTTCGAAATTAACAGGATTAAGTCCATATTTGAAAAACGCGTCCATTTGGATGTGTTTTTATTGGATATGGTTAGGCGTGTTCAAAATTAAGTTAAAATAGAATTAACCGATCGAACCGATCTAATTCGGTTAATCGAGAGGTTAATCAATCTAATTCAGTGGGAAGTTGGTTAATAATTTTTTGAAAGTTCAGTTATCAGTTAATTCTGTTTGAAATCGGGTAATTAATTGAATTAACTGAACTTAATAATTAATAATACAAATCATATGTAGTTTTAATTTGGTTAATTCGGTTAGATGAATATTATCAATTTATTATTATTTATATATTTTATACTTGTTTTAACCAAAAAAGCAAAAACATATAAATTTTGGTTAACCGAAATAATTTGGTTCGATTAATTTTTTTTGAAAAAGTTTCGATTTGGTTAACGGTTAAAGGATTAAAAAGTTCGGTTAATTCGGTTAATATTAATTCGGCTCGATTAACCGTTTGAACACCCCTATATATGGTATGAAAAGCTTCCAATTGGATGTGTTTTTAGCTTTGTCCAGATAGTTAAATGTTAGTGCTTTTATCATTGAGTCTCGGGTTCAATTCCTTTCTTACTCACATTTATATTTTTTATTTCATGTTACTTCAAACTTTTTAAATTTTTAATTATTTTTTTATCATATTAGTTCTTTAGTTTGATGGTTAGATTATTGCAATTACATCATTGAGTTTTGAGTTCGATTAATCTCCTACTTGTATTTATATTTTTATTTCATATTGTTTGAAGCTTTTTACATTTTAATTAATGTTTTTAACATATTAGTTCTTTCATTAGATGGTTAGATAGTTGTAATTACATAACCGATCTTGAGTTCAGTTCTTCTCGCATTTATATTTTTTATTTCATGTTGCTTCAAGCTTTTTTTTTTTTTACGTATTAGCTCTTTACGTTAGATGGTTAGATAATTGTAATTACATCCTTAAGTCTGAGGTTCCATTATTTTTATAAGCATATTAATGTATTTTTCATTTCATAATGTTTCAAACTTTCATAAAAAAAGCCATTTATCTTTAATCACTCATCATTAGGGAGCCTTTCATTAGGCCACCCACTTTTAGAGGGTTGCTTTTATTCCTCAAGGGGTGACCATTCTGGGATTATTGAGGACAAGTACAAATTTAACAAAGGGAATGTTAGAGCAAATCTTTCTTGATGACAACCGAAAAATAGCAAACTTGCCACCTAACAAACCTCACGAGCAAACTATATATCACCCAAAACATGATGATGAAAGGATCCTTTTCCCCAACTCTCAACTCCCTTAAACATGGTACAGCCTCCTCTCCTCCTTGGTCCTCTACTTACTCCAACTCTCTGTGTAATTCAAGTGAACCGAATTCATAATTATCACCATCGATTTCTCTTTATCTCTTCTTGATGATAACAAATGTTAACATTATTAAAAAAAAAAAATTGTATGCATTTATTTTTAATAATTTATAATAAAAAATCAATCAACTTTAAGCTGTTTGAGAGTCAAAAAGTGGAGCGTGGAAAAATGAGTGGTGGTGGGTGCTGTCTCTATTTTGAGGGCATCAAATTCTCTAGCATTTTACCAACCCAAATAAAGCACACGACTTTTGAAATTGGAGATAGATAGATTGATTGATTGGTGATGAGCATTTAGCCTTGTTCTTCAACTACTTGGGCTGGCTAATTCACGTGCTTAAAAATTATTTACATCACTTGCATTAGCTGTACTTTCATATATTCCATATTATGATTTGTAGAGAAAGTAATGGATAATAACATGGTTAGGAATCAACTGTTCTATCATCTGCATAAAGTAAATCAATTTCTACACTGAAAAATCAAAGCCCAATCTTTTTGACCTCTTCAATCACCTAAGGTTTGATTTTGAGCAATGACTCATGCAATGCTACACGTGTGGTGGTTGCACCTAGTTCTGTAACACTCAATATAAACTTCCTAATTTTGGAGTTAGGAAATATTTTCGAGTAAAATTTTTGAATTATAAGCATGGCTGATTTTATGAAACTACGTTAATTTCATTAATGAATGTATTTGAAGTAACATATTTTGAAGATCGGATAAAATTAAGTTAAGCAATTGAATCTTTTGAAATAAAGAATATTCTTACATTATTCGGTATAGATAAAATATATATATAAAAAAATATCTTATATTATTTTAATTTAAATGATGTATCTAAAAGTTTTTAAATTGATACAATATTTAGAACTACTCATAACCTATCCTAACTCTTAAAAAGTAGGATAAACACGCTTCAGCGCACTTGAACCCGCATTCTCTTACACGGATAACAATGTCAATACCAACCAAACTAATACTCAATCGACCATTATAATAATTTTAAATGATAGTTTTAAGGAGTTAATCCATACAATTACTCACAGGTTGGTATGTATTACTTATATTATTTATTTAATAAGATTGGTTTATATTATTGAAAAGGTGTGCTAATCATTTATTCTTGTTGTTCATATTACATTATAATTTTTAATATATTTTTATTCATATTATGTATAATTTATCACATGTATTGTACAAGGATAATGTAATTTAGTCTTTTGTTTTTACCACATTAATCTAAAACTTGGCAACTTTTTTTACTTTTAATCTATGCGATGATTTGACGCCTCGATATAGGTGATAATGCAACGTAATCTCCTCGTGTTACATCATCACATAATTCAAAATTGAAAAAAAATTACCAAATTCATGAATTAATGTGATAAAAAAATCTAGAATTCATGTTGAGAAAATTTATTAAATTCAAGAATTCAATGTTACCTTATCCAATTGTATATATAGTTTTATATTATGATTTTACTTTTAAAAAAAATCATTTTGGGTTAACTTTTATGTATTAATTCATGACATATTTTCTAAAATGTGTAAAATTAACTCAAAATTTAAAATTATTTTTGTTTGTTTTGTGTTGTTTAGGTTAATGTCTCAATAATTAGTTTATATAAAATTTTGTAATTAAGTTGATTTTATGCAATATTAATTATAACTATTAGAGCTTGATTCTAGATTTATTTAGATAAAAGATTATAATATTGAAATAACATAATTAAAATTAAATTAAATCATAAGTAATTATTTAAATCTTAATTTATATGTGGCATTAAAATAAATGAAAAGATAAATGTGAATGTAGAAAATCCTCTTATTCTATAAAACAAAATATGTGGACAAAGACACTACACCAAAATGACTTTTAGCGGCGTTTTTAGTGGCGTTTTAAATAAAACGCCGCAAATATTATACATTAGTGGCGTTTGAGGAAAACGCATAAAAAAACAATAATAGCGCGTTTATTAGCAAAACGCCGCAAAGGATATATTATGCGTTTATTCATAAACGCCGCTAAAAGTCGAGTTTTAGCGGCGCTTTTGGGAAAACGCCGCTAAAATCGATCTTTAAGCGGCTTTGGGGAAAACGCTAAAATCTGAGCTTTAATGCGCTTTTTGGAAAACGCCGCTAAAGTCTATCTTTAAGCGCTTTTGGAAAACGCCGCTAAAATCTGACTTTAGCGGCGCTTTTGGGAAAACGCCAAAAGTCTGATCTTTAGCGCGCTTTGGGAAAACGCCGCTAAAGTCGATCTTTAGCGGTGCTTTGGGGAAAACGCCGCTAAATTGACTTTAATGGCGCTTTTTGGAAAACGCCGCTAAAATCTATCTTTAGCGCTTTTGGAACGCCGCTAAAATCTGACTTTAAGCGGCGCTTTTGGAAAACGCTAAAATCTGAAACTAATGCGCTTTTGGAAAACCGCTAAAATCGATCTTTAATGGCTTTTGGGAAAACGCTAAAAGTTCGATCTTTAACGTTGCTTTGGGAAAACGCCGCTAAAGTCGATCTTTAACGACTTTGGGAAAACGCTAAAATCTGAGCATTAGCGTGCTTTTTCACAAACGCCGCTAAAATTTTTCATATTTTTCCTTTTTCTCGCTTTGAATTATATTTTATTTTGATACATTCACTTATAAGCTATGAGAAAGTTTCATTTTAGTTACTTAATTATGAGAAGTTACAAATTGTTAACTAAACAATATAGAAGTTTTCATTTAAGTTATAAATTAAGCTATTAAAATTGATTTAGGGTTTAATGTTTAGTATATTAATTTCATGGTTTAGGGTTTGTTATTTTGGTGTATGGGTTTAGTGTTTTAAAGTTTGTTGTTTGGGTTTATTGTATAGTGTTTAATATGTTAGTGTTTACTGATATTAAGGTTTAAGTGTTAGTGGTTAAGGGTTAAGGTTTAGGGTTAGGGTTAGGGGTTTAGAATGAAATGGTTAATGGATTAGGGTTTTAGGGTTAGGGTTTATGGTTTATGGTTTAAGGGTTTAGGGTTAGGGATTTGAGGGGAAATGGTTAATGTGTTAGGTTTCTAAGTTAGGGTTTATAATTTTAGTTTAGGATTTTAGGGTTTAGGGTTTATGGTTTAGGGTTTAGGGTGTTATCTATATGACCCAAAATCCCGAAATCGAAATCCCTCATGAGGGATTTATGGCTAATGTGTTAGATATTAAAATATATGTTTTGTACTACACTAACATTGGCTACATGAATTCCCAAAAAGTTGGTCTTGAATTGTGGTTTAGGGTTTGTAGTTTAGAGTAATTTAGGATTCGAGTTTTATGGTCTAGTATTTATCCTTGAGGTTTTACCTAACACATCGATCAAAATAAAAATTATACTATTTTTTCTTCTTCCAAAAGGGGAGGAGTGACATTATTGGATTTATCTCCAAGTCAACATCCATCATTGGATGGTGCCACTACCCACAACCTAGCTCTTTGTTAAATGAAAAAGAGAATTTTATGCAAAAACAAAGGTTTGCATGCTAAGCTTAGTGGCTAGCTACCATCTTCATTCCTTGGTTGATTTCATGGATAAGTTTGATTTAAAAAATAAAAATAAATTACATTCAAAATTATTAAATTATTAATAAATTTATATTTTAGTCATTCAATTTTATAAGTTACAAAATAGTTATCAATTATTTGAAAATTTTTATTTAAGTCATTGAAATGTTAAAATTATTATTTTATGACATTTTTGGTCACACTACTTGTACAAATTAAAAGTCTTCATTTGCTCGATATATTTGAGCATTTGATTCAATAAATAATAAATAAATTTTTCATAAAATGAAAAATAGAATTTAAATTCTCTTTTAAAAAGAAAAAAACCAATAAAATGGTCGAGTCTATTAATTTTATTAAAATCAATTTAATAATTATTTTTAAAATAATTTATTAATAAAAAGGTATCAAATTCAATAAAAGCTTAATATTTTTACCAAAATTTAAAAATAATATTTTGTCCCATTCTACAAGCGAAACATCGATGTATCTATAACAACATTCGTTGTCCCAAACCCCAAAAGTAAAAATGATACTCCATTGGATACGTGGACAGTCCAAAACATAGGGCGATTATAAAACGCGTTTCAACGAATACCCAATCAAATTAAATGCGTGAGGTACTTACGTCCTCGCCTACTACATAATCACGATAGCGATTGAAAAAGTAGGGTATTTTCACAATTCGGCTAAAATTAAAGGGCAAAGTATGCAAATAAAATAAAAGAAAGGCAAAAAGATTAAAAAACAATTTGTTTCATAAAAGATAGCGAAACTTCGGTGGAGAGTCTCTCTCCTTATTATTTTTTTTCCGATTGTTTCTTCCATCTTTTAGGGTTTAATTTTATTTTTTAATCTTGAAAATAATTTTGATAATTTTATGAAGCTTTTAGACATTTCATTTCAATAAATTTATCAAAAGATTTTCAAAAAGAAGAGAGACGAAAAAGATTCATAAATATTTGGATCAAAAAAGAAGAAGAAGTTGATTTGTTTTCTCGAGAAAATGGAGTCAAATTCATGGAGCTTTCGATTCTCCAATTCTTCTTCTTCTTCGTCGTCTTCATAAGGCGTCGTCAATCACGATCCGGTTAGTATATTTGTTTCGCTTTGTTTCTCTAAATTTTAGAAATGATTAGGACTAGTGATGAATTTTGAATTTTTTAAATGTTGTTTTTAGATCTGTTTCTAGGAGGAGGATATGAAGAAATTGATGGACATTACGTTCAGCGCATAGCGGAGATTACGCAAGGTGGGTCCAATTTGACATTTTCGATGTTGAGGAAAGAGTCATGAGAAGGAAATTTGCAGGCCCTTCTTGCGGGATCTTCATTTCTTCCTTCTCCCAATGTTGAAGCTGATCCATTATTATCTTCATTTATGTTTAGTCCTCCCACGGTGATGAGCCTTTAAGCTTGCAACCTCTTTCTATTGCCAAAGCAAGTGTGGTAAAGGAAAGTGGAAATAAAGAATTTCGGGAAGGTAAAAGTCTTTGGTGTCATTTATATTTGCTATATTAGTCCACTTGTTTCTTTGTTTGGTCCCCAAAATATGATCGCTTCTTGGTAGTCCACTATGCTCCTTTGATTTAGTGAACAACTTGGAGCAAAGTCACTACTGACTCGGAAATGTCATGGCTTAAGTTAATATGTTTTATTGTTATTATTCTTTCTCGTCATTAGGTAGATAATCTCTAAATCATAGTGGCTTGGGCGTTGTTTCTTCATTTTATTTTATGTGTATAGGATATGACATTCAAAACTCTCCAAATACGTAGAAAAGCTTTAAAAAAGGTGAACTTATCCATCTCGCATGATTTCCAAGTCCGAGTAACTTAGATCCCTACATCAATTGATGAACACATTAAACGTATTGGATGCATAGAGTCCGCTTGCTTTTTTCTGTTGGCATTCAATCTCGTAAGTTATTAACCGGTCCTAAGTTTCTAACGCTAGTTTATCTCGACAGAAGCCTCAACAATCCCAACCGCTTGGACAAGGATCACAAGGAGAAAGCTAGAAGGTGCGAGTTCATCCAAGGACCGTTGATGTCCACTTTTCTTGACGATAACTTATAAGTTGATTGGGGTGCATTTGTAGTGGTTATGCCAATATAATATTAGGTCCGAGAGAGTAAAGCATAAAGAAGACCTTCACCTACCTCGGAAAACGATGAAACCGGTTAGATCCCTAACTTTATATTCCTATTGTATTTAGAGCTTACATGCATAATGAAAAGATGGAAGAACTTTATCCTATATCTATGCTTTACTTTTATATACTATCGAAGATCCGAGTTTCTGATATATAGCCACGAATATGCATATGCATAATGTTCTAAGAAAGAGTTGCTTTTATATCTCATGTCAAATAATAATTGAATGTCCATGTCATTATCTGCAATAGGGTTTTGTCTTGGGTTGAAAAGTAGGGTTATCTTGTCTACACGAGTAGCGCCATTCATGTCAAGATTTTAAGCGAGCTATTGGGATTAGCTAACAACATTATAAAAGCGGAGGATCATATAAACTAAATCTCTAATTTTAGCATAGTAGAGGAATCAAAATCATAGTAAAGAGAGCAAACTCGTTTTAGGTTGTTAAAGGAGTGATCGATGAAGATTGTTTCAAAGAGAATTAGTAAATAAATTATCAAGGGAATGTCTTAGTTGAGATTTTGAGATGCATAAGCTCAAGATTAGGAAAAAAAAACAATAAAGTTGTATCAACCTACATGTTTGATATGCAATTTTGAGTTATATGTATGGGTTTTAAGAGTATGTTTTGGAATTGGGCTTTAATCATTTCCAAGCCCATTTTATAATTTTATTGGGGCATCAAAATTAAATGAAAGAGCCCTTTATTTGACCACATCCAATAATATTGGCACGTCCTTAAGCCGAGTCAAGATATTTGAGTTTCGCTTCGCTTTTATTGAAAACCCTAGACCTCCCAACGAGCAGCAGAGCCAGTTTCTCTGTCAATATCCGTAAATTCTAGATCTCCTTCACTCTTGGAACCGTTTTGGTTCATTATGGTCATCGTTCGCGCCATATTCATGGCGCTTTCTCAAGTTCTTTACTTCATCTTTGTTGTGCGCTTTGTTGTGGTTTGTTTTCTTTAGCGTAGTGGTTTGATCGTGTTATTGATAGATCCGTCGAAATCATGTGTTTGATTTGTAGAACTATCTTAATTCTTGTTTTCGATTGGCTATTGGTGGAGCCATTCTTGATTGCTTATTTTCACGATGTTGTCTATCGAATCCTTTATTAACTCACTTTTGTTTCTCTTGTTTGTTTTGGCTATAGTTTTCATAAATGTAGTTCATAATCGATTTCATTTTAATTTCGAAACAAGAAATGGTGTCACATTCAACGACTGGTTCTCTGCTTTGGCTTGAAGAAGTTTGGATGAGTATCTCCTTACTCGCAGCTTTCATCTCGGGTAATTTTAAAAACCATATTTTGATGAAATGTTCTATAGTTGTTAGGTTCTATCTTGTTTGGCTTAGGATTTTGTTTATATGTTTGTTTTTGTAGGTACCAAGCTTCAAAGGATGATATTACCGCTCACGCAGCTCTATCTGGTACCCCATCGCTCAGCTATGTTAATGTTTCTCGATGGTACAAACACATTGATGCCCTTTTGAGAATCTCGTGAGTTCTTTTTCCATTACTCTTATGCATAATTATAAGTTGAATAGGTGGGATTTGGATGGTTAATAGAAATGTAATGTTTGGTTTAGAGGTGCTTCGAAGAAGGGTGTGGTGTATTGTTGAGGATTTGCTCTCGCCGAGGTCATTGCCACTCCTCCATTCTGATTCCAAGGCAAGTTAATCTGGTGCTTATATGTTCTAATTTAGTAAAATCAAATGATTTGGTTATTTGCCGATCCATAAGTTGCTTGAATATTTTGTGCAATGCAGTTGCAATTCTTGAGGATGATGATGACGACGATGACGATGATGTAGATCTGTTGGTGAAGAGACCGAGGAGGAAAAGAAGGCAATGAAGAACGTCAACATTGTTAAGGCCTCCGCAAGAAGAAAGAATGTGAGTCCTTTAACAACAAGACTAATGCTTGTAAACTTTTTTGGTTCTAAGTTGACTGTTTTAACTTGGGATTTTATTCTTTGGTCTCAATTGGCAAGTCCTCCGTCTTGTTGGATATTAAACCATGGGACGATGAGACCGACATGAAGAAACTCAAGAAGCGATAGAAGTGTTCGATGGAAGGACCGCTTGGGGAGCATGTGAGTGGTTAAACTAATATTGTTTATATTGTATGCGATCAATGAGTATGTTCAGAGTTGTGACATTGTTGCATTCAACAAAATATGTAAGTATTTCAGATTCGAATTGATTTCGTTTTGTTTCATTCAATACTTTTGTGCTTGAAGGATGATATATGAAACAAATTTTGTATATTACATTTGGAACTTTCATCTTACCTTATTACACATGCCAAGACCGGATGAATGGACTAATGTATTTAATCCTGCATTCTCCTACTATGCATATTATCGCTATGCGAACCTTTACACCTTAAACAAGGTATGCATATTACTACATGCAATTCATTTCTTCTATGATGGAAAAAGGGATGATATTTTACTGGTTTCTTTAGTTTATGGTTAATAATCTTTCAATTCTAAGGTGCTTTAGTTTTCATCATCCGAAATATATGATACAATGCTAAGAAACATCCCTAGTCCGAAATTCCAAAACCTTGAGTTCATTTTACGCTCAAATGAAATCCAAATACAATTTTTCTTGAAGAGTAAAGCTAGAAACTTAGTCAAAAGAAATTAGAATCATTGTCATCGAATCCAGATGCATACTAGAAATGCTATACTTTGTAGATGTCTACTAGCTTGTGGACATTAGCACTAAATATATATCTGCTCAATTATTTTTTGTCTCACCACTTACAAAGGTATCATGCAATACAACTTGTTTGGATTGGGAAGCTTGACCTCTGAAATCAAGAACGTGTGCATACACTATCTTGGTACACTATGAACTTTAGCTTTTAAATCCCCATTTGTTGTAATTTGAAATGTTATCTGCTTGTAATTTCGTGTGCTAGCATCTAGGTGTTCAATCGACTATGCACTTACGGAAACTAATTGTCGATAAACGAAAAGAGTAGATACTTTAATTAAGTAATGGTGAATCAAAAGGAGCAAGCTATTCTTTTTACATATGTCTATGCATGCTTGTGTGGCCTTTTTTTTCATGTAAATCATCTTTCTTATATGGACAAATTTTATTTTAGTTTTTAATTTTTTACTTAACCTCTTGGTGGTTTCTTTATGTAGTCTTAATATGGTTATCTAAATTTAAGTGTTTCTTTTATTTGTATGTTCAAAGGACACGAAGGAGCTCCTTCAACTTCATGCTTTGGAGAATTACATGCACTCTTTCACGGGTTTTTGTTCAAATTGAGCTTATTGGACTGCAGTTCCACATCATAGGTTCGTCTTACCTTCGAGTTCTGCAGAAATTGTACTTTTGGTTTCTCTTTCTTGTAAGTGCAAAGCAAACTACTTGGTTTGGATGGGAATCAATTAAACCTTTACTTATTTTCTTTGCATTGGCTTTCTAAGCTTCTTTCATTACATAAATTGGCCCTCCGCCAATTATTTTTAATCTTGGCTTTCTTCTTTAAATCAAGATTAGATGCAACCACTATGTTTCTAGTATACTGAATACTTACCTTTGTGGCATGATTTATTCAACCGTGAGTCCAAAGGCATGTCAACCATCAAATTCACCACATTCCGGGAGGTACTTATGAAAGTTATATGCAACCTATCATGAATGTTTCAATTTTTGTGTGCCCTCATATTTTTAGTGTTTCAGTGGTGATATTGACCATCTTGTTGCGACATTTCTAATCGCTCATAATATTGCACATGGAATCAATTTGAAGAAATCGCTTTTTCTACAAGATCTTTATTATTTGGCACGTAAGAGCACATGGAAAGTCGGAAAGTTTGAAGAATGGGCCCATTCGTATTCTAGTGTTTTGTTTTGCCTAATTTGTATTTTCATCTAAGTTTGTATTGTATTTTACTATGAAGGTTTTTTCTTCTTCGATTTTAGCTATTTTTGGGTTCTCACAAATGGGTGTTTTACTAAAACACCTAGAACTTATTTGTTTTAGCTTTGAAAGCTTTGCTTAAGAAATGTTTTTTTCTTTCCTATGCTTTAATTATTTTGATGCTTGTATATTAACAAATAAGAAGAGAGATGGTTGCATCAAGATTTGGGGAGGATGAAACGGTGTTCGTCGATCTCGTCTCACAAGAGAAGACTTGGAATACTTGTTCATGGCATGAGATTTTACTTTTAAAATAGCACATGGGTTAGAGAGGGGAGATGCATCCGAGATTCCTATTGATATATCTGCTCGAGCAACATGCGGCTATTTGTGAAGTACGATCGATTGAAGCATTTTGCTCTAAGGGTAACCTAGTTTTTCTTTCTAAAAACATTAGTGGAATATTTTATGGGCATGAGGGCTATTGTTCCTCCTTTGATTGTTCATATCTTGACGTATAAGTGTTATTATTGAGATTTTCAATTATAGAAATATGTATTCTTCTATAATTTTCATTTTAATGTCTTCAAATTAAATTATACATTTTAATTGGATTTTGGTGATTTTATAATATTATAATTTTTTTATTTTTCATGACTTTTAGCGCGTTTTTGAAAACAAGCGCCGCTAAAAGTATAATAAAATTTTTATTTTTTCATGGTTTTTAGGCGTTTTAGAAAAAAGCGCTAAAAGTCATGTTTTTATGGCGTTTTAGAAAAAGCGCGCTAAAAGTCATGTTTTAAGCGCGTTTAGAAAAAAGCCGCTAAAAGTCGTCACCTTTAAGCGTTTTTAGAAAAAGCGTCGCTAAAAGTCATGTTTTTAGCGGCGTTTTAAGATAAAGCGTACCGCTTAAAAGTCATGTTTTAGCGGCGTTTTAGGATAAAGCGTCGCTAAAAATCTTGTTTTAGCGGCGTTTGAAATAAGCGCGCTAAAAGTCGCGACCTTTAGCGTTTTTAGAAAAAGCCGCTAAAAGTCATGTTTTTAGCGGCGTTTGTGTGAAGCGCCATTAAAGTCATGTTTTAAGCGGCGTTTTTTAAAACGCCATTAAAAGTCATGGTTTAGTGGCGTTTTCACAAAACGCCGCTTAAATTCTTGGCGCCACATTTAGCGGCGTTTTTGTAGCATTTTTCAAAGCGTAAGAAGCTTTCTATTAGTGGCGCTTAAAAACGCCGCTAAAAGCCTAAAAAAACGCCGCTAAAAGTCTGTTTTGCTGTAGTGGCAGGTGCAGGCTATGAATGGATGATTTTATATCATAAAGTTAAAACAAAATTATATCCCTTTCACATTGACTCCAGAGTAGACTCTTAACACTGATTGCCATTATGCTTTTTATTTCCATTGGCCTATACTTTTAGTAATTATTATACTTGGCCCCTCCCTCCCATCATCACCTCGTCTCGTTATGCTTCTTTTTTCCATTTTATTCTATTAAGGGTAAATTATACTAACAGTCACTCAACTTTAATGCAGTTAATAAAATGTCACTTTAACTTCAATTCAGTCACTTAACTTTTGAAAAATAACAAATTAGCTACTAACGTTATCGAAAAGTGATAAATCAATCACCCATTTAACATTTTCCGTCACAAGCTTAACGAAACAATTAATGTGACCAATTAACTTGTCACGTTGGAAACCCAATTAGCTGACGTGGCAGATTGACGTGGAGTTTACCCAAAATCAAGGCTCAGAATGGGAAAAAAGTTTTGGGGGAAAAAGAAAAAACTTGGAAAAGCTCTTTCTTTGATAGTGAAAATTGAAAATCGATGGTGAAAATGTTAAGCCTGCCATCAAAACAGTTGCTTGGGCTAACGTCAAGAGAGATCCCATCACAACCCATTCAGATTCTTCCACATCTTTACTATGAAAACATTATCGACCACTACAACAATCCTCGTAATGTCGGTTCCTTCAATAAGAATGACCCGAACATCAACACTAGTTTGGTCGGAGCTCCTGCTTGTGGCGATGTTATGAAGTTTCAAATCAAAGTCGACAACAAAACAACAAAACCAGCAAAAACAAAAATGCCAAATAGCAAGCATCCAAAATCAAACCAAAAAAAAAAAAACAATAATCCCAAATTGGTCTGCATCAAAAGAGAGAGGTAAAAAAAAACTAAAAAAGAAGATAATCAAAATAGAAGAAACCCACACCTATTTCGGGTTTTACGGGTGGGAAAACTCGGGCCACCAGTTTGATGATCTGAGCGGTCAAGAGTCATGGTTAGTCGAAGAAAAGCTGTGGTCAGAATATTGTGGTAATCCAATGGTGGACGGCAGAGATCCGTTGAAGCCTTGTTCAAAGCTTTAAGGTATTAATCTTGGGATTTTGAAGGCCTATTGAGAAATCTGAAGTGAGATTTGAGAGGCAAAGAGGAGCCATTTGGTATGAACGACAACGACTAGATTTAAGAAAAGAAAATAAAAAGAGAGAAGAAGAAGAAAAAAAAAAAGGCGGAGATTCAACGGACAGTAACAAATTAAGTGGTGACTCCACCTTGGAGGAACAAAACTGTAGTATGTCTCTATTTCTTCTCTTATTCTTTTCTACTGCCCAACTAAGGTTATGGGGCTATTTAAATGACAACTAACCTTCCAACTAGCCAATTAATGACAAAAAGGAGTCTATTACGTCTGTAATGAAAAATGGTTAAATGCTATTTAAATGCTAGTCACTTTTCTGTTACGTCTGTAATGAAAAATGGTTAAAAGGACAAGTTGAGTAGCTAGATTAAAACTAGAGTGATTATTTTGTCAGTTGTATCAAAATTAAGTGATTGTTGGTATAATTTGCCCATATTATCTTGTTAGGATTGAATTTAAAAGCAATGGAGTTATTAAGTCATTATGCATTTTTGGATCTAATCAACTCCATTCTTTTCCAAATGGTGGGTTTAAATAATCTAAAAATTGATATTAAACCTTCATTAGATAAATGTTGATTCTAGATTAGAAGCTAAATTTAGATTAGATAGTGTAAACAGTTACATTACCTGAAGATGTAGTGGAGTTAAATTATTTGCCAAAAGCACTGTAATCACTACTGAACTCTTTTGACCGGGAAGTTTCCTGTGTTTGTCTTAAAGTTTCAAACAACTTTTGAAAATTGATCCAAATTGCGCTTCATCTCTTGGGTTCAACACACTTCACCATCTTCCTCTGATGTAAGACCCCAGTAGCAAACCAGGACCCACTCCCACACCCGCCTTTTCTCCCTTAAAATATCCAAACGCTTTGCCGTCTTCCATGCCTCCCTCCTTCACTCTAAACAACGCAACAACATCCAATTACAACCACACTCCACTCTCCTCTAACCCAAACCATGTTTCTGGTATTCTTGCTCCTATTTTTGAATCCTCTGCCCTATGCCTTTGCTCTAAACCAGGAAGGTCTGTACCTGTTGCAGGTCAAGCAAAGCCTTTCCGACCCAACCAAGGCCCTCTCCTCCTGGAACCGCCGAGACGACACCCCTTGCAATTGGCAAGGTATTTCTTGCCACTACCCCACTGCCCGTGTTCAGTCTGTCGACCTTTCTGATTTCCAGCTCGTTGGGCCTTTCCCGCTTTTCCTCTGCCGTCTCCCTTTTCTTCGCTCCATCTCTCTCGCCAATAATTCCATCAACTCTTCCCTACCCCTTGATCTTTCCACCTGTCAAAATCTAACCACCCTCGATCTCTCCCAGAATCTCCTTGTTGGCTCTCTCCCTCCCTCCCTCCCCAATATTCCCACCCTCGAAAATCTAACCCTTTACGGGAACAACTTCTCTGGCGAAATTCCCGCGACTTTCGGACAATTCCAACGGCTCCGGTGTCTCAACTTGGCGGGAAATCTCCTCGACGCCACCATTCCTGCTATTTTGGGTAATATTTCCACTCTCAAAGAACTGGATCTCGCTTATAACCCTTTTTCTCCCTCTCATATACCGAGCGAACTAGGTAACTTAACGAACCTTGAGCAGCTTTTTCTTGCCGGCTGTAACCTGGTGGGCCAAATTCCGTCGAGTTTCGGTCGGTTGGTTAGCCTCCGAAACCTTGATTTGTCCCTTAACCAGCTCTCTGGATCCATCCCTAGTTCAATTTCCCAGTTGAAAAGCATAGAGCAAATTGAGTTATATAACAACTCTCTATCAGGCGAGTTGCCGTTAAATATGGGGAATTTAACTACGTTGAAGCGATTCGACGCGGCTATGAACGAGTTAACTGGCACAATTCCAACCGGTTTATGCGGTTTACAGCTTGAGTCATTGAATCTTTATAATAACCGGCTTGAAGGGACTTTACCAGAGAGCATAACTGTGTCGAAAAAGTTGCAAGAGCTGAAACTGTTCAACAACAAACTCAGCGGACCATTACCGAGTCAACTTGGTGTAAACTCGCCACTACAAAGTTTGGATGTCTCTTATAATCAGTTTTCTGGCGAAATTCCAGAGAATTTGTGCGCAAAGGGGCAGTTAGGGGATATTATTCTGATTTTCAATTCATTTTCGGGCGAAATTCCGGAAAGTCTAGGAAAATGCCAGAGCTTGGGCCGGGTTCGGTTCAAGCACAACCGTTTCTCGGGTCGGGTTCCAGACGGGTTCTGGGGGCTACCCAGAGTATTTTTACTCGAGCTTGCTGAAAATTCCTTTAGTGGGGAAATTTCAAAGTCGATTTCAAGTGCTCATAATCTGTCTATTCTGTCAATTTCCAACAACCGTTTTTCCGGGTCGTTACCTGATGAAATCGGGTCCTTGGAGACACTGGTAGAGATGTCTGCTAGTGGAAACGAGTTCACCGGTCACATTCCTCTATCATTGGTAAAACTGAAGCAGTTGGTCAGGCTTGATCTCAGTGAAAATGAGATTGATGGAAGAATCCCCGAAGGAATTAAGGAATGTATGAGTTTGAATGAGTTAAATTTGGCTAACAATAGGCTATCCGGTAGTATTCCTGGTGATATTGGTAGCTTGCCTGTACTTAATTATCTTGATCTTTCAAGTAACTCATTTTCCGGGAAAGTCCCAATTGAGTTGCAGAATTTAAAGCTGAACGTGTTTAATTTGTCGAATAATCAGCTTTCAGGAGAGCTCCCTCCCTTTTATGCCAAGGAAAATTACAAGAATAGCTTCTTGGGTAATCCCGGATTATGTGGTGACTTGGAAGGTCTTTGTCCGAAGATAAGTCGATCTAAGAACCAAACCAATATGTGGATTCTTAGATCCATTTTTGTACTGGCTGGCTTGGTTTTTGTTGTAGGGGTTGTTTGGTTCTTCATGAAGTACCGGAGTTTCAAAAAGAACAAGAAAAGAGCTACTGTAACGAAGTGGAGATCATTTCATAAGATTGGTTTTAGTGAATACGAGATTGCAGATTGCCTCAAGGAAGAGAATGTGATAGGAAGTGGAGGTTCTGGCAAAGTTTACAAAGTTGTGCTGAGCAATGGTGATGCAGTAGCTGTGAAGAAACTCAGTGGAGTTAAGAAAGAAGATTCTTTGAGTACGGCCGATATGGAGAGAGATGAGTTTGAAACTGAAGTTGAAATGCTGGGAAAAATTAGACACAAGAATATAGTGAGACTGTGGTGTTGTTGCATTACAGGAGATGACAAACTTTTAGTTTATGAGTATATGCCGAATGGGAGCTTGGGGGATTTGTTGCATAGCAGCAAGGGGGGCTTGTTAGATTGGCCCACTAGGTATAAGATTGCTTTAGATGCAGCTGAGGGATTATCCTATTTGCATCATGATTGTGTTCCTCCAATTGTTCATCGGGATGTGAAATCAAACAATATATTGTTAGACCACGAATTCGGTGCCAGAGTTGCGGATTTTGGAGTTGCTAAGATTGTTAAAGGAGTTGGGAAAGGTGCTGAATCAATGTCTGTGATTGCAGGCTCGTGTGGTTACATTGCACCAGGTTTGTTCCTTCTTGATGCTTATTTATATTAATTCCCCCTTTTCATTTAGAATATACAATACTTGTGTTGATTGGTTAAGCTTAGACATGGATAAGTGGCTACATTGGCCTGTTAACATGAACTTAGTAATCTGTCCTGTAAGATCTATATTACCTCTTATTATTCAGTTTGTTTTCATTTGCATGCAGAGTATGCATATACCCTAAGAGTGAATGAGAAGAGTGATATCTACAGCTTTGGAGTTGTCATCTTAGAGTTGGTTACCGGTAAACCCCCTACCGATCCGGAGTTTGGAGAGAAAGACATGGTGAAATGGGTCTGTGCTACCTACAACCAAAAGGGAGTGGATCAGGTAATTGACCCGAGACTGGACTCTACGTACAAGGAAGAAATTTGCAGGGTACTCGATATTGGTATCCTTTGCACTGATGCTCTTCCCATTAACCGCCTGTCAATGCGGAAGGTGGTCAAATTGTTGCAAGAAGCTGGTGGGGAGAACAAACTCAAGGCCAGTCAGGATGGAAACCTTTCACCGTATTACTGCTGCTACGAGGAAGCCTCTGATCAAGCTAGTCTAGTCTAGTTTAGTGTAGCTTTAAGTAGTTCAAATCTTCAAGTGAATCACACTAAATTTAAACTTTCAATTTCTTCAAGCTGGTGGGTTTCCTGGGGTAGTGGGAATGGTGCAGTAACAAGAGAGGTGCCCGCTTTGACAAGTGTACCAAGTAGTTAGGCCTACCTTAGAGCAGCCTTGTGTAGGACAATTGTACAAATAGTGTGTGAAAATTTTGAAAATGATCCAAAAGGATCAAAGCATGAGTCAGAGTGGCTTTCATTTTGAATCATTCCTCTTCCCCGTTGTTTTAAAATGCTTGGCAGCCATGGTTTCAAGTATAGCTCTGCTGGTTGAGTGGAAGGATAGGTTAGCTGTAAGCAAATAGAAGATAGCAGTGTGGTCAAACCGCAGTTGCCGCCCTTCATAAGTGAATTGGGCCCTTTGTTATTCTCCTTCATGGCTGTGGTTGTCACAAGAAAATGATAGGATGCCTTCTAAAATTTTGACAGTACACGTTTCGAATGAAGGATGGACCCAACCAAGGCCTGTATCAGTGTCTTGGACTGCTTGGGGTTTGCGAAGAAGTCTACTGATGGTGAGAGCGACATTGCATGGACATTTGGTTATTGTAGGTCTGCCTCATTTATTAACTTTATAAATCAATAAAGTAGCTGATTTCATTCCAACCATGGTGGTGGTAGTCAATATTTTCATATAAACAAAGACTTGCTCATAATTTTCTACATTGTTTTTTGTAGAATATTTATTTGGTGTCTCTACATTGGATCCACAATTAATTGTTAGGCATATCCTGAGTAGGTAAATGTAGTTCAGAATTGCTACCTAATTCTCACCATAAATTGCAGAAGAGATTTATTAATTTTTTTTTTTTTTGTAAAATGTTCCTATGGTTTCATTAACATGATTTGGACACCCTAATAATTTTCATAATTTTAAATTTTTATACAATTCTTTAAAACATCTTTTGCTCATGTGAATCATTACATTAGCATAATAATAATATTCTAATCAATTATTAACAATCTTTCGTTAGTTAAAAAATTTAATTGATGTATTTTTTAGTCTAGTGTTTCTTTTGTAACGGTTTTATATATATTTTATTTTGGTAAGTTTGAAAAAGTTATTGAGCAAAAAATTAAAGCCGTTTAAAGCCGTTCAAACCTTGAATTGTAAGTTTGCAATGTATATTTTATTATATAATTTATAACACAAAAAGTTAAATCTATATTAATATATAATATTATAAAGCATTAAAATTCTAAGAATATAAACATTTTCAAAAATTTGAAAATTAATATGGGTAAACTTAAAGTGAGATTTGACAGATCATTTACAAATATAAACGAGCTTAAATAAAATTTAAAGCCCATATTTTATAATAGACTGAATTTAAACAAGTATAAAATATGTTAATATCACTTACACCACCTCAAACTCACTCAACCTAGCCCCTAAACATCTTTAGTAACATATACCTAAAGACGTTCATAGGCCACCTAGCACAACCCTTCGTAACAGTTTACATTAATAAAAACTTAAATAATAGTGACTTGAAACAACTTTTAAGAGGATAAAAGATTAAAAATACTCTTTGTTTAATAATTTTTTTTTTTTTTTAGTTTATGAATAAGCAAATATTTTCATTGGGAATGCAATATCCGTTTTTCTTGTACGGTGTACTATTACACAAATAATCCATCATATGGTTCTTTTTATAAGTTTTCTATGAAAGAGTTTAAATTAACATTGGCTTAGTGAAATCCAGGTTCAAGAATGGTGAAATAGGAACCTGCAATCAAATATTCCTTTCAATACTCTGCATAGTCCATCTTAAATTAGCCTCCACAAATGCATTTCTGGGTAGCCCCGCATCCATTTATCTATTTAAGAAGCATCAAAGTGATATGCAACGCCCATGCTACACAAATTGAATTCAAATTCACGAAACTCAGATTTGTAGAACGGAAAAAAGTGAAAGAAATAAAAACGAAAAGAAGCTTGATGTGAAAGAAAAATAGAAATCAATTAACAGCAGGAACACGTATACCAACCGAGCATAAGTGAAGGGCACAAAATTGAGTTTCAGAAGGTTCAACAACCAATAGAATAAGAAAGCTTGACCCTACCTGCTTTTAAGCAAACTTTGCTTGAAATAGAGTTCCCAATATGGTATAAAATTTGCTAAAGGGGTACCCCAGAAAGGTCCCAAGCCTTGCTGCTGGGCTGAAACACATCATACACCTGGCACAGATAAGAGACAGGTCGAGTAGTAACATCCGGGTATCACTGGTCATAATTATTAAAAGATGCTGTTGCATTTTAACTATGATATGAATATTGGATGTTACTATATGTTTGACATGGTAATGTTCAATCCTTTTAAAAGGTTCTGTATACGTTTGAAAGATTATATCTTATATCTATATAACCTGAATATAAGTTCGTTCAAACAAGAATACACGAGTACTTTAAAAGAACATATATGGTTGGGAGTTACGCACCCTGAAAAAGTCTGGTACGGTCTTATCTCTCGACTCTACCAAAAGCTCTAGATCTAGGGAGAGAGTGAGAGTGCTTCAAAGTGCAATAGCAGGCAAAAACAAAGTAATTAAAAAGTAAGCACAAGGTTGGACTAGACTCCATTACCTATAGCATATAGATCATTTATGGGAGAGAATGCTACCATTTGAACTAACTGTTAGTAAAATAGGGTGATAAAACCCTGATCAAGAACAACGCCGGGCTTGTTGAAGATCTGACCTCTCATAGTGCTTAAACAGGTGAACCGTAACAAACAATTAGACTTGACCAATGACTTATGACATAGAAGCATTCTTCAGTCATCATGCCTTACTCAATTTACTTGTATTCACCAAACAAAATTCAGTGCAGGAACTGGCATAATTAAATAACAAGATCAAGTGAAGATTGCAAAAGACAACATTTCAATCCAAGCCCACAATTTTGCAGCAAACAGGCTAAGCAACAATGACTACAAGTTCAATTATATCCTTATATTGGCATTCGCTATAGAAAAATGGAGAATTTCCATACCCAATTGCCAAACTTCGTTAGTATATATATAATCGATCCAAAACTTACCCTGCTAATTGTTATTGTTCTTCTTCTTTCTGAAAACATAAACATCGGTCTCCTCATAAGCATAATCAGGGTGCAAATCCTGATGAGGAACCTTTTCGATCTCGAAAACCTTTTCACACGTTTCCCAAAACAACTTATCAGCTTCCGGTGACCTCAGCTGGTACCCTAACAGAATCACCCCATCGTCGGAAACTAACGCCTCCATAGCCCCAACTAAATGACCCACCGATTCCTCGATGTAGACTACATCTGCCGCGATCACCACATCGAACGGAGGATTAACGCCCCTGATCTGATCCTTGTTGTTCCAATAAAGAATCGAGGTCTTCATGTTCTTACCCAGAACGGGTTTATTACGTTTGAGGTTATGCTTGAGCGCAGGCATAACAGGGGATATATCGGTGAGGATGATGTCTTGGAGACCCAATAGGTGGAAAGCCATTCCAGCAGCTCCACAACCAGTTCCCAATTCGATGGCGCGACGAGGGCGGGTGTGAAAATCAAGGAGGTCGTAATAAGGGTTATCGGTGGTGGTGGTGGTGGGCGAAGATGGTGCCCAGCGCTCTACGAATTTGGCTAGAACCAAAGAACAAGGCCAGACGGAGGTACCAACGTGGAAGGAGCCATTGTCTTGATGGATAGAGAGTTGGGAATCGCGCACTTGAAGCTGTATCACCGGTGAGTCCGTGAATTTCATATTTGCTTCGATCTCTGCTTCAATTCAGTGAGTCTGAAAGGTTTAATTTTGGTGTTTGAATATGATAGGGCTCGGTGGGGGTTTAAGCTTCTTCATTAATTGTGTTAGGTTTGTGACCCAATCCAATAGGATTGATGTTGGGCTCAATCTCCTATTCGAAGAGAAACAATATGATTTCCAGCAATGGCTACTTTTTCAATGGTCTTAAGGGGGGTGATTGAAAAAGTGTAAAGTGTTTTGCTGTTGAGCACACAACCTTCTTTCTCTCTTTTTTTTTCTTGGCTTTTACCTAAAGAAAAATGAACACCCATTTTCACTTTGCTATGCTATCATATCATGTAGTATGTCATTACCAGAATCAACTCCTTTTCTTTTTACCTGCCTTTTTTCTCCCCTTTGAACTTGCTCAGAAAACAAGAAATCATCATCTTAATGCATTTGTATCTCTTTACTGCAAAATCTGAGCAAGTAATGAGCAAAATAGTTCATTCCTTAAATGCTTATTTTGGTTTTATGTTTATAAGGTATAATAACAAAATTAATCCTTAATTTTTATACTTTTATTCGATTTTACCCTTCAATATTTCATTGCCCATATAAAACTATTTTTTCTCATATGTTGTGGTAGCAAATAATTCAAAAATTATTAAAAATTAAAAGAAAGCTAAAAATTATAAATGAAAATTATAGTTTCAAAACTATGAAAATAGATATTAAAAATTAAAGTATTGAAAACATAAAGGATGACAAGGTTTGGACCTGATGTCATTTAAGCACCAGACACGAGCTCTAACCACTATTTCAAGCAAGTCTTGGCAAAATTAAACAATTTGGGATATATTTTTAGAAATTTTAACCTTTTTAAAAAAAAAAAATTGAACAGCTATATTTTTATAATTTTTATGTATGATTTTTTTTAAAAATTATTTGCTGATATAGTAAATAAGATAAAATAGTGCCATGTCAACAATAAAAAGTTGAGGGTCAATTTATCCAAGAGTAGGTGTGAAATTGAATAAAAAAGTAAAGATCAAGGGCTAAATTTACTATTATTCCTTATACAAAAACACTAAAATAAGTAATTAGTAGTACTCACTCTTCTAATGTACAAAGATTAGTTAACTCACTTTATCAATAATATAAAAGGATTAATTTAGTCGACCAAAATGGTTGTGGCATAAAATAAAAGATGGTTAGCCTAGAGTCATTAGCGCCACAACTCTTTTAACTTTCTCTAAACCTAGTATAATTAATGAATTAATTTATAGGTTTTTTGGGGTAGAAGAAAGTATATTTTTAGCCATTGACTTATTACTGAAGTTATGAAGAAAAGAAGATAATGAGTCAGCTGGATTTTGAACCTTCATACTTTTTGTTTTAATGGAAATGCAAAAGTTGTTATTGAGAAGAGTGAAACTTTCATCAACTCATCTCTCTGGTCAATCATTCTCTATCCCAAACCAACTTCGTAGAACCATCATTTCCCCACCTACCTATACACTTGTTCAATGCTTGACACAAACCATTCCAAATTCAATTTGTTTCTATCCAACCCTTTCTTTAACAATCTTACTCCCCGATTATGACTTTCTATCAAATAAAAGATGTATAATTAATGTGTGCATTATTACTTTTACATAATTAATTATGAAGTTCATTAATCTAATAAGTTCAATTAAATCAATATGAATAATCATTAACTTATCATGAGTTATTAAATTCAAATAATCAATTTATAAGTTGATATATAATGTTTCAAATTCATAATTTATGGAATTGATATATTTAATTCAACTCATTCAAGGTTATTTTCATTTAATAAAATATGATTAATAGATTTTTTTCATGTGAAATTTCAACATTTTATTAAAACAATATTTTAATTAATAAATTATAATCAATAGACTTGCTTATATGAAATAATTATAATTTATAGAAAATTAATTTAATAATTATTGTTATAAGTGAAAAGTTGTCATAAAAATTAATTTTATTAAAAATTGATTATTATAATAAAATGGTGTTACTCTACAAATATGTAAAAATGGAATATGTGGTAACTTGAGAAGGTAAGCAATAGAGGTCCAAATAATATGGGGCCACAATACTATATATTATCAAGTATCAATATCCTGTTAGAGTCAAATAAGCCACAAAGTTAAACTCTTATCCATTGTCCACTTGTTTTCCATGTCTGGCTGACCCCATTCTATTGTGATGATCGGGAGAAAAAAAGCAGACAAAAGCACGAGGAATGGTGCACGCTTGATGACAATTTTATTCTTTTCCCTTATATATGAATATGACTCTTCCCCTAGCTCAAGTTTTGGGACATTGGGTTTTTTCTGCTGCAATCTACCCTTGTTTATCGTTTTGCTTCAATTTTTAGTGACACTTTAAATCAACATTTGAGTCTGAATCTCTTGATTTATGATTTGTACGTATCATTTTCTGTTTTCCATAAAATCCATAATATGCTCTCAAAGATATAATTTTAAATATAAATTACAATTACTGGGAAAAAAATATTGAAGCTTTTAATTAATGCCCTTCTTTCCATTTGTTTTTGCATGTTATAGTGGTAATCTTGACGAGGGAAAAGCTATAATACACTGTACACATGCATGGTTTGATGAGGGGAAAAGCTACATTATATTATTTCCAATTAACAGTTCATAGCTTCTTGTTTGTATTAGGTAGAATAATGAAAGCTTTTATTTTATGGATACGTAATTACTTTTATAAAATCTAGTATGACAGGACAACAACAACCATAGAGATGAAACAATTAATGCAATAATGGAGCTCCAAAGTTTTTTTTTTTTGCTTTGCTTTGCTTTCCCCCCACTACTTCATATCCCCTTTTATCAAAGTTAAAAAAAAAAAAAATAAAGGCATAATTTTTAAAAGGGATTGTTGGGCTCTCAAAGGTTGAAGAGAATATGCATGGATCTCATTATCCTTAATCTCTTGAATAATTCCCCTAGGAGCACTGTTAACCTCTGCAACTTTTCTTCTTTGCAAAGTCATTATATCGTCTCTCCCTTTTCATCTTTAACTCCACTTTTATTATCCATCACCCAAGCTTTCCATAACGAGAAATAGGTAAATTTCTGCTCATTTTTCATATCCATCCATTGATTGAAGATGGGTGACAGATGGCCTGCTGTACTCCCACACCCAAAAAATCCCTTGTTTGTCCTCCCCCACTTTCTTCATTCTGCAAGTACCGGCGTTTTGCAGGGTACATTTGCAATCGATTCAACGTGGAAATATCGTTTGCCGAATTTTCCATGTCACATCCTAGGGTAGTCGTTTGTGTGTTTGACACATACAGATCATTGTACTTGCTCCCATCTTGAACTTGACTGTTGCTACACTTGGTCCCAAAGCTTCCTAGGAATGAAGTGTCAGTTGAAGTGGCACCAATTTGGGCAGCTTTTTGTAATAAAGCTGTGGCAGACATACTGAAAGATGGGGTTTGCTGAGACTCATGTTGGGTGCTAAATAATGAAGGAATACTCACAAGTTGAGTTCCATTTTCCTTGACATTATTGTTCAAAGGAAGTGAAGTGCTGGTTAGCTGATCTTCAACATTACCGGATGAGGCCTTGTTGCCAAACACCCAGTTTAACTGATAATCTGATGCCGGAGGATTCGATGTCGAAACCAGGGGATCGCTGTACATGGATCCCGAATTCAAAGAACCAAATTGTTGAATCTCTTGGAGACTTTTGCCAATTGAATCATGGCCCTGAGGTGCTTGGCCCATCCACAAGGAAAAACCACGTCTAGTTTGATCTATGGTTTCATCATTGCTTGAAATAGTTTTGAAGATAGAGGGAAAATGTTGTGACATCCCAGTATCTAATGGATTCCCCAAAAGTTGGTAACTGAAATTGGTAGTGGCCAAGCTGTGCATGCTGGAAGCTGCATTTACTCTAGCTGTTTCCTCAGCCAAAGCATCACAGAAAGCCCTATGCGTGATGAAGCTATCTCTTCTGCTCAACGAAAAAGTTCATACAGTCCATGCATCAATTAATAAAAATATATTTCAGTAAATACGAAATGACAATATGTTCTTTGTCTTTACTTCCACTTTTTATTATCTCAACTCCTAGCTATAGTTGAAGAGAGGGTCAGAGGGCGGTGTTTGTTTAGCCTATCACTCGGTCAAAAACTATAAGAACCACAAAGATGAATTAGGTATAGTAAAGGATTACCTTGAAAATAGAGTACCACAATCGCATTTGTACTCCCTGGTGCCGCAGGTCTTTGAGTGAGCTTTCCAATCTGACTGCACAGCGTATCGCTTTGAACACTTCTCACACTTCCACTTCTTCTCCCCGTGCTTCCGGTAAAAGTGTTTCTTTATGCCAGTCAGATCCCCGAGAGCCCTGGAAGGATGGTGATGGACGCAGGTCTTTTCAGGGCACACATATACCCGCTTTCTCACTTCCTTTGTAGTCCTTTGCTTCAACTTCCATGGAAGGTTATGGCCTCGCCTATGGAGTTGAAGGTTTTGGTCTCTTTGGAAACCCTTGCCGCATATTTCACACAAAAACCTGTTGGTTGCCATCAGAGTCTTTGGGGACAAAGCTATCACTTCAGCTTCAGGATCTGGTACAGTAGTTAGCTTGATTAATTACTTTGATTATGTAACATAAATACACCCATGAGACCACAAAGAAAGAGGAAACTATATATACTTGCCTGGTGTTCCTGGTAGGTTTCTCTTCCTCTTTGCAACAGGAGGATTATTGGATCCAGGTACAGGATTCTGCATAAAACCATTTGAAACCGGTTCTTCTGCCATCGTCTCTAGCATCTATGTTGTTAAAGCTTATAGAACAAAAAAAAAAAACCCAGAAAAGTTAACCAAAAAATGGAGTGTTTATATTAATGTGGTGATTAAGAGAAAACTCATGAAGAGACAGCTCGGTGTTTGGTTATGGTTTCTCAACCCTAACAACATAAACTGATATATGCAAAGGAATGGATCTCCTCTCTCTTTCTCTCTCAAATATGCACTGATTTAATTATAATTACTCACTTTTGGGTGGAATATAATACTAATATATAACATATTATTTTTTAATGAGAGGCGGTGAAAAGTTAAAGTTGGGAGGTAAGGAAGGAGGTTGAAGAAAGAGAGAGAGAGAGAGAGAAGCCCAAAGGTGCATAATGACACATATGATGAGGTCCGTAGAAAGCTAGTCTCCATGCTTTTTCCATTTGGAATGATTATCTCATAATTTGTATGCTTTTTCGTTTTACCATTTTTCTATTCTCTGCTGCCTTCCAACCTGCAATTTTTTATTTCTATTTCCCTATATGTAAAATAAATCAAAGGTACTACTATTTATGCAGTTCCAAATCTTCTGAAAAACCAAGCTTGAGCAAATGTTTGAGAACCAATCCTTTGTCTGTAAGCACCACTCAATTATATTTTACCATGAGCCATATAAATTATATGAGAATTAGTAGTAACACTATCATCTCCTATATTAAAATTCAAATTATATTATATTTTATTTTATTTATTTAAAAATAAATAAATAAATTTTTATATTATATTAAAGACCAAATAAATTATTTATTTTTACCGTTAAAAATTAATTATTGCATATCAACATGAAGGAAACTTAACACGCAATGTGTTACTTTCTAGTTATCCCACCAACCATTCTAATTTTTTACCTAGTGATATGAGATGAGTAGCTTTGTCTTGAATTAAGTAAAAGCTTTTCCTTTAAAGTTAAAAAGAAAAGCATAGTGAAAAGGTTTTTGATTTATAATGAAATTCTAAAACAAAAAGCGAGTTGGTTGGGGATACAATGGTCCACTTATGATCACCGACTTATTTAAGCAATTTTCCATTAAACAATAATAAAATTATATATGTGCTGTTTCCGTCAAAAAGATGAATTTAACAAGAGACCCTAAATGAAATGACTTCCAAAAAGAGATGCCAAACTTGTCATCAACCCTTCATTTTTTTGTTCCTCATTTTCCACGAAAACTAAAAATCTCTTCTTCTTTTTTCCAGTCCTTGGATTTAGCTAAAATTGGAGCCATTTGCCCTTGTTTTAGTCTGACTCAAATAATTCATCATTGGTAACTTTATATTATACACTTTTTAGCTTACATGTAGCTTTGCTTTTCATTTGATGGTTTCTTTTGGTTCAAGTTTCAGGCCATCCATCCATTGGGTGGCATAGGATTTTGGGACTATGGATGTATTGCATGCACTTTATTTAGTATGAAGAAAGTATTTTCTTGTATACCATATTTAAAATCCAACCTACATGTCTAATCATATCTACTCTTACATTATTTTCAGATATTGTCTTTTCCACCCAAAATTAGAAATAGAGAATTTTAATTTTGCATCCCCATAGTATGATCCAATCCTAACTCAATACTTCATTTAGCTACATATTTAAAATAGCATATTAAACCTAATAAATGGCCTCCCCTTTGGAAATATATATATATATATATATATGTAAGTGTTGCAACGCTTTTATTTAACCCCACAAATTTTTTCTGAAAATTCTGATTAATTTTTAAAGGATGAAATTGAAAATTTGGGATGGGAATGAGTAGTAGATAATAATAAAAAAAGAAAAAAACTGCAGTATTATAAAATGAAGAAGAGGGACAGAGAGCAGTGAATATTTGGAAGGGAGAGCAGTGGTCAACTTGTGGGCTGACTTTTTCTTTTTATCATAATTATGTAATCATGTTATGTGATAGCATCCTGTCTTTATTTAGTATAAAAGTTTTGGAGTTTAGCTGTTGAACCGTGGCGGCACCAGAATATTCTCTCCTTCTCCAACACCCCCTATCCTTCTTAAAATAAACCTAATGCTTCAACTTTCAAGGTTTCATCCATTCATAGATTCCTATTCAAACATCTCTTGGTTTGTGTTTACAAAATAAAGAAGAAAATAAAACCTGACAAGTTTATGTTAATTAGAAAACCACATATAGACAGGGTTCTTGAAATGTTTGGGGAAGACCAAAATGTTGTAACCAAGGCCAAGCTGGGCACCTCCTCCTTTTTTGAACTTTGAAAATCAAGGTCATGACATTAATTCATGCAATCATCCATATGCTTCCCCTACTTCGAGGCATGCATATGACTCTTTATAACCACTTGCATTCTTCTTCTTTTTCATTTGCATCCTCTTCAATTTTTATTTTTATTTTGCATCATGGTGCACAATTTTGGAGCATTCAACATATCATATTTGACGATAAAAGTATCATCAAGGACTTAAATTGCATTTTATCTTTTCAACCGGTAAATAATTTATTGTACTATTAAAAGCTGACCAGTCTGACAAAATAACCAGCAAGTGATACTTGACATGTACATGGATTAGTTTTAAACAACAGAAATTGATGGAATTTTTAATAGAACTATAAATTTGCTTTTTGATCCCCAATTTTTTAAGTAGAATGTACAAAATACAATCTAACTCTTAAATACGAGAGATTTCATAATACTATTACCCATATCTGATTTGTGATTTTAGGAAGAAATTTATGGAGGGGTAATTAAGTTAAACTTTAGAAAATAAATAAAAATATGATACACTTGGCAGATTGGATCTAAGAATCCATTACAGAATTCCACATGCTTTGGCTTATAAAAAGTTGGAGAATATATGCCTTTTTTCCCCCCAAACACAGTTTTCTTTTCTTATCATTTATTTATTTATTTTCTTCTTTCTCTTTATATATATATATATATATATATATATATATCAACCTAGATGGTCTCCTTACATTTAATCTAGCCTCTTTATAACACAAATATCTGAATATTCTTGGATGCTTAGTGGCTGCTACTTTATGTTATCATAATTTGAAACAGCTAGAATAATCTCCAATACAAGTCCTTTTTATAAAATTTTAATTAAAACTTATATACTCCAATGACATCAATAATCAAATTAAGATGATTTATTTTAATTTATACTTTTTAAATAAAATTTTATTAATATTTAACAAATATATACCATTACAAATTTATATATGAATGAAATTTAAAAGAAAAAGGAGAATTATATTTAATAACTAGTTTTATCGCACAGGTAGATTGTGTCTATAAATTTTAAAATATAATATATTTATAATATTAATGATTTAGAATCTTAATATATATGATACATGATATATATTTTTACCTGTTAATAATTAAATATCATTAAATCATTTTAAAATACATTACTATTAAAAACATTTACACTTCATAAAAAATTTCAAATATGTTTTTTATTGCTTTTTAGAAAAAAATTTATTTCATTGACTGTTTTAGGATTTAGGATTTTTTAAAGTTTTAAATATTTTATAAAGTATTTAATTAACTAATTAAACAATATTTAATTTTTACAATTTTATATTCTCTTTCCTTATTAAATTTTTTAGCAGTATTTAAAAAAATTAAAATTTTTGTATAATTTAATGATATATCTATAACAATAGTTTTAAATTTTAGGAGTTTTTAAAGGATAAATTATTTTAAATCATCTTTATTTAAAATTTTAATGATATATCTACAATTTGATTTTATTAAAAATAAATTTAATGGATAATTAAAACTAAAATAAAAAAATAAGAGAACGTCACTTACTGTACAATTTAATTTTAATTTTTGTTCACATTAGTCTTTAAACTTGTAAACTTTTTCAATTTGGATTTATATGATGATGTGATATTCTAATATAAGAAGGTTATCACGTCATCACATGAACCCAGTTTAAAAAAAAAATTAAATTCAAAGATTAACGTGGACTAAAAAAAATTAATGATCAAATTGAAAAAAAATATAAACTTTAGAGACTAAATTTTGCATTATCCCAAACTAAAACAAAAGAGGAAAGTGTATTGTACCAAATGCACTACATTGCAGCAACCTCAATATTTAGAAGCAAGCATGCTGCAACTACTGCCATATAGCCCGAATTTAGAATTTGGGCCATTGTTGTGCTTAGGATTCAATTGTAGTTGTAGTCTTAATGTAAGATTAAAAAATAATTATTTAAATAATATTAAGTTAAGTTACAAACAATTATAGTTTATATTAAATAATAAAATATATATTAAATGTAATACCACTTACTCGTATTCGATGCCGAAACAGGGTACGAGGCATTACCGAGGAGTACGGAACACTTACAGATGATTTAAACCATTTATCGCTCAAATATCAAAATTGATTATAAAAGTTTCCTTTAACAGACCCTTGAAGTCCAAATCATGCATGCATTGGGATTGGGTCGGGATTAAATCAGAATCGTATGAAATTTTTCGCAAAATCCCTAAGTTTATCTCATTTACAAAGCTCCCGCGCCCGTGTGGCTTACATGACCGTGCCTCGGGCAGATAACTCTTTGACTTGCGTCTATGAAGGAACTTGAGTCACACGGCCTTAGTACACACCGTGTTGCTAGGCCGTGTGGTAAAGTTAATTTTCACAAATTAGGCTATTTTCCAAGCCATATTTCTCACTCATTTGATCCTTATTCTTCACCCACATTTAATACATACAAAAATCAATTTAAGATATTCAATGAGCCTTATACTTAATACCATTTGTTAGTCGTACACTTCATATAAATAACAAGAAATGTATATGGGCTCAATTCTCATTAAATTTCTCTTGTACTTGTACTTTTCACACTATGTATTCATATAACATATAACAATCACACCTCTGTATTTCATATATATTTTATAACAAATTATCTTGGTTTCAAACTACTTCATATTTGAGTTTTATTTATCAAATCATTTGAAACATCATCTTTACACATATAGTGCACTAGAGATGCACAATTCTATAATTATGAATGAACACATTTATCAAACATATTCCATGTTTTTATATGTATAGTCTCATATTTCCATGTATCAATTACCATCATTTCCTCGTATTTTGACAAATACATGTAACAATTCATAAACATGCAATTCACTAACTCATCATGCCAACCACAATTTAAATTGACAAATCACTTATTGAGCCCAATTTCAATGTTCACTAAAATCTATTAGGATGTACGTATCCATCAATAAATTCCATGGACAGGTATCATCACCTCATATTTTCACATACATTTACTTTCCATTTTATGAACTCAAATAACATATACAAGACATACCAATGTATTCCAAGTACGATTTCATAATATTTCATTTCGAATTTAGATTATGTCATATTAGAACTCTCCTCATTAACTCATTTGGAATACCAATTCATACGGATAATACACTCAAGGGTGTACAAATATATAATTACAAATGAACTCATTCATCAACCAAGTTCTATGTTCATGTCTCATCAACTCATATTTCCTTATATCACATAACTCTATGTAACACTTACCAGCTTCGTCAAATTAGTGAACGTCTTACGGAATTGTTCTGCACCGGTATGCATTGAATTTCACTGATAATCACTGATGCCATAACATAGCTATGGTTTTTTCACAAGAATGCCATAGCTCAACCATGGTCTTACATCTTCACTATCATTATGCCATGGTGAAACCATGGACTTATCCGTCAATTCATCACTTTTCACTAAAATGCCATAGCCCAGCTATGGCCTTACATCTTAAACACGTATCACACCGATGCCATATCCCAGATATGGTCTTACACGGAAATCACTTGTCACTTGTAGCCGCTACCACTATTCATCGATCGGTGGCAGCTACCACTTTCACCGATCGGTGTAGCCGAGCTACCACTTTTCATCGATCGTAGTGGAGCTACCACTATTCACCGATCGGTGGCCGAGCTACCACTATTCACCGATCAGTGGAGCTACCACTTTCATCGATCGGTAGCCGAGCTACCACTTTTCATCGATCGTGGCCGAGCTACCACTTTTCACTTTTCACTGATCAGGTAGCCAAAGCTACCACTTTTCACTGATCAGGTAGCTTGAGCTACCATTTTTCACTTTCACTTGTCCTTGATCAGATAAGTGTAGCCGAAGCTATCACTTATCACTTTCACTTTTCCTTGATCAGATAAGTGTAGCTGAAGCTATCACTTATCACTTGTTGCCATGGTTCAACCATGGTCTTTTTCTTTAATTCGTCTTGTCGCTGAACTAAAGTGCTCAATTTGATCGTTTATTCAATTTTCATGCTTTTACATTATTCACGATTTTATCATCATTACATATGAAATAACACATTATGAAGTTCATAAAATTAACAAATGATCACTAAAATTTAGCCGTATAAACTCACAAGTTCAATTTTTGTATTATAACGATAATCATAATTTCATAATAAACATTCCAAATAAAACATTATATCATTTCTAATTCAACATTTATCAATTATAATCGAGCATGCGATCAATTTATACACAAGTCATTCATATATTATTTTTCCTCCTCCTCCTCTCCATCCACATCCTTAGTATAAACAACACACTTGTAAGTAACATTATCTATAATTTTCACTATTTACTTATATGAATATTCAAGCTGTCCATCCATATCATAGTCACTAAATTATTTTTATCTTAAGCTACAGAACTTCAAATTAAGATCTGTTAATTTTATTTGAAACTAGGCTCACTTATCTTCTTACTATAATTTTTCCAGAATTTTTGGTATGGCCAATTAGTACAGTTTATTAGTTAAGTTCTCCCCTGTTACACAATCCGATGGCTCTGTCCTCTCTTCACTAAAAATCAATTATCTCATAGTACGATTTTCATATAGTGTTTCTGATTATTTCTAATAAAAATAGATTCACGAAGGAATATAAATATATAAATTATAACTCATAATTATTTTTGTACAATTTTTAGTGAATTTATAAAGTAAGAACAGGGGATCACGAAGTTATTCTAAATGAATCTTACAAAAATTTAAATATCTCAAAATGTAGACTTCCTTTGCTTGTTCTGTTTCTTTTATATGAAAATAGACTCAACAAGCTTTGATTCTATATCTCACTCAACTTATAATTCAATTTATAACATTTTTGGTGATTTTTCAAAGTTAGACAACTACTGCTGTCCAAAACTGCTTTAGCATAACATGTTGATTTCTATTTTGTCCCAAATTTTACATTTCATACAATTCAATCCTTGCTCAATTAACCCCTCAATTGAGCTAATTTTCTCATTTAATACTTTTCTCTATCATTTTAAACTACTTCATAACCTTTGAAAATCAGAATTTTAACACTAGGCCTTAATTTCAACTCTTTTACAATTAGGTTCTAAAACCAATTTTCATCAATTTTACTTGATAAAATCATCATATAACAAAATTAAAGCTTCAATTCAATATTTATTCATCATATTATTCCAGCACTAATCCACATCAACTTTAAAAATTAGCCATAGAATAAAAAAAACTAATGAATTAATAAGTTGGACCCAATTGTAAAATCCATAAACAAAGAAATTTCAAGGAGAAAGAAAGAATTAAACTTACATGAAGCTTGAGTATGAAAACCAGCTTGAACTCTCTCCCTTGGCTGTTTTTCAGCTGAAGAAAATGAAGATAAATGAAGAGAATTCTAGATATTCCAATTTGGTCCCATATTTATTTAACTAATTTTGACAATTTTCTAATTTTACCCTTATTTCAGTCATTTCCTGATTTTTCTCAGCTATTGCCGCCCAAAATATCTCCTTTGGGCTTATTTTCACTTTAGGTCCTTCCACATTTGACAATTAAGCTATTTAATCCTTCTAGCAACTTTTACACCTTTTTCAATTTAGTCCTTTTTATTTTATTAACCATCCAAACGTCAAAATTTCCTAACGAAATTTTTATATCACTTTATTGACATTCCGTAAATATTCATAAAAATATTTTTGACTCGGTTTATAACACCGAGATCTTGATACCTCTTTTTCTCGATTTCTTGACCAAATAAATCTTTATAAAACACAATTTACTATTTCAAAAATCTTTTAAAAGCTACATTTGGCTCGTAAATATTAAATAATACAATCTATGAGTTCATTTGTCAGATTTGATGGTCTCGAACCACTATTTCTAATATAACTGAAATTTGGGCTATTACATTAAATTCTTATTTGTATTAAAATAATATTTTTTTGGTAAACAATTAAATTTTATTAATTAAATTTATATTTATTATTTTATCATTCATATATATCTAAATATTTAGAATTAATTTTACAATAATCAAAATTTATATATTTATTAAATTATTATAAAACCAAATGGTTATAACCTTTGTTTATTTTTTAAAATTACTGTCATTTGTATATCATATACAAATTAAACTATCATTCTACTTGTTAAATTTGTTGATCGAATGTGTTTTAAGTAGAAGTAAACTGCAGAATTACATATGAAAGCATGTTATGGTGGCATGCATTAAAACAACTTCACCTTAATTTTCTAGTAACACATACGTACATACATACATAGTTGGCATGGTAGTGGTGATAAAAAGGGCCTTCCTTTAGTCCGCCATTAATAGGAAACCATATTTGAATATGGAAGACGACAAATGGCTGCTCACTCTTCTCTCATATAATGAAGACTAAAGCAAATCATAATGTTTCACCTTTTACCTAACTGGATATGATATATATTATGAATTCCTTTTACTTTATAATCTATATATATTGACCAAGCCATTAACTTCCCTTCAACCATCCTTTCACTGCTGTCTCCTCTTGCTACATATATCATGTTTTGAGAAAAAAAAAAGATTAAACTATTGAATCAATGTTGTTGCTGAGGGAAATATATATATACACTTTACAAATCAAGCAGCTGTCATTTTGTTGAATGTGCCAAAATAAGAGGTATATTAAACAAGGATAAATGCAGATACAGACAACAAGATAAAAACAACTGCAATAATTTCTCAAAGTGCTTCTTCAATTCAATATCTATATGCAGGTTTTATATGATTAAGTGTGTAATAATTATTAATTAGGGTGAGTTGTCGACACAATATATCATCAATCTATTCTATTATCTTGTTTGCTTGTTGAGTGGAGCTAAGGTTTTGCATTCTTGTTATCAACATAAAAAGCAATATAAAAACCCGGAATTAAATTAAATTTCTCAAACATTAGATCAAAGAACAGTTCAATTTTTATCCATTAAAAAAAAATGTATACTAATACAATTAATGCCATATATATGAAGATCAAAGATTCTCTTTTTGGGTTTGGAAAGTAAAGCTAAAGCACACACCCCTCCACACACACACACACTCTCTCTCTCGTATAAAGGACCATCATTTGTAGATAGCTATCTTCCTTTTTTATTTATGTATATTAATTAGAAGAGAATAGGTAGGGACCAACCCTCCATTTCATTTTCTTTTTAATTTAATACATGCACCATTTACATGAGCAAATAACACCTAGCTAAGACTTACTAAATAATATTGAAGTAGTGAGCATATACCAAGATTATTGAATTGATTAAACAAGGTCACCATCAACCTTGTGCACTTAAAAGTTCCACTAAGGAAATTAAAGAAGGCATGATGTGATATGGGAAGAAAATATTTATGTTGGGAAACTGTACTTGCTCTAACCCTATAAGTGGATTTTTAGATATAAGGAAGAAAGGATTTAACACAATTTCATTCAAAGTCTCTTCCTTTTACCAAAAATGAGGCCCATCTTACCACTCACTCTAACACCACCAATTACATAAAGTGGAACAAAAGCATGCACTAATTAATATTACAAAGGTAATTTGGTGGAAAAGTGATTGATCTTTCTTATATTTTATTATGCAATATGCAGTGCAAGAATAATTAACTTCATTATTTGTGTTTCCTCCATATCTCTATTATTATAAAATTTTTACATCTAAAAATAATCTATAATATTATGTATAAAATTACATTTGTAAACCCCAAACTCTATTTATAGAATTTAAAAACTCTATCACAGTGTATCAAATTATATCTCTTTAATTTTTACTTTTATCTTAATGAAATAATAGTTTTAATGATATGCATATCTAAAGTCTAAAAGAAAATTTGTAATTTATTCAAAAAAAATGAATTAATCAAATATTATATGTTGATTTTTATTAAATATACTAATAGTTTTATTTATTTATTGTGATACCATTGGCATCGAAGTTTTATTACATTAAATATTAATTTTATATGTACTTAATATTAATATTTTTCATTGTTATATTAAATATTCAAAATATATAATAATACGCATACTTCTCAAGATACTATTAGCATGCTTTGGTACATTGAAAAATTATATATGTGTGAAGAAAAGTTTACAATTTTAAAATCACCAAACATTTGATACAATTGAATTGAGTTAGGGTTTTGGATGAATTATTGAAAATAGAAAAATTCATAAAATTTTTAACAAAAATATTGATTGAGATAAGTTGGTAGGTAGTACTTATTATTTAATGTTGAAAATAGAGGCAAAATCAAAAAATGTTTTAAGGTCGAAATTAAATTGTAATTTTTATGATAGTAAAAATACAATTTAATAATCTATAACTTTATAATTTTAAAGGGTTAAATCAAAATTTTATCATTTTTAGGGGGCCAAAGTGTAATTTCACCTTTATTAATTTAAAATTTTAAAAATTTAAAATTTTAAAGGGCCTAAATGAAAAAAAATTCATTTTAGACGGATCGAAGCCCCTACCAGTCTCCTAGCTACGCCCTTGATTGAAAATATTAAGACACATTTGAAAAGCCACTTGATAGTTTTTTTTTTTTGAAAAGAATTCAAATTAGGCTTTATTCATTTTCCTAAAGACATTACATAAAAGAAATAAAAAAGCCTCATGAAACCCGGCTTTATGAGCAAACAAACTTTCCTAACAGAATTGAATCAACCTAACAATCGGGCCTGATCTGTAACCAACACCCATTTAAATTCAAAAACGTTAAAAACAAAATAAAGAACTCTCTGGAACCAATTTAATGGCGCCCATAACTTTGCCCAATAAGACAACTGGTCATCCGCCAATCACTCCATCAGACTTATCTTCTTCTGGACGTTTCCAAATTTTCAATGAAGTCTATTCCTTAGCCTTTTGGTTCTGTTGTTTAGACTCTCATTTCTCATATGCTATTCCTTGCAAAACTAGTTCATTACAATCTCTCTTACCCTCTGCCTTCCCTTTCGTCTTCCTCTTCATTTCCATTTTCAATCTGTTCCTCCCTCATTGCCTTTTCCTTTAGATTCTCAGCGTACTCCGGGACGTTTCCAATAAGGTAAATTTCTCTCTTTTTCTTCAGAGTTTCCGTAGCTAGAATGTGTGCTAAACTGTTCGCTGTTCTTGGGATGTGTTCAAAGCAGCAATTTCCAATCTTTACCTGTGTCTGTTGAATATCCTGAATTTAAGCCTCGATCTTTGATTTGTCTTTTGTTTTTGTTCTGCATTTCTTTATCACTGTTAATGCATCCCCTTCAATAACAATTTTTTCCCATTGCATCTCAACACCGATTCTGGTTGCTATACTGTAAGCGATTGCTTCGGCAGCAAAAGAAGATGCTACTTGCTTTTGAATTGCCGAATACGATAACAAAACAGAGTCTTTTCTGTCTCTGACTACAATTCGCGCTGCCGCTTGACAAAGGTTATCGTCATATGCTGCGCCAAAGTTTATCTTTACGAACTGCCCAGGTGGGGTTTCCATATTCTGACTTCTAACTGAACTTTTGGTGTTTCCTTTTTAGTCCCGTTTACTTCTAAAATGTAGCTTTTGACAAAATCTGCTATTTCTTCTCCAGATCTGCTAACTTTCTCATGAATATGCATGTTCCTTTCTCATGAAAATGAGTTGAATTTGAGTAACTGATGTAATTAGTAGGTTTCATTGAATTGAGTGTAATTGGAGCATTTCAATTACACTCTTCAATTCTGAGGGAGAGAATTGATAATTTGATTAATTACACAGATAATTAAAAATAATTACACTATCCAACTACCATCTAGTTTTCCCATCATACTTGTGCATGATTTAAGTTTTAACAGTGTGTGTAACACCCTAAAACCTGGTCCAGAAGTTTTGACCGATTCCTGGGTCACATTGGCCACTGAAATGGCCTAGAGCAAAATGATGTTCAAATTACTAAATACGTTTCCAAGAAAAAATCCATTTTTCTTCTTATGCTTAACAAAATTTGATAAATCTTATTTTATGTTTTGCAAATTTTGGTTTAATAATCGTTTAAACTAAATTAGACCAAATTGATATTTTCTAGGTCGATTTGCAACCATTTCAAATTAAGCAATCTGTTACTCAAAAATTTAAAAACATCATTGCAGCAGAAGAAAAATCATAATTTTGTTGTATTTCAAAATTTGTAATAGTAACACTTAAAACTTGAGTGTTTGTTTAACGAAAGAGTCTCAAAATCAAAATCCATGCAAAGAATCTCTAATTTTGTTCTAAACCAAAATAAAACCAAAACTCATACCACAATTCATAAAATTTTCTTACAGTTTAAATGAAATTAGTTTATTTTAGTATTATAATTATGTGATACGCCAATTTGATATGATTTCCGTTAATGATTTGATTTGGTGATCTTGTAAATTTTTAGTTAACTATTTGACTCTGTGTAATTACGTTGTTTAAGACTCACACTGGGCTTACGTAGGGGTTCAACTTAGCTAACCGGAGGTCTCAGAAATAAGCATTTTAGTTTGATTTAATAACGTTCCCGTGAAATTACTCAAACATACACAAAAACTGAGATCATCTCATACCAAATAGTTGTATGTGAAGTATTTACTCAAAAGCAGGTCATATGCAGTTCATACACACATGCACCTGTCTCAATACCAACCTATCCAGCCTCTACACACCATTTCCATATATCTCACACACACACCGATAAGGGTAACCGAGACCCTTTCCAACCTCTACACACCACGTTGGGTCATGGTGGACCCATCCATCCAATTTACACCACGAAGAGGTCATTGCCTCGATATTGTTAAGCAACCAGGCTGCTAACATAATTGTTGTTTTATCGCTGAAATAGAATAACGCGATTTAACTGCAGAATCAAACTTCCTTCACTTCCAAAATCAAATCTCAACCCAGAATGTAAATACATACAAAATCAAGCTTACGGATATACAGAGTCAAACAAGCTCATTTTTTTTTATTTCTTTAATCAATACTCGTATTAATAAATAGTTTAGATTAGCCTAATCAGATTTACTCATACTCAGATTTCAGTATTCCATACATACTCATAAACAATTACGAAAACTCTGAATTAATAAGATGCACAATTTCCATTAATCACATCTAATCATTTTATTAAAACAATTACGAAAATGAAAGTTTGTTGATAGATAAACAAATTTTATCTAATCATTTTTGATGAAAACATGATTTAGAGACTAAAATATAAAATTATGAAATTGAAGAAAAATGCTGAATTTTTATGAATACATGTGCTGTAAATTTTGTAATGGGATTTTGGTTAGGTTTGGAATAGGGAATAAATTGCACATGTTTCATTTTCCAAGCCTAGGTACGAAATTGAAATTTATGGAAAAGTTAGGGGTAAAATGGTAATTTTACCTAGGACATAAATTGAGTCCAAATGAGTATGAAATATGAGAAATTGATTATTAAAGCTATTTATATAGATCCGGACAACACAAATTCGAGGTTAGAGTGAGGAAAAGAAAATGTTTTGAATTAGTAGATTACTTACGAAAAAGTGTCGAGGTTAGTTCGTGTAACTTAATCATGCATGTAATTATCTTAAATTAAATGTTGTGTTGTATGAAATGTGATTATTATTTGTGAATTGCTTGGATTTTACGATATAAGAATGAATACATGCTTGAAATGGTTGAAAAAGGGTTAAGATCCGTTTGAATATTGAATTCTGATGAATATATGTGCTTTCCCGAAATGCATGAGGTCATGCATTTGTTACTGACGGATTTAGCTCAGACGAGTAATCCTATTGGCCTCATTATAGAAAGGATTTAGCTTGGACTGATAATCCTAATTGAGCTCTTCTGAGCATACGTTATATAAAGGATTTAGCCTGGAATGGTAATCTTGTTATACGATATATGGCTCAAGAGTGTGTTCCTTGATTAAGTTCCTTAATGGGTACTCTTGAAAAAGATTTGACGTGTTATTCAATCGTACACCTCAAGTGTACCACTTGAGTATCCATCGGAATTTCAATGATTCAACGAACATAAAACTCTTGACATGGTATGAGAATTATGAGATGAAATGATATTGTCTTGAAACAATATTGCATGATGAGCTCATCTATCCTTACTTGATGTATATGTAAAGTTTGTGGGTAAAATGTTTGATTGGATGCATGTGTTTAGGCAATTTTGTCAAATGGATGGAAAACATGATATTGTACGCTTAAATTTAATAAACGGGATTGGTAAGTTTAGTTTCCGTTATATGAACTTACTAAGCATGTAATGCTTACCCCGTTTTATTTTCCCCTGTTTTATAGTGCTCGAAAGCTCGTGAAGGTTGGAGATTATTGGAGCATCGTCACACTATCAACTAGCTTATTTTGGTATATGTAGTAAAATTATTTTGGTATAATGGCATGTATAAGACAACTTGGCCTTTAGTGGCTTGATAATGATGTTCGTAATCTAGCCATTGGAATGGCTAGTAATGGTTGTTTTGATATACTTGTAATGTCATGCTGTGGTAGCTATATATATAAATGTTAAGTAGTTGATCAAATATTGTTTAACACATGGATTGAACCAAGGTAAGATAGTAAACATGTATGTATGCAATGATATGCCATGTTGAATGATGGAAATTGCTTAATTTGAATGCTTGAAATGGTTGGAATGTGTTTGGTATGTTTTAGTGTAGGAAAATGGTAAATTTGGGTGACAAATAAGGCTAAGAAATGGCTTATTTTGTCCATACAGGCAGACACACGGGCGAGTGTCTAGACCGTGTGTGACAAAAAGTCGGGTACATGGGCATATAATTAGGCCGTGTGTCCCCTACACCTTAATTTTGAGAAACAGAATGCTTAAAATTGAGCACACGGGTAGAGACACGGGTGTGTGTCTCAGCCGTGTGTGCTATACGGCCTAGAACATGGGCGTGTGTATTGGCTGTGTGAAACCTGCACCTAATTTTAAAATTAATTAATTAACCACATGGCCTAGCACACGGGCGTGTGGTATGGACATGTGCACAAGTCAGAGAGTTACACGGGGTCAAACACAACTTGCAGCATGGGCGTGTCCCAGGGTCACACGAGCGTGTCCCCAGACCACACGGGCTTGTGAACCCTGCACCTTAAGGGTCCATTTAAGGGACGTTACGAATGATTTCAAAATTTGAATAGCTACGGTTTAGCCTATTCTAGGACTTAACATAGCGAACACGGTTTAGCTATTCATGCCGTTATATAAATTGTGATAGTGTGATGACTTCGGATCATTTTAAATGTGTTTTTCATATAGTAATATTATCCAACCAAGCTAGAGCTGAATCCGAGGAAGCTGAGAGCAATGCTTCAGCTTCAGTTCAAAGAGTTACTTCTGTGTCTGGTAGTGAAAGGCCCGTGTCTGAGGGTCGAAGTGAAGAGGCAAAACAAGCCTATTTTCAAATGATAAATGAATGATAGTATCTGAGAACAAATCTCGCTGTACAACGACCTCTCCTACCTGCTCCTCAACCGGTTCTTGAGGTACCATAGGGTGCTTAACCCGCTAGAATTGGTAAGCCTCCGGTAGATAAAATTCATAAATATGGGGCAGAAGAATTTAGAGCTACCACCGATGATAATCCGGAAAGGGCTAGATTTTGGTTAGAAAATACTATCCGGGTTTTTGATGAATTACCCTGTACATCTACTGAATGTCTAAAATGTGCAGTATCGTTACTGAAAGATACATCTTATTATTGGTGGAATACCATAACTCCGACGGTACTGAGAGAGAGCATTACCTGGGAATTCTTTCAAACTGAATTCGGAAAGAAATATGTGAGTAAGAGATTTATGGATCAGAAAAAGAAAGAATTTTTAGAGATCAAGCAGGGAAATATGACTGTGTCTGAATATGAACGAGAATTTGTTCGGATGAGTAAATATGCCAGAGAATAGGTCCAGTCTGAGGCCAAGATGTGTAAATGCTTTGAAGAGGGTTTAAATGAAGACATCAAATTGTTGATCAGAATTCTCGAAATAAAAGAATTTGTGGTATTGCCGAACGAGCACATAAAGTTGAAGAATTGAGTAAAGAGAAAAAAACAAGTTGAATGAAAGGCTTGGTTTTCTAGAAAAAGAACTATGAGTAAGTCACATTCATTTGCTTCTAAGAAATTAAAGAAGTATTATGATCGTGTTACCACCTCTACGGGATATTCTGAAAGAGAGCGGGCTCTCAACGTTCTAACCCAATGTCTTTATCTCCATCTGCAATCAGTGTGGGTAGTGTTGATAATCCCAAATCGATATGTAAACATTATAATAAATTTCATCATGGGGAATGTCGGTCTAGAAGTGGAGCTTGTTTTGGATGTGGTTCACTTGACCATTTTCTCAGAGGATGTCTAGAAAGAGTTGAAAAAGAAATAAAACCAACTCCAAAGCTTAGTAATCTTGTTTCAAAAGGCAAACCACCCCATCACCCTATAAATGTTAGTGGTAGTCGAGGTACTACTAGGGATATAGCAGTTAGATTTGAGGCAAGAACACTGCAAGAACATATGCTATTCATGCTAGGGAAGATGCCTCTGTGCCCGATGTCATTACTGGTACATTTTCTCTACTTGATACTGATATTACTTCTTTGATTGACCTTGGTTTCACACATTCATACATATGCACAAACTTAGTGACTGTTAAAAATTTACCTGTTGAATTCACTGATTTTATGGTTAAAGTTTCAAACCCCCTAGGCCAGTGTGTTATAATGGATAAAGTTTGTAAGAACTGTCCATTGATGGTAAAAGTTTATTGCTTTTCGACTGACTTGATGTTATTGCCATTCGATAAATTTGATGTGATTTTAGGAATGGATTGGTTAACCCAATATGATGCAGTGGTGAATTGTAAACAGAATATATTGTATTGAAATGTCACAATGGTGAATTACTTCGTGTTGAATCTGTTAAACTTGATGGATTACCTAATGTAATTTTAGCAATATCAGCACAGAAATATGTCAAAAAGGGGTATGACGCTTATCTTGCATATGTGTTGGATACTAAAGTATCTGAGTTAAAGATCCAGTCAGTGCTAGTTGTAAGTGAATTTCCTAATGTATTCCCAGAGGAATTTCCTAGTTTATAACCGGATGGAGAAGTGAAATTCTCTATAGATCTTGTTCTGGGAACAACATCGATATCCATAGCACCTTACAGAATGGCTCATACTGAATTGAAAGAGTTGAAAGTACAGTTGCAAGAATTGATTGACAAGGGTTTTGCTCAACCCAATTTCTCACCTTGGGGTGTGCCGGTTCTGTTTGTAAAGAAGAAAGATGGATCATTGAGGCTGTGTATTGATTACAGATAGCTCAACAAAATTACAATAAAAACAAATATCCATTGCATCGTATTGATGACTTGTTTGATCAGTTAAAATGTGCCACTGTATTTTCAAATATTGATCTCTATTCTAGTTACTATCAATTACGGGTAAAAGATTCAGATGTACCTAAGACAGCTTTTAGAACCAGGTATGGACACTATGAGTTTCTTGTGATTCCATTCGGCTTGACAAATGCATCTGCAATGTTTATGGATCTGATGAACAAAATTTTTAGCCCATATTTAGACAGGTTTTTGGTGGTATTTATAGATGATATTTTGGTTTACTCCCGAGATGAAAATGAACATGCTGAGCATTTGAGAATAGTGTTGCAAACTCTACGAGAGAAACAATTGTATGCCAAATCCAGTAAATGTGAATTTTGGCTATGGGAAGTTAGTTTTCTTGGGCATATAGTATCTGCTGAAAGTGTCCATTGTTAATTGGAAGCCACCGAGGAATGTGTCTGAAGTCTGAAGTTTTCTGGGACTAGCAAGTTATTATTGGAGGTTTGTAAAAAGTTTTCAATGATAGCTTCTCCGATGACCCGTTTGTTGCAGAAAGATGAAAAGTTTGAGTGGACCGACAAATATCAGCAGAGTTTTGACAGATTAAAGGCTTTATTGACAGAAGCACCAGTGTTAGTTCAACTTGAATTAGGTAAGGAATTCATAATTTACAGTGATGCGTCATTGAATGGTTTAGGCTGTGTTTTGATGTAAAAAGGTAAAGTAGTAGCCTATGTTTCAAGATAGCTAAAACCACATGAAAGGAACTACCCGACACATGATCTTGAATTAGTAGCTATAGTGTTTGTATTGAAAATCTAGCGGCATTACTTGTTTGGTGAAAAATGTCACATATTCATTGATCATAAAAGTTTGAAGTATTTAATGTGATAGAAAGATTTGAATTTGAGACAGCGCAGATGGTTTGAATTACTAAATGACTATGATTGTAACACCCCTAACCTATATCCGTCACCAGAACAGGGTCACAAGGCATTACTAGAGTTTACAAAACATTTTCAAATAAATAGAATCAAACACTATTCATTTCCCGAGATTAGTCATAATGTCCCTTAAATGGACCCTCAAGGCCCAAAACATGCGTTAGAATCGATTCGAGACTAATTGAGATCTTGGGAAAATATTTCGCAAACTTCCAAAAATTTTCTTACTTCACACACTCGTGTGGACAAAATAAGGCTATTTGACAAGCCCTATTTCTCACCCATTTCATCCAAAACCTACCAATCAACCAATTCAAGCATGATTTACAAGCCAATTTCAAACATTTAACATGATATGTATGCTTAAAATCTTAACTCATAACTTTCATTTTCATAACATACATGTTTAAATCTAATTAACCCAAAATGTACCAAGCATACATGTATAACCATAATTTACTTTATAAACATACCAAAATCAAGTCATTACTAGCCATTCCAATGGCTAGACTACATTCATTCAATTCATCATTAAAATTGGTACTAGTAGCCTATACATGCCATTATACCAAAATAAAAGTATTTTTGTATACCAAAATGAGTAGGTTGATAGTGTGATGATGCTCCGATTCATCTCCAACCTTCCCGAGCTTTCGAGCACTATATAATAAAGAAAATAAAACCTAGTAAGCATTTAATGCTTAGTAAGTTCATGTAACCGAAAACTAACTTACCAAGTGTTTCCATTAAATTTAATCAAACATGGATGCATTCAAGCAAATAAATCATTATCATATCACATACAACTTCATCATCGAAGTTAGTCAAGCAATTACATATAATATCATTACATAGATGAGCTCATCATGTCATAATTTATACTTGCTTATAATTCCACACCACATGTACATTTTTAAGAGAAATTCATTTAAACCTATTAATCATTTCCAAGTTTTGCCTATTGAATTTATCGGAATATCTATGGATACTCTCGTATAGTACACTTAAAGTGTACGTAACTCTCGAACTACCCTTTTTAAATCATTTGGGCAATTTATATGCTTCTATGCTCATAAAGAGCTACGGTAGTCCACAACATATGCGAAATTACTACCAATTACTATACATATACCTCGATGCTCACACAGAGCTACGGTAGTCTATAACTTATGCGGTATTACTACCAATTACTATTCTCATGAAACTTTATCTCATAATGCACGAGAGACTTATCAGGATTACTCATCAGAGCTAAATCCTGTCTACAACACATGCAGAATTATCTTTACAATAGTCCATCGAATTTCCTTCATTCAACCGGGACTTATCCCTTTTCTCAAGTTATATTGATCATACGATCATATTTTATATATTAAATATTCAATTAACATTCATATCACATAATCATACAATCCAAACATTTCAAGAATCAATATTAAGTTACATGAACTTACCTTGGTACTTGTTTGTATATAAAAGTCTACTAATCCGGGACTGTAACACCCTTTAACCCTAAACTGTCATCGAAACAGGGTTACAGAGCATTGCCAAACATTTCAGACAATTCACGAATAATTCATAAATAAATAACATACATAGTATAATTTAATCATTGAGCCCCTGTAATGGACCCTCGAAGCCCAAAACATGTATTAGGAATGGATCTAGACTTGTTTGAATGCTCCAGAAATTTTTCGTGAATTGCTAAAAATTTTCTTAGGTACAAGGCTCACACGCCCGTGTGACTCTATGACACGCCCGTGTTGACATACCGTGTGGTTCACACGGCTAGGACACGCCCGTGTCCTTTACTCGTGTAACTCTCTGACTTATTGTTCATGAACAAATTGATTTCGCATGGCCAAGCCACACGCCTATGTACTTAGCTCGTGTGGATTTATTTTCAATTCGAATCTAGTGCAGTTTTCACATGGCCACGACACATGCCCGTGTTCAAGGCCTGTGTCCTTCACACGGCTGAGACACACACCCGTGTCTCTGCCCGTGTGCTAAAACCTGGGTATTTTATTTCCAAAATTCAATTTGCAAGGGACACACGGCCAGACCACACGCCTATGTACTAGCCGTGTGTCTCACACGGTCTAGTCACACGCCGTGTGCCAAGCCGTGTGAACTCTATATAAGCTTTTTATATTAACCTAGCCAACCCTGCAATTTCAAACAAAACTAATCCAATACCAATATTTCAACCAATACATTTGCACACTCAGTATTCCTAAATCATGCCTAAAACATTGTCTTAATAATATGACCAATAACATTCATTAAATCATATTCATCATTCATTTCCACTTTTTACTTATAACAAATATGTTAAGTGTATCATAAAAGCTTTTATACTTTCTCATTAAATCCCAACTCATTATAAACCATTCTTTACAACAAAAATTTACAAGACATATACATGTGACCTAAACAACACCTAGTACAGGCCACTTTTACCCAAAAAGAAAATTTACATCACCAAGGTTGTGCTGAGGTCAAGATCAATCTGGATACTGTACTGGGACCTTTGACTTCTACTAATCTGCGCACAGAAACAACCGTACGCTGAGTATGCCTTTACTCAGTGGTATTACCATAATTCAAACTAAATAACATTAATGTTCTATAAGCATCAAATATGTAACAATGTAAATCATAAGAATTAATTTACATTCAAATTCATATTTAATTTATAATAATTCATCAACTGATATCATATATCAACAATTCGAATCTTCGATCAATTCATGAACCTTAGGTTCATGCTTACAAATCTCATATCTCAATTTCAATTCACAATTCCACTTTCTCATACTTTCAATAGATCAATCGATCAAACTCATTCAATTTTCTCATTTCATTTATTTACCCTATTAACAAGACTCGGACCTTGGCGGATACACGAATCCAACCAAACACACTAGAATAATCTACCCAAACACACTAGTATGATCCACCCAAACACACCAGAACGACACTAAGTGCCTCTTTGGATAGTCCGAAGAAATATAATAACATTAGTGTCTCCTCGGCCAGGCCGAAAAATCTCCAAATCCTTTCAATCCTATGGCATTCCAACTATATCCGACTCAGTCCGACTAGTTAATAGGGAATTCCAATTCTCAATTAAATTTTACTTTCTTATCAAATTCACTTTCAATTCAATATACAATTCAACTCAATACATTTTCCATTTCAATCCACATGCAATTCAATTTCAATACATATTAATTATATAACTCAATTTCATACAATTCAATAATACACTTACCTCATAATTTACTTATCAACTACATAATTTAAATATAACATTTAATAGTAAATAATTTGAATTATAGTAATACAAACTGTGATTTTCTCGTGTCTACTCCTCGATAACTTTTTCCTTTCCTTTCTGAGCCGATGCCTCTGGTTCTTTGCTAGCTACGAAAATTAAAGTAATTTATACTATTAATACAGTACTAATTTATATTAAATAATTAAATTTCTACCTTAATTTCAATTTGGTCCTAATTAAACTCATTTACTTTTCTAACTCAATTCATACTTTATTTCTATTCAATTTCCTACCAAATTCAGCTTAACTATCTAATGTTCATGATAAAACCCTAATTTCAAATTTCTTTCAATTTAGTCCCTTGGACACAAAACTTATAGCCTGTAACATCCTAGATTAGGGGTTATGCGTTTGTGCATAATTCATGAGTAGTAGGTTTTGGCGGTGTTTGGAAGTGAATTAAGGGTTTTAAAATCCTAGGATGGAAGAAAGCTTTGGACAATTATTGGTTTTAAGTTAAAACAAGAAGTGATGTGGAAAAGTGGCAAGGCGCCACCCAAGGTGCAAGGGTTATGGCATCAAGTGAAGTACTTTGAGGGAAGAGGTTCAATCCCATTGTGTGCATTTTGCTTAATTTTATGAAATAGCATGTTTATTGTGATATGTGGTGTGCATTTTAGAACCTTGGAAATGTAAGGAAATGTATGGAAATATATGGAAATGCATGGAAATGTATGGAAATGTATGGAAATGTAAGGAAATGTATGGAAGTGTATGGAAATGTATGGAAATGTATGGAAATGTATGGAAATATATGGAAATGTAAGGAAATGTATGGAAATGTAAGGAAATCTATGGAAATGCTAAGTTAAAAGAGGAAAGTGAACATTTATGGAAACTAGGAAAATGATTTAGAAATGATTCAAAAGAGGAAAGTGAACATTTATGGAAACTAGAAAATGATTTAGAAATGATTCAAAAGAGGAAACCTAACATTTTTGGAAACTAGGAAATGTAAGGAAATGTCAAGTTTAAAGAGCCAAATGAAAATTTTTGGAAACTTAGAAATGACTTAGAAATGTCGAGTTTTAAAGTTTAAAGAGGAAATTAAGGCAAGGTGGCCTTAAGAGAAAAGTATGTGAAATTTGACACACAAACAGGCTTGGAAAAGTGGCTCAAGATGCCACTTAGGGCCTCCGAAATGGCGCCACATGCAAGTGTATTTGGGCCAGGATTGTGTCACTTAGGAAGCAAATAAAAGAAGTTTTATTTTTGCTTCTAGAAGCACGAGGTGGACAAGCACAAGGCTTGCAAAAGAGGAGTTTCATTCTCTTTTAAATTCTACTAATTAAGGGATAAATAATGGATTTATTTTAGATTATTTTCAAAAGATAAATGAGGAATTATTCTTTAATTAGGAAAATAAGGAGAAGTGATGGCCAAGTAAGGGACTTTGAGTTTAATAATTTCGCTAAGTAAGGATAGTTGTTGAATTATCTTTTATTTTAGGTGATAATTAAAGAGATAAAGCTATCAAAATAGAAAAGTGATGGCCAAGTAAGGGATTCTAAGTTAGTAATTTCTTTATAAAAGGAAAAGAGAGGCCATTCGCATTATTTTCGTTCTTTGAAAGCCTCTCTGAATTCTCTTCACCAAATCTTCTTTTCTTTTATTTTTGCCAAGTCAAATACCTTGTGTTCTAGCCGAATCCTCCATCTTTATTCTTCCTTCTCTTTTCTTTCTAATCCTCCAAAAGCGAAAGTTGTGAGATCATCATCTAGCCATAACTGAATCTCTCAAGGTTGAAGTGAAGGTGCAATCGATTTCTTCAAGTAAGGATAAGATCTCATTCGGTTTCATCCTTTTCTTTTAAGATTTGCGAAATCTAGGACTAACCCCATTAATATCTTGTTGCCGAAACTTTGAAGAGATATTTTTGGGATTTGTTTAAGTCAAGTACAAGAAGGAGAAGTTCTTTTCCCGAAGGTACACCATAGGTTGCGTGTTCCCTAGTTATTCGGTGAATTTCGGATTTAAAATCCACAAGGTAAGCACATAGGTATGTTCTGCCAAGGCCTATTTTGGATATCTAGATCTATTTCATAATTCTTGAAAAGCCAAAACTAACCTATGTAGAGATCCGAGTTTGGTAGAATACAAGGAGAAGAATAACAAAGTTTTGGGATTTGAGTAATAAGCAAATCGATATTAATGTAAGTTTTAGTTCACAAATCCTACTAGGATTTGGTTTTATGGCCGAATGAGTTTTTCATTAAATATTTAATATGGGCCGAATGTAGGGAGTTAAAGATCTAAGATCGGAATTTGGGATTTCAAGGAAATCGTTAAGTTTAATCGGTGTGTACCCTACCCTAAGTTTTAATATGTTCATGGCTATGTTTTAAATTAAATGTGTATGTTTATAAGAATTTGAATATGGCTAAGGTACCATAATATGATCATGGCTATGTTTTAAATTAAATGTGTATGTTTATAATAATGTGAATGTGGCTAAAGTACCATGTTATGGTACAAAGTACTCAGGTACGTTTTCCCACTCCTGCTAGGATTACGAAATATGTTATACTTAACACGTGAAAAGTGACATGATGTGAATTTAAGTATGATATGCATGATATGAATAATATGGGGCATTCGGGTTATTTGAGAAAGGGGAAGTGAATGTGATGACTTCGGTCTCACTGTCTGAATGTGGTGACTTCGGTCATCTGAATGTGGTGACTTCGGTCACATTATCTGAATGTGGTAACTTCGGTTACATTATCTGAATGTGGTGTCTCATGACACAATTATCTGGTGGCTATGCCACGAATTTTATATGGGCGATGAGCAGATTGACTGCAGCGACTGCCTTCGATGGTGTATAGCGGATGGAGGGTTGACTTAGTAGTCCCCACGGTGTGCAGGATGGTACGGGTGGTGTGTAGCGGATGGCATATAGGTTTGGGTTCGGGTTGCATCATATTGTTTAAATGCTTTGTGAGCATGTATAACACCTGTATGCCTGAAATATTAAATTTTAGTGTTGGTTACACATTGAGTCTGTTGACTCACCCGTTGTGGGATTACTTTTCGTGACGACCAAAGGATGGACCGGCCAGCAGATGCTTAGTGGAGGCCATGTGAAGTTCGATTTCTTTTATTTGGACTATTTTACTTTAAGTATTTTGAATTTAAATTTTGGGAATTATTCGATGTAATAAGGCCTTAGTAGGAATATTTTATTCGCTCTTTATTTGTTAAGCTTACAAACCTTATTTTATTAAAAGATTAAGTAAAATATTTTTTTAAAAAAACAAAGCCCAAATGTTTTTTCACCTAAAGTAAAGGATTTTTAACAATGAATTAAACTTTTTTTCAACTCAAGCCCAACCCAAAACGATCTTTCTTCCAAATCACACAAGTTTTTCCTAAGTAACAAAAGAATTTGAAACGGTTTACACCGGGGAACATACCAGATCCGGTCAAGGCTCGTGGGCCGGGTTTGGGGTGTTTCAATTTGGTATCAGAGTCCAGTTTTAAACTCTCGGCCTTGGGTTTAAGGCCTAAAATGTTTTCAAAGTTAAGCCCAAAAAGAATTTTTGTGAATTAAGCAAGATTTTCTGGCATGGCCCACTAAGTCTCCGACCCGAAGTCCACCAGGTAAGTACTCCGATCTTTTGTGTGATTTCTATTATGATTTCTAGAAGGGTAGAAATTGAACGTAGAATAGAGATTAAGTACTTGAGCCCTAGGACTAGTATACCCCAACAAAAACATAAGACTTAAATGCCTAACTAAACAAACCTGTGGTTAAGTCGCTGAGTTAGGGTATGGTAACCATGGTGCGCATGTCTAGGATTGGTTTCGGTGGGAGATTGGTATTTAAGCAGTCCGCGTGACTCACCTCCTCTCCACTCTAATCCTACCTGGTGCGTAGCCTCAGTTCACCCTAACTAAGAGGACTTATTCACGGGCTAAACCCCTAACTAAAACCAGAAAGGGACTAGCCGTATTTTTATGGAAACCCTAGTTTTAAAATTTCTAAATTGCCTTCTTGATTTGAAAAGATTATTTTGATAAATTTTTCTGAAATATTTCTGATTTACCAATTTACTAAAATACCCCTAGTGGTAAGATTACAAAAAAAATGCCCTTGGTTTATGGAATTTCAAAATACCCACAGTTCTTATCAAAATTTCATTACTTTGCTTAAAGGAACCCTAAATTTACAAAATATCAAAATACCTTGATTATGGGAAGAAAAAAAATTATTTATGAAATTACCCCTACCTTACAAATTACCGAAATACCCCCGAGTTACAAAATTACCGAATGACCCCGATCTTCAAAAATTTCGAACAACACCGATTTGGAAAACAAATTCTAAACAACCTTCAAGTTTTGTAAAATTCCAAAATATCCTTGATTTATTAAGATTTATAAATTTACCTGGTTTATTATCGAATACCTGTAATTTCCAAATTTTGAAATACCCCGGATTTCAAAATTACCAAAATACCCTTATTGACAAAATCACCAAGGAACCTTATTTTGACAAATTACAAAAATACTCCCGTAGGGCAAATTACGAAAATACCCTCGGTAGTGGAAAAACAACAACAATGAAAACTACAACATTTCTCCGAATGAACGAAAGTTCATAATTGATTGACGGATGTATGAATGTAAAGACTGTGCATGTATACGAAAGAACCACTTCTAAAAAATTCTTTCCATGAAACTTCTTCGCAGTTAATCGGTGAAACAAAATTTTTAATACATAAAACTTCTTAATCGATTAAATCGCGACGTTAGAAATGAGTTCTAAGGGACGGAACTTAGAGATTGTGCCCGGAAAGTATGATGGTTCTATTAAGATCGAGAGTCTTGTGCGTAAGCATAAGTGCGATGAGAAGGATTGTACGATTGTTAGTAAGTAATTTGAGGACGAAATTATTTTAAGGACAGTAGAAGCTGTAACATCCTAGATTAGGGTTATGCGTTTGTGCATAATTCATGAGTAGTAGGTTTTGGCGGTGTTTGGAAGTGAATTAAGGGTTTTAAAATCCTAGGATGGAGAAAGCTTTGGACAATTATTGGTTTTAAGTTAAAACAAGAAGTGATGTGGAAAAGTGGCAAGGGACGCCACCCAAGGTGCAAGGGTTATGGCATCAAGTGAAGTACTTTGAGGAAGAGGTTCAATCCCATTGTATGCATTTTGCTTAATTTTATGAAATAGCATGTTTACTGTGATATGTGGTGTGAATTTTTATAACCTTGGAAATGTAAGGAAATGTATGGAAATATAGGAAAATGCATGGAAATGTATGGAAATGTATGGAAATGTATGGAAATGTAAGGAAATGTATGGAAATGTATGGAAATGTAAGGAAATGTATGGAAATATATGGAAATGTAAGGAAATGTATGGAAATGCTAAGTTAAAAAGAGAAAAGTGAACATTTATGGAAACTAGGAAAATGATGATTCAAAAGAGGAAAGTGAACATTTATGGAAACTAGGAAAATGATTTAGAAATGATTCAAAAGAGAAAGTGAACATTTATTGAAACTAGGAAAATGATTTAGAAATGATTCAAAAGAGGAAACTGAACATTTTTGGAAACTAGGAAATGTAAGGAAATGTCAAGTTTAAAGAGCCAAATGAAAATTTTTGGAAACTTAGAAATGACTTAGAAATGTCGAGTTTTAAAGTTTAAAAGAGGAAATTAAGGCAAGGTGGCCTTAAGAGAAAAAGTATGTGAAATTTGACACACAAACAGGCTTGGAAAAGTGGCCTGAAGATGCCACTTAGGGCCTCTGGAAATGGCGCCACATGCAAGTGTATTTGGGCCAGGGATCGAGTCATTAGGAAGCAAATAAAAGAAGTTTTATTTTTGCTTCTAGAAGCACAGAGGTGGACAGCACAAGGCTTGCAAAAGAGGAGTTTCATTCTCTTTAAATTCGGCTAATTAGGGATAAATAATGGATTTATTTTAGATTATTTTCAAAAGATAAATGAGGAATTATTCTTTAATTAGGAAAATAAGGAGAAGTGATGGCCAAGTAAGGGACTTTGAGTTTAATAATTTCATTTAAGTAAGGATAGTTGTTGAATTATCTTTTATTTTAGGTGATAATTAAAGAGATAAAGCTATCAAAATAGAAGAGTGATGGCCAAGTAAGGATTCTAAGTTAGTAATTTCGGCTATAAAAGGAAAAGAGAGGCCATTCTCGCATTATTTTCTATTCTTTGAAAGCCTCTTCAATTCTCTTCACCAAATCTTCTTCTTCTTTATTTTTGCCAAGTCGAAATACCTTGTGTTCTAGCCAAATCCTCCATCTTTATTCTTCCTTCTCTTTCTTTCTAATCCCTCCAAAAGCCGAAAGTTGTGCGATCATCATCTAGCCATAATCAATCTCTCAAGGTTGAAGTGAAGGTGCAATCGATTTCTTCAAGTAAGGATAAGATCTCATTCGGTTTCATCCTTTTCTTTTAAGATTTGCCAAATCTAGGACTAACCCCATTAATATCTTGTTGCCAAACTTTGAAGAGATCTTTTCGGATTTGTTTAAGTCAACTACAAGAAGGAGAAGGTCTTTTCCGAAGGTACACCATAGGCAGCGTGTTCCCTAGTTATTCGGTGAATTTCTGGATTTAAAATCCACAAGGTAAGCACATAGGTATGTTCGCCAAGGCCTATTTTGGATATCTAGATCTATTTCATAATTGTTGAAAAGTGAAACTAACCTATGTAGAGATTCAAAGTTTGGCCAAATACAAGGAGAAGAATAACAAAGTTTTCGGATTTGAGTAATAAGCAAATCGATATTAAGGTAAGTTTTAGTACACAAATCCTACTAGGATTTGGTTTTATGGCGAATGAGTTTTTCATTAAATATTTAATATGGGCGAATGTAGGGAGTTAAAGATCTAAGATCGAAATTTGGGATTTCAAGGGAAATCGTTAAGCGAATCAGGTATGTACCCTACCCTAAGTTTTAATATGTTCATGGCTATGTTTTAAATTAAATGTGTATGTTTATAAGAATTTGAATATGGCTAAGGTACCATAATATGATCATGGCTATGTTTTAAATTAAATGTGTATGTTTATAAGAATGTGAATGTGGCTAAAGTACCATGTTATGGTACAAAGTACTCAGGTACGTTTTTCCACTCCTACTAGGATTACAAAATATGTTATACTTAACATGTGAAAAGTGACATGAATGTGAATTTAAGTATGATATGCATGATATGAATAATATGGGGCATTCGGGTTATTTGAGAAAGGGGAAGTGAATGTGATGACTTCGGTCTCACTATCTGAATGTGGTGACTTCGGTCACATTATCTGAATGTGGTGACTTCGGTCACATTATCTGAATGTGGTAACTTCGGTTACATTATCTGAATGTGGTGTCTCATGACACAATTATCTGGTGGCTATGCCACAAATTTTATATGGGCGATGAGCACGCCGATTGCAGCCGATCGCCTTCGATGGTGTGTATCGGATGGAGGGTTGACTTAGTAGTCCCTACTTGCAGGATGATGGTACGGTGGTGTGTAGCGGATGGCATATAGGTTTGGGTTCGGGTTGCATCATATTGTTTAAATGCTTTATGAGCATGTATGATACTGTATGCCCTAAATATTAAATTTTAGTGTTGGTTACACATTGAGTCATTGCCTCACCCGTTGTGGGATTACTTTTCGTGACGACCGGTGATGGACCGGCATGCAGATGCTTAGTGGAGGCCATGTGAAGTTGATTTCTTTTATTTGGACTATTTTACTTTAAGTATTTTGAATTTAAATTTTGGGAATTATTCGATGTAATAAGGCCTTAGTAGGAATATTTTATTCGTCTTTATTTGTTAAGCTTACAAACCTTATTTTATTAAAAGATTAAGTAAAATATTTTTTAAAAAACAAAGCCCAAACGCTTTTGTCACCTAAAGTAAAGGATTTTAACAATGAATTAAACTTGTTTTCAACTCAAGCCCAACCCAAAACGATCTTTCTTCCAAATCACACAAGTTTTTCCTAAGTAACAAAAGAATTTGAAACGGTTTACACCGGGGAACATACCAGATCCGGTCAAGGCTCGTGGGCTGGGTTTGGGGTGTTTCATAGCCTATTCTACAATTAAATTCTTCTCCCACTTCTAACTTGAAATTCTATTAATTCAATCCCTAATTCACACTTTTACTCAACAAAATTAGTGTCTAAAAATCTAATAACTTTCAAAATTTCAACATATACCTAGTAGTATTTTGTTCTAGGATCATAAAATCTCAAAAATTACAAGAAAAGGACTTAAATTGACTTACCAATTTAATTTCGAACCTTTAAAAGCTTATTTTTCCTTATTCCTTCTTTTCTCCTTCTTTCCTTTCTTTTTCTTTCTGTTTCGTCCCTGCTTAATGTTCTGTTTCTTTCTTTCTTTCTTTTCATTTGCTTTATATATATATATATAAATATATATAATAATAAAATAATATAATAATTTCTTATATTATAAGTAATTATATAATTGTATTACAAATATATGTATTTAATTTATTATACATGTATTTTATAGTTACCATACAATTGTTAAAATCTTTGATTTATTTTATAATATAATTAATATAAATTACAATAAGATAAAATAATAATATAATCTATTTAAATAATATGTTTATATAAAAAATTAAGATTTTTATCAACAAATGCGGCCTCATTTAATAGATTAAGTATAATTTCCTATTTGGTATCTTTTTATTTTCTTTTAATCTACAATTAAACTTTTACCCTTTATTCAATTTATTCTTTTTCCTAATTACTCTTAATTAAGCTAAATTCACTTAATTAAAACCTAATTAGACATACCACTAGACTCATAAATATTTTTTTAATAATTATTTATGAGTTCTGTTTACTAAGACGGAGGCCTGATTATATACTTTTCCGATGCCCGTGAATTAAGCTTCTTATTTGAGTTTTCTGGATCTAAATAAATAATTTTAATCATCAATTTAATACATTTCATATTCATTTGGACTCAATTTACACTCTAGGCTAAATTACTATATTTCCCTTAAATTTTTCATTAATTCCAATTTTGTCCTTAGGCTCGAAAAATAAAATTCATGCAATCTAATCCTTGTTTCAAGCCTAGCCAAAATTTCCATATATCATTTACAGCACTTATGATTCTCAAAATTCAAAATTTTTCTTTGAATTTCACAAGTTTAAAATTTAGTCCCCATTACACAAAACTTTTAACTTATTCTTCAATTTAATCCTTTACCCAATTCTAACTTAAAATTCTATCAATTCAACCCCTAAATCATCAATTAATTCAACAATCTACTAACTTTCAAAATTTCAACATATACCAAGTAATATTTTATTCTAGGATCATAAAACTCAAAAATTACAAGAAAATGAGCTAAATTAACTTATCAATTTAAGTTTGAACCCTTGAAATCCCTATTTTCCCTTTCCTTTTCTTTCTTTCTTTCCCTGTTTCGTTTTACTTTTCTTTTATGTTCTTTTCATTTGCTTTGTTTTATATTTAATGATAATAATATATTATAATATAATAATATAATAATATAATATTATTCGTTATCATTAAGTAATAATAAAAATATATAAATCTATTATGTCGCCTCAACCTTTTAATTGGCATAATTGCCTATTTGGTCCTTTTAACTTTTTAATTTATAATTAACCTTTTACCCTTTATGCAATTTAGCCATTTTCATAATTACTCCTAATTAAGTCAAATTCACCTAATCAAAACCTAATTAACTACACAACTAACTAGCTATTTATTAAATAAATATTTATTAAAAATATTTATGAATCTGATTTACCAAAGACAGAGTCTCGAAAATGCACTTTTTTATTTGGTCCTTTTTAATTAATTTACTACAAAACCAATAAAATTTTCTTATCGAAATTTTCATGCCACCTTTCTATCATAATATAGACCATGCCATAATATTAAAATAAAATTTTCTTTTTAGCTTGAATTTATGGTCACGAAACCACTGTTCTGATTTCATTGAAATTGGGCCGTTACAATGATCTTGTTATTGACTACCATCCGGGAAAAGCCAATGTAGTGGTAGATGCTCTGAGTAGAAATCTGTATACTTTGCGAGCAATGAACATCTGATTGTCATTATCTGATGATGGTTCAATCATAGTTGAGTTAAAAGCTAGACCAACGTTTTTTACAAGCAAATCTCTGAAGCTCAGAAAAATGATAGTAAGTTGCAAGCAAAACGGATATAAAGTGACTCGACACCTGACTCAGAATTTTAGATCGAGACTGATGGTTGTTTGTTATATAGAGACAGATTATGTGTACCGAAAAGTTCAGAACTAGTATGGAAGATTTTGAATGAAGCTCATAATGGTAACATGTCTATTCATCCTGGTAGTAATAAAATGTACAATGATCTAAAAAGATGTACTGGTGGCCGGGAATGAAACGATACATTTCTGAGTTGGTATCTAAATGTTTGATATGTCAGCAAGTAAAAGTTGAAAATCAGTTGCCTTCTGGACTATTACAGCCAGTTACGATACCAGAATGGAAATGGGAAAGAATTACCATAGACTTTGTATCGGGGTTCCCCCCGTCTCCAAAGAAGAAGGATGTCATTGGGGTGATTGTTGATCGGTTGGCCAAATCTGCACACTTTATTCCAGTATGTTTGGATTTTTTCTTGGATAGATTGACTGAATTATATGTCTCTGAGATTGTCAGATTGTATGGAGTGCCTGTCTCCATTATTTCAGATAGAGATCCTCGATTTACTTATCGATTTTGGAGCAAATTACAAGAAGCTTTGGGTACTCAGCTACACTTTAGCACTGTATTTCATTCCCAAACATATGGTCAATATGAACGGGTCATACAGATCTTGGAAGATATGCTTCGATGTTGTATACTTGAGTTTAAAGGTAAGTGGGAAAGGTATTTACCGTTGGTTCAATTTGCTTATAAAAATAGTTATCAGTCTAACATTAAAATGGCACCGTATGAAGCTTTGTATGGACGTAAATGTAGAACTCCATTGTATTGGGCTGAACTCGATGAGAAAAAGTTACACGAAGTTGAATTAGTCCGTGAAATCGGGGAAAAAGTGAAAGTAATTCGAGACAGTTTGAAAGCAGCCTCTAATCGTCAAAAATCTTATGCTGATTTGAAAAGAAAAGAGATAGAATTTCAAGTCGGTGACAAGGTATTCTTGAAAGTATCGCCTTGGAAAAAGTTCTCCACTTGGTCGCAAAGGAAAACTAAGTCCACAATTCATTGGACCATATGAGATTATAGAAAGAATTGGACCGGTTGCATATTGGTTAGCTTTACCACCAAAACTTGATCGGATTCATAATGGTTTTTATGTGTCTATGTTATGACGGTAGCGATCCGATCCTTCACATGTTATTTCTCCGATAGAGGTAGAGATTCAACCTGATATTAAATATAGTGAAGAACCGATCAAAATTTTAGCTCGGGAAACAAAAGAGTTAAGAAATAAAAAGATAGCATTAGTAAAAGTTCTTTGGCAACAACATGGTATAGAAGAGGCTACCTGAGAGCCGGAGAACACTATAAGGAAGCAATACCCGAATCTTTTTACTGCTAAGATTTTCGAGGACGAAAATCCTTAAGGGGGAAGAGTTGTAATAGCCCAATTTCAATGAAATCAGAACGGTGGTTTCGGGACCACAAATTCGATTCAAAAATAAAGTTTATTTTTATTTTATTATATGGTTCGTATTATGATAGACATGTTGTATGAAAATTTTGAATCAAAAATTTTATCGATTAAGTGTTTAATTACGAGAAGGACTAAATCACATAAAATGCGAAAGTTAAATTCTAGTAGCTATAAGGATTAAATAGCTATAGAATTCAAAACTTGAGGTCCTTATATTGTAATTAGACCATTAAAGAAAAGTATGTAGATTTTTGGTGACTCATCCATGGAAATTTAGAAAAAGGTAAGGACTAAATTGGAATTTGAAAGACATTTAATTAATTAAAAGATGAAAAGAAAATATCATTTTATTTTCTCATCTTCTTCAACCCAAAATACATGGAAACCCTAGGAGAGAGAGAAGAAACTTTCATTTCTTAATTGGGTAAGTTTTCTTGTCCCGTTTTTAGTAATTTTGATATTTTTGAAACCGGGATAGCTTAATCTATCTATTTGGGGTATTAATTTGAAAAGTTATTAAGGTAGGAAATTTGGGTCATGGATGAATATGTTGAAAATTAGAAATTTATGGTAGAAAATGAAATGTTGTTGACAGATAAACAACTTTTACAAAGTGATTTTTGATGAAAACATGATTTAGAGACTAAAATGTAAAATTGTGAAATTAAAGAAAAATACTGAATTTTTATGAATACATGTGCTGTAAATTTTGTAATAGGATTTTGGTTAGGCTTGGAATAGGAAGTATGTAACAGCCCAGTTTAGACCCTAATCGGAACAGTGGTTCGAGACCATAAATCCGAGGTCGTAAAAATATTTTAATGATATTTTCTGTGTGAATGATATGTGACATAGCTTGTGTGAAAATTCTGTGTGATGATTTGATCGTTCTAGTATCGAACTAAGAGAAATGACTTAATTGCATAGAGAGTAATATGCTGTGTGCTGATTTGTGAGTACGTAGATGTTGTTGGCTTTTTAAGGAGGAGGTCTTATGTTGTTAATAAACCATTTTCAAGTTAGTGGATGGCTAAATGACAAATTAGCTTTAAATTATAATTGTTTTATATGTTTAATGGAAGGGAAAAATGGTAAACTATGTGTTAATGTTATTATAACAAAAACAAAAAGGAATTAAATGGCCATTTTTATCATCTCCTTTGGCCGATTGTAACTAAGGAAAGAAAAGAAAGAATTGAGCTAGGTATTCGGCACTTACAAGGCTAAATTCAAGGTATGTTTTTGGTCGATTTTTGATAATTTCTATGTTTTCGTAATCGTTGCTTCGAGCTCTAGCTAACCCATGTTGTAATTTTGTGAATTGATGATGTTTTTGTGATGAGCCATTGATGAACACTTGAGCTTTGTCATGTTAGTTGGTGAAATATGGAAACTTAGTGTTGGATTATCATAGTTTGTATTGGGATTTTTGATGAAATTGAGTATTTTGGGCTAAATTGTGAAAAGTGTATATTGAAGGACTAAAATGTGAAATAAATGAAATATGTGGGTTTGTATGGACATTAGTAAAATTTGGCTAGGCTTGTGCTAAGTGAAATTGTGCGAATTTGATGATTTTGTGAATTAAAGACTAAAGTGTCGAAATGTGAAAATGTAAGGGTATTTTGTAAAATGCCTTAAATGTGTGTATGTGTACTAAATTGAATGAGTTAGTGATTGAATGGGTTGAATTTGAATGTGTATATACCAAGAGAGAAGAGGTTCGGATCGAGATCGAGGCAAAGATAAAGTGCTCGATTAGTCGACCGTTTTGGTATTTTGACATCTGAGGTAAGTTCGGATATAATACTAGTTGTAAAATTTATCTATGTGATATAAATTGAATGGATGTATATGTATCTATGGGATTTGAAATGCTATGTGCTGAATTGAGATAAAGGGGCACTAAGTATGCGAAATTTGATACGAGAAAGAGATGATTGGCACTATGTGTGTAAAAAGATAGAAGCTTCGGCTTATCAAAATGACACTGTGTGTGTTATCGATATAAGTTCGGTTTAACATATCGGCACTAAGTGTGTAATTATGATTAATGAATAGCACTGTGTGTGCGAAACAATAGAAGTTATGACTTTAATGAATAGCACTGTGTGTGTGAAACGATAGAAGTTTTGGCTCATCGAGATGGCACTGTGTGTGCGTTACTGATATAAGTTCTGTTTAACATATCAGCACTAAGTGTGCGATAACAAATTGGCTTCGGTTGTGAAATTAACACTAAGTGTGCAAAGTCATTTGAGTAATAGCAAAGGTTGAAATGGAGGTAAAATCGAGAAATTGAGTTATATGTATGGTGAGTAACTACGTGTTGATCAATGTATGTTTGAATCTATGTGGTTGATGATAGGTTTAAGAGTTGAATGAATAGTTATTTAAGCATTTGGTTGAGAGTGATATTGTCCTTAGTTGTGTCATTATTTATGTGATGGTTGGATAGTATGGGTAGTGATTAACTAAGTGTTGGCAAGGTAAGTATGATACCTATGTGATTGGTGAAATTTGAAGTCAATGAATGGAATGCTATGTGAGTATTGAATAATGTTGAACTTGTGTACCATTGATAAAATATCAATGTGATGGTTAAATGTGTATATTGAATTGGTTCATTGATTTAATTGTTTTATAATTCGAACTTACTAAGCTTTGGAAAGCTTATTGTGTGATTTGTTTCTCTAGTTTGCTATATTAGTAAAGCTAGCTCGGATTTGGGATCGTCAGCTTTTCAATCACACTATCGGCATTCTATTTTGGTACTTTTAAAAGATGTATTTAGCTGGTATATGGCATGTATAGGCTAGTTAATTGAATCAAGTTTGAGATTTGTAATTAGCCATGAGATGTGGCTATATATGTGATAGGTTTGGCATGAATGAATGTGGTATATATAGATATGATGCATCTTTTGGCATGATTTGTAGATTGATAAATTTGCTATTGAGTGGTAACTTTGTATTGATAAATGCTAGTAGGGGTAGTGAGATTGGGAATGAATTATGCTTGTGATAGAATAAGTATTGGTATTGAATTGGGTATTATTAGAGTTGGTATTGATTGCATGTTTTGAATTGCTAAATTGGTATGCTTTTAGATGGCAATATGTGCATGAGATGTTTGGTTGATTGGCTTGTAGGTTTGACCTTAAGTGGGTGGCATGTTGGCCTTGCAAAAATGGCCTATAATGTCACACGGTTGGGGCACACCATGCGTGCTCGCACCATGGGTAAATTGGCAGCATGTGGCTTAAATTGCACACGACCATGGCACGGGCATGCCTACAGGTTTTGCGTGAAATGGCAGTATATGACCTTATAGGACACGGTCTTAGTACACAGGCGTGCTTGTTAGCCGTGTTGATTTTGGCAGAATGTAACCACAAGGAGGTCACACGGGCGTGTCATGTAGCCGTGGGAGAGGCACGGCCTACCCCCACGGGCGTGTCTCCCCTGTATTCTAGAAAGGTTCCAATTTTTCATGAAATTTTATATGTGTTTCGGTTTAGTCCCGACTCAGTTTATAAGCATACTTTGGGTCTTGAGGACTCGTTTAAGGGACACTATGATTGTATATGATTGTGTTTGATGATGATTAACTTTATGTCAACATTTAGAGGTTAAATGTTCTGATTGATCGGTAATACCTCTTAATCCTATTCTGACGACGGTTTCGGGTTAGGGGTGTTACAGAGTAAATTGCAAAAGTTTCATTTTCTGAGCCTATGGATGAAATTAGAATTTATAAAAAAGTTACGGGCAAAATGGTAATTTTGCCTAGGACGTAAATTGAGTCCAAATGAGTACAAAATATGAGAAATTAATGATTAAAGCTATTTATATAGATCCGGATAACACAAATTTGAGGTTAGACCGAGGAAAAAAAGATTTCGGATTAGTAGATTACTTATGCGAACAAGTGTCGAGGTAAGTTCGTGTAACTTAATCGAGCATGTAATTATGTTAAATTAAATGTTGTGTTGAATGAAATGTGATTATGATTCATGTGAATTGCTTGGATGTTACGATATAAGAATGAATACATGCTTGAAATGGTTGAAAAAGGGTTAAGATCCGTTTGAATATTGAATTTCGATAAATATATATGTTTTCCCGAAATGCATGAGGCCCTACATTTGTTGTTGATGGATTTAGCTCGGAGAAGTAATCCTATTGACCTCATTGTAGAAAGGACTTAACCTGGATGGGTAATCCTAATATAATACCTCTCGAGTACACGTTATATAAAAGATTTAGCCTGGACTGATAATCCTGTTATACGATATGTAGCTCGAGAGTGTGTTCCTTGATTTAGTGCCCTAATGGGTACTCTTGAAAAAGAATTGACTGGTTATTGGATCGTACACCTCAAGTGTACCACTTGAGTATCAATCGAATTTTAATGATTCAATGGACATAAAACTCTTGACATGGTATGAAAATTATGAGATGAAATGATAATATCTTGAAACAATATTGCATGATGAGCTCATCTATCCTTACTTGATGTATATGTAAAGTTTGTGACTAACATGTTTGATTGGCTGCTGATAAACCGTAAAATGAATATATTTTAATCCCACATTTAGCATACTTTTGGATGATTTATCCCTTTAATTATGGAAATAGGTGCTCCTAATCCTTTGTTTTCATGTTTTATACTCAGGAGAGCACCGGAGGATGAAAAGAACGAGAAACAGGTCGAAAATAGAGAAAATGGGCCAAAGTATGAATCCCCACGGCCTGGGCCCAAGACCACACAGCCGTGCCCAGTAAGAAGAGTCGACCACAGCCTGGACCCTAAAATACACGGCGTGCCTCATCAATAGGTTCGACCACGGCTTTAAATTGATTTACATAGGCGTGTGCCATGGGCGTGTCTCTGCAGATAAGAAGAATTCTATTTAGATTAGGGTACTTAGAGGCAAAGAAACACATTCCAAAAGCTTATACAAAGACCCTAGAGGCCAACCTTTAGGGAGGCGGTTCAACTAGGCCAAAGAGCCGAACCAGAGCAGTTAAATTCAGGGATTTACTCGAAGAAAGCCATTTGATTCATCTCAAGAAGCCGGAATTATACTCAAGACTAAGAACTTCTCCTTCAATTCCTTTAGGGGGTTTTAGGGTTTTCTTTATGTTTCATTTTATATTTTCTTTTGAGATGTTTTCTTTTACAATTATGAACTAAACCCTCAGATACTTGAAGGGGATGAAACCTAAAACAGATCTTGTTATTGTTATCTGAGCTGTATGATAAATACTTGATTTGTTCTTAACTATGTGTTCTTAATTCTTATTTTGGTATTCTCAGGATATTGATTCAAGAATTTATGCTTTTAAGCAGAGGAGGAATAGACCCTGTTTAAGAGTAGATCTAGCATAGTTAAGCGGAGTTGAATGCAACCCTAGAGATAGGATGACGTAAATCTGTCGGATTAGAGTCAAACCTCATATGGGAGTCCATAGATCAAGATAATGCAATTCTAGGGGTTTTAATTAGAAAGAGATTTTAATTAATCAACCTAGGGTTAGACGTTAGTAGCCTCGAGAGAGGTATTAATATAAATTAGGGAATCCTACGGATCAAGTCAAGTGAATAAATCGTTCGGTTCAGAGTTAGATAACAAGTGAAGTCTAGGTGGATTCTTCCTCGGGTATTGTCTAAATCAATCAGTTTTCCTCTCAAGACTTTCCTTAATTTCTTTTCTTTGTCTTAGCGTCTTTAGCTTAGTTAATTAGTTAATTTTAGATTAGATAAAAATTCCCTTAATTCGTAGGCTAAATAATAGAAAGAGAGTTAATATTAGTACTTTTGGTTCTTTTGGGTTCGACAATCCGGTCTTGGCGCTAGCTATACTACTGTTCGATAGGTACGCTTGCCTCCATCGTTGTGTTAGTTAGTTTCCAGGTTCGATCATTCTTTTTATAAATTTTTAAGACTCGACAAACACGATCAAGTTTTTGGCGCCGTTGCCGGGGAACTAAAATATTAAGGACCCTTAATTTTTATTACTTTAGCAAATTTTTTATTATTACAATTTATTTTCATTATTATTATTATTTGTTTTTACTTTGATAGTTTTTTATTTGCTTTTGGCAGATAATTTTAGTTTATAAAGCAGATGACATTGAATAATTATCAGTGGCAATTCATGAGGACAAAGCCTACTAAAGCAGCCAGTGTCTTCAACCTTGACGTGGTCACCATGCTATCAAATCAGGTAGAGATGATGAATAAAAAGATTGATGGCGTATGTAATTCTTTGCAGGTACATCCGGTAATACAGTATGGTATGAATGGAAGAGGGGTGAACAACACAAAATATCTATCCTACAACCCTAGCACAGAGAACGAACAAGTCCACTATATAAGTAACTATTCTAGACCTCAAAATATTTTTATAGTGACACTTATAATGCAGGTTGGAGGTACCATCCCAATTTCTCGTGGGATGATCAAAGTAGTCAAAGACCAGAACTTCCTCCAAATTTTTAACAACTACCTCACCAACAGGAACAGGAGTCGAACCTTGAGGAGATGCTAACAAAATTTATAGTAGTGTCAGAAACTCGTTTCCAAAACATTGAAATAGCACTAAAAAATCAAGAAGCATCGTTTCAAGATATCGAAAACCAATTAGGGAAACTTGCTAAGCTGATCTCAAAAAAACCGCAAGGTATCTAGCCTAGCAACACCGAAACTAACCCTAGAGAGTAGCCTCAAGCAATAACTACTCACGATAGTGAAGGGTTAGATGTACCAACATTGATGCAAGAGAATATGGTAGAAGAAGGTAAGGTTGAGGTAAGCCATGATAAACCAAACCCGGCTGTAACAGCCCGATTTAGGGATAGTTAGAATAGTGATCTCGGGATCACTAATCCGAGACGTGAGAAATTATTTTCATGATATATTATGAGTTAGAACATGATATTATGTGAGCATTAAAATTTTGGTACTTTAATTTTAGCGATTTCATGTTTAATCGCAAATAAGCACTAAATCGCATAACGTGTAAAAGTTCCATTATTTTTGTTAAAAGTACCAAATGGCCATGGATTATTAATGGAAGGTCTTTAAAAGGCAATTTAGCCTTTTGAAGAAGCTTGGCCGGCCATAGGAGAACATGGGGACAAGATTTGTTAATCTTAGTCAAAGTTAGTAGTAATAGGTAGACTAATTTGACTTGTATTAATAAAATAAGGGGAGAAAAGTTATCATCTTTTCTCCTATCATCTTCCACCAAAAATTAGCAGAAAATAAGCAGTAGAAACCTTCAAAAATTTCAGCAAGCTCTCATCTATTCAAGTAAGTGTTCTAGTGAACTTTTCTTGAAAATAATTGTACTTTTGAGACCCCTAGAGCTTAAGCTTTCAAATGAGGAGACTATTGTGCAATGTTGTGATACCATGAGAGCTAACTTAGTTATTTATTGCATTTTTATGGAATAACTTGAGTCTTAATTGTTAGATGAACAACTTTTAAAAAGGATGTTAGTATGAGAACACCAAATAGGACCTTAATGAAAAGGTTATAAATTTTGTAGTATGTTTGTGAAATATTGATTTATGATGATAGATTTAAGAGCATTAAATGTTTACCTAGGATTTTTGGGGATAAAAATGTGATTAGAATTAATTTTCGAGCCTAGGGGTAAAAAGGTCATTTTGCCAAAATTTAGGGGTAAAATGGTAATTTTGATTAAGCATGATTGTTGAGATGCTTATGTTAATGTGGCGATTAAAATGATCTAATTTGCTATTATAGAGCAAGAGGAGATGAGAATCCGCCTCAATCGGGGAAAGGATAAGGTCGTAGACTAAACCGAAGAACTAGCTCATTTTGAAAACGAGGTAAGTTGTATGTGATTTAATGTAATATTATATTAGAATAATTGAGAATGCTTGATGAGATATTGATGCATGATACTTCAATAAATTGAGAAACTTATGTGAATATTATATTTAAGTCCTAATGGACTATGATGAATACGAAAAATGCGGCCATATTATGAGGGTCAGTGTAAGACCATGTTTGGGACATGGCATCGGCCATATTATGAGGGTCAGTGTAAGACCATGTCTGGGACATGGCATCAGCCATATTATGAGGGTCAGTGTAAGACCATGTCTGGGACATGGCATCGGCCATATTATGAGGGTCAGTGTAAGACCATGTCTGGGACATGGCATCGGCCACATTACGTGTGCCAGTGTAAGACCATGTTTGGAACATGGCATCGGCATTGAGACAGGAGCTGGTATAAGATCATATCCGGGATATGGCATTAGCACATAGAGGTAATTCCCTATAAGACCATGTCCGGGACATGGCATCGATACCTAGAGGAGACTCCATGTAAGACCAACTAGAGAATGTGGCATTGGCTTTATACTTATCGTAATGATTATAAAAACATGTCTTTGATTATTTCCAGTGTATGGTGGGATAAGCAGATGAATTTTAAAAGTAGAGGTGTGAATGAATACAAGTGCTAATGAATGAGTCACAAGAAATTGGCTCTATATGTGTTACGGTAAATGTTAGATAAGGGAAATTATAAGTAAGTACTGTCAAGAAGTCTTGACTTGTGTACGAATAGCTAATGTCATGGATGAATTATTCGTTTATGAGTATTATGATTGCTATTTATTTCCATGCAACTTACTAAGCTTAATGCTTACCGTTTTTCTTTGTCCATCTTTCTTATAGTATTGCGAAGATAACTCGAGGATCGTAGACGCAGAGGTTCGAGAATCACACTATCAACGACACTTTGGTATAACAATTTTAGACTTGTTTTGAATATGGCATGTATAGGACTTGGGTATTTTGTCAAGTTGTAATTGTTAGTTAAAGTGTTGGCTATAAGTCATTTTTGTTAATGATTTCTTAGGTTAGGCAAATATTTGGCAAACTCTTTCTTTCAATGAAGATGAAATTTATGAAGTGAATGTTTTTTGTTTACCTTGTATGATGGAAATGAATTCTTAGACATGCTTATGAGATAGAAATTGATTATTTTGAGATGAAGTATGAGAGTGTGCATTTTAGGGAAGAAATGGCTTAGTATATAGCCTGCTAAATTATCCACCTAGTGTGACACACGGGCGTGGGTCAAACCGCGTGAAGGCCACGGCCAACACATGGGCGTGTACCCAGGCCGTGTGAAGTCTGCACCTTGTCCATGAAATTGTAAAATCCCCACGACCAGGATACATAGGCGTGTGCCCCGACCGTGTGATCATGTCAATATATTAAGGAATAATACACGATCTAGGCTAACGAGCGTGTCAAGGCCGTGTGAATATAGTCAGTAACTCCCCACGGTTGGAAGACATGGGCGTGTCTAAGGGTACATGGGCGTGTTCCAAGTCACATGGGCATGTGAACTCTGCTGCAAAGAAGAGTTTTAGATTAAGTCTAGAAAGTTTTCAGATAAGGGCTTAAGGTCCCGTAGGCCCATGAAATGTATGATTAGTCTAAGAAAGAGAAGTTGTTAAGTCTGAACGAAATGTCTTTAGCTTGTAAGTGTATGTCTAAGTGAGTTCAAGCGTGGTAACGTCTCATATCTAGACCTAGCATCGGAATTGGGTATGGGGTGTTACACCGGTAATTACAGAATACCAACCACGTGTGCCGTCCCCCAATGCTATAAAGAAAGACCACACAGAGGAACAATTCGGTAAATTTCTTAAACCTCTAAAGAAATTACATATTAACTTGCCGTTTCTTGAAGCTCTCTTGCAGATGCCAGATCCTAAGAAATTCATGAGAAACGAAGGCTTTTGATCGATGAACTAGACGAGTGGAAGACACATGTCAAAGAAAAACTAAAAATACATGAAGCAAAAATGAGGCAACTCCACGACAAACTTAATGATGAGACAACCCAGCTTAAGATAGGAGATCAGGTACTCAAAATCTTCCCAGATGAAACAGTCGAGGTACCTAATCCTAAATTCAGCACTTTTAAGGTAAACACTACTCGACTCAAACTATATATCAATAACCAAATTGATTGCATGAGAAAGGATTTCCACCTCCTCAAACCACCATGATTGTGCAAATGAGAGCTAAGTCTAGCTTAAGACTTTAAACGAGCGCTTCTCGGGAGGCAACCTGAGCACTAACCCTACTAATTAGTTTACTTTTATTTATTTCCATGTTTAGGCGCCGGTTTCCATACTCACATGGTCTTGCACACGGTCGTGGCCGTGGCCATGTGGGTACCCTAGGTAGGTAAAAGGGCGTGGTCGTAGACATGTAGCAGCGGGACAAAATTTTTCCAAAACACGGGTTGCATCTCTATTTAAACCCCCTTCTTCCTTTATCTTTTCCAGTTGTCTTTCCTATTTTATTTTCCATTATTTACTTTTATTTTTATTTTTATTTTTATTTTTTATTATTTTCTTCTTATTCTTTATGACATTTAGATTTAGCTCAGGATACAATAAAATTCATCTGGCTACTTTGAGGATTCAAGTTCAAACGGCTCGAGGCACTCCCTATGCAACTCCATCCAAAATTCAAGAAGTTTCACTTCTCTCCCTATCTTTTGATTTTATTACTATATTTAGGGAAATGTACATTTTAAGTGTGGGGGTGAAAATTACTTAGAAAAAGTGCCTAACTTTTTGCATTATTGTCAAATCCCTGAATGATATTCTGTCTTAAAGTAATTTTCTCATATCACTAATTAGAATGAAATTCTTGTTGATTCATTATTTTTATTAATATGTTTTAGATTAAGCAATTGATAATTGTGCAATGATGATTTAAACTTTAAGATATTAGAGAATCAAGCATGACGAGTCTATTTTCAAAAAAAAATTCTATTCGGTGTCTACCTGAATCTAAATTGTTACCTTGAAGTTTAAAATTTATGAGGTTAACATCAAAATACCCATAATTTTTGTGAGATTTTGAGCCTTTTAGAGCATACATTCTTTTTGTGCTCACTATTGATTATGAGTGTGTCAACATTGATTTGTTAATCTAGAACTTGCTTCGATTATACATGTCGAGACCACACTATTGATTTGATATATAGAGATGATTAAGGCATTTAGGATTTCACCCACTTACTCCACTAAAAGCCTACCCTCATAATTGACCCCTAGTGAACCCATTTGATCCTAACAACCCTTTTTATTGACTCAACCCACTAATATTAACCCGAAACCCATCTTGTATTTGTTATCACCATTCCTTTTGACTACCCCTCTATCGAGATTTGTTTGATCAATTGCCTAATTATATTATTTTAGTGTTAAAGTTTTATCTTACATTGTTTTGGTATTTCAAAAAAAAATCAAAGTATATTCATTATTATCAAAGTATATTCATTATTATTTATGTGATTAAGCGAGCCTATATGTTTAATTTCAACATCTTGAAGAAGAAACTCGTATTATTAGTATTACAAGTTTTCAATTAATGTAATTATGCATGTTATTAGTTCATTTTTCTAGTTAGGTAATTTGTCAATTCAATCTCGATTCTAACCCTTTTAATTCAGCCTTTTATCCACACCATTAACCTAAGCCCCATTACAACCGTTTTTAAAGACCTTTTAATTTGTGTATCATCTCATTTTATAATGGTGGAGATTTGATTTTCATGCAAGCCTACGGGATTAACTTTTCATGTTCGACTTATGAGTGCTATATTTTTGAACCATAAACACCTTAAGTGGTTTGAGTGAATCTTTAGTGAGGATGTCAACATTTTTAGACTTTGAATTAAAGGCAATTATTTGGATAAGGGGGAAACACCTATGTTTTCATGCTAAAAACTCATGGCTTTGATTGTTTGAATCTTTAGGACTCTTTCAGTTGAATTATCCATGTATAAATTATCTATGAATTATGATGAAACATTATTGATGAATATTATGAATTGAGGAAGTTCGTTTTAATTGTGAGTTGACAATTTTGCTTGAGGACAAGCAAAAGCTTAAGTGTGGAGGTATTTGATAAACCGTAAAATGAACATATTTTAATCTCACATTTAGCATACTTTTGGATGATTGATAAACCGTAAAAGTAACATATTTTAATCCCACATTTAGCATAGTTTTGGATGATTTATCTCTTGATTTATGTAAAAAGGTGCTCTTAATCCTTTCTTTTCATACTTTATACTCAAGAAAGCATCGGAGGATGAAAAGAACGAGAAACAGGCCTAAAACAGACCAAATGGGTTATATCACGAATCGGTACGGCCTGGACTTAAGCCCACACGACCGTGCCTCTTAAGAGAAGTCCGAACAGTCCTGACCATGATTTATACGGCCGTACCTCATCAATAGGGTCGCACACAGCCTAAAGTCGATTCACACGAGCCTGTGCCCTAGGCCGTGTCCCTGCCACAGAAAGAGCAATTCTATTCAAATAGGGTACTTAGAGGCAAAGAAACACATTCCAAAGCCTACTTAAACACCCTAGTAGGAATTCTACTTGAATTAGGATACTTAGAGGCCAAGTAAGGCATCTCAAAGCCTATATAAAGACCTTAGAGGCCAACCTTTAGGGTGATGTTCGGAGTTCGACAGAAGCCTTCTACCAGGGTGGTCAGTTAGGCAGTCAGCTAGGCCAAGGAGCCGAGCCAGAAGGCCAGATTCATGGGAATCACTCAAAGATAGCCAGTTGATCCATCTCAAGAAGCTGGAATTCTACTCAGAACGGCATTTCTCCTTCAATTCCTTCAAGGAGTTTTAGAGATTTCTTATGTTTTGTTTTATCTTTTCTACTGAGATGTTTTATTTTATTATTATGAACTAAACCCTTCAGATACCTGAAAGGGATGAAACCTAAATGAATCTTGTTATTATTTTCTGAACTATATGATAAATACTTAGTCTGTTCTTAATTATATGTTCTTAATTCTTGTGTTGATATTTCCGGGATATTAATTCAAGTATGATGTGCTTAGGTGGTGGAGCAAAAGTCCCTGCTTAAGAGTAGATCTAGCGTAATTAAGCAGAGTTGATCGCGCGCCTAGAGATAGGGTGACGAGATTTTGCCGAATTAGGGTGAAACCTAATATGGGAGCCCATAGATCGAGTTAATGCGATTCTAGGGGTTTTAATTAGAAATAGATTTCAATTAATCAACCTAGGGTTAGACGTTATTCACCTCAAGAGAGGGATTAATATAAATTAGGGAGTCTTACGGATCAAGCTAAGTGAATAAATTGTCTGGTTCAGTGTTAGATAACAAGTGAAGTTTAGGTGGATTCCTTCTAGGGTATCGTCGTAATCAACTGAGTTTTTCTAAAAGTTATTTCTTCAATTTTTTCTTTTTGTCTTTGCGTCTTAGTTTAGTAATTAGTTAGTTTTTAGTTTAATCAATCAATCACTTCGTATTTAGGCTAAATAATAGAAAGAAAGTGAGTATTAGTACTTTTAATTCCCTTGGGTTCGACAATCCGGTCTTGCCTAAACTATACTACTATTCGATAGGTGCACTTGCCTTAAGTCGTTGTCAGAGTTAGTTTTCAGGTTCGATCATTCTCTTTATAAATTTTAGAACTCGACAAAACAACGATCAAATTTTTGGCGCCGTTGCTAGGGAATTAAAATATTAAGAAAGCTCTATTTTTATTACTTTAGCCTTTTTTTTTATTTTCTGCAATTTATTTCTATTTTTATTTTATTTTATTTTACTTCGCTAATCTTTCCTCTATTTGCTTTTGGCAGATAATTTTAGTCTATAGAAAATATGGCACTGAATAATTATCAGTGGCAAGTCATGAGGACAATTCCTACTAAAGCAGTACACCCAGTAATGCAATATGACTCGAATCTAGGAGGCGTGGCGAATCCTGAGTACCCACCCTACGGATATGGCATGGAAAACAAGCAAGCTCACTATATGGGTAACTATCCTAGACCTTAAAATAATTTTTATAATGACACTTATAATGCAGGTTGGAGGTACCATCCCAGTTTCTCGTGGGATGATCAAAATAGCCAAAGACCGGAACTCCCTCCAGATTTTCAACAACCACCTCACCAACAGGAAGAGGAGTCGAACATTGAAGAGATGCTGACAAAATTCATGGTAGCCACAGATACCCGTCTTCAAGACATTGAGACCACCCTTAAGAATCAACAAACATCGATTGAAGAGATCAAGAACCAAGTTGGTGAACTTACTAAGTCAGTTGGAGAAATTACTAAGTCAGTTGGACAACTTGCTAAGCTGATCTCAGAACTTCTACAAGGAAGCTTGCCAAGCAATACTGAAACTAACCCGAGAAAGCAAAATCAAGCCATTTACGATAGTGAAGGGTTAGACGTACCAAACCCAAGGGAAGAACCTGTGGTAAGTGAAGGTAAGGTTGAGGTGTGCCATGATATACCAAAACCGGCAACTACAGAGTACCAACCTTGTGTGCCATATCCCGATGCAAAAAAGAAAGACCACGCAGAGGAAGAATTCGGTAAACTCACACTTCGTGTAGACGACGAAACAATCACTCTTCAAGCTCTTGACTCAGCTAGGACATCGAGTAATAAAGGTACGAACATTAATTCTATTGATAACCATTTGGTTCAACCTTCTTTACAGGAAGCATCACGAAATCACCTAGCTAAGCCAGATCTTAAACCTCGTACCCATAAAGAAATAATTCATGAAGAACTAAGGCTTCAAGTCAATGAACTAGACGAGTGGAAAGCACACTTTAAAGAGAAACTAGGAATACACGAAGTGAAACCGAAAGAAACCCCAGACGAGCTGATAGGAACAACAAATCACTTCAAAATAGGGGATCAGGTATTGTTGAATAAGGAAGACCCTCAAATCACCAATTTAGACCTCAAGACAAACGAAGAAATCACTTTTGAGGTACTTAATGTCTTCCTATACGGGACAGTCGAGGTAAGCAATCCTAAATTTAGCACTTTTGAAGTAAACACTACTAAACTTAAACTTTATATCAAAAACCGAGTTGATCGCATGAGAAAAGATTTTCACCTCCTCAAACCACCATGGCAATACAAATAACAGGTAAGTCTAGCTTAAGACTTTAAACGAGTGCTTCTCGGGAGGCAACCCGAGCACTAACCCCATTTTTATTTTATTTTATTTATTTATTTATTTATTATTTTTTATTTTTATTTTTAGTATTCAAATAAACCAAAAGTGCAGATTTCTAGACCACACGGCCTTGCACACGGCCGTGTGGGCACCACAAGTAGGAAAAAGGGCGTAACTGTAGACGTGTGGCAGCAGGACAAATTTTTCCCTAAAACATGGGCCGCATTTCTATTTAAACCCCCTTCTTACTTTTTCTTTTCCAATTATCTTTCTTCTTTCATTTTCCATTATTTACTTTTACTTTCATTTTTATTTTTGTTTTTATTTTTATTTTTATTTTATTTTTATTTTTATTTTTATTTTTGTTTTTATTTTTGTTTTTGTTTTTATTTTATTTTCTTTATTATTTTCTTCTTATTCTACATGCCATTTAGATTTAGCTTAGGATACAATAAAACTAGACCGGCTACTTCGAGGATTCAATCTCAAATGGTTCGAGGCGCTTCCCCACGTTCACCTCCAACCCTATTCGAATTCTTTTCATTAAACTCATCCAAAATTCAGGAAGTTTCACTTCTCCCTATCTTTTGATTTTCTACTATGTTGATATTTATCTATCTTTGTACATCGAGGGCAATGTACATCTTAAGTGTGGGGGGTAAAAGTGCCTAACTTTTTGCATTATTCTCAAATCCCTGAATTATATCTAGTTCTTAAGTAATTTCTTCATATTACTAATTAGGATGAAATTTCTAATGATTTATGATTTTATTGATATGTCTTAGATTAAGTTATAGATAATTGTGCATTGATGATTTAAACTTTAAGATACTAGAGAATCAAGCATGATAAGTTTACTTTTAAGAATCAAAAATTTTTTCTAGGTTGTCGAACTGAATTTGAATATTACCTTGAAGTTTGAAATTTACAGGGATGATGTCAAATACCCATAATTTTTGTGAGATTTGAGCCTTATAGAGCATATATTCTTTTCCATGCTCACTTTATTGATTATGAGTGTGTCAACAATGAATTGTTATTCTAGAACTTGCCTCGATTATACATGTCAAGACCATATTTTTGATTTGATATACTGAGATGATAAAGGCACCTAGGTTTTAACCCACTCACTCCACTAAAAAGCCTACCTTCACAATTAATCCTTAGTGAACCATTTGATCCTAACAACCCTTTTTATTGATTCACCCAAAAAAATTAACCCAAAACCCCGCTTGTATTTGTTATCACCATTCCTTTGACTACCCTTCTATCGAGAATTGATTTGATCAGTTGCCTAAATACTTTATTTTAGTTGATAAGGTTTTGATAAGGTTCTTTCTTATATTATGTATTTATTTGATTTGTTCTTAAAAAAAAGAAAAGAAAAGAAAAAAATGAAGTATATTCATTATTAGTTCTATGATCTAAGAGCTTGTACATTTAAATCCAACATCTTGAAGAAGAAGCTCGTATTATTAGTATTTTAAATTTTTATGTGATTTACTTATTCAAATTGTTAGTTCAATTATTTTTCTAAAGTTAGGTAACATGTCAATTCAATCTCGATTTTAACCTTCCAATTCAGCCTTTATCCACACCTTTAACCCTAGCCCCGTTACAACCCTGATAAAGACCTTTTGATTTGTGTATCATATCATATTATAGTGGTGGAGATTTGATTTTCAGGCAAGCCTATGGGATTAACTTTTCATGTTCGACTTATGAGTGCTTATTCTTGCACCTTAAACACTTCGAGTGCTTTGAGTGAATCTTTAGTGAGGATGTCAATCCTTATTAGTTTTGAATCAGAGGTAATCATTTAGATAAGGGGAGAAGCCTATGTTTTCACGCTACAAATATATGACTTAGAATTGTTTGAATCTTTAGGAGTCTTTGAGTTAAATTATCCATGTATGAATTGTCTATGAATTATGATGAGGCATTGTTAATGAGAATTATGAATTGTGGAAAGTTCGTTCTAATTGTAAGTTGAGAATTTTGCTTGAGGACAAGCAAAAGGTTAAGTGTGGGGGTATTTGATAAACCGTAAAAGTAACATATTTTAATCCCACATTTAGCATACTTTTGGGTGATTTATCTCTTGATTTATGTAAAAAGGTGCTATTAATCCTTTCTTTTAATGTTTTATACTCAGGAAAGCACCGAAGGCTGAAAAGAACGAGAAACGGGCCTAAAATAGACCAAATGGGCCATATCACGAATCGAAGACTACCGGACTTAAGCCCACATGGCCGTGCCTCTTAAGAGAAGTCCGAACAGTCCTGACCATGATTCATACGGCCGTACCTCATCAATAGGCTCGCACACAGCCTAAAGTTGATTCACACGAGCCTGTGCCCTAGGGCGTGTCCCTGCAGTAGAAAGAGCAATTCTATTCGGAATAAGGTACTTAGAGACAAAGAAACACATTCTAAAGCCTACTCAAACACCCTAGTGGGAATTCTTCTTGAATTAGGATACTTAGAGGCCAAGTAAGGCATCTCAAAGCCTATATAAAGACCTTAGAGGCCAACCTTTAGGGGCGTTCGAGTTCTACAGGCCTTTTCGCCGTGGCTTTTGTCGTATGGCGGTCATTAGGCGATACTAGGCCAAAGAGCCGAGCCAGAAGGCCAGATTCGTGGGAATCACTCGAAGATAGCAAGTTGTTCCATCTCAAGAAGCCGGAATTCTACTCAAAACGGCGGATTTCTCCTTCAATTCCTTCAGGGAGTTTTAGGGATTTCTTATGTTTTGTTTTATCTTTTCTTCTTAGATATTTTATTTTATTATTATGAACTAAACCCTTCAGATACCTGAAGGGGATGAAACCTAGATGAATCTTGTTATTATTTTCTAAACTATATGATAAATACTTAGTTTGTTCTTAATTATGTGTGCTTAATTCTTGTGTTGATATTTCTGGGATATTAATTCAAATATGATGTGCTTAGGTGCTGGAGCAAAAGTCTCTGCTTAAGAGTAGATCTAGTGTAATTAAGCGGAGTTGATCGCGCGCCTAGAAATAGGGTGACGAGATTTTACCGAATTAGGGTGAAACCTAATATAGGAGTCAATAGATCAAGTTAATGTGATTCTAGGGGTTTTAATTAGAAAGAGATTTCAATTAATCAACCTAGGTTTAGACGTTATTTACCTCGAGAGAGGGTTTAATATAAATTAGGGAGTCTTACAGATCAAGATAAGTGAATAAATTGTCTGGTTCAGTGTTAGATAACAAGTGAAGTTTAGGTGGATTCCATCTAGGGTATCGTCGCAATCAACTGAGTTTTTCTAAAAGTTATTTCTTCAATTTGTTCTTTTTGTCTTTGCGTCTTAGTTTAGTAATTAGTTAGTTTTTAGTTTAATCAATCAATCACTTCGTATTTAGGCTAAATAATAGAAAGAAAGTGAGTATTAGTACTTTTAATTCCCTTGGGTTCGACAATACGATGTTGCCTAAACTATACTACTGTTCGATAGGTGCACTTGCCTTAAGTAGTTGTCAGAGTTAGTTTCCAGGTTCGATCATTCTCTTTATAAATTTTAAAACTCGACAAAACAACGATCAATGATTTATCCCTTTAATTATGGAAACAGGTGCTCCTAATCCTTTGTTTTCATGTTTTATACTCAGAAGAGCATCGGAGGATGAAAAGAACGAGAAACGGGCCAAAGCCGAAGAAAATGGGCCAAAGCATGAAATCCCCATGTCCTGGGCCCAAGACCATACGACCGTGCCTCGTAAGAAGAGTCGATCACGGCTGGACCCCGAAATACACAGCCATGCCTCATCAACAGGTTCGACCATGGCCTTAAATTAATTTACACGGGCGTGTGCCATGGGCGTGTCTCTGCCGCAGATAAGAAGAATTCTATTCGGATTAGGGTACTTAGAGGTAAAGAAACACATTCCAAAAACCTATATAAAGACCCTAGAGGCCAACCTTTAGGGAGACGGTTCAGCTAGGCCAAAGAGTCGAGCCAGAGCAGTTAAATTCAGGGATTTACTCGAAGAAAGCCAATTGATTCATCTTAAGAAGCCGGAATCATACTCAAGACTGAAGACTTCTCCTTTAATTCCTTCAGGGGGTTTTAGGGTTTTCTTTATGTTTTGTTTTATATTTTCTTCTGAGATGTTTTCTTTTACAATTATGAACTAAACCCTCAGATACTTGAGGGGGATGAAACCTAAGACGGATCTTGTTATTGTTATCTGAGCTGTATGATAAATACATGATTTGATTCTTGTTTTGGTATTCCCGAAATATTGATTCAAGCATTTATGCTTTTAGGCAGAGGAGGAATAGACCCTATTTAAGAGTAGATCTAGCATAGTTAAGCGGAGTTAAACGCAACCCTAGAGATAGAATGACGTAAATCTGTCGGATTAGGGTCAAACCTATTATGGGAGTCCATAAATCGAGTTAATGCAATTCTAGGGGTTTTAATTAGAAAAAGATTCCAATTAATCAACCTAGGGTTAGACGTTAGTAGCCTCGAGAGAGGTATTAATATAAATTAGGGAATCCTACGGATTAAGTCAAGTTAATAAATTGTCCGGTTCAGAGTTAGATAACAAGTGAAGTCTAGGTGGATTCTTCCTCGGGTATTATCTAAATCAATTGGTTTTCCTCTCAAGTCTTTCATTAATTTCTTTTCTTTGTCTTAGCATCTTTAGCTTAGTTAATTGTTAATTTTAGATTAGATAAAAGTTTTCTTAATTTGTAGGCTAAATAATAGAAAGAAAGTTAATATTAGTACTTTTGGTTCCTTTGGGTCCGACAATCCGGTTTTGCCGCTAGCTATACTACTGTTCGATAGGTGCGCTTGACTCGATCGTTGTCTTAGTTAGTTTTCAGGTTCGATCATTCTTTTTATAAATTTTTAAGACTCAATGGACACGATCAGCTGCATGTGTTTAGGCAATTTTGCCATATGGATGGAAAACATGATATTGTTTGCTTAGATTTAATAAACGGGATTGGTAAGTTTAATTTCCGTTATATGAACTTACTAAGCATGTAAAGCTTACTCCGTCTCATTTTCCCCTGTTTTATAGTGCTCGGAAGCTCGTGAAGGTTGGAGATCATTGGAGCATCGTCACACTATCAACTAGCTTTTTTTGGTATATGTAGTAAAATCATTTTGATATAATGGCATGTATAGGACAACTTGGCCTTTAGTGGCTTGATAATGATGTTTGTAATCTAGCCATTAGAATGGCTAATAATGTTGTTTTGATATACTTGTAATTTCATGCTATGGTAGATATATATATGTTAAGTAGTTGATCAAATCATGTTTAACACATGGATTGAACCAAGGTAAGATAGTAAACATGTATGCATGCAATGATATGCCATGTTGAATTATGGAAATTGCTTAATTTGAATACTTGAAATGGTTGGAATGTGTTTGGTATGTTTTAGTATAGGAAAATGGTAAATTTGGGTGACAAATGAAGCTAGGAAATGGCTTTATTTTTTTCACACGGCCAGGTACATGGGCCAGTAGTTAGGTCGTGTGTCTCCTGCACCTTAATTTTGAGAAACAGAATGCTTAAAATTGAGCACACGGGCAGAGACATGGGCGTGTGTCTCAGTTGTGTGTGCTACACAGCCTAGAACACTGGCGTGTGTTTTGGCCGTGTGAAACCTGCACCTAATTTCGAAATGAATTAATTAACCACACAGCCTAGCACACGGACGTATGGCATGGCCGTGTGCACAATTCAGAGAGTTACACAAGGTCGAACATGGCCTGTAGCACGAGTGTGTCCTAGGGTTACACAGGCATGTGAGCCCTGCACCTTGGAAAATTTTTAAAATTTCTCAAAAAATTCATAGAGGTTCCGATTAAGTCCCGACTCAATTCTAATGCTTGTATTGAGCCTCGAGAGTCTATACAAGGGATGTTACGAATGATTTCAAAATTTGAATAGTAACTTGCATGAATTATCTGTAAATGTTTCTGAATGTTCAGGTAATGCTCTGTAACACTATTCTGGCGACGGATACGAGTTAGGGGTGTTACATACCTTTTCTTTCTTCAACAAAATTTTAAAGTTTATTCATCCACACACACAAGAGTTAATACTCCAACCACCCAGATCAATTCAAGCAGCAATAACAAGACCAACTATGCATATATGTATCGCGTATACATACATACTTATTCAAGTTCAAACTTCTCCTTTCTCTCAAATGGTTAAGATAGATAATTACCAACTTCGTAATTATCAACTACACTCTTTATAGATAATTACCAAGTTGAAAGCACCGTGAGCACACAAAATGAAGTGATAATAAACTCAAATTGTTGCCCTTGCTCAAGGACTCTACTAGTCACATTTTACCACTATTTTTATAAAGAAAGAAAAAAGATAGTTTTTAAAATTTGAAGGCATTAACAATGAATTCAAGGAAATAATCTAAAACAATCTTTCAGACATTACATTTTATTCAACATAAATTGAACTAAAATCCTAACTTTTAGAAACACCAAAATTATTAAGATAGCACTAGAAAAAAAGTATCACAACGCATACAATTGTTAAAATGGAATAAAGATACTTACACAACTTAAAACGAATCAATTACAAAATATATATATGTAAAACAATATTCTTCCCTAATTACAAGTCGTCTCAATTCTACCCATCTGAATACCTTATTACAATTACCCACAAAGTATTTAAAAACCTCGATCAAACAATATTAATGAATCGAAGAAAACCAAATTACAAACTCAAAAGGGAACACTTACACGTTTCAAAACTTTGACCAACGAAAATGCTAATCGTTTAATGACAAAGTTTAAATGCGAAACAAGGTTTGCGCAAAACTACAAAGATTTAATATTCTAACTGTGAAAAAAAATGAACCAAAGAAACAAGAGAACAATGGCGGCTTGGACCCCGAAATACACAGCCATGCCTCATCAACAGTGTTCGACCATGGCCTTAAATTAATTTACACAGGCGTGTGCCATGGGCGTGTCTCTGCCACAGATAAGAAAATTCTATTCGGATTAGGTACTTAGAGGTAAAGAAACACATTCCAAAAACCTATACAAAGACCCTAGAGGCCAACCTTTAGGAGACTTGTTCAGGCTAGGCCAAAGAGTCGAGCCAGCAAGCTTAAATTGTGGATTTACTCAAGAAAGCCAATTGATTCATCTCAAGAAGCCGGAATCATACTCAAGACTGAGGACTTCTCCTTTAATTCCTTCAGGGGGTTTTAGGGTTTTCTTTATGTTTTGTTTTATATTTTCTTCTGAGATGTTTTTTTTTACAATTATGAACTAAACCCTCAGATACTTGAGGGGGATGAAACCTAAGACGGATCTTGTTATTATTATCTGAAATGATGATAAATACTTGATTTGTTCTTAACTATGTGTTCTTAATTCTGCTTTGGTATTCTGATATATTGATTCAAGCATTTATGCTTTTAAGCAGAGGAGGAATAGACCCTATTTAAGAGTAGATCTAGTATAGTTAAGCGGAGTTAAACGCAACCCTAGAGATAGAATGACGTAAATCTGCCGGATTAGGGTCAAACCTATTATGGGAGTCCATAAATTGAGTTAATGCAATTCCAGGGGTTTTAATTAGAAAGAGATTCCAATTAATCAACCTAGGGTTAGATGTTAGTAGCCTCGAGATAGGTATTAATATAAATTAGGGAATCCTACGGATTAAGTCAAGTTAATAAATCGTCCGGTTCAGAGTTAGATAACAAGTGAAGTCTAGGTGGATTCTTCCTCGGGTATTATCTAAATCAATCGGTTTTCCTCTCAAGTCTTTCATTAATTTCTTTTCTTTGTCTTAGCATCTTTAGCTTAGTTAATTGTTAATTTTAGATTAGATAAAATTTTTCTTAATTTGTAGGCTAAATAATAGAAAGAGAGTTAATATTAGTACTTTTGGTTCCTTTGGGTTCGACAATCCGGTTTTGTCGCTAGCTATACTACTGTTCGATAGGTGCGCTTGACTCCATCATTGTCTTAGTTAGTTTTCAGGTTCGATCATTCTTTTTATAAATTTTTAAGACTCAATGGACACGATCAGCTGCATGTGTTTAGGCAATTTTGTCATATGGATGGAAAACATGATATTGTTTGCTTAGATTTAATAAACGGGATTGGTAAGTTTAATTTCCGTTATATGAACTTACTAAGCATGTAAAGCTTACTCCGTCTCATTTTCCCCTATTTTATAGTGCTCGGAAGCTCGTGAAGGTTGGAGATCATTGGAGCATCGTCACACTATCAACTAGCTTATTTTGGTATATGTAGTAAAATCATTTTGATATAATGGCATGTATAGGACAACTTGGCCTTTAGTGGCTTGATAATGATGTTTGTAATCTAGCCATTGGAATGGCTAATAATGTTGTTTTGATATACTTGTAATGTCATGCTATGGTAGATATATATATGTTAAGTAGTTGATCAAATCATGTTTAACACATGGATTGAACCAAGGTAAGATAGTAAACATGTATGCATGCAATGATATGCCATGTTGAATTATGGAAATTGCTTAATTTGAATGCTTGAAATGGTTGGAATGTGTTTGGTATGTTTTAGTGTAGGAAAATGGAAAATTTGGGTGACAAATGAAGCTAGGAAATGGCTTTATTTTTTTCACCGGCAGTACATGGGCGATGAGTTAGGTCCTGTGTCCCCTGACCTTAATTTTGAGAAATGTATGCTTAAAATTTAGCACACGGGCAGAGACATGGGCGTGTGTCTCAGTCGTGTGTGCTACACAGCCTAGAACACTGGCGTGTGTTTTGGCCGTGTGAAACCTGCACCTAATTTCAAATGAATTAATTAACCACACAGCCTAGCACAGACGTATGGCATGGCTGTGTGCACAATTCAGAGAGTTACACAAGGTCGAACATGGCCTCAGAGTACGAGTGTGTCCTAGGGTTACACAGAGTGTGAGCCTGCACCTTGGAAAATTTTTAAAATTTCTCGAAAAATTCTTAGAGGTTCCGATTAAGTCCCGACTTGATTCTAATGCTTCTGTTGAGCCTCGAGAGTCTATATAAGGGATGTTACGAATGATTTCATAATTTGAATAGTAACGTGCATGAATTATCTGTAAATGTTTCTGAATGTTCAGGTAATGCTCCGTAACACTATTCCGGCGACGGATACGAGTTAGGGGTGTTACATACCATTTTTTTCTTCAACAAAATTTTAATGTTTATTCATCCACACACACAAGAGTTAATACTCCAACCACCTGGATCAATTCAAGCAAAGAATAACAAGACCAACTATGCATATATGTATCGTGTATATATACATACTTATTCAAGTTCAAACTTCTCCTTTCTCTCAAAAGGTTAAGATAGATAATTACTAACTTTGTAATTATCAACTACACTCTTTATAGATAATTACCAAGTTGAAAGCGATCAAACAATATTAATGAATCAAGAAAACCAAATTACAAAGAAAATTCAATGGCCAATGAAAATAAAAAACTTGAAATTGAAAAAGGGAAAAAGAGTTTTTTTTTTTATAAAAAAACCGATCAAGGACCGGCCACACTCAATTTATTGCATCATTAAGAAAAGAATCATGGATTTCCAAGGGATAATCCATATGGAAATCCATATTACAACTTTTATCCCTAGCCAATTTACACAAGAGATCAGCAACTCTATTTCAGCATCTGGGTGCCCAAAGCAAATCAAAAAAAATAAACTGTTCAGTTTGCTCAAACAGATCCCGTAAGTAGTGTCCCATGCTGGTAGCGTCATTAATCCTCTTCTTGAACCGGTTAACTAAATCAGATAGTATTTAATTATCAAAAACCTTAAAGGAGTTTAAAAAGATCTCCACTTTTTCCCAAAGTTATTAAAGCTCACAAACTTGATATTAGCAATATAATAAATGAAATGCATGCAAAATGTAATTTCCCAACCAAACCTAATTTCCATCCGCTACACACCACCGTACCAACCATCACACCCGTGGGGATCAAGTCAACCCATCCCGCCAACACACCAATCATAGGCATAAAGCCATTTTTAATAATGTTGTGGTGAACCACCGAACTAGATTGTGACAAAGTCACCGAACTAGAGGCATTAAGCCATTGAAATAATTGTGGCAGAGCCACCGAACTAGAGGCAATAAGCCATTAAAATATTTATGGCAGAGCCACCGAACTAGATTTTTGGCAACAGGCCTTTCTTCTCTTCATCATAAATCCCAACCCATGTAAACATGTATGCATAACAGTCTATATACATATGATAATTTTAGCAAAAGGCCCGATTTACATGTGAATCAATATTTCAAGTTTTTATTAAGGCCCATAATACAAAATAACATTTAGCCCATTTAGCAATCTAATACTTTGGCCCATTTAACGATCTAGGAGATTTTTCGGCCCATTTAACGATCTAGTAGATTTTTCGGCCCATTTAACGATCTAGCATATTTTTCGGCCTATTTAACGATCTAGCATATTTTTTACAATTTATCAAATACTCATTGAGGACGTTTTCGTAAATTTCACAACTTTAACAGTTTTTATGTATTTTAACATAAATACTAATTATTACGCATTTTTCCAATTTTGTCAATTTTACGATTTTTCCCAATACTTACGGTATAACATCTAACCCGAGATAAGTGTGAAGTTACACACCGGTTATTGTGAGAACTAAACTTTCCGCCGTCAATACCTAAACGTAACACGATAAATTAGAACACTATTTTTAAATAAAACTACACTATTGATAAACGATCTAAATCTTTACCTCGTGATTTGAACCACTTCTTTTTTTGGTTTCTCCCGATTGTTGATTCGTTACGATGAGAATTCACGAACGAACAAAGGTTCGAGTAGTCGAATGACTTCAAACAACCGGTTCTCCTCGAATGAGGTCCGCAACCCGTGGAAAATCTCGGATTCTCAAACAATCTTCGCTTATACTTAGGGGATTAGCGTAACCACCCTCTTTCAAGACTATTCACCGCCTTTTCCGCCTATCTTGAATGTCTTTAATGACATAAAATCATTAGTCAAACTAATAACTATCGAAATAGGACTAACGATTTTAAAAAAAAATGAGATTGGCTTACCACAATTATCCTCGCTCCATAAGGTAGCAATCGGCGATTACGTCCCTATAACGTAAATCGATTAAATAACCAACTATACCAATATGACGAATAATATGAAAATCCTTGAATAAACTCCTTACCTTAACTCTTAAGATCGATTCCAACGATCCACGATACTCAAGAACACTTTGGGTTTCTGTCCTCCAAAATCACTCTATTGCCCACGGTTGAAAAGAATTGAGTGAGAAGAATACTTATGTCTAATGGAAGATTCGGTTATGACTAAACAAGAAAATGAAAATGATTCGGCACAAGAGCAAACTAGCATTCGGCCATGAGAGAAAATATTGAAGAAACTTTAGTTGAGAAAGAAGTAAAAGAATGGAAGATGGAGATGATGATGATTCAGTTTTCAAGAGAGAAAAGCGAAAGAAAAGAGAAAGAAATAAGAAGGAAAAGAATTGAGTTTAAGAGAATTGTGCATTCGGCATTTGGAGAGGAAAAAATGAGAAAAAGAATGGCCTTCTTTCTTTTTGTGTGTTGATAGTTTCGGCACTAGGAAAAATAAAACACTAAAATGATTAGCAAAGAAATGACCAAATGGTCAAAAGAAAGATGCAATTGTTTCTCAAGGTTGTTGACAAATTCTTAGAGAGAAAATAGATAGAGAGAAAATATGTTTTGCCAAAGCCAAAATGACCAAAAGAATGCGCTTTCTCCAACACACAAGCCTACCAAGCCAATCAACAAAATCGGCCATCCCCTAGCCCCTATGTCGTCCACATACATGGTCAAAAGGCATAAAAGAGTTGCCAAAACCTTTCCTTTAAAGCATTCATCTCCGCCCAAAGCACATCCATCCTTTTGTTCCAGGTTCCCATCCGTCCACCGATTACAAAACCATCACAATCCCTAGCAACCAAGCGAAAGTAAACATGCCTTTCCTTAATAGCAGCATCAACGTTAATCTTAATCACACCTGGAGCAGGCTTCTTCCACTTTTTGACAACTCTCATTCTAGGTAGCAGAGGCACCTCCACCAAGTTAAAAATCTGAAAGTCTTTGCTTAAAGCCGAAGCTCTTTCCCAAATAATTTTGGCTTCTTCCTCAGCTTCCCGAAAGATGCGGTTATTCATGTTATTCCAAATGTTCTAAAGGACCGTAATGAAATCAGAGATGGCTGTTATATCCAACACACGAGCCACTTCTTCAATCCAGTCGATGCAGTTGACAAACACACCTTCGAGTAATCTATTATTGAAGCCACCATACTCTAGCACCGCTCTCGCCCTTGGGCAATCTTTCAAGGCATGAATAAGAGTTTCTGTATCGTTACCACATCTTGGGTACTTACTGTTAAAGTCACTGCGGATGCTGGCAATTTTTTCAAAGGTGGGGAGGATATCATGACCCATCCTCCAGCAGAAAATACGAATTTTGGGAAGGGTTTTTAACTTCCAAGAAAGCCTCCAGAAAAACCTATAGGGGCCAAAGCCAATCTGTTTCAATATTAACCAAGAGTAAGCAGTTTTAGAAGAAAACAATCCACAAGGATTGTGGAACTAGATACGTTGGTCATTATGACCATTGTGAATAATGGGAATTTTATAGATAAAGTCCCTCCAATACTCTCCATAAATCTCCAAAATTCTCCTCTCTTGTCAATCATCCTGATTCCCATTCATCAAGTCCAAGACTTTATTCTCAAACACCAAGCTTCGATTCATCTTGATAGCCGATCCCGAAAGGCCTTCGAATCCCCAATTGTCATTCCATATGTTGATATTTCTACCATTACCCACACACCAACCGAAACCATCTTGCAAAATGCAAGTTGCCTTAGAGATGCTCTGCCAAGTAAAAGAAGGTCTATCAACCTTTTTGGGGTGAAACACATCCCCATCAGGAAAATATTTTGAACTAATGACCTTATAACACAGAGTATCTTTGTGGATTAAAAGACGCCAAACTTGTCGGCCTAATAAAGCCACGTTGAAAAGCAGAAGATCCCTAAAGCCAAGACCCCATGCCTTTGGGATGACACATCTTCTCCCAAGCCAGCATATTCCAGTTCTTTTTGTTATCACCTTCCCCTACCAAGCTCGACACATCATTGGTTGGATCTCCTCAAGAACTGTTTTAGGGGCTAGAAAAATCGAGAAAGCATAAGTGCGAATCGATTGGAAAACAAACTTGATGAAGATCTCCTTGCCACCATATGAAAGAAGGCGCTTTGACCAGCTATTTATTCTCCTAGCAGTATGCTCCACGACATTCTTAAAGGCTTTCGATCTTTTTTTACCAATAGGGATGGGAAGACCAAGGTAGCTATCAAGTCTAGCAACCACCTTCACATTAAGCCAACCTTTCATCATTCTCCGTTGGGGCATTGGAGTATTTTGGTTGAAGCAAACCATCGATTTATCAAGGTTGATTCTCTGTCCGAAAAGTCTTTAAAATCTGTCCAAAATCTGAGTAAGAGCTTCCACTTCCTCTCTTTGGTTTCTGATAAACAAGAGGGCATCGTCAGTAAAAAATAAATGGTTAATATTAGGACCATCCCTACTCACATGGATGCCTCTAATCCTAAGATCCTCTTGGGCATCAATTAACATGCGTGATAAGACTTCCATGCAAAAAAGAAAAAGATAAGGGGAAAGAGGGTCCCCTTGTCGAAGACCCCTTTTCGGGACAATAGTATCGGTAAGATGCATGTTGCATTTGACCCTGTATCTAACAGTACGCACACAGCACACGATTTTATTAACCCATTCCAAAGAGAAGCCAAATTTTAATAAAACATTTTCAAGAAAATCCCACTCCACATGGTCATAGGCCTTGCTCATATCGAGCTTGACGACACAACCCTTGCTCGGGCTATTTTTGGAGCTAAAAAATGGTGCCTCAGCTCATGTGCGATAAGCATATTATCATGAATCATCTTACCCGGCACAAAAGCGCTTTGGTTCAGACTAATACACGAAGAAAGGACCTCTTTCATACGATTTGCTAAGACTTTGGACACCATTTTATAGATGAACCTGCACAAGCTTATAGGCCAAAAGTTAGACATATCGTAGGGATTATCAATTTTGGGGATCATAATAAGTAAAGTTTCATTTAAACTATTGACATTCTTGGTGTTATTCAGGGTCTCGTGGCACATCCTAAAAAAAGGGAGAAAGAGTTAGACGTGAAAGAAAGGGAGAATAAAGGAACGTGAGCTAATTTTATTGGGATTACTCTCCTATTTCGAACACAAAATTCAAGAGAGAGCTAACACCTAGCCACTGAACCACCAAATTTATAGTTAACTCTCAAACACAAAAGAAAACATAAATGCCTAACCGAATCCTACTTGACTCTACCAACACATTTAAAACTTCCAACCCTAATTTCGAAGTGTTACAGGGTGACCTTGGTTCGAGTCGCGCTAGTTGCATTTGTTGTTTGGGCTTTGCCTTTTTATTGTAATTTAAAAAAATTATACAATACTAATAGTATTTTATTTTTAGGATATATATTTTATGTTTAAAATATATTTATATGTAATTTTACTAATCTCATTTCAATAATCTAAAATTTTTTATGAATGGGAGATAATTTTCGATACAATTTGACCTACTAAATAATTAACTAAATTACATAGTATTTATTATGCTTAATGTTCGATTTGCCCCCCTCTCGAACTATACATATTTTCCTAGTTTAGTACCTAACCTTTTCTTCTTCTCACTTTGGTACTTAAATTATCATTTTGTTATTTAGTTTAGTCTAATTTTTATATCGGTGTTAAAAAACGGGTGGACATGTGACGCTAATAAAAATGTGCCATGTGGGAACCAACCCAATCAAAATATGCCACGTGAAAATCATATTTGTTAAAATTAAAATTAAAATAAATATTAAAAAATATTTATTTTTAAAAATAATTGTTGACAGGTGTTTTCTTGAATTTTAAATATTTTCAAAATTTTATAATTTTTTAAAAAATATGTACTTATTTTTTTAATTTTTAATAAAATATTAATTTTTTCTAATATTTATATTTATATTTATATTTATTTTTAAAATTTTCAATTTATAAGTTAAAACTTTTTCAAAATTTTAATTTCTAGATTATATTTTTTTCTTTTATATATTTATATATTTCTTAAATTTAAAAATTTAAAATTTATTTATATATTATAATTCTTTATATATTTTTCAAAATATTATTGGTTTTTTTTATAAAATGCATATTTGTAAATGGTTAGTCCAAATTGGTTTTAGGTCAACTCATATTATTTTCTAATTTTTTTGAAAAATATGTCTATTGTTTTAAATTTAATATTTAATAAATTTAAATAGTTTTTCATTTATTAAAATTATTTAGTATGTTTACATTATAATTTTATTTATTCATAAAAAAAATAAATTTTACGTGGTAAAAATGAGTTAATGTTTGTAGTTGGAGCAGGAGCAGTAATATGCATGAAGTTGCGAGAGTGCAAACCGTATTTTCACTAAATAAGTATAAGCGAATATACCTGATTAACATTTACAAACTTGCATGTTGGCCCAAATACCCTCATCACAATACTCCTCTCTTAAATTATAAGTCGGAGGGTTGACTCCATCTTCTCAACCTCGCATATGTTATACCACTTTGAAGCATTATCCTCAAAGCCTTTAAATTTTTTAGTGATATACAATACAAACTTAGGAAATGGGTTAGGCTTATGTTTCCACTTTAGCTTAACCCAAGTCTAACATTTTATTTAGAATGGGTATATATAACCCAGTCCATTAAAAGGTCTGGTTTTTACTAAGCCTTTGGGATCCCTTTTACCTTGCTGATGAAGTTGTACAGAAAGGTCATTCTTTATTTTAGTGCTGAATATGTTGGTCTTCAGCTCTTCTGCCTATGTTGTTTTGTTATAATGTGTTCGTTGCTTGGTATTTTTTCACTGTGGATTCAAACCACGACACTGCCGCCACACCAAAAGTTTTTGGTGGCATTTGAGTGTGGCCTTTGGAGTTTTGGCTTAGGCATCATGCAAATGCTTTGAACTCTACCGATTGGAAGGATTGAGATGATGCAAACAGAGGAATGTTGAGTTCCTAATCCTATGGGGTAGGTTGGTTTCGTGGAATCTGTTCATTAAAACTATCATCTACCACTTGGTTTCGGAACGAGTCCCATCAAAAACCGATTGAAGATCCAGAATAATCTCTGTCGGAAAAGGATTTTCCCTACTAAAATACCACTGAATACAAGCTTATGTTATGTTCTCAATTTATTCAAACATTTGGCTATCCATCCGCCAGGGGACCGATAAATTGGTCCATCCTATCAACACGACCGAGTTTTTCTATTTTGTCTTGGGATAAATTAGGATTTAGGTACCTTATCCTATGTTTAGACTAACAGGAACACGACATCTGCACATGTGCTATCGCAATAAGAGTTAGGTGTTATGTCATACCAAAAACAGAGAGGTATCACTAACTTCCATGTGATACAAGGACCATACATCTCATCTTTAGCACCAAACAAGAACACAAAAGTCTGTAACATTCAAACAAAAAAATATTCATTGAAGAAATACTGGAAACAGATTACCAACACTGATCGATAAAAAAGAGGTCTTCCATTTCCTTAATTGAGAATCATTGTAATAAAATCAAGAAACCCCATTTTGGTTTCTATATTCATGTAACAATGTTACATTCCCAATTGGGTTAATTCTAAAACCAAAACCTATTAGAGGAGGGAAAAAAATACAGGATGAATCAAAGTCAAAGTCAAAGCCACAAGGCACCGGCATCTTTCAGCACCGGAATCAAGTCGCCGCTAATATGAGTAGCCATGACTTTATCCAATCCCCCAAACAACCTCCCACCAATAAACACAGCCGGAAGCTGAACCATTTTATTGTTTTCGGTACCTTTGCAAATCGTCCCCAGTTCATTCAAAACACCAGCCTCATCCTCCTCATCAATCTCATGAACCGCAGGGTTTACGCCCAGTGTCAGCAGCAAACGCCTCACTACATGGCTCATACAACAACCCTTCCTGGCCAACACTATCACAGCGTTCTCCGATACTATATTAAGCACGCCTTTCCCGCGTCCGTTGTGGCCAAGTGTTGTTGTTGAACGGGCACGATGGGAAGTTGCGTCGATGCATGGCAGAGGCCAGGATTTGTATGGAATTGCTTGTTGCATCCTGAAAATTTTTAAAGAAATAGCTAAACACTAGTAACGTGAGCAAGATAGCAAAAGAGAATATATCTTACACATATGTAGGTGTGTCTGTATATATATAAGCAAGTGCGGGTAAAGAAGGGGATTTTGAAAGGGTCAGGCGTCAACGGCAGTTAGGCTTACGCGGCTGGTTTAGCTTAGTGGTGACGTAGATCTGGTGTCATTTTTTGCAATGTCCAAATACAAACAACTAAATAGTAATGTGTTACCGAGTCTTTTTCTTTTTTTCTTCAGATCCAATGTATAATGAATAAATTAAAATATTTATTGGTTGTGAAGAACACTGTTGCAAAGCCGGGATTTTAAGGGAGAAAACAGGGGAATGACGTTTACCGAAATTAAAGAAAACAATGTACGTAGACAGAAGAGAAGCTTCTTGATTAGAAAAATCCCATGCTTCTTGTCTGCGTAATCTTACGCCATCATTGCATTTCATGACCAACATTACATCATCTGATGGATGCATGTAACGAGTCCTTCGTTTTTAATTATGTCAATGTGACCCACACGCCTAGTCGGTGAGTTCAATGATGAACATTAGGAGAGAAAAGGTTGCCGGCGGACGATGCGGGAAGCGTAGGTCAGCCAAGTGCCACCCCTAACCTGACTGACTCATTAGCCTTAGGCCAACTTACGTCAACAAACGTGTTTTATTATATCACGTGTGGGGCCCACCACGTGTGAAAGAGAGCAAATGCCGGTTCTTTTTTAAAAATAACTCAAATAAATTAAATATTTACGAAAATAATCTACTTACTAAATTATGAACGAAAATAATTCGTTTTAAACAGTAAATTTCGATATTGTCGTTGTAATTGATGGCATCACCTTTTATAATGGGTCAATTATTGACAGGGTTTTTAAAAAATAATTTTTTTGAATGTTGTCGTTACTATTGACAATATCGATTATATAAAATGTTTACCGACTTACTGAGGTAGTTACTCTTTTTAGATTGGATAAAAAAAGTGGCACCATGATTGTCGACTGCATCCAATTAAATGCTTTTAAAATTTTAATCTATTTATCTTTTTTATAAATTTTTATATAATTACACTTCAATCAAATATCATCAATGACAACGATGGCATTAAAATTCACTATTTAAAATATATAATTTTGCAAGTGAATTATTTTCATAAAAATTAATTTATTTAGGTTATTTATGAGTACAGGTTGCAAATGCCGTGGTTTGGGGCTAAATAATAAATAGATAAATAATAACTGAAAACATTGGGGAGAGTTGACGTCATAAGAAATTGGGGTTTTGCCAGCTATCCCCTCTTTGCCTGTCGACAGGTACTGTTGTTATCTGCTGCTTCGGTGTGTAGATCTCCGTTGGGACCCAGCTGAGCTGGAAATATTTTTCCTTTATTTTTAGTTGCCTTGTGGATATGGGGTCGGAGTTCTTGGATCAAATCAGAAACTCATAGCGTAAACCAATGTAAGGCCTAAGCTCAGGTGGTTGATGGATAAGGTAAATGTGTTATTCTCACCATCAATTATACAACGATTTTTGTTATGTAATAAATATAACTTATTTTATCCTAACAACTGTTTAAATTGATTAAAACTTACATTTTAATAATGATTTTTCCCCTTTTAACTTCATAAAAATTAATATTTATTATGTCAGTATTTAATTAATTTTAAATTTTAAATTTTATAATTTTAGTAGTTTTATTTTTAAAAATAATAAAAATAAATAAAATTTTAATAAAATAATTAATTTATTTTTGATTTAATGTGTAGAGATGAAAGGATTTCAAAGCATAGGGTAAAGTGGGCAGTAATCTGAAATCAGAAACCCTGCACTCCTATTGAAATATAATCCAAATTGATATTTTAAACGGGAATAGAATTTAATATTTTTTATTTAGGAAAAAAATCCTAACCAAAATCTTAATACTAAAGTAGCGTAATTGTTACGTCATAAACTACAAAACAAGGAGACGCTGAATTTTGGGGTATTAGGATTTACACTATTGACAAACCTAAGAATTTGGATAACAGACGTCACAACCTTTCATTTCATCATTTACGACCAAAATTCTTCCGCCCAAAAAAATGTCAAAGCTTGCATATTTTAAGGCCATACGGTAACCCTATAAAACAAGTTGGCATGAGCTATGTATATACCCTAGTTTCAAGTTTTCTTCACCCTACATCTAGTTAGTTATTGACCAGATTTGACCCAAATATAGGGCGGAAAACAAAAAAATAAAATTATTTACTTTATTTTAAAGGGTAAACTGTCTATTTGATTATTCAATTATTAGAGTGTTTTATTTTGTTCACTCAAATAATATTTTTATAGTATTAATTAGGGTGAAAAATTAAAGATTAAAGTGAAAAGTAATAGAAACTAAAATAATACACAAAATTATAAAATTATACTTGCTTATTCCATTGTCAAAACTCTAAATATTTTTTAATATTGAAATTTTAAACTTCAAAACATCACAGTATATTGAATAAATTGTTGAAAATTTTATCCATTAATAAAGTTAACCAATTTGCTACTATAATATTAAAATTAATTTAATATCCTTTTAAATTTTAGAATTTTATTTTCTGCTTCCAAATCATCCTAAATCGATCAACTCAAATTATTCATATTTATTTCTTTTGATTATATAATATCGAATCTTCCAAAGTTAAGCTAAAAGTAAAAATAAATATTTGCAATTAATTAAATTAATTGCTTGATCTTCGTTTGGGTGAAGAAATGATGAAAAATTATGAGTTTTGTTTGAAATGGGAGATAAAATTTGTTAGGACCAAAGTTGTACAAGCATTGAAGATTCGATGTTTGATCAGCCAGTTGATTAATTAAGAACTCAATGTCTAATCAGTCACCTGATCAGTGAAGACGTTAGGACAACATGGGTGTTTTGTTGGCTTATTTGACTTGGGCTTTTTCATGTTATGTTTCCATTAGCAAATGAACTCATAGGACATGATTTATGGATGAGATCTATTGTGCAACATAGTCATGGTCAAATTTGCAGTTTTAAAAAAGTAGAGATCAACTTAACTTTTTTGGATAAGGCTTGTGTTTATCATTTATCCTTATGTTGGCAGATTTATGGGTTGATTTTAAGGAGATTAATCATGCTTTATCTTGGTGCAACATCCTTAACACTCTTAAAGATGAGAATATTGTTATTTCGAGATTTGCACGTATTAGAATCTTTGAAGTAAATAAAATAAGAATCATTAGTGTTAGTAGAGAAGGTACTTGCATACCGTAAGGAATTAAAAAATTTGTGAATTGAGGGAAATTTATTCGAGGTATTGACTAAATCATAATAGTGTAAAAAGTGTTTGGAAAAGTGTGACTATTAAAAGTATAAATGATTGAATTAGATTAATGGAAAAAGAGAGAAAAGATTAGAAGTGCAATTTAACAAAGAGAGCGATATGAAGTGTGGATGAGAATTGAAATTGATTATGGGCCATTAAATGAATATGATGATGCTTTGATTCTTTTTAAATTAAATATTTTAAATATTTTAAATATTAAACCAAATATATATATATATATATATATATATATATATTGCTATAGAAAAATTTAGAACCATCTTCAATTTTCATTTCTTTTCACGTCACTCTCTATTGAGCCAATTTTCATTTTATTTCATTTTAGTCATTTTCCACCATTGCCAATCATCTCAAGTTTAAAAACTTCAAATTCTTGAATGGATTTTTAGTAAAATCAAAAGAGAAAACCTCATAGCAAGCTTAATGTATTGTAGAGTTAACTAGTGCTTATATTGGTGGAGAGAGAAAAGTGAAGCTAGGGTTTTGGATAAAAATTCAAGGTAATTAAGAATGATAAGGTTTCTTTATGAATTTCATGTTTAGTTCATTAAAAGTTCATGAAAATGATATGTGATTGTTGTTTTGATATTAAATTTTGTATATGTGTGATATGTTAATGAAGAAAAAGAGAAGAGAGGAGATCAATAAGATCTTTATAAGGGAAAAAGCAAGCAAAAAAGTTAAGGAAAAAGAAAGATTTTCATCCAAGCACTTGATTTTAAGTACTTGAAGAAGTTTACTTTACTTAATAAAGCATAAGTGAAAACTTGTTAAATTGGTTATAGTAATACTTATGGGATTAATCCATATAAGAAAATGTTGATGGTTATTATAGAATTTATTTAAAAGTAAAGTTGATCAAGGTGAATTTAAATAACAAAGTGAATAGCTTATGTGTAGTGTATTTGAAGTAAAATGACTAAATTGTAATAAAGTGTATAAAATTAGATAAATGAAACAAAATAATTATATATAAAACTTAAAATATTAGATAAATGAAACAAAATAATTATATATAAAACTTAAATTAAGTGTTAAATAATAATGAATTAAATGTCAAGTGATATTTTGATGATTGTTGACTTTTATATACCCGTGTAGACAAGATTTGAACTAGTAAGATATAGATGGAAGGCCAATAGAAAAGTTTTATGTGTGCTAATGATAATGACGCTTCGATGCAGTTCATTTACTCTACATTTCGGTGTAAGATTGTGTATGCAAAGCCCCTTTTTTAGTGGTATCGAAAACGATGATTTCAGAACTCCATTTTTCGATGATCGAGTCCATGAGTATTATTAATTAATAGTTATGAGGTAAATATTGTATTATATTAAATTTTAGTTTGACAAAATTGTTAAATAAGATAGTTAGTTAAGGTACAAGTGTTTAGACCCTAAATTTAATGGTGTCAAAAATAGTGGTTTAGGAACCCTATTTTCGATGAATGAGTCTGTAAATATTATGACTTAATATGTACGAAGTTAGTATGAAATTTAATTAAAGTTTGGCCCATCGATTTTGTCATTTAGATGGTTAATTAAGGTACAATGACTAAATTTCACTATATATTTTTAATTGTTAAATAACTAAACTTGTAAAGCCCTCCACTCGACCTAATTCACCAAGTCTGGTTTTCAGGTATTAATTAAATTTTCGAAATAAAAGACAAAAACTCATTAGTAAAAACATTCTTATTAGTTTGATTAAAAACTTCGTACTTATAGAACAAAAGAAGTATTTGCAAATAACATATCGTATTAGTCTTGCTAAAACTTTACTATAACACATAAGTTACAAAAGATAGATTCAAATGGCGTAGTCATACTAAATGTCAGTTCTTCCTATACGCCTACTATATGCATAGTATCCCCTTAAGTTGCTTTTCTGGCACAATCCTGACATCGTCTCATCATGAATAGTAAATTGTATCTTAGGAAATAGAAAGAAAATGAAGGCAAGAGAAGTGGATATAAGATGGTGTGTAATGACCCGATAGTCACAAGTGTCGAAAAGTGCATTTTTAGGACTCCGTTTTCGTAAATCAGACTCGGTAATAAATATTTACGAAGTTATTTTGTAGTTAATTAGGTTTCGGTTAGGTGAATTTGCATGAATTCAGAGTAATTAAGTATAAGGACTAAATTGCATAAAAAGTGAAAGTTGAATTATAAATTAAAGAAAAAAATATTAAAAGGACTAAAGAAACAATTAAACCTTATTTCAACAAGTGGATGGTATTAATGATTACATGTGTAAATTTAATATACATATGTATATATTAATAAAATATGTTTACTTAATATTTAAGTATATATGTATTATAATAATAATAATAATAAGTAAATGAATAAAAGAAAGAAAGAAAGCCAAGAAGGCTAAACGAAAAAGGGGAAAGAAAGAAAGGAGAAAGACAAGGCTAGGGTTTCAAAGTTTCCAAGTTTAATTGGTTAGTCAATTTAGTCCATTTTCTTGTAATTTTTATATTTTTGGAATCCCGGTGTTAAATACTACCCGACCATGTAAATTTTTTAGAAATTATTGAGTTTTTAAGTGTTTTTAATGTTGAATAATTTTAGTATTAGGGATTAAATTAATAGATTTTTAAGCTAGAAGTGAAAAAGGATTAAATTGTAGAATGAATTGTAAATTTTGAATAATAGGGACTAAATTGTAAAAAATCAAAATTTAGGGATTTAAGTGAAAATAATGAGTTAAATTTAATTAAAAGTGAAATTTGTGTGAAAATATAGGAGTAACTGTAAAGAAATAAAGTTAGTCTCGATTTAGGGACTAAATTAAAAATTAGGAAAATATTAAGCAAAAATTGAAACATGCAACATGAAATTGAATTGTGTTGTATTAATGAATTTTAATTGTTTTAATTCGGTAGCTAACGTCGTACAGAAATCCTTGAATAAAAAGAGGAAAGATAAAGTCGACGGAGAATAGCTCAGAATTTTTGGTTTGTATTTCTATCATCCAAATCTAGTTATTAATTGTTAAATTTTGATTTAATACTTATGGTAAGTAGTTGAGGTGAGTATTTGGCATTTTGATATTGAATTGATTTTAAATTGATGGGAATTGATTGAATTGATATATATATATATATATATATATATATATATATATATATTATGAATGTATTGATTATTTGAATTGAATTGAATTCATATGTATAAGTGATTATATGTATTGATTATTTGAATTGAATTGATAGCATGCCATAAGATTGGAAAAGTTGAAGAATTTCTTCGACTTTGAGTCGATGAGGCACTGGGTGCCACTTTACTTCGATTTAATCGATGAGACACTGGGTGTCAATTTACTACTTCGGATTTATTCGATGAGACATTGAGTGTCAATTTACTACTTTGAATTATTCAATAAGGCACTGGGTGCCAAATTGGCGTGTTGATTGGATCCGTGTATCCGTCTGAGTCCTAGTCCGAGTCGTGTAAATAAGGGTAAACATATAACTAAAGTTTTATAATTGATATTGAAATTACATGGTATGAGAAATGGAATTGAGATAGTGAACTGAAAGTAGAATGTGAAATATGTTGTAAATACATGGAATACACGAGTTATATACTCATGAATTGAATGTGGAATGGATAATTCATTGTTTAAATGATATGTGAACACATTATGGAAAGCTATTATATATAGCAGGTGATGAAAATTGAGTATGGTATATAATGATGTATTCATGAATTGAGTAATGCATGGCTAATTTCATTGTATGAATAAATGAGGTTTTTAAATATTCAGTTGTGCCTATAATTATTATGTGCATATTATATTGTTTTGCCTTTAAATATTCGGATTATAGAAAGACCACTGAGTTTTACTCGGCATACGGTTTTGTTTTCCGTGCGCAGGTTAGGTACTTAACTTTTGATCGCCGATTCAGTATCCAACAACGATCTCGATCTCAAACGTGGTGATGTTTATCCTTTTGTGTCGGTATGTACCTAGGGTGTCTAAATAATAGTTATTTTGTGGTTTGATTGTAAATGAGGTTATAAGTTTAATAATGGTATACATATGAATATGTGTTTGTGTTTGAAGTTATATTATGGCATGTTAAATTGATGTTTAAGTGTTCAAAAACTAAGCAAAATGGATTAAATTAGGTTTGTTTATAATTTGGGCTTGAACAATGCTTTAATGATATAATTTGATGATATAATTGTGGTACCAATGAGGGTATATTGGTTAGACACCTAGGATGATTGTTTTGACATGATTTAAATGTGTTTGATTGTGTTTTGAACTGATTAAACGAATGATTTTTGCATTACTTAGTGTCCACGCTTGCAAGGAATGGTAAACTTGTTATTTAAGGTACATTTTGAGTCCACACAGTCAGACACACGGGCGTGTGACTGGACTTGTAAGACACAAGGCTAGCACACGGACGTGCGAGGCCATTTCGGAAGGGCACATGGTCTGGCACACGGGCGTGTGGTGTAACACCCCTAACCCGAATCTATCGCTGGAACAGGGTTACAGAGCATTACCGGAGTTTACAAATTAAACAGACAAAATGCAAACATTTCGTATCATATAGCATTCATGTCAAAAAACAATCATAATCATACATATTGTGCCTTATACGATCCCTCGAGGCCCAAATTATGCATCAGAAACAAATCGAGACTAAATCGAAACTCAGAAAATTTTTCAGAAATATTTAAAATTTTCAACACTGTAAGGGTCACACGGCTGTGTGGCCAGACCGTTTGACTCACACGGTTAGGAGACACACCCGTGTCTCAGGCCATGTGGGAATTCAAAATAGGGACATACAGCCGTGTCTCAGCTCGTGTCCGTGACCGTGTGAGTATAATGACTTGGGCGTGTGCTAGACCATGTGAGCATACTGACTTACATTCTTAAAAGATACAGGGGACACACGGCCGTGTCACTGGCCGTGTGTCACACATGGTTAAGACACACGCCTGTGTCTCTGCCCATGTGGATGAAAATGGGCCATTTTACAAGCCATATTTCTCACCCAATTTTGTGTCAACCTACAATCAACATTATACATATCAACAAGCCATAATTAGGCATCTAAAACAAGACAAAATAAGTGGCTAATCTCAAAAAATTACATATAGGCCAACATTAAACAAAATACCTATACATGCCATTATAACCAAAATCAAAACATTCGAAAGTATCGATAGAACTGATGGATAGTGTGATATAACTTCGACAAGCTTCCAACCCAATCGAGCTTCTGATAATCTGAAAAGTAAAGAAAAACAAATACGTAAGAAATGAATGCTTAATAAGCTTGTATAAACTTTAATCATATCAATCCATTTCATTATGAAATTTACACTTATCAAGAATAAACATTTACTGATGCCACACGATTCAAGAAACCATATTCAACAACTCACAAAATGAGTAAATCCATAACATCTCTTATACATATTATCCCAAGTATAGTCGAGTTTTAAACAACTTTAAACTCTTCCAAATTTCTTTATTCTCATTTGTATTTCTTTACTTATCACACCCATTCCATATGCATAACACATAAGTCATAAGCATATCATATTACCATATCTACAAGCTAGTGCATGCAAACATAGCCCTTTTCAAATTAATCACATAATAAGCCATTTCATAAGAAATTATATAACTTAAAACTTACCACTCTTTCACGAGCACAAGTATATTTTCATTTGAGCACTTATCATTTCAATGCATCTTATAATTAAACATATTATCATTCAACCAATAGCTTGGCACTTGCCTAAGCATCAAACAACAACACTTGTTAGCGTACTTGAACATATTTCATATAATTTCAACATCGATAATCTTATTATCTCAACATGTCACACTTTGAGTTTATTACTCGTCTCAACTTACATAATTTCCATGTATCAACATATCAAGATATTGATATATATACATATCAGGATACATATCATTCTCTTACCATTTCTTCATATACATATATCATCCAAGAGAACTCTCAATGTTTTACCATTTGAAGAACGACTTGCGGATTTGAGTATATCATTAACAGAAGCTCGAAAGATGAATAGAAACTCGTATGAGTTAAACAGAAGCTCATAAGAGCTAAACAGAAAGTAAAACACGAGAGTTCGCAACAAATGCTGAACCTCGGTTTACTTGGGTAATTTGCCAATATCTTCCTCCAATACTGTCAATTCGCTAAATCACGAATGTACTCAAATCCCGCGTTCAATCCAAATTAAGTATTAAATTCGATAATATTTTTCCAAGAATAATTCAATTCCAACAATAGAACATATTTATATTACCAATCACCAATTAACATTCACTTTAATCAAAATAATACAGAATACAATTCATACGAACTTACCTGGTTAAATTGCAGAAATACTAATATTCAGGGGCATTTTGGAAATTTTTTATTTTCCTCGATTTTCCACTCGACCTTGATCTAAATTAATAATTTCATTCAATATATTAATTTAGACAATAAAACAATTCATTTCATGCAATTTGGTCATTTTTTACATTTCTATAAAATTGCCCCTAAAGTTTTACTTTTATTCAATTTAGTCCCTGAGCCCAAAACATGCAAATTAACCATTTTTAATGCAAACCCATACTAGCTGAATATTCATAGCATTCAATACAGCACAATTTTTCAATAATTTCTCAACAAACCCTTGTATTTTATATTATTAACAAATTAATCTTTAATAAAAATTCATCAAAATCACTCAACAAAATACTTTTAAATAACAACTAATATCTCAAATTCATCATTTAGAATCAAAAATAATATAGATTCATCAATTGAAACATCCAAAATCTTTAACAAAATCAAAAACTAAGGTAAGATTTAGTTAGACCTAATTGTAACAATCTCAAAAACATAAAAATTATAAGAAACGGGTAAGCAAATAAACATGGTTAAGCCAATTTGGCCATTTGCCTAAACACATATCCTCATCCAGCATGTTAGTCATGTAATTCACATAAATACCAAGAGACATGAATGAGCTCATCAATATTCAATTTCCACATACATGTATTTATCACTTCAAGTGTCCATGAACATGTACATATCATATCTTTGTAATTCAAGTATTTCTCATAGTAATTCATCTTGAATTCATATCATCTCATATCGAAACTTTATAGGTTGAATCATTTAAAATATTAATGGATACATGGGTAGTACACAATAAGTGTACAAAACTGTAATCCGTCATTTCATGTATTATCCGTCAATTCATATTCAGGAATGCTCATACGAGCACATAAACGGGAAGCTTTCTCTCTCGAGCCATATAACGGGAAGCTCATGTGAGCCATGTAATTGGAAGCTTATCCGATTTATATAACGGGAAGCCCATAAGAGCCATAATTAGGAAGCTCATGCGAGCCAATAACAGGTAACTCCGAAGAGCCATTAATCGAGAAGCTCCGAATAGCCATATATCGGGAAGTTCAAGCGAGCCAATATCAGGAAACTCCGGAGAGCCATTAATCAGGAAGCTCACAAAGAGCCTTTAATCGGAAGCTAACAAAGAGTTATATATCGGGATGCTCATAAGAGCTATGGTGTGTCTACAACACATGCAGAATCACAACTAATCGGGATGCTCCGAAAAGCTATTAACGGGAAGATCGCAAGAACCACATAACGAGAAGCTCGAGAAGGCCATATATCAGGATGCTAATGAGAGCTAATAACGGAATGCTCTTTCGAGCTATGGTGTATCCGCAACATATGCAGGACCACAACCAATTCGGAACTCTATACCCATCGAATCCCATTTATCCAAACGAGACTTATTATTTATCTGGTATTATCAGATATTTGATCATTTTCATACATACAAAATTTATACAATTCACATATGCAACATCTAATTCAAACATATAAATATACACAATTTAGTTACACGAACTTACCTCGACAAGTGTTCGTGTAAGAAAAATCTACTAATCCGATAATTTTTCTTTTCCACGATCTGAATCCGTATTTGATCTATCTGGATCTATACAAATGAATTTAACATAAATTGAATACAATTTATATATTATGCAAAATTACCATTTTACCCCTATACTTTTAATTAATTACGATTTCATCCCTAAGCTCGGAAATTAAAATTCATGCAATTTAATCCTTATTCCAAGCCTAGCTGATTTTTACATAAAACATTTACAGCCCATGTATTTCACAAAATTCATATTTTTTCTATAATTTTACATCTTTTTCAATTTAGTCCCTAAATCATAATTTCATCAAAATTTCCTTTACAAAAGTTGTTTATCTATCAACAACCTTTCATTTTCTACCATAAACTTCAAATTTTCAACATACTCATCCATGGAAAAATTTTAATACTTTGATAAATTTGCAAATTAACCCCCGAGATAGCTAAATTAAGTTATTACAATCTCGAAAATATAATGATTATTAAAAACAGGACAAGAGTGCTTACCTAATTAGGCCAAATAAGTTTCTCTTTCTTCAATTCTCTATGGCTAGGGTTTCCATCATTTGAATTTGGGAAAGATGATATAAAATGATGATATTAGATTTTTATCATCTTTAATTATTTCTATTTCCAATTTAGTCCTTTTCTTTATTTAATTTTCCATGGATGACTAAGCATACTTATCTACTAACTCCTCTTAATGGTCTATTTGTCATATAAGGACCTCCAATTTTGAATTCCATACTATTTGATATTCATAGCTATTGGAACTCAACTTTTGCATTTTATATAATTTGGTCCTTTTATTAATTAAACATGTAATCGATAAAATTTTCTTAACGAAATTTTTATATGATATTCCTATTATACGGTAGACCATAAAATAATTTAAAACAAATTTTCTTACGGACTCGAATTTGTGGTCCCAAAACCATTGTTTCGATTTCACTGAAAACGGGCTGTTACAGATCGTCCGTACAATGAACATTTATTAGTTTTAGGGTTGTTAATTAACCTAATTAGGTCAGACTATTTTGGCTATAAATAGATGTGTTTAACCCCACTTTGGGGGGCTTGGTCGATTGAGCCACTTAGTTTAGTTTTAGGTTTCTATCTTAGTTTTTCTTTATTTTAATTTAGCCATTTTATGTTACCAAATAGATTTTCTTTCTTCGCAACTGTCAAACGAAATTATGTTTTCGCTTGCAAATCATAATCGAAATAGATAATTTCTCTATTCCCTTTTTTTATTTAATTTTTTGCTTTGCATGTTGAATATGAAATTAGGGGAAATTGCATCTAGATCCATGAGTGGTTAGTTTTTTTAGGGAGGTTAACGATCGAATGTGGGAATAATTAACAAAAGATTTAGAGTTTGAGCTTGAGTTAGTTGACATAAATTATGTGCGATTAAACCTTAGAACTAACGACCTTAGGAAGTAATTTAGGATAAACGAGATCAAAATATATGTTTATCGAGTAAATAGTAATTTATCCCGATCAAGAAAGTGAGGTTGAAAGATACGCATTTATTGGTTGATTAATTAATTAGTTATAGGCTGAAATGTAATAACTGGTTAATTAATAGCCAACTCGATAAAACCTGAGTTCTGAAGTTAACTAGGAACACTGAGTATCAACTCTTGTAGTTCAAAAACAGCTAGAACACAAACCCAATCTTGGAACCTTAAGCAACCATGTTCATCAATGCTGAAATTTTCTACCATACTATTCTGTACCACTTCTCTTTTCTTCATCAACTCGTCATCTTCTAGCTGTGCTGCTCTAATCTAATCAAACATCACTGGTTTAACTTTCAACTCAGCCAACAGACTCCCATCATTACTGATACTGAGCCGTGCAAACATTGCTCGCAATTCAACTGCAGCTTTCCTACTTAAGGCATCAGCTACCACATTTACCTTTCCCAGATGATAATCTATAACACAATCATAATCTTTCAAAAGCTCAATCCATCATATTTTTCTTAAGTTCAACTCCTTTTAAGATAAAATATATTTGAGACTTATATGATCAGTATAAATGTAGCATTTCTCACCGTATAGATAATGTCCCCAGATTTTCAATGCAAAAATTACAGCAGCTAACTCCAGATCATATGTCGGGTAATTACGCTTGTGTGGTTTCAGTTGACGAGATGCATAAGCTATTACCTTTCCATCTTACATTAACACAAAACCCAAACCACTTAAAGAAGCGTTGCTATACACAACAAAATCTTTTCCTGACTCTGGCAGAGTCAAAACCAGTACTTTGTCAACATTTGCTTCAACGTCTCAAAACTTCTCTGGCATTGATCATCCCAAATAAAAGGAACATTCTTTTGCAGCAGCTTCGTTATTGGCAATGCTATCTTCGAGAATCCATTTAAAAATCTTCTATAGTATCTAGCTAATCCCAAGAAACTATGTACCTCAGACACATTCCCCGGTGCTTTCCACTGAACAATTGCTTCAACCTTTTTCGGATCAAATTTGATTCCATTTGCAGACACAACTTGTCCCAAAAATATTACCTCCGATAACCAAAATTCACACGTGCTAAGCTTCCCATATAACTGTTTCTCCCATAATATCTATAAAACAATTTTGAGATGCTGATCATGTTTCGATTCTGACTTTGAATAAAACAATATATCATAAATGAAGACCACCACAAACTGATCTAAATATGGCTAAAAATACGGTTCATAAGATCCATAAAAGCGGTTGGAGCATTAGTTAATCTGAAGGGCATTACTAAAGTGGTCATACCGTGTTCAAAATGCTGTATTCGGTACATCACTTTCTTTCACCTTCAACTGATAGTAGCCTGATCTCAAAGCAATCTTCAAAAACACAGAAGCTACTTTCAACTGATCAAATAAATCATCAATGCGAGGTAACAAATATTTATTCTTGATCGTCATATTATTTAACTGCTGGTAATCAATATAAAGTCACATCGAACCATCTTTATTTTAACAAATAAGACCGATGCTCCCTACAGTGAAATAATAGGTCAAATGAAGCCACTTTTTAACAAATCTTGTAACTGTACCTTCAGCTCTTTTAATTCTGTAGGTGACATATGGTATGGAGGCATAGATATCGGAGCTGTACTAGGATAAACTTCTATCGCGAGCTCAACTTCTCTATCTAGTGGCGAACCCAGTAATTCTTAAGGAAAAACATCAGGAAACTCACAAACAGTTCGAATTTTGCTGCATTGGCATTTAACAGAATCAAAATTGATAACATAAGCCAAATAAGCATCACAACCCTAATGAAGTAGTTTATTTGTCCGAATCATCCAAAATGACACGTGTTGACCCACTAGTACCACATTGTGCTCTCGTTCACTTGTGCATTGGTAAGAATGTGAAATGAGAACAAAAGTGAATCATCGATGTGTTAATGTAACATCCCCAAACCCGCCCACAAGCCCCGACCGGATCCGATTACTAAAATCTTTTGTGACATTGTTCTCTGTTCTTGTGCATTATAATGCACCTCTGTATTTATTCCAAATATCCTCTTCGCATATCCGTGTGTTCTATAAAGTCTACTTTGGGCTAAGAATGTGAAATGAGAACAAAAGTGAATCATCGATGTGTTAATGTAACATCCCAAACCCGCCCACAAGCCCCGACCGGATCTCTAAGTATGTCATCTGCGGAAAGGCGGTTGAAAATCTTTTGTGACTTTAGAGTAAAACATGAAAATTGTTAAACCTTTGAAAACCATGTCCATTTAATATTTGTGTGAAAAACTTGATATTATAAAATATCCAAATTAAAACCTTAGTGTATATCTTTTGAATAAAAGTTGCTAAAACAAAATCAACTTCAAATGATAATTCAATGTAATCGGGCCCTAATTAAAATACTACCAAAATAATAGTAAGGCCCTTATTACAACCCATTATTTTAACAAAATACTTAACATTAAAATGTATAAAATAATCCAAATATCCTCTTCACATGGGCCACCTTGTGTCCTCTCGAACCGGTCGGCTACGCATCACTGAAAATGTTAAAGGAAAAGGTGAGTCACCAAGACTCATGTGTAACCCTTTTCTCGGTTTAGCAAAACATCATACACAAATCATAATCAAGTTTAACATGCACAAGTTTCAATATGCACCCAACCTAGCCATCCAAACACCTTTCTCTACCCTGTGGTACCAAACCCTTTGGTGGTGCCAAACCACCGGTCCCAAAGTCACGAATAATCCATCCGTGGGGCCAACCCGTGTGATACCAAATCACTGGCGACAATCCCATATCTCAAAAGTGGGGCCAACCCACGTGGTGTTAAACCACGAGACAAGTAGCAATGAGGTGCCAAACCTCGGTGACCCAAAGTCACAAATGTGATACCAAATCACGGTGACCGAAGTCACGAATAGTCAAGTTTGTGGGGCCAACCCACATGATACCAAATCACCGCGTCAATCCCATAATATCATCTGGGGCCAACCCACCTGGTGCTAAGCCACGGGGCGAGAGCTATGAGGTGCCAAACCTCCTGGAGGTGCCAAACCTCACGGTGATCGTAATCACGAAATGTGGTACCAAACCACTGGTGTCCGTCGACACGAATATCACTTCCCCCTCCACTCGTTTAATCCCCCATCAATCAATGATATGCATTTAACAGATTTCATGCCAACATGTTTATTTATCAACATCCAGCAGATTTATCATCAGCCATATAATATATGCCACATATACCAAATATGTCATGCTTCCCAAAAGCATCATAAAGAAAGCTCAAATCGACAGAGACTTACCTGAATCCATGCTTATACCTTTAGGGTATTAAATCCACATCCACATAAACCTGGTTTAGCATACACAACTTATATTAGCACATTAATACATAAATAACAGGAGAACCAGTGCGATAATTACGCACCTTAACACTTGGAGTTCTAAACACTCGATCCCAACACTATCGCTAAATGAGACTACGGCGATCTTCTTCTTGCTCGTGTTTTGGCCCACACCCCGGTGGCCAATCTCGAACCGGTGAGACAGCTCTTTTCTTGAACTTTGGAATAGGAACTTTCTCTTGCCCACCTTGACTGGTAGTTGCCTCCATCAAAACGCTTAATCAGATCAAACGGTTAAACCTTCATAAATCCCAGTCATAAATCTAAGCGTTGAATCTTACTAAATATTGCTTACCTCAACTGATCGAATCTCGATTGCTACTAAATGCTTCTGTCGATTTGCCTCTTACTTGCTTAACCAACCCGAAATTGCCACTTACCCCAAAAAGGCTGTCGAAAACCCTTATGAAATCAAGCCTCAAAAGATCCTTAGCGTTTCCTTCCCTTGGCTACACGAAAGAAATACCATATTAAGACCATAAAAACATTGACCAACTCAAACACCGCGACCACCTTTTGATTTGGCACCCACAAGAGAAAGAACAAACCGAATACTAAGAAAGAGCTTACTTACCACCCCAAGCTTGCGGTGAGAGAGAGAGTACTTGACGACCTCAAGAATCGGCAAGCAAGATGACAAGAGAAGGACAAAGCTTGACTAAGAGTGCTTTAAACAGATGAGAATAGGAAAAGAAAGGAATAATAATGGGGCTTACAGAGGTTCATTATTGATAGGAAAGAAGAAAACAAAAGGCTTAAAGGAGAAACGGATTCGCAAGAACAAATAGAAGTAGTGAAGAATGAAGAAAAGTGAAGGTTTTAGGAGCAAGAGCTAAAATTGGCAACAAGGAAGCTCACACCCTTTAAATAGAATTTGGCTACTCCTCCAAACCCTTCATGGCGAAAATGTCAACAAGAAGACCCTTAGCAGTCCCACTCTATACCTCTCTCCCAATCCCTTGATTCCTCCTAAAAGCGCTCTACACCAACCTTTCAAACAAATTCAAAATAAAACCAACCCAAGCCTTCTCTTAGCTACTCATTTAAAATGATTTGAACAAGTCAAAATCCTCCTTTTAAGTGCCTTGGCGAATCCAACACTCCCCTTGCTCATGGCCAAAAAACAAACCAAAATGCTACCCTTGCTCAAACTCGAGACCCTTTACACCTTGAGCGTCACTTCTCCATGCCTTATGTGGCGCCTCCTTGCCACTCTTCCAAAGCAATTCTTGAGTCTAAACCTCCCAAATATTTCTCTTAAGATCCCAATAGCCAAGCTCCCTTCTTAACACTAAAAATCCAAAAATTTCCTAAGGCCTCTCTACCTTCTAGGCTTCTCCAAACCCTTAAAACTCGTCCAAACATACAATAAACCTACCATCACTTGAGTTATGCATTAAATGCATAACCCCTAGATCCTGGTGTTACAATTCTACCCTCCTTAAAAATAATTTCGTCCTCGAAATTATTCCAACACTCGCCAACATGATACCTTCCATACTTGAGCACACGGACGATCCGGATTTCTAGCGGTGGCTTAGAAATGGGAGCAGAGTCTCGACCTCGATCTTTTCTGAAATCTCTCAAACGATTCTGGTGATCCCGAACTCCTCTTATCCCGGTTCCTTTCTCTATCTCTATTGTGCCTCTCAGTCTTTTTGACCTCCTCAGCTATCCGAGCTTTCTCCACTAAAATTACGATACCATCGACCACACATACGGCTTCGCCACTTCGAACACCATGAAGATAGCTCTGCGATCTTGTGTCGTCTCCTCATCGATCTTGATGTTTGACCTCAACAACTGGTGATGGCGGCACATTGCTCTCTAACCCATGGCTAGACCCAACTGGTTCCGATCCTGCCATCCTACCTCTACCACGTCCACGAGTATTGCGACCACGCCCCCTAGAACTCATATCTAGCGTCGCGATTTAGTCTGTTTAAAAATTTTTATGCATTAGAAATTTTGTTCCACTGTTTATCCACTAGCAAATTTTATGAATAGAAGTTTTCGGAAGTAGTTCTTTCGATCAATCAAAGTTTCATCTAAGTTCTCTATGCTAATTCAGAGAATTACGCATTCAACACACTATATAGCATTCCTTTGTCTACTCCCAACCCAGGGGTAATTTTGTCATTTTCCTATGGGGGTATTTTGGTAATAAATCAGGGTCACTTTGAAAATAATTTTTCAATTTAAAGACATTTCAGAATTTACAAAATCTTGGGGGTCATCTTGAAAATTTATTTTTCAAGTCAGAGGTGTTGCAAAAATTTCAAAAATCGAGGTTGTTTTAGTAATTTTGGAAGTTGAGGGCATTTTCGTAAATTTTCCAAATCGGGATATTTTGATATTTGTAAAATGCATTTTAGTAAGAATCGAGCAATATGAAAATTTAGAAACCAAGGGCATTTTGGTAATTTTATCAACCGGGGTATTTTCATAAATTTCCACAAACCGAGTATCTTAATATTTTGAAAACCGAGATTTTAGTATTTTGCAAAGAAAATCATTTTATCAAAAGTTGAGGGTATACGTAATTTTATAATATAGGGGCATTTTGTAATTTTGTAGATCGAAGCGTCTTTCAAAATCGATTTGGGTTTCACAAACCAAAGGGTACATTTGAAAATTTTAAAGCAGAGGTTTTAAAACAAGAAGGCCAATCCTTAGGGTTTTAATAATTGGTTTAGCCTTTATGAACCGATCCTCTTGGTTAAGGTGAGCCAGTAGCTACTTGCAGGTAGGATTCGAGTAAAGAGGAGATGAGTCGCTCGGACTGCTTAAATACCAAGCTCTTCTTGAATACCACTCCTAGACATGCGTCATGGTTGCCACACCTTAACTTCGGCGACTAACTTCACGAGTTTGTTTAGTAATCTTTAAGTCTTATGCATATGTTTGAGTAGACTAATCCTAGGGTCCAAAAGCCTTAATATTCTAATCTCGAGCCCCAGATAAACCCATAAAAATTTATAATAACCAAATCACTTCAAAAGTCCAAGTACTTACGCTTGATTTGGAGAATCTGAGTGCCATGCTAGAATAACTTTGAAAAATTTTATGAAAACCAAATCTTTGGAAAGCCCATAAAAAATGTTTTGGGGCCTAAAACCCTCAAAGCCGAGTTTTGAACCGGCTCGATACCAATTTGTAACATCCCAAACCCGGCCCACAAGGTCTCGGTATGTCAACATGGAAAGACGGTTGAAAATCTTTTTGTGACTTTAGAGTAAAACATGAAAAATTGTTAAACCTTTGAAAACCATGTCCATTTAATATTTGTGTGAAAAACTTGATATTATAAAATATCCAAATTAAAACCTTAGTGTATATCTTTTGAATAAAAGTTGCTAAAACAAAATCAACTTCAAATGATAATTCAATGTAATCGAGGCCCTAATTAAAATACTACCAAAATAATAGTAAGGCCCTTATTGCAACCCATTATTTTAACAAAATACTTAACATTAAAATGTATAAAATAATCCAAATATCCTCTTACTCCATCATACACAAATCATAATCAAGTTTAACATGCACAAGTTTTAATATGCACCCAACCTAGCCATCCAAACACCTTTCTCTGCCAGTGTGGTACCAAACCACCGGTGGTGCCAAACCACCTGGTGACCCAAAGTCATGAATAATCCATCCGAGGGCCAACCCGTGTGATACCAAAACACCGACAATCCCATATCTCAAAAGTGGGGCCAACCCACGGTGGTGTTAAACCACGAGACAAGTCGCAATGAGGTGCCAAACCTCTAGTGACCCAAAGTCACAAATGTGATACCAAATCACCGGTGACCAAAGTCACGAATAGTCAAGTTTGTAGGGCCAACCCATGTGTGATACCAAATCATGGCGTCAATCCCATAATATCATCGTGGGGCCAACCTACGTGGTGCTAAGCCTTTGGGACGAGACGCTATGAGGTGCCAAACCTCGGTGACCGTAACGAAATGTGGTACCAAACCACGGTGTCCGTCGAACGAATATCACTTCCCCACACTCGTTTAATTCTCCATCAATCAATGATATGCATTTAACAGATTTCATGCCAACATGTTTATTTATCAACATCCAACAGATTTATCATTAGCCATATAATATATGCCACATATACCAAATATGTCATTTCCCAAAAGCATCATAAAGAAAGCTCAATCGAATACCCTTAGGGTATTAAATCCACATCCACATAAACCGGTTTAGCATACACAACTTATATTAGCACATTAATACACAAATAACGGAGGAGAACCGGTGCGATAATTACGCACCTAGTTCTAAACACTCGATCCCAACACTATCGCTAATCGAGACTACGGCGATCTGCCTAACCTGCTGCTCTGACGCTGGCCCACACCTCGGTGGCCAATCTCGAACCACTGAGACAGCTCTTTTCTTGAACTTTGGAATAGGGACTTTCTCTTGCCCACCTTGACCGGTAGTTGCCTCCATCAAAGCGCTTAATCGGATCAATTCATAAATCCTCCATAAATCTAAGTGTTGAATCTTACTAAATATTGCTTACCTCAACCGATCGAATCCGATTGCTACTAAATGCTTCACGACGGTTCCCACTTGCTTAACCAACCCGAAATTGCCACTTACCCCAAAAAGTCTGCCGAAAACCCTTATGAAATCAAGCCTCAAAGATCCTTAGTGTTTCCTTCCCTTGGCTACACGAAAGAAATACCATATTAAGACCATAAAAACATTGACCAACTCAAACACCACGACCACCCTTTGATTTGACCCCACAAGAGAAAGAACAAACCGAATACTAGGGAAGAGCTTACTTACCACCCCAAGCTTGAGATGAGAATAGGAAAAGAAAGGGAATAATAATGGGCTTACAGGAGGTTCGGCTATTGATAGGAAAAGAAGAAAACAAAAGTCGCTTAAAGGAGAAGCAGATTTGCAAGAACAAATAAACAAGGAAACTCACACCCTTTAAATAGAATTTGGCTACTCCTCCAAACCCTTCATGGCTGAAAATGTCAACAAGAAGACCCTTAGCCAGTCCTCCTATACCTCTCTCCCAATCCCTTGATTCCCTCCTAAAATGCTCTACACCAACCTTTCAAACAAATTCAAAATAAAACCAACCCAAGCCTTCTCTTAGCCACTCATTTAAAATGATTTGAACAAGTCAAAATCCTCCTTTTAAGTGCCTTGGCTCCAACACTCCCCCACATATGTGGCAAACTGAGACCCTTAGTTGAGGCGTCACTTCTCCATGCCTTATGTGGCGCCTCTTTGCCACTCTTCCAAAGCAATTCTTGAGTCTAAACCTCCCAAATATTTCTCTTAAGACCCCAGCCAAGCTCCTTCTTAACACTAAAAATCCAAAAATTTCCTAAGGCCTCTTACCTTCTAAGCATTCCAAACCCTTAAAACTCGTCCAAACATACAATAAACTTACCATCACTTGAGTTATGCATTAAATGCATAACCCCTAGATCCAAAGGTAAGTTTAATACACAAAAGATAAGTTAAATTTATTTAAAGCAATACATAGTTGAAGATACTTATATGATGAATGCAATAATTGATTGAGTTTAAAATGTTTTGTTATGATTACTTATTTAATTATTCTTGTAGTGCTTACTAAGCCTTCACCGACATTTTAACGCGTGGTACAATTAGACTAGAAGAAGTCCAACTAGAAGATCTCTCATCTCATCACATCCTCGAGGGCTTCAAAAGTAGGTACTATATTTTGTATTAAAATGGCATGTACATATGTAGTTCAAAGGTGTTCCCATGTGATAGGGACTAAAATGTAGATTCTTGAAATTTTATCTATTTTCGATTACTTGAAGTATTTTGGTATATATGAAATGAATTAATAAACAATAAATATGTTAGTAAAAATGGTTGGTAAGTTAAAATATTATATACAAATGTTTTAATTAAGCGATGTCCGCCATAATTGTTTTGGCACCAAATGTAATAGTCTTATCTGGTGCTCATGATTGAGCAAGGGTATAGGGGTATTACAAAACTTCTTTTTATAACAATCTAAAATCACTCCATGCTCAGATAACCAATCCATTTACAGAATTATATCAAAATCTCCGAATGGAATTACCAGCAAGTCAATAGAGAAAATTTTATTCTATATCATTAACGGGAATCTTCAACATACTTGATCTACGGACACTGTTTGTCCCAAAGGGCTAGACATCTCTATAGATACTCTAGACATCTCAGATTCTAACTTTCTCGACTCAATTAGTTTTGAATTAATGTATGAGTGTAAAGACCCAGGGTCAATTAAAGCATAAACAGGTTCTGCATATAGTAAAAATATACCTGTTACCACATTATGAGCATCGCCTTTTTCTTGAGTCCGGACCACATATGCTCTAGTTGGTACTCTAGCTTCTGACGGTTGAGTAACTATATCGCTCCCTCTCCTTACACCTCCTCATTTAGAAACTGAACCGTCTCTACCTGATCTTCGCCTCTAGCAGTAGATACTGACCTTTGTGATGTCACGAGTGCAGCATTTTCACCTTTCGGGCAATCTTTAATAAAATGGTCTGTAGACCCATATCGGAAACAACGTCTAGTTAATTTCCAGCATTCACCTCTATGTTTATTTTCGCTGTGCTTACAATCTGGAATTTCAATGTCCCGAGATGGACCTCTCACGCTACCAGTGGAGATTGTCGTTTGCTTTCCCCGACTTCTATCACTTCTGTCTGATCTAAAGCTTGGTCTCCAACTACCACGAAATTCTTTTGATCTTTTCGGTTGAGGAATCGAATTAGTAGTTCCAATGCATTTTTCAGTCGATCTAGCAATTTCAGACTTTTTATCGAGGCCCAGAACTTGTTCTACCATCTTAGCTCATTCAATCAGGTCTACAAATTCTATAATTCGATGAGATATTAGCTGTACCTTTAATTCATCTTGCAAACCCCGCAAAAATCGTTTACAACTGTCATCTTCTGTCGGTACAAATTCTGAAGCATATCTACTAAGTCTGGAAAATTCTCGTTCATAATCCACCACTGACATCTTGCCTTGTTTTAGCATTAAAAACTCTTTCTTTTTATCTTCTATGTACAGTTCTTCAACATATTTCTTCTAAAATTCTTTCTGAAATAAATCCCAAGTTACCTGCTCTGTCGGTAAATGCCGAATCACTGATTCCCACCATAAGTAGGCTTCTCCTTGTAATAATGAAACAGCACACATCAAACTTTCCCGGGGGTACATTCTAACTGTTGCAAAACTCTCTTTGTTGACTCTATTCAATTTTCAGCTGTGGATGGATCAACTCCTTTCAGACCCAAAAATTCAGTGGCACTGTATTTACGTAATTCGTGATTGGGGCCCGTCTAGTAGAAGGAGTAGATGTCGTAGCAGGTGCAGTCCCCGCTACTCATTGCAAGGCATCGGCTATAACTCTCAGTAAATGGGATTCATCTTTGTCTCTAACATTTTCCCATTCTATATTAGGAGGTTAATTGCCTAATGGGTTTACACTCGGTGTAGCTGATTTTGTTTCATCTAATTCTCTATTTCTTGTGTACATTTCTTTATCTACATGTCCATATGTTCATCCGACATTTTAACTATAAAACAAAACAAATAATTATATCAGCATCCAAATCCCGACTCAGTTTCGACTTAACTGTGGCATGTACCTCTAGACTCATTTACGAGCTCGATTTAGTCCGAGAATCAGCTAAACCTGAATAACTCTGATACCACTAAATGTAACACCTCCTAACCCTAAACCGTTACCAGAACAAGGTTATAGAGCATTACCGGACCTTTCAAAAATATTATAAACCTTATACAAATAAATAACATACATATTGTAAAACATTCACAATGTCCCTTTTATTCAAAACTTATGATTTATTTTACAATTCAATCCATTTTTCACTTCTAACTTGAAATTCTATCAATTTAACCCCTAATTCTTCAAATTGTCCAACAAGAACAACATCTATAAATCTACTAACTTTCAAAACTTCAACATAAATCAAGTTGTATTATCTAATATTCCAAAAACATCAAAATTGCAAGAAAAATGGCTAAATTAACTTATCACTTAAGGTTCAAACCCTAAAATCCCTAATTCTCCTTATTTCTTTTCTCCTTTCTTTTCCTTTCTATTCTTTCTCTATTTCGTTTCTTTTGTTTCTTTCTTTTTTCTTTCTTTTATTTACTTTGTTTTAATTATATTAATATTATATTATAATATCTTTTACTTAACTAATAAGTAAATACATAATAATTACATATACTTATACATTAGTATTACACTAGTATTACACTTGTATTTTACATTTGCAATACATTTGTATTTTATTTTTACCATACAAGTGTCACAATTTGGTTTATTTTTTATTTGATCCCTTAAATTTTCTCAATTCTATAATTCAACTTTTACCCTATATTCAACCTAATCCTTATACTTAATTATTCCTAATTCAAGCTAATTCACATATCCAAAACCTAATTAATCCCACAACTAACTTTGTAAATATTTCTAATAAATATTTACGAATCTGTTTTACGAAAACAGTGACCTGAAAATGCACTTTCCGTTAACTGTAAATTTCAGGTCGTTACATGCACTAGCTATTGGGGCTACAATTACTTAGTTGTTTAAGAGTATACTGAGCGAAGCTCTGCAGAGTAGGATTGTTTCTGAATTGCATTAATAAACCACTGTGTGCAAATCTCTCATTACTTTCTATGTTTTGCGTTAGCATAGAAGATTCAAGATCATATAATCAAAATAAATTTTGATTTCATAGAAAACAATTAAAGACAATAATTTTCATTTTGATAACTTTTTAAAATAATTTCAAAACATCAAAATAAATTAAATTAATTGTTGAAATTTTTATCTATTAATAATGTCAATTGAATTGCTACTATAATTTGGAATCTTAATATTTAAAAATATATGTTTCAAAATCCAAATTTAGAATTTTCGGTAATAGGATAAATATGTACAATTTGACAATTTTATGTATTATTTTAGTTTTATTGCCTTTTCACTTTAATCATTGATCTTTTTTTTACCCTAGACAATACTTAAAAAAATATTTTTCAGGTGACTAAAATAAAACTGACCTAAAAGTTGAGTAATTAAAATGAAAATGCAAACATGATACAGAGTATACAGTTAACTATGAGAGATTTAATGGTTGAATAACTAAAATGAAAACGTCCTAAAAATTAAATTATTGAAATTATAAAATTTTATTGTAATCACCTAAAATGTATAAGTGGAGTGATAGGGAATTTACCCTATTTTAAATTGTTTTCACAACAAAGGGTATATGTTTCAAAATAGCTTTTTGAAATTCAAATTTGAATTTTAAATGCCGACATGATTAGTAGCTTCGTAGGTAAGAATTTCAAATTGATAAGAAACTACTGTCCGTCATACAAGACAAGGTCAAGAATGACAATTAATGGTATACTGAACTTTTTTTCGTAATTTACTTGAAGAAAAAAAAAATTAAGTAGTTTAAACTTGTAGAATTTTACAAAGTAGACTTTCGGCTCACTTACTAGATTAATTTATTGACGGACGGGCTCTTTTCAGAAAAGGTAGCATTTATATATATAAGTAATTTAATTTTGAAATAAAATAAAACTTTTTTTATAAACAAATAAATATCAAGCAAAAGAAATAAAAGAATTTCTCCAAGGCTTTATTTATAAATGAAGATTAATTTTTTTATTATAAGTTTTGGTTATATTTTCTCTTTTTTTGACACAATTTTTAGAATTATCTATAGTATTTTCTCAACCCATAAATAGGAAGATAATGCAATTCAGCACACTCGACCCGAAGACCCACCTAAAAAAGGGAGGGTTCAGGTAAAAATATAGGCCCAAAAATAAACTTAAACAAAAAATGAGGCCGTTTAGAAAATAGCTCGGGCCTTGATAAGATTTTTGGCCCCAGGCCTTGCCAATCTGGCCCAAATTATATACTAAATATTTTATTTTATGTTTAATCATTTTTAATTGTTAACAATTTAATTTAGCTTACAATTTATAGTTTGTTACAAAATTAAATATGTTAATTAGTTAATGTATAGATATTTTGCAAGTTTTTGGTGCTGTTTTGGTTATGCTATTTTCTGTGCTGTTAGGTGCTATTTTTTATATTGTTTGGTGCTATTTTGATGTTATTTTTTGTGGTGTTTTATTATTCTTTCGCAGCTATTTATTATGTTATCTGTTGTCGTTTTTAATATTATTTGGATATTTGATTTATTATATTTTAAAATTTTTTATTTAATAAAATAAGCTAAAAATTAATATGGGCCAGGCCGGCTCGAGCTCGAGCTTAGCAATTGTATTTTGGGCCGAACTTGGACAATTTTTTATGCTCATATCTGGTCCGGGCCTAGGCCTAGAAAATGGGCCCAAAATTTTGCTTAGGCCCGGCTCGGCCCATGATCAGCTCTAATTCGAACACACATCCTCCTACATTGACAATAATACTCATAATAATCGAATTAACACCGAATCGACAAATAAAAAATCACTTAATTGTTTAATTGAAACATACAATAAAATGTTTTTGGTACTTGTATCATTCATTCTCATAAATGTGTTAAAAGTGCAAATTTGTTGAGTATTTTTTATTTGGAATTAGTACTATAATATATTATAATTGATGTTTACTATTATATTTTGAGAATATGGGCAAATTTGTCATCAAATTTTTATGTAATTGAATTTTATCACTAATTTTTAAATTTTTTGAAATTTGTCATCAATTTTGACTTTTAATTTAAAATTTATTACTCAATATTAATTTTCGTTATTTATTTAATGAATATTTTATTTTAATAGTTAGCACGAAGTTAATTTGTAAAACATTAAAATTTAATAAATTAATTTAGCACTTTTGTTTAATGAAAAAAGACTTGAAAAAGAATATAAACTAAAAAACTTAAGTTTAAAATTTTAAAAGTATCTTATTAACATTATATTAATTAATTATTGCTAATTATTACAATAAAATGTTGAAAATATTTTAATTAAATATTCAAATTATTTTAAAACAAATTTGAATAGAAAATTTCAATCAAAAATCAAACTTGACTAACAAAATTTATCAAAGTAAAGTTAAGGGGAAAATCCAATATAGAGTTAAAATATTGAGAGTGTAAGAGGATGTGAGTTTGAGCATGTTGAAGTGCATTTATGTAACACCCCTAACCCCTATCTGTCGCCGGAATAGAGTTACAGAACATTACTAGAGTTTTCATTCCAGAACAATAAAAAATTTTAAACATTTTAATTCATATCATTAATCATAGCAAAACCAATCAATAACATACATATTGTCCCTTATACGAGCCCTCAAAGCACTAAAAACACATAAGAAACAAGTCGAGACTAAATAGGAAACATATAGAATTTTTCAAAAAAAGATGAAAATTTTCAAACTGCAAGGGTCACATGGTTGAGACACACGCCCTTGTGGACATTCGAAGTAAGGACACACGGCTGTGTCCCCGCCCATGCTCAAGCCTGTGTAACTCTCTGACATGGGTCACACAGCCAAGCCACACTCCCGAGTGCCAGGCCGTGTAACTGCCTGGCTTGCAACCCTTAGTAAGCTACATAGGACACACAGCCGTGTCGCTTGGCCGTGTGTCACATACGGCTAAGACACACGCCCGTGTCTCTGGTCATGTGAACGAAAAATAGGCCATTTTCAAGGCATTTTTCTCACCCATTCATGCATATACCTACAATCAATTTTCCACATATAAAACAAGCCATCAAATTGCACTAAAAATATGCATAATCAAGCTATCCAAATTGTCGTAACCATTTTTGGGTGAAACGGTAAACGACGCGGTCAACTCGGTTTTTGAAAAAGAAAAGGAGTCGCCACCGATTTTTATTTGGTGTGATCGGATCACCTTCGTTTTAATAAAACATTTAATTTACTAAAACCGTGCTTTTTGGTCCACGAATTTTGAGAAAACGGGTTCGGAGGTCGATTACGTGCGAGGAAGGATTAGCACCCTCGACACGCCCAAAATTGGTACCAAACTGATTGATTGATGTCCTATTTGTTGAAAACTTTAAAGGATTCAAAATATAATGCTTTTTATTTTAAAATAGGAAGGGACGTTAAGGCTTTCTTATTTTCAAGAGGTAAAGCATCACGTCCAAAGAAGTTAGGCACAATACTTTAAACTCCCAAACTAAGCTCACCTTTTGAAACTTGGTTTTTATTTGAAGATGATCTTCCGTTATTCGTCAAATGAAAAATCGAACCCAAGAAGTTAGGGCTCGATTTCGAGATTTCAAATACTAAGATTGCCTCTATTTTAGGAAAAGAAACTTATCTCGGTATCTAAGTGTCGAGTCCAAGAAGTTAGGGCACGACATTTCAATTTTGGGATTAAGTATTTTGTTTTAAAATCTAAATTGTGATTCAAAAAGGATATCCACATTGTTGAACATAAACCTAGAGTAAAGGATATGGAACCCGAGAAGTTAGGGCTCGATCTTCCTAATTTTCAAATACCGAACATTATCTTTATTTGGAAAATTTGATTGATTGATATTAGACAAAGTAATGATACTAACGAATTTAGCGAACATGCGAATAAATCTAATTTTTATAAATAAATGAATGAGCAAATAAATAATGACACAAGATTGACGATAATAGAACTTTAGAAACAAATAGAATGGTAATAATAGCAATAATAAGAAAATAAAGAATATGATACATAAATAAATAAATTGCTTTAAAGTACTAAAAAAGTAAAGGGCAATGAACTAATAAGCAATAAGTAAATGAAATGATAACAAATAAAATAATAAGAAATGAATAACATAAAAATTTATAAATGGTGAAAATTAAAAGAATGGAAATCAAATTCAAATTAAATAATTGTAATAATAAAAATAATGATATATTAAAGAGAATGATACATTGATGAACTAATAATAAAAAGGGTAAATAAAGCAATAAATAAACAAATAAGAGTAAAATGAAAATAATAATAATAATAGTATTAATAATAAGAAATGGAACAACAATGGTAATAATAAAAAATAACAATAACAAATGTAATAGTAAATAAATAAACAAGAGTAAAAATGAAATGATAATAATAGTAATAATAATAATAATAATAATAATAATAATAATAATAATAATTAATAATAATAATATAGTGAAAATAAAATAATAAATAATAATAACAAATATAATAGTAAATAAATAAACATGAGTAAAAATGAAATGATAATAATAGTAATAATAATAATAATAATAATAATAATAATAATAATAATATAGTGATAATAGCAATAATATATAAAAAAAATGCGATTCAAACTAAATAAGGATCGGATTGAAAATAAAATGAAATTTTAGGGGGCCAATCTGAAATAAAAATCACAAAAAGGATCAATTTAAACGCGCCGAGGAAACGGAGGAACCATGTGCGCAAATATTCCTTCAGTGAGGTTTACAAAGAATGGGACTAATTGGAAGCCGAACCAAATGTTCGGGCCATATTTAAAACAATAAAAAATTTAATTGAAAATAATAAAAAAGGCGGAAGGACCAACTCCGCAAATAACCCATTTAACAGAAACACGCGGATCCTCCGGTCGGGTCGTCGCGATCATGATTCGCCAAAATGGCGGCTGCTTGTGGTCAGTATTCAACCCCAAACTATCGCTTTCTAGGGCCTATTAAGCCCAAAATCCTCAAAAATCATTTTCACTTTGCTTTAAAAAAAAATCCTTTCTTACTCTCTTCTCTCTTCCAGGTGGTGCGATTTAAGGAGGTCGTCATTGCCGTCACCGTCGCCCGGGCCGAGTTCGACCACCGCCACACTGGGTGGTGAAAGGTAAAAATTTTATTTTTTATTTTATTTTTTTCTTTTCCACTATATATATATTAATGATGTAGGTTTGTTAAAAAATGAAAAAATCTTTCAAATGAGAAAAGTTCACCTTTTGTTTCGTTTTTCGATTTTTTTGAATCTTTTATGCTTTTCTCCGTGTTTGGATCTACTGTTCTTGTGCTTTGAAAAATTTTTCTTTCTATTGATGCTGAAAAAAGTGGATCCTTTACATTATTTTGCCTTGATTTTTATAACCGAAGGAAGAAAAAAAACAAAAGAAATGTTCTTCTCTCACGATATTGTTGTCCCTATCTTTTCGCGTGTTTGCGGTGGTGGGCCGTGGTGGGCATCGCGATGGGCGGGCGTGTCGCAGTAGGTGGCGTGCGCTGGGAAGTCAAGTCGAGGGTCGAGTGCAGTAGGGTTTTTTTTGTTTTTTTTTGTTTTCGAAAGTGGGTTGATTTTTGGGCCATTTGGGCTAATTGGGTTAATTTTAATGTATTGGGTTTGGGCTTGTTTTTTTTTTGTTTTGGGTTTGTTGTTTGGTTGGGTTATAATTTTATTTTTTGTAATTGGGCCGGGCAATTTGGGCCATCTATAATTGCCCTCTTGCTCATTGTCGTAAACGATAATAGAGCAAAGACTCAAAGAAGCTCCATATTGCCCAACCTTCACCGAGTCTTGGCCTCTCGTGTGCTTTTCTTCAAGTAGCCTCATCCCGATCCTCCACACCTTGTTGCTTTGATCCACTTCACCGATATGTGGCTTCAATCTGCTTCTTGTCATGATTTCAATAGGATGTGACTTGTTTATTTTCGATCTGATGCATCTTCATAGAGATGAGGTCTTTGGTCTTCAGCCTATCCCACTTCTAGTTAAGGCAATAGGACTAAAGCTTAACCATGCTCCCTACTGGTTAGGGACAGGAATTACAATTTTGACCTATTCCACTGCTGGTCGGTGGCAATAGGAGGGTGGCCAAAATCATGTTCTCTACTGGTTAGAGTGCCAAGATTTGCCTTCGATCTTGCTCCACCACCGTTGTGGCGACAAGATCTACAATTTTGGCCTATTCCACCGCTGGTTAGTGGCAATAGGAGGGTGGCCTAAATCGTGTTCCCTCACCGGTTGAGAGCCATGATTTGCCTTCGATCTTGCCCCACTCACGGTTATGGTGACAAGATCTACAATTTTTTTGGCCTATTCCACCGCCGGTTAGTGGCAATAGGACAATCTTCAACCTATTCCATCACCGGTTGATGGCAATAGACAATCTTCAACCTATTCCATCACCGGTTGATGGTAATAGGATAATCTTCAACCTATTCCACCACCGGTTGGTGGCAATAGACAATCTTCAACCTATTCCATCACCGGTTGATGGTAATAGGACAATCTTCAACCTATTCCATCACCGGTTGATGGTAATGGGACAATCTTCAACTATTCCACCACCGGTTGATGGCAATAGGGCAATCTTCAACCTATTCCATCACTGGTTGATGGCAATAGGACAATCTTCAATCTATTCCATCACTGGTTGATGGTAATAGGACAATCTTCAACCTATTCCACCACTGGTTGATGGCAATAGGGCAATCTTCAACCTATTCCATCACTGGTTGATGGTAATAGGACAATCTTCAACCTATTCCATCACTGGTTGATGGTAATAGGACAATCTTCAACCTATTCCACCACTGGTTGATGGCAATAGGGCAATCTTCAACCTATTCCATCACTGGTTGATGGTAATAGGACAATCTTCAATAGTGTTGCTACACCGTCCTCTAGGGGCATATCCTGTAGACTTGATTTTATATGTTTGTGTTTATGCCAAATGGTGAGGATGCTATGGTCGTAATGACTCAAATGCTCCTAACTTCGTGTGATATGGATGACACTTACATGGATGCGTAATGTCATGAGAATGATGATTTTCGTTAAGATGCAATGATTGTAATAAATCGAATGCTCTTAACTCAATGATATTACGGAGGACATTTGTATGAATGCAGGATGTCATGAGAACAATTTATTATTATTATTTTTGTTTTAAAAGATTAGTAATGTAATTGCTCATTCATTGTCGAGGTCACCGCACGACGCAGCTTTTTGTCCGATACCTATGTCAGAGAGTCTGGGGAGACAGTCATGATTTTAGGCTCCTCTTCCTTGAATGTTTCCAACCCCTAAGTGCGGTGGTTCCTAAACAATAGTCTTGTTTTAGGTTCCTACGCTGTTTAGAAGCTTCCAGAGTAATAGGCGGGACTCGTTTCATGGAAGCATTATGGGTCAATGGGTCATTATTTCAATTGCAAACAACTCAAAGATTTAAAATAACGATGGAATTTATAAAGAATGGAATTGGATTAATTCAACAAAAGTAAACATTATTGAGTACAAAAATGGGTAAAAGAAAAGTAGGTGCCCGAATATCGCAACTGAGCTTCACCAACGAATGCTTCCAAGATCATGGACGTTGGAGATCTGCGTTGCTTTGTAGATGTTCCGAGGTGTAACATTCCTCCTTTGCCAATTCGGGGAAAAGATTGTCACACACCTCCTTTTTTGTGCTAATTTGGGCCGCCTTATCGAAGTTTTCGACTCAAAGCCCCTTTGGTCTCAAAGTCACTTTACGGGTTTTCACTTCTACCTCTCCCTTTTTTTTTTTTGGTCAGAAAGTCGTCCTTTTCATGGGTTTTCACTTTAGCCTTTCCTTCTTCAAGCATAATACTTTTAACCGAATCAATTTATGGGATTGGGTAGATTTTTCCCATCCATCTCACCAAGATTAGTGCCCTCCGGAGAAAGCCTTTTCACTACATAAGGTCCTTCCCAATTTGGCATCCATTTTCCTCTGAAATCCTTTTGTATGGGGAGGATCTTTTTCAAAACTAAGTCTCCTCGTGGAATTCTCTTGGGCCGCACTTTCTTGTTGTATGCTTGCATCATTCACTTTTGGTACATCCGACCATGACGGATAGCCCTCAATCTCTTTCTTCAATTAAGTTCAACCGATCATATCGAGCTCGGATCCATTCAACTTCATCCACTTCACTTCGACAATACTCAAGAGAAGGTATTTCCACTTCGATAGGTAAACCGCCTCCATCCCATAGACCAATGAGAAAGGTGTTGCCCCAAAGAGAGGTTCTGACGGACGCTCGATAAGCATAGAGCGAACGGTAATTTTTCATTGCAATCCTTGTAAGTCTCACCATCTTCCCCACTATCTTTTGATGTTTTTGTTGGTCGCTTCCACCGCCCCATTCATTTTTGGGCGATATGGTGATGAATTGTGGTGTTTGATGTTGAATTGGCTACAAACCCTCGCTATCGTGCTATTGTTTAAATTCAGGTCGTTGTCTCGATATGATCCTCTGCATTCCATATCGACAAATGATTTCCTTCTTTAAAACCAACTAATCCCGATTTAGTGACGTTGGCATATGAGGCGCCTCTACCCATTTCGTGAAGTAGTCGATGACCACAAAGATGAATCGATGCCCGCTCGATGCCTTCGGAGATATTGGCCCAATGACGCCCATGCCCCACATGGAAAATGGCCATGGAGAAGTCATAACATGCAAAGGTGATGGGGTACATGAATCTTGTCTCCATAACCGCATTTATGACATTTTTGGCATAGTTGATACAATCTCCTCCATGGTGGACCAATAATATCCGAACCTCATTATTTGTCCGCCATTGTGAAGCCATTAGCGTGAGTTCCACAGACACCTTCGTGGACTTCTTCTAGGATTAACTTAGCTTCTAAGGCCCACACACCTTAGCAAAGACTTGATCTTTCCTTTTCTTGTATAAGACTTCTCCATCCAAGATGTAATCACATGCTAATCTCCTCACTTTTTTTTTCATTCTTCAGGGCTTGATCGTGGTACTCACGATTCTTCACATATCGCAATATATCGTGGTACCATGGTGGGCCAATTTTTCCTTCTTCCTCGACATTGTAGCAATGGGTGGGGCCTCATAAATGCTCATTTGTATAGGTCTCATATCCTCCTTGTTGTTTGCTCGCACTATAGAAGCCAATGTGGCTAGAGCATCGACCATCCGATTTTAGTCCCCTTGGTAAATAATCGAAAGTGATGTCATCGAACTCTTTGATTAGTTCTTGGACCAATCTTTTGCATTCGACCAATTTGGGATCTCTCGCTCCCATTCTCCTTTAAGTTGATAAATTACCAACGCGAGTCTCCGTATACTTCAAAGACCTTAATTTTACGCTCAATAGCAAAGACGGATGCCCATGATATAAGCTTCATACTCGCCATATTGTTTGTACAATCAAAGTCTCATTTACAGTAAATGGGTAATGATCTCCGTTTGGGGACACCGAATCGCCCCAATTCCATTGCCCATAGCGCTCGATGCCCCGTCAAGTTCGGGCTTCAAGGACGACTTTCCGTGGTATCTTCTTCATGGTTGCTACGTACATTAGGTCTTCATTAGGGAAATCAAAGTCTAGAGGCTCATAATCTGCCAGAGCTCTACTAGCCAGAAAATTCACTATTGCACTCCCTTTTATCGCTTTCTGGTTTACATAAACTATGTCAAACTCAGAAAGTAAAATTTGCCATCGGGCCATCCGTCCATTCAGAGTAGTTGACTCCATTAGATATTTCAGTGGGTCTAGCTTCGAGATGAGCCAGGTCGTATGATACAACATGTACTGCCTCAGTCTCCGAGTTGTCCAGACCAAGGCACAACATATTTTCTCAATCGGTGAGTACCTTGTTTCACACTCAGTGAACTTTTTGCTAAGGTAGTATATTGCTTTTTCTTTCTTTCCCGACTCATCATGCTGGCCGAGCACACATCCCATTGAATTATCAAGTACCGTCAAATAGAGGATTAAAGGCTTCTCTGGATTAGGCGGTGTCAATACTGGAGGATTGGACAGGTACTGCTTTACTTTGTTGAAGGTCTTCTGACATTCCTCATCCCACACACCTGGGTTGTGTTTTTTAAAAAGACGAAATATGGGATCACATTTCTCAGTCAGTTGTGAAATAAACCGAGCAATGTAATTTAATCTTTCTAAGAAAACTCGAACTTCTTTTTGCGTACGAGGCGGAGGCAATTCTTGTATAGCCTTGACTTTGTCCGGGTCAACCTCAATCCCCTTTTCACTGACTATAAATCCTAGCAGTTTCCCTGACCTGGCTCCAAAGGTACACTTCACCGGGTTAAGCTTCAGTTGGACTTTCCTCAACCTCAAAAATAATTTCCTTAAGACTTGATATGCTCCTTTTCGTCCGAGACTTGGCAATCATATCGTCGACGTAAACCTCAATTTCCTTGTGCATCATGTCATGGAATAGGGTCACCATGGCTCTCTGATATGTTGCTCCCGCATTCTTCAACCCAAATGGCATTACCTTATAGCAAAAGGTTCCTCACATGGTTATGAATGTGGTTTTATTCATGTCTTCAGGAAGCATCTTTATCCGGTTGTATCCTCGAGAACCTATCCATGAACGAGAACAAGGAATAACTCACGTATTGTCCACCAAGGTGTCGATATAAGGTAACGGAAAGTTGTCCTTCTGCTAGCCTTGTTTAGATCTCTCAGAGTCCACACACATTCGCATTTTCCCATCTTTCTTAGAACGGGACGATATTGGCTACCCATTCGAGTACTTAACCACTTGCAAGAACCTGCGTCAAACCGCTTTTACCTCTTCTTTTATTTTCAAGAAACATCCGCCTCATCCTCCAAGTTTCTATTGGACCGCTTGTATTCTTCTTTTATGGGCAAACGGTGTACCACGATATCGATTGCTTAACCCGGCATGTCTTGATATGACCATGCGAAGACATCCTTGAATTCTTGGAGTAACTCAATAAGGTCTTGCTTTGTCTCTGCAGTGATACTAGCTCCAATCTTCACTTCTTTCTTTTCTTGCCCATTTCCTAGGTTCACTATTTCCACCGATTCTTTGTGAGGTACGATTTGTTTCTCCTCTTGTTCTACCATCCTTAATAGTTCGTGAGCTAAATCACGCCTTGGTCATCTCCAAAATCCCGAAAATCTTTTGCACCCATATCTTGCTCAAAAGGACATTCGAGTCATTGGTAGCGTTACTCAAATCATTGATATCTGGAGACCATATGGAAATGAATAAAGGCTCATAGAATCATAGAATCTTGGCATGTTTATTGGTATGATAAATGAAGAATAGAAATGTTTAGAAGAATATTTAAAGAAAGAATAATGAATGAATGAAATGAACATAAAAGAAAATTTGCTCAAAAGATAGCGGAGATGTATTTCATTGAAAATAACGATGTCTTATACAAAATCATGTTTCACAAAAGGGTTTCTTATTGCTTCTAGACTTAGAGCAATAAGTGTGTTCCGAGTATTACTCTGAATGAGTTCTAAAGGCTATAGGAATCTCCTCCGCAGTCTAATTGTTTAGAACGCTACCCGGCTCATAGGGGCGGATGCCATTCCGATTTTCTTCCTTAATTCCCTCCTCAGATATAGCGTTGACATGCACGATTTCTTCATTTTGTGTTTCTCGTCCCGGATGGATAACCCCTCCTGATATAAAGGTCTCACGAATATGAGGAATTATCATCGGTTGCCATTTCATCTCATCTCCCCTCAGACGTGCCTTCCTTCTTTCTTGTTTCTTTTCTAACTCTTCTCTTTTTTGCTTTATGCTTGGCTTGAATCCTAGACCAAGAAGTCTCGCTTTTCTTTTAGTCTTGGGACCTCGATTTCTCCTTGGAGGTACCTTCCAAGTCCTTTCCCCGGCATGACTCCATTCCCGACCATCGGTTGTAGACCCATTTTGTGGTTTTAGATAATTGAGATACGGACCTTATTCTCCTACGATGAATGTTGCGTTGACAAATTCCAAAAACGGAAGGAACACTCACCGCTTCATCGCTGGCTTCTAAATAGGGTGCATTGTTTGTTACAATTATGATGATGTCCTCTTCAAAGATTTATGGTCACTAGACGGCCCTCGAGATTAATTTCAACTTTTGGTGCAATGATGAGGGCACCGCCTCTGCCGAGTGTATCCAAGGTCTCCCAAAGAAGCGCTTATAAGACGGTGGATATCCATCACAATAAAGTCCACCTCATATGTGCTCGGTCCGATTAAAGAGGTACTTGATCCTTCCCATGACTTCCTCTCGGTTCCATTGAATGCCCTTACTATGTTGTGCGTGCCTTCATATGAGAACTATCAATGGGTAATCGATTCAGTGTCGATAGTGGTAGAACATTGAGCGCTGATCCATTGTCGACTAGTACCCCTGGTAATATGTATCCCTTGTATCGCGTGGTAATGTGGAGAGCCTTGATGGAACCCGCATTCCTCCGGAGGAATCTCATCATCGTTAAAGAAAATAAAGTTATCGACTTATGTTGCTAACCAGGCGATCCAGCTTGTTAACTGTTATATCATTTGCAACATAAGTTTCATTCAATACCTTCATCAGCACGTTACGGTGTGCTTCAGAACTTAATAGTAAATCTAGCACCGATATACGAGCCACTGTTTATGTAGCTGCTCTACGACACTGTATTCACTATGCTTCAAAAACTTTAAGAATTCCCTAGCTTCTTCCTCCTTCACTGGCTCATTTATATGTGTCTCTTGCTTGGTCTCTTTTTCTTTCTTTTGTTCGCCCATCAAGTTTTTCCTTTTTGAGTGCTCCGTTCTTGCGTTTGACAGGTCATAGCGCTTCCCACTGCGCGTGTAGGAGCCTTCCTCTTGGTTTTCTTCTGTAGTGTTGGGCGAACCTCCATTCTCAGGAATCGTCACATTGCAGTTATAGTTCCAGGGGACCTTCTTGTCATCCTTATATGGAAAGGCTGCAGGTTTTCGGATCACGATCTTAGGATATTCCTGGCTCTCTTTTGTGGACGGACCCCCTTTTCAGGAGTCGTCACGTTGCAATTATAACCCCCGAGAGTCTTTTGGTTGTCTTCAGATGAAAAAGTAGTAGGCTTTCGAATCACGATTTTTACTCCGTCGCCCTTGGATCGTGAGATGGTGACTAAAGGATAACTCGCCTCCGAGGCTTTTGCTGCTAACTCATCCTCCAACGTGCAGATGTTACCCTCTTTCCGGCCTTCATTGCTTTCAAAGAATTCTAACTCTTTATTGTCCATCGACTCACATTACAAAGATTCGAACTCAAGGCAACTTTGGATTTCGTGCTCTTCTGAGTTATGAAATTCACAGCCTTTTCGTGTCTCTTCATGTTCTCCCCTTGGACATGTCACAACCAATCCCCTTTTTATCATTTCCTTCCGCACTGCTTCATTGGGGTTTTCACATCGAAAATATCCTTTTACTCTTTCTCTCGCATCTTCGCCATCATGTTGACCCGTGATTAGGTAGTGGGTGCCCTTGCAAAAGGTGTCATCGACTTCTATAACTCCCATCCGGATCGGTCTTTCCACTAGTTTCTTAAAAGCGAGACGGTGTTTATAGAATGTCCCACGATTCCTGCATGGTATTCGTGACTGTATGCTCGCATCATACCACTTAGGTTACGGGTTGCAAGGGTTTTAAGTAATGGGGAGACAACGTGTCGCCAAATAATTTCTCGTACATTTCCTTGTATGGGACCGGATAGGCGTAAATTGGATTTTCTCTCAGATTTTGCTTTGTGTTGGACTCCTGTCTAAAGGGGCTCGATGATCGGGGTCATAGTCCTTGGTCGACTCACAAGAATAGGTTTTGAATAACTTTTACCTATGTTGTTTATATCACTCTCCTCTTTTTCGGACCGTCTTTCTAGTACTTTCTCCAAATTCTATTTTACCGCTTCGATTGCATTCTCGATCATTTCCGACAAAGACAATATCGTAAAAACTTTTGTGGCACTTCCAAGCATGTGATTAATGAAGGAGCTTTCAACGTATTGACAAACAAAGATGGTTGTCTCTTTTCTAAGAGCGGTATTGAACTTGTGGGCTACTTCCTCCACCGTTGGGCATATTGCCCAAACTTTTGTTTGGCTTTTTCTCCATATTTTAGATCGTGATTCGATCAGGAGCTATATCGGCTACGTGCTCGTATTGTTTCAGGAAGGCCTGTGCTAGGTCCTTTCATGACTTGATCCGGTACGACCGAGATGATTGTACCATTTGGTCATGCCCCGCCAAACTATCCCGAAAACAATGAATAAGCGGTTGATCGTTGTTAACATATCCCGCCATTCGTCGACAGAACATCGTGATGTACGCTTCAGGGCAACTGGTCCCATTGTATTTTTCAAAATCTGGGTCTTGAACTTTGGCTAAGTATGAGGTCCGGGACTAGGCTCAAGTCTTTAGCGTCCACTCCGTAGCGATGGTCGCTAGCCTCTATTTCCTTAAACTTTTCTTCTAACCATTTGCAACGATCCTCGAGTTGTCTGGGAAGGTTCGTTTTTACCTTATCCATTTCAGCCATTTCATCAAAGTCGGGGACTATAGGGTTAGCCGGACCTTCTCCGGGATTACTGCCTGAACCAATGAAAAATGCTACCGGCATTGCGGTCTCAACTCGCATTGTGGCTCGATAACAAAAGGCATCCTTTGGGGACCTATTTCGGTGGTGCTTGGGTATTTGGCGGGTAAATCCGGAGGGTAAGTGGTCGTCATTATTCCACGAACTAGCAAAGTGGCGCTTTTTCCTCGCTCATTGGCTAATAGTTGCGCTACCGGCTCATCATGTTGTTTTGGGACTCTTGCATCCGTTCTATCATATCTTCTTTGAGTTTCATCATTTGCTCCTCGCATCTCGTTCTTGCATCTCCTTCGAAATTGTTCAAATCTTTGATCCATTTTCTTTGTCTTAGCACGAGTCTCATAGTGATGTCCAGTTCCCAGATTTCTTTTTCTACTCTCTTGTTTCTCTTTTGTTTCTCTGTTAATCTTAACCAATTAGGCTTCTTTTTATAAACTTTAATGCATGTAATATGATGTAATGCAAATGCATGAATGCAGGAAGAAGACATCGATTCGATCAACTTCATTTTAGAAAACTTTATTAGAAGGCAAAACCCTTTACATAAAGTAGATTACAAATATGTTCTAGCCCTAAGACCTAAGGTTTTGATTTTTCCAAGCGCAGAGATTAGCTCTTCATCACGACCGGTGGTAGCCCATATCTCATGCCCAATATGTCACCTCCTCACCAAAGTCATAGGTGATCACTATTTCTAATCTGGATTATTGCTTCTCCCATGAGGTAGTTCCGGCTTGAACTTGCTCGCAAGAATGGTGAAGCTCTTCCTCCCAACGCCTTTCTCTCGTTTCGAAGCTCAATCCGAGCTCGCTACTATGTAATGCTTGATTCTAACTCTTCAACCCTACCTTTCATTTCCTCTATTTTGTTCAGGCTTGTCTTTAGTTGGCTTTCCAGTCTCGACTCGATAATGGTGTAGAGATCGCCCAAGCTCACTATTCTAGCTTCTAATCCTTTTTCTCTTTTTGGTCTTCATCTCGCCTTCTAAGTCTTCCTTTTGCTCATATTTCATGAAACTTTTTCTCCCAACCGCTAGCTTTGGCTCTTTCCTCTCTGACCTCTTGTTGCCACTGTTCTGAAGTTTTCCCTAATCACGCGTTTTTTATCGTTAAGCGCATCCTCTTGTACTCCATCTTCAAGTTATCTCGGTCTTCCTCTACTTTTCGCTTTTCCTTTCTGAGTTTCTCAGCCTCTGATTTTTGACCGTCCACTTCTAATTGGAGAAGCATCTTTTCTTCCTCTAACCTTTCTATCCTTTTCCCGAGTTCCAAGATCATCCGTTCAAAATCTTGCTTCACAATCTCTAATTCTGATGGGACCACTCGCATGCATTCTTCTCTTGATCGGGCGCCTTCTGGATTTGGCTCAGGAATGTTATCATTGACTCTCCTAGCCCTCCATTCAAGGTATTCCGAGGTCGTCCTTGGGCCTGTAGATAATCTCCTCATTCTGTGAATCTGATTCCAGGTACTAGAAATCTCTTTAACCCTTCTCTTATAGCTTCCCCTTCATATGAAAACTCGCATTGAGCTAGCTCAGATGTCGTTGGTACAAACCGCCTTGAACTATACTTGTCTTAGGACCAAAGAAAGGGCGAGGCGGTGGTACCCCAAATTCCCAATAGAGAACCCAAATGAAGCTTCCAGAACGATAAAGGATCCTGCTTGAATCATCCAAGGAGTTTTCCACTCGACGTCGTTCTCTTGAAGGTTTTGAAAGAGCGCGATCTAATTTTCTTCAGACACATCCTCTCTTCTAGGCGTAGTTGCTATCTCATCTAGCGGGGAGTACTTTTCTGACATGAACCGGCAAGACACTTTCTCTATTTTCCAAAAGTGATTATGGAACCAAGCCAATAACAACTGCGCACACCCAATAAACCTGCCTTCACCTCTTCTCTGACATGCGGTTAAGGATCTGAATGTTTCGGCTAAGATGGTAGGAACGGGTGTGACCCCTTTGTCCAACCGGCTGAATAGATCGATAACCGCTTCATCAATGTGCCTTAAAGCTTTGGGGAAGATTACCAGGCCGTAAATACACAAGGCCAAGATGTCTATCTTTTTCTTCGTATCGGGATGCGCCAGAATCAGGTCTCTCAAACATATCCAGGGTATGCATTTACCCTCGCCCTTCTTTTGCATTCTAGCTGAGACCCACTGTTCGCTCATTCCGGTGATATTCATCAACTTCTTCGCGAAGGTTGGGCCATTAACCGCCTTGGAATAAGCTTTGTCAACTTGAATTCTTGGGCAACGTAGCAAGGTCGTATACTCTTCTACTGTGGGAACCAGATCCACTTTTCCGAAGGAGAAACAACTATAAGCGGCATTCCAGAACTGGGTCATTGCTCGGAACAGGTGCTTGTCTATTTTGACCTCAAGCAAGTAAGGCAAGTCGCCGTAAGTACCATAGAACAGCTGCTTCGCTTCATCATCCCACTGAGTCTAAATTTCTTTCAACTCCTGGAGCTCGCTCAAGCGTGACAATCGATATTGGTGAAGTTCCGTAGTTCTGACACATACCCTTCGACTAAGCTATCTCCTTTTTCTATTTGGCATTGCTTTGACTATATGCGGATGGCCGCATTGTCTTCTACTTTATCAAGGAATTCGCTTTCCATAACCAGCTTCCCAACTCAGAAACGGACCGTGAATCGATGTCTCTTTAAAATATGAGATGATATGCACAAAAAGAAAGAAATACAAAAGGTTAGTACCATGGAATGTAAAGCAAGTAAAATAAACTGATGCCTATTTGGGTGACCACTAAGGTTTGCCATGGCTCTACCTAAGGTGGGCTCTTAGGGTTTGCTATATATGACTTAGTTCTAAAGTTCGAGGTTTAGAACCAGTGATTCCTTGATCCTCACCCATTATAGGCTCATGTGGACCGAGTTCGGTTCGGGGAATACATTTCCTATGGCCATGCGAAGTGAAAACTTCACGGAGACATAGGTACGGATGTATTCAAAGCGATCCACTAGCCCATGCGGAGGTGAAAACCTCACGAAGGCATAGCTTCTCGCTCCCACTTAAAGGTGTGACCACAACGGTCATGCAATGCAATGCCAAAGTATTTACGAGGCTAATATTGAAGGTGCGTTAAAAGAAGCATGATTTTTCAAAACCATTTTAATCAAAAGGACAAAAATCAATCAATCTATGGCTTGACCTCGCGTCCCAAAGTGGAGTCGCCAAGTCGTCAGAACCATTTTTGGGTGAAATCTAAACGACGCTGGTCGACTTCGGTTTTTGAAAAAAAAAGAAAAGGAGTCGCCACCGATCTTTATTTGGTGTGATCGGATCACCTTCGTTTTAATAAAACATTTAATTTACTAAAACAGTGCTTTTTGGTCCACGAATTTTGAGAAAACGGGTTCGGAGGTCGATTACGTGCGAGGAAGGATTAGCACCCTCGACACGCCCAAAATTGGTACCAAACTGATTGATTGATGTCCTATTTGTTGAAAACTTTAAAGGGATTCGAAAATACAATGCTTTTTATTTTTAAAATAGGAAGGGACGTTAAGGCTTTCTTATTTTCGAAGAGGTAAAGCATCACGTCCAGTAAGTTAGGGCACAATACTTTAAACTCCCGAAACTAAGCTCACCTTTTGAAACTTGGTTTTTATTTGAAGATGATCTTCCGTTATTCGTCAAATGAAAAATCGGAACCCAGTAAGTTAGGGCTCGATTTCCCGAGATTTCAAATACGGAAGATTGCCTCTATTTTAGGAAAAGAAACTTATCCCGAAGTATCTAAGTGTCGAGTCCAGTAAGTTAGGGCACGACATTTCGAATTTTTGGGATTAAGTATTTTGTTTTAAAATCTAAATTGTGATTCCGAAAAAGGATATCCCATTGTTGAACATAAACAAGTAAAACCGGAACCCAGTAAGTTAGGGCTCGATCTTCCCGAATTTTCAAATACCGAACATTATCTTTATTTGGGAAATTTGATTGATTGATATTAGACAAAGTAATGATACTAACGAATTTAGCGAACATGCGAATAAATCTAATTTTTATAAATAAATGAATGAGAAAATAAATAATGACACAAGATTGACGATAATAGAACTTTAGAAACAAATAGAATGGTAATAATAGCAATAATAAGAAAATAAAGAATATGATACATAAATAAATAAATTGCTTTAAAGTACTAAAAAAGTAAAGAGCAATGAACGAATAAGCAATAAGTAAATGAAATGATAACAAATAAAATAATAAGAAATGAATAACATAAAAAATTTATAAATGGTGAAAATTAAAAGAATGGAAATCAAATTCAAATTAAATAATTGTAATAATAAAAATAATGATATATTAAAGAGAATGATACATTGATGAACTAATAATAAAAAAGGTGAATAAAGCAATAAATAAACAAATAAGAGTAAAATGAAAATAATAATAATAATAGTATTAATAATAAGAAATGGAACAACAATGGTAATAATAAAAATAACAATAACAAATGTAATAGTAAATAAATAAACAAGAGTAAAAATGAAATGATAATAATAGTAATAATAATAATAATAATAATAATAATAACAAGAATATTAATAATAATATAGTGAAAATAAAATAATAAAAAATAATAACAAATATAATAGTAAATAAATAAACATGAGTAAAAATGAAATGATAATAATAATAATAATAATAATAATAATAATAATAATAATAATAATAATAATAATAATAATAGTGATAATAGCAATAATATATAAAAAAATGCGATTCAAACTAAATAAGGATCGGATTGAAAATAAAATGAAATTTTAGGGGCCAATCAAATAAAAATCACAAAAGGATCAATTTAAACGCTACGAGGAAACGGAGGGACCATGTGCTAAATATTCCTTCAGTAGAGGTTTACAGCAGGGGCACTAATTGGAAGCCAAACCAAATGTTCGCCATATTTAAAACAATAAAAATTTAATTGAAAATAATAAAAAGGCGGAAGGACCAACTCCAAAATAACCCATTTAATGTAAACACGCGGATCCTCCGGTTGGGTCGGGTCACATGGATCTCGCCAAAACGGCGTGCGTTTGGTCAGTATTCAACCCCAAACGGCTGCTTTCTGGGCCTATTTAAGCCCAAAATCCTCAAAAAATCATTTTCAACTGTTTTAAAAAAAAAATCCTTTCTTACTCTCTCTCTCTGCCAGGGGTGGTGCGATTCTGGCAGGCGCCATGCGTGCCGTCGCCGTGCCGAGTTCGACCACCGCCCACGTGTGGCGGGAAGGTAAAAAATTTTATTTTTTAATTTTATTTTTTCTTTTCCGACTATATATATATTAATGATGTAGGTTTGCTAAAAAATGAAAAAAAAAATCTTTCGAAAATGAGAAAAAGTTCACCTTTTGTTTCTGTTCTTTCGATTTTTTTGAATCTTTTGCGTTTTCTTTTCTCTGGTGTTTGGATCTACTGTTCTTGTGCTTTGAAAATTTTTTCTTTCTATTGATGCTGAAAAAAAAAGTGGATCCTTTTACATTATTTCCTTCGGTTTTTATAACCGAAGGAAGAAGAAAAAAACAAAAGAAACGGTGCCCTTCTCTGCTGATATTGTTGTCCCTATCTTTTTCGCGTGTTTGCAGGTGGTGGGAGCGTGGTGGAGCAGGCGATGGGCGGAGCGTGTCGGAGCAGGTGGCGTGCGGCGCAGAGGGCAGAGTCAGAAGTCAGAGGGTCAGAGTGCAGGGCTAGGGTTTTTTGTTTTTTTTGTTTTCTGAAAGTGGGTTGATTTTTGGGCCATTTGGGCTAATTGGGTTAATTTTAATGTATTGGGTTTGGGTCTGCTTTTTTTTTATTTTTGTTTTGGGTTTGTTGTTTGGTTGGGTTGTAATTTTATTTTTTGTAATTGGGCCCGGGCAATTTGGGCTCTACACAAATAAGGTACATAAGCATACAACTAATATGCCTAAAAGGCACCTCAATCACAACAATTAGACATGTATAATCATATGCACAATTTGGCCAAAAGTTCAACTAACTTATAACTGGGTTTATGTCAAAACTTTCTTACCTATCAAATTTCACACCAAAAGTACCAAATATGCCTATTGACATTTAGCACCATTAGCCATATATGTCCACTACATTCCAAATACCAAAATGACCATATTCAACCATGTCAAAGAACATTCCATTACACACATTTTAAATATCATTTCAACTTCCATCATTTAAGCATCATAAAGACTATAAAGTCAACCATCATAAGGTCACAAATATATACCATAATTACAAGCCAGAACATAATGGCTATAACATCAACCAAAACTCCTATACATGTGCATAGTTAACCAATTATCACTTAACTTGTTTTCAAGCCAAAACATAACATTATTGATACATAACAACCATACTAAATTTGGTCATTTCAAACCATACACCAATTTGACCATATTAACCACAACCAACAAGCTATCAATAGTACCTTAAGTACCTCCAATCCAAGGTAATTTCATGCCATAATCATAAACCAAAATGACATATATACCAAACTCATCAATTAAACATTAGACGTAGTCCACCTATACCTGCGACCAAAGCATAAAAATCTACCAATAAAATAGATGGATAGTGTGATGGATCTCCGACTAGCTTCCAACCCGATCGAGCTTCTGACAATCTGAAAAGTAAAGGAAAAACAACTACGTAAGTAATGAATGCTTTGTAAGCTCGTCTAAACTTTAGTCATATCAATCCATTTCAAATATGAGAGTTATACATATCAAGAATAATCTTATATCAATACCACAAGATTCATGAAACCATATTCAACAACACACAAAGTGAATAAATTCGCAACATCACATATACATATCATTCCTAGCATAGTAGGATTTATAAAACTTTAAACCCTTTCAAATTTTCTTACTTTCATTTGCATTTCATACTTTTCATTGTATTTACTTTCTTTAGCTTAAATAACAACATCAATTCAACTCATCATTCCCTTTTTCATCATTTACACTTCTAGTATGAACTTACTATTTCATTACCTTTCTACACCCGTTTTATATGCATAACACACAAGACATAAGCATATCATCAACCATAGCTACAAGCCAATGCATTTAAGCATAGCTCTTTTGGAATTAACCATATGATAAACCATTTCATAAGAAATTACATAATTTAAACCTTACCACTCTTTCATGAACACAAGCATATTTCCATTTTGGCATTTATCATTTCAATGCATAAGTAAGCAAAATACAATCCAACCAATAGCTTGGCACATGCCCAAACATCAAACAACAACACATGTTAGCACTTGAACATATTTCATATGAATTCAATATGGATAACCATTATACTTGAATATGATTCAATTGGTACATATATGCAAAGCAAGCTTCAAAGATTCAAAATCATGAAAAATTTAAAGAAAAATCATACCTTAAACTTGACTTTGAAGGAAAATAATTAAAGAATTTTTTTTCTTTCCCCTTTTATTTTCGTGAAAAGAAAGAAAGATGAGAAAGATTTCATCTTTTCTCTTTTTTTATATATTACAATATTAATTAATAAAACATTATTACTTGTTAAAATATTATTATTAATAAAAATAGGATTTAATAGCCATCATGAAAATGGAATACTTGCACTTTAGTTTCTATACTTTCCCAACTTATTCAATTTAGTCCTTAAACTCAATAGCAAATTTTTAACTTAACCACATACTCTCCCTCTCCCTCTCCCTCTCCCTTTCCCTCGCTCTCCCTCTCTCTCCCTCCCTCCCTCTCTCTCTCTCTCTCTCCCTGCCATGTGGCGTTATTAGAATGTGTCATGTTATTGTTCATAATTCAATCTACCTAATCAGGTCTGAAGGCCCGTTTGAAATTTAAGAGGGTTTAAACAAAAATATTATGACCGAAAAATGAGTCTAGGCAAAAAATTAGGTTTGCTTAAAATATGGACCCGTTTTTAAGTTTGTAAAATTAATATAATAAAATATTTTATATTATATTAATTTTATATCTTATGTAATTTATAACACATAAAATTATATCAATAGTGTCAACATTAAAAATGTTAAGATAATTATATATAAAAATTTAATAAATAAAAATATATAAAACTATTAAATATTGTATTAAAACAATATAAATATATTTTTAAATATTTTTCTTAAAAACAATATGGGTGGGCTTAAAATGGGCTTTAGTTAACCATCTGTAAATATGAGCGAATTTGAGTAAAATTTTAAGCCTATATTCTGAGCTGTGTCGAACTTGGGTAAGCATAAATTGTGTTAATATCATGCTTAGGCCTAGCAAAACCCGCTCAGCCCAGAACATCTTTATGTCATGTCATGCCATCTATTTTTTCTTTTAGTTTTATATATATTATATTGATTAAAAGGTAAAAATGTCATATATGTAATATAAATAATTCAAAATTTTAATAAAATAATATTTTATAGATTTCTAAAATATATAAATATAAATTTTAAAAGTGTAAATAATATATAAAATTGAAAATTTTATAAAATTAAAATTTATTTTATACATTAAATCAAAATTTCAAAAATTCGACTAAAAAATATAAAGACTATAAATAAAAAAGAAAAAGTTGAACATTAAAATTAAAAAAAACAAAACTTATAAAATTTTAAAAATTGCAAAGTATGTATATTTAAAAATATATTTATGAAAAATATTTAAAATTCAAAAAATTAACTATAGGCCAACGTAGGTCAACGACAGTCAACAGTTGTTAGTGTCGGGCAATGATAAATTAAAGTCAAAGATTTTGAATATTTAAAATTTTAATTTCTATTTTCTACTTCAATTTAATGTTTTAATTTTTAATAAATTTTGAATGCCAAATGACACATTTTGATTTGTTAAATCTGTTATAGGGTATATTCTAATTAGTCATTCTGTTTATTTAATGTTGCTATAAAAATAGATTAAATCAAATAAGAGAAAAGGTTGTTAAGTATAGTTTAGATGAAATAAAGCATTAAGCCAAAATAAAAGACGAAGAATAAATAATTTTCAATATAAAAGAAAATAAGGCTCCGTTTGTTTGGTGAAAAATATTTTCTCAATTTTCTGGCGTTTATTTAGTGGAAAATAAATTCCTAAAGGAAAACATTTTCCAAACACGGATAAAATCACTTCATTGGTTCTGGAAAACGTCTTACCGATTTGGCACTACAACAAAAAAGGCCTATAGCGACACTTATGGGGCGACACTTTCATAAGTGTTGAGATAGACTTGCCAACATCGCTTTAGCCAACTCTTTTATAAGGGTTGGGATATGCATGCCTAAGGCAACGCTTAAATAAGAGTTGGCTTTGTCTAGTCCTAAGACGACAGTTTTGGGGCGACACTTTCCTAAGTGTTGGGATAGACTTACCAACATACGCTTTAGCCAACTCTTTGTACAAGGGTTGTGATCACGATGCCTAAGGCAACTAGAGTAAGAGTTGGCTTTGTGTAGTCCCAAGACTACAGTTTTTGGGCGACACTTTCCTAAGTGTTGGGATAGACTACACTTTTGCCAACTCTTTGTATAAGAGTTGGGATATGTATGCCTAAGGCAACACTTGAATAAAAGTTGGCTTTTGTGTAGTCCTAATATGACACTTTTGTGGCGACACTTTCCTAAGTGTTGGGATAGACTATGCTTTGGCCAACTCTTTGTATAAGGGTTGGGATGTGTATGCCTAAGGCAACGCTTGAATAAGAGTTGGCTTTTGTGCAGTCCTAAGACAACAGTTTTGGGGCGACACTTTCTTAAGTGTTGGGATAGACGTGTCAATATAAGCTCTAGCCAACTCTTTGTATAAAGGTTGAGATATGCATGCCTAAGGCAATGCTTAAATAAGAGTTGGATTTGTTCAGTCCTAAGACGATATTTTCCTAAATGTTGTGGGCCTTTTTTAAATTTGTAGCACCAAAAAATTGGATTTAAAATATGAATATTCTTAAAATTTTGCATCATCAGTTTGTGAATAATTATATATATTCAAATTAAAAATAACTTAATAGCTTCAAGTGTGAATAAGGTTTTTAATAAAATGACGTAAAAATCAATTTAGTTTAGGTTTAAGGTTTAGTGTTTAGAGTTTAGGGTTTAGGGATTATAGTTTATTGTTTAAGGTTTTAGGGTTTTATGCGTTTACGGGTTTGGGGTTTATGATTTTAGGATTTTGTAATTATGGGTTTGGGGTTTAATATTTTAGGGTTTATTTAATATAAATGTTTCAAAATTTATGTTATATATATTTAAAATTTTAATCATAAATAAGATAAATATAAATTATTATTTTTCAAATAATAAAATATCAAAATGGGATAAATCCCAAAAGCATACATGAACAATGGTTTAATGTGCGATTGAATATATGAACTTTAATTTGATCTAGTTCTTGTTTATTAACACAATTATTGATATAACATAATTTGAAACAAAATTAATTTATGGAAACAAAATTAAAATTAAAAATATTGAAAGAATATATAATATTTAATTAATTTAGGGTTTAAGGTTTAGAGTTAAGGGTTTAGGGGTTTGTGGTCTATGGGATATGGTTTTGAGTTTAGGGTTCTAATATTTAAGGGTTATGGTTTATGGTATAGAGTGAGTGTTTTAGAATTTGGGGTTTAGAATAATAAGGTTTAGGATTTAGGGTAGATCAAATGAAGACGTGAGTGAAGGAGAGGCCAATGCTACTAAAGAACGGTTTGATGCAGAAATCGATTAACGATGTTAATCGGAATGGGCTATTTTAATCAAGCCTTTTTCACCCTTATTTGTAGGGTTCTTAGAATGTCATATGTTCGTGTCAGATTAGAAATCGAACTAATCTAATTAGAATTAATCGATTCGGTTTGACCGGGTTTTTGGTTTCTCATTCATTGTTAGGCTAGATAATGATACCATTCTAGAAATCAATTTACTATTTAAGTGTTGTATTGCCTTTACAATCGATCCATCATCCAAGTGCCCATCATGATAAAGTTTTTTTGGGTATATGACTGATTATTTTTAATTTATATATTAAATAATTTCAAATTGTAAAGATTTCAAAATTTAAATAATTTTATAGATTTCAAACTTTATCTAATTATTTTAAATATTACTTAATTTTTTAAAACTATTTATTTAAATAAAAAATTAAAATACTATTATTTAAAAAATTAAATTTTTTGGGTATATGACTTATTGTTTTTAATTTATATATTAAATAATTTTAAATTTTAAAGATTTCAAATTTTCAATAATTTTAAAGATTTTAAAATTTATCTAATTCTTTAAATATTACTTAAATTTTAAAAAAACTATTTATTTAAATGAAAAATTAAAATACTATTATTTAAAATAATTTAAATTTTTTTTGGGTATATGAGTGATTGTTTTTAATTTATATATTAAATAATTTTAAATTTTAAATATTTCAAAATTTATCCAATTCTTTTAAATATACTTAAACTTTAAAATAAAGAAAAAATTAGATTAAATCTTTAAATATATATTAGTATACCCCAAATTAAATTTTTCCCCACTAAAATTTCCCCAATTCCTAATTTTTCCCCAAAAATTTTCCCCTAAAATTTTCCCCAAACTCCCTTCATTTTGTCGATCAACCTAAAATTTCCCCATTTCCTCCTTTTTCCTTTCATTTTCTTCCTCGTTCTTCTCTCCTTCCCTCCTCCGTCCCTCCTCATCATTGCCAATCAATTCTCCATAAGGTATTTTTTATTTTATTTTATTTTTATTTTGGTATTGGATTGAAGCTTTTCATTATGAACAATATCTCGAATTGTATTTAAATGTTCTTCTTAATATGGGGTTTTTGATGATAAAGTCATTTCTCAATGTATCTCATAACTGGTCTGCTTTCTCAATGCCTTTGTTTGATTTGAAGCATAAAGACATGTTGGTATCTTAACTTGTTGTATATATACATAGTAAAAATCAGAGGGACATATGTTTTGATTGAGAAGATTTTGGGATATTATTGTATTTCTGCAGTTCAAACTTTGAGAACCCAGTTTTGTCTTCAGTTTTTCTTTTAAACTACTCTTTCCCACTCGTAGAAAATTTCCTTTCCTTGTTTTCTGCATTTATTCATGTATATGAACACCATGAACTATTTATTGTTTCTTTTCAACGAAGAAACATGATAAAAATTGCGATATTTCCCATTTAATCTTTAAAACCAAGCTAACACACATACACACACAACACCTTGCTTATGAATTCTTCAAATTGCGCTTTCAGATTTTCATGATTTAAAGATTCTATAAACAGCTCCAACTATATATATATATAGTGAATTTCATAAGTTTGATGTTTAACAGCAAAAATTGCAGAAAAGCTCGGAAAGGTGTGTTCCATAGAGAAGGAAGATGGAGATTGTTTACCAACCTTATATTGACCCTGAATTTCAATCCCTTCTTGATAGAATCCATCCTCCTGTATTTATTTTACTTCCATTTCTTTCATAATTGAGATGAAATTATGGGAAAGAGAAATTGTTTGTTTGGGTTTGGTGGAAATGAAATTTTGAATAAATCCTTACATTTTTCTAAATTCTAAATCAAGTCCTTGCACTTCGTATTTCTAGCGGATTTAGTCGAAAATTATAGATGCATTTTTTTGTTGAAAATTATAATGTTTAATATGTTATTAATGGTGTTGGTTTTGTGTTTTAATGTTCTCCTAGACCTCCATTGTTTTGTCTAACTTTATTTATTTATTCTTATTCTGCAAAGATATTGAAGATTTGACTCGGAAAAAGTTTTCATTGCAACGAGCACTTGAGGCTTCACGTACATTAGCGTAATCGTTGGTACTGAAAATTCATCCTTGATGATAGTTACAATCAATGGTTTGTTTCCAAATATAATATTTTTATGGCATCACTATAATGTCATGGTCGTAGACAATTGTCTAATGCGCATGCTTAGGTCGTGTGAATATATATAGTTATCTTGTCATTTACATAATTATTAACATTAAAATATTTGCTTGTTTTCTCCTGTTCTTGTTTTCGCTTCATCCTCCTTTATATTTGCTTCTGATTATGTTACTTGAATTGGTTTTGGGGATGCAAGACCATCCAGATCGATTCGTTCTTGCCCATCGGTCTGTGAATTGTTGATTGTATGGCGTAAAATGAGGAGCCTATGCTCATTAGTGTAGTTAAAGGACGATGAACCAAGTCAAGAAATCCTTCTCAAGCCATATAAAGTAGACTGAGGAATGAGTTTTACGTTTATAAACAGTTATTTGATACATTAAAGGTAGAAAAATATAATACATTCAATCCATCCATTTTTTTAACAACATAATTACATCGAAATTTATAATAGCGCATGAAATTATAAAACAAAATAATAAATCTCATGGACTTACAGAAACAGCGATCAAGCCTACTCTTGAGAAGTTTCTTTCCAAACAATGATCAAGAACAATTTGCCTTGGGACTTTGTATTTTTTTCACCATGATATGCTTTTGAAAGTCAAGACTATTCTGGTTTTAGAATGCGGAGGGTTATATGAATGGGTAGGAGCAGGGACTAACAAGTGTCAAGATTTCTCATATTTTATTTGATTGTTAGTCTTTGAAAGTGCTAAATCGTATTTTTTTTTAATTTGCAAAGTCAGATATTGCATTGAAAATTGTTGGGATAATAGTCGGTTAGACCCTTGAAATTTTGACCATTTAGGCTTGAATAGATTTTCTTCCAAAACTTGCTAGGATGTTCTCCATCGGTGGTATTTTCAAATTGGTCCCAAGCTTGAATAATTCATCGATCTTTGGCATAAATTTAGTCTTCTAATACTTTGAGAATTTTCAATAGTGGATTATAGTCGGTTCTACAATTTTAGATTCGCTAATCTTGTGCTAAGAAAGAGACAACACAACAGAGTCTAGAAGCTGGAAATTGTTGAAAATGTCAAATAGAACAGATCTAGAGTTGTGTTTATCATATTTTACCATATAATGTTTAAAAATAAGATAAAATTGTCGCAATCACTTTAAAACCTAGATTTTTTTATGCTATGGCAAAGTAGTTGTACAATTATAGTGCTTAATGCTAGTAATCTAATTTAAGCAAGATGGGTCGCCACTATATGTGTAAACTTGTTTTTTCATACTTCTTTGCTATAATGTTCTTGTGGGACTTGCATTTCTATTGTACCTCTTCTTTGCTATAATGTTTTTTCTGTACCTTTTTAAGTGTGGATGATAGATTGTAACTAGATTTATCTCCCAAAATGACAATGAATCGATCATTTGGTTTTTTCATCCTTTAGATATTGAAGGTGCAAAGAGAGGATTCAATCTTTTCAAGCTAGAAAAGCCAAGGCATAGCATTTTTCAAGTGGCATGTTATTTAATGTTGCATTGAGTTGTTTACTTTTGTACATTGAGTTGAATGTTACTTGGTATACATTTCACTAAATGTTAGTGTATTTTGATTGTTGGATCGATTTTTGTAGTGAATATTCAATCTTTATTTTAATTTTATTTTTAATTTTAATTTTATATTTTTTAGTTGTATTTAAAGCAAAATTTCTATCATTATTCACTGTAAATATTTATAAAAATATATTAATATTGAAATAATAAAAAATAGAAAAAAATTATATTATACATGTCTATCTCAATCTTTCCTTTTTAAGGTTGCTTTAAACGGGTCTATCCCAACTTTTTTTAAAAATTGCTTTCGACAAGGTTTATCCCAACCATTTTAAGGTTGCCTTAGACGGGTCTATCCCAACTTTTTTTAGAGGTTACTTTAAACATGATTTATCCCAACCTTTTTAAGGTTGCCTTAAACGGGTCTATTTTAACTTTTTTTAAAGGTTGCTCTAGATAAGGTCTATCTCAACCTTTTTAAGGTTGCCTTATACGATTCTATCCCAACCGTTTTTAAAAGTTGCCTTAGACAAGAATTATACCAACCTTTTTAAGGTTGTCTTAAACAGGTCTATTGCAACTTTTTTCAAAGGTTGGACTTGATTAGGTCTTTCCCAAACTTTTTTAAAGGTCGGTATTGACTAACTTTTTCACAACCCTTCAATAAGTGTCGGCTTATGTTGACTTATAGCGACGCTTTTTCAAAAGCGTCGCAATGCATATACCAACCCCACTATATACGACTATTTTGGAAGCGTCGGACGAAGCGTCGCGAAACCTATGGCAACCTTTTTTGCGTTGTCTTATGTCAAAAAAATCGTCGCTATAGGCCATTTTTGTTGTAGTGTGGAATCAATAAGACATTTCCCATTCCCTTCTCTACACTCTCTGTATTTTAATAATGAAAAATCTTTCCAATTCCTCCCATTCCACTGATTTCCAACACTTCCTCTCCATTTTCTTCAATCATTTCCTGCAGTTTGTAAGTGAAATCGGTAAACCTTACCTAATTTTCTTACTCTTCTGCTTTATTTTATATAGATCTGTTCTTAACTGTCTTCCATGGATCTTCCGAGATTTGCTTCTTCTTTGTATAGTTCAGATCCTTGGTTTTATTTTTAGTTAAAATTAGGTAAAGGGAACTTAATCTTGAAATTGTAAGTGGAAAATTCGGATGCATCGTTGAGTTGGTGGAGATCAAATTAAGTCGGGATATATTGATTTAATTGAAAGGTAGGTGGATTTTATATCTTTTTTACCCTGTTTTTGAAAAAGTTAAAAATGGTGGAGCGATGAAAATGAGATGGATAAGATAGATCTATGTTGTTTGACTTGGGATAGCTTTTTATAATCCAATGAGATGGATAAGGTAGATTTATGTTGTTTGTTTAGAACATAAAGTTTTTGTGATGAAAAAAGTGGTGTAACTTGAAGCATAATAATTTTAGTTTGCTCACCTATAACATTCAATAAAAGCAGGAGTTTTGTTCTATTTGTTGCTAACCATCCAACTCTAGTTTATGGTTTTTAGTTCTTTGTTGAACATTTTAGCTTTCAAATCTTCTGTTTGTATATTCTAAATGTTTATGTTATGATCTTTTTATCTTGATGGCTATAATTTAAAAATCCTTTTGGAATGTGTGTTTATTTTGCAGAAATCAATTTGCAAGGAGCCTCAAGAGTCAAAGGTTCCTCCATCTCTTCCTTTTAGTGATAAATTTTGATTTTCTTGATGCAGTCATGCCATTTATAAGGTTTATAATTAAAATAGTTCTTTATAAAAGAATCAAGACTGAAACTCCGTTGTGATGTTAGGCAATAATTAGGCTGTCGAGTTGGGTCTTTTTAGGCAAACAATCTATACCTAATTCTAGTTCTATGTTGAACATAGTTAAATGTTGTTTGAGTGGAAAATTCTTGATCTTTCGTTGAGTTGGTCGAGATCAAATTAAGTCAGGATCTATGTTGTTTGAGCGGTGAAAAAGTCAAGGTAACGAATACTTGAATTTTTTTTTTCTTTTTATCATGTAAATGGTGTATTTTGATTGATGTTGCTACTGCGTTTGTTTAATTGGATATTAAATTTTGAACTTTTAAAGAAGCTATGACTTCTTTTTTTGCTTTGATTTACTAGTAAAAGTTAAAATTTGATGTAGATTAGCTTTTAGGCCTTTGTAAAAGCTTACAATTCAATTTATGAGACAACTATGCATTAATGATTGTTTTAAAGGAAGGGATTAAACAAATTATACCAAATGATATGACCCCTAAATGATACAATCCTGTTTGAAATGTATGTAACATACTCTGTCAAAAGTTCTAAGAGCAAAAGGGATTCACATAACTTTTAACAGGGGACAATCAATTCAACATTGAAAAGATGCATAAAAGATTAAAAATTACAACCATGAGCAATTTGCTGCTAGTTATATAAATATGTTGGACATGGATGTAAGATAATATGTATTGGATACAATAAGGAAAATAAATAAGAGGAGCAAGCTAAATACAGCCCCTAACTAATCTCCAGCTCTTTCTTTGTCCTACATGGAGTTTTAAGGAAAAACACACTTTTTCTTACGCAAGAAAATACACTCCAAAAATCATTAAAAAATCATTAAGCTTCTCAATGATTTACTGTTAAGTTTGATGGACTGATATCAACAAGCCAAAAACAAGACAAACAAACCAACTTAACTCAACTAATCAATAAATGATGTTTAAACTCCAACCCTTTAATAAAAGGAGAAAAAAATAATATTCAAAACAAAACCTTAACTTTCCCAAGAACTTAGACCAAAGCTACACTAGTCAAAATACTCATGAAAATACAACCTTTCAGATTTTACAACATATTTAGATCTTTTTAACTGCTAAAGAATCAAAATGTAATTAAAAAGAATCAAAATCCAGACATACTAAACACAACCAAGTTGGCAGCCACAACTTAAATTATATCATCTTCAACAAATAGGTTGAATCAATAGAAGCACTCCAAATAATCATTCAATGAATCTTTCAGCGTGAGAAAACCAGAGGAAGATGCAAAATTTAAGTTCCCTACCCTCTAAAAAAATAACTCTGTATAGATTGTTTGTCATTTTTCTTCCTTTAAATTTTTAGCAATTTTCTTTACAAAAAGTAAATCTAATAAAAGTTAAAATATTTGGCCCCAGAATAGCACCATTAAACAAGAACCCAATGTTTTAGTGAAGGCATTTATCCCTACATTAATTAACAAATAGGTAGTCATATAGGTAGTCATAAAAGGGTGAATAAATTGCATTTCCATGTACATGCTCTTCCAAAGCTAGTAGGGTTGGTTATGGATATAATAGAATCTGCCATCTCCTATCTTATATGTATGTATGCACTTTAGTCATGGTAACTTTATTCATATATGTGATCTTATGAAAAGCTTGCATCTTTTTTGTAGTGATTTTCATATTTGTGTGTCGTTATTTTCTGTAGATGGATCGTAATCAAGATCAAAATACAATTGTCAGAGTCGTGGCTTTAGTTTTAGCTTTTGGGGCTGTTTGGATTAAAAAATTAAAAACTAAGAAGGAAATTGCTTCTCACCCTCATGTGAATCGAGATTATGAAAGAGAAAATTATATTAATAGTATTTTATATAGTGGTGACCAGCATTGTATTGATGTGATAAGGATGAGACCGATCGCCTTTTTTAATTTGTGTGATATTCTTAGTAGGAATAATTTGTTACAATTATCTAAATCTGTCAATATTAGGGAGCAAGTAGTTATATTTTTACATGTAATTGGTCATAATGTAAGGTTTCGAGTGATTGGATCTAGATATTATAGATCAACTGAGACAATTCACTGTTACTTTAGGGTTGTATTGAGAGCTATTTTGAAATTGTATAAACTAGTTATTAGATTACCTGATGAGTCAACTCCTAGTGAAATTAGAAACAATCCAAGGTTTTATCCTTATTTTAAAGATTGTATTGGAGCATTAGATGGAACTTATATTCGTGCATCCGTTCCACTTAGCATTCAAGGAAGATTTCGTAGCCTGTAAAGGGGGGACGACACAAAATGTATTGGCTGCCATTACATTTGATTTGGAATTTTCCTATGTTTTAGCTGGTTGGGAAGGTAGTGTACATGATTCTCGTATTTTACGTGATGCACTTTCACGCCCAGGAGGATTAAGAATTCCAGAAGGTAATAATTATCATTAAATACCAAATAATTCTAGTAAGCTCATAATTTATTAGTATTAATTATGTTTTGTAAAATTGTAGGTAAATATTATCTTCTTGATCTTTGGATATGGCATCCGAAATGGATATATTACCCCATATCATGGTGTCCGATATTATTTAAAAGAGTTTAGTGCTCAAGGGCCTAAAAATGTAAAGAAACTCTTTAATCTTCGTCATTCATCATTATAAATCACTATTGAACGTGTTTTGGGATTTTGAAGAAAGCGGTTTCGTGTATTAGATCTTTGAACCATTTTGGAATTTTCAAACTCAAGTAGATATAGTTTTGGCTTGTTGTATTATTCATAGTTATATAATGGGAGTTGATCCTAGTGATTTACTTAATCAAGGATTATACGAGGAGTCTGAGTCTGATTTGATAATACCAACTCTTACGGAGAGAGAAGAAAGAGAATAAGCAAGAGAATGGTCTGCTAAGAGAGACGAAATTGCATAAACTATGTGGACTGATTATATGGCTAGAAATATTAGGTAGGTTTAGGGCTTAGGGTCATTTTTCAATGTTATGTATGTTTTAGTATTAAAATTGTTTTTTTTTTTTTTGTTAGTGTTGGTTTGATAATGGTATTGAAATTTTAGTTTGTTGGATTTTGAAATTATTATATCTTGAATTTGTTAGATATTGATTATGTTTTAAGCTTGTTAGATATTGAATTTATTATGTTTTAAGCTTGTTAGATATTGAAATGATTGACAATGACAATTAGTAATGTAGAATGGGTAAGTGCAACAAAGAAGGGACCTCTAAGCAATTCAGGTGGACAAAATTGATGGAACATGTTTTTCTTGAAATTCTAGCAGAGGAGGCCCAGAAAGGAAATAAGCCTTCTAATACTTTCAAAGCAGTTTCTATTAATCGAGTTGTCGAAGCTATTTCTGAAAGATTCTAAGTCCAATGCGATGCGAAGCATGTGGAAAATCATTTGAGGACTGTAAAAAACTAGTGGCAGATTATATGCAAAATTCTAGGTGAAAGTGGTTTTGGATGGGATGATAACATGAAAATGATCACATGTGATAGAGCGACATATGATGCAGCAGTGATGGTAATATGTGTATATATATATATGTTAAGTATATTTCAATTGTTTTTTACATCTTATTCTAATTGTGTATAATATCCAACAGGCACATAAGAAGTATGGACCATTTTTGAATAAAAGCATTGATCATTATGATGAAATGACTTTGGTTGTTGGCAAAGATATAGCAACAGGAAGTTTTGCCAGAGCATTTGCTAACATAGATTTGGATGATGGTAACCAAGATTCAGTGCCTCTAGACTGCGACAATGAAGAGGCCGAAGAGGTAAGAACAAATGTATCTTTATTTGGCACATCCAAATGTAAAAGAAAAAATGTTCAAGAAAGTATCGTTGATGAACAAATTAAATTTGTGGGTGAACAACTTAGCAAAATTACTAATGCTTTGGAACAATTTACTGCGGATAAGACACCACAGCTTTACGAACAAGTGATGTCGATAGAGGAAGAAGGATTTGATGATGACTTTTTGTGTTTTGTGTTTGATTATCTAGTGAGTCATGAATCCGATGCCAAAGATTTTTTAGTTAAAAGTAAGAAGCATAAAAAAATTTGGCTTCAAAAATTTTCTTAAGGTTAAAGATATTGATACTTTTATGTGTTGTAATATTTGTTATGCACTTGGACAATGTTATTGTTATTATGTGTGTACTACTAATTATGCATTTGGATAATATTATTAATTTCTAGTATTAATTGTGGTTTGGAAGCTAATTTATGACGGTTAATAATGTAGCTTAATAATTAAGTATTATTATATATTTAATTTGATTTATTAAATAAACAAATCATTGCAATATATGTAAAAATAATTTAAAATATAAAAATTTATTAATATGTATAAATTTATTAATATATATAAAACAATTTTTCCGAAAATATTTTGATAAATCTACCAAACAATGTAAAATATTTTACACGAGATTCATCCAAACAATAAAAAATATTTTTAATAAATTATTTTTTAAAAATAAATTATTTTCTGAAAAATATTTTATTGATAAACAAACAAACTCTAATATTAATTAGCCCAAAAATAAATCGGGTCGACTGAAAACAAAACCCAAAATATAAAACCCTAAACCCTACCTTTCTCCTTCCTTATTTTTTCGCTAACCCCGGAATCCTCTATTCCTGTCTTCAAAGGTTGCCATTTTGTAGGTATTTCGATCTGCATCTTCCTCTCTCTCTCTCTTTTCCCAAAAGAAAAGTTTTAGATTATATTTGCTGCGTTTGTTTGCTTAGAAATTTTGGGCGGAAGTGATCAGCCTTTCGGGTGCTAAATTGAGCGGCTTCGTTTCCCCTCTTTGCATTTCTCCTTGTTAATTCGTATCTCTTGGTCAAGGCAGTGCTACCCGCCACTGTTAAAGCGGCAGCCTCTTTTTCTTGAGAGCTAGATTGTTTGAACTGTCAGCTTTGAGTGTCTTAGTGTCCTACTCTTTCTCTTTTACTTGTTTTGCGGTTTGATGAAATGACTGGGTTTTGTTGTACTTTTCTAAGCTGTTGAGGAAGCCCATTTGCATTGTAATTAAAGATAGAGATTTGAGACATGATCATGCTGGAATATATAAATATATATGATTATGTGTTTGACTCTGTACGATTGAAAAGAACGGAAAACTTGTTGAAATATTGTACCTTTATAGATTGTTTAGCAACATATCGTATGAGTCGACGCATTTTGGCTGTATTATGTTCTTTGTGGAGGCAGTATATTGTATTTTCATGACAAGGAAATAGTTTGGGTGCTTAGACTTCTTTCTGCTAGATATTGCTTATAATTCCTAATTATATGGGGGGGGGGGATATTTGGGGCCTCTTCTCCTATACAGAGTGTAAGCATGGATTGTTATGTGTGAATGCGTATGTGTTTGGATAGTTTCTTTTTCTGAGTTAGAGTTGCTTAAGCTATTTCTCTGACATCTCACATTGGGTTTAATGTTGACCTTTGGGGTCTTCTGCAATTTGACATCTAATGTTTAACTTTTCAGCATTGAGTAAAATGAATCTCAATAACCTCAAAGTTCCTAAGATGCCTGGAGGTGGAGCACTTCCTGCTTTGCTTAAGATTGGAGTCTTTGGTGGGCTTGGCCTCTATGGAGTTGCTAATAGTCTCTACAACGTTGACGGAGGTCACCGAGCAATTGTTTTCAATCGGATATTGGGCATCAAAGATAAGGTCATAATTTTACTGATTGACATGTTTTTAGAATGCATCTCCTTCCCTATATCTGTTGTTTGTGGATATTATAGCGCTTTATAGAACTTGCATACTATGGCTTCTATATGGAATTGATTAACTAGTAGCCTTGTGCTATCGTTTCTTGAATGACCAGATTTTTTTCTACTGTCCTTTTGACATTCTTGTTTACAATTTTTTTCCTTTGGGCTTAGCTTCTGTCTAGCAGTATGCCATAAAGTTTAATGATTAGCTCTGCAGGTTTATTCCGAGGGACACACCTTATAATACCATGGATTGAGAGGCCTATCATCTATGATGTCCGTGCAAGACCTCATTTAGTTGAGAGTACTTCTGGTAGTCGTGATCTCCAGATGGTAAATGCTACTTTTCAATTTTCACTTAAGACTTTTTTGCTATCATTACCTCGTTGCTTTTTAGTTCTCTAAATCTAAAATGATACTAACCGGGGATTCAAAATTAAAATATACAAATATCCTTATGAATTTCAAATGCACAACTAAATATGCATCCAACAAATCCACGAATTTGAGAAATAATTATAAATGCTATATTTTTAGGTGTTTTATCTCATAGTTACACTATTTTTAATCTAAATTTCCAAACACAACCTAAGTATGGGGTTTAAATCCTTAAATTATGAATTTATGTTCTCAGTCAATCAGATGAATATTTCATTACTAGTTTGTACATCAAGGCTTACTAAACAAACAGCATTAATTAGAGTTATATATTAATTGCTTTATTTTGCGTACATATTAATTGTAAATGTAATCATTTCTTCTATGTCATACCTCCTATCAAGCTTTTAATTTTTGGAAGTTATGTAATGGTTGTTCCATCTTTTAAGAATTATTTATTTGTGTATATTCAGCCTCTGATATGGACATATGAGCTATGAATACGATATATGAAATTTACATTCTATTTACGCTAAGTGAAATGCTTACATTTCATCTAACCATTTTAAAAGGCTCCATAACAGAGTACCCATGAGGCATTTTTATGCTTTTCCCTTTCTTGTTGATGCTACAGCTTACATTCATTTGCAGAGTTATATTAGGTAGAAACTTAAAATACAAAAATGTTGCAGGAAGTAATGCCTTAATTAGACACTAAACCTGCTTCTGAACTATATCCTCTGCAGGTCAAGATTGGGCTTCAGTTCTCACTCGCCCTAAGTCAACTCAGTTAACTGAAATTTATCGAACCCTTGGTGAGAACTATAATGAGAGGTCCTGCCTTCAATCATTCATGAAACTTTAAAAGCTGTTGTTGCTCAATACAATGCAAGCCAACTCATTACTCAGAGAGAGGTAGATATCCTGTCATACATTTTAGATGCCCCAGTAATAGCATAGATGGTTTGGATTAATTGTCTGAAGTTGAACTGTTGTGCTTTTAGAATGTCAGTAGGGAAATCCGGAAGATTCTGACTGAAAGGGCAGCTTACTTCAACATTCAACTTGATGATGTGTCCATCACAAGTCTGACTTTTGGGAAGGAATTCACTGCTGCAATTGAGGCGAAACAGGTGGCGGCACAAGAAGCTGAGAGAGCTAAATTTATTGTGGAAAAAGCTGAACAGGACAAGAAAAGTGCTGTCATCCGAGCACAGGTGAGATACATAAAATAGACCCACACTATGGCCTTGGTAGTTATGGATGTAAGGGGGGAAACGAGGAAGTAAAATTAAGGACCAAAAAAGAAGCCAAGGTGGTGAAATGGATGAGTTTTTCTATAATATTAGCTGATAAATGCAGCTCAATGGGAATATCAAGTAGATCTGGTAAAAAGGATAGATCCTTTCTTATAAAGGGTAGAAGATAATCTGAAACATACTTCAATGTCAGTTTCAGCTTCTCTCAGAAAATTCTGATATTTGGCTTAATATGATAAAATGGATCATTTTTCTCTTCTGAAGTAATTTATTTGTTTTTCTGGTATACAGGGAGAAGCGAAGAGTGCCCAACTCATTGGTCAAGCAATTGCAAAGAACCCAGCATTCATTACATTGAGGAAAATTGAAGCCTCTAGAGAGATTGCACAGACCATTGCAAATTCAGCCAACAAAGTCTTCTTGAACTCAAAGGATCTGTTGCTGAACCTTCAGGAGATGGATCTTGAATCCCACCCAAAGTAAAATGGTTACCTTTATTTCACACTTGGTTCAATAATTCCATTGTGAGAACGTTAAATACAAACTTGAAGGCTTTGCTGTCGTCTCATGGATTTTTGAAGGATTTATTGTCTAAAGGATCGGTGTCCAAACATCATATCAGTTGATCCATATGGGGCTGTTTATTTGAGGTAGAGAAGAGCTATTGGATATATGATAGTGGTCAATTCTATCTTTTATTCAAACTAATACCTTACCCAATGGAACTAATGGACCTGTTGGATGTGGATTTATGTAACTTGGATTAAGGTCAAGGTCGAGTTGTGGAATGATAGGAATCCCATGGTGTTTCGGCTGTGTCTTATGTAATTTGCTTCAACTATTTGACCCTGGCAAATAAACCTGAAACGGCATCAGATAGTTTGATCCAGTTTATGGTTTGGTTGGCCACCCCTAGTCTAGACCTGTACTCCACTTTTTGATCTTGTTAAACTAGTTTGAATTGCTTCAACTAAAATTAGCTCCCCAAATATCTGGGTGAGGCTACCAGAATAGTGTGTTAATACGAGCAATCTTGGCGGTGGCAGCCAAAATCATGTGTCTAACAATGTCGATTCTTGCAAGATGTATGATGTCTCCAATTATTGATTGACATCGGCAATGAAGTCCCACATTTCGTTTTAAGAATAATTTAGATATGGTGTGATTAGTTGTACGTAAGCAGTAAGGAAACAGCGTCTCCCAGTTTTTTGAGGATTGAATAAGAAAACTTTATACATAATGCTATTTTGACGCAAGGTAGTCAATATCGTTACGGAATTATATTTTCAGTGCTACTGGTATGCACTGATACTAGTATGTTTTAGTGTACTATTTTGTATTTACCGTTATTTTTATATAATTACTAGTTAAGCTTTATATGTAATAGTAAATATATCATATGACGTTTCATGCTATTATTTTTAGGATAAATTACCCAATTGATCATTCAATATTTTAGATGCTTTCATTTTGGTCATTTAAATAAAAAAAAACGCTAGTAATTTAGTCACTATTGTTACTATAATTAAACATTTTAGTCACTGTCACATATTTTTACTATTTTTTACCCCCAGTTCCTGTTCATATTTCTTGACCTTTTTTCTTCCTTCCACGCCACCCCTGCTTCCATATTCTTCTTCTTCCTTTGCTCCCTGCTTCCAGCTGCAATCTCTTACCCTTAATAATGGGTTTCGCCTAGTTTCAGAAGGCGGTCAATCTGTTTATCAGGTACTGTACCAAATACTATCAAATATTTCATTTTCTTTCTTTTCTCTGTTGTTCATGTAATGTTTGCTTTGTTTTCTCTACTTTTCTGAGAACATCGAGAAAGATTACATGATAAGCCTCGTTAATTTTGTGATTTGTTCACAAAAGAAAATCCACTGTCTTTGAATTATTAGAAGCTAAAATTTCATCTTTTGTGGATAACAAGATGTTTGGTTTTAGGATTTTATATTATGTTGAATTGTTTGATCACTTTGAGTGGAAAAAGAATTACTTTCTTACTACCATCTGGTATTTTTCTGTTGTAGCAACTCTTGAGAAAGAAAGCAAATGAAAAATAGCCAAAAAGTAAAAATCAAATGAAACTGTACCAAGTTTGAAATTTCTCTGCAAGGAATTAAATTATGGTGTTAAACTTGTATGAGGGTGTCGATGTTACTATATTTTACAAGCTTTGTAGTTGGAACTCAGTTGCGAGTGTCCAATGTGTTTGATCTTGTTGAAGTTTTTCCATGTCACTAGAGGATTATATCCCATTTCGAAGATGGGTATTTCAAAAAAAGAAATAGTTGGAGCAACATAGCGATGTAGTTGCTATTTGGAACTTTTCTTGTCTTTGGTGACAACGATACTAGTTGGATACATCAAGTTGCTGCTTTGGTTGGTTCAGTATTTTTATTTGGGTGATTAGACTAACTAGTCAGTTTAACCTATTTCTTAATAATAATAAATACAATAATATTTTTATAAAAATAAATTTTATTTATTCATTTATTAACATTTTTACTATTATCAATATAGATATTTTTAACAATAGAATATAATTCTTATTTGTAGATTAAATTAATATTAATTTTTGAGCTTGTGAAAACTCAAAATTTATCCGACGTGATGTTTTGTTTTACTTCATTCATTTCAACTTTTTGAATGTTAAGACTTTTTTCCATACCTCCATTTTTAAGATTTTAATGTTTATTGTATTCTCTTTTTTATTTTCTTTTCTCTCTTCCTTTTTTTTTTTCCCACAGCTGGTTCATTTTCTTCTGTAGTTACTTATTCTTTTCACTCACAAGTTGTAACTCAAAGTTTCACCGGTACATCATTTTTCGGAAACAAGTCGAAATATGTCGATACATGTGGGATAGGTCAGAATTTGAGCCGAAATGAAATCTATATTATATTGCTTCGGTTTATGTCCGGAATGAAGCGTACCGGCTGATACAATTGGTATTGGAACAAAACCGACCACCATGCTTTGACCCCTCTTCCATGCCATTTGAATGCTAAAAGAGTTAAGGCTGTGGGTAGTGCCTCTATTTTGATGGGGGTTGTATCATGAGCCGCGAATCAAATCTCATAACCATTGCGTGCAAAATCACCATTAGAGGTCAACTAATTAAATGAATTTCATTTGACCCACTTGAACTAGCAGGAGTTGTAGAACACATGAAAAAGTCTATTTACTTGAAACATTGATGGTCTATTGAAACACTCTAGTAAAACTAGAATTGCTATGGTGAATATTGTAAATTCTAATGGATAAGATTGTATAGTGTTCAAATCCCTTAGGACTCTTATTTTATAGATATGCTTTAATCTCGACTGCCAATGTAATTTAAATTATACCGTTAGATTTGAAGGAGCTTAACTAGTATTTTCTCTCATTAGTAATCACTCAGTTGTAATTTTTCAAAGTAATAGAATACTTTGAGAGCATTTACTCAAGCACTTGGTGTGCATTTGTTTTTTTGTGACTTTTTTGTTTGTTTGTTGTTTCTTTGCTTTTGAGAGTTTATTTTTGCTTTATTTTGGTGCCTTAGAAATTTTCTTTGAGTGTTCTTGATTTTTTAAGAGAGAAGTTAACTTAGGCGAATTTGAAGGAAATGAATTGCCTAAACCTGCGTCGTTTGCCAGACTAAATTTCTAACCTCGCGACTATTGGTATTAGGAGCCAGTGTTCAGAAAGACGTCGGTTGAGATGATGAAAGGAGGAAATGAGCAGATTGAGTCTATGGAGACCCGAGGTGGGGGGGAGGAAAGTTGATCGAGGGATAATTGTTAGCTTTAGAAGGCAGTATTGTAATAACCTGTTTTTCAGTAGTGTCAAAAACGGAGTTAGTTTATGGTTTAATTAAATTTTGGTTCTATAATTTTGTTAATCGAGATAGTTAATTAAGATAAAAGAACTAAATTGTAAAAGTAATAAAAGTTAATCGTTATAGATTTTCAATTATTAAAGGACTAAAATAGTAATTAAACCAAGGCGTAAAATGAAAAGTAAACCATGTTAGACATTAGTGGGCGGTTTGGTTTGTTTTAAGTTGGAATAATGTTAAATTTATAATTAAATTATTATATGTATAATAAATAAAAGAAAAAAAACTAGAGTAAAACCTCAATAAATGAATATTCGATAAATTAATAATCTCGGTTAAATAATATTTTTTTCAAGTCTTGACTTGGGTCAAGGGTATAAAATGATAATCTCGCTAAATGTATAAGATAATTTTAGAAAAATCCTTAAGAGCCCAATGAAAATATAAAATAATAATTTATTAAATATACTAAAATTTTATATACAATACATAAAATTAAAGTATTTTCAGACAACTCTTATTTTTTTTCAATTTTATTCTTTGTTAAAATATGCATCTATAGTTAACTGCTTCTTCTTTGCATGTGAATCAAATACAAGTTCATCTTTTAACTTTTAGAAGGGCATAAACCGAATCTGGTATATTCTTCTCGTGTTGTATTAAATAATTCTTCAAGGTATCCATAGCTAGAAAAGCCTCTTTTCGAGAAACATGTGGTAAAACACTACTGTCATCTGGATCTTACTCGTCATCAGTTGGCACATCCATCATTCTTTGAATAATTTCTTCATTCGTAGGTTACTCCATCAAAGATTCATTGATAATTTAAAATTTGCTCAACATCCATGTCATTTCTATAGCGTAAATAAGAAATTACTTCTTTTAATTTATGAATGCCTTCAACATCACCAATTTCTTGTTCGAGAGGCATATCCTCATCGGATCGAATTTTGCAATGTCAGAAACAATTTGCAATACTTGTAGACTTCACATCAATATTCCAAGCAACATTAATAAAATGGATTGCATCCAATAAATTAATCTTTTCGGGATTTATTTTTCTTTCGTAACCTACCAAGACGCTAGAATAAAAGCGATGCCGATAGGTTGGGAAGGTAGTGTACATGATTCTCGTATTTTAAGTGATGCACTTTCACGCCTGGGAGGATTAAGAATTCCAGAAGGTAATAATTATCATTAAATACCAAATAATTCTAGTAAGCTCATAATTTATTAGTATTAATTATGTTTTGTAAAATTGTAGGTAAACATTATCTTGCTGATGCTGGATATGGCATCCGAAATGGATATATTACCCCATATCGTGGTGTCCGATATCATTTAAAAGAGTTTAGTGCTCAAGGGCCTGAAAATGTAAAGGAACTCTTTAATCTTCGTCATTCATCATTATGAATCACTATTGAACGTGTTTTTGGGATTTTGAAGAAACGGTTTCGTGTATTAGATGCTGAACCATTTTGGAATTTTCAAACTCAAGTAGATATAGTTTTGGCTTGTTGTATTATTCATAATTATATAATGGGAGTTGATCCTAGTGATTTACTTAATCAAGGATTATACGAGGAGTCTGAGTCTGATTTGATAATACCAACTCTTACGGAGAGAGAAGAAAGAGAATAAGCAAGAGAATGGTCTGCTAAGAAAGACGAACTTGCATAAACTATGTGGACTGATTATATGGCTAGAAATATTCGGTAGGTTTAGGGCTTAGGTCATTTTTCAATGTTATATATGTTTTAGTATTAAAATTGTTTTTTTTTTTTTTTGTTAGTGTTGGTTTGATAATGGTATTGAAATTTTAGTTTGTTGGATTTTGAAATTATTATGTCTTGAATTTGTTAGATATTGATTATGTTTTAAGCTTGTTAGATATTGAATTTATTATGTTTTAAGCTTGTTGGATATTGAAATGATTGACAATGACAATTAGTAATGTAGAATGGGTAAGTGCAACAAAGAAGGGACCTCCAAGCAATTCAGGTGGACAAAACCGATGGAACATGTTTTTCTTGAAATTCTAGCAGAGGAGGCCCAGAAAGGAAATAAGCCTTCTAATACTTTCAAAGCAGTTTCTATTAATCGAGTTGTTGAAGCTATTTCTGAAAGATTCTAAGTCTAATGCGATGCGAAGCATGTGGAAAATCATTTGAGGACTGTAAAAAACCAGTGGCAGATTATATGCAAAATTCGAGGTGAAAGTGGTTTTGGATGGGATGGTAACATGAAAATGATCACATGTGATAGAGCGACATATGATGCAGCAGTGATGGTAATATGTGTATATATATATATATGTTAAGTATATTTCAATTGTTTTTTACATCTTATTCTAATTGTGTATAATATCCAACAGGCACATAAGAAGTATGAACCATTTTTGAATAAAAGCATTGATCATTATGATGAAATGACTTTGGTTGTTGGCAGAGATATAGCAACAGGAAGTTTTGCCAGAGCATTTGCTAACATAGATTTGGATGATGGTAACTAAGATTCAGTGCCTCTAGACTGCGACAATGAAGAGGCTGAAGAGGTAAGAACAAATGTATCTTTATTTGGCACATCCAAACGTAAAAGAGAAAATGTTCAAGAAAGTATCGTTGATGAACAAATTAAATTTGTGGGTGAACAACTTAGCAAATTTGCTAATGCTTTGGAACAATTTACCGCGGATAAGACACCACAGCTTTACGAACAAGTGATATCGATAGAGGAAGAAGGATTTGATGATGACTTTTTGTGTTTTGTGTTTGATTATCTAGTGAGTCATGAATCCGATGCCAAAGATTTTTAGTTAAAAGTAAGAAGCATAAAAAATTTGGCTTCAAAATTTTCTTAAAGTTAAAGATATTGATACTTTTATGTGTTGTAATATTAGTTATGCACTTGGACAATGTTATTGTTATTATGTGGTGTACTACTAATTATGCATTTGGATAATATTATTAATTTCTAGTATTAATTGTGGTTTGGAAGCTAATTTATGACGGTTAATAATGTAGCTTAATAATTGAGTATTATTATTTATTTAATTTGATTTATTAAATAAATAAATCATTGCAATATATGTAAAAATAATTTAAAATATAAAAATTTATTAATATGTATATAAATTTATTAATATATATAAAATAATTTTTTCAAAAAATATTTTCAAGAATCTACCAAACAACAAAAATATTTTACACTAGATTCATCCAAACAATAAAAAATATTTTCAATAAATTATTTTTTAAAAATAAATTATTTTCTGAAAAATATTTTATTGATAAACAAACAAACTCTAATATTAATTAGCCCAAAATAAATCGGGTCGACTGAAAACAAAACCCAAAATATAAAACCCTAAACCCTACCTTTCTCCTTCCTTATTTTTTCGCTAACCCGGAATCCTCTATTCCTCTCTTCAAAGGTTGCCATTTTGTAGGTATTTCGATCTGCATCTTCCTCTCTCTCTCTTTCCCAAAAGAAAAGTTTTAGTTCATATTTGCTGCGTTTGTTTGCTTAGAAATTTTGGGCGGAAGTGATCAGCCTTTCGGGTGCTAAATTGAGCGGCTTCGTTTCCCCTCTTTGCATTTCTCCTTGTTAATTCGTATCTCTTGGTCAAGGCAGTGCTACCCGCCACTGTTAAAGCGGCAGCCTCTTTTTCTTGAGAGCTAGATTGTTTGAACTGTCAGCTTTGAGGGTCTTAGTGTCCTACTCTTTCTCTTTTACTTGTTTTGCGGTTTGATGAAATGACTGGGTTTTGTTGTACTTTTCTAAGCTGTTGAGGGAAGCCCATTTGCATTGTAATTAAAGATAGAGATTTGAGACATGATCATGCTGGAATATATAAATATATATGATTATGTGTTTGACTCTGTACGATTGAAATGAACGGAAAACTTGTTGAAATATTGTACCTTTATAGATTGTTTAGCAACATATCGTATGAGTCGACGCATTTTGGCTGTATTATGTTCTTTGTGGAGGCAGTATATTGTATTTTCATGACAAGGAAATAGTTTGGGTGCTTAGACTTCTTTCTGCTAGATATTGCTTATAATTCCTAATTATATGGGGGTGGATATTTGGGGCCCTTCTCCTATACAGAGTGTAAGCATGGATTGTTATGTGTGAATACGTATGTGTTTGGATAGTTTCTTTTTCTGAGTTAGAGTTGCTTAAGCTATTTCTGTGACATCTCACATTGGGTTTAATGTTGACCTTTGGGGTCTTCTGCAATTTGACATCTAATGTTTAACTTTTCAGCATTGAGTAAAATGAATCTCAATAACCTCAAAGTTCCTAAGATGCCTGGAGGTGGAGCACTTCCTGCTTTGCTTAAGATTGGAGTCTTTGGTGGGCTTGGCCTCTATGGAGTTGCTAATAGTCTCTACAACGTTGACGGAGGTTACCGAGCAATTGTTTTCAATCGGATATTGGGCATCAAAGATAAGGTCATAATTTTACTGGTTGACATGTTTTTAGAATGCATCTCCTTCCCTATATCTGTTGTTTGTGGATATTATAGCGCTTTATAGAACTTGCATACTATGGCTTCTATATGGAATTGATTAACTAGTAGCCTTGTGCTATCGTTTCTTGAATGACCAGATTTTTTTCTGCTGTCCTTTTGACATTCTTGTTTACAATTTTTTTCCTTTGGGCTTAGCTTCTGTCTAGCAGTATGCCATAAAGTTCAATGATTAGCTCTGCAGGTTTATTCCGAGGGGACACACCTTATAATACCATGGATTGAGAGGCCTATCATCTATGATGTCCGTGCAAGACCTCATTTAGTTGAGAGTACTTCTGGTAGTCGTGATCTCCAGATGGTAAATGCTACTTTTCAATTTTCACTTAAGACTTTTTTGCTATCATTACCTCGTTGCTTTTTAGTTCTCTAAATCTAAAATGATACTAACCGGGGATTCAAAAATTAAAATATACAAATATCCTTATGAATTTCAAATGCACAACTAAATATGCATCCAACAAATCCACGAATTTGAGAAATAATTATAAATGCTATATTTTTAGGTGTTTTATCTCACAGCTACACTATTTTTTAATCTAAATTTCCAAACACAACCTAAGCATGGCGTTTAAATCCTTAAATTATGAATTTATGTTCTCAGTCAATCAGATGAATATTTCATTACTAGTTTGTACATCAAGGCTTACTAAACAAACAGCATTAATTAGAGTTATATATTAATTGCTATATTTTGCCTACATATTAATTGTAAATGTAATCATTTCTTTTGCTTCTATGTCATACCTCCGATCAAGCTTTTAATTTTTGGAAGTTATGTAATGGTTGTTCCATCTTTTAAGAATTATTTATTTGTGTATATTCAGCCTCTGATATGGACATATGAGCTATGAATACGATATATGAAATTTACATTCTATTTACGCTAAGTGAAATGCTTAAATTTCATCTAACCATTTTAAAAGGCTCCATAACAGAGTACCCATGAGGCATTTTTATGCTTTTCCCTTTCTTGTTGATGCTACAGCTTACATTCATTTGCAGAGTTATATTAGGTAGAAACTTAAAATACAAAAATGTTGCAGGAAGTAATGCCTTAATTAGACACTAAACCTGCTTCTGAACTATATCCTCTGCAGGTCAAGATTGGGCTTCGAGTTCTCACTCGCCCTAAGTCAACTCAGTTAACTGAAATTTATCGAACCCTTGGTGAGAACTATAATGAGAGGGTCCTGCCTTCAATCATTCATGAAACTTTAAAAGCTGTTGTTGCTCAATACAATGCAAGCCAACTCATTACTCAGAGAGAGGTAGATATCCTGTCATACATTTTAGATGCCCCAGTAATAGCATAGATGGTTTGGATTAATTGTCTGAAGTTGAACTGTTGTGCTTTTAGAATGTCAGTAGGGAAATCCGGAAGATTCTGACTGAAAGGGCAGCTTACTTCAACATTCAACTTGATGATGTGTCCATCACAAGTCTGACTTTTGGGAAGGAATTCACTGCTGCAATTGAGGCGAAACAGGTGGCTGCACAAGAAGCTGAGAGAGCTAAATTTATTGTGGAAAAAGCTGAACAGGACAAGAAAAGTGCTGTCATCCGAGCACAGGTGAGATACATAAAATAGACCCACACACTATGGCCTTGGTAGTTATGGATGTAAGGGGGGAAACGAGGAAGTAAAATTAAGGACCAAAAAAGAAGCCAAGGTGGTGAAATGGATGAGTTTTTCTATAATATTAGCTGATAAATGCAGCTCAATGGGAATATCAAGTAGATCTGGTAAAAAGGATATATCCTTTCTTATAAAGGGTAGAAGATAATCTGAAACATACTTCAATGTCTGATATTTTTCTCTTCTGAAGTAATTTATTTGTTTTTCTGGTATACAGGGAGAAGCGAAGAGTGCCCAACTCATTGGTCAAGCAATTGCAAAGAACCCAGCATTCATTACATTGAGGAAAATTGAAGCCTCTAGAGAGATTGCACAGACCATTGCAAATTCAGCCAACAAAGTCTTCTTGAACTCAAAGGATCTGTTGCTGAACCTTCAGGAGATGGATCTTGAATCCCACCCAAAGTAAAATGGTTACCTTTATTTCACACTTGGTTCAATAATTCCATTGTGAGAACGTTAAATACAAACTTGAAGGCTTTGCTGTCGTCTCATGGATTTTTGAAGGATTTATTGTCTAAAGGATCGGTGTCCAAACATCATATCAGTTGATCCATATGGGGCTGTTTATTTGAGGTAGAGAAGAGCTATTGGATATATGATAGTGGTCAATTCTATCTTTTATTCAAACTAATACCTTACCCAATGGAACTAATGGACCTGTTGGATGTGGATTTATGTAACTTGGATTAAGGTCAAGCTCGAGTTGTGGAATGATAGGAATCCCATGGTGTTTCGGCTGTGTCTTATGTAATTTGCTTCAACTATTTGACCCTGCCAAATAAACCTGAAACGGCATCAGATAGTTTGATCCAGTTTATGGTTTGGTTGGCCACCCCTAGTCTAGACCTGTACTTCACTTTTTGATCTTGTTAAACTAGTTTGAATTGCTTCAACTAAAATTAGCTCCCGAAATATCTGGGTGAGGCTACCAGAATAGTGTGTTAATACGAGCAATCTTGGCGGTGGCAGCCAAAATCATGTGTCTAACAATGTCGATTCTTGCAAGATGTATGATGTCTCCAATTATTGATTGACATCGGCAATGAAGTCCCACATTTCGTTTTAAGAATAATTTAGATATGGTGTGATTAGTTGTACGTAAGCAGTAAGGAAACAGCGTCTCCCAGTTTTTGAGGATTGAATAAGAAAACTTCATACATAATGCTATTTGGACGCAAGGTAGTCAATATCGTTACGGAATTATATTTTCAGTGCTACTGGTATGCACTGATACTAGTATGTTTTAGTGTACTATTTTGTATTTACCGTTATTTTTATATAATTACTAGTTAAGCTTTATATGTAATAGTAAATATATCATATGACGTTTCATGCTATTATTTTTAGGATAAATTACCCAATTGATCATTCAATATTTTAGATGCTTTCATTTTGGTCATTTAAATAAAAAAAAAAAACACTAGTAATTTAGTCACTATTGTTACTATAATTAAACATTTTAGTCACTGTCACTGTGTCACATATTTTTTACTATTTTTTTACCCCCGGTTACTGTTCATATTTCTTGACCTTTTTTCTTCCTTCCACGCCACCCCTGCTTCCATATTCTTCTTCTTCCTTTGCTCCCTGCTTCCAGCTGCAATCTCTTACCCTTAATAATGGGTTTCGCCTAGTTTCAGAAGGCGGTCAATCTGTTTATCAGGTACTGTACCAAATACTATCAAATATTTCATTTTCCTTCTTTTCTCTGTTGTTCATGTAATGTTTGCTTTGTTTTCTCTACTTTTCTGAGAACATCGAGAAAGATTACATGATAAGCCTCGTTAATTTTATGATTTGTTCACAAAAGAAAATCCACTGTCTTTGAATTATTAGAAGCTAAAATTTCATCTTTTGTGGATAACAAGATGTTTGGTTTTAGGATTTTATATTATGTTGAATTGTTTGATCAATTTGAGTGGAAAAAGAATTACTTTCTTACTACCATCTGGTATTTTTCTGTTGTAGCAACTCTTGAGAAAGAAAGCAAATGAAAAATAGCCAAAAAGTAAAAATCAAATGAAACTGTACCAAGTTTGAAATTTCTCTGCAAGGAATTAAATTATGGTCTTAAACTTGTATGAGGGTGTCGATGTTACTATATTTTACAAGCTTTGTAGTTGGAACTCAGTTGCGAGTGTCCAATATGTTTGATCTTGTTGAAGTTTTTCCATGTCACTAGAGGATTATATCCCATTTCGAAGATGGGTATTTCAAAAAAAGAAATAGTTGGAGCAACATAGCGATGTAGTTGCTATTTGGAACTTTTCTTGTCTTTGGTGACAACGATACTAGTTGGATACATCAAGTTGCTGCTTTGGTTGGTTCAGTATTTTTATTTGGGTGATTAGACTAACTAGTCAGTTTAACCTATTTCTTAATAATAATAAATACAATAATATTTTTATAAAAATAAATTTTATTTATTCATTTATTAACATTTTTACTATTATCAATATAGATATTTTTAACAATAGAATATAATTCTTATTTGTAGATTAAATTAATATTAATTTTTGAGCTTGTGAAAACTCAAAATTTATCCGACGTGATGTTTTGTTTTACTTCATTCATTTCAACTTTTGAATGTTAAGACTTTTTTCCATACCTCCATTTTTAAGATTTTAATGTTTATTGTATTCTCTTTTTAATTTTTTTTTCTCTCTTCCTTTTTTTTTTTTCCCCCACAGCTGGTTCATTTTCTTCTGTAGTTACTTATTCTTTTCACTCACAAGTTTTAACTCAAAGTTTCACCGGTACATCATTTTTCTGAAACAAGTCGAAATATGTCGATACATGTGGGATAGGTCAGAATTTGAGCCGAAATGAAATCTATATTATATTGCTTCGGCTTATGTCCGGAATGAAGCGTACCGGCTGATACAATTGGTATTGGAACAAAACCGACCACCATGCTTTGACCCCTCTTCCATGCCATTTGAATGCTAAAAGAGTTAAGGCTGTGGGTAGTGCCTCTATTTTGATGGGGTTGTATCATGAGCATGAATCAAATCTCATAACCATTATGCGTGCAAAATCACCATTAGAGGTCAACTAATTAAATGAATTTCATTTGACCCACTTGAACTAGCAGGAGTTGTAGAACACATGAAAAGTCTATTTACTTGAAACATTGATGGTCTATTGAAACACTCTAGTAAAACTAGAATTGCTATGGTGAATATTGTAAATTCTAATGGATAAGATTGTATAGTGTTCAAATCCCTTAGGACTCTCATTTTATAGATATGCTTTAATCTCAATTGCCAATGTAATTTAAATTATACCGTTAGATTTGAAGGAGCTTAACTAGTATTTTCCCTCATTAGTAATCACTCAGTTGTAATTTTTCAAAGTAATAGAATACTTTGAGAGCATTTACTCAAGCACTTGGTGTGCATTTGTTTTTTTGTGACTTTTTTGTTTGTTTGTTGTTTCTTTGTTTTTGAGAGTTTACTTTTGCTTTATTTTGGTGCCTTAGAAATTTTCTTTGAGTGTTCTTGATTTTTTAAGAGAGAAGTTAACTTAGGCGAATTTGAAGGAAATGAATTGCCTAAACCTGCGTCGTTTGCCAGACTAAATTTCTAACCTCGTGACTATTGGTATAGGAGCCAGTGTTCAGAAAGACGTCGGTTGAGATGATGAAAGGAGGAAATGAGCAGATTGAGTCTATGGAGACCCGAGGTGGGGGGGGGGAAGTTGATCGAGGGATAATTGTTAGCTTTAGAAGGCGATTGTAATAACTCGCTTTCCAAGAGTGTCGAAAATGGAGTTAGTTTATGGTTTAATTAAGTTTTGGTTCTATAATTTTGTTAATCGATAGTTAATTAAGATAAAAGAACTAAATTGTAAAAGTAATAAAAGTTAATCGTTATAGATTTTCAATTATTAAAGGACTAAAATAGTAATTAAACCAAGGCTTAAAATGAAAAGTAAACCATGTTAGACATTAGTGGGCGGTTTGGTTTGTTTTAAGTTGGAATAATGTTAAATTTATAATTAAATTATTATATGTATAATAAATAAAAGAAAAAACTAGAGTAAAACCTCAATAAATGAATATTCGATAAATTAATAATCTCGGTTAACTAATATTTTTTTCAAGTCCCGACTTGGGTCAAGGGTATAAAATGATAATCTCGCTAAATGTATAAGATAATTTTAGAAAATCCTTAAGAGCCCAATGAAAATATAAAATAATAATTTATTAAATATACTAAAATTTTATATACAATACATAAAATTAAAGTATTTTCCAGACAACTCTTATTTTTTTTTTCAATTTTATTCTTTGTTAAAATATGCATCTATAGTTAACTGCTTCTTCTTTGCATGTGAATCAAATACAATTTCATCTTTTAACTTTTAGAAGGGCATAAACCAAATCTGGTATATTCTTCTTGTGTTGTATTAAATAATTCTTCAAGGTATCCATAGCTAGAAAAGCCTCTTTTCGAGAAACATGTGGTAAAACACTACTGTCATCTGGATCTTACTCGTCATCAGTTGGCACATCCATCATTCTTTGAATAATTTCTTCATTCGTAGGTTACTCCAACAAAGATTTATTGATAATTTAAAATTTGCTCAACATCCATGTCATTTCTATAGCGTAAATAAGAAATTACTTCTTTTAATTTATGAATGCCTTCAACATACCAATTTCTTGTTCGAGAGGCATATCCTCATCGGATCGAATTTTGCAATGTCAGAAACAATTTGCAATAGTTGTAGACTTCACATCAATATTCCAAGCAACATTAATAAAATGGATTGCATCCAATAAATTAATCCTTTCAGGATTTATTTTTCTTTCTCGTAACCTTCCAAGACGTTAGAATAAAAGCGATGCCGATAATAAATCTTAACTGCTCTAATAATTTCAGCATCACATGGTTGAATTTTTTATGTTGAATTTGGAGGCAAAAAGAATAATTCAATGTTTCTCAAGCCTTCAATAACCTTGGGATAGACTGGGGAATTGTCTACTATAAGTAAGACCTTTCTACTAGTCATTCTAGCATCAAACTAGTGAACAAAACTTTGAAAAAGTAATCCAGTCATTCATACTTTTTTGTTGGCTCGATAATGACAGTTAAGGTTGTCAATATTCACATGTTTAAAGCATTTAGGATTAGCAAACTTACCAAAGAACCAAAGAGGCACTTTATCTGAACTATACCCATTGCAATTGCAACAAACCACAACAGTAAGTCTTTCCTTGTCCTTTTTTCGTCCTTCTAATTGCTTTGTAACCAGTGAATGATCTGCCAGTGAATGATCTGCTTGCAAATGATAAAATAAGTCTGTTTCATCCATATTATTGATATCCTTCCAATAAAAAATTTTCAATTTAGCTCTTATTTGAGGTAAAGCATCTTCAATATTCTCCATAACAACTTAACTACTTTCACCAAATCTTCTATAAGACGTAATCATATGTCTTGTCTTGAACTGTTCTAGCCAACCAATTGAAAAGTTAAATTCGGAATTTGCATCACCATACATTTTCTGCAAAAACTCTTTTGCTTTAGTTTGAATCATTTCTCTAGTCATGTTTACTTTCTCTTGATATTGGAGAAACCACTCAAACAATTCATTCTCTAATTCGGGATATTTGGTTGATAACATTGTTCAAATGACCTTTAAGAGTATTTGATATTGTTGATTGGCTAACAGAGAGATCAAATGTTTGTTGAACCCACTGTGCTCATTTTTGTACTCACATAATGCTTTTCTCATCTCATCCATCAATGTAGACTTTTTTACACTTTTCAAATGGGAAGACATAGAGTAAAAGATTATATGAATTACAATATTTTGATACGTACATGTGTTTTATTTACAATAATATTTTAATCTATCCAATGAATATATACATATTGGATTTTGAAACCATTAACTCTTTCATCTTTTGGTTACATTAACCAATTAAGTAACTCTTTTTTTTTTTTTTGTTACATGAACCAATTAACTTTGATTCATTGTACCTACATACATATTGGATTTTGATAAATAAATAAAAAAACCATGCATAAAGTACTGAAATATTCTTTAAATTAATAAATGTATTCATTTATCGATAAACTAATAACCTCGATAAAATAATAATTTTTTCGGGTCCCAAAGGTATTATTTTATAGAGATTTTACTGTAAAGGCATTTTGCTCATTCATTATTTCATCTCCCTCGCAAAACTAAAGAGAAAAGATAGGGTTTCAATGTTTTCAATTTTAAGCTTTAAATTAGTAAGTGACTTTTAGTCTCTTTTTTTATTGTAATTTTTATGTTTCTAAGATCCTGTGAGCTTGATTTACTTGAACCGTGTACTATTTTGCAAAACTGTTAAAGTTTACAAAAGTTTCCATTGATAATTTCTTGAAGCTTTTGGTATTAAATTGTTAGATTTTAAGTTTAGAAGTGAAAAATGACTAATTTGTAAAGTGAAAGTTGTTAGTTTTGAACATAAAGACTAAAGTGTACATATTTCAAAATTGGTATGAAACTTCTTAATTGTTGATAATATGAGGCTGTAGAAGGATGACATTGAGATCGGTTTTGAAATCAAAGCTCAAATTTGAAAGTTATAGCAATTTTGGTTTTAGGGACTAAATTGAATAAAATATAAAATTTTAGGGATCATCTGAAAAAATTAAACTATCATATGCATTCAATTAGAGGTTATAATGTATTTAGAAATGATAAACTGGATGAATTATCGTACAAATCAAGATTTGAATCAATCGAAGATACTTGTGGAAAAGGAAAATTGTGGAGTAGTCCTTGACACCTTGCCTAACATGAAATTAATTATACTAGAACAAGATTTTAATTTGACATTTTAGTTTTTTAATTTAACTCGATTCAATTCGACTCGACTTGAATTTCATTTCACTCGACTCGATTTAAATTTTTTTCAAATCGAGTTAGGATAATAAAATAAGACTCGATTAACTTAAAAAAAAAATTTACTTGATTCAACTTGATTTGATCGAACGCTCACCTAAATAGTGCATGGATTAACTCTAATTGCATATCGGTACTAGTGAGGCAACATCAATCTAAAAACTGAGAATTGTAACTTACCTTGAAGCAGAGGTGAATAATGCTTTCTTCATCGTTCAAGCTAGTTAAGTGCTTTCTTCACGATACTCCTTCAAACAACGTGTAAATGGCAGCTGAGAAGCGTAGCTTGGCTTGGTCGTTGGGACTATTTGGCCAACTGTCATTCCTAACATACGAATTTAATTAAAATATTACATTCAAATAGATGAGTTAGAATTAAAATTGAATCACTATAATAAATTTAAAATACATGATGAGAAAACAATTAAATAATCCAATCATTTACATCATAAAAATAACACCACCTACTTTTTTTAATCAATTTATTATGAAAATATATGAACACATGAGTTATTATTTAAATAGTCAATATGAAAAACTATGTAAAATATTATATAAAAATAGCATAATTACGATACAAATATGTGGATGTGTCATCATTTACATGAAAAAATTATTATATTTTTTTAAAAAATAAACATGCTGAAAAAAGCATGAACACATGCTTTATTTCTTTTAAAGGAAAAAATCTTCCATACAACGTGGCAAGCCGAGGCAAACTCAGTTTCTAAGATTTAAGGATTAGATTGGGATGGGGATAAAAGTTGTAGATAGATCAATCACATTTTCAAAGCAATCCTTTTGTTCTTTTCTTTTATACAACCTTAAAAGCAACAATAAACGCAAGTGCAAACTTAAATGCCAATTAACATATAGCATTTTTTTCTGTTGTTGTAAATAAAGGGGCTTATAACAGCCTAAACATTTCAACCTGTTTCATGCATCATTGAATTAGCAATCCTTGTCTTATTCTGCTCGACAGAGGGCACCACTTCACTCGGAGGGTTGTAGCAGATTTTGAGGTCACTATACGATATGCGTCCAAGCTTTGTCATACCATCCGCCACCGCGTCCTGTTGCCTATTGATATTCCTGAAAGAAATCTGCCATTATCGTGCAAAGTAGCTTTCAATTTCCCTGGCGTCCGTTCCTTACAGCGTAACCACTACAAATGACATTGATTAAGAGAATATTATCACTCTCCTAAAACCCTTCTCCCACGCTATCCTAATACCTTCCAGAAGTGCTCGGGCTTCTACTTGAAACACAATTGCAGAACCTGTTTTTCGCATAAATCCCAGGATCCATTTACCATGAGCATCCCTTAGAACTCCACCTATTGCCGAAATCCCTGCTTCTAAATCATCTGAGCCATCCGAAATTACCTTAATCCATCTACCACTTGGTGGTCGCCAGGAACTAGATAAACTGAAGTTTGCGGCCAAGTTCTTTTTTAAATCCGAAAGGCCATTCTTCTAGCCCAATGAAACACTCACCGCAATCATTTCCGAACCACTGCTATGGGAACCATTAAACAGAAAATTGTTTCTATTCTTCCATATCAACCAGGCAATAATAGAGAACAAGGAATTCCATGTAGTTCCCTCAACAGTTGACCGAGCATCACTACTTAAAATTTTCCCAATCCAGTCCAATAGGGATAAAGAAAAGAAAAAGGTTCCAACCTCGTCCGGGATTGTTACGTTCCAAGTACCTCTAGCGAAATTGCAGTCCCTGATAACATGCAAACCGCTTTCCCATGCAGCCCCACACCGAGGACAGTGAATTTCCTCTGTCATCCCACGACGGTTCCGCTCACCATTTGTCAGTAGCCTGTCACTCCTGAGTAACCAAAGGAATTGTCGGATTCTTTGCGGAGCGGAAACTCTCCACACCAAATCCCAACATGGGTTCACTTCTCCCCACTGTCCATAATACAGTATTTCTCCGTCGCGGAAATTACCATATAGCATTTCTGTGCTTCCCAAATTGTAAAGGGATTAAGATATAGATACTGTGTTTTAATTTATTTTAATTAATAAATTATAATAATAATTGATAATTTAGACTAATTTACCTATAAAGGCCCATTTCCAAGTATATTTACGGAAATGGGTCAATTTCTGCATTATTTATTGAAAATGGTCAGATTTTGACAAAACGCCTCCACTAAAAGCATTTTAGGGTGAAATTTTTGCAAAATGCGCACTTGAGGAGCGATTTTGCCATGTTAGCATAAAATACGCTGACGTTGATGCGCTTTTATCGACGTGGCGAAATTTGTAACACCCCAAACCCGGCCCACGAGTCCTGACCGGATCTGGTATGTCACTGGGTAAAATAATTTGGGCCATTTTGAAAGTTTGGTGAAAATTTGATAAAATTTGGCTAAGGTATTAAAACGGGGTTTGGAAAATTTAGTTGGGCTTTTCATAAATGAAGTTGGGTTGGAAAATTCTTTGAAGCCATTTGATCATGTAACATTTGATAAGTCAGGATTATAATTTACTTGGTGTAATTTGTTACCCGATGGTAACATCTTTAAAAAACCCGTAGAAGTTTATTAAGCTTGAAAATTACTTTTAACCGTTCATTTAATGTTTATAAAATTCCATTTTGTAACATAACATAAGTAAAATAAAATAACATCCACATAATAAATAGCGGCCTTATTACAATCCCAAATAAAAACTTAGAAATTAATAATTATAACTAAAGCAAAGTAGAAATAATTCCAACGACAAGCATGGCCCTCGAGTCCTCTCTGGCTCCATCTCTGCGATCTACTCATCCGCAAAATGTTAAGGGAAGGGTGAGTCACCAAGACTCGGTGTAAATCCCCACCCTAAAAAATATAACTCATACACATTTTATTAATAAACATGCACATGCAACCCGACCTAACCATCCATACTCCTTAACTACCCCGTGTGGTCAAAACCATCGGTAGTCAAAACCATCGATGACTTAGAGTCACAAATCAAATGATGGGGCCAACCCATCGTGTGGTCAAAACCATCGATGACCATAGGTCACAATATATCAAAGTGTGGTCAAAACCATCGGTGGTACCAAACCACCGGACTTAGTCGCAAATTATCAATCGGTGTGGTCAAAACCACTCGATGACCATAGGTCACAAATAATCGATGGGGCCAACCCATCTTGTGGTCAAAACCATCGGCGATACCCATAAAATCATCCCCTCCTCTCCTCAATCCCACCATCATCATGCTCACATATCAATTATCATATATCATGTTTTTAGGCATGGTATTTAACAACATGTGATGGCATACAAAGTCACATATCAAAAGATCATGTAATAGGGGACTTACCTTAATCCATGCTTAAGCCCACAAGCATATATCATAGATCACTACAATAATTATTAACAAGGCAACAATAAAGCAAAGTTTACTAATAAAGTGTGTAAAGAGTTTACACACTGCTTCTACCGAAATTCCTAGATCCCGAAGATCCGATCTTCAACACTAGATTTTTGTCCCTTGAATGGATTTGATTTCCAATCAAATCCCGAGGCCTAGATTAGTCCCAACTCTCCTTGGAAAATAATTCCCGAAAGCTTCCCTCTTTTAACCGATTGAAGAAAAAGAGCACCCTTTGCTTTGATGTTCTACCAAAGCTACACCAAATAGGGGGAGTAGATTCACTAAGGAAAACAAGAGAGATGCTGGAATTTTGAGTAACTTTGGGCGCTTTGTCTAAGGAAATTTTGGCGAAGGTGGTAAGGGTTTGGCTAATGGAGGAAGGAGAAGAAGAAAGAAAAGAAGAAGGGATTAAGGAGGATTTCGCTTGTAAAGAAGAAGAAAAGAAGCTGGAATTTTAGCAATATAGGCAGAGGAAATTCTAAGCAGAAGTGAAAAAAAGGAGAGAAAAATTCAAGAACTTTTGGCCCTTCTTTGTCAAAAAAATCAATTATGGATGCCCTAAGGAGTCCCAATGTCTGGCCAATTCTCTTTATTTTGTGATAAGTTCCAGCCTTGAATTATCACAAAATAAATCTAGCTTTAATCTCCTAATCACCTCATCAAACAATTAAAAAGAAATAAACTACTTCACTTCCCCCTCTAGCCGAAATAGGCAAAAATTAAGCCTTATCTTTATCAATTTAAGAGTCCTAAAGGCTGCCAACTCTACTCTCTTCACGCCAAAGAAGAGGAAGGAAAAAATATAACATCCAGTGCGGGGCTCGATTCAACTCATGACTGAGCAACAAAGCAAGAGCCCCCACCCTTTAAGCGTCCCAACCAACTCTCCCAATTGACTTTCATGTCAATTAACCCCGTCATCTAAATATAAAGCCTTACCTGAGCCCTTTTTCCTTTTAGCGCCAAAGCCCAAAATAAAATCCCCAGATGCGCTCGTCTTGACTCGAACCCGAGTCCCTTTGCCAAAGCCCCTCTTAAGTAGCGCCTCAGCCACTCCGCCCACCTGCCTTTCATGTCCGTTCCTTACTCAAAATTTATTTAACACCTTTCTTATCTGGGCCCTTCCTTTAATGCCCAAAAAAAATTTCTCCTTGTTGCTTCTGCGAATCGAACCCAAGACCCCTAGCAACCCTTAGGCGCACCACGCCACTTATACCAGGCCCATCCTTTGTGACATAACTTGTCCAAAATTTTATTAAAGCCCTAACTAACCTAGCTTCTTCCTTTTACACACTTAATAATAAATTTTTATTACTGGATCAGGCCTAGCTCGAGTTATTTTTAGACCTTAAATCATGCGAAATAAAATCATATTTATTTATTTCTTTAAGCACATGGGAACAAATAATTAAATTTTCAACAACCCCTAATTCGTGGTGTTACAAAATTTATTTAATTATTACATAGATTTAAAATAAAATTGTATGCTAAAAATTTATTTAATTAGGTGGAACCATCCAGCGAGTTATGTTAGAATACCTACCGCTCTTAAAGATAGACGGCTTCTATTAGACCAACGGTAGGAAGCGCAAGTAAGTATTAAATAATATATATATATAAAATAGTCGCTTCATATTTAGTATTTAGTATTATGTATATAACTATTATTTTTATCACGTTCATATAGTTTCAATGGACATCATATGAGGATCCGGCAATTCGGGCAGTAATTCCAGATGAATTCTTTCAAAATTCGAACATTTGGCATATTAAGGTCCTATTGGTAAACTATGCTACTATCGAGATGCACCAAACGGATAGAGTTTTACGGTAATTTAGATTCCGACAACCGATTCTCGAGGCACCTGAAGTGCTCGATAAAGAGCACAAAATTGACTTACGCCAAACGAATACGAATTGGCCGGTATTCTTCTTGGAATATATCAAAATTTGGGAAATTCGATATGATCATATACCTACTCGCGAACCGATCATCGTTCGAGTGTTAGCGTGCACGCTGAATTACATGCCATGGTTTAATATCCATGGCAAGCCATATTTGCTGTCGGAATAGCAGAGGCATCGACAAATTCGTGTCGAAAAAGAACGACGAGGCCCTTTAAATCCAAGGAGAAGGGATGATGGCACGGGCCTATCAACAGCGTCCACACAATCACTGGACCCAACGCCTCAATCGACGACACCCACACCACAGCCCCTTCAGATTATGCCAAGTGCATATCCTAGCCCTTATATGTATACTAACCCTTATATGTTTCTTTTTCCCAATCCTATGCCAGGTTGGAATACATGGCCCTGTGCATCTCCTTTCTCGATGACTCCAACTCAACCGACGATCTATAGGCCATTGTCGCTGGAGGGATCGTATGAGGTACCGTCGAGGAGTTCATCTCATTACCAATCCCCATCGCCTTATGAGATTCAAACACATCTACCGTGGGTGATACAAACATCTTCACATTCTTTATTCTATTAAGGTGGGTCATCCTACCAACACCCACAACTCCCGTCGGAGGAACCACAACCCCCGCCAAAAGCTGAACCAAGAAGGAATCTAGCGCGTAATCGTCGACCACCCCTATGTGGCACTGATTCCGACTGGCACATACATTGATTTTTTAATATATTTGTACAAATTATTTTTATATTGTTTCATTTAATAAAATAAAAGTTTTTTTTAATATTTTAATAGTAAATTATTTTTATATTTTTAATAAAATGGAAGTTCTTTTTAATAAGGCAATAGAAATAATGCAATACAGTTTCATTACAGCAATTATCAAGTATTTTGGTTTGGACATAATCGAATTGTATGAATTGGGTTCCTACAGCATCCGCACAACTTCTGTTGGTTCATTTTTTTCCTAGATATACATATTATTACGTATTCTATTCGAGTAAGGTCAACCCTTTGGTTTGCGACACAATTCTCTATCCAGTAACAACTTAAACGGAGCAAGCGATACAGACGACCACTTACGTTCATCTGGGATCGGTAGGAATACATGTCGCCACACATTGTACATGTATTCTATTTTGTACACTTCGTCGACATATCTCATGGGATCCAAACGGAGATTCTGACAAGCTACAATTGCATGAGCTCATGGATAATGAAGTGCATCAAACATCCCATAGTCGTAAGTTCTATTTCTCAGGTGTAAACGATATTGCCCTCTGGTAATACATGGTTCGGTCTATCAAACTCTGTCACACGAAACCAGAGGTTGTCGAGATCATGACACACCGTATGCATAGTGTTTAGGTGTTGACCTGTGCTTTTGCCTTGTTAATTTCTTACAATACCTTCTGGAACCATACATAGCTTCCCTGCATTTGGCCTTTATAACTCGCTGTTCACTTTGGAAATATTGCCACCAAATGAAAATATGTCTCTCGCACAACCGAGGTTATCGACAAATGACGCGTTTAGTTTAGAACAGAATTTATACATTCAGCCAGGTTTGTGATCATATGACCATATCGTAGGTCGTCGTAGTATGCTTGTGTCCACTGTTCAAAAGGTATGTTACAGAGGTAGTCTGCGCCTTGATCGTTAATTGAATGCAAAATCCCTAACATCTCATGAAAACAATCATTATTGATCTCGTACCCTGCCAATATAAGTTGATAGCAAAAATTACATACCACTATTCCATTCAGAATAAATTGAATATTACAAACAAAATTATATTAATAGAGATTAAATACCCATGTTGGTTATTTTCCGTTATTCAGTGGTAGACCAATATTACCCGTAATAGTTGGACGCAACGTGCCTAAGATAATACCGATGGTGTGTGCGATCCCATAGGCTTCCCTGTCGCTTAATTGCGGCTAGTATTTCAGTGCCTCAATCTGATATAAAGCAAATATCAGGTTGGGGGCATATATGCCTCCTTAACCTAGAAAGAAAGAAATCTCAGTCATCACCTGACTCTCTCGGTGTTATTGCAAATGCAATTGGAAGGATTCTCTCACCGCCATCCTGTGCCACAGCTTGCAATAGCCGATGGGTATATCTACCATACATAAATGTACCATCATTTTGTACCAATGGCTTGCAGTACACAAATGTGTCCCAACATTGCTTAAATTTCCAGAACAGACGCTTGAACACTTGGTATCCAAGGAGAAATCGGTCGTTATAGTACGCAAGAACCATTTCAAGGTCTGTTATACAACCTGGAACGTACCTCTCCAGCTCTTAACACCATTGTGATGCGTCCCACCTACTATGCATCTTTTCCAATGCCTTATGATTAACTATCAAAGCCTTGTGGTAAGAGGGCGTATACCTCAATTGATTACGAATATTGGTAATTAAGACTGACACAGAAGTCCTAGTATCCGCCTTCAACATCGGTAGTATTAAGCTAGCTATCATACTTGAATCCATCTTGGGATGATCTTGTGAAACACCTATCAACGAAGTACATTAAATAATACAACATTAATTAATAACATTATTATTCAAAAACCCTAAACACCCAATGATACTGTACTGGCAACACAGGTATGTGGACCTTTGTACTTTTTTATCTCCCACAAGCCTATCTTTTTCCTAAAAGAAGTCATAATTTTCCATGAACATGTATTGTCTTGCACTGCACACTTGGCCTCAAACTTCTCGGATTTGGATTTAACCACGTTGTAGTTAACCTCGTAATTGATGCTATGCTATTTCAATGTACCAAAAAACTATCCTTACTGAAAAAATCCTTACAACTTCTAATTCACCCAAATCCAATGACGAACTTGTACGGTCACGCCTTCTGTGTAGTAAATCCGAAAACTCCAATGCATCATCTATCGATATATCGACATTATGCATGTGGGCTGGAGGCGATTATGCCTTGAATCGCAGATATTTTTCTTCTTCTTCATTTGAACTCCCTTCAACATCTTCAAGTTCGGATGGAACAGTGCTCGTTCAGAAAATAATGCAACTTCTGCACCATTGAGGCCAAGCTCTCTAGGTTGATCCACATCGGACTTATCATCCAACCCACCATCATCTGCAATGTATGAGGTCCCATCACCGGTGGACATCGTAGGGAGTACATCATCCCTTCTTGTAGACGTTTCATAACGTCCCCAATCAGATATGGATTGCCAACCACTAGAAGTTGATGTCATTCCCCAATATGTATTTCCAGCGTCGAACATCAACCCACCAATGTGCATGTCTCATCCACTAACTGAGTGTCGTGCAGTAGTTGTGTATTCCATACTGCCACCAAACATGAAAACTTTCATGTTCTGCCTTTCACTAACTGATTGTATTTCTCTCGAACAACAGTAGATGTTGAAGTCGCAAATATTTCATTTGGCGATGAAAATTGTATATATAACTCAAGATAGGGTGATTCACTAACGAAATGAGTCTGCACTATCGCCTTAAAGCTACGACCACCTTTGATATCAAATGAGTTATATGTCACAGGATCAATCGAAGCACAAAATCGATACTTAATAGAAGAAACCCTCATTGGCATCGTTCCGAAGATTTTTTGCCTAATTCTTTTACGAAATTCTATCAAATCTATAGTTTGGTTAAAAACCAGTCACGTTGTGTTATCCGATAAAAAAATAATGTTGTTCTCGGTGTCACGGACCTCATCATCATAGTAAATAACAACACTAATACGTTCACTCATCTTCAATTTCTATTCTGCTTAGCCTCTCTACTTTTTCTTGCTATAACATATGCAACGTGAGAATGAAATTTGGCTCATTTATAGCCTAAGGCCAAACATGAACTACTGTAGAAAAAAAGCATCGACGTGACAGCTTTTTTCATCAATTTTACTGACAGTGCATCCTGTTTGAAGCGTTTTTGACACTATTTGTTCAGAATCGTCTTCTCAAAATTAGTTTTTCAGAACTATTGTAGAAAAAGAGCGTTCACGTGGGAGCTTTTTTCAGTAATTTTGCTAACAGTGCATCCTGCTTGAAGCGTTTTTGACACTATTTGTTCAAAAACGTCTACTCAAAATTATTTTTTCAAGAACTACTGTAGAAAAAGAGCGTCCACGTAAGAGCTTTTTTCAGTACTTTTGCTGACAGTACATCCTGCTTGAAGCGTTTTTCACACTATTTGTACAGAACCGTATTTTCAAAATTATTTTTCAGGAACTACTGTAGAAAAAAAATACTTATTGTCAATATAATTTTTTCTAAACCCTAAACCTAAACACAATATTATTTTTTTAAAATTAAACCCTAATTTAATTAATTTTCTTAAAAACACTAAACCTTAATTTAATTAATTTTTAAAAATAACACTAAACCCTTATTTATTTTTTAAAATTCCTAAAGCCCAAAACCTTAAATTATTTTAACAAAACCCTAAACACTACAAACCTAAGCCTAGATTATTTTAACAAAACCCTAACCATAAAAACTATAAATCAAAAAACCTTAGGGACTAAACATGCAAAATACCCTAACCGAGAAAAAACACGAGCAAAATGTGCCCCTAAGGGAATGATTTCGCCACATCAACAAAGCGCGTCCACGTTAGTGCGTTTTGTGCTGACATGGCAAAATCGCTCCCCCAGGGGCGCGTTTTGATGAAATTTCACCCTAAAACACTCTTAGATGGACGCATTTTACCAAAATCGCCCCTTTTCGGTAAATAATGCATAAATTAACCTATTTCCGTAAATATACTTGGAAATGGGCCTTTATAAGTAAATTAGTCGATAATTTGATATATCTTTTAATAAAATGAAATCAAATGATGTGAATGTTTAAGCGAAAAGACAAAGTTCTCAACATTTAAATAAAGGTAAACAAAAATAAAATAAGATAGTCATCTGTAAAGCTAAGATTTATAACTTCTTCTTTCACTATGTACGACGTATTCGAAACCACTATCATCTTTTATGTTTTGATCATACGTGGCAAAAATCTATGGACGATGCTGCCACAATTTCCTCAGGCTTAGCCAACTGAGATATGGGCCTAGTGTATTTTAAAGGAATGGAATATGGGCTGGCTGGGCCCACTATAAAGGTTTCTTTTTCCTTTTAACTTGCTCAACAATAATTGCTACTTACTATTATTTAAGTATTTTATTGAGTTGATTAACCTTTAATTGAACCACCAATTCGGTAAAAAAATTATGAAAATATCTTTCTGTAATTTTAAAAATTATATTACTCGAGAGTATTTTAGTCTTTTCATTATAAATAAAAACTAATTAAAATATACATATGTTGAGATTTAAACCCATATCAATTGGATTATTAAAACCCTAGATTTACCTCTTAACTAAAGCTTCATTTCAATAAATTTTTATTTTATTATCGTATATATTTAATGTATTATTATAATTAATTAGTTTTAATAATTCGTTTCATTATTTACTATATGCTACTTTTTTTTTGTCAAATAATAGACTGAGCTTTATTAATTGCTAGGGAACAACAACCTGACAGCGCAATAAACAAAGAGTAAATAAAGAAAAAGAAACGTCAACACCAAAGAAAACTGAAAAGACAATAACCAAACCAGCCAAAAAAACCATAGCACACAGAAGCAAAACAAACAAGAAAAGAACATCCAGAAACATCTGCCAGATACTTCCCAAGAAACCAAACAAAACCCAAAAAAAAATCCTCCCTAAAACATCATCGAACCTAGATCGTCAAAATGGAAGGAGTCAACTTTGAAAAGGTAGAAACCATGGAGATTCTGAGAACCTTCTTCACACCTCAAAGCACCAAAAAACTCAAACAATCAGCCCTGTACGCGGACCCAATCTTCCCAATCCTCAAACACAGTGCGATTAGCCCAACCAGGAACCTCTTCAACCCAGCAACAGGGAAAAGACCAGTGACGACCCTCCGTCACCAAGCAATGCGCTGCACGGTTCCCTCTACGCGGAATAAAGCTGTAAGATATATCTTCAACAAATCTTTCCATCTTGCGAATATTCACTGTTATAGGACGAATCATCGATCTATCCTCCAAGTCGGAGCCAAGCTTCTTAATAACTGTTAAAGAATCCCCCTCCAGGATGATCTTCTTAAAACCCATATCAATCGCAAAGAGAAGCGCCCGCTCGAAAGCTCTTGCTTCCACCACAAATGCATTAACGATATCCACATGTTGGTAAACACATGCAACCATTACTAAACCTTTGTCATTACGTGCAATTACTACTGCTATAGAAGAATTAGAATCCTAGTTAAATGAAGCATCAAAATTTAACTTGATAACACATAACACCCGAGGGTGGAGGACGCCATAAGACAATGTCTGTAGTAAGTGTAGGAGAATCATTCGCACTGCCTATCTTTAGCTCCCAAGCATATCTCTGAATAAAGCATAAAAGATCCTGAATAGAAAACTTCCGTCCTTCATGAATTAACTTGTTACGCGTAAACCACAAAGCCCAGAATGTAATTGTTAAAATTCTTCTATTTTCAGCCGAGGTAGTAATAAACATACTAACCAATTTATTTTTTCCATTCGAGGTGTCATTGGATAGATCCACCTGAATATTCATCAAGTTCCAGAGACGCGCAACACCTCACAGGACCATAACAGATGATCGAATCTTCTGGAGCCATTTTACATAACGGACAGGCAACTTCCCGTATTAGACCTCATTTGTTAAGATTACATAGATGAGGTACATAGTTTCTAGTTAACCTCCATAAATGTATCTTAATTTTAGAAGGTACCTGTAGCTCTCAAAGTGTCTTGTAAAAGTTATTGTAATTACCATCAAGGGTCAAATTGTGATTAGTAAGCCGAGAGTTTCCAATAGTAGCACCTTATAGCCACTCTTGACTGTGTATTCCCCCGTGTTATCATGGTGCCAAATCAGAGTATCATCGACATTAGTCTGAGGCAATGGAATATTAAGCATACGTTTCGCTTGATCGTGATCAGCAACCTTATAAATAATATCTTCCTTTCAGGTAAACGAGTGATCATCCATTAATTGATTAATAGTAGTCCACTGAGTACTAATGTTCTGCACTGACAATCGACTGTTTCCAGGGCTAGGCAACCAATGATCGTTCTAAATATTCACTGACCTCCCATTACCAATTCACTAGAGTAATCCATCTGCTATCAAATCACGAGCACCACATATACTTCTCCAAGTAAAAGAAGGGTAAAACCCAACCTTAGCAAATAAGAAATTACTAAAAGGAAAATAACGAGCTTTTAATACCTTTGATAAAAGACAATTTGGTTGAGAAAGTAGCCTCCAGGCTTGTTTGGCTAACAAAGCCTTGTTGAAAAATAACAAATCTCGGAATCCCATACCGCCAAATAATTTAGGATAGCAGAGATCCTTCCAAGAGCACCAGTGGATACCTTTTCCGACTTGCCATTCGCCCATCAAAATTTATTTATGATGTCTTCCAATTTATTACATAACGTTTTCGGAAGCTCGAAACATTACATAACATAGATAGGAATGGCTTGTAAGACCGCCTTGACAAAAACTTCTTTCCCTCCCATCGAAAGCAAACAAAAATTCCATCTCTCCACCCATTTACTAAAACGATCCACAAAATTTGCAAAAGCCCAACGTTTCCTTTTGCCCACCATCATTGGTAACCCCAAGTATTTTTTCAGATTGACAGCAAGCCGAACTCCCAAAATGTTTGTAATTTGAGCCCTTACCGAATAATCTATACTTGCTCCAAAATAAATAAAAGATTTTTCAAAATTAACCTTTTGACCCAAGACCATCTCGTATTCATTAAGAATGTTGTGAACAGTATGCGCTCCTTCCTCCGTTGCATCACCAAATAAGATGCAGTCATCTGAAAAAAAGAGGTGATTAACCGTGAACCGTTCTCTACCGATTGGAGCACCTAACATTAATCTCTTCTGTTTAGCTTCATTAAGTAGAGTTGAGAGACCTTCAGCGCATATCAAAAAAAGGTAAGGACTCAGAGGATCGCCTTGACGCAATCCTCGCGATGGAGTGAAAACATCACTAATGCCCTTGTTTATTCCCACAGTATATGTAACTGAGCAGACGCACCTCATGATCAGAATAATCCATTCCTGACAAAACCCCAAGCTCGACATCATGCCAGCCAAAAAATCCCATTCAACTCGATCGTAGGCCTTACTCATATCAAGTTTAAACGCGAAATTCCCTTTTTTACAATGCTTCCTAGACTTTAGAGAGTGCAAAATCTCGTAGGCTATCAAAGTGTTATCCAAAATTTTCCTTCCCGCAATAAAAGCGCCCTCTGCTTCATTAATACAGTAGCCCAAAACAGTACTCATTCGGTTCACTAAAACTTTAGCAATGATCTTATAGATCACATTGCATAAACTTATTGGCCTAAACTGAGCGAGATTTTTGGCTTGTCGACTTTAGGAATCAGCACTATATGGGTTTTATTTATCTCGTCCATTTCAATATCCTCTTTTAGTACTGCTAAACAATAAAACGAGACATCATTTCCAATAATATCCCAGTATCTTTAGAAAAACAAAGCTGGAAAACCATCAATGCCAGGAGCCTTGAAAGGGGCCATCGATTTTACGACTTCCCGAATTTTACTTTCCATAAAGGGTTTTAACAACTCATTATTCATTTTCGAAGAAACCCGTTGCTCAATAAGCTCTAGCACCTGATGATCACTAGCAGAGTCCGAAGTCGTAAAATGCTCTCCAAAATAATTCGCAGCAATACTCAACAGTTCATCCGGGTTAAAAACCCAGTCTCCCTCCTCATTTTCAAAGCCTACAATGCGATTACGATAGTAACGAGAAATAGCTGTTCGATGGAAAAAGCTAGTATTCTTATCACCGTGTTTCAGTCAATTAACCCTTGCACGCTGTTCCCAAAAAATTTCTTCCTTATCCGCCTCCAAATTAAGGCCTAATTGCACCTCTATTATTTCTTCCAAAATATCATCATTTGGGTCCTGCGTCTAAAGATAATTCAACCGTTCCTCAAGCCTCGTATGTTGTCTTTTAAGCTCACGCAATCGTGAGTAATTCCATTGTTTGAAGAATTGACCTGCTTTGGCTAGCTTGGCAACCACATTATCGCATGTCTTAGACCAAATATGACGAACAACCTCACCAAAAGTTTGATCTAAACACCAGCTAGCTTCAAACTTGAAATGAAAGCCACCAAAATTCTCTCTACTAAGACTTCTACCAATCGTGTCAATAAAAATCGGGCAGTGATTTGAAAACGAATGGCTCAAATGTTTGACCGAATACAAATGAAATAAGTCCATCCAGTTACTATTAGTAACCCCCCTATCCAATCGTTCGTGTATGTTTGTGTCTTGAAACCTCCCTCTTTCCCACGTGAACCATCGTCCACTGAACCCCAAATCAACAAGGTCGCAAGCCTCTAGAGCATTTCGAAACTGAGCCATTTGGTTCTCCGATCTAAGTTGACCTCCTATTTTCTCAAAAGAGCTGGTAATTTCGTTAAAATCACCAACCACAAGCCAAGGCTCAGTATTATTATGGTGGAGGTGGCAGAGAAGATCCCAAGACATCGACCTTAAGTTCTCCACGGGGTTACCATAGAACCCATTAATCTCCACTTAACTCCATAATCACAGTCAGTAATATCAGTGTCTATATGAAAAGAAGAATAGCTTCTAAGCGAAACTAACGAATTTTCTTTCTAACACAAGGATAAGCCACCCTTTGAGCTGTCAGCACCAACATCAATGCCACATGAAAAAACCAAGTTTCAGCCTAACCATCTCCATACTCTTCACATTAACTTTTGTTTCAATAAGAAACAAAATTTGGGGATTAATGGCCCGTAATTTATTTTTGAGCCTTTTAACCGTCTGTGATCTCCCCAAACCACGGACATTCCAACTAACAATTTTCATTGCGTCCATTCGCTTCTATCCAGTGAGCCGTAGATAACTCATAATTCTCCCTAGTAGGGACATCACCTGGAACGACTCCAACATTATGCACCACACGTTGTCGTTTTTTCCCATCAAGAGGATGGATTGGGTCATTCTCATCCATCATATTCGAGTCCATAAGCCCAATACCACCACCAAACCCAAAAGATTCAGCCACCTCCCTATTTTGACGTAAATTATTGTCCTTAATTATCGTCATTTGATTTTTTAAAAGAGGGGAATTAGGAACATAATTACTAGGGACCAAATCACTCCCCTGTTTACTCATAAAATCCCCATTACCCCCTGAAATCGCTCCTTTTTTATTACTTGCCATAATCGGACCACCACACAATCGAACCATCGGCTTCCTCAACCATTTACTTATCAAAGAGCTCCGTACCATTACCTCGCTCGAAGGAAAATCCCCCGACAAAAGTTGTAATAATGGGATCTAATCTGATCGAAAGGGATGAAACTTTCCCATGCCCAAGTTTCCCACAAATGAAGCAGAATAAGCTTAGTTTTTCATAACAGAATTTGGCATAAACAATGCGATCCGAACCAATCACTAGCTTCTTTTCCTTTTCAAAGGATTCAGCAAATTGAGACAGACTCGAATTCTCATAAAATTGCGTATGCCCAGAAGAGAAACCACCGTGTCGTATTCGAGGTATTATCCAATAAAATTCCCCAACTGCTTCGCCATATTTTTAGACATCACACTTGGAGGGAGATCGTGGACTTGGACCCAAAAAGCAGAAGAATTTAAAGGAACAGATAAGGGATATTCCCCCTCTTATATCCCATGAATCAGTAAAAGATGGTTGTTAAAGAACCAATGAGCTCCCACAATAACTCTCTGGATATCGACCTCATGAAAAAACTTGAAAAGATATCGTTTCTCACCCAGATCGAAAATGTATATACCCTTTATAGGATGCCAAAGATCCGCCAATGTGTTGTGAAGAGAGGGGAAAGTGGACTACACTCTCAGTTAAGCAGCGACCCACCAAACAGAGATGAAAGGATTGATCCATCGAACATTCTTCCTCCTGAAACGCAATATCTTCCTCGTCAGCCAACTGCAGACTGACCAAAGCATTCTCCATTCCAACCTGGACAAAAGAACAAACGGAAGACCCCACCACAACAAAATAGAAAGGACAGAAGAAAGAACAAAGAAAGCAAAAGCAAGATCGTGCAAAAGACAGACGAAAGATGTGTCAAAAGGCAAACACTGTATGCTACTTTTAAACAAATATGTATATGTTTGAATCTATAGTTTTCATAAATATACGTGTGTGATAAAATTTCTAGTAAAAATTAAAAAGTTAGTTGATGAATAGTCAAACAAATTCATGAAACTAGTAGAAGATAGTTGTTTAATAATTTATATGCAACAAATTCTCAATAATTCATATTCATATATTTAGTAACAATTAGATTAGCTTTTAGTTTTCAAACTAAATATTCTAAAAACTAAATAAAAGAAGTAAAAAAAATTAAAATATATAATTATAGGAATATCTATCTCTTTTACTATTATAAATTTAAAATTAAATTAAACTACTCATACTTTTTAATCATTTATAACCACCCATAACCCTTTTTATTTAAATTAACTCTTTCACTAATAATCTACGCTGCACGTGATATTACTTATTCCTTTATTTTTATTTCAACAATATTTGTTAGAAAAATGAGGAGGAAAGTTTGATGGAGACAAGTGTCAAGTGTGTGCAAAGAAGTATATTTTAGCTTGGGATCTTTCTAAGGCCCGTTCGTTAATGCTTTTGGGATGGACTTTTGGGTCCAAAGTTCTTTTCCTAAAAAGGAATAAAGAATGGGGGCGGTGGAGAATTTTTTCACGTTAGTGAAGGACTTTTGCCGGATGAAGAAGCCAAAATTTTTCCTTTTCTCGAGTAAAAGTACTTTTGGCGCCCAATTTCCTTTTCATCCTTTTATTCCTTTTATTATTTCTTCTCCAAATAACCTTTCAGAGGATTTCTTGGTTCTTTGGCAATGGTATACTGAGGAGAACCCTTCTTTTCCTTTGCTTTCTTGGTTCTTTGGCAATGGTATACCGAGGAGAGATTGGGCAATGAAATCTGGTTTTATTTGGTGACTTTTGTTCACGACCAATAATGGCTCGGATCTTTAGTTCTAATTTGTGTTTTTACTTGCTCTTTGAGTTCTTGATTCTTGATTTGCATATAGTGCGCTATTTCTTTTCCCGTTTCTCTATCAAAAAATTGCGAATATGAAGAAACGATAGAAGCTTGCAAGGAGAAAGCGAGCGAGCAAAATTGGAGGTTCTTGATGGTGCTAAAATGGAGTATCTGCGAAGGAATACCAAGAAGAGCTTGAAAAGAACGTGGACTTGAAGAGGAGCTTAGATAAGTATATGACTTTTGATATATATATTTAATGTTTTGGTGTTATGGTGTTTGATTGATTTGTTAAATCTTCTTCTATAAGAACACACAAGTTAGCAATGAGATAACCGAACTAGAGTGCGGAGGGTTTCTATTGAAGAACGCAAGAAAAACCTAAGGAAATATGAGCAAGACAAACTCAAAAATAGTAAGTATAGGAACTACTGTTTTTGTTAGCTTGAATGTGTTTTCTTGGACAAATAAGAGAAAGATCTTGACTTTGATTTCCATGTATTTAACATTGGTTATCTGAAATAACATCTATAGTATCTTGGGATTTGTCGGAACTATTTTTTGAGGAACTTGAGATCTTTTGCTATCTTCAACAACATTTTCTTATTCAAGAATGTGTTGCAATAGCTACCATAAATTTCTAAACCTGGTTGTTTTGGAAAAGACCATAAATAATAGTATTGTGTGTTTTAATTATTTTTACAGAAGAAGATTCTGACATCTAATCCTTATCCTTCGTTTAGGTAGTTTCATTCCATTGGTGGTTAAACATTTGATTTTGCAGCAATAAACATTTTAGACTTATGTTTGGTCTCACTATGGATAATGGCATATGCATATGATACAAGACTAACATGCTTGTATAGAATATGACTAACTTGCTAAAACTTAATGTTCATGCATTCCGTCATTCAAGAAAAATTGTCTCACGAGCACCTTTGATCTTTATTTTCTTTGTTACAATTCTCTTAGTATTATCAACTCTCGATGTAGGAGCCAATGATTAACACATACGCCAACTTTAGAGATGATTTTCTTGGGTACAATGCTATTCAGATCATGGCTATTCAAGAGCACTCATATTATGCTAGCTTCGGTATTACCTCCATCGTAATGTTAGCTCAAATCTATTTGTTCTTGTGTATGTTTGTAAGTTTGTAAACTTGTACTAAGCGCTATGTGGCGATATAAGTAGACACCTTTCTTGAACATGATTTTGGTTATGGAAACTAACATTTTCTACTTATAACAAGTTGCATTTAATATTTTGCGGTACCATGTGACAAACTTCTTGCACCTAGCAGCCGCTTTGGAACCCCGATAACCTCAAGTCAGCGATAGATAAGGCTCATGAGTTGGGTATACTTGTTCTTATGGATATTGTGCACGGGTAATAATTAGATCTGCAGGAGAATATAATTTCTAGAAACATGCCCTTGACTATATTTGATGTTATACTTTTTGTGCAAACATTTTCCTTGATTGTTTTGTAAATAAAATGAAAACTTAAACTCTTCTCGTGTTTGATGTTAGATTTTTGTGCCAACAACATTTCTGGATTGTTTGTACAGAAATGAGAACTTGAACTCTTATTCTTTTCCCCTTTGGCTTTATGCTCATTTTTCCATGAGACTTGATGCAAATATGGCCATGAGAATTTAGGCTCTTATTGGTTGTCACTTTTACTTCTTCGTTTCTCTAGTTGATTTTTGCTTCCTAAAAGGTTGCGAAAAATAAATCTAAAAGAGAGAAGCAAAGTCGTAATTGATTGAGAATATATAAATGACTAGAATACTATAAAATTTCTAGTATGTTTGTTCATGACCACTTTGTTGTGAAAGCATTTGTTTGCTATATCCCGTTCATTTTTATTCGTAGTTAAATTAAGTTGCTAATTTTATTTTCTTATCTACTTGTGTATCTCGAATAATGTTTTACTGAATACAACCATGCTTCCAATAATGTGTTAGATGGGCTGAACATGTTTGATGGAACTAATGGTCATTACTTCCACACGGGTCAAGGGTCACCACTCGGTGTGGGATTCTCGTCTTTTAATTACGGAAGTCGGGAAGTATGTACTTCTACTAACATTTCTTAATGAATAGCTTGTTGAAAGATTTTGGCTTCCTCCTCCCAGTTGTAAATATTATTTCTTAATTGTTGCTTTAGGTACTAAGGTATCTTCTTTCAAATGCAAGATGGTGGTTGGAGGAATATAAGTTTGATGGGTGCTGATTTGATGGTGTGACTTCAATGATGTACATCCATCATGTGGTGTATACTTTTGTTCTTCAAATACTAATCTAGAACAGATGCCTAATTGGTATTTATAATCTTGCGAAGCAATTTAAGCAACAAAATGTCGACAAGCACCAACACGAGCAAAGAGATCTCTTCTCAAGAAACTACACTCTCGAATGGAATTGCGACAAGTGTTCCACAAGATCTTGGACTTATTCCTAATGACCCGACGAAAGAGTTCGGTCAAAGGAACACGCAAATCTGTTCATGATAGAATTAGGGTCTCTGTTTCATATGAAGACCTTCTAGGAGAGGATTCAAAAGAGCGATTAATTTGAGCATTTTCAAAATATTGAAAACTTTGCTTGGCATCAATTTTCGTAATTGGATCTATGTTTTTTGTTGATTAAGGATTTTAGTGAGATATGCACTTTTCAATGACAATGAATGTTCTTTTTAATGAAAACACGAAAAATTTGATGTTGCTTCTCTACATTTTCTTAGTTTTAAAGTTCAAGCAAAAGCGGTGTTGTTATGCAATCATCACAATTATCAAAACCAATTGATCAACTAATTATCTAACTCACAAAGCAATAATTCTAAGCTTTCAAATCTTGGTCATATATTTAACAAACTTGAATAATTGTAATTAAACCAAAAGACATGCAAATAATACAATTGTAATAACTAATTACAAATATTTAATTATTATATTTAAATATTTAAATATAGTTTATATATTTTAATTAAATTTAATAAATAATTAATATTAATTACTTATAAATATTTAAAATTAATATTATTTATTAAAATATTAACAATAAATTATAATAAATTATTTTTATATTTTTGCTAAAATATCATAATATTAATTAATTTGAACATTATTTAAATACATATTTGTTACTTTATAATATCATGTCTAAAATAGACATTTTACTTCTCAAAATCTTTTTCACAAAGAATGTCAAACACTTAAATTTTTCAAAAGAACTTCTCAAAAATACTTCTTAGAAACACTTCTGAAAAGACTTACCAAAAGATTCGCTAAACCTAAACTTTAAATATTTATCATCAGAGGAGTAAAATTTTGGATTCTAAGTTTAATAAAATATTAAAAATAAATAAATATTTTAAAAAAATACATAATAATTTTATAAGTTTAATGATAAAATAAATATATATATATCAAATACATAAATCTTTTCATGTTTATATTAATTTAATTATATGTTATAATTAAAAAAATAAAAGGAAAAAGGCATAAATGTAGCGGCCGAGATCTCTCCAGATCAGTAAATGGAAGGTGACCAATCCATTCGCTCTTCTAAATCCGTAGTGTAACCCATCGGCATCACAGCCCACAGACAAATATATATATAAAAACACCTGTTTGAATTTAATGGTTTTGAAGCAACAACTTTCCTTCTAAATTGGGTTCTATAGAATATCAATTTATAAACGAAACCAAAGAGGTGAAGTTGGCGGAGAAATAGTGGTGGATGGCAAGAACCAACAAATATACCTCCATTAACTTCAACCATGTCCTCGAGAAAAATCTGACTCCTCCTTCTTCCTCATCTGGTTCCAATAAGAATCCCCAATCCAATCACCAAACCCATTCCTCTTTTGCTTCTTATTCATCCGTAGGCAATGTCAAAACCCATGGCCGTATGCTCGTCCTGACCCGTCCTTCCCATAAGCCTATTTCCACTCCTCCTGTCGTTTCCCCAACACTGCCCAAACACCCCAACCTCAACCTCAACCTCGTTCTGTTTTAGTCCCAGATCAACCACCTTCGTCTGATCAGATATCTTTACGACCCGGTTCTGGGACATCAATTCCCGGTCTAGAGAAGAAGGAGAAAGAAGGTGTGCCCGTTTGTGGACCGCTGAAGCCAGATCGATTCGTTCCGCCTCATCTTAGGCCAGGTTTTGTTGGGAGAGAGGAGAAACCCGAACCCAAGGTTTTGCGTGGAAGAGAACAGGGGTTGAAGCATTTTGGGTCGTCGGGTCATTATGGTGAAGATAGGCGGCCCAAATCTGGCGGTTACGAGAAGATCAGAAAAGGCGCTGAATCAGATTTGGGTTTGATTCCCCATCCCAGATCCAGTGGAAATCGCCCTAGTTCTAGTGGATGGTATGTTTCCTTTCTCCCTCTAATCCCTTTCCTTGTTGGTTATGATATTGAAATCCAATGTCAGGTTAATTTTAGGGGGGGAAAAACAATTTGTTAGCTTTCTAAACTACAAAAAAAGAAAACCCAAATGCCTGATTTCACTACAGATACTCGTTTGCAGGGATAGCTACTTGTTAAGGTTTATTTATATGTGTATGCATGTACGTATATGTCCTTTTGAACATAATTTTATTGTAAAATGATAGCTAGTCTTTTACATTTATTGTTTTTCTTTTACGCCCGAGAAGTACTTGTTCTGATTTTAATCTTTGTACTTGTGAACATATCGCTTGGTCTCTGGTCCCCACTCTAGATTGAGTCAATACTGAAGTAAGCAACCAGGGCTGTGTAATTTCACTTTATAATGCTTTAATATAGGGCTGTGTTTGTGTAATCCATTTTGTTATGACTGAGATGGATTGGATTATTGATACTGGTCAAAATGGATTTATTAGGATTGCATTTAGGGGCTGATTGTAGCATTTTCACCTCACCCCAACATAAATAAAATATCAAAAAGGGTGTTAAAGAGAGAAAAAAAAAAAAAAGCCTTGTTAGTCTTCGGGTCTTTGAGTTTCACGTTTTGGTCCTTTTCTAAGACTTGTTGTTGGGAACTTTTTCGGAAGGAAAATTTGTTGTCACCGTCCATTGTTTTCTATTCTTTTTTCTTAATTATTGCTCAGATTTGAACGTAGATGTACGTCTAAGGATCTACAGGGTTCATCCCTCTTTGAAACAATTGAGCCAAACATGCTAAAGCATTTTGATCCTAGATGTTTTTGAAATTTCTGGGTGTTAGAATGCGTAAGTGTTTGATGGGGTTGCTGAAATGTTGTTTCACTTCTTACCAAGAAAAAGGGTAAAGATAATAGGTTCTGTCAGTCAATTACTTATTATATTTTTATCATTTTACTTGAATATAGTTGTGAATATACATTTTATTTATACATATGCCACTTATATGGAAACTGCATACCGAGATTTTGAATTGGTGTGAAAATATTTAGTAATTCATATTGGCGCTATAAATGCTATTATATGATAATGTTATTATTGGATGTCAACATCTCACTTGAACCAAAGCATATGAGGCCGAATAACTAAAAATGAATTGGGATCCTGTTTTTAGTTTAATTTGACAAATAATCATCTTTGCTGAGTAAATTGGTTGTGGGGCTTGAGGTTTTATGGTAGCCAAATGAGAGGATTAATGGTGCTTGAAACTTTGAATGAATTGAAGGGAGGGTTATTTCATATTTACCCCCATCCTTTGAACAAGTTTGGGGATTTGCCATCCTACTCAAGCTGTGTAAAATTCACATTATTACTCTTCTTTTTGTTTTTCTAAATTTTGCCTTCAATTTGAGTTGCACCTCTTGTCTGTTGGTACATGTGGCTGTTTATTGGAGTGAGATTTAACTTGGTTTATGTCTTCAAATTGCCAACTAAATGAGTGCCCTTTTTTGCAGAATTGGTGTGAAGAAGTTGTAACTTTGTTGAAGGCATAGATGGATGCTGTATTGTGAATGGCTGCCGTCTGTGCCCCTTAGTAAATTGCATAATTTTTCAGAAGTTGGATAGAATCTAATTTTGTGGAAGGTAAAATTACAGTTAGGGTGGGCAGCTTTTGAGGAACATCATGAGTTGCCCTGTTCTAAAATAATAATAAAAAAGGTTTTGAGGACCAAACTCCCTTGAGAGCTCAGAAATTAGGTGACTGTTTAAGAATTTTAGAGTAAAAAGGTTGATATGGAGTGTAGAATGTATTTATGTTGTTTTAACTGTTCAACCACTTCAAGTGTTGTTTTGGAGGAGGAGGGGTTTAACTGTTGCCTCTCTCCATGTTCTATGTCTTGGCTGTACTTTGAACATCCTTTGAATTCCATAAAATTCTATTCAATGCTGCTTGAAATGACTGACATGATGGCCACGTGTTGTGGTAATATGGTTTTATAATTTACTACTTATTATTCAAAGATGGAGCAGTGAAGGATTCATTTATTAGCATGTGTACAGTAATTACTTAGAATACAAGCATCACATTCTGTTGCTTCATAAATTACTTTACTTCCAATATATGTATTAGGTCGTGTCCCTTGGAAATCAAAAAAAGCAGAGAGATGGCTCACTTTGGGCTCAATATATATAGAATTTGCTCTCCGTACAAAATAATTAATAACTGGAAGTATGCATTTCAACAATATATTGCTATTATTATTGAAAATGTTGACTGTACATGCATATTAAAATAATGAATGTAGTATCATCCATTATTGTTTCTAAAACAAGTCAAGACGCTAAAAAGTTTTATTTTTTTATTATTTAACTTTGGCTTGAGTCAATTTAAGTTGCCATTAACCTAGATTTGAATCAAAATTAGGATTTTTTTCTTTTATGGATAAATAATGGAATAAGAATTAACATGTCTAAATGTTACCCGTACTCGTATGTCTGACAATGGCACTGAAAGTAAAGGGTAGCATAATAGGAAAAGGAGCATCCATTCCAGACAGGCCAATGCAACTCCTTTTCTTTATCATTCACTCACATGGGCTTTGTATACGTTAAAACCAAGCAGCATTCGAAAGCAAATGAGCACCCATTGATTTGTACATATAAACTAACTAGAAGGGCGAGTGTGAGAGAAAACAATCCACTACTTTGGATTAATAATAAACTGCATCAGTATTAGGGAAAAATTAACATGTTTCCCTATATAAAATTTTCTTCATCTACAATTTACCATTTACCTCCCTCCCGAGTAACATAATAAACGTTTCCACTTACTCTAACTGTACATAAACACCATTTAAGCAGTAAAAAAGCCACCAAGCAGCAACTGAAGAAGGAATAAAGGGAAAGAGTTCTTTTAAGAAAATGACTTTGCAATCTTTGGTCTCTATCTATAGACCAACTACAGCAAAGCTTGATGCAGAATAACACTGGATGCCAAATGCACAACTAGTCAATTTTCTTCTTTCAGAAACATTATAACCATAATTCAGCCCGTCAGTCTTACCGCTCATCTAATCTTGAGCAGAATTAACATTTGCCACTGCAGCAGCAGCCGTGACCGCTTTCTTGTTTGCCTTTGTCTTGCCCTTACCAGGAGGTTTGTCATCTCCAGGGACTTCAGCAGTGAGCCTTCCCATTTTCTTCTGTAGATCAGCAAGCGAATCCTTTGGAACTTTTGCTTTGGGACTCTTCTTTTGATTCGCAAGCTTCAGCTCCAGTCTATATAAAGCAAAAGCATCACAACCATTTATCTCATATTCGAACAAGTGCCATTCATATTTGCCAGAAGGTTGCGGGTCCATGTAGTATGACCTCTTTTGGCCCGCAAATTCCTTCATCACCTGCTTCCTCGATTCATGCCAACCACGTCCAGAGTAATCTGGTAATGACCTTTGCTTTCTGTTTCCACTCTCAAATGCCCTCCTAGGCTTATCAAAGAAGAGCCACTCCCTGATTATTTCACCCTCGAGTAAAGAAAGATCAAATAGCTCTGCAATAGAAGAGATAGGCTTTCTTATAGGACATATAATGGCAAGAAAAAGGACAAAAGAAAGCAAGGTTTTTATTTTCAAAGCAAATACGCAAAAGCCAGAATTACCAAAAGCAAAGTTGCACAGAGAAAACTAGACACTATTTCAGATATGTAGCCACAAACCACATCATACCACATCATCTACTACACTTCCAAGATAACAATGAATATTCTTTTTTAAGAAAAGAAAAAAGAGAGACAAAACCATGTTAGCTTACCAGTAGCATTCCAAGGAGATTTCATGGTAGCAGCACCTTCACATTGAGGGATGCCAACATTCTTACCCTGTGCCTTTGCTCGAACTGCATCAAGTAGTAAATTATCCTTTAAACTTATTCCACCAGGGCGTAGAATGGGAGTTGTGCCAGGGGGGTCTTCATTCAGAGCTAGGGTAGCATGAAAACTGCTACAGTAGTCCTGAAACCAGTCAGATCCCTGAGCAGGTCTTGTACAATCCCACAGAGCACACTTCGGACCCATGAAAGCAGATGGTGGAGGAGAGATATTTGGCAGCATGTTGGAGTTAGCATCCTTCACATAATCTTCAGTGCCATTGGCATCGAGGAGATGCCCATGGTCAAAATCTTGTTGTAAATCAAATGGATGATAATCCAATTGATAATTTATGTCAGCATTAGCTGAGGTAGAAACTTTGCATAAATCAAACCCTTGAAATGATTGCTCTTGTGGCTCATGAGTCACAAAATAGTCCTGAGAAAGAAAATGTGTTAGTCTTCATCACCACTTCCAGGCAAACATTGCGCAAAGGATGAGCAATGAACCATTGGAAACTCACAAAACAATGCAAAAATAGGGAAAGGGGGGAGAAAGTGACGCAGAAGTTCAAATTACGAAAACACCATGAGTCATTTATATGTTTTATGCTCAGATCAATGTGTCACTCAAACAAATCTATGTTTCATACTTTGGCTTTAAACAAGTATGAAACAGAAGCATAATGAAAATTTTACTTAATTGGCTTTAAACAAGTATGAAACAGAAGTATAATGAAAATTGTACTTAAGTTCAGCTAAATATCCAAAAACCAACACGATCATCACCTAATTTACTTTTAATATAAAATGGTTAGTATTAGGAGATAGAAAATCAACATGCAAGAGCTACCTAAAAGAATATATATTCAATAATAATGGGTTTATCAAATGAAATTATAATTTTGGCACATAGACTCTCCAGTGTCCGCCAGAGTAGGATATCTACACTCACTTTTACTTTCTAAAGAAATAAATATATATTTATATCGAACCAACAATAAGGAAAAATATTATAGAGTAAACCCAAACATAAAATACTAAACATAAATTTTAATTTACATTTAATTTCCTTTCTTTTCAGAGTAGTAGTGTTTTAGTAAGAAATGAATGGAGAAAAGAAAACCTAAAGCAAACGAGTTAGTCTTTCTCCATATTAGCATCACATTTGGGGATAAAGGTCTCACCTCGGGAATTACAGGTAAACTACTGGGATTTAGGCTTTGATCATCAATCTCAGGCTTCAGCACAGCTGGCTCCTTTAATGGACTAGTGGCATCATCTTCCTCCTCGTACAGTTGCAACAATCGGTTTATATCATCAGAGAATGATCCAAGACTACCCTACATCAAGTTCATCAAAGTCACTTCACGTTTAGGCACAGAAACACTATCCAATAAGTTCAAAAATAGAGCTTACCCCCATTTTATTTACAGGTAGATTGATGCAAAGAGTTTAAGTGGAGTTGATAAAATAGAAAGATACAAACCAATAAAGAAGAGGCCGGGGATGGTGTGCAGAGCTCAGCTTTCCACTCACGAAGATTCTGATAAACTTGCTCCTCTAACACTGCAACATCACCGGCTCGGCCTTCCTTCCTAGCTGCTTGAAGATCAGTGAACTGTTCTTGGAGAAAATTTAGCCGGTTCTTGGCATTGTCCACCATCTGCTGGTGAGATGCAGATGTACATTTGTTCTTTGATGAATTATTCTGCATTGCCTCCTAACACCAAAACCCTATTAAACTACAATGGAAGAATTTAGAAGACCTAACATATCTAAGAATTTCAACCCTTAAATCACTAAACACAAAAACACATACATACACACAATATACACTCAAATAAACAAAACAATGAGAAAACTGAAGATAAATCTTATAATGCTATAAATAAGAACCCTTTTCCGTAGTGATCCCAAATCCACCTAGTTTTCACAGTTTCAATCCTACCCAAAACCCTAAAACATAACAAGTACTTTTCCAAATCGAATACTGAAACCCCTAAAACTTTTTTAAAAAAGAAGAAGCAGCAAATCAAGTCAAAGGGACGACTTAAAGAAGAGAAAAAAATGGGTTACGCATTTTATCTTACAAATGTTATGCCAAAATTAAAACCATAAATAAATAAGTAAAAAAAACAGAACAGAAGTAGAAAACATAAAGAAAAAAAAAAGGAAAGGGAAAAAAATACCTAAAAAGAAAAGAGAAGAGATGGAAGAAAGGAGGAAAATATTACATGCAATGGGAAAAGGAGGAAGAAGAGAGGAGTGAGGGTCCAGCGCAGTCTCCAGATAAGCAGAGGGGAAACCGCGACAAATAGGAAAAAGACCGCCCCCTAACTATTTATATTTACCCGCATGCATCACAAGTTTACAACACTAACTCTTTCTTTTAATATATACTGCTTTCTGTTTTTTTTTTTTTGCCAGCCAACACTTTTTCCCTCGTCTTAATTGTCCAGTCAATAAGTAACACAATAAATTACTAAATTATGAATAAATTTTTATTTTAGTTATTAAATTATTTAAAAATTTTATTTAAGTTATTGAACTATTTAAAAGTTTTATTTAAGTTATTAGGTTGTTAACTTTTTTTAAATTTCTATCAGGGAGCTCCAAGCAATGATTCGACAATCATTATGATGGATTAGTAACCATAGATAAGTAGAAGAGCATACCTTAAACCCAAATCAATCTGATAGTTATTGTCAGAGATTGAAGAAAAAAGTTGTTTGAATTGTTGTTTATAGATTCGTGACGTCTAAATTTATTTTATGAAAAATAACTAAATTGTAGAATAGATGGAAAAGAGAGTTTTTGGTTGGTGTAGAGCAGTAAGAATATAAAAAGTCATATAGTATCGATTTTAATAACTCAGTGACTTAAATGAAAATTTGTGAACAATTTAGTAATCAAATTATAATTTTTTAATTAAGTGACAAAAAATTATGCATAATTTAATGACTAATAATATAGGTTATCCTGAACAAAATTTTGAATGAGATTTTTTAGAAGTGTTTGTTGTAGTTTGAATTCAAGATTCGATGGTAACTAAAATCTAAAAAATATGATTTGATATTATATAGTAAAAATAGGAAATTGTTAATAAAAGTAATTATTATTAATAATAAATAAATTACTAAAAATAATTTATTAATATATAAATACTAGTAATAAATAGTAATTTATTGATTTATTAATAAAAATATTTAGAGTTTGTTTAGTAACCACAAAATAATTGAATAAAAATAAAATTATTAGGATAGTAATTACACTTTCTTACAATTACAAAGAATTGTAATTTCCTAGATGCTTACAATGTGTAATTACATTATTATTTTTATATCATATTTAGTAGTACAAATTGTAATTACATATTTAATTTATATTTTAAAAATTAGTTACTACAAAAAATTATTAGTGTGACAAAAATAATTTTTAAGTTAGTAACAAAATTAAAATCAAATCATCATATGCATTATTTTAATCTAAAACAGAGTTGATAATACGGTTGCTAATAAAAATAATAAGAAGAATAAACATCATATGAAATTTTAGCTAATTGTTCTATTGCATTTTGTTAGGTTATTTCCTCCTCAATATTTAACATATTCTCCTTATTATCATTTGTTGATCCTTAATGAGTTTATCACCATCTAAATTGGAATCTATATTATTAAGATTATCAAGTTCTCATTCTTCCATGTACTCTTGAAAGTATGAATTATCTCAATTTCACCTATGATTGAAGTTATAAAATATACAATATGCTAATATGATTCAACATTATTTTAATGGGAAGTATTTTTTTCTTAAAAGAGAGTCTAATATGCTTATTATCCAATCCTTTCACGTAAATTTTTAAAAAGGTTTGTTATCGTTATTTTACTACGTTAAATTGGATAAGAAAATAAATAGGCATTAATTAAATATTATTTTAGAAAATATTGATCATAGATAAATAGAGGTGTACATGGGCGGGCGACCCGCTCGAAATTTGAGAGAGTTTGAGCAAAAATATAAGCCTCAAAAATGGGCTTGAACAAAAAAATAAGGCCCATTTAAAAAATGGGCCGAGCTCGAGTAAAATATTTTTGGCCCGGCCTTGACCCAGCCCTGCCCGAATTCATTAAAGGAAAAAAACTATTTTTTAATATTATTTTCTTATTATTTTCTCTTTATTTTGTTACCATTTTATTATTATGTTTCTGTTATTTTGTTGTTATTGTTTAGATATTATATAAAACTTATTTTATTATTAATTTTGTTATTATTTTAAAAATATTTGTTAATTTTTTATTATTTTAGAGATATTTACTTGTTAAGTTACATCTATTTTAGTGTTATTTAAGTCTACATATTTTTTAAAATTTATAATTAGGCCCAATAAACGAGCCTAAATTTTTAATTAGGCCCAACCCAAACCTAGCCCGGCCCATGTACACATCTATAAGGAGGCTCAAAAGATTAAAAAAGAAGTGGTGACAATCACAATATTCGAAAGAAAAACACTGGCAGTATTTCCATTAAAACTTTAAAATTATATATGGTAGATGTTGTTAGGAAAGAAAAACTTCAGCACCGCGATTTATTTATTTAATGTGACATTCCTTTGTCTCTCCACTTTGCTGGTCATACAAGAATCACAGAATGTTACATGAAATTGATCTGCAATGCTTTAAAACATTTTGTAAAATACCAAAGCCTCCTAACATCAAGCTTTCATGTTTCAAAGGCAGCTATAAGCATCTAAACTGGAGCTTTCCAATTCCCAGATGTCCAAACAAACTAAAATTCAGCAGAAGCTGAGAATTATCCCCAATTGTATTATATCAGCATAAATGTTTTTCTTTTCCCTCTCTCAAATGTCTTGTTGGAGTTTGAACAACTTCTTTGGAATATCAAATGTGACTGAGGTCAAGTTAGGTCTTACATTGAAATTTAGAGTCTAAGCTTGGTTCCTGAAATAATCAAGATGGTTTGGCTTTTACACCTTCAGCACCATGTGCATGCCTGGAGTTGAATAAACCGGCAAGTCCCCGTCCTCTTGCTAGTTGCTCCAGCTCTTCAATTTTTTGTTTAATCAGCTCAACTTCTCGTGCTACATCTTCATCTTTTTGTTTCATTGCCTAGACACCAGACAATGGACAAATGATGACTTTTAATAAACCAGGAGTACAAATGCATCTGCCTTGCTATGGTGGAACGTAACATGCAAAGAATAAAAATTAATCACTTCAAAATGCATCATCACAAGAGTGAACCCATCAATTTTAGTACTACAAGCTAATTACCTTCAAAGTCAACAAGACAGTGGAGGATGATTTAGTCATTACCAATTAATATAAGTTACCTTTTTTCTTTTTTTATCATTACAATATTGGAAGAGGGGGAAGGAGGATGATGGGGTTTAAACCCATGTCATCTAGATGCCAGACAGAAGTTCTAACCACTTCTCCAAGCAAGTCATGGTAATTTAATTTACTTAATTTAACAATAAAACGGATCACTGTATGAAACAAAAGGATCCATTAAAGTAGTAGCATCAATCAGAGATAAACAAATACCTCCAATTCTTGTTTGCGCTGCTCCTCTTTTCTTGCTTCTGATCTGGAGCTTCTTTGTACCTCAAAAATAACAGCAGCTCCTGCAACCTAAAGTGAGACAGAGAATAAGGATCATTCAGTCTCAATTGCAGTATGATAAGTCTTGGTGCAATAAGCTATGTAAAAATTAAAGTGAGAAAAGTATGTATCAGTAAAAGATGCTTCACCCTTAAGCTAAGTATGAGAGTAAAATTCATCAACAAAAATTCAAGATGGTAATATCTATATTCCAGTGTTTCAGTTCATACTAAAAGCACTATTAGCATCTTTCGGAGATTACTTAACTTTAAATGCAATTTCATTAGAAGTTTGCTTGTAAGAACAACCTAACATTCATATGCCCTTTTGATATGCTCAATCAAGTTATGGTCCCATCTCAGACCATGTGCTCTCATTAAGAGTAAAGAGAGTAATATTTCCTAAAAGAGCTGGATGATAATAAAGGAAAAGTCACTGGTAAGTGTTTATGGTTCCTAGGTCAATTTGAAGAAAATACATGCTTTAGTTATCACACTGCACCATGAAACACTTGGAAATAGATTTCCATCTTCAGTTTTCATAAAGCCGTAGTAGCAAGTAAACTAATGAAGCTGAAAATTCGGACCACACAAAATTAGGGTTCATGTAACAAACCAACCACCCTTTTCAAATTGTTCATTTATTTGCTACATCAGAACATTAAGCAAACAGAACCTAAACAATAACAAAAAGCAACAGCCGTTTATGAACACAAAAGTGAAGGGGGTCTGTCTTTTAACAATCACTTCTGTAGTGAAGGAAATGAACCCTAGCTATACAGAGGAGGAATTGTAATTACAGAACCTAGTAAGCTTGAATAAGATGCTAAGAGTAAAGTGAAACAGAGAAAGTACCGTGAATACAAAAAGCTCCCCCAGAAGATCAGCAGCAGCCTGGACGGCTTTCTCCTCATTCAAGGGGCGTATCGCAACATCAGTTGCATGACCGTAAATTCGTCTTTGCATCGTGGTTGTAAATCGATGATTTGCCTGATTCAGTATAAAAAACAAAACATCCTTGAAATGAAAAAAAAAAAAACTTTATATTTAGCAAATCTAGGTAAGAAAAGACATTTTCCTAAATTTCATTGGGAGTGGTGGAACAACATAAAATTGAACTAAACAACAAGTATGGGTATCATTGATCAGAACTTTTCCATCATTGGATAATACATCTTACTTTAAGTCTGAATCATTGAAGACAAAATAGAACAGTCAAGGCAGTTTAACAGCATAAGAAAAAAGCTCATGCCCCTCCAGCATGCAAAATTGATCCTTCCCACTCAGGGAAGAAAACCCAGAAGAAGCATATCTTTGAACTATAGACAAGAAACTCTGCATGTAGAATGCAAATCAGTATCACATCAAAGTCATAGACTGAACATTAATGGCCAAAATGTACTAATTATCAGCCTGTTAAATAACCAACAGCAGCTGGAGCCTGGAGCAAGCATGCAATTAAATAGAATCTAATCAGGTTTTAAAAGTTCAATTACACACAGCAACGAAAGCACTGACAAGTTAAAATGTACTCAATTGGAAGTGTTGAAATTTATGGAAACCTTTCGGTGAGGATAAGAGGACTGCTATGAATTATACAACATAGAAACTTAACACACTATTAATATCACATTAAATATAACTGAAGGGTGGAGGGAACGTTAACCAGAGATCATAGAATTACCCAGTAAGAAAAAATGCCGAAAAGAAACAACATCGAAAATAAGCAAACAAGAAACTAGTTAAAACAATAATAAAGTAAGAACCCGGATATGATTGAAGGAAAGTGAAAAGAAAAGAAGGGGGGAAACCTGGGCAATATTGATGATCAATTGGCGGAATCTGGGATGTAAACCAGCTTCTTTCTTGAGACGATTAGCAATGGGTTTGCAAGCGGTTTTCAGCGCAAGAGTTCCTAGCTTTACTACGGGTAGTATCATCTCATCTACCCGCTCACTCTAATTTTTAGTTTTCTCAATTCTGTTGCTGGTATTGGTCTCTTTTCTTTTCAGTTTTTGGGTTTTTGAAAGATAGATTTAAGCTTTGATTCAGTCATCAGAGAACAGACATAAAGTATTCGATGCTTTGATCCAAAGAGTGTTGGAATACATTTCCAGAAGAATCAAGATTTAAAGAGTGAGAACGTAGAGGGTAGTCACTGTAGTGTGGGCGTATGGGCTTTTTGTGGACGGTCGATCCTTTCCGTCTTCTTTGAACACACGATACTTGGTTGGTCATGGCTCAGCTCGATCTCAGTTCGATACAAAATTATAGGAACGCTTTTAAAGTTTAAACTTAACTTTAAAAATAGTCTTAAAATTTTATCTAAGTTTAATTCAGATAAAAATATTAGATTTGTGTCGGATTTGGTATGCTCATATAAATCTTTTAGATTATTTTTTATATAAAATAAATTTAAAAATATAATTCATTAAATACAATGAAAATATGAATGTGTCTTATCAAATTAAAAATTCATTAAAAATATTTTATACTTAAATAATATTAAAATAATTATAACTTAGCAAACAAATGTTTCTAAAATAATTATAAAATTAACAAATTTTTTTTACAATATACAAATAATAACAAGATAGTAATGATATAATAGTGAAATCACTGTAAAATAACAGTGAAATAATAACAAAACAGTTAATTTGGGCCAGGCTCAGGTTAAAAAAATCTTACTCAAAGCGTAACCCGTTTAGGAAAATGCTTTATTTTTTATTCAAACTCATTTTTCAAGCCTACATTTTAACTCAAATCCTCTCACTTTTCGAATGAACTTTCAAGCTTAGGTATGTGACTAGACTCATGCTAAGTCTAAATTGGGACAGTGTAAGAGATTTATTTTTGGTATAAATTCAAATATAGTCTCTAATATTTACTCATTTTGATCTTAATTCTTTTTATCACTTCAGCCCTCATTTTAAAAATTAGCCAAATTATTTTTTTTAGATTAAAATTTTAATCATACCATTAAAATTATAATGGCATTGACATGATAACTCTGTAATAGTCTATGAGTACTTTATAAAAATTAAAAAAATATATATATTAAAGAATTTCACAATTTTAGAAAAGTTAAAAAATTTATGCTAAGAATGAAGTACTCGTAAATTATCATACAAGTTATCACATTAGTGCCGTTAATATTGTAATAGTTTAATTAGTTATTTCATAAAAAAAATTTAACTAAAATTTAATTAAGAGTCAAGTGATATAAAATAGTATCAAAATAAATAAATATTAATGACTAAATTTATTATAATACCATCAATAAGTCCAACTATTATTTATTATATCTTTGTTTAGGGAAGTAGAGCAGCAGAATTACTCTTGGCTTGTTTTTCAGCATTTCCTTTTCTTTCTCTGTTATCATTGGTTTGTTAATTTAGTACCAATGCATCAAATATAAATTCATATAACAATACATACTACAAGACACCAATCCATTTAATAGTAACCAATATATTTATTTATACAATAAACAGTTTACACACTGTTGCATTGGCTATAAAATCTGATGAAGGCTAGCTTATTAAAAGTGTGGCTGGCAATAATGAGTAGTAGACCTTTGGTTTAACTGGAATTGGTAGAACAACGCCCTATCATTGCTGAATTGAAGACCATGAGTTTGCATCAATCCAGTTAAATGCTATTGGGCTCAGAAACGCATCAGGAATGCCAAAGGAACTGATTAAAGCAAGTGCGTGTGGTCGAAGTTCACCACAGACTTTCGCTATTTCACTACTTACAGCAGCAGCATTCTCCATTGATAGATACCCATATCGGAGAAACGAAGCATCTTCCACACAAATTAAGCCATACAATGATCTCACCATACCTAGGACATCCTGCAGAAGAACAAAATGAAGAACCTGGCTAATGCACAAAGTACTAGATTAGACTGAATATCAAGCAGATGCTCATATTAGGTTCACCTTCAATGAACTAGCAGCTAAAGTTGCTTCTGCCTCAGCAAAAGCTTGAAATATAGATCGATCTGTGAAAGCTCTAACCAAGTCCTCTGCTATGTGATAACTCTGGTGTACAGAAGTGCTGTGAGAATTAGACTAAAAGGTGAAGAAAAAGATAAGCAATTTAAATAAACATAAAGTGCTTCTTTACCATATTGAAGGCATGCTCTTTACTTAGTCCCTTGGCTTGATAGTGTGAGATCTCAGCTGCGAAACGATTTAAAAGATCTCTCTCCCTTAAGCACAAGGCATCCATCTGATAAATGCCAATGGTCATAGATAGCCACAAATTTTAATATGGAACATTAAGAATGGCACAGCTGATTATTTTACCTGGAATTGACTGGAACGGAGAGCAGTGCTACTAAGCTGTGATGGAATGACAGGGCAGGGCTTATTCATGTGCTCTAACCCCAGACCCTTGAAAGCCTTTTTTCTCTTCTTAGCTGCCACATATTCAGCGAGTAGAGCCTTGCTTGTCTGAGTTAACATGTTCAATCCATAAGTTTCATTGTTTCGACCATGGTTTGCAATAATTTCAATATTTATAAACTTGATGTGTATGATTTAGATGAATAGAATATGAAGCGAAAAACAAATGTACCTGCTGCATCAAAATATTGTTGTCTCCCTCAAAAGTGGATTGAACATCAAATTCAGCTTTCCATTGACCGACATGATTCTCGGTCCTTAACCCTTGTCCTCCACAAGCTTCACGGCATTCCTGAAGCATTCAACAATTGAACCTCTGTAATGACACTTACTGTTAACATATCCAACTTAATTCATGATCATTTGTTGCTCACCTGAAGTATATGCAAGTTATTCCAAGTAAAAGTAGCTTTGAATGCACTTGAAAATATATGAATGGTTTTGTATGACTGCGGTGTCCTCTTCACGAAAAGCTTTTTCAAGTAATGTGATGCAAAACTCATAGCATAGCTGCAGCACAAAAGGGCAAAGAAATATATGCTGTTAGTAGCCAAATAAATAACCCTGTCTTGATTATGTAAACTTCTAAACTAAAGCTACACTCAAAGATTTAAGAAAATAACATGATCAACCTGTGATACTCCCTTAGGACATTAAATGCTTAGCAAAATGCCCATAAAACATACATTTTCTCTATTATATGTGTAGAAAAGAATAACTGGTCCACAAAGCAAGTAAAAGATATTGTAGCATGACTAACCATGAAGTGCAAAACAAAAACTGATCTCCAAAAGAGCTTCAGTAGAATACATATTGCACACGATAAACTGCAGATATACTTACGTCTTCGCAAGGAGAGGCAAGAGTCGTCGTTGATAACTTGGATAATCAAGCAATAAGACCTCGGGTTCATTTGGTTTAAGAGAAAAAGCCCGTCTTGTTAGCGCATACCTTATGGCAATTGTTAAGCCAGCCTAAAACACAGAGAAATGACATGATATGAATGACTCAATGACCTTATCATTGGGTATCAGTGGCCTGCCACTCCACACCCAGAAAGCCAAAATATGCAGTACTCATCTACCAATAAAAAAATTACTAAAGATACCTTTGATATATAAACGGTACTGGTTGCAATACTAACACGACCTATTGTCAGAGGGGCCAGGAATGCAGCAAATCTCTGAATCAAAGCAGCAACCATTTAAGAGCCACCAATACATTACTAAACAGGATCCTGTTGTGGTACAGTACACAACATTAGAAGCAGACACGAGTGTACCTGATCTGGGTCGTTAATTGAACTTAGGTATTTTCCATCAGCTGAAACATCAGCTACTGAATTTAACAAGTTCTCTCTGGGCACTCGAACATTGTCAAACCTGAAATTGCAAATGTAAACCTTTAAATTAGAATTTTCCAAGGAAACAAAATATTAGAGTTCATACCACAGAAAAAGAAGTGTAGGTTTAGAATTACCAGATTCGACCATTATCAACACCGTTTAGACCAATTTTACGACCACAGTCAGCGATCCGAACGTTTGGACATAGAAAACCATCAGCATCCCTGATTTGGGCTATAAACGCATGAACTCCTTGATTGCTTCCGTTGATATTTAGCTGTGAAAACACGATTGCATGTGTTGCATGCTATAGAGAAAAGCAACAGTAGAAGCATACGATGTCAGCATACAGGCAAACCGGGGAAATGACAATAAAAACAGTTGAATAAAAATTTCATATGTGAAACAGAAGCTAAAAAGACGGAACAGGAAGAAATTGTGTTTGGTTCTAAGAGAAGCATACATTGGCTGCCCCACCAATCCAAAACTTCTGAGCTGATTCACATGGAGTATTAATCACAAACTCCTGTGTATTTGAATCATATGTTGTTACTGTTTCAACTCCGCGAACCTAAAAGCAATATACCGGAATAAATCAGGGAAATGAAAGAGTAGAAGGTTCTATAAAGAATTCAGATTAAAGCTCGACTCAGACATACATTACTTCCATGCCCCAACTCAGACATGGCAAAGCAACCCTTGACGACGTGAGTTTCCGTGTCCCTCAGCCACTTGTCATGATGGTGTTTGGTACCGAAAACTTGGACGGCACCGCCCCTGGAAACATCAAATTGTACAGTTCGAAAGCTAATAAACCGAAAGAACAAGCTTTGAAATAAACAGGAAAGGGATAGCACACCACAAGAAGAAGTGGACTGCGAGCATAATTCCCATGGAATGATCGAAGATACCAAAAACCTCAAAGCTAGCGAACTTCCTCAACTCAATCTCTTCACCTTGCTCCGTTAACCATCCTTTGAACGCCCCTCTGTCGAACAAGTAGTCGATGCGCTTCAACGTTATCTCTCTTTGCTGCTCCATGGGCTGGTTATAGTCAGGCGATACGAACACCTTCCCTCCCCTCACTCTGGGGTTGAACAACTTGCTCTGGCTCATCATCCCAAAAAGCCGGTCCCTTACCTCCAAGTGGTGCCCGTCGATTAGCCGCCGCATCTCCTTGGTGTCAAATGCGTACTTTTCGGAAAGTTCCGGAGGAGTGTAGTCGAAACAGGCGTTTGAAGAAAGAGATGTTTGGACAGGCGAAGAAGGAGAGGATTGGAGGAGATGATCGGTTAGTATTTTGGTTCTTCCAAAAGCTCGATCCATTGGGCAAAGTTCTACAACAACAACAACAAGAAGATGATGATGAAAGGAAGGATTCGAGCGTTTTAAAATGGGGGGTTTAACCGTTAATTGTTCATTTACGCGCGAACACCGGAGGTAGACAAAAATACCATATTTTTCATCTCTACATGAACTGATTTCATATATATGAACATCAACAAATTGACATAAAAGGCTCTTTTTTTTATCTTTCGCACACAATTTATTCCTAAAAGACAAACAACATAGAATTGGAAATATCGAGGGATTTTCCTCAACTCAAAATTCTTTTACATTAATTTAATCTTTCCAAGTTACCATCATTGGGATTATAACAATAAAAATGATTTCAAAATTTCAATATTATCATTAACATAACCTTTATCGTTGTAAAATATTAATACAAACACAAAACTTTGATCTTGTCCCCACCTCGATTTCGATATTGAGTAATTTGATTCTTTTAAAAAATAGAATAATTTAATTTTATCAATTTTGAATGAGAGTAATAAAAACAATTAATCACGACAAATAATATTTTCTATTCATTATACATAATTTTAATTGATATAATAAATTAAGCTCTTAATATTTACATATTTTATCAATTTAACTTTAGCTTATATATATATATATATATATATAAATAGATAGAATGAGTAACTATATTATTATACCAATAAAATTATGTAAAATTGATGACAAATATTATTGTTGTAATTACTTATTCTTATTGCTCACTTTTTTTCCAAAATTAAGTTGCTCTTAGAGGAAATATCAAAATTAAAAGATTATGGGATTATGGGCATGCCCCCACCACATCCAAAAGCAGGTGTTGATAGGATAATTTGGGGAGATTCAACGACGAGTTTTTTTACTGTTAAAAACACCTATGGGAAAATTAAGGAAGGATCCTGAAAATTGAAGAAAGATGCATGGAGATCCCTTAGAAGTTCAAAGGTCCCCAAAGGATATGGTTTTTCATTTGCCTGGTACTCAAACAAAAATTGCTCACTAATGTAGAAAGAGTTCGTCGGGGTTTGGGGCATAGTTTGGCTTGTGGAGTTTGTGCACATATCTTAGAAGATCTGCTACATGTCTTAAGAGATTGTCCGACGGCGAGAGATATTTGGAATCTCTTGATTCCCACTGATCGGCTTAACATGTTTTACTCTAGTAACATACATGAGTGGATAATGGCCAAATTGTATAATCAGTATGATTTTTGCTTCGGGGAGGTTGATTGGGGATGTCTTTTCGGGATTATCATCTGACGTATTTGGAAGAATCATAACCTCTTTATCTTTCAGGATGCGTCAGGGAGTAGTTTTGATATTATCAGAGCTTCGTATAGTTGGACCAAACATGTTTCGAAGACTGATCTATAACACCCCTAACCCGTAACCATCGTCGATTTTGGGTTAAGAGGCATTAACGGACAGATCGGAAACTTTTACGGATATTTCATATTACAGTTCATCCAATACAACCAAAGCGTCCCTTACATAGGTCAACAAAGCATACTTTAGAATAGGTGGGCTAAACCGAACACATACAAAAATTCTCAAAAATTTAAAATTTTTTCTAAGTTACAAAGGTCACACGTCCAAAACAGGGCATACATACTGACTTGTCCACACGGCCGTGGACACGCCCGTGTGCCTCACCCGTGGTCCTGACTTGCACCACATGGCCAGTCACACGCCCGTGTGTCTAGCCCGTGGTCGATCCTGACTTGTTTTGAATTTCAACCACAAGGGACAAGGTCGAGCCACACGCCCGTGTGGGCAATTATAGGCCATTTTCAAGGCCAAATTGCCACCCACACAAGGATCATTCCTACAATCTCAAACAAGCATTATTCTATACACAATTGGCAACCAAAACCATGTCAATGAATAACATATCATCTCATTCAATCTCATTTCTATTTATGCCAACTTGTATACAAATTTGCATAACTGATTCACATGTATAACCATGCATGGTACATTCACATCTTACCAAACATATAATCATTTCTTTGATCATACATATGTGCTCATGTAGCATCAATTTACTTACCACAATTTTTACCATATTATAGACATATAATCATACCAAAACCAACATCATCTACCATATCACTCATGCATATTATCAACATTTATCTAGCCACATCACATGGCTATTTACAACCCAAACATATTCCAAAATGACTAGCCTATACATATTCAAATTTAACCCATTTATTCATCAACTCATTCAATTCAATCCAAAAACACATATTTAGGGCAATTTGCAAATTAGCCCTTACATTTTCACATTTGGACATTTTAGTCCCTATTTCACAAAATCACAAAATACACTAAATTTCATATTACCCATGCCTAGCCGAATTCTTATGTAGTTCATACAAGTCACCACATTTCATTTATTTTACATTTTAGTCCCTCAAATAATCATTTTCTCAATTACATCCAAAATACTCAAATTCATCAAAAACTCAAAGACAAACTATATTAATCAAACATATATCTTTCATAATTCACCATCAAACTTCATAAAACTCATGTGTTCATCAATGGCTCATTTCAAAATTATCATCAATTCTCAAAATTAAGACATGGGTTTCAAAGTACTCGAAGCAACGATTACAAAAACATAGAAATTATCAAAAACTGATCAAAAACCATACCTTAATTTAGCCAAACCATAGCCGAATGCCCTAGCTTTCTTATTATCTTTTTCTTTTCTTTGTTTCGGTCAAAATAGAAAGATGAACACAAGGTAATGGCTTTCTTCATTAATGTTTGTTTAATATGTCATATATTTTATTATTTCATTTATTAAATTAACCTTTTACTAAACATATAACCATATATACATTAAGGGCATACTTGTCCTTTGCCATCCACTAACTTCATTAATGGACTAGTTGCCTATTAAGGACTTCACATTATAAAGACATTAACAATTTAACACTTATGCATTTAACCATCAAACTTTTATTTTATGCGATTAAGCCCTTTTCTCAAATTAAGCATACAGACGGACAAATTAACTTACAGAACTTTAGCACATGCTTAATCACACACAGTAAACATAGAAAATAATATTAAAATATTATTCTAACTCGAATTTAAGGTCTCGAAACCACTGTTCCGACTAGGGTCAAAACTGAACTATTATAATTCTCCCCCTTAGGGATTTTCGTCCCCGAAAATCTTATTGTTAAACAGTTTTGATATTGCTATCTCATCGAATCTTCGGGTTCCTACGTAGCCTCTTCCACTCCGTGTCGATGCCATAGCACTTTCACTAACAAAATTTTCTTATTTCTCAACTCTTTCACTTCACGAGCTAAGATACGGATCGGTTCTTCGTCATAAGTCATATCGGATTGGATTTCAATTTCAGAAGGAATCACATGTGATGGATCAGATCGGTATCGTCTAAGCATCGATACGTGAAATACATTGTGAATCTTTTCTAGCTTAGGTGGCAACAACAATCTGTACGCTACTGGCCCAACACGTTCGATAATCTCATATGACCTGATGAACCTCGGACTTAACTTGCCTTTACGTCCGAATTGAAGTACTTTCTTCCACGGAGATTCTTTCAAGAAAACTTTGTCACCAATATCAAACTCAATATCTTTTCGTTTTGAGTCTGCATAGGACTTCTGATGATCAGACGTTGCTTTCAAACTGTTAGGGATCAATTTCATTTTCTGTTCAGTGTCTTTTATTAAATCGACCCCGTGTATCTTATTTTCTCTGAGCTCAGTCCAATATAGAGGTGTTCTACATTTACGTCCGTACAAAGCTTCATAAGGTGCCATTTTGATGCTCGACTAAAAACTATTATTATAGGCAAATTCAATCAATGGTAGATATTGTTTCCACGAACCATTAAATTCAAGGATGCAACATCTTAACATGTCCTCGAGAATCTGAATGATCCGCTCGGATTGACCATCTGTTTGCGGGTGAAAAGTTGTATTGAATGCAATTTCATGCCTAAAGCTTCTTGCAATTTCTTCTAGAACCGTGATGTAAACCTCGGATCTCTGTCTGACACAATAGATAATGGCACCCCATGCAATCTCACAATATCATAAATGTAAAGCTCGGCTAATCTATCAAGTGAGTAATCAAATCGTACCAGAATAAAATGGGCAAATTTCGTCAAATGATCAACTGCAACCCAAATTGCATCTTTCTTTCTCGGAGTCAAAGGCAACCCAGAAACAAAGTCCATCGTCACTCTATCCCATTTCCACTCGGGAATCAGAATTGGTTGTAACAAACCAGACGGAACCTGATGTTCAGCTTTAACTTGCTGACAGACTAAACATTTCGAAACAAAGTCAGAGATATCTCTTTTCATACTAGACCACCAATAGTGTTGCTTCAGATCATGGTACATCTTCGTACTTCTCGGATGAACAGATAGACGACTATTATGAGCTTCACTCAAAATCAATTGAATCAACTCTGGGTTTCTCAGAACACATATTCGATCTTGGAACCTCAAGCAATCATCAACATAAACTCGAAATTTAGAATCAGAGTTCAAATCACACTGAGCTTGTTTCGCTAACATTTCATTATCAATCTTCTGAGCATCACATATTTGTTGTAAAAATAACGGTTTTGCTTTCAATTCGGCTATCACTAAACCACCATCAGACAAGTCTAAATGAGCATTCATAGCACACAATACAAACAATGACTTTCGACTCAGTGCATCGACAACAACATTTGCCTTACCCGGGTGATAATCAATCACAAGCTCGTAGTCTTTCAACAGCTCTAACCATCTTCTCTGTCACAGATTCAAATCTTTCTGGGTCATCAAATATTTCAGACTTTTATGATCTGAAAACACGTGACATTTTTCACCGAAAAGGTAGTGACGCCTAATCTTTAATGCAAACACAATCGCAGCTAACTCAAGATCGTGAGTCGGATAGTTCTTTTCATGAGACTTTAGTTGTCTCAAAGCATAAGCTATAACTTTGCCTTCTTGTATTAGAACATAACCTAGACCACTCAATGAAGCATTACTATAAATCACGAACTCTTTGCCCGATTCTGGCTGTACTAACACTGGGCCTTCAGTCAAAAGGGCTTTCAGCTGATCAAAGCTTTTCTGACATTTATCGGACCATTCGAATCTCACATCTTTCTGAAGCAATTTAGTCAGTGGAGTAGCTATCATCGAGAATCCTTTTACAAACCGATGATAATAACCAGCTAGTCCAAGAAAACTGTGAACGTCAGACACATTCTTCGGAGGTTTCCAATCCAGAATAGCAGAAATCTTACTCGGATCAACTCGTAATCTAGAGGCCGATACAATATGTCCCAAAAACCGACTTCACGCAACCAGAATTCACATTTGCTGAATTAAGCATACAATTGGTTTTCTCTCAGAGTTTGCAACACAATTATCAGATGTTCAGCATGTGCAATTTCATTTTGAGAATAAATCAAAATGTCTTCAATGAAAACAACAACAAATCGATCTAGGTACGGTCTAAAAATTCTGTTCATCAGATCCATAAAATAGCAGGAGCATTCGTTAGTCCGAAAGGCATAACTAAAAACTCATAATGTCCGTACCTTATTCTGAAAGTAGTTTTCGGAATGTCTGAATCTTTTACTCTCAACTGGTAGTATCACGATCTCAGATCTATCTTTGAAAACACAGTAGCTCCTTTAGGCTGATCAAACAAATCATCGATTCTGGACAACGGATATTTGTTCTTTATAGTCACTTTGTTCAACGGCGATAATCAATGCACATTCTCATCATGCCATCTTTCTTTTCACAAATGAGCAGAACACCCCAATGTGAGAAACTTGGTCTTGCAAACCCTCTGTCAGTTAACTCTTGCAACTGTGACTTTAACTCTTTCAGTTCTGTTGGTGCCATTTTATACGGAGCTATCGAAATAGGAGTCGTACCAGACAACAAATCAATGCCAAATTCAACTTCACGTATCAGAGGCAATCTCGGTAGTTCTTTAGGGAATACATCAGGGAACTCACAAACAACTGGCACTGATTCAACTTTCTTTTCAGATACTTTTGAGTCAATCACATAAGCAAAATATGCTTCATACCCTTTTTACACATAACTTTGAGCTTTCAACACAGATATCACAACAGGTAATCCAACCAAATCTTTAGACTCAACCCGAACTATTTTATTATTCTGACATCTCAAGTCAATAGTATTTCTTTTACAATTCACAACCGCATCATGTAATGTCAACCAGTCCTGTAACACCTCTTACCCATATTTTTCGCTAGAACCGGGCCCGAGGCATTACCGGACTAAAATCACTTGATCGCCATTTAGGCTCAAGTGACTACTCTTCTTTAGTCACCACAACAACTTCATTCTCGACTTACGAGGCCTAACTCATACACACGAGGGCTCTCGAGACTATATCAAAAACTTATACGATTTTAAAATTTCTCCATCGAACCAGGGACTACATGCCCGTGTAAGGTGAGACACGCCCTGTGAAGGTCACACACGCCCATGCCCTCAACTCGTGCATGAAAATCCAAGCATTTTGCCATTGCCCCACGGCTAGGGCACATGCCCATGCTCACTACCCGTGGTGAGCACTAACTACTTCACACGGCCTAGAGTATAGGCACACGCCCATGTGGCTAGCCCGTAGCCTATACTACTTGAAACTGTCAAAGAGACACGGCTATGGCACACGCTTAGGGTTGGCCGTGTGTCACACATGGCCTAGACACATGCCCATGTGTCTATCCACATGGACAAGAACAAAGCTATGTGCTAAGCTCTTCTCACCTCTCAAGTTCATACAACATATACCCATTCAACTCATCCATAAACAACTCATATTAAAACATAATCTCACATGGTTAACTACATCTTTTCGTATAATAAAATAGCCACCAACCATGGCATTATACAAAATAGATTATTCATCTAAAGGCCAACATATCTTAGCCATTACAACAAAGTTCACTAACTTGTCTAGCTCCTATACATGCTGTAACACCTCTACCCAATACCCGTCGCCGGATTAGGGTTATGAGGCATTACTGAACTCGACTCAAATCATCACAATCATTTATCACAAATCATGCATTTATCAAATCCAAAAGAGACTTAATTCATGCTTATACAATTCAAACCATAGAATCATCGAATATATGTTATTAAAATGTTCGTTACAAGTTTGAGTATGCACTTTTCACTTTATACATATAAAGTAAATATAAATACATTTATTACTTATTCAGTTATCAACTTATCATTTCACATATTATACACATATACCTATTTAAACATAAACTCTCACAAAGACTTATGGTGTATCCATTCATCTATGAAAGATTCAGTCTAGGTTCGCATATAACATAACCAACTTCATAAAATTTCCTTTTTATGAAAATAATTTAATCAAATATGTATCGAGATACATATATATATATAAAAGCGATAATGACTAAATCAAGATTATCCATTATCGTATTTCACTTCATACCAACCCTACTTCTTTTATTTTCATTTATAACATTTAAAACATATATTTTCGGCATTTCTAACTGAACTCGACTATTCAAATGGTGTAGCCGAACATACAATGCATGCACCCATATATATATACCAACTTTCCCTATTTATAACAAGGATATCTCATAACTCATAGATTCATGGAACATAAATCTAAGGCTCGACCATTCAATATCATATCATGCAAAGCGAGACATTTGTTCATCTTTACACCCAAGTTTTATCATACAATACACTTCCAAATAAGTTCATTTCATAAGCGAACCACCATATTACTATTTACTACTCAAAACTTACTTATAACCCAATCGTTTCAAGTATATAAGTCATAAAATCTACATTCAGCATGAAACACATATGAATATGAGTATGTACATATATATATAACACATACTCATTCATTTCCCAAACTAAACATACACGCATCTCACATCAAAGATAGATTATATCATCGAGCATTAACATTAAGAACTAGCCACTTTTGCATGGCTTTTATACATTATCAAATTATCATTCAAAAACTTAGCTAACCTATACATGCCTTAAGAACCAAAAGTCTAAGCATTTTAGGTACCAACAAGAGTCGATAGTGTGAATGACTTCGTTGACGATCCCACCTGAGCTCGTAGCTTGATCAAAATTTATAAAACAGAACGATGAACACACGGAGTAAACTAATTTAGCTTAGTAAGTCTTAAGCAGTCATGATATACCAATTGTACATTCAAGCATAAAAAAAAAAAAACAATCAAGTAATAACGTTGAATAAATTAGCTTAACTCGAAGGACCTCCAAAACTGAATGCCTTTACCTCACTTAACATAACGTTTATCATTTCCTTACCATTAACATCCAACTTACCAACTCAGCATTTTAACCAAAATATAAAGCATCCTCTCTTTATGATCTATTCATAATATCAACATATGAAACTCAATAGGTTCACATAATTATTCGAACAAATAAAGGGCCATGTACATCTAAATCAGCTCTTTAATTACATAATCACAAGTTCGTTTAGCTTAACCATCATCACTATTTTACCTTTAAACCTCCATTTATAATCTTATCATATAGATTAAATACTCGTTTCCAACTACTCATATTTTCGATACACATATTTCCATAGGATCACATATATATATGTATATACAATAAGTATATACTTTACACTTAGTAATTTCACATAAAAGGAAATATATTCACACACATATATATGTATATCCATTTGACATTTCATACATTCGTATACATAGCATCAAAGTAATCCCAAGATGTCACGTAAACATAAGCATAAGGCTAAATATACGGATCAATTTGTATCATTCATATCAATATACTTATCGATTACCTTTAACCACATTATGCTTTCATATACCAATTTCCTCATGGCATAGTTTATACACAATTTGCATCTTTCATCAATTCATTTATTGTATATCCACATGGACAAGAACAAAGCTATGTGCTAAGCTCTTCTCACCTCTCAAGTTCATACAACATATACTCATTCAACTCATCCATAAACAACTCATATTAAAACATAATCTTACATGGTTAACTACATCTTTTCAGATATAATAAAATAGCCACCAACCATGGCATTATACAAAATAGATTATTCATCTAAAGGCCAACACATCTTAGCCATTACAACAAAGTTCACTAACTTGTCTAGCTCTATACATGCCATATACAAAACATTGAGTCTAATGTCTTTGGAGTGTCTTGATAGTTAAAAATTAACAAAATCAAAATCAAACTAACCTTGGGCAATCTTCATTCTTTCTCCCATTTGATCCACATATTTCAAATCAACCCTTTTTATCTATAAGACAAGGAAAATAAAGGAAGTAAGCTTAATATAAAAATATTTTGAGCTTAGTTCTAGTATAAGTTAAACAACAATTAGCATTATACTACCATATAAATTGACATCCACAATTATGCTTACTTTTTCTATCCCTTACCATATTTCCAACACATCATGAGTCACATACTCATAATCATCGATATGCACCCTTGCACTCAATATCACATCATTATTTCTCGATAAAACATCCACGCAGTTAATTTACTCAAAAATACATCCACACAGCTAAACCACACAGCTAAATTACTCAATAATACTTCTACACAGCTAACTTCTCGGTGGTTTCGCACTTAGCCCACCACAATCAATTAATAGGATATTACCGCACATAGCCTACCAAGAGGTAATCATAGTGGTTTCGCACATAGCCTACTAAATAATATACTTAATTATGGTATTGCACACAGCCCATCGTTGTTAAGTATTAAGGTGGTATCGCACTTAGCCCACCAATAAATATTATCACTACACATCCATCCACATATCTACTTACTCATTCATTCATTCATGATATCTACAACATTCATTCCACTTGAACCACATAGGTTCTCAATCATTCTCAATCATTCTCATTCATGCTACACACTAGCTAGCATTAAGATTGTGTAAGTATAAATGCATTGATTACGCATAAACTTACCTAGGCACTCAAAAGTATAGAGACGTGCAATTTAGTCCACTGACTTGCTCTTGCCTCGGTTTCGATCTGGGCTTCGTATTTCTTGATCTATAATGATAAATCAACTCATTCAATACACACATTGACTAAATTGACCATTATCTCATACTTTAACAAAATTACCATTTTGCCCCTAAACTTTCTCATATTTACACTTTTTCTCTAAGGCTCGTAAAGTGATTTTCATTCAACTTTCTAGCCTTTCATGCCTAGCCGAATCATTTACGCAACTAAAGCAATAATTAATTCTCACAAAATCACACATGTATGACCAAACTCGAGACTTTCACAAACAAGTCCCTACATGCATTTTTCATGGAAATCAATTAGCAAAAGATGTTTCTACTACATCAAGCTTTCATATTCTTCCATAAAACATCAAAATACATGCATGTCATACATGGGTACATTTTTGAACATCCATATTAGCTCAATATATAGCTAAAAATAGCTTACTCATGTTATCAAGACTTCAAAAATACAAAAAAATATAAAAAACGGAGCTAGAATACACTTACTAGCTAGCTTGAAAAGTTGAAGAGCCCTAATAATGGCTTCCTTCAAATTTCGACAGCTTGGAGAAGAAGATGAATGAATTTTGTCATCTTTTCCCCTTTTAATCATTTAATTGACAAATGACCAAAATGCCCTTTTTGTTAAACCTTCAAATTTTAACCCATTCATGCCCAATTTTGTCCAAAAATTAAAATTTTGGAAAATTGCTATTTAAGGACCTCTACTTGATAATCCAAAGCTATTTCATACAAATAGCTTCTAGAATCTCACATTTTGCAAGTTTTGTAATTTAATCCTTTTGGACAATTCAACCACAATTTAACAAAATTGCTTCATGAAACTTTCACACTAACATGCAAACATGAAATAAACCTAAAAAACTCATACATATACCTCAGATTTATGGTCTCACACCACTATTCTGACTAGGCCCTAAATCGGGATGTTACAAGTCCATACCCAGAATTATATCAAACTCATCAAACGGTAATAGCATCAGGTCAACGGGAAAACAGATATCTCGAAACATTAACGGACAGTTCTTGCATACTTTATCAACCAGGACACTTTTACCTAAAGGGTTCGATACTTTTATAACAAATTCAGTAGACTCTACAGGCAAAGTCTTACTGGATACTAAGTTCATGCATATATACGAATGAGTAGAACCAGAGTCTATCAATGCAATCACTGAAGTGTCATAAGGAGTAAATGTACCGTAATAACATCTGGAGATGAAGCTTTCTCACAAGCTCGGATGGCATACGCTCTAGCAGGCGCTCTAACTTTAGATCTCACAATAGTATCCCTCATAGACCTCTGACTACCACTGATGTTTCTTACATTTCGGGAAGGTCTACCTCTTGCTGGCACATTATCAGATCTCGAGTTCTAAACAATCTCTTGCTCAACAGACTCGAGAAGTCTCGAATAAAATGATCTAACGATCCACATTTGAAGCAAGCCCGATCATTCAATCTACAACTTCCCAAATGCCTTTATCCACAATACTTACATTCAGGTCGATCGGATTGAACATTTCTAGCACTTGCCATTGAAGTTACTGGAGCTTTGGTATTCGACTGTGATTTAGTTCGATCTCTATTCGATTGTCCCACATTAGCCTTTGAACGGCTATGCTCACCTTAGAATTTTTTCGAAGCAGACTGAAATGAATTGCTCAAAATCTCTTTCTCTCATCTTTGGCTTCAGACTCAGCTTTTCTTTTATCTTTCCCGAGTGCCTCAGCTTTGCACGCTCGGTCAACTAGCACAACGAACTCTTTTATCTCTAGAATCTCAACTAGCAAGCGGATATCTTCATTAAAGCCATCTTCAAATCTTTTACAGATTATTACTTTTGACGATACACATTTCCGAGCATACTGACCTAATCTCACAAACTCTCGTTCGTATTCGGTGACAAGCATGCGACCCTATTTTAATTCTAGAAATTTCTTTCATTTTTGATCAATAAATCTCTGACTAATGTATTTCTTCCAGAATTCAATCTAAAAGAAATCCCTTGTGACCCGTTTTTTAGAACAACAGAAATCAAAGTTTTCAACCACTAATAAGCTGTGTCTCGTAGCAGTGAAGCAACACATTTAATACATTCTTCGGGAGTCAATGACATTTCATTAAACACTCGTATTGTGTTTTCTAACCAAAACTCGGCTTTCTCAGCATTGCCATCACTAGTAACCCTGAACTCTTCAGCCTCATATTTACAGATTTTGTCAATCGGAGGCTTATTCAACAGATTTACACCCATTATCGAAGGCAATCTGAGGTTTGAGGGGGATTAGGCGGGCGGAGGTTGTGAAACAACCGGATTGTTCCTCAAAATTGAGTAAACCACTCACTCATCATCTGAAAGAATGCGTGTTTAGCTTCTCCATCTTTACCGCTCGTAGCCGGTCTCAATTCAGATGGCGCTGTCCCTTGAGTGAGAGCAGGCACATTGCTTTCTACGTCGTCAGCTACGGCTCTTTCGGGATCCATTACTATACGATAAACATATTTTATATGTCAGAATTCATCACACTATCACAGTTCAAATAAATATGGCATGTATAGCTAGACTCTCACACGCTATGTTTGTTCGAGAATCAGCTAAATCGTAGCTCTGGTACCAATCAAATGTAACACTACTAACCCGTAACCATCATCGATTTAGGGTTAAGAGGCATTACCGAATAAATCAAAAACTTTTACGGATATTTCATATTGCAGTTCATGCAATGCAACCAAAGCGTCCTTTATATAGGTCAACAAGACCTCAAGCATGCTTTAGAATAGGGTTGAGACTAAACTGAATACATACAAAAATTCTCAAAAATTTAAAAATTCTTCTAAGTTACAGAAGTCACAAGCCAGTGTGGGGAGGTTGTGTGCCTCCCACGGCCTCAGACACGTCCGTGTGTCTAAATCGTGCCAAAACAGGGCATACATACTGACTTGTCTACACGGCAGTGGACACACCCGTGTGCCTCACCCGTGGTCGATCCTGACTTGCACCACACGGCCAATCACATGCCTGTGTGTCCAGCTCGTGGTCGATCCTGACTTGTTTTGAATTTCAACCATGAGGGACAAGGTTGAACCACACGCCCGTGTGGACAATTATAGACCATTTTCAAGGCCAAATTGCCACCCACACAATGATCATTCCTACAATCTCAAACAAGCATTATTCCATACACAATTGGCAACCAAAACCATGTCAATGAATAACATATCATCTCATTCAATCTCATTTCTATTTATGCCAACTTGTATACCAATTTGCATAACCGATTCACATGTATAACTATGCATGGTACATTCACATCTTACCAAACATATAATCATTTTTTTGATCACACATATGTGCTCATGTAGCATCAATTTACTTACCACAATTTTTACCATATCATAGACATTTAATCATACCAAAACCAACACCATCTACCATATCACTCATGCATAATGTAACAGTCTAAATTTGGGTCTAGCCGGAATAGTGGTTTCGAGACCACAAATCAGACGAGAAAAAATTTATTTTTATTATATTTTATGGTCTAAAATTTTACGAAAAGATTTCGTAAAATTTCGCTTCAAAAAATTCGACATTTGAGCACTCAATTTAGTCAAAAGGACTAAATTGTAAAAAGTACAAAAATTGAGTTTTATATATTAGAGGTGTCAAATTGCTATGAGTTTTAAATTGGAGGCCCTTAAAAGGAATTAGACCATTGAATAACTTGATGGACAAAAATGGGCATGATTAGGACAAAATTGAAAAAAAAAGCCTTAAGGGTATTTTAGTCATTTAGTGTTTTAAATGAATAAAAAGACAAAATACAAGAAAAAAAATCTGCTCATCTTCTTCAAGTTGCTGCCGAAAATTTCTAGACTCCATGGCTAAGGGTTTCAAGCTTTTCAAGCTTCAAAGTAAGTGTTTTTGAGCCCCATTTTAATGTTCATCGTATTTTTGAAATCCTGGTAACTTAGTCTAACTATTTCTACCATTATTTTGAGCTAGAGTTTAATTTTAAAAATTGACCCAAGTTGAATAATTGTGAATTTTGATGAAATATGGTAGATTATGCATGTCTATGATTAGAGAAACGAGTTTTATTAGATGATTTTCGATGAAATCGTATAAAAGGGTTAAATTGTAAAAGTTATAAATTGGTCATAAGTGTCTGAATTAGTGAGAATTTGATGTTTCCATAGAAGACAAAAATGATCAGAATGTTATAAAACATAAGAATAAGGGCTGAAGTTTAATTTTTGAGTATTAGGGCAAAGTGTAAATATGTAAAAGTTTAGGGGTAAAATTGTAATTTTGAAAAGTTGAGTTAAGGACTGTTTTGAATAGTACATTAATTAAATAAGTGAGATGTGATGTTTTAGACCCCGAAAAATGAAATTTAGACCTAGAACGGGAGGAAAATTGAAAATCGAGAAAGTTGGTAAAATGACCATTTTGGTATCGAGGTAAGTTCATATGTTTAATAAGCATTTAATGATGCAAGTTTGAATGTTAAATTGAAATTTTAGTTATGAATACTTTAGTATTGATTTTCCAATATAATTATAATGTTCGATATTGGCTCGACATTTTAATGAGAATTGGTATAAATTTACATGTAAGACCAAATTAGAAAGATGACTTTGTGTAATATCAAGAAAGTATTGAATAGAATAATTTGGGGAGGATAAGTTAAATTGATGATGTGATGAGATTGAGAATGTAATTATGTAGGTTATGTGTAAATAATAGCTATATATTTTTATATAAATGGTGAATTATATTTGATATGTGAATTAATATTGAATGTGAAAGAAAAATTGTTTATGAATTATTCAAGTGCTAAAGTGTTTAAAATAAGTGTTAAGAGTAAATTCTCGGTTGAACATGGGAATAGAAGTGGATACTAGAGACCGTTGTTACAAAGTTACAGATGAGTCCAGTGTGCTGGGTGATCTAGCATGTGTTGCGACACTGACGACTTGTGTGAAAGCGAGCACGTGGACATTTCCAGGTGTTATTGATCGGTGGTAGCTTGGCTACATATCGATGTGGCACTTATGTGCTAATTCTCTACGTATCCGTGTATATTCTGAGTGTTCAACGGAAAAATCGATTAAGTGAAATTATGTGTGACTTTGTAGTGATAAGTGTAGGTATATACATGTGTAACGTATGGGCAATATGCTCGATATGTAATCGGAAATTGGAAAGATTGTTATAAGTAAGTAATGAATACAATTAGAGGGAGAGAGAGAGAGAGTAAAAATTTACAATAAAACTGTTTTGGATAGCAGCAGTGACGTGAATTTGAAAAATCACCAAATATAGTAGAAATTGAATTTTAAGTTGGATGAGATATTGATTTAAATCTTATTGAGTCTATTTTCATATAAAAGAAACGGAGAAAACAAAAGATTTTTATATTTTGAGATATTTAAATTCTTGTGAGATTGGTTTAGAATGATTATGTGATCCCTGTTCTACCTTGGAAAAATCATTAAAATTGTAAGAAAATAATTATGGGATAAAAGTTATATGCTTTAAATCCTTAATGAGTCTAGTTTCAAATGAAACAAATTATAACATCATTTGAATTCTGTACACGGAGAAAACTGATTTGTAGTGAAAAGTGGTCAGAATAGTCGAATAGTAAAAGAGGGGAAATTTTAATGAATAAACTATACTAATTGGCTGAGCCAAAAATTCTGGAAATTTTATGGTATTAATATATGTGAGTCTAGTTTTAGAGAAAATTAGCGGTTTGAAATTCAGAGCTCTGTAGCTCAAGAAATAAATAACTTAGTGACAGCAATTCAAGTAGACAGATTAATGTGAACATGAGTAATAAGGTATAAGCATGTGATTTAATGATTGTATCAATTTGAGAACTTGTTGTGAGGATTTGTCATGTTGAGCCTTTGATAAGGCTACAAATGAGTAAGTTGGGAAAGTAAGAACTTATCATTATTTATGCAAGTTATGACAGCTTAGTAGTAAGCTAAATTCATTGTTAATGCTTATTATTTTTACATGTGAACTTACTAAGCTTTATAAGCTTACCCCCGCTTACCCCCTTTTCTTTCTCATGTTACAGAGTCCTACTAAACAAGCTCGGGTTGGAGGTCGTCGGAGATCGCTTCACACTATCAAGCTATCTATGGGTATCTTTATTTATAAATGATTTAAGTTATGGCATGTATAGGCTTGACTAAGTCATTTTGTATATATGTTAATTAATTTGACCAAATGTATTGTTAAGTCTGGTAATGCCTCGTACTCGGTTTCGACATAAGATACGGGTAAGGGGTGTTACACATAATATCAACATTTATCTAGCCACATCACATGGCTATTTACAACCCAAACATATTCCAAAATGACTAGCCTATACATATTCACATTTAACCCATTTATTCATCAACTCATTCAATTCAATCCAAAAACACATATTTAGGGCAATTTGCAAATTAGCCTTTACATTTTCACATTTGGACATTTTAGTCCCTATTTCACAAAATCACAAAATACACCAAGTTTCATATTATCCATGCCTAGTCAATTCTCATGTAGTTCCTACAAGTCCCCACATTTTATTTATTTCACATTTTAGTCCCTCAAATAATCATTTTCTCAATTACATCCAAAATACTCTAATTCATCAAAACTCAAAGATAAACTATATTAATCAAACATATATCTTTCATAATTCACCATCAAACCTCATAAAACTCATGTGTTCATCTATGGCTCATTTCAAAATTATCATCAATTCTCAAAATTAAGACATGGGTTTCAAAGTACTCGAAGCAACGATTACAAAAACGTAGTAATTATCAAAAATCGATAAAAAATGATACCTTAATTTAGCCAAACCATAGCCGAATGCCCTAGCTTTCTTATTCTCTTTTTCTTTTCTTTGTTTCGGTCAAAATAGAAAGATGAACACAAGGTAATGGCTTTCTTCATTAATGTTTGTTTAATATGCCATATATTTTATTATTTCATTTACTAAATTAACCTTTTACTAAACATATAACTATATATACATTTAGGGCATACTTGTCCTTTGCCATCCATGAACTTCATTAATGGACTAGTTGCCTATTAAGGACTTCACATTATAAAGATATTAACAATTTAACACTTATGCATTTAACCATCAAACTTTCATTTTATGCGATTAAGCCCTTTTCTCAAATTAAGCATACAAACGGACAAATTAACTCACAGAACTTTAACACATGCTTAATCACACACAGTAAACACAGAAAATAATATTAAAATATTATTCTAACTCGGATTTGTGGTCCCGAAATCACTGTTCCGACTAGGGTCAAAACTGGACTGTTACATGATCAGAGTCATTTGAATACAAGGAGGAAGATGACCTTGTGCTTTCATTTGTCAGGAGGTTGGGTTTTTAAATACAAATTGTTCCCTTAGGCTTGAGGATGATTCTGCAGCAACAGGAGGGGTTGTGAGAAATCAAAATGAGGAGTGGTTCATTGGTTATAACATATTTTTGGGAAGCTATTCAATGTTTGAGGCTGAATTTTGGGGTATATTGGATGGTTTAAATAACCTAATTGATCGTGGTTTGGATAATGTGATGGTTCAGACGGATAGTCTTGAAGTGATGATGGCCATTTGGGAGAGTTCTACAGGAGGGTCCAATATGGCTCTGATTAGGAGTATTCTTTAGATACTATCTCAGATTTCTCACTGGAATATTTATTGTATACCAGAAAAGAGAACCACGAAGCTGATAGACTTGCTAAGATGGCTCACTCGGGAAGTTAAGGTTTGCGAATGTTTGGAAGACCCTTGTTTGGGGAGGTAGGCCAGTTGGTGTAATTTATTTCTTATATTTTCTATTTTCCACCAAAAAAATAAAAGATATTAAAGATGTCCTTTTTTTCCAAATTTTTTAAAATAATGAAAATAATCCTAAGGTACATTAATAAGGAATTATTAACTCTATCCTTAATTTAAGTTTCAGTGTACATTTTTTTATACTTAAAATATGATATTTTCATTAATTAACATTGTAAAAATAATAAGGTTTTTAAAGCTTCAGGAAAATTCGTAACCCAGTAAACAGGTAACGACCCTGCTCGAGAGCTCTTGGCAATCCAATCAGCAATAACGTTAGACGAGGAACACAAAGAAAAACAATTGCTGAGTTTTGCACTGCCTGATGAATGCCAATTTCCAAAGCTTTTGATTATCATTGGTTGAAAAATTAATTCCTAAGAGACATGATCAGGTGGCGACCAATGAAAAATCTATCCCGGTTCCATTTCTTGCTCAATTTAGTTTCCAATAGAACCCATCAGCGTCCATTCTTGGAAAGAAAGTTTGTGTTTACGTTGATTAGTACGTCGTTCGGCAGAATTTATGTTTTTCAGCGCTGCCTTGGAAAAAATCTGTCATATGATCAAAGCTTTGCCATATTTTTGTCCTTGTGAAATGTGAGTATTGTTTATTTGTTTGTTATTTAGCCAGTAATTTATTCCAAAATGTTAGCATGTCTCCAGCAAAATTGTCTTTTAGCATCAATTGTCATGTACCATGTTTTTGCAAGTTTGAACAAAAGGCATGCCTGAATGGATATTCTTTAGCATCAGTTGTCTCCGCCCAGATCAGACGTGGCTCTTTGGTGTTTTTTATATGAAATTATGAAATTTTGGAGGAATGTATCCAAAGGTGAAAATGAACAATTATTACAAATGAATTAAAACATGAGAAGCTCATAAGTCATAATATGATAAATTTTTAAGAAGGCAGCAAGAGATTGCAATCAATAATAATTAGTGGTATCGAGTTTACCTTTACTGCTTATTATATATTTGTTTACCATTTATACAAATAAAACAAACTGATCATACACGATCCCTAGAGTTGGAACTACAACCCTTCCTATGGCCAAGCTCTAAGACAAGCTTGGATGTTTGTTGAAGCACACCTGACAACCATGTAGCACCTACTGCAACATAATCAGTATTCTTGATCCTCTTTGCCACGTCTTTTGCTGCTTCCTCAGCTGCATAAATCGCCTGATCAGCAGCACACTGCTAACCTGGTTTTGTCCATTACCACTCTACTGTTTTCTGTTAATTTGAGCTTGTGATTCAGTTCATCTCTTGCCTGCAGGTTCAATTTCTCAACCCCTTCTAAAGCTATCGCCCCAACTGCAGCTCGCAATCCCGGTATGTTTCCTCCTGTCTTGTTGTTCTGCACATCGTGCTTGCTTTTCTAAATGTAGCAGCGTCCAGTGCAACTAAATACAGTTAAATGCTCATTCACATACATGTTTGAAATAAGGAAAAAGGAAATTACCTCAGTAACAATAGGAATTGTTCTATATGAGACTGGAGGATCTGCAGCATCCTTCTTTGGCAGAATTCGAATTGGTTGGCCTGCAAAATTAGCATTCTGCAAACCAGGTTCTTACATTACACATCAAATACAAACAAAGGAAAATATTAAAAAATTTCAAACATCTTACATTAAGGAGAAGAGCTGTTTGATAAGCATATGGCTGCCTAAAGGTTACCAGAGCTGACAGTGATGGGTCTCTATTCGCACTGCTTTCAAACAACCAAATAAAAAAAGAAGAAGATAGGAAGCAATTAATTAAGCTATAGAAGTTTGAATAAATTACCCCAAAAGCTTGATTTTCTCGACATGGCCACAATTAGAGAAATATGCATTGAGGTCTCCAAGGGTGACAGTTGGAGACAGGTTGAGAACAACTACAGTCAAATCAGGATTAGCCATTTTGGTTTCAGTTTCTGGCTACGCTTGTGGTGATCATGTTTATTATCTCTTTTCTTTCTGCCCTTAAAGGTTAGAATCCAGTTCCAGTTCCAGTTCCAGGGAGCCGATAAAAATGAATAATTAATTTACTAGTGGGAGAATAAAGGTTGGTTGATAAACACGAATTTATTCTCCTCTCATAAAGCTTAAAAGCTAGGTTTTCACTATATATGTATTTCTCAACTGTAAGATAAATATTAATAAGATTGTATCATTTATGTTTTCTAGACATGAAGGTGAGTGTCCTATATATATATATATATATATATATTCAGCACCAATGTATTTTTTTAAAAATTTTATATTAAAGATTCATATTTATACAATTTGAATAATTGATTATATAAATGACAAGTCAAATATAAGGTGGTTATAATTGGACTGGAGTCGATAAATCTATTTTATCACATTCATGCATGACTTATTTCACTATATGATTATTGATATTTTTAATGTGTGATAAAAAAAATATCAAAATCGTGAGATTAAATAGAAGTGGTATATATTATGTCAAATGAAGATTAAATCTTGATTTATTTTCCAAATTTCTAGAAAAAGTGGGATTTGTGCTCTACTACATTGCAATAGAATAAAATAGCCTACTCTTATGAAAATGGTTATGTTGAGGTATTCAATTGTACGTATTTCTTTGTGGGTGAAGCTTTAAAAGACTATACGTATATCTTGAGCAAAGTTTTTAGTAAGCTTATTGAGGCATTAAAATATTATTTTAAAATATTTAATTTATAAATAAAAATAATTTCAAGTATTAAAATTTTAAATATTGAATAAAATAAATTTTAAAAATAAATATTTTAAATTTACTTGTTAAAATTTAGAATTGTTATGAACTATCAGTCTAGTAAAATATCTATAAGTTATTGTATCCACTACAAGAGGAGGGTAATGAGCCTCAATAAGACTCGCACTCTAACGCCTTCTTGCACTAATATAATCTTGATGTCAATTGAGCTAAGACTCAATCGACAAAAACTTCACAAATTTAATTCTACTTAAATTGCATCTTTCCATTTTGGCCAAGCTTTTCCATGTCTATATTTCTCGATAGATTTATTCAATATCCTTATTTTCTTTCATTATCAATAATATCATCGCATACAAATTGTTGTAGACAACTTTTCTATTTTCCATGATTCCTTATATTCTCGTATTGACATAACTTATCGAGATCTATTTATTTTCATATTCAGATACCTAAATTTCTTATAGAGTGTTAATAGTTAGTTAGGTATTGGGTCTCTTCAGGAGCACTCAACCTCCACTATATGACTATCCATATTTATATTTCTTTTACAATAATTTTCATCTTTGGAGCTGATCAATATACCATGCTTTAGGCCTCCTTACTTTCATTTATTCTAACATATTTTCCTACTAGAATTTTGATTCAAATCAAAACATTAATTGTTATATAACACTTAATTGTTCTCATTAATTTAATAAATGCATTTACTAGCTAACTTGTAATAAAATGAATTATCTTTTTGAATTCTTGGTTCAAATTACTTTTTACGAGGATTTAGATAATGATAGTACATTATAATTAATTTATTTCATCCAACTTTCGTTTCTCTCCTCCTAGTGTTTGGAAAAACAATCAAATCAAAATAATAATCACAAAATCATGTCATAATTGAATCTTCAATTTGCTCAAGACATTTATTAATAAAAGAATATTCATAATTAATATATATTCTCAACTTTCTTTAAATATCCGTTTTATGTGTTGTTGTGGAGCAACTTGAACACATGTTGCACATTTAAAATGAGTTGTATTTGACTCTTGACCAAAAACAATTATAATAGGAGTGTTTATTATAACTTATGACATGATGCGTTCAAGTATTGATTCATATAAAATATCATATCTTCATACATGTATACAAAAATTTTATTTTCAATAGATATAGTTTAGCTACTAACTGGATAAATCTGCTAAGTTATTTTAGACACAACAATATTTACTTGCACGAGCAATCTAACATATAATCATCAATGAAAGCTAAAAAATGACAACACAAACATTAGTAAAAATTCTCAAAATTACATATTCTAAAAATACATATAAATTCTTTATTTTTACCCACGAATTATTATTTTTGATGCTACTGTTATAATTACTTTTGGGTGTTCTTTTTATTTGGTTTTGTAATAAGTGTTAACAACATAAAGGTCGTACATATAAAATACATATATTAATTAAGCCGCATTTCATTCGAAGTTGAATGCACAAAATAAATTGGAAGTGCGATGACATCCAAACGAAAAAGAAAAGTAGGATTGATGAATTTATTGTCGGTGAATTATAAGGAAAATTAGTATGATTTAAATTTAGATTATATCTGAAATAGTAAATATCTTGACCATCAAATAAACAAGCGAGATTTAAAATATGTTAAGAACATAGATTAATTATCATCTTGACAAGTGACAATTATGATTATTTAATAACTCATCTATTGTAATTTTAAATATTAATTAGCACCCACAATTAATCATAATATAAATGGAGGGTGTTTATATGGTAAGAGTTAAAAAATTAATGCCATAATTAATTTTTTAAGACCCCATTTTTAAAAAACTTTTGTATTATGATTTATTAATTTTATATTTTTAATCAGTGTTTATGTCGTTCTTTTAATTCACTTTTTAGTGCCCCATAATGAATTTATTAATTTTAATATTTTCACATTAAGATTATTTATAATTTTAAATTTTATAATTAAGCCATTAATAATTTTATTTTCACCCTTCAAATTTTAGTCTCAATGCTTAAGGTGTTTTTAAAAAAGATTTTCACATTAATGAAATTAACAATTTTAAATTTTATAGTTAAGATTATTTACAATTTTAATATTTTCAAATTCTTAATGCTTTACACACTTTTAATTTTAAAAATTAGGTAGGACCCACCATTAATTATTTTACAAAGTCAAATTAAAAAATGCTTTCATTATTTTTAATTTTATTTATTTTAATAAGCATTTTAATTATTTTTATACAAATGCTTTATATAAAATCAATTTTAAAATATTTTTTATTTTACATCATCACTTTGAATAAACAATTTTAATTTTTCAAGATAAAATTTATTTCCAAAAACATAATTCTAAATTGTATATTGTTTTAATAATTAAAATAAGTTTTTAAACACATTTTAAAATCAAAATAAAAATTAAATAATTTTCAAATACTTAATATGATCAATTATTATTTTAAATTAAAACAATTAATTAAAAACATATTTAATATCAAATACAATTACCCCTCGCATTGCACATTATAAAAACTAGTTATTATATAATTCTTAGTGTTTTGATTATTGATGAGATCATATTTCTGGCATTAATGATTGATTTTATTGATTATGTTAATAGTGAAGTATGATTTATTAAGGGGGAGTTACTTACCAGTAGCATTTGCATCTCTTATTGTATGTGTTCTCATATTATGGTTTTTGTTCAAAAAATGTCGAAGGGGGAGATTGTTGAGGTAACTTTTGAGTAGTGCCCATTGGCGTCTGGTATTGCTTAGCTCAGAAACTTGCCATGTTTAAATTGACAAATTTTGACAACAAAGTTCTTGGGTTTTGATTCTTACTGATATTTTGGTGGACTACAAGTCCATCTATGAATTTGGTGAGATTGGATCGAATTGGGTAAAACTTGGAAGCATATGTTGAAGAGTCAAGACTTATCTTGAGCTCATTGGAGATATTCGTTATGGTTATCTTTCTAGTTTTATGGGAAGATTGATTGTAATTGATTTAGTATGTTAGTAAGTCTCAATTTGTTATAAATTGGGGACACTTGTATAGATGATATATTGAACTAAGAGAACTTATTCTTGTTCATTAGGAATGTTTTCTTGTGAGTGCATTGAGTGCAAAATCAAGTGTGTTGGTTTATGTCTTAAAATTTTATTTTTAGGGGGAAAAATTAGAAGAGAATTTTCTAGATTTTAGATACAAAAGTGAGAAGTCTAATTTGGTGAATATTAGAGGCTTGTAATCACTTGTTGTACGAGTGGCTAAAATAGTGAATATTATCTTTTTGGATAAGGTTCCGCAGACGTAAAAAAATCAAATTGTGTAAACAAATAATGTGCTTCTTTTTTTTTTTTTTTTGTATGTGTTTTTACCTTGTTCTTATACTCAATGCCTAAAGCAGTTGACACTGATGATTGCACTGCTGCTAATACTGTTCAAATTTACTTGCAAATATCGATTTAGCTCTTTCGCCTATCACATGAGAAATGATTAAAATGTGCTTGGATATGGTTTCTTGCTGCTCATATTTGTTTTAATAGAGCAATATTTTGCTTTCATATTCGAGCTTTCATATTCGGAAACTTGTATTAATCAAAATAATGACGATAGGCATGATAAAAGAGTGAATTTTGTGTCACCATTCGCAACTAACTTGAGACAATATGTGTCGTAGGAGTATCTACTAATTTGCTATTAACTCTAGTCCAAATCGAAGAAAATGTAGTTAGCATATTTTTGGTTTTGAAAGTTTAATGGATGTATTAATTTATACGTGGAAAGATTTGAAAATCTAGTATGCCATACATTAAATAATATCTTTTTAGAGTTTTCTTTTACGAGGAGTATTTATGTTAATTTTAAAATTTTAAAATATTTATTAAAGGGAATCGAATTATTAATCTTTCTACCATTAAAAAGTAGATGTTGCTCGATAATTTTAATAAAGATTTAAAGGATGAATTTTGACAAGCACTCATTTTGTTCAATGTTTTGTTCATATTTTGGGAAGTAATGCATGTATCGGATTTTATGCATCAGATTCAACGTATTGCAAATTAATGCATGAGATTCCTTTCATGAAAGGATATATGAGAATTCATATCCTTGACGTCAGTCCACTGATGTTTTACTTGGTAAATGTCTATCGTCCCAATTAGTAAGTAACTAGTTTGATAGATGCTTGGCTAAAATAAATTATTAATGGAAGAAATGATATATTCTTTGATATATTCGTTTTCAAGTAGGGTCTTTTACGGTGACAGAGTTAACGGGATGGCAGGACCTCCGATCCCATTAAATATAAAAATTTTCGTTTAGTTCTTTTATAATTTATAAAATTTTTAAATTAATAATGATAAAGTTATATTTTACCTTCCTCAAAATAATAAAAATTTAATTTAATCTTCTAAAAATTATAAATATATAAACTATTAAAATTTTAAAATTACATTTTTACTATAGTAAAAATATACAATTTAATTTCACCCCAACACTACACCAAAACAGACTTTTAGCGGCGCTTTTAGTGGCATTTAACAAAAAAGCGCATAAATATTATCATTTAGCGGTGTTTCAAATAAAACGCCGCAAAAGTTGAGAAATAATGCGTTTTTTTACAAATGCCGCTAAAAGGATATATAGCGGCGTTTTTTCCAAAACGCGCTAAAGATCGGATCATTAGCGACGCTCAAGAAACGCCGCTAAAGGTCGGATCATTAGCGACGCTTTTGGAAAAACGCTAAAGGCGGAGAATTAGCGGTGCTTTTGGAAAACGCCGCTAAAGACCAAACATTAATTGGCGCTTTTATAAAAGCGTCGCTAAGAGTTTTCTATATTTTTCTCTTATTCTTGCTTTGAATTATATTTTATTTTGATACATTCACTTATAAGCAATGAGAAATTTTCAATTTAGTTACTTAATTATGAAAAGTTACATTTTCATTTAAGTTATTAATTAAGCTATTAAAATTGATTTAGGGTTTAATGTTTAGTATGTTAATTTCATAGTTTAGGGTTTATTTTTTAGGGTATGGGTTTATTGTATAGTATTCAATATCTTAGTGTTTACTGGTATTAAGGTTTAAGTGTTAGTGGTTACACTACACCAAAACAGACTTTAGCGGCATTTTTTGGGCCTTTAGCGGCGTTTTAAGCGCCACTAATAGTACTTGCAATAGCTTTCTAAAGCTTGCTTAAACGCCGCTAAAAACCATGTAAAAATTAGTGGCGTTTTTGTGAAAAACGTCGCTATAGGTATGGGCTTTTAGCGGCACTTTTAAAACAAACGCCGCTATAGATAGGGGCCTATAGCGGCGCTTTTAAATAAAACGCCGCTATAGCTAGGGGCTTTTAGCTAACTTCAAAATAAACGCCGCTAAAGGTATGGGCTTTTTGCTTTCAAAAAACGCTTATAGGTTTGGGCTTTTAGCGGCTTTTTGAGACAAACGCCGCTATAGGTGTGGGCTTAGCGGCGCTTATGAGACAAACGCCGCTATAGGTGTGGGCTTGTGGCGCTTATGAGACAAACGCCACTATAGGTGTGGGCTTTTAGCGGCTTTTGAGTCAAACGCCGCTCTGGTATGGGCTTTTAGCGGTAGCTTATTAGAAAAACGCTATAGGTATGGGCTTTAGCGCTTATACAACAAACGCCACTACTGGTGGGGCTTTTAGCGGCTTTTGAAAAATGCCTCTAATTTGCACAGATCTGCAGTGCACTTTTTCCCAATATCCTACCCTCCCTGCAGTAAAAACCAACCAAAAACAGCAACAATTGCATATAATTCCAACCCAATGCAGCAAATAAAACATTTAAATCTCAGTAAAAGCAATAAATCTAAACAAATACTTCAAATTTAATAAAAAATATATGATATTTATTAAAAAATGAAGCATAATTCAAACAATTCTTACAATAATGTTTAACTGTAAAAATGTTGAAAAAAAATCTTACAAGAAGAAAATAAATGTCTAAGAGGGCGGCCTATGCGACTGCTGCTGGAACAACTTCATCATAGCCTGCAGCTGTAGCTGGAGTTCTTCATACTTTCTGTTCTGCTCTGCCTCCCGCGCTGTTGCCTCCGCTCTAAGTTGAGCAACATGCTCCGCCTCCTCGCTGCTGCCTCCGCCTCCTTCGCTGCTGCCTCTGCTCTAAGCTTAGAAATTTGTTCCGCCTCCCTCGCTTCTGCCTCCGCTCTAAGCTGAGAAATTTGCTCAGCTGTGCTCGCTTCCATCAGAGATATCTGGTCTTTCAGTCTCTGAACTTCAGCACGAGATTGACTCCCGGAAGGCATGTA